>CP144690.1:42623372-44113190 GCA_036885675.1 Vigna mungo
TCTGATAAAGAGGTTTGTGCCTATGAATCTTACGCAGACGAGGCATTGACATTATGGTCCAAAATGGAAAATAAAAAGTGAAATCTCATCTCTGTATTTGCTGTATACTGCACTTGAATGGTTGTTATATGTTGTATCTGTTTGATGGAAAAGTGTGACGGTTCTCCAATTGATGCTTGTCTTGTCAAAAGAGTTGAAATTTTTTTATTTTACGCCCTACATTTTCTTTGCTATAGAACTTGTGTGTGTGTTTTTTTTTTTATGCATTGGATTGTCTGTCAAGACCCAAACCCTGACCTCTCTCCATAAATTCTAATGGATTTTTTTTTTCCAAATTCATTTAACTTTCTAGGGTTCTCTACCACTTATCGTAATTGAGGAAGTGTACTATCATACTATATTACCTTATTGATATTGATATAACTCATTACAAGTTTCAAATTGTGTAAATAAGCTTCAATCCATTGAATTGAGGGCACACCGGTAAACCAATGTAATTGAAGTTTTGAATATTTTGTTATCAAGTTGTAGCATAGACCTTGGGAGACTGGGACTTCAAGAGAAGTGTGAAATTGTCTGCTATGTTACTGTCCCATATATTCTAGATATGTTTTTTTTTATGCTTCTTGCATATATAGTTTACATCTATTATGATTGCTTATATGTTGCTGTAACATCCCAATAAATATAACCAAAGCCATAATTTATTTTAGGAGTTAACAAGAATAATAAAGGAGAACAGTAGAGAATAAGCAAAGCAGTACAAAATATACTGGAGATTAAAACCGAACGATTAAATATATATACAATGTTTACAAAATAGACTGAACGGTCTAGAATACAAAACGTTGGCCAAAAGGCCAAAATTAAAAGGGTTCAAGTGCTAAACGTTTGCAAAATTACAAAGAAAAAGAAACGCCTATACTAAGGACAGGACGGTCCAGCAAAACGCTCGGGCACTGCTTCTAAGGGTTCCTCGGCCTGTACGGCTTCCTCCAGAGTTTCTTCCAAAGCAGATTCCAAGGTATCCTCTGCTCACATCCAAAAAGGATGATCATAGCAATGAAGAGAATAGCCGAACGGTCGGATACCGAGCGGCAACATATACAAGGCAAAACAGATAAGGGTAAGCTTATGTAAATTTAATTTATCAATTCCTCATACAAGTAAACATACAATACAAACAAATCAATCATGCAATATATTATTCTCACACTCAAGACCGACCATAAGACACCGTCCGGACTGTATGAACATGTAGCTCGGTCGTCCCTAGCACCCGGGTGGTGTAGTAACTGTTTTCTCTAGCTGCCACCCGAGGTTAGTCCTCCAACGGTTATTTACTCGTATAACCGCGGACCTCCTGCCATTCCCACGCATGAGCGACCTCCCTCTACTTGAGGAAGCGTCCTCACGGAATATCAGGATCAAGGACAACGCCGGAGTCATTCCCACATTCATACTTTACCAATCATTGTCGAGTTCATGAGACATTCCGCCCGTGGAATTCTCTTACTTAATCAAATTCATCATTCGTTATTACTTCCAAGTTGTTAAGGTGTTGAAAAGAATACCCGATACTCAATACCGAATAGTTTCTGACTAAACGTTTCATAAAACCGAGCACTAGATCTATGACCGAGTGCTTTACATGACCGGACATCCTCAGGGTGAATAATATTAACAGTGTGAAACCGAATACTTCATAATTTAAGTGTCAGTCTAATACTGAACACTTGTATGACCGAACGTACAGTTTATGACCGAATGTTCTTAAATTTTGTGTACTGATATAATACTTAGCACTTTTAATAAACATCATCAATATAAACCGAACGCTCAGTGTATGACTGAACGTTCTCAATAATCATTATGAGACTGAATACTTAGTGTATGACTAAGCACTTCCAAGTCGAACGTTCAGTATAAGACCGGATGTTCAGTATAGTAAAGACAATTAATAGGAAACCGAGTACTCAGTGTATGACTAAGTACTTCCAATAAACATTATCCATATAAAAACGAACCTTCAGAGGGAACGAACGCTACTATGATAAACATAGTTAACATGAGACTAAGTAATCAGTCTATGACCGAATACATTAAAGCCGAACACTCAGTATAAGACCGAGCGTTCTGTAATGGATAGATTATTACGACTAAATAAGCAAGTCATTAAGGTTTAGATACAATGGTACAAAACGATCGTTTTTAGGGGAAAACCGAACGGTCCTAATGACCTTCGGTCTCAGATTCACATTTTCTCTAAGTTTATACTTATCATATAATTCATACTACAACATACCATATTACATTTCATGAAAAATCAACCAACATGCTTTAGATTCAACATGCATTAAATCAAACACACATGCAAACATACAGAAAATCAAAATTAAACTTTATAAGCTTCCCTTACCTCTATTCCAGCTAAACTTCTAGAGTTCTATGATAAGATCGTCCAAACGTCCAAAAGTGCTCCGCTTGGAAAACCGATCGGTGAAGATGAAAGATCTTGACATCAGGAGTGTTTAATATGAAAGGAGGAAGGTGATCGGAGATGAAGGGGTGGTCGGAATTCTAGAGAGAAGATTTAAGATTTAGAGAGAAGGAGGAGAAAATAAGGTTTTCAGAAAGTTGGGTTTGAGGAAGAAGAAGAAGATTGCATGCAGAAAGTGGTAAGGATTTTGGAATTTCTACCTTAAATATGGCCTCCAAACCGGACGGTCGGCCATTCTCTGGCTGCCACATGTTTTCCACTAAAACGTCCGTCTACTCCTAGCGTGCCACCTGGTTTCCACTTTCTGGCTTCACTGCTCTGCTGCTGCTGCACGGATTACGAAGGACGGGAATTAAAAGTTTGGCAGAGTTTGTCTCCCACTCACCAGGGGAGAACGGACGGCTGACATGTGTGAGAACGGACGGCTGACATCTGTACCCCACTAAGGAGGGTATTAATTGGGGTGTGACATGTTGCTGTCTTATATATCTGAGAATGTTTTATCACTTCAATTCACGTGTTGTGCATAAACATAGTCAAATCTGTTGCAGAAACTTAAAGAAGTTATAAAAATATACAAAAGCGTAGATGATTTTTTTTCCTTAGTTATTCTGTTTGTTTTGTATGACAAGTTCACACAAATTAAACTATGGTGATCTGAAAACTGTGTTTTGCATACCTATATTGTTTCTGCTACTGTTTTCCTAGCAAATTTAAAGATCTGGTGGACCATCTACTAATGCATTAATTTTATGTTTAGAAATTTGTTTATGTCAACATCTCCATTTTAAGATTTTTTACATGTGATCTTATAATTGCATCTTATAATGCTGAAAAGAGAATGCAAAACAAAGATTTCAACGGAGCTCCAAAATTTGCTCTTAAGGCTTGGCAACTATATCCTGATTTGGAGAATATTAATCAAATGGTTATTGTATTTGATGTGCATTGCTTTGCTGATCAGAAATTGTATGTGATGTATAAAATTCTTCAGGATAGCATTGGTTGGTTGTGGTGTAGTGGTGTAGTGTGGGATTACTGTGGTGTGTTTGGTTGGAGATAGCATTGGTTTGCATTATTTCCTCTGAGAATACCCGATTGTCATGAGAAAGGGAACCATATGTTCTTTCTCTTATTGAGTGTTAGGGAGTCGATCTGTTGTAATGAAATCTAGAAGTTAGCATTGTAGTGATATTTCCAGATGATATGCAACCCATTATTTTTTCTTCCTATCAGGTTAACTTTCCTCTCTCTTTTTTTCTTTTCTTTTCACTTTTCCAAGGAATTTTCTTTCCACTTTCCTTGTATTTGGGACCTATATACATTTATTTGTTTATGGTTCTTGTTGGACCTTTGGGGTCGAAATTTTGACTATAAACAGTTGTCGACTAATAAGACAAAAATAATTGTCTTTCAGTTTTCAAGAATACTATGCTGATGTCAGTTTAGGAAAAAGTAAAACTAAGACGGTTCCAGTCTTTTATTTTCCATTTTCTTCAGCTACGTACTAATATGTCAATGTTAATATATAATAGAAAACAAGAGAATTAAATCAAAAGAAACTATAGAAGGTGAGAAAGAAATAACACAGTAGGATTTGAAATAAATTGATGCAGATGAAGATGTCTCCATTCATGGACGCTAAACTCTCAGACATATGCATAAGCACCTCCGCTGCACCTACTTATCTGCCTGCACACAATTTCAAGAACCAAGATTCTGAAGGGAAGATACACGAATTTAACCTCATTGACGGTGGAGTTTGTGCAAATAACCCGGTATATGCTTAATTATTCAACAATCAATTGTTGTTTGGACTTTAATTTAACTACGTAATTAAAGTTGTATGTTGGAATGTATCACTAACTTGTTTTCTATATCGGAATTTCATGATGCAGACCTTGGTTGCCATGAACGAAGTAACAAAGCAAATCATTAAGCGAAACTCTGATTTCTTTGCCATCAAGCCTATGGAATATAATCGGTTCCTGATAATTTCAATAGGAACTGGGACAGCAAAAAATGAGGAAAAATTCAATGCTAAAATTGCAAGCAAATGGGGGTTGTTGGATTGGCTAACCTACGATGGCAGCACTCCCTTAACAGACGTTTTCAGTCAGTCCAGTGCAGATATGGTTGACTTCCATTTATCTGCTGTCACTCAAGCACTTCAGTCACAAGATAATTACCTTCGAATTCAGGTAATATTTCGATGAACATGCATAATATATTTGATCAAATACTATGATCATTTATACATAATTGGTCTAAAACATTTGCAGGATGACACATTGACGGGAACAGATTCTTCAGTTGACATTGCTACGAAGGAGAACCTGGAGAAGCTTAGCGAAATCGGTGAAAATCTGTTGAAGAAACCAGTCTCTAGGGTGAACTTAGAGAATGGTCTCTTTGAGCCACTAAAAACCGGGGAAACTAATCAAGAAGCTCTTAAAAGGTTAGTTAAAAAAACATCATTTTTCATCTGTTTCGGTTACTCAGTAGAATTATTACATCAGAATAAGCATGAATATATTTTTTAATGGTTTCAGGTTTGCAAAAATACTGTCGCAAGAGAGAAGGCTCCGTGAAATGAGATCCCCACACACTAAGAAGCCCTTCTAGTTCTCTTTATCATTCTATACTCACCATGTTTTTTTCTCGTAACTTTTCGGTATCGCATTCCTTAATAGAACGTGTTTAAGTATGACTGCTTATTGAACAAAATGTAACCTCCGAACTGCTTTATTACATTTTTATGTTTTCTTGCCTTTTGTACAAATAAACTGCAATAATATAAATTTCTTTATATTCTTCATTTGATTCTTATTATCCCAGATTCTTATTTCGGTATACCCTAAAACTAAATAAAAAACAAAATTAAAACTAAAGAAACCATGAATTATAGTAGTTATATAATATTTAGTAAAATTCAAGTTGCTGTTTTGTTATTCTGATATTCAACTTACTATATATGCCATGTTTTAAATATAAAATTCGCTCGTGTACTTGAAGGGCAGATTTAAGAATAAGATGTATTCCGTGTACTTCAAGCTCAGTGTAATCCATACGTAACCAAGACATAGACTTTCATTGATGACAAGAAACCAAAGGGATAAAAAACATAAGAGTTTTTTGTAACCCAAAATTAAACAAGTATTAAGTGTACATTCTTTAACATAAAATTGAATAAAATACAAAGCGTGTACATCACATAATTCAAGCTTGCAAGAACACTCAATTATTTGGATTAATTACTGTGAACCCAATAACACCTATATATGAACCGTTGATCCCGGTTCGAGCGCCGAGGCTTAAGTCACATATGCCCTAATATATGTCAAATGTTGGGATGACAACATTGGTCAATGGCTGGTCCAACCTCGTTTCCTTTAGGTTTTCCCTAATAATCTTGTGTAAATCCTTGCCATCATACGATGGTCCAAACAGAGTCGTGATGAACTTCACGACAGAAGCGATTACATTCCACCACCTATATTAAACTGTAATTAGTACATGTTGATTTTTGCATGAAGATTATAGTAAAGTTAGGAATATTTACTTATTCTGTGGGAAGATTTTTGGAGAATGATTAAGGTAGAAATCCTTAAGATGTTCATTGCTGCCATGGACTTGAATATAGTAAGAGAGAAAGAGGTTGAACTTCTCTACAAGTTTATTGGTACTCAGAAAACCTAGTTTTCAAGGCTAGTTTTGATGAGGAGAACCTCTATATATAGATAGACCAACCAAACTACACGAACATGCTGGGAAATCCTTCTAATTACTCACATTTTTAATAGCGCGTTAAATTAATTTACAAATAACATGGATGGTATCATTTTAAACTAAGAGATATTAAAGTTGAATATTCCACACTTCATTTGTTTATTTAACCAGCTACTCTTCTCATTCTACTCATGTTTTTTTATACTGTCCACTAGCCAATCCCGAAATGCATCGATTTAAGGGATATGAATCCAATATTTAAATTAACAACGATTCTTTAAGGCTTTCAACCTCAGAGTACTTTGAATGCATCGACCCTTTTGTTGCCTTGCTTTAATACACATAAACATAGTTCTTGACATGATAATCGTATCTTTTGATACACTGAAAACATTCGTGTGAGAATAGTAAATTATCATACCTATATATTAAAAGAGATAATATTTACACTTAATTTGATCTAAAAAATTAATTTATAAAGTTAATTTATTTATTATAAAATAAACTCGTTTTATTTTTAGTTTCAGATTTCCAAACATATTATACTAAAAAAAACTGTAATATTTTCTAAAATATGTTTCTTAGACATTATTTTAGGATATATGCGAGATGATTTTACATCGTCTGTCTGAGCTTATTGAATTTTACTTATAATTAAGAGTTTAAAAATATCAATGTCATTATTAATGTCATTTTCTTTTATTATTACTCTTTACATATTCATACTTGGAAAGATAATTTTCATTTGATTGAATCCTACGTTAAAACTTGGCTTAAATTAAATCCATTTCTGCTTTATGAACATTCAATTTTAATTCTCCATTAATAATACCATTCAAATTCATTTTCAAGACTTCATTTGGAATAATGGTTTATTTTGCTTACAAATAAAACAAGGCATGCTTTTAAGATAAAATGAATTTAGAAACATTATTGTGTAACCCAAATGATTACATTATTACAAAGACTTCGGAAACATGAAATCAAAGAAACAAATGGTTTAGAAGGACACTCAATTTATTGTGACTCAACACGATGAAATAGATCATCACTACAATGAACAGAACACCAATCATATATCAAATTGACCGAACAACAATTATCTTTCATCCCTTCATATTTTGAAATTTCTCACTGTACTTAACCTTCACAGATTCACGAAATTTCCTTTGTTTGGATAGTCGTTTTGCAAACCTGAAAAAAGAAATAGTCAATACGTGAAACTGTGATTTGAAGCCAGTTGCAACTCATGGGTGTGGATTTTCCTTTATAAAAATTACATTGTTGATAAAATATTACATTATGATTATGTGTGTGTAGGGTTTTGATATATATACCTCTTCAAGGCCTCTGCATTTGTTTCGCCAGACTGAACAGGTTCACGAACACCAGTCCTCAAGTTAACCTCTGAAACTGGTTTCTTTAACAATGCTTCGGCAACTTGGACGAGGCCATTCAAATTCTTTTCCGTGGCAATGTCAACCGAAGACAAGTCCCCAGTTAAAGTATCGTCCTAAAAAATTCGAATATAAAGAATTCAACTCATGAGTTTTCATTTGCAATCACGAGCATCATTGTAGATGTTTATATGTGTTTTGAAAGAACCTGGATTCGGAGGTAGTTTTCTTCAGCATTGTGTGCTAGGAAAACGGAGTAGATGTGGAAATCAACCATGTCAGAACTAGCTTCAGTGAAGACATCGATTATAGGACTGCGACCGGAGGAGGAAACCCAGCTCAACGCGTTCCATGAAGATGCCTGAGCAGCACTGTATTTCATATCTTGTTGCTGAGAACCTGTTCCCAATGATATCACCAAAAACTTACTGTATTGCATCGGTTTCACATCGAATTTTTCATATAAACGTTCACTGAAGATTTTGTTCGACACTTCTGCCATGGCCACCAGTGCCTTCAAAACACCAAATTAACTTATCTATCACGTTCTTTCAAGCATATTGTATATACTAAGTTTAAAATTACATTAATTGCAACAGTAAATATATAAGGAGACTGTTTATAATACCGGGTTATTTGCTACTACACCACCATCTATAAGGTCAAACTTTCCAATAACATGACCGTGTTGGGTTTTGGTTTCGAAGTAATGTGCAGGAAGATAGGTTGGAGCTGCTGAAGTTGAAATGCATATATCAGACAACAACCCATTCAATTCTGGCCTCTTCTCCACCTGTGACATCGTAATTGCGAGATAGTTTCGTTAGAGAAAAAGACAAACACACATTACATTCCTTGTTATCTACGAACTTTCTTCAAAATTTGTACAAAAGTCTGTTAAAAAAGCTGCAATTTTTATTTTCAAGTGAGTGACTTCTTGCAACCAGAATATATTTTAGGTAATAATTGAGAGGAGAGATGAACCTGGCATCTGGAAAAGATGGTGGGTTGAAGGTGTTTGATGTCAAATGCTGGGATAACGACATTGGTTAATGCGTGTTCCAATTTTGTGTCCCCTAGTTCTTCCCTAATGCGCTTGTGTAAATACTTGCCGTCGTACTTTGGTCCAGTCAGAGTTCTTGCGAACTTCCTCACCGTTGCTATTGGATTCCAGGGACTGTATTTGGAAAATCACACTGTAAATTAGTACACGGTGATAAAATATGTATTTAGATTTGAATGATTTGGTATGAAGTTTATGGTAAAGTGTGGTATATATTTACCTATGCTGTGGGAAGATTTTTGGGGAATACTTAAGGTAGAACTTCTTAATATCTTGGGCTGCATACAAGGGTCGGTTATTTTTATTTGGAGCAGTGAGCATTGCACTGACTAATCCACCGGTGCTTGTTCCTGCAATCACATCAAAGTAATCTGCTAGCCTTGCATCAGCACCATCCAGCTTCTGCATATGCACCATTGTCAGTTCGTTGGCTGCATTAACTACAGTTAATTTACATAGAACGTTTTATTCTTAGTTAGGAGATTATTACCTGAAGTTCTGATTCAAGGAAAGCAAGTAAAACTCCTGGAATGATTCCCCGAATGCCACCACCATCGATACTCAGCACAGTAATCAGGTGTCCATCTTCACTTTTTTTAGTTGCTTCCATAGATCTCAATTGATGCCTTACTGAGACAAAGAGAAAGAGAGAGAGATGGAATGAACTGATCTTACGAAAGAGCAAAGAAAACTACTTCTTTTTCAGAAAAATCTAAATTTCATGGCTTAATTTGATGAGGAGAAGCTGTATATTTATACATAAACCATGTAAAGAATATGAACAAGTTGACGACTGATTTAGCGCGTTAAATTAGTTCCTAAAAAAACATGGAAATAGGTCACATGTTTCCACAACTTCTGTACTCGCATTATATTAATAAATTTTCCCGTGAAATTACGGTGTTTGATGGTGACATGGTAATCAATAAATGTATGAATAAATTATTTTTCTATTCAAAATTGGCTTTTAATGTCACTCCCTTAGATGTCGGACGGATCACAAAATATCCAACGTAAATTATTGATCGGTGACATTTTCGTAAATAAGTGGCCATATAGACGTTAGTTAGAAGGGGTCCGACATTTATAATTTTATAAACGTAAGGTCCCCTTAACTGTCGTCTACGCGATTGACAGGTGGGTGAAAAGTCATTTTATAAACGTCTGTTTTCACCACTCTGATGACTATAATCGTCTATAGACATCAACCCCCTTGTCTTGGACGTCGGCTCCCCCTAAATCTGACGTCTATATACACCGCGAATATTAATTTTTTAATTCGAATGGACGTCATATTAGTGAGTTCACCGACGTCTAATCGAGAATAGACGTCGGGCACTCGGGGATCTAACGTTTAGATTCCAGTTAAATCAGAATTCGTGAACCCGCGGTTACCCATACTTCGTCGTCTTCCTCCTCGCCTTTTCTCTCTGCGGCATTACATTTTCGAGGTGCGTTTTATCTCTTTTAAACCGTTTAAACTTACTTTTACTCTGATTAAATTAGTCTTTAATGGATTATATATCTTCTATTTGAACCGGTTTTCATTGTATTTTAATGCAGTTTTGCTCGTTTCTTTGGGTAACGTAGTAGCACCTTCTCCCTTTGCTAGCTTTCTCGTAAGGAAAGTTGCGTCTTTTGGATCTCTTATGACATTTCAACCTAAAACCGAACTTGGGTCCTTGCCTAGTTCTCATGTCACCGTATTCTTTTTCAATGGATGTTGGAATGGAACTAAGCAAAGACCCAAGTTTAGTTTTGGGTTGAAATGTCATAAGAGATCCAAAAGATGCAAGTTTTTCTTATGAGGAAACAATCATAGGGAGAAGGTGCTACTAGGCTATCCAAAGACACGAGCAAAATTGCACTAAAAACAACAAAGGCTCAGTAGACATCGATTAATGTCATGTCCGACATCTATAGTGCCCTTAGACGTTGGTTAGTGTCATGTCTGACGTCTTTATAGTGCCCTTAGACGTCGGACATGACATTAACCGACGTCTTTATAGTGTACGTAGACATCGGTTAGTGTCATGTCTGATGTCTTTATAGACGTCGGATTCTATAAGTCTGACATCCCATTAACATCACCCATAAAGACGTCAGATCGGATCTGACGTTAAAAACCCAGAATAACATATGTCTAAAGTCCTTTCTGCACTAGTGATTATTAAGCTAACACTAAATTTCTATCTAACGTATAACAAACTAAAAAAAAAAAAATTTACAACAATATGTAAAAAGTTTTTTTCTGTGCTAATAAGTGAAAAGAATGTGTAGAAATTATTAAACATTTGTATTGAATTTTAGAACGTGTCATATAAAAAAAATGTTTTTAATTATAAAAATGTCACAACACATATTTTTTTAGTAAGATGAATCGAAGTCAAAGGGTAGATCTATGACGGAAATGAATCTTTTATCCATTAACATTATCTGAATTTTTAACTACTTAGTGAAATATAATCCTTACTTAAACAAAAATCAACTATCAACTCAATTCAAAAACATAAATCAGATTATGCATGTATCAAACTAAAAAAAAAAAAAAAAACTTAAAACAACATATGTAAAAAGCTTTTTTCTGTGTTAAAACAAATAAAATATTATCTCTATCATAATATAAAAAGTAAAATTAAATTTCATATTAAATATCTAATAAAATTAAAACATAATATAAAAAATTTGTTATCCAATACCTTTAGTTGGTGATTTAATAATAACGAGTTAAATATAATTTTAGTTTATAAATTTAGGTGCAAAATTCAAATTTGTTTTTATTTTAAATTTTAATAACTTTCAGGTTTAAAAATTATTTAGAATATATATATATATATATATATATATATATATATATATATATATATATATATATATATATATATATATATATATATATATATATATATATATATATGCTCACTATTTTTCTGTACTTTAGTCATAATGAAAGGATTCTAAATAACTTTTGAATTCATTAATGTGTTTGGATAGATAGTTTTTTTGCAATTTTTAAGAAATTTAAATGATCTAATTTTGAAATATTTTTTAAATAAGATTATTGAATTTTAAATTTATTATTAACAAAATATTTCATTTCATATCTAATAAAAAAATACTAAGAACGAAAATGGTTATTTCTATTTTGCATATATGAATAAAAAAAATTATCATCAATAAAAAAATAATCTCTATCTATATTAATAATTCAAAATATATAGTTACGATAAATTTTCTTAAAAATATTAATTAAAAAATAACTTATGCAAATTGTTATGGGGCTTTTTGACGAAGTTAGAAGAAATTTAATATCACGAGTTTTGGGACTTTTATTTTTGTTCACCTTTGGATAAACTGAAAACATATAAGATATTACCATCACTTCTTCATTGTTTTTTCGAATCTTGATGTTACAAGTAAAGCAAACTATCATAATAATTAAAAAATTTCTCATTCTAGAATTATAAGACCGTCTTGTTAGTAGAATTAAAAAAAAAATTATGAATTTAACTTTTTTTTATTACATTTAGAAATTATAACATTTAAAAATTATAATATGATATGGTCAAATTAGAATAATGATAAAAAAGATTATGATCTCGATTCTTTCACTAATTTCATATTATTAATAATTACTAATATACTAGGTTTTTCTTATTGTACTAAATAATTCCAACTTATCCAAAGTCTTATCAAGATCCCATCAAAATCAAATATAAAATGGAGCTAGAATAATGGGAGGGTGTGCTACCACACTTATTTATGTATAAATATATACAATAATGCTTTTTTAACTTATGTTTTTATATTGTAAGTTTAAAGCACATGCTATATAACATTGTTTATACAAGTTTATGAACAGATTAAAATTAACTTATATTTACTTAAAAATGTAAAATTTATTCACATATGTTTAATGTTTCGGTTATAGAATTTAAAATTACAATAAAATATTTCAGGTCAACTTTTCTCCAAATCTCCTAATATCTTTCTCACATGGCATAGTTTTCCAAAATTCTTAATGTTCATTCTGAAAGTCACACGAAATTATCTATCAAAATTATTCGGATAATTAAGTGATTAATATGATTATTTGATTAATATAACAAAATCTTAAATTCACAATAAATATAATTACTTATTTCTTTAATTAACACTCGTATATATAAGTTTTAATATAAACTTATAATTAACATAATAACAGTAAACATAATTTACCAACAAACTAACCATTACTAACGTAACAGAAAAAGGACGTTTTGATCATGCAGGTTTTATCTTCAAATAATTCTTTATTAGCTGAATTACTCTAAATAATTCTTTATTAGCTGAATTACCAACAAACTAACCATTACTCTAAATAATTCTTTATTAGCTTAATCTTTAATCATGCAGGTTTTATCTTCAAATAGAACTTTATAGCCTTTCTTTAGAAGTTGGCCAATACTCAACAAGTTTTGGTCAATTTCAGGAACATATAGAACATCAGTAATTAATTTTAATCCTATGCAACCTTTGATCGCGATGGTTCCTTTGACCTTCACTGCTATTTTTTTCTCTGTTTCCAATTCTGACTTTTGCGTTGTAGGTTGCATCAAGATCTTTGAATAATTCTTGATGGTAAGTCTTGTGGTTCGTGCAACCACTATCAATTAGCCAACTTTCTGTTGATCTTGTAGTAGCAAAGCAAGAAACAGGAAAAGTTCTTCCTCTTCACCGTCTTCAACCGCAACTTGTACATTCTCTTATTATTCTCATGACTTGCAAATTTTCTCTACATGTCCTAATTGTTCATATTTATGGCATTTCACATCTGGCCTTCACCAACACTTTGTATGTGGATGATTGTTTTTCTTACAAAAAAAGACATGATGGAAAAACATGAGAGGATTTACTATCATTTTTGTGGTTGAAAATTCCCGACTTACCTTTTCTTTTAAGCAATTTAGTTGTCAAACGCTTTTACAATATGACCACGTTAGATAGAAATTAAGTGAGCTTAATAATAGAAAAATAACTTATTCATACATTTATTGATTACCGTGTGACCATCAAAAACCGTATTGTCACTTAACTCAGATTGTTAATTAAAATTGGTTAATTTTTATGTTAAATGTAAATTAAATAATTTTTTATTAGCAAAAATAAATATATTAAAAGAATCCATAGAGTTGTCGTGATCTATATCCACAAAATATAAAGGGTTAAATATGTTTTTAGTCCTGTACTTTGGGGCGATTTTGGTTTTAGTCCATTTTCAAACTAAGGTACAATTTAGTCCTTCAACTTTAGAAAACTCTGGTTTTAGTCCTTTTTACCAAATTTTTTTAACTTTATTTGTTGTTTCGAACATGTTTCTTAGTTAACATTGAAGCAAAAATGTGTCAAACAATGTAAACAATCCAAATGCTATAATGAAACGTGCTTGAAACAACAAATAAAGTTGGTAAAATGACTAAAACCAGAGTTTTCTAAAGTTGAAGGACTAAATTGTACCTTATTTGAAAATGGACTAAAACCAAAATCACCCCAAAGTACAGGGACTAAAAATATATTTAACCCAAATATAAATAATTTATTTAATAATTATTAATATAAACAAGTTTTCTAGAGAACAATTTAATTTTGATAGAGTATCAAGATTACTTTCATAATAAATAAATAAATAAAATAAAAACTCATCATTAACGACAAGAAGTGATATTCATTGTTAATACCTACCATCATCGACTCGATCAGATTAAAAATTGGAAAGGAATTACGATATTCCAACCATCATTAATTAAATAATTTATTAATTTATAATAAAGCGACTATTATTTTATGAGGTGCGTTCTTGCTTAAAGGACTTTGTAATTTTCTTTTCTGACTTGTTTAAATGATAATTAATTCATTAAATTCTCAACACTTTTCAGACTCTTCTTCATTATTGGTTTATATTTTTTCCATTTACACAACAATAACTGAGTTGAAAAGACTAGTACTCTTGATAAAAAGAGAAAGAATCGTTATAGCCAAAATAAATATGTTTCTTATAACATGCAAGAATAAATGTCTTATCATATCAATCCATCAAGTTTAATTAATAACTTTTGATAATTAAATCAATTATAATGAAATTGATATAAATAAAGATCAATAAAATTTTGGCACAAATATCATTTCTAATTTTTTAAAACATTAATGAATTATAAAAGTGTACAATCAAAATGAAAAATAAATAATACTCAAACTATTTTGAAACCGATCCAAATAAAATATTATCTCTATCATAATATAAAAAGTAAAATTAAATTTCATATTAAATATCTAATAAAATTAAAACATAATATAAAAAATTTGTTATCCGATACCTTTAGTTGGTGATTTAATAATAACGAGTTAAATATAATTTTAGTTTATAAATTTACGGGAAAAATTAAAATTTGTTTTTATTTTAAATTTTAATATATTTTGATCTTTAATTGTAAAAGATAAATGAATATAATCATTTTAATTTATTTATATTAAATTTTTTTAATATATCAAACATGTTTCAGGTTGATGTTTGACTTGTTTACACTATTTCACACATTTTAATTTAAATATAAGACAAAACATCATTTAATTTAAAGCAACTTGTGGAAAGCAACATGTTTCTATATTATAAGTTTAGGGCACGTGCTAGATAACATTATTTATACAAGTTTATTAACAGATTAAAATTAACTTATATTGACTTTAAAATGTAAAATTTATTAAATTATGTTTAATGTTTTGGTCACAATAAAATATTTCAGGTCAACTTTTTTCCAAATCTCCTAGCGATAAAGTTTTCCTAAATCCTTAATGTTCATTCATAAAGTCATTCAGATTATCAAAAGTATTTCAATATTCAAATAAGTAATATGATTATTTGATTAGTATAGTAAAATCTTAAATTTATATTTATTTTTTTACTTAAAATTCATATTTATAAATTTTGATGCATACTTATAATTAGCATAACAATAGTAAGCTAATTTACCAACAAACTACACCATTACTAACCTAGCAGAACTAGGACGTTTTGACGTTTTCTAACAGTAATACTTTGTATGACTGTTTGAATAAGAATTGATCAAACAGTCATATATGATACGTCTAAATTAAAATAAAAATAAAAATTATAACAAAGTTTGTAAAAATTAGTTATGAATAACATATATAAATTATTTTATGTTTTCATCTTGGTGTAAAAGTTTATTTAAAACATTTAAAACAATTTGTATATTTTCTTTTGAAAGGTCAACTCATGAACAACCAAAGTGGTATCCTGTGATTATTGTGTTTAATTATAAGCTTATTATAGTTTCAACCCATGTGAATCATTTAATCCCATGTGAATCATTTAATCAGTTTTAACAATTAAGAAATACAAATAGCATAGTATAGTAATAAAAAGAACATTATTATAATATATTGATACACATTAATTATTGTAAGACAAAAAGACTAAATTCAATGAATAACCTTTAGTGCATATAAAATCAAGTAATTTATCCCCAACATTGATTACATTTTTTACTTTTAACTCTTCCAATTTCTTTCACCTTTAGTGTTTGTAAATTTTTGTTTTTGGATTTAGTTTTTAGTATTTTAATTTAGTTCGTCTAAAATATCAATTTTTTTCCTTCATTGTATAAATTATTTTCCTTTTGTTTCTATTAAATGTTTGTCAAAGAAAATTACCCAAAAATATAAAAACTATAACCAAATCATAGGACTAAAATAAAATAATAAAAAGTGGTAGAACCAAAAATACAATACAACTATATTTCAAGAACTGAAACTTAATTAAATATAAAATTGTAAAACTGTATACGTTCAAGTCAATCAATTAAAATACTCAATTATTATTATTATTTACCTAATAAAAATTTAAAATACAAATTTCAAAAAAATTAGTTATAAAAACTTGCATTCTTGAACTTAAATACGTCACGTACAATTAACTCTTTCTTTATCGATAATTTTTGTTATCACTAGTAATTTTTTTTATTAATGTTAATTGTGAAATACCTACATTTAATATTATTGTTTTATTGCTAACTAAAGTTTCGATTAAGTTTTAAAAATAAAGTTCAGTATCTTTAACTACCGAATTAAGATGTCACAACCAATTATTTATTTATTTATTAGCACTTCATATTATTTTTTTAATTAAATTATGAAAGATATATTTTAATAGTTCTGAAATATTATATTAAGTGTATACCATATTTTTTATTATCATAATTAGGATTTTGTTTTAACAAAACTTGTTAAGCTCTACTGGAATGGTTGGGAAATAAGATACTTCACATTTCACTAAAATTAGTTTTTCTTTTTCTTTTTTTTTTTCTATAAGGCTCGATGCATCAAATAAAGAAAATGAAAGTGGGAGCCAATATATTGGAAAGCAACATGCCAGGGTTATTTCTTCATACACCTCCATACATTAAAATTTCAATTTCTGCACCTCTATAATTTCTTCATACACCTCCATACATTAAAATTTCAATTTTATCCTTATTTTTATTTTGAATTCCGGACGAAATGTTTTAGAATGTCCAATTTAAAATATAAAAAATTATACTTCGAATTTAATAAACTGAAATAAAAAATAAAATATATATTTTAGACTGTATAATCTAAAATATAATATTACATATTTTAAATTGTACAATTTAAAATATATTTTTAATTATATGTTATGAATTGTAGAATCATAATACAAAATTTATATTTTGAATTATGTCATCTATAATGCAAAATAAAAAGTATATTTGGAAATATATAGTTTAAAATGTAAAATAAAAAACAAATTCCATTATACAATGGAAAAGGTTTGTTTTGAAAGCATTACGAATTGGGCAATGTAGATTATGTAATTTGAAAAAAAAAAATAGATTACACAATCTGAATTTTTTTTCATAAAAAATAAAAACATGAATCTTGTAATTCTGAAGTCACCCATACTTCACCTTGAAAGATTCATGCTTTTTTTTTAAAGATCACTTTATATTTTATTTTGTTGAACACACAGATATTGTATGGGATTTTTCTTTTTGAAATTACTATCATTTAGTCAGTCAAATATGAATAAATTGAATAAATATGAAAAATAGATTTTACTTTATGTAAGTCAAACCTTATTTTAATTTAAAAATCAATGATAAATTAGCAGCAACAACTTAATTGACTTTGGAAACTATATACTAACGAATTAATTTTCATAATTTTATAGTTTCATTAGTGTAAATTGGGTTTACAAGAGAAAAATCAATATGAATGGAGATGTAAAATGACACAAAACTTGAATTGTGGTGAAAGGCTACAAACAAAAATAGAGAATTGATTATGAAGTGTTTACTCCTGTGACAAGGATGGAGATAGTACGATTGCTATAGCCTTGTACAAATGGTAATTACAACAAATGGATGTGAAGTTTGTATTTCTTAATGGAATTTTGAAATAGGAGGTCTATGTTAAGTAACCACTCGATTACATGCGAAGAGCTGAATAAAAGAAAGTGTTGAAGTTGAAGAAGGCGATGTATGACTTAAAATAGACCCCTCAAGCATAGAATGAAAGTATTGACACCTACTTTAAGAAGAATGGGTATAAGCAGTGTCCATATAAGCATACTCTATACTTAAAAAAGAGTAAAGAAGATATGATGATTTTGTCCTTGTATATTGATGATCTTATTTCATGGAAAGCAAAGTCGAGTTGGTTGAAGAGTTTAAGGAGGTAATGAAAAAGGAATCTGAGATGACTAATTCAGGTCTCATGAAACATTTTCTTGGTTTGAAGGTGCTTCAAAGGAAGAAAGGCCTTTTTTTTTTTATACCAAAAGAGGTATGTCGAGGTAATATTTAAAAAGTCTAAAATGATGAAGTACAACCCTATTTCTACCCCTAATGGAAACCAACACAAAAATGTCTAAACATAAAGATGGGGACTGAGTTGACACAAGCAAGTATTGTAGTCTAAGTGGAAACTTAAAACATTAAAACGAATTTTAAGATACATGAAAGAAACAGTATTTTGAGTTATTTTATACTAAGTCAAATTATTACCGGCTTAGTAATACTCAGATAGTGATTGGTGCGAAAAAATTAATGATCGAAAGACCACGACTAGCTATGTGTTTTTCATAAAGAATATGACATTCATCCAATTTTCGAAAAAATAACCTATTTTAATAACATGTGAAACTGATTATGTCGCAATGTCTTAGAGTATGCGACATGTTTAGGTTTATTTACGTTTAAGTTTCTATTTTTTTTTATGTATTCGGTTAATATTTGATTACAATCGTACTCAATTATATTCTGTTACTAGTTGTGACAATTTAATAGTTTTTCCAGATGAAAATAAATAGAACATATACAAATTATTTTGTTTATCTTTTTTATTTTCAAATCCATTGATTCTTTACTATGTAATTTCTCACCAACATAAACCATCACTTATGCCACAATTTTCAGTTTCAAGAACTATAATTTTACCTTTTTTTTCCAACCCAACATAATTAATAAACCCATCATCTTCTCCACTTCTTAATTAATTAAAACAAGTTATACATGCATTGCAATATGGTTTATCACTGCACACTTCTCAATTAAACAAAACTTCCAATAACAACAATTAACTAGTGAATAAACACATATGTACGGCGTTATTTGCACAAACGCCACCGTCAATGAGGTTAAATTCCTGTATCTTCCAATTAGAATCCTAGTTCTTGAAATTTGTACAGTGAAAATATAGTTATAGAGAAAAGTATTCATCAATCAATTGTTGTTTGAACTTTAATTTAACTACGTAATTAATGTAAATTGGAATGTATCACTAACTTGTTTTCTATATCGAAATTTCATGATGCAGACCTTAGTTGCCATGAACCAAGTTACAAAGTGTACCGTACGGCACTCAAGCTAACCGAACGGCCACAAACCCTATTCTTTAGGCCGACCACCCAAGGCCGACCATTCAGGGCCGACCATCCAGGACCGACCGAACGGCCATCAACTTCTGCCACTTAGGCCTGTCATCTAAGGACGACTCCATGCACCCGGTCAACTGCCCAGGATCGATCGA
Source organism: Vigna mungo (assembly GCA_036885675.1). NCBI lineage: Eukaryota > Viridiplantae > Streptophyta > Magnoliopsida > Fabales > Fabaceae > Vigna > Vigna mungo. The sequence goes on from CP144690.1 coordinate 42,643,168, forward strand.
GCGTCCAGGTTACCCATCAGATCGAGAGCCTAGTTCTACCATCCATCGGCCGGTCGCTTGGTTAGATTACAAACGATAATAACTCATTAAAGCCCCTCGTGGAGGTTAAAGCATGATTAGGCCGTCATCAAACCCACAAAAGGTAAAAGCCCATTACAACTAGTATAAATAGAGGTCTCATGTATGTCTCCAGACCAGATTGCACACGCTGCAAATTATGCATCACTCTCATCTCTTGATATTACCGTTCGGTCATTTACTGACTTGAGCGTTGGAGTGCCTTTGACAGGTACCCGTCCCCGCCCGGCTTAGAGAAGAAGGAGAACGAACAACTTCGAGTCTGAAGAGGACCATGGTAATTGTCCAGCCTTCAGTCAACCCGCCCATGTCTATTCTTCCACGCGACTGTCCGCTTGTAGTGAGTTCGTCCAGCCTTTAAGGTGATTGTCCAGCCTCCAGCAAGTCCCCATCAGGAATGTTACAAGGGACCTCCAAACCCGACCGAAACCGAAACATAATGGCGTCAACCGTGGGGCCGAGTGTGCATTCCCATTTGTAACCATAAGGTAAGGGTGAACAGTACTCTCAGGAACCTCAGATAAACCTCTCAAGCCACTCGGTCTCGGCCATCAGGCCTCAACCCTTCGGCCAACTTGGCCTCCTCTCAAGCCACTTGGTCTCGGCCATCAGGCCTTAACCGTTCGGTCAACTTGACCTCCTCTCGAGATACTTGGCCTCATCCACAGCTCGGCCTCATCCACTTCTCGGCCACACTGCCTTAAGACTTTAACCATTCGGTCATAAGCTTGACCTTTCAGCTAATTTCCCTAACCCAGTCTCACAGGTACTTAGCCAAATTTGGCATGAATGACTCGGTCGTTCGACCTCAACTATTCGGCCTCTCGGCCTCATCAATCACTCGGCCATCCGGCCTCATCAACCACTCGGTCATCCGGCCTCAACCATTCAGACTCTCGGCCTCATCAACCACTCGGCCATCCGGCCTCAACCATTTAGTCATGACTTGACCTTTCAGATAATCTCTCAAACCTGGCCCCACAGGTACTTAGACAAATTTGGCATCGACAACTCGGCTACTCGGCTTCATCAACCTGTTTGGCCACCTGGTCTCATCCACCGTTCGGCCACTTGGCCTCATCAATAGTCCGGCCTCTCGGCCTCATCAACAACTCGGGGAGTCGGCCCCAAGTTTCCACCGCTCGGTCATGACTTGACCTTTCAGGTACCTCATCAAAATTTGTTTCACAGGTATTCATCCTACCTTTCGGCTCCTAAGATCCATCTTTGACCAATCGACCAGGCGGTACATTTTAAAGAAACCCAAGTTGATGAACGAAGTATCACTCCTGTCAACTTGGCCGGGCAGTGAACGGCTATGCCTGCCGCTCCCAACATTTTGAAGAAACCCAAGTTGATGAACGGAGTATCACTCCTATCAACTTGGCAAACGGAGTATCACTCCTGTCAACTTGGCCAGGCGGTGAACGGTTATGCCTGCCGCTCCCAACATTTTGAAGAAACCCAAGTTGATGAACGGAGTACCACTCTTGTCAACTTGGCTGGGCGGTGAACGGCTATGCCTGCCGCCCCCAACATTTTGAAGAAACCCAATTACAATTAATATAAATAGAGGTCTCAGGTATGTCTCCAGACCAGATTGCACACGCTGCATATTATGCATCACTCTCATCTCTTGATATTACCGTTCGGTCATTTACTGACTTGAGCGTTGAAGTGTCTTTGACAGGTACCCGCCTCCGCCCAGCTTGGAGAAGAAGGAAGGAGGGAGAACGAACAACTTCGAGTCTGAAGAGGACCATGGTAACCGTCCAACCTTCAGTCAACCCGCCCCTGTCTATTCTTCTACGCGACTGTCCAGCTTGTAGTGAGTTCGTCCAGCCTTTAGGGTGTGTTCGCTTCCGCGAAATACACTATTCAAGGGAAAAAGCGAGAGATGATTTGCGAGATTGATTATGTTCATTACAGTTGATTTGCAACGATGGAATTACGATGATTTGCGAGATGTGCTCTTTTTTAATTCCTCGCTAACTTTCCAACAAAAATTATTTCTGCACTGATTTGCACTAATTACGATGGAATTACGATGATTTGCACTGATTTTCAACAAAATATCATTTCTGCCCTCCTAACTTTCTCACGGACATACTAGTGCTTCTACAAAATGACGTTGAAGCCAAATGATTCAACCCTCATATTAACCTTTTGACAGTTTTACCATTTTATTTTATAAAATGTCATTTATATTCAAAGGCAAGGTTTATCTCCAAACCTGAGTGGAAAAGTTTTTGTAGTGAAATTAAATTTTTAAAATAGTTGTTTAATTTTGGTTAATGATTTATTTCTTCATAAATATTAAATTTTACTTCAATAAAAAAAACATATCACTTTGTAGTAAATTAGATTAAAAATATATTATATTTTAAAAAATTATTTCAATTTACTAAATTACAATTTTTTTATATTTTTAAAATTAATTTTAATAAAAAAAATTCTTTTTATAAACATTTTTAAAATTAAACTAATTTTTTACATCTGTCACAACAATCAAATCCTACATTAATTTTTACAAACTTTACTTCCAAATCCACTTTCAATTACCCACAAATCCACTCAAAAAAACAACGAAAAAATTACTCTCAAATCTACTTAAATCCATTCAAATCATCTCTTCCAAATCATCTCCTACAAATCTCTACAACCGAACAAAGCCTTAAAGTGACCATCCAGCCTCCAATAAGTCCCTATCAGAAATGTTACAGTTCTTATCAGAAATGTTACAAGGGACCTCTGAACTCGACCGAAACTGAAACACAAAGCAAATCATTAAGGAAAACTCTGATTTCTTTGCCATCAAGCCTATAGAATATAATCGGTTCCTTATAATTTCAATAGGAACTGCGACAGCAAAAAATGAGGAAAAATTCAATGCTAAAATTGCAAGCAAATGGGGGTTGTTGGATTGGCTAACCTACGATGGCAGCACTCCCTTAACAGACGTTTTCAGTCAGTCCAGTGCAGATATGGTTGACTTCTATTTATCTGCTGTCACTCAAGCACTTCAGTCACAAGATAATTACCTTCGAATTCAGGTAATATTTCGATGAACATGCATAATATATTTGATCAAATACTATGATCATGTATACATAATTGGTCTAAAACATTTGCAGGATGACACATTGACGGGAACAGATTCTTCAGTTGACATTGCTACGAAGGAGAACCTGGAGAAGCTTAGCGAAATCGGTGAAAATCTGTTGAAGAAACCAATCCCCCAGTGCTTGTTCCTGCAATCACATCAGAGTAGTCTGCTATTCTTACATCATCACCATCAAGCCTCTGCACACACCATAATCACACATTAATTAAATGTTAATTAACCTATAGAAGAAATAGACTAAAGTTAATTTATACAGATTAGGTATATAAAATAAGTTGCACCTAACATTATACTAAATACAATTCCAGAATGTAACAATCAACCAATTTGTTGCTTTCATCATGTCATAATAATTAATTATATTAATATAGCAATAATGCACCTCGTTAACCAATGAAAGATTTTATTTAACATTATATATGGAAGGGAAAGGGATCAATTCCCCTTCGATAAATAAATAAACATAAAGTTTTAACCTTCATTATAATTTTTTTTGGTTCCTCTGATGCGGACAATTTTGGTCCTTGTAGGTTTAATTATTTAATTTTTATTCGTACATGGCGACTGATAATTTATGTTTTCAAAGTTTTAAATGACCATTTTTTTATACTTTTGGCTTGACTATATTATACTTGTCATTTCGTTTTTTTATTAGATGAAAATTTAATAAGCTAATTATTGGTTCAAATCTGTCAAAACATATTGGCTGACCAGTAAGCATGTTTGAGCTAAAATGTGTGCTTTTGAATGACCATAATGGAGTCATTATAAAACTACGAATTATTCTTTTTTTCAAACATATAAACCAGAATTAAAAGTTTTAATTTTTTAAATGACCAATTTTTTTTGTTTGCATCTTAAAAATGAATAATTTTGGCTAGACTATTATTATACTTGTCATTTCTGTTTTTTTATTATATGAAAATTTAATAAGCTAATTAATGGTACTAATATGTCAAAACATTATTAGCTGACTAGTAAGCATATACGTTTGAGCTAAAATGTCTGCTTTTAAATTGTGTGAACGATAAAATTGTTATTAAAACTATGATAAGTAATTTTTCTTTCAAATAGATATGCTAAAATTGAACAATCAATGAGAAAGAGGTTTTTCATTGTTGCAATGGACTTGAATACAGTGAGAGATAGAGAAAGAGGTTGAACTTCTCTACAAGTTTATTGGTACTCAGAAAACCTAGTTTTCATGGCTAGTTTTGGTAAGGAGAACCTGTATATATAGACCAACCAAACTACACAAACATACAGGGAAATCCTTCTAATATTTAACTTTTTTTATAGCGTGATAAATCAATTTAAAATAACATGGATGGTATCATTTTAAACTACGAGATATTAACGTTGATCAATACTTCCACACTTCATTTGTTTATTTAGCCAATCCAGAAATGCATCGATTTAAGGGATATGAATACAATATTTAAATTAACAATGATTCATCTAGATAGCTACTAAAACACTGAAAACGTGTATCTTTAAAGCTTTCAACCTCACACCACTTTGAATACATCGACCCTTTTGTTGCCTTGCTTTTAATACACAGATAGAGTAGTTCTTCACATGATAATCGTGTTTTTAATACAAATTCATGAGAGAATAGTAAATCATCATACCTATATACCTATATTAATAAAGAAGTAAACTTTAAACTTAATTTAATCTTCCAAAATTAATTTATAAAGTTAAGTTATTTATTATACAATAAACTCATTTTATTTTTAGTCTCAGATTTCCAAACATATTATACTAAAAAAACAGTAATATTTTCTAAAATATGTTTCTTGAACATTATTTTAGGATATATGCAAGATGATTACATCGTCTGTTTGACATTATTAGTGTCATTTTCTTTCAGTATTAGTCTTTACATATTCATACAAGTTTGGAAAAACAATTTTCATTTGATTGAATCCTCCCTTAAAAGTTTGGCTTAAATTAAATCCACTTCTGCTTTATGAACATTCAATTTAAATTGTCTATTAATAATACCATTCAAATTCATTTTCAAGACTTTATTTGGAATAATGGTTTATTTAATATATTTATTTTGCTTATAAATAAAAGAAGGCATGCTTTAATAAGATAAAATGAATTTAGAAACATTATAGTATAACCCAAATGATTACATTATTACAAAGACTTCGGTAACATGAAATCAAAGAAACAAATGGCTTAGAAGGACACTGAATTTATTGTGACTCAACACGATGAAATAGATCATCACTACAATGAACAGAACACCAATCATATACGACTATCTCTCATGCCTTCATCTTTGAAAATTTCCCATTGTACATAGCCATTACAGATTTACGAAATCTCCTTTGTTTGGATAGTCGTTCCGCAAACCTGAAAAAAAAAATAGTCAATACGTGAAACTGTGATTTGAAGCAAGTTACAACACATGGGTGTGGATTTTCTTTAATAAAAATTACATTGTTGATAAAATATTACATTATAATTATGTGTGTGTAGGGTTTTTATATGTATACCTCTTCAAGGCATCTGCATTTGTTTCGTTAGAATCAACATTTTCATGAACACCAGTCCTCAAGTTAATCTTTGCAACTTTTTTCTTTAACAATTCTTCCGCAACTTGGACGAGGCCATTCAAATTCTTCTCCGTGGCAATGTCAACCGAAGACAATTCCCCAGTTAAACTATCGTCCTACAAAATTTGAATATAAAGAATTCAACTCATGAGTTTTCATATGCAATCACGAGAATCATTGTAGATGTTTATATATGTTTTGAAAGAACCTGGATTCGGAGGTAGTTTTCTTCAGCATTGCGTGCTTGGAAAACCGAGTAGATGTGGAAATCAACCATGTCAGAACTAGCTTCAGTGAAGACATCGATTATAGGAGTGCCTTTGGCGTTGGAAACCCAGCTCAACGCGCCCCATGAAGTTGCCTCGGCAGCACTGTATTTCATATCTTGTTTCGCAGAACCTGTTCCCAATGATATCACCAAAAACTTACTGTATTGCATCGCTTTCACATCGAAGTTTTCATATGAACCTTCACTGTGGATTTTGTTCGACATTTCTGCCATCGCCACCAGTGCCTTCAAAACACCAAATTAACTTATCTATCACGTTCTTTCGAGCATATTGTATATACTTAGTTTAAAATTACATTAATTGCAGCAGTAAATATATAACGAGACTGTTTATAATACCGGGTTATTTGCTGCTACACCACCATCTATAAGGTCAAATTTGGAAGGACCATCGGGGGTTGTGGTTTCAAAGGAATGAGCTGGAAGGTAGGTTGGAGCTGCTGAAGTTGAAATGCATATATCAGACAACAACCCATTCAAATCTGGCCTCTTCTTCACCTGTGACATCATAATTGCGAGTAATAGTTTCGTTAGAGAAAAAGACAAACACACATTACATTCCTTGTTATCTACAAATTTTCTTCAAATATTGTACAAAAGTCTGTCAAAAAAAGCTGCAATTTTTATTTTCAAGAGAGTGACTTCTTGCAGCCAGAATAAATTTTAGGTAATAATTGAGAGGAGGGATGAACCTGGAAGCTGGAAAAGATGGTGGGTTGAAGGTTTTTGATGTCAAATGCTGGGATAACGACATTGGTTAATGTTTGTTCCAATTTTGTGTCCCCTAGTTCTTCCCTAATGAGCTTGTGTAAATACTTGCCGTCGTACTGTGGTCCAGTCAGAGTTCTTCCGAACTTCATCGCCGTTGAGAATATATTCCAGGGACTGTATTTGGAAAATCACACTGTAAATCAGTACACGGTGATAAAATATGTATTTAGATTTGAGTGATTTGGTATGAAGTTTATGGTAAAATGTGGTATATATTTACCTACTCTGTGGGAAGATATTTGGGGAATGCTTAAGGTAGAATTTCTTAATATCTTGGGCTGCATACAAGGGTCGGTTATTTTTATTTGGAGCAGTGAGCATTGCAGTGACTAATCCACCAGTACTTGTTCCTGCAATCACATCAAAGTAATCTGCTAGCCTTGCATCAGCACCATCCAGCTTCTGCATATGCACCATTATCAGTTAGTTGGCTGCATTAACTGCAGTCAATTTACATAGAACGTTTTATTCTTAGTTAGGAGATTATTACCTGAAGTTCTGATTCAAGGAAAGCAAGTAAAACTCCTGGAATGATTCCCCGAATGCCACCACCATCGATACTCAGCACAGTAATCAGGTGTCCATCTTCACTTTTTTGAGTTGCTTCCATAGATCTCAATTGATGACTTACTGAGACAAAGAGAAAGAGAGAGAGAGATGGAATGAACTGATCTTACGAAAGAACAAAGAAAACTACTTCTTTTTCAGAAAAATCTAAATTTCATGGCTTAATATGATGAGGAGAAGCTGTATATTTATACATAAACCATGTAAAGAATATGAACAAGTTGACGACTGATTTAGCGCGTTAAATTAGTTCTTAAAAAAACATGGAAATAGGTCACATGTTTCCACAACTTCTGTACTCGCATTATATTAATAAATTTTCCCGTGAAATTACGGTGTTTTATGAATAAGTTATTTTTCTATTATTAAGCCAACACTAAATTTATATCTAACTTAAAACAATATATGTAAAATGCTTTTTTGTGTTAATAAGTGAAAAGAATGTGTAGAAATTCTAAAACATTTATGGAAAATGATATTTTAACACGAATTTTTGACACCATTTTGATACTGTACACGTTTCAAAATGTGATTGGATGATTTCAAATTAAAAAAAGCTGAAGCACTGACATATTTGGAAGCGAAAAACCAAAGTTTTTTTTTAATTTAAAATTGTCCAACCATATTTTGACACGTGTGCAGTGTCAAAATGATATAAAAAAATTGGTGTTAAAATATCATTTTCGAACATTTATATTGGATTTTAGAACGTCTCATATATAAAAAAATGTTTTTAATTATAAAAATTTCACGACACAATATTTTAAGTAAGGTGAATCGAAGTCAAACGTTAGATCTATGCGGAAATGAATCTTTTCTCCATTAATGATTCTCTGAAATTTTAACTACTTAGTGATATATAATCCTTACTTACACAAAAATCAACTATCAACTCAATTTAAAAAACATAAATCAGAAATATTTTTCGTAATAAAACATGGGCTCCTACGTATCTCTTATCCAATAATTTAAGAAAATGGTTTAGATTGTTTTTATATGCAAGAACATATAAAAGAATACCACAAAAACATGGAAATGGGTAATATGGTTTCCATAAAAACTTGCTCACATGCTGACATTATTTTAATCAGTTTTCACGTGTTACTTATGGTTTTTGATGGTGACAGGACAATCAATACACGTATGGAATTTTATATATATATTTTATATATAGATGAGCCAAGACAACAGTTCAAACCATACATACAAAAAGAAAAGAATTACCATTGTTCAACCTTAGGCTGCTAAGATGGTGTCTTTGACCACACAGCTGAATGATTTTGAATGATTAGGGCTACCCTTGTGTTGTGTTGTTTTTGCAGTACATAAAAGAAAGGTTTTGAGAATAATTCTTCACATGGTAATTGTGTCTTCTAAAGGAATAGAGGAATGATTTCAAATAACCAAACCCTAAATTCAAAATCTTTGTTAAAGTCTCTGTTACATATATTGTATAAATGAACTTTTTGTTTAACTCCATTTATATTTTGTGACACAAGTTTTTGTTTCACAGTATTGTTATAATTTTCAAATACTAATTAATGCACAAATTAATTTTATGCATTTTAATGGGCATGTTTTAGTCAAATTATATCATTTTAATGTGTGTGTGTGCATACACTATCTTAAAATATGTGTTTTTAGAATTTGATTGTAATATATTTTAAAAGTTTTTCATTTTTCACTTAACTGAGGATTGGTAATTAAAATTGGTTCATTTTTATGATAAATGTAAATTAAATAATTTTTAATAGCAAAAACAAATATATTAAAAGAAACAACCTAATCTATGTCCACAGAAATATAACCAATTTTTTTAATTAATTATTAATATAAACAATTTTTCTGGAGAACATTTAAATATTGAGGTATCAAGATTACTTACTTTCATAATAAATAAATAAATAACATAACAAACTCATCATAACAGAAGATATTCATTAATACCTACCATCATAGGTGATTTTAGAATTTGATTGTAATATATTTTAAAAGTTTTTCACTGTCACTTAACTGCGGATTGTTAATTAAAATTGGTTAATTTTTATGATAAATGTAAATTAAATAATTTTTAATTGATTTTTTATCAGCAAAATTAAATATATTAAAACAAAGAATAGAGTCGTCCTCATCTATATCCACAAAAATATAAACAATTATTTTAATTAATTATTAATATAAACAAGTTTTCTAGAGAATATCGATAGGTATCAAGATTACTTATTTTCATAATAAATAAATAAAAAGGAAATAAAAAACAAAAAAAAAAAAAAACTCATCATTAAAGACAAGAAATGATATTTATTGTTAATACCTACCATGGACTCTGACGAATCACGAGTCAATGAGTCAATGCAAATACCTAAAATATTGGAAAGAAATTACGATATTCCAACCACCATTAATTAAATAATTTATTAATTTATAATAACGCGACTATTATTTTATGAGTCGCGTGCTAGGTTACACACAACAATAACTGAGTTGAAAAGACTAGTACTCTTGATAAAAAAAGAAAGAAAGAATCGTTATAGCCAAAATAAATATGGTTCTTATAACATGCAAGAATAAATTAATGTCTTGTCATATCATTCCATCAAGTTTAATGAATGAATTTTGATAATTAAATCAATTATAATCACATTAATATAAACAAAGATCAATAAAATTTTGACACAAATATAATCATTTGTAATTTTTTAAAACATTAATGAATTATAAAAGTGTAAAATCAAAATGAAAAAATAAATAATACTCAAACTATTTTCAAAGGGATCCAAATAAAATATTATCTATTTCATATTAAATATCTAATAAAATTAAAACAATATAAAAAATTTGGTATGCAATACCTTTAGTTGTGGATTTAATAATAAAGACTTAAATATAATTTCAGTTTTTAAATTTAGAAGTAAAATTAAAATTTATTTTTATCTAAAACTTTAATATAATTTTATCTTTAAATTATAAAAATGAATAAATATAGATGATTTTATTTCTTTTGTATTTAATTTGTTTAGCATGTTAAATACATATTTTAAGTAGACGTTTAAATTGTTTACACTATTTTAATTTAAATATAAGTTAGAACACCATTTAACAAAGAAAAAAAATATTAATATAGTTGTATTACAAGATTATATTTATTCAAGTTTTAAAATAAAAAATATATTAAAAGTTATAACATAAATAAATTGGATTTTACTAAAAATAAAAATATACTTAATGTATTTAACCTTTTAATAATTATGTCAGCTATTTTTTTTCTTAAAGAGTTACTTGATCATGATAAAAGATACCAATAAAATGTAGAAAAACAACACTGTAATATCCCAATGCTCATATGAAACAACTAGACTTAAAGTAATAGGGGTGTTACAATTTTATTTTTTTTTATCAGCAAAAATAAGATGTATTGAATAGAAATAATTATATTTGTAGTCGTAAAATCGAGTTTGAATTTTAGATACATAATTGTGCAATTATTCATAATAAACATTTGACCTGAATAATTACAAAAAAAAAATGCAAGTGAAACATGCCAAAAAAAAAATATGTAGAATAATCTATAGTAAGAACAATGTGTTAGATCATTATATACTACCTAGTCTACATTAAGCTCAAATAAAAAAATTGAATTCAATTTCAAAAAAATCAGGTTAGATATCATTATAAATTTTGGCATATAAACATTTCAAATTCTATTAATCATTTGTCATCATATAAAATTGTATTAAAAAAATAAAATGAAATGAAAAAAATACAGAATATGGGAGATCACATCAAAGTCATAATAAAAATTACACTTCACAAAACATAGACAAATTATACATATAAGAAATTGATCTCACATATTTACACTTATAGATACGATATTCAATATTTTCTTTTATACTAAATATTAAAGTTAGATTTGTTGTAAAATGCAGACAAAATCACAAACAAAAATTTTCTCAAACATGTAGATCCACTATTCTTAAGAATTTATTTATGGCATGTTGCACGGGACTCCTAAGATATAATAGGAGCTTTCCAAAAATCAAAGATATCAAAACTAACAAGTAATGTAACCCAAGATATTATAAGAATGAGAAATCAAAAAAGATAGGGATAGCTCGATAAGTGTATTATGTGAGAGAGGGAGAGCGCAAGATGGATTTCCATTTAGAGGAAGCACAACACTATTTATTTATAGCGTTTGGAGGAGATATGTAACAGCCCAAAAATCATATCATGTAGAAGAACCTTGCACCTTGCGGTTGACAAGACCGACTCAAAAACCATAATATGCGAAGATATCTCGAGACTTGTTGCACAAGCCAAGCAACATCCATGCATTTCTTACAATTGCAACTTAAACCGAGTTAAACTAGATCTTCCAGTGACAAGTTGTTGCAATGAGCTCAGCCAACCCGAGCTTGACCACACGAGTTCAGCCACACGAACTCAGCCACAAAAATCTTAGCCATAGGAGTTCGACCACAAGAGCTCGGTCATAGGAAAGTAGGAAACAAGACTTTTGCAATATATATAAAACACGTGTTATAATAAGATTCACTTACATATTTTAACAATATAAAAAATATCAACACAATTAACTAAGCATAATTGTTTTAGTAAGTAGGATTGGGATAACTTTTTCTCAGGAAATTGTCCAACAGTTAATGCTTCAAGCTCTTACTCGTCAACACCAATGAATGAGTATCAGTCAAAGGTTCTCTTATGATAAAGATAGTTTGAACCAAAAGTTAATAATAAATGTGTAATTAATTTCTACCTCATCACCTTACCTTACACCTTTTTGTTTATAACTTTTGTAGTGGGCTTTTTATTATTGTTAACCTAATTATGTTGACTCCACTAATCTTGCTTGGGAGTTTTAATCAGAAGATTTTTTTTTTGTTTTGAACCGTTTTGTATTGTTTATTCAGTCTATTTTGTAAAAATGTCACCTCATCCACTCGATTATTATTGTAAAAATATAATTTGATTGACTGAGATTGATCGTTATACCAACTCATCATCCAATATATTAATTGACTAACGGATAGATTCACCGTTTAGCCAACTTGTTGACTAAACTCGACATACTGCACAATAATAATAATTTTTTTAATATTATTGTTATATTTTATATAATGTGTTAAAATTATAAAATTTAATTGTTTTTCTTAATTATCACACTTAAATTTTAAAAAATGTCACACATTTAACTAACGTAAATAATTATTTTTTGTAGATGTATTGGGGTTATATTTTAAAATTATAAAATCACCTTCACTTAAATTAAAGATTATAAGCTTACTGAAGGATATATATATATATATAGTATGTTATATTATTTTTGTTCATGTTATAAATAAATTATTTTTTCATGCTATATTACTTATATATAATTGGTTATAATATACATGTGAAAAGAAAATATTTTTAATGAGTTTATTTAGATTAATAATATAATAAATTCACAAGTACTGAGCTATATACTTTTATGTAAAATAGTTCGAAAAGGTGAGACTGTTTGAAAGAAGCTTTATAACAACTATGTAATTATATAAACTATTTTTTGTTTTCTGGAACATTATGGGGATAGAGAAACCCAATTCATATGAGATATATAGATATAGTAAACCACATTATTTTAACGCACACGTGTCTTGCATGGTGATTATTCAAATTAGCGAAATACACTAGTCTAATATATATATATATATATATATATATATATATATATATATATATATATATATATATATATATATATATATATATATATATATATATATATGCTCACCATTTTTCTGTACTTTAGTCATAATTGGAAGGATTCTAAATAATTTTGAATTCAGTAACGTGTTTGGATAGATAGTTTTTTTGCAATTTTTAAGAAATTTAAATTATTTAATTTTGAAATATTTTTTAAATAAGATTATTGAATTTTAACTTTATTATTAAGATAAAATATTTCATTTCATATCTAATAAAAAATACTAAGTACGAAAATGGTTATTTCTATTTTGCATATACGAATAAAAAAGTTATCATCAATAAAAATATAATTTCTATCAATATTAATTGAGAAAACGGTAATAAATAATAATTCAAAATAGTTACGATAAATAATATTCAAAATATTAATTAAAAAATAACTTATACAAATCGTTATGGGGCTTTTTAACGAAGTTAGAAGAAATCTAATATCACGAGTTATGGGACTTTTATTTTTGTTCACCTTTGGATAAACTGAAAACATATAAGATATTACCATCACTTCTTCATTGCTTTTTCTAATCTTGACGTTACAAGTAAAGCAAATTATCATAGTAATTAAAAAATTTCTCATTCTAGAATTATAAGACCCTCTTCTTAGTAGAATAAAAAAAATAAAAAATAAACTTTTTTTTACTAACATTTAGAAATTATAATAACATTTAAAAATTATAATATGATATGGTCAAATTAGAATAATGATGAAAAAGAATTTGATCTCGATTCTTTCATAATTTCGTAGTATTAATAATTACTAATGATTAACCTTTATCGATAAATATTATTAATAATTACTAATAATTGAAAAGAACGTTGATGTTAAAGTAAAAGAATGAGCACATCGATGATGATGTTTTCAAGATAAACTTTGTTTAAACAGTATATTATTACGTAATATTATTTTGATTATCTTTAACCACATATATAATAGGTTTTTCTTATTGTACTTTGCAAGTGAAAAGAGATAGACTTGTCATGTAATATATAAAGGCAATGTTGTACTTATTTATTTGGAAAGTAATAATTTTAGGTTGAATATTAGATATAAAAGAAGTAGATGGAATACGAATAATCCAAAACATAATTCTAACTTATCCAAAATCTTATCAAGATCCAATCAAAATCAAATATAAAATGGAGCTACAATAATGGGAGGGTGTCCTACTACACTTATTTATGTATAAATATATACAATAATGCTTTTTAACTCATCAATGACAACTTGTAGAAAGCAACTTGTTTCTATATTATAAGTTTAGGGCACGTGTTAGATAACATTGCTTATACAAGTTTATCAACAGATTAAAACCAACTTATATTTTCGCAAAAAATGTAAAAATTTATTAATTTATGTTTAAGTTAAAAAAAATTTAAAAACTATGACAAAATTTGTAAAAATTAGTTATGAATAACATGTATAAAATTATTTTATGTTTCTTCTTGTTGTAAAAGTTTATTTAAACATATTATTTGTTTTTGAAATGACAACTCAAGAACAACCAAAAGTTGTTTCCTGTGTTTTTTTTTTTTTTATAATAAGCTTATTATAATTTCACCCCATGTGAATCATTTAATCCCCACGTGAATCATTTAATCAGTTTTTACAATTAAGAAATACAAATAGCATAGTATAAGTTCAAATAGCACATTAATCACTAAATTTAATGAATATAAGAAATAATTAATTTATCCCCAACATTGATTACATTTTTTTTATCATTTAAAAGTAAAATAAACTGTAGATAAGAAATTTAAGCAATCTAAGTAGTGCAAATGCTCCATTAAGATGATTTTTTTTCTTTCTAAACTGTTGTAAATTATATATCCTAAAATATCAAATGTTTAAATTTTTTTTTTCACCTTTTGTGTTTGTAAATTTTTGTTTTTGGTTTTAGTCTTTAGTATTTTAATTTAGTTCGTCTAAAATCTTACTTTTTATTTTTGTTTTTTCCTTCAATATATAAATTATTACCCTTTTTTTCTATTAAATGTTTGTAAAAGAAAATGACCTAAAATATATAAAAACTAAAAAAAAAATCGTAGGGCTAAATTAAAATAATAAAAAGTTGTAGAACCAAAAATATAATACAACTATATTTCAAGAACTGAAACTAATTAAATATAAAATTGTAAAACTGTATACATTCAATCAATTAAAATACTCAATTATTATTATCATCATCATTATTATTATTATTATTTATCATATACAAATTTATAATACAGATTTCAAAAAATTTAGTTATAAAAATTGTATTCGTGAACTTAAAAAATACGTCACGTACAATTAACTCTTTCTTTATCAATAATTTTTTTATCATTAGTAATTTCTTTATTAATTTTAAGTGTGAAATACTTACACTTAATATTATTGTTTTATTATTAAGTAAAGTTTCGGTTAAGTTTTAAAAATAAAGTTATGTATATTTAAATACCGAATTAAGAGATCACAACCAATTATTTACTTATTTATTTATGAGCACTGCATATTACATTTTTTAATTAAATCATAATAAATATATTTTAATAGTTTTGAAATATTATATTAAGTGTATACCTAGAGATGACAACAAGTCGGGTCGGACACAGATAAAGTCGGGTCGGACACAGATAGTGTCTACCTGTAACTCGACTCATCGGATATAACTGTATCTATTACCCGACTAGCTACATGCTAGATATCCACATAAAAAAATCTGCGAATTTTTTTCAATCCCCGAATATCTGTTGGATACCCGTTTTCAACCTGCGAATATTTAAAAAAAAATATTTTATAAATTTTTAAATGAAATCCAAATTAAATTGCAAAAGAAATACAAATTATATTTAAAACATATATCCAAATAAAGTAAATGGATAAGTGAAGTGGTTGTTCCATAGATGCAGGAAGGAGCATAAGAATAAAACTTAATTTAAACCTTAGGAGAAAAACCAAATTTCAATTTTTTAGCGAGTAATGGATATTTGCGGGTCGGATAGTGTAATACCCACACTCGACCTGTTTATAAATGGATATTAAAATACTCGTTAGCTACAACTCGCAGATAATAATTAATATCTACGGATACTAATATCCATCACGAATATCTGCATTTTTTTCCATCATTATGTATACCGTATTTTTTATTATCATAATTAGGATTTCTTTTTAATAAAACTTGTTAAGCTTTACTAAAAGATTGAATTAGTCATTGACTTATTTGAGTTTGGTAAAACCCTGAGTTATCACAACTTGTATCTGCAAAATTTCATAAATGTCACATTTAATCTTAGCTCCTTTTTTTCAGCACTTTATTTTCTATCTCCCTAATAAAATTATATCTCCTTTTTAAATATTTTATTTTAATTAGTAGTTATAATTATTATCTTCTTTCATACTTGCAAAATGTATAACAGAGCAAGTACTTCACATTTTTATGATTGAGAAATAAGATACTTCACATTTCACTAAAGTTAGGGTTTTTTTTAATAAGGCTCGATGCATCAAATAAGTGGGAGCCAATGGAAAGTACCAGACCTATGAGGCGTTTCCTTCTGCACTTCCATAATTTCTTCTAACACCTCCATACATTTTAAAATTTCAATTTTATCCTTATTTTTATTTTGAATTCTGGACTACATGAATTAGAATTGTTTTGAAATGTACAGTTTAAAATATAAAAAGTATATTTCAAAATGTGTAAATGGAAATAAAAATAAAATATATAATTTAGATAGTATAATCTAAAATATAATATTTTATATTTTAAATAGTACAATTCAAAATATATTTTTAATTATATGTTACAAATTGTAAAATTCAGAATATACAAAATTGATATTTTGAATTATATCATAACAAATATATTTTGAAATTTATGGTTCAAAATTTAAATTACAAAATAAATTCCAGAATATACAGGGTTGTTTTAAAGGTGAAATGAACTTTGTTATGTGGTCACAGTCATTACAAAACACCTTTTGTCATTCTTGTTTATATGTTGTGATTGAGATAAAATCAAGGAAGAAAGCATTACGAATTGTGCAATGTAGATTATGTAATTTGAAAAAAAAAATGTATGAAAAAATATTTTTAGTTTATATAATCTGATTTTTTTTTCATAAAAAGAATGTGAATCTTATAATTCTGAAATCATCCTTCATACTTCACCGTGAAATATTTATGCTTTTCTTTTAAAAAAAGATCACTTTATATTTTATTTTTTTAAAAATATAGATATTGTATGGGATTCTTTTTGTGGAAATTACTATCATTTAGTCGTCAAATACGATGCAAATTAAATTAATATGAAAAATAGATTTTATTTTATGTAAGTGAAACCTTATTTTAATTTTTATTTTTCAGCACTTGTACCTTTCAAATTCATTTTCAATATATATGTCTATTTAACAATATTTATTTGGAATAATTGTCTATTTAATAATAGTTATTTGACATATAAATAAAATAAGACCTGTTTTTAAAATAAAACGAAGAAGCAATTAGTATAGTGTAACCCAGAATAATTCCATTACATAGCCGTTGGTAACATGAAAACAAAGAAACACAAAGGTTTACAGCACATGAGATATACTAATTATTGTGATACAGACAATAAACTATATCTGTAATGAAAAAAACAAAATATAAATAAAATATATAAAAATAAAATAAACACTACATTAATCATTTTTCATATTGGCCAAGCAACAGGTATCTCTTATCTCTTTGTCTTTCAAATATTCTCATTCTTCGCAAACGTTTGAGATTTCCGAAATCTCTTCTGTTCAGATAGTCGTATCGCAAACCTGATAAAAGAAAATAGTGAAATCGTGAAACTCATGGATTTTGTTTACACAGTTTTTGTTAAATTCTTAAATTATCGTGTGTGTGTGAGAGAGAGAAAGTAGGGTTTTGATATATACCTGATCAAGGCTTCTGCGTTGGTTTCGTTAGACTCAACAGGTTCATGAATACCAGTCCTCAAGTTAATCTTTGAAACTGGTTTCTTTAACAATGCTTCCGCAACTTGGACGAGGCCTTTCAAATTCTTCTCCGTGGCCCCATCCACCGAAGATAAGTCCCCATTTAGAGTATCGTCCTACAGAATTTGAATATGAAGAATTCAACTCATGAGTTTTCATTTGCAATCACGAGAATCATTGCAGATGTTTATATATGTTTTGAAAGAACCTGGATTCGGAGGTAGTTTTCTTCAGCGTTGCGTGCTTGGAAAACGGAGGAGATGTGGAAATCAACCATGTCAGAACTAGCATGACTGAAGACATCGATCAGAGGATTGCCACCGGAGGAGGAAACCCAGCCCAAAACGCCCCATTTAGATGCCTTAACAGCATCGTATTTCAGTTCATGTTGCTGAGAACCTGTTCCCAACGATATCACCAAAAACTTTTTGTATTGCAACGGTTTTACATTCAAGCTTCCACATGACCCTTCATTGCGGATTTGGTTCGACACTTCTGCCATGGCCACCAGTGCCTGGAAAACGCCAAATTATAACATAGCTATCACGTGCTTGCTTGGGTGTTTTATACTTGTTATCAAACTTGATTCACACTCCTTAGCTTGTAAGTGTGTGTTGATGATTAAGATTAGTTTTGTAACATAATTTCATGAAACTGTATAATACCGGATTATTTGCTGCTACACCACCATCTACAAGGTCGAATTTGAAACTATCATTGTTGGTTTTGGTTTCAAAGGAATGAGCTGGAAGATAGGTTGGTGCTGCTGAGGTTGAAATGCATATATCAGACAACGACCCATTCAAGTATGGCCGCTCCTTCACCTGTGACATCATATTCCAGAGTAATAATTTCGTCAGAGAAAAAGACAAACACACAATGGGATTCCTTCTTATCTACGAATTTTCTTCAAAATTTGTAGCAAAGTCTGTAAAAAAAAAGCTGCAATTTTTGTTTTCAAGTTAGTGAATTTTTGCAACCACGATATATTATAGGCAATAATTAAGAGGAGAGATGAACCTGGAAGCTGGAAAAGATGATGGGTTGAAGGTGTTTGATATCAAATGCGGGGATAACGACATTGGTTAATGTGTGTTGCAATTTTGTGTCGCCTAGTTTTTCCCTAATGAGCTTGTGTAAATACTTGCCATTGTACTGTGGTCCCATCAGAGTTCTGCTGTATTTCATCAATGATGCGATTAAATTCCAGCCACTGTATTTGGAAAATCACACTGTAAATCAGTACACAGTGATAAAATATGTATTTAGATTTGAATGACTTGGTATGAAGTTTATGGTAAAGTGTGGTATTTACCTTTTCTGTGGGAAGATTTTTGGGGTATGCTCAAGGTAGAAATCCTTAATATCTTTGGCTGCGTACAAGGGTCTGCCGTTTTCATCTGGAGCAGTAAGCATTGCAGTAACTAATCCACCGGTGCTTGTTCCTGCAATCACATCAAAGTAATCTGCTAGCCTTGCATCAGCACCATCCAGCTTCTGCATATGTACCATAATTAGTTTGCTGCACTGACTACAGTTAATTTACATATAGCTTGTGTATTATATATCAGTGAAAACCCTAGACTCGTGTTTTGTCTTAGCTTATTACCTGAAGCTCTGATTCGAGGAAACCCAGTATAACTCCTGGAATGATTCCGCGAATGCCACCACCATCAATACTCAGCACAGTAATCAGGGATCCATCATCACCTTTGCTTGGAGTTTGAGTTGCTTCCATAGATTTGAATTGATGACTTAGTAAGACAAAGAGAAAGAGAGAGAGATGGAATGAACTGATATTAGGAAAGAGCAAAGAAAACTACTCAACTCTTGAACAAACTTTTTCAGAAAAAGCTAGTTTTCATGGCTTGATTTGATGAGGAAAAGCTATATGTTTATATAAAAGCTAAACCGTGTAAAGATTGAAGATGTTGATGAGTGCGTGTTAAATTAGTTGCCACAAAAACAGGGAAATGGATAATATGTTTCCATGGAACCTATTTGATTGTCGAGAGCTTCTATACTCACGTTATTTTATGTTTTCACGTGTTACTTAAGATTGTAGGATAGATTTCTCGTATGTTGAATTAATTTCCACAAAAATTTCCACAAAAACGTCGAAATGGATAATATATATCTTCTTCTGTGAATAATATTGAATGTTCGCAACTTCTGTACTCACTTAATTTTTATCAGTTTTCACGTGTTAGTTATATTTTTCTTTTTTTATGGTGACAGGGCAATCAAGAAATGTATCGAATGGCTGATAAGAATGTCATAAATGCATTTGTCTCTTTATCGGTCTTATTCATCGTATGCTCTTCACCACTATTTCATACACCTAGGCTGTATTGGTTCAAGATGATAGATTTGAAGAAGAAGTAAATCGATTTAAAAGTACATGGGAGTAATTTTTATTTTTTTTTTAAATTATTGGTCACAGCCCACCATCACTGTGCACTTACGTTGGTGGCCCAAACGGCTTTGGCCCAAGAAAGGTAAAAAGGGTTATGCCAAGTCTGAGAGCTCATTTAGACGAAATAAGTCTTCGTGTGAGAAGAGAGAGAACAGAGCACCGAGAGATCTCCGAGAGGATGCAATGGCGATAACTTCCGGCGGAGGCCACGGTGGCCGGCGACAATGAAGACGAAGTTGATCGGGGAAACGAGAACGGTAAGAAAAACGTAAGCTTTTATTATTTCTGAATGAATTTCATACATGTACGTATCTTCTGTTGTTGTTACCCTAAAACGGAGGAACTACTATATGAATATATAGAGTTCGAAAAAGGGGAAACGGGAAAAGGGGAAAAATAAACTAAAACAACGTAACTGTCCTTTAGACAGTAACGGCTAACCAACGGGAAACTAACAATCTCAAAAGCCTCCCCTCAAGCTGGACGGTGGATACTCACCAGTCCAAGCTTGGGAACAATGGTTCTGAACCTGACACGGTGTGGAAACTTAGTGAAGAGGTTTGCCAATTGCTCGTCGGATCGAATGGGAAGAAGATGAAGAAGACCCTCTTGTATCTTCTCACGAACAACATGGCAGTCAAGCTCGATGTGCTTGGTGCGTTCGTGAAAGCTCTAGTTATGAGCAATATGTCTCGCTGATTTGTTGTCGCAGTACAAAACAGGGGTTTCAGATTCTTCTATCTGAAGGTCCTGTAGGAGGTAAGGAGCCACTGTATTTCACATACAGTGGCAGCAAGAGCACGGTATTCAGCTTCTGTGGAAGATCTAGAAATCGTTTTCTGCTTCTTAGATTTCCAGGAAACGAGAGACGATCCAAGAAAAACACAGAAGCCTGTGGTGGATCTTCGAGTGTTAGGACAAGTGGCCCAGTCAGAGTCACTAAAGCCTTTTAGTTGCATATGTGAGTCAGTAGGGAAGAATAATCCTTGAGATGGCTCGGATTTGATGTACCTGAGAATGTGTTGAACAACACGATAGTGATAACTAGTAGGGTTTTGCATGAATTGACTAAGTAAATTAATTGTAAAACACAAATCAGGCCTAGTATTGGTAAGATAGAGTAACTTTCCTATCAATTTTCTGTAGAGAGTAGGATCATCAAGGTAGTTGTCTGTTTTATACAGAGAGCTTGTGTCACTCAAGAAAGGAGTAGCAGACGGTTTGCATCCAAGCATTCCAGTTTCCTCAAGTATGTCTAGAGCATACTTTCTTTGAGATAGATGGATGCCCCTTTTAGATCTAGCCACTTCCAATCCAAGAAAGTACTTTAATTCCCCTAAATTTTTTATGTGAAATTTCTGGTGAAGCAATTCCTTTATGCATTGAATCTCCATCATGTGCCAAAACAATGTCATCTACGTACACAAGTAAGGCAGTAAAGGTTGTAGGTGTTTTCTTTATAAATAGAGAATGATCAGATTTCGATTGGACAAAGCTAGCACATATTAGGAAAGTTGACAGTTTTTCAAACCATTGTCGACTGGCCTGTTTCGGGCCATATAAGGATTTTGTTAACTTGCAAACCTGTCCCTTTTGGACATTCAAACCTGGGGGTGGTTCCATATAGACCTCTTCGTTGAGATCTCCATGTAAGAACGCATTATCGACATCAAGTTGATGTAGAAACCAGTTGTGTGAGGCAGCCAGTGTAATGAGAAGTCTGACAGTAGTTAATTTGGCTACAAGGGAAAAAGTATCTAGATAGTCAATTCCTTCTTGTTGAGTGTATCCCTTTGCCACCAATCGGGCTTTGAACCTCTCAATGCTACCATCTGCTTTATATTTGGTCTTATACACCCACTTGCACCCTATGGGAGTTTTTCCTGGAGGTAGTTGTACCAAATCCCAAGTCTTGTTATCCTGTAAAGCTTTAATTTCCCTTTCCATGGCTTCCACCCATTCAGCCATTTCCTTAGCACGATTGTAAGATTGAGGTTCCTTGTTCCCAGTAACAGCTAAGGTATATCTCAAGTGTTTTTCTGTCAAATTGTCACAACATAATGAATTAGAAATCGGATAAGGAGTTTTAAAATTGTTTTTCACAGTTAAGGATTGATTGACCTGGTGAACATAGTCCTTGAGGTATTCTAGTGTCCTTTTAGCCCTTTCAGATCTCCTTTGCTCACGAACCTCCTGATTGTTTCTTGTACTGCAACTACTTTCTTCATTATCCGAGGCTTGCTGTATGTGTTCTTCATTATCAGCATTAGATTCAGTACATTGATCTCCCAATAAACTGTTGAGAGAATTTGCTTTGTCTCCTTCACTGTCAATATTTTCAGTACTCCCTTGCTGACTTTGGTAAGGAAAGATGTCTTCATGAAAGACAACATTTCTGCTTATAAGAAGTTCCCTGGTGTTTAAGTCGAGCACAATATAGCCCTTCATACCAGGTTTATACCCAAGAAATATACCTTTCCTAGCTCTTGGATCAAGTTTACCTCTGTTATTCTCAAGAGTGGAAGCAAAACACAAACATCCAAAGGATCTTAGATCTAAATAAGTGGGAGGAAGATTGTACAACAAGTCATAAGGAGTTTTGTTATTTAAAATAGGAGTGGGCAATCTATTTATTAGGTAAACAACATTTCCTACTGCATAGGACCAGTAAGTGTTAGGTATATTGGATTGGAAAAGAAGGCTACGGGCCACATTTAATATATGTTGATGCTTTCTTTCAACGACAGAGTTCTGTTCTGGTGTCTCAACACAACTTTTTTGATGTATAATGCCATGTGAATCGTAAAAATTTATGCAATTGAACTCAGGTCCATTGTCAGATCTAATGATCTTAATCATTTTGTTAAATTGATTTTTGATCCTGATGATGAAATTTTGCAGTAAATCTCTAGTTTGTCCTTTATTGTTCATTAGAAAAATCCATGTATGCCTACTGTAGTCATCTACTATGGTAAGGAAATATCTATGCACATGGACAGAAACAGTTTTGAGGGGACCCCATATGTCACAGTGTAGAAGATCAAAACATGCATTAGTAAGAGAGACGCTTTTAGTAAAGGGTAATTTGTGCTGTTTGGCATAGTGACAAGTGTCACAAACAATATCAGCACCCATTTTGATATAAGGAAACTTCTCACACATTTGTTTTACAACCTTTTGTCCTGGGTGGCCTAGTCTAACATGCCACAGATTAACATCAGTACTTTTAAAAGAGAAAACAGAATTCATATTACATCTTGAACTAAATTTTGAAAAAGCTTGTTGATAATAGAGGCCTCCTCAAGAATTAGCACATCCAATCATCTTCAAAGTATTGTTCTCCCTTATCTGACAAGTCTTAGAAGAAAAGGTTAGGCTGCAATTCAAGTCCTTAATAAGTTTTTGGACAGAAATCAGATTAAAATAGAAATCAGGAATGTAAAGAACATTAAAAATGATGAAATCTTTTTTAAATTGCACAGTCTCAGCATATTCAGCAGTAATTATGGTTTTGTTAGGTAGTCTGATAGGGACAGGTTTGATCTTATAAAAAGTGATATAATTCCTTTTATCATGTGTGACGTGATCAGTTGCGCTAGTATCTAAAATCCAAGAGAGATTACCTTCTCCATTTTCAGTGCTATTTCTCTGGACTTGATTGATCTTGTGGATAGGTTCATCACCTTTTTCTATCATTCTGAGTAACTTCTGCATCTATTCAGTTGTGAGCGAATTAAGTATGTTGCTGTTATTGGTCTGTTGAACATTTTGAACTCCTTCAGTCCCACTGTTATTCGTGCAAACATTAGCAAAGCTCCAGTCATTTCTTTTCTCAGAATTGTTGTCCCCCTTTTTGTACCAAGGAGGAAATCCATGCTTAGAATGACATTCGTCCACTGTGTGATTCATTTTGTTGCAAAAGGAACATTGTTTTCCATAGTTGGGATTTCTGCCTCTGCCTCTTCCTTGGCCACGTAATCCAGCACCTCTTCCTTGATTACCTTGATTCTTCCGACTCTGATCAGGCTTCCAGGAGTTGTTTCTGTCAGTAGCATTAGCCAAGATTTTGATCTCGGCAGAGATTTGCTTTTCTTGCCTCTCTTGTTGCATGATAAGAGAGAAGACGCGGTTTATGTTAGGAAGGGGGTCCATTAATAGGATATGTGTCCTAACAGTATTGTAGGAGTCATTTAGGCCTTTAAGAAAACAAATCACATGTTCGACTTCTCTGTACTTCAAGGAACATTTCGAGAGATCACATTTGCAAGGGGTAGAACACGTGCACGTGGGTATAGGTCTCAAAGACTCAAGTTCTTCCCATAAAATCTTGAGATCAGTAAAAAATTGGCTGACTCCTCTTTCTCCTTGTTTGATGGAGTGTATGTCCTGAAGTAAGTCAGATATCTTGAAATAATCCCCCTTTGAAAAACGTTCTCTCAGCTCATCCCATAGTTCTTTGGCTTCTTCCACGTAAATGACACTTTCAACTATCTCAGGGGAGAGCGTTTTTGTTATCCAAGACAAGATCATCATGTTGCACCTCTCCCAGGCGTCAAACAAGACATCTTCCTTTTGTGGTTTCTTTATCGTACCATCAATGAACTTTACCTTATTTTTGGAGAGCAAGGCACGTCACACGCTCCTGCTCCATGAGGAGTAATTGTTGTCGTTCAGGACTTGAGTGATTAAGGTGAGTCCAGGATTCTCACCTGGGTGCAGATAGAAGGGACTAACTGGGTTGGATGATTGATCCGTCTTCTCCATGAAAGAGTCCAGAAAGAAGGCCCAAGAAAATCTTCAAGAAGGAAGCAGCGAACAACGGAAGCAGAGCAGGCATTAGACCTGCTCTGATACCATATTGGTCACAGCCCACCACTGTGCACTTACGTTGGTGGCCCAAACGGCTTTGGCCCAAGAAAGGTAAAAAGGGTTATGCCAAGTCTGAGAGCTCATTTAGACGAAATAAGTCTTCGAGTGAAAAGAGAGAGAACAGAGCATCGAGAGATCTCCAAGAGGATGCAACGGCGATAACTTCCGGCGGAGGCCACGGTGGCCGACGACGATGAAGACGAAGTTGATCGGGGAAACGAGAACGGTAAGAAAAACGTAAGCTTTTATTATTTCTGAATGAATTTCATACATGTACGTATCTTCTGTTGTTGTTACCCTAAAATGAAAGAACTACTATATGAATATATAGAGTTCGAAAAAGGGGGAAACGGGAAAAGGGGAAAAATAAACTAAAACAACGTAATTGTTCTTTAGACAGTAACGACTAACCAACGGGAAACTAACAATCTCAAAAAAAATAAAGTTTGTGAAAGTTAATATAAGATTTGATTAGATAAAAAATGGTTTAATTAGATAGAATTAAATATTATAAAAATACATAAAAGTAATATAAAATGATAATTGTTATTATTATATATAATTGTAAAAATATTATTATATATAATTGTAAAAATTATTATAAAGAGAAAAAAAAATAAAAATTAATTTTTAACATGAAATTGTTTTTATAATTATTATTATTATTATTGTTGGAACTCTGTGAGTATTAGAACGGAATACAAAATCATGTGCATTTCTTTTGTGGAGTGGAACTAAATACTCAAGAGTTGGAACCGCCACGTGAAGAACTAAATACATGTGCTCTCCAACCTCCTTCAAGTTCTCTTCATCATCTTCAACTTCCATTCTTAGTCTTCATTTTCAACCAATATGTGTGCAAAAAGAAGAAAAATCTCCATAGCTTACATTACGTGGTATAATAAAAGGAAAAAGTTTTTTTAACAATTCTTTTTTGACAACTTTTTGACAACACATACGTGGTAGTCTATGATTGGTCCATTTCAAATATTTTTTTAAACATAAATTCAAACAGACCAATAAAATGATAACATGTGTCCTGTTATAAAAAAATTGTTAAAAAAGAGTTGTCAAAATATCATTGTCCATAATAAAAGGTTTGTATATTAAAAGGTTAAGGACAAAGCTGAGATTTTACCATAAATCGCTCTAAATTCGAGCAAATTTGCGATTTATCAAAAAAAATGTAAATATTGTAAATCATCGTGAATCCGTCTTGAGCTATCTGCTCAAACAAATGCAAAACATCTCGCAAATCCATCTTATCCTTTCTTGTTCAACAGTAAAATCATCTCATGGAAATACGACGATAGAAATCCACGACTTAAAAAGATAAGTTATCAAATAGTAACGGTAAAGTAAAAAATTAAGGTTTAATAGTATTATTGTTTTTTACTTATCTATGATACTTAGAAAATATGCAATTTAAAAAATTAATTAAATTGTTTAATTTTTAAAAAATAATTAGTCATACTATTGATGTAAAGTACAAATAATTACTTGACAACTATTTTTTCTTCTAATCTAATTTACTATTTTTAATATATTTTTCTTCTTTGTTATCATTTTCCTTTTAACAGTACTTTGAAAACTGTACTTAAAGAAACTGAATGAAATTTTTATTCATATATAAACGTTATTTCTAACGTGTAAATACCTTTCTTAAATTTAAATCTAAAAAAATATTTTAAAACACAAATAAATGTTTTAGTATGTAAAAATTATATACAATATAAAACTAATTCAATTTTCAATTGTCTAAAATATTTTATCTCTATAAAATACAAAGTAAAATAAAAGTTGTTGTTTGTTATCCTCTTCAAAAGAAAAAACCTTTTTATATTTATTAAAAAAGTTTTTTTTTTTTTTTTACATTAGGTAGAAAATATAGAAAGTATTTGACTTTTATATCAATTCTAAAACTAGTATAAAATGTCCACTTTCTATATCAGTTTCAAAATCGATACAAAAATTTGATTAGGAGAAGAAAAAATGTCAATATGATCCAGACTTTTTATACAGGTTGAGACTAAAATCAGTATAAAAAATGACATTTTTTTTCAATACTAGGTCTATATGTGCTACCATCCACATACAGACCTGCATAAAATCTAGTCCCAGAACATATAACAATCCCAGAATACAATCCAGTGAATATAAACAAAGAACAAAATACACATCAATAAATAGTTTCTAACCTCAATCTATAATGAATACATCTAATGTTTACCTAACATAATCTATATACACTTAAAAGAAATGTAGTCCACTACTTTCGAACATCCTTGAGGACCTCTTGCTCCATTGAGACACGTTAACAAATATCTACATAATGCACATTTTGAGTCAAGTTATAATGATAATAGCTTAAGATGTTAGTTATAAAATGTTGATATCAATTATAATAATTAGTTTTAAATTAGAATAATTAGCCTTTATTAGCTAATTCTTGTATATTTACTTTCCCTTTATTTAGTTTAATTGTTAGAAATAAATATCAATTATTATAATTGATATTATAATAATTGATATTAAATTGGTGGAGTTTATTCCCTTTTAACTCTTTTCAATTAGGTTATCAATTTGTATATTTATATTATTGCAATCGAATGATCAAATAAGAAATTCATCCAAAATACATTTTTATATGGTATCAAAGCAGGTTTTTTGATCCTTTTCTACTCTGTCTTTGTTGTCGCCGGTGGCCTATGGCCGCCGCCACCGGTGACCCCCTTAAAAGTTTTTTTTTTAACCTGTGTCTTTATACTTCAATGTGTAGTCCACCTAATTACCCTAGACAAGTTCGTCTTTTGGAATTCACCTTTTAGAATTTTGTTTTGTTTCTCAGCCTCACTTGTAGTGTCCCGCCTGCCCATGGTCTTTCGGACCAATACCTAAAACTGGTGCCTTCCCTCCTATAATACCCAATCATAGGCATTCTCATTAGCACCCAATCCCTGGCCACCGTCGCCGTCACCGGCCACCAAAAGGACGTCGCTCCTTCCTTCATTGTCGGTTTTTTAACGCTCTCAAGAACCACTTGGAATGCCTATATTCCTTCATTTTATTTTATTTTATTTTATTTTATTTATCTTCTTCAACACAGGACGTTGATCCTTCCTTTATTTTTGTCTCCCATGGCCAACGACAACTCTTCATCTATTAAGCAACCCTCATAAGCCATTAAAACCATTCACTTGCATTACCCTTAGCAGTGTCACCAAGCTTCTGCCCTTAAATTAGTTGAAGCTCTTCTTGATGACTATAATCTTCTCAAATATCCAGATGAATCCTTTCCTACGCCGCCGATGACGATCTCCACCACCGTTGCACGTCCAACTCCGAATCCTGCTTATCAAATCTGCGTCGACAGGACCGTCTCATACCTCAAGCAGTTAAAAGAGTGTCTTAACACGGTGTTTAAAGATGCAGATTGGGCATTTGTCAACTGAAGCATAACACAAAGCCTCTCTACTTCATCCTTGGTTTGACTCATTACTGTTCAAGTTGCATCTCTCTTCCAGATCGTCCAACTTGCGGGAGGATATCAATTATAATAATTAGTTTTAAATTAGAATAATTAGCCTTTATTAGCTAATTCTTGTATATTTACTTTCCCTTTATTTAGTTTAATTATTATAATTGATATTATAATAATTGATATTAAATTGGTGGAGTTTACTCCCTTTTAACTCTTTTCAATTAGGTTATCAATTTATATATTTATATTATTGCAATCGAATGATCAAATAAGAAATTCATCCAAAATACTTTTTTATTATTGAAGTTACCAAATTCCATGAGTAAAGAAAATTTGTGGATATCATATGATTTTGTGCATGTGTCTCATGACATAATATCCGCACTGAAAGCTCTTCGGTTGACATGAGCACTACAAGTTAAATTCATAAAGTATCATAAATTCTATAATTGTATTCTAATAATAAAAAAGATTAATACTTACACTTCGTGTAATAAACTGAAAATAAATTAGTGACTAGGATGGAACTTAGTAAAATTAAATAAGGTGTATACAACAAATAAATTATTAAAAAAATTTAGGCTATTAATGAACATAAGAGAACCACAAGACTCTATTGAAGAAGAATAACTATCAATTGTCAGTAACCCCTGCAGATTCAAACAATAATAGTGTTAAATAAGATTTAGATTAATAGAATTTTATTAATAAAAATAAACATACTTACTATTGCAAATAAAGTGCCAAGTACAAATGTTTTTTTTTCTATTTGAAATGAATAATTTTAATAATATATTAATAATAATAATTTAGATACATTTTACAATATATTATTTATTTATCTTATGCAAATATTTTTATTGGATCTTACATGCAATCTTACATGCAACGCATAAATCACTTCCATAAACTCAACATAAATAGAAGTTTCTATCCCTAAAAAACCTTAAAAACTCTCCATTTGCTCATGACTTCCTCTAAAAATATCAGTATATGAAGCTAAACCAGAACAACTCATAGTTGCACCATTAGTATTCATCTTAAGTCAATTAACAAATGAAATTTGTCATATTACTTCTATAAATAAAATCATCCTACCTGGTTCGAATACTGAAAATTTTCAACAAGAAAATATCATAGATGTATTACTCATATTTTTTAGATTTATTCTCCGTCATACGACTAACTTCTTAATTTGAAAAATAATACAAGGAAACATAATTGGATCCTGAAATCTAGTATGATTTCTCATCCTCAAAATCATCTAAATAATTGTAATAATGACATTCACTTTAAGCAAAAGAGTACAAGGAGACTTTAGAAATTAAATAACCAAATTCAAATAAGAAAATTACAAATCCTGAAAAAACTTCTTCTAACCATTCCTACAATGGTATAGCAATAGAACTATGAAAGAATAAATGAGATAAAGATTCAACAGTATTACCACATAAAGAACACATAAATCATAAAACCACTCATTTCTTTTGAACTTCCAAGTTAATAGGTAAACAACCATATAGCAATTTCTAAGAAACCAAAGTTTTAGTTTGGTGACACCTCATCCAACCAAATCAAGTTTCTTCAACCCACACATTTCATACCAAAGAGAAAATTTTTGAAACTTTTTTTATTAAGGACACCGATATCGTTCGTAATCCAATTAGGCACATCTTCGTTCTCAGTAACCAAAAAATTACATAAACTGACAACAAAAGAAGGAAAGTTTCGATAAGTACTTGTCCGGAACAAACTAAGAACAAAACATAACCTTACTCTATCATAATAAGAAATTCTAGCCAATTTAAATATCCAAATGTCTTAACACCAATGATCATTTCAAAGATTAATACAATCACCTTTACCTAGTGTGCAAAAAGAATTGTTCTAAATAACATCATATGCAACCTTAATATCATATGCCAAATTGATGACGATTTAAAGAATATATATTTTTTATACTTTGACTTAAGAAAGCAAATACACATGAGGTTAGTCCAAACATTTTATCATAAGCAAACTTTCAAGATAAACATAATAGATAGAATTTATTCTTCAACTGAACTTGCACAACATCATTTAACTTAGAATCATGAACTATTTAAATGTAATTCCGTAAGACCGTTTGAGTAAGAACTTGTCAATCATATAATATATTTAAGTTAAAAAAGTTAAAAATTATAACAAATTTTGTAAAAGTTAGTTATTAATAACATGTATAAATTTATTTTATGTTTCTTGTTGTAAAAATATATTTAAACATAGTTTATATTTCTTTTTGATAGGACAACTCGTGAACAACCAAAGTTGTCTCCTGTGTTTATTGTTTTAATTATAAGCTTATTATAGTTTCACCTAATGCGAATCATTTAATCCCCATGTGAATCGTTTAATCAGTTTTTACAATTAAGAAACACAAATGGCATAGTATAAGTACTAATAAAAAGAACATTATTATAATATATTGATACACATTAATTATTGTAAGACAAAAAGACTAAATTCAATGAATAACTTTTAGTGCATATAAAAACAAGTAATTTATCCCCAACATTTATTACATTTTTTTATCAATTTAAAAGTAAAATAAACTGTAGATAAGACATTTAAGCAATCTTGTAGTGCAAATGCTCCATTAAGATGATATTTTTTTTCTTTCTAAACTGTTGTAAATTATATATATCCTAAAATATCAACTGTTTAAATATATCTTTAGTTCTTTAAGTATAGTCACGTTTTACTTTTAACTCTTCCAATTTTTATCACTTTCTGTGTTTGTAAATTTTTTCTTTTGGTTTTAGTCTTTAGTATTTTAATTTAGTTAGTCTAAAATCTTACTTTTTTATTTTTTTCCTTCAATGTATAAATTATTTGCCTTTTGTTTCTATTAAATGTTTGTCAAAGAAAATTACCTAAAAAATAAATAAAAAAAACCCATAAGACTAAAATAAAATAATCAAAAGTTGTCGAACCAAAAATATTACAATATATTTCAAGAACTGAAAGTTAATTAAATATAAA
This sequence comes from Vigna mungo, assembly GCA_036885675.1. NCBI lineage: Eukaryota > Viridiplantae > Streptophyta > Magnoliopsida > Fabales > Fabaceae > Vigna > Vigna mungo. The sequence goes on from CP144690.1 coordinate 42,675,088, forward strand.
ATTGTCGAACTGTATACATTCAAGTCAATCAATTAAAATACTCAATTATTATTATTTATCTTATACAAATTTCAAAAAATTTAGTTATAAAAACTTGCATTCATGAACTTAAAAAATGCGTCACGTACAATTAACTCTTTCTTTATCAATAATTTTTGTTATCATTAGTCATTTTTTTATTAATTTTAATTGTGAACATTTAATATTATTGTTTTATTATTAACTAAAGTGTCGATTAAGTTTTAAAAACAAGGTTTAGTATCTTTAAATACCGAATTAAGAGATCAAAACCCATTATTTATTTTTTTATTTATTTATTAGCACTGCATATTATATTTAATATTATTATATTTTTTAATTAAATTATAAAAAATATATTTTAATAGTTCTGAAATATTATATTAAGTGTATACCATAGTTTTTCTTTATCATAATTAGGATTTTTTTTAACAAAACTTGTTAAGCTCTACTGAAAGATTGAATTAATCATTGACTGATTTGAGTTTACTAAGTTATTAAAACCTTTTGGTAAAACCCCTGGTTATCACAACTTGTATCTGCCAAATTTCATAAATGTCACATTTAGTCTTAGCTCCTTTTTCAGCACTTTATTTTCTATCTCCCTAATAAAATTATATCTCCTTTTTAAATATTTTATTTTACTGTAATTAGTAGTTTTAATTATTATCTTCTTTGATACTTGTTAAATGTACAACAGACCAAGTACTTCACATTTCACTAAAATTAGGGTTTTTTTTTAATAAGGCTCGATGCATCAAACAAATAAAGAAAACAAAAGTGGGAGCCCATAAATTGGAAAGCACCAGGCCTATATGAAACATTTCTTTCTGCACCTCCATAATTTCTTCCTACACCTCCGTACATTTTTAAATTTCAATTTTATCCTCATTTTTATTTTGAATTCTGGACTACATGATTTAGAAATGTTTTGGAATGTATAAATTAAACTATAAAATATTATATTTAGAATTTAATAAACTGAAATTAAAAATAAAATATATATTTTAAATTGTATAATCTAAAATATATATTTTATATTTTAGATTATACAATTCAAAAAATATTTTTAATTATATGTTATGGATTGTAGAAACCAGAATACAAAATTTATAGTTTAAATTATATCATCCATAACGCAAATAAAAAATATATTTTGAAATATATAGTTTAAAATTTAAAATAAAAAACAAATTTCAGTCTAAAGGTAAAATGAACTTTTTTATGATGGCATATAGTCAGTACGAAACACCTTTGTGATTCTTGTTTATGTGTTGTGTTTGAGATAACCTCAAGGAAGAAAGCATTACGAATTGTGCAATGTAGATTATGTAATTTGAAAGAGAAAAAAAAAAGATTATATAATCTGATTTTTTTTTTCATAAAAAAAATATGAATCTTATAATTCTGAAGTCATCCTTCATACTTCACCTTGAAAGTTTATATGTTTTTTTTTTTTAAATATCACTATATTTTATTTTGTTAAACATATAGATATTGTATGGGATTATATTTTTTTTTAAATTAATATCATTTAGTCGGTCAAATATGATGCAAAATTGATATGAAAAATAGATTTTATTTTATGTAGGTCAAACCTTAATTTAATTTAAAAACCAATGATAAATTAGCAGCAACTTAATTGACTTTGGAAACTAATACAGACGAGTTAATTTTCATAATTTTATAGTCCCACAAGTTTGATTTGAATCTGACGCTAATTACTGTCAACTTTTTACCAAAAGAACTTCTTAAAAAAAAGCTCTAAAACCTATAACTTTTATCCTTAAAAGCTCTCAAATTATGAACATATGCAATTCTTATTTTCCATCAATTGTATTGTACCTTTCAAATTCATTTTCAAAACAGGTGTCTATATTTAACAATATTTATTTCGAATAATTGTCTATTTAATAATAGTGTAACCCAAAATGATTCCATTACAAAAACAAAGAAACACGTAGCCTTTACAGCACATGAGATGTAACATTATAGGGACACTAATTATTGTCATTCAGAACGATGAAATATATCTTCACTGTAATGAAAACTACAAAATATAAATAAAATATATAAAAATAAAATGAACACTACACTAATCATTTATCATATTCATATTGGCCAACCCACAAGTATCTCTTATCTCTTCGTCTTTCAAATATTCCCATTGTTCGCAAATATTTGAGATTTCCGAAATCTCCTCTGTTCGGATAGTCGAATCGCAAACCTGATAAAAAAAAAATAATCCATACGTCAAACTGTGATGCCATTCTTGTTACATGGATTTTGTTTGATAAAAATTACGTAGTTAATAAAATATTAGTATGATGAACACATGATGTTTATTATACTTTAATTTCTTACCCAGTTTTTGTTAAATTCTTTACGTTATCATGTGTGTGTGAGATTAGGGTTTTGACATATACCTGGTCAAGGCTTCTGCGTTGGTTTCATTAGACTTAACAGGTTCATGAATACCAGTCGTCAAGTTAATCTTTGAAACTGTTTTCTTTAACAATTCTTCCGCAACTTGGACGAGGCCATTCAAATTCTTCTCCGTGGCAATGTCAACCGAAGACAAGTCTCCAGTTAAAGTATCGTCCTACAGAATTTGAATATAAAGAATTCAACTCGTGAGTTTTCATTTGCATTCATGAGAATCATTGTAGATGTTTATATATGTTTTGAAAGAACCTGGATTCGGAGGTAGTTTTCTTCAGCGTTGCGTGCTTGGAAAACGGAGGAGATGTGAAAATCAACCATGTCAGAACTAGCATGACTGAAGACATCGATCAGAGGATTGCCACCGGAGGAGGAAACCCAGCCCAAAACGCCCCATTTAGATGCCTTAGCAGCATTGTATTTCATTTCATGTTGCTGAGAACCTGTTCCCAACGATATCACCAAAAACTTTTTGTATTGCAACGGCTTTACGTTCAAGCTTTCACATGACCCTTCATTCTTGATTTGGTTCGAAACTTCCGCCATCGCCACCAGTGCCTGGAAAACGCCAAATTATAACATATCTATCACGTTCTTGTGTTATATATTAAATCTCTTAAGCGTGCTTGTAAGTGTGTTTTATACTTGTTATCAAACATGCTTCACACTCTTTAGCTTGTGTGTGTGTGTTTATGATTAAGATTAGTTCTGTGACATAATTTAATGAAACTGTATAATACCGGGTTATTTGCTGCTACACCACCATCTACGAGGTCGAATTTGAAACTACCATGGTGGGTTTTGGTTTCAAAGGAATGAGCTGGAAGATAGGTTGGTGCTGCTGAGGTTGAAATGCATATATCAGACAACGACCCATTCAAGTATGGTCTCTTCTTCACCTGTGGCATCATATTCGAGAGTAATAATTTCGTTAGAGAAAAAGACAAACACACAACACAAGAGATTCCTTGTTATCTACGAATTTGCTTCAAAATTTGTAGCAAAGTCCGTAAAAAAAAGCTGCAATTTTTGTTTTCAAGTGAGTGAATTTTTGCAACCACGATATATTATAGGCAATAATTGAGAGGAGAGATGAACCTGGAAGCTGGAAAAGATGGTGGGTTGAAGGTGTTTGATATCAAATGCGGGGATAACGACATTGGTTAATGTGTGTTGCAATTTTGTGTCCCCTAGTTTTTCCCTAATGAGCTTGTGTAAATACTTGCCATCGTACTGTGGTCCCATCAGAGTTCTGCCGTATTTGATCAATGATGCGATTAAATTCCAGCCACTGTATTTGGAAAACCACACTGTAAATCAGTACACAGTGATAAAATATGCATTTAGATTTGAATGATTTGGTATGAAGTTTATGGTAAAGTGTGGTATTTACCTATTCTGTGGGAAGATTTTTGGGGTATGCTCAAGGTAGAAATCCTTAATATCTTTGGCTGCGTACAAGGGTCTGCCGTTTTCATCTGGAGCAGTAAGCATTGCAGTGACTAATCCACCAGTGCTTGTTCCTGCAATCACATCAAAGTAATCTGCTAGCCTTGCATCAGCACCATCTAGCTTCTGCATATGCACCATAATTAGTTTGCTGCACTGACTACAGTTAATTTACATATAGCTTGTGTATTATATATCAGTGAAAACTCTAGAGTCGTGTTTTGTCTTAGTTAACTGATTACCTGAAGCTCTGATTCGAGGAAACCCAGTATAACTCCTGGAATGATTCCGCGAATGCCACCACCATCAATACTCAGCACAGTAATCAGGTCTCCATCATCACCTTTGCTTGGAGTTTGAGTTGCTTCCATAGATCTCAATCGATGACTTACCAAGACAAAGAGAAAGATAGATGGAGTGAACTGAGCTTAGGCAAGAGCAAAGAAACTACTGATCAAACTTTTTCAGAAAAACCTAGTTTTCATGGCTTAATTTGATAAGGAGAGGCTACATATTTATACAATTTTAACAACACTTTTTAACAACTTTTTGATAACATGTGTCACTGTTTCATTCGTTTGTTTGAATTTATTTAAAAAAATATACTTAAAACGAATATACACGTATGCATTATTAAAAAGTTGTAAAAAAAAATTGTTAAAAAAAATTTTCCTATATATATATATATATATATATATATATATATATATATGAGCTAAACCGTGTAAAGATTGAAGATGTTTGATCAGTCATTATTGTAGCATGTTAAATTAGCTGCTACAAAAACAGGGAAATGGGTAATATTTTTCTTTTTCCAACTAATAAAAAAAAAATTGTTAAAAAAATATTTTCCATAATAATATTCTTTTATATTGATTTGACATACCATAATTTTAGTCCGTTTACACGTGTCATTTATGATGTTTGCTGGTTACGGTAATCAATAAATGTATGAATTGGATTTTTTTTCTTAAGGGTAAACTAAAATTAGGTACTATAATGGAATAAGTTTGTCTAAAACCTCAGTGAAAAAGACTTTCAATGAATAAGAATTCTTCACTCACTTCAATCATTTGAACAGGTTACTGTATGTTTTCTTTCAAAAGAGGGATTAATCAATCACAAGTTCACCTGTATTAGAATTATAATATAATCTCCTACCAAAATGTTAGCACCTTAAGGTTCTAGGATAGATTTCTTGTATGTTAAATTAATTTCCAGAAAAAACGTCGAAATGGATTATATATATTTTGAGTAATAATATTATGAGACATTCTTACTTTTATTTGACATACAGTACAAGGATAAAAATATAATTTTTTGTATTTTTTTTAAGAAAAAAAAAATAAAAAAGGATAATATGAATATAAAATATTTATGTATTTCAAATATCATTTCTCCAACGTTGAATATTCAAAACTTCTATACTGACATTATTTTTGTCAGTTTTCACATGTTAGGTTGGAAAAAAGTGTCTTTTTTGGACCACAGAGCTTAATGAGATTGAATGCGAAGGGAAAACTTTGTTTTCCCTTTACATATTAGGAAGGTTTGCAGAGTAATTCTTCACATGGTAATCGTGTGTTTTCTAGAGGAGTGGACCCATAATTTCTAACAACCAAACCCTAAATTCAATGTCACATTTTCTCATGTTAGTGTTAGATATAATATATAGAATATATAATTTGCAGAGAGTAAACATGTTTTTTTTTTTAAAAAAAAAATATATCTTAATTAGGATATATTTGAAAACCTATATCCTTTAAGTTTATTTTATATGTATCTATGATTTTTTTTTTCTTTTTTACTATATTATAGTTGCAAAGCATTTATTAACTTTAATGAAACATCTAAAATAAAAATGGTTAAAACCTGCCTATCACAATATAAACAATCTATTTATATATTGGAAATATATATTTATAATTTGATCATATTATAATTTATATATGTAACATCCCAAATAAATATTACTATAAAAGTATTGATTTATTTTAGGAGTTACAATATAATATAGAAGAACAGTAAAGAATTCAACTAAATTGAAAATAGATACGCTAGAATTTAGCATTAATCCGAACCGGATACATCAATACAGAATAAAACTGAGTTAACAATTTGGTTTACAAAACCAACATAGACCGGTCGGTCAAAATAAAGGTAAGTCCTATACATAATAGTCTATAAAACAAAATACAAGAGATATCTAACTCTAGGGACCGGACGGTCCAGTACTATATTCGGGAATCTCTTCAAAATGCTCTTCGGTCAGCGCAGCGTCCGCCAGGGGCTCTTCTAAGGCAGTTTCCAGAGTAACTTCTGCTCACATTCATAAGAATGATCATAGCAAATGAGAGGAAGAGTCGACCGGTCGGATACCGGAAGACAACATACAAAACAAGACAAATAAGGGTAAGCTTATGTACATTTAACTTATCCATTCATTATACAAACAAACATGCTTTACAAATAATAAATCAAAGCAACATATCATTCTCATACACAAAATTAACCGACAAGACACTGTCCGGACGGTATGAACGTGTAGCTCGGTCGTCCCTAGCACCCGGACGGTGTAGTAACTGTTCTCTCAGCTGCCGCCCGAGGTTAGCCCTCAAACGGTTATATACACGTATAACCGCGGACCTCCTGCCATTCCCACACATGACCGACTTCTCTCTACTTGAGAAAACGTCCTCACGGAATATCAGGAACAAGGACGACACCGGAGTCATTCCCACATTCATACTTTACCAATCAATTTTCCAATTCGTGAGACATTCCACCCGAGGAATTCTCTTACTTAGTCAAATTTCTTATTTATTATCACTCTCATAAACAAAGTTATCGGGTCAATGACCGTATTATCAACGATAGAACACAAAATAACATGAGACCGAAATATAACTGAATTATTTGGGAAGACGATAAAAGACGTTTATAGATTCTGACAGGCCTTTCCAGCAACGATTAACAAATAATCATCAAGACTTCAACAACAATAATAACCGGGCGGTAGAGACTGGGAAATAGAAGAGTGATTTGTTGAATACTAGCCCGACAATGAATAAAGTCTTAACCACAAGGTTAACTATTACTATTAGTCACCCGGCCGGTTTTGGTAAGGAGTAAAACAAGTAATACTCATATTCGAAGGATGGTCTATGACCGAACACTACTCCCAAAGGATAACTTAGGCAAACAAACCGGTCGGTCCAACAAATCAACTTTACTAAACCATGCAGTCACTAAGAGACCGGACGACTATTTACAAAGAAGGATATCAGATTTATAAGTTTTACGTATTTTTAAGTGTCAGCCTAAAGCCGAACACTTTCAAGACTAAATGCTTAGTTTATGACCAGCGTTTATTAAGTACTTTGCAATGAAATTATTAATGGAACAATTTAAGTTCAACAACATACTAGACCGAACAGTCCGACTAGACCGAACGGAAAAATAAGGGAAGACTGAATGATCCTAATGATCTTCAATCTCAAACTCATATTCTCTAAGTTTTTCATACTTAACCATTTCTTGCAACTCATATAACACATTCCACATTCAGTTCATACAATACAACTGCATACTTTACATATTAAATATACACTTAATCCATTACATTTAAATCATACAGAATATCAAAATTAAATACTCATAAGCTTCCCTTACCTCTAATCCAGCTAATCTTCCAAAGCCTTACTATGAGATAGACCGAACGTCCAAGAACTCTGACAGTAAAACTAATCGGTGCAAACGAAAGGTCTTCGCACCAGGAGTATAATTTCTGAAAGGAGTTTGATGATCGGAACAGTGTTTGGGTTAGAATTTTAGAGAGAAAGGTTGAGCTTTTAGAGAGAAGGAAGAGAATTTGGAAGTTCAGAAGTTTGGTTTGAGGAAGAAGATGAAGATTGCATGCAGAAAAGAGTTTTAAGATTTCGAAGCTTCTACCTTAATTACTCTTCCAGAACCGGACAGTTGGCGAGTTCTCCAGATGCCACATGGTTCCCACTAACCAAAAATTCTTCATTCCTTTTGCAGTCGGACGCATCCCGAGGTTGGGAAATTTATTGTTGCTGCAGAGTTTGTCTGCCACTTATTGGATTTCTTCTTGTGATGCCGTCTCTGCACGATTTTCGAGAAAGTAAATTTTAATTACTTTGCAGATTAATAAAGGAGACCGGCCGGTCACCAATTGGCCGGCCTGATCATACCCATTTTCTGGGTCGTGACAATATATTTAGAAATATCCTATATATACACTACATAGACTAGGTAATCCATGTAAAATATATGTTTACTATTATTTAACAAATACTTTTGGACACACAATAAAAGTTTCACTTTTTAAATTTTTTAAATGTAATTTCTCTCAAATTTTCTTTCATTCACTTAATTTTGATTTATCCATATATATTAGTGATGGATCTTTCCACATTAACACTTCTCTTTCAAGTTTATGATTATTTTTTTTATATATTATTTTTCATTACAATAAAATATAATTGTCTAATATTATGTAAGTAGACTTTCGATATAAAGATTTATGGGACTCGGTCACTAATAATAATATTTTATTCTAATATAAATTGATGAATTTTTATTTTGATATTTAATTTTTTTACTTTTATTTAATGTTATACTTGAATTAATAATGAATAATTTTGAAATATCATCTTTCACAATATTATTATTAGGTATTTTCTTATAACTAGTTAAATCACCTTCAATTAACTATTAATAAAACTCATTCTTCTTAGAGAATATTTTTACTTTGATGGAGTATCAAAATTAAAATATAATACTTATTATTAACGACAAAAGGTAATATTAATTGTTAATGCATGGATAGTAATGAACCATGAGTCAATTAGTCAATGAGAAAATATCTAAATAATTGTGTCAATGAGAATTCCAACAACCATAGCATGACTATTATTTTATATTATTTTATGAGGCACGTGTTAGGTTAGAGGACTTTTTTAATTTTCTTGTCTGACTTGTTTAAATTATATAATTAATTCGTTAAATTCTCAGGAGTTTTAAGAGTCTCCTTAATTATTATTCTTACTTCATATTTTCCCACTTACCTACTTTAATTTCATACACAGCAATTTCAAAAGACTATAATTATAAGAAAATACTTAGAAAAGGATAAGAATGCCATAATTGCATATGTTCCTTTTTGTTAGATTCACGAATACTCTTCACCACTATTTCATACACATAGGGATCAATAACTTAAAAAATCATACTATTTATGTAAAGTACTAATATTTACTAGACAACTATTTTTTCTTTAATCTAATTTACTATTTTTATATATTTTTCTTTGTTATCATTTTGTGTTATTTTTTTTTTGCTATGATTGTGTGTGAGAGAGAGCTAAAACCACACTTCATTCCTGCTCTCCAGGAATCTTTGAACAAAGACTACTTTCTCTGCTTATCTTTGAGCCTTGCGGACGAAGTACACATGTGCCACTTATCACTCTTTAGAGAGCATCTTTGGTGAAGTTCACCTCTATATAACTACGTCGAGTCCATCACTTCCTACTACTCTCCCAAAGATCACGGTTGGAGTCCTCAAGGACAACTCCTAGAGCCCCCTCACCTTTTGTTGAGACACACACCTTCATTCCCTATTGCTCTTCTAAAGATCACAGTTGCAGTTTTCAAAGTCAACTTCTAGAGCCTCTAGAGGGTTAACTCTGAGATCCCTCTCACATCTGGCCAAGACATAAGCTTCTTATTTTCTCATTTGCACCATCACATCACACATACAAACATTATGTTCACAATAACACATAAATCATTTCATATTATCAAACAACCACATTAGCTTAAACTCACATCATCAGTACATGTAATATACAATTCAGGCGATAACCAACGTTCCTAACTTAGCATACAATTGTATTAACAACATTATCATACAAATATAAATGGAACAATCATGTATGACATATATATATATATATATATATATATATATATATATATATATATATATATATATATATATAACAACAAACCTTTTGTGTCCATCGAAACTATATTTAACATAAATGATAAAGAATCTTTAAGTGGTACGAATTTGAGAACAAATTCTCTTCAAGAAAGAATATATGATAGAGGATTGTCTCCTTAAACCTATATGAGAAGAACTTGAGGAAAAACATTTACAATTGAAATTATTTATGACAAGGTCAAAGATCAAAACACCTCTCTTTAAATCTTATAATGTTTCATGAATGAGGAAATTTAAAGAACATGAAGGTCATGAGCACAATAGAATAATTATTTAGGAAATTAAATAAACTGTAATTTTATTTTAATTGTATGAAATGTTAAATTAACTTGGCTAGCCAATTTGTGTTTGTTGGACGAATAAACCTTGCTAAAAAGTTTGCATTTGTAATTTTTTTTCTGTTATTTTTATGTGTTTTAGACTTTGGGCTTTATTTAGGATTTATATGTTTTCTTTAATTTACCTTTAAACACAAAGCTTCTAAAGAAACAAGTTATCACAACATTTTAATATTATAATAATAATAATAATTTAAATACATTTTACTATTATTATCTTATCTTATGTATATATTTTTCTTGAGTCTTACACCTAACACATAAAAATGACCCTATAAACTCAGCATAAATAGAAGTTTGTACTCCTACAAAAGTTTTAAAAACTCCCGATATATTCACCTCAACTTCCTCTTAAAATACCAACACATGAGGCTAAGCCAGAACAACCCATAATTGCACGATTAGTATTCACCTTAAGTCAATTAGCAAATGGAACTTGTCATATTATGTCTATAAATAAAACCATATCCTACCCTAGTTCGAATATTGAAAATTTTCAACACCAAAATATCAAATATAATATTACTCATATGCCTTTTAAATTTATTCTCAGTTATACACACTAACTTCTTAATTTAAAAAATAACAAAGGGAAATGCAATTGGATCCTGAAATCTACTATGATTTCTCATCCTCCAAATCATCTAAATAATTGTAGTAATGACAATCACTTTAAGCAAAAGACTACAATGAGAATTCAGAAACTGAATAACCAAATTCAAAGAAGAAAATTGCAAATTGTGAAAAAAAATTCAACCATCCCCACAACCGTATAGCAATAGAATAATAAAAGAACAAATAAGATAAAGAATCAACAATATTACCACATAAAGAACACATAGATCATAAGTTCACTCCTTTCTTTTGAACCTCCAAGTCAATAGGTAAACTACCATATATAATAATTTCAAAGTTTTAGTTGATGACACCTCATCCAACTAAATCAAGTTTTCCCAATCTACACATTCTATACCAAAGAGTAAAATTTTGACATTTTTTAGAAAGGGCAACAGTATTGTCCAGAATCCAATTAGACACATCGTCATCCTTACTAACCATTAAAAAAGAAAAATTATATAAACTGACAAAAAAAAAATGTTTTAGTAAGTAGATGTTCATATACAACAACAAAGTGATTTTTAATTGATTCACCATTAAAGAAAAAAACAACTATCATATTCATGAAAAAAAATCAAATGATACAGTGTTCTAATATCTCTACAGCAAACAAATATATTTCCAGCATAGAAATAAATTCTTATTTGGAGATAAATGCTTAATCATTGGAATGATAAAAATATTTTCACAAGGGAAATGCCGTTTGTCATCTTATCATTATTGGTTTGATTTTTATTGCTGACATTATGCACAGTTAAGATATTCTTTTCAAATTTCTCAATTTTCTTTTTTATAATATGCCTTTATTTTTTATACTTCATATTCATTAGACAAATATCTTCTTAATCTCATAATGATAGACAGATATCTTCTTCATCTCATAATTATCATTATGTGGTGCACTTTATTTTATAAGCATGGCTTTTAACCACCACAACAATTTTTTGAAATTTTTGTTACTTCACTCATTCTCAAATTCAAAAAATTCATGCAATTATATTAAATCTTTACTTCATTGTCACTATTAAAATTAGAATTACGTTGTAAAAATTATATAAATACAGACCTTCTGAAAACAAAACCATGCAAGCTGCTAAATGGTTAGATACGCCAAACAGAATAACCCTCAAGAAAATTTTACTTCCAAATAGTTGAAAAATAAAAATAAGCATATTTTACATAACAATAATAAATATTCTAACCAATTCTAACAAATTCTCATTGTAACCTAACAAATAATTTTTTTCAAAATTTACAAAATGGTTCAACTAGTAAACTTGAGACAAAAACAATAGGAATAGTTATAAGCAACATAAATTACTTTTTTTAAATAAATGTTTACTATAACTTGCAAGAATAAATGTCTGACCATATCAATCAAGTTTAATAAATGATTTTGAATAATTAAATCAAATATATTCACATTAATATAAGTGTGAAATTAATAAAAATAATTTTGATACAAATATAATCATTTATAATTTTTTAAAACATATAAAATAAAAACAAATAAATAAATAATACTCACTGGAATTACTTTCATCACAAAGAAGATAACACTAATTAATACGTCAAATACAACATTGATGACAATCATACGTCAAAACAAAAACAACAAAAGCTTAGGTAAAAGAACCCAAACGAGAAACACGAGGGATTATAACCATTAAAATATTAGGTACATAAATATTTATTACATTAAATATTATAAACTTATATTAAAGGGTATCCTATTATATTATCTTTTAATTTTATAAGTAAATCTAACTTTAAATAAATTGTTTAAATTAGGAAGATAAATTTATAATAAGTCATAGTTGTATGTAAAATAGGTGAAACTTTGACAAATAATAGACCCAAATCTAAAACTGAAGGCAAAATAGTTTCTATACATCTTATAATAATTTATATAATGATATTAACTATTTTTCTGGAATGGCCACACATACACATCACTGGTCTACGTTAAAAAAAAATAACATTAGTAATAATAATAAAAAACAACCACACACACAAACTAATAAAAAAATCATTGATCTACATTAAAAAGTAACATTAGTTATAATAATAAAAATTAACTATATTTTAAAAAAAAATATAGTTATTTTTTATGTATTTTTAAAATTTAAATTCTTTTAAAAAATATTTAAAGAATATATTTTCTTACAAAGTTTTTCAATTTTTTTATAAATATAAATAATTCTCTAAAAATTCTTCAACTAACCTTAAAAAAATGGTAAAGGTGTTAAAATAATACATGTGGGTACATCTCATATGATCAATTTATGTTATGTATGTGGAAAAGGGGACAAACTTACATAGTCGAGGTCAAACTTACACTTATCTAATAATTCATCAAATCACACAATAACATTGATAATTAATTTGCCCATATCCCCATCGTGCATGTTATTATGATATTTAACCTATTCACATAAAATAAAAATACATTAATTAATTAATTATGAAGTATTAAATTAAATACATCCATAAGTTGAAAATAAGATTTGACGTTGATTAAATTTATTTATGTAATTGACTATCATTTAGTGATGTAAATCATTTTTGGTGAAGTGAGAAGAAATCCAAGATCAGAGTTTGGGGCTTTTCTTTATCTTTCATCACGTGTTAAATTAAAAACATAACATATTTCACCACCACCTTTTCCATTGGCTTTTCCTTTTCTTGTTCTTGACGCTCCTTAAAGCAAATTATGGCACTAAATAAGACAAAACTTTCTTTATGTTCGTGTCACCCGTGACAAGAAAAATCGATAAAAAAAACGAAACAACAAAAAGCTTAATAACTTATATATCTATACATAGAGAGACACACACATGTTGTTTTCTCTTTCTTATACATGCATTTATGAGTTATAAGAGATCAAATGAAGAAGAAAAGAAAGTTCCAAGGTATAAATTGTACTTTTAGTTTTTAACTTGATATTTGGTCTAGACAGATTCGTCTGAAATTTTAGTTCATAAGAGTCTTTTTAAATTTTATTTTGAACTAGTTTAACATAGTGAATACCAAAAGCCTATTTCTCTTAACTTTTAGTTTGAGATAATTCGTCTTGTCTTAGATCCAACATTTTGAATTTTAGTCTATGACGATTCATCTTAATTTTTAATTCAAGTTAACATGTCTTGACTTTCAAGTTAGATTGGTATATTATTGCATTCAGCTTGAGTTAATCAGTCTCGAATTTTGGCTTGGAACAACCCGTCTTAACCTTTTATTTGGGTCACCTTGTCTTAGTCTTCGGAATTCATTTGGATCTTGGATTTGGGACCTCTTGTTTTGACCTTTTGTTTGGGAAGGATTATCTTCACCTTTGACCCTTGATGACATGTTTTCGCGTTCAGCTCGAGACAAATGGTCTCAATCGACCTATGTTGAGTTTCGACCCGATCCATTTCATATTTGGATCATCTCGACCTTTGGCACTAGATGATTCGTCTCAAACTTCGGTCCAAAACAATTGGTCTCAAACTTCATCCTTGGTCAGGTTGTCTCAACTTCGGCACAGGACGACCCTTCTCGACCTTATGCCTAAGATGATTTGTCTTAACTTTAGTCTTGGTGATGAGTCTTGACCTTTAACCTAGATGACTCATTTCAACCTTCAATTCAGGTCGTTTTGTCTTTACTTTTTTGTTCAAAAAATGGCATATCACGACCTTTGATCTAGAACATTCGTCTCGACTTTTGGGCCGAGACGGTCCGTCTCTAATATCAGCCCAAAATTATTTGTCTCGACCTTCGACCTTACTTTATATCGATCTTTAACTTAGATGAAAGTGATATTTATAAGAGTTAATTAAAGTCTTATAGTTAGATTAAGCTACCCTAACCCACTTTAAGAGAAAGCTTTAGGCTAGAATTTTTTTTGACCCCCTCATTTGGTTGTCTCCTAAAAGGGAACTTTTCCAATGATGGCTAAAATTTTTCCATAATTACATTACTATTACTTAATACAGGATAAATAAATATTTGTATAATATTTACATTATTTTAAAAAAAAATTAAAATAAATGTCTCTCTTTATAAGAAATCATATTATATCTACATAATTCAAAAAATATATTTTTCTTTTATATCTTATGAGTCTATTTATACTTAAATGACTTTCATGTTACTTCATATCTTCTCATACATTATTATCAAAATTAATTAATAATACACAAATAAAAATATTCTTTATGGTCTTGAATCAACAAAGATTTTTTTTTTTCTATAAAAACCACATGCAAGATCCTTAGTGTACGTTTATGAAAAACCTCCTAAAATCAACTCAAGAAAAAAAAGGTAAAGGAAAACTTACTCTAAAATAAATATATTTTCATAAAACAAATTTGTTTTATTTTCAACTATAATTTCTAAAGAAAGCTTTGAAAGAATGAACATATCCTTTACAAATCTACAGAGAAGACAAGAAAAGTAAAAACAGAATAAATACACAAAGACACACAAACGCAATCACACACAAACACATATACAGAATTGAGACATACATGCATACACGTGCAAGCACACATACATATTTTATATATATATATATATATATATATATATATATATATATATATATATATAAATAAGGATTTTAACATTATTTATTCATACAATTCATACATCATATTTCTCTTCTTAACAATTAGTCAAATAGTACAAATTGAACAATTTTGCTATAGCTAACCACTTCTACATATATCCAATTTCAATTCAACTAAAACACTAATTATCATCATTTCAATAAAAAAATACCATCATACACTTTAGTAAATTACAAAAGAAATTCAATTTTGTGTCAGAATCAATTCATCAAACACAAATCAGTTTATATAATTAAACTTAGTTTTCCCTAGTGAGCTTTTATCATATAATGTTTTAATACTTCTAAAAACCTTTATTTATACACGATGCAATATTTGCATATAGAAAAATCATTTACCCTAAATCTTTCGTTATCATTAATAATTTTTTTTTATTAATTTTAATTGTGAAATACTTGCAATTAATATTATCGTTTTATTATTAAATAAAAATTTATTAAGTTTTTAAAAATGTTTAATATCTTAACATTCCGAAATAAGATGTCACAACCAATTAATTATTTATTTATTAGCATTTCATATTATAGTTTTTAATTAAACTATAAAAAATATTTTCATAGTTTTCAAATATTTTATTGAAGTTTATACAATAGTCTTTATTATCATACTTAGGATTTTTTTTTTATTTTTTTTTTTAGGAAAACTTATTAATTTTATCGAAAGATTGAAGTAATCATTGAGTAATTTGAGTTTACTAAGTTATTAAAACTTTTTTAATGAAATCCTAAGTTATCAGAACTTGTATCTGCAAATCTTCAAAAAGTTATAAAATGTCACATTTAATCCTAGCTCCTTTTTCAGCCGTTTATTTTTTTAGTTCCCTAATAAAGTTAGATCTCCTTTTTAAATATTTTATTTTACTGTAATTAATATTTATAATTACTATCTTTCTTTGCTACTTATGAAATGTATTACAGACCAAGATATTTGACCGGCTTTCTCTATGCTGGAAAATAAGATACTTTACGTTTAACTAAAACCAGATAATGTTTTTTTAGGGTTCATCCTCCACCTCCAAGCCCTTCATCCTACATCTCCAAATTTTTTAAAAATACCTAATTTATCCTGTATTAAATGATATAAATATTTTAAAAAATTAAACTGGTCAAAGATTTCTTTTTAGGAGTGGGTGAAGAGATATTTTCTCTCTCATCTCCTTGTTGTCTCATATCTCTTCCTTCTCTTTTTCTTCTTCTTTCTCACATAACACACTCACTCTACTATTTGTTCTCACACAACACATGCACTCTCCGTTTGTTCTTCCTTTTCCCATTCTCGTAGACCACTTTGCACACAGGAAGCCCCGTTTGCTCTTACTCTCTCCATTCTCGCAGACCACTTCGCACACCAACAACCTTCCAGGCATTTTCGAGCTTCCTTCCCCATCTTGCTTTCGTCTTCTTCTCTCGAGCACACGCAAGCACACACCCAGTCCCACAAAGGTGGGTTTTTAATATCTTATTGTGTTTGGATCTGGCTTTGGTGTTTTCAGACTTTGATTGCATTTTGCAGACACACACAAACAAGAGTATCGTGTTTGAAGTTCACCCACTCAATTCTCTGTACAGCCATTGCGTCGTCTTTGGTGGTCTTATTATTTTTTATAGCATTTGATTGTGTATAAAAGTGTTGGTGTGTTGTGACATTTTTTATAGCATAGCATAATGAAAGATGATAAATAGAAGAGTGGGTTTACAGTGTGATGTGATTTGGCTATGGAGAGCCGATGGGACTCAATCGGATGTCCATGACCGATTTTGAGATGTGATTCAGGCCTCGTCCCTCGAGATCTGTAAGTAGAAAATCTAAGCAAAAATTGAAAAAAAAATATTTTTTTTCATTGATTCAATTTTCAATCGATTTGTTAATAAGAATAAGAAACGGATTACGAGTAATTTGTGTCGATCTCACTAAAGTGGATATCGATATACATATCAATATATACAAAAATGCGCTTTTTTCATTTACAACAAAATGGTTCGAATCCGAAATAGAAAAAGAAAAGGTTTGACAGAAACGGTCCGTAAAAATATTTATACAGTACACCCCTTTCCCTGGGATTGTAGTTCAATTGGTCAGAGCACCGCCCTGTCAAGGCGGAAGCTGCGGGTTCGAGCCCCGTCAATCCCGTTGGATATCAATCCAAAAAAATAAATTCCTTTTTTGTGTATTTGTAGGGAATCAAATTGATAAACAAAATTTTATCGGATTTTGAGATGCGATGTAGTTTTTTTTTTTTTACTGAATGAATTGTTTTAAAGTTATTTTTTTATATTTTGGTATTTTTTTTCTAAAATATTAATTTTTCTGTTTGAATGATTTGAAATTTTCTGTTTTAATATTTGTTTTATAGTTATTTCTTTTATATTAAAAGAATAAAAACCAATTAAGAATAAAAAATATATGTTTATATAAATTTTTTAAAAACCGTAAATACATAAAAAGAAATAAAATAAAATAAAATAAAAACAGAAAAATAAAATATAGAAATTATTTAGAATGATATGAAAAGTTTAAAAATAGTAATATATTATAATTATGAATTTAAAAAAAGAAAAACTAAATGTCGGATATGGATATCCGAATCCAAGTACATCATCGGATGCATCAAAGGAAGGAAAAAAAACGTGTGCTGAGTCCAAACAGGACAAAACCATAACCTGATATAAATTACAATCGATCAGGCCTATCTATGGTTACATTATGCAGTATTTGATTCTGTACTTCTAAGCTTTCACCCTTCAAGTTCCTGAAAATATCTTATTTTACTTTCTTTTATATATTTTGTACTTCTAAAACATTATGAGTTTCAAGTTCGAGAAGTGCTGATGTTGTTTCTTCGTGGAGAGGTTCTCCATTGGAGAGGTGGTAATAGTGGTTATTCTTGTGAAATTCACCATGGAAGTAGGTACATGAAAACATTGTTATGAGATTCCCAAGTTTTTATCACATTTTGAAATTTGACGAAGATCCGATTCGATTTTAAAATCCGATGAAAGGCTAAATAAATTTTGAAAACTAAGTGAAAAAACATTCAATAAATTTCAAAATTTGATAAAGATTTTATCAGATTTCGAAATTTGATTGGATCTTCATTGAATTTTTTGATGAAGACCTACTTGAATTTTGAAATTCGATAAAGAACGAATTTCAAAATTTGGTAAATATTTTTACCATGAGGTACAGACTATTGTGTTTTTCTTGTTGCCCAACAAATTCAAATACTAAAATTCTTTCTCACTTCCACTATGTCCTTACACCCTATCACTCCAGAATTAATTTTCCATAACACATTTAAACAAATCCGAATATTTTTTCTTGTAGATAGTCACCCTACTTTTATTATAAAGTTAATTTTTAAAAATTATCACTAATGTAAAATAGATATATTATATTAGTTTTGAAACACATATTAAATTGATTTCACAACTTATCTAATATATGACAATGTGATATTAGATCAATTGTAGAATAACCGATCTAATACCTTAAACTGAAAACGCAAAACAAATATGGATTCACCCTTCGTGTCTTAACCTGAATGTCTTAATTCCAATCATAATTAACAATCAAACATCAAGAGGCATACACAATAATAAAAAAAATAAATAGCAACATACACTTAAAAAACAAGAGACACATAACTCCAAAAAATTACACAATCATCTCAAGCAATTAAACACAATTTTCCAAACTTCATAAACAACACAAATCATTACGAGAATAATTGGTTTCAGCATCTCCATATGGTTTTAATAGTTCCTTAGAATACCCCTAATCAACCATAATCACCATTGTAATAAACATAAATGGAGAAAGAAAAAAACAGATAAATAGGAAAGAAGGGTGAAGATGAATCTCGTCGATGTCAAAAATAATGGCCTCACTGAAAATGGGAGTGACCTTTAATGGTGTTGGTGGGAGCGAGATCTGGCGACAATACCGAGAAAGAATGGAGGTGAATCTGAATGGGGAATGTGTGTTGTAGTTGGAATCCAAGGCAAGGCGCAATAAAGAGGTGCTTGGGGTGATTAATGTAGAGGAGGAATGGGCAATTGCAAGCATGTGGCAATAATGGTTGTGTTGTGAAATATGCAGTATTTTATTATAACAGAGAAGGCACTGTTATATTGAAATAAAAACTTATTACAGCTATAATATCAGGAAAGCAGAGAAACTGTATACTCGTACTGCAACATGCAAAACCTGAAAGAGAGAAAAGATAGCAGTATCAGATAGAGAGACCAGAGAGAGGGTAGGGTCCAGTGAGATGGAGAGAGAAGACTATCAAAAAAGGAATTACCCCAAACACACCTCTGCCCTTACAGCACGTAGTCCTTTAATTTTGTATTCTCCTTCTTTTGCCTCACACTTTTTCTTCGTTGCGTATTGCTCTCCACGTGGCCCTTTTTTCTAACTAATTTTTTGTTTTCATCCCCCTCATTTGACACGCACGTTACAATACCCCCTCCATTAAAACTCACCTTGTCCTCAAGGTGAAACTCTTGAAACGCTTCCTGGATCTCGGTAACGTCTTCCCAAGTAGCTGTTGACGCCTCCAAATCAGTCCATTGTACCAACACTTGGGGAATCAGATTTCCACTTCTCATAATAGTACGGTGATCCAAAATCTTGAAAGGTTTAACCGATGGGCCCACTTCTGTAGTTGTCAAAGGCAACGGTATAAACTGCTGTGAAGGACTACCCAGAAATTTCTTAAGTAGTGAAATATGAAAAACCGGATGAATTCGAGCAGTATCCGGTAATCTTAGTTTATAGGCCACTTTTCCAATTTTTCCCAAAACCTCAAAGGGTCCAAAATAGCACATGCTCAATTTCTGTGTTTTGCTTAAAGCAAGTGAGTGTTGTCTATAAGGTTGGAGTTTGACCAACACCAAATCTCCAACTTCGAACTGTATATCCCTTCTTCTTTTGTCAGCTTGAGTTTTCATATATTGTTGTACCTTCAGCAAATTCACTTTCAATTGGTGCAAAATTGCATCACGTTCACGTAACATTTCTTGAACTAAGACCGGATCTGTAGCATTGATCTCATAACGCATGACAGTAGGTGGATCCTTTCCATATAAAGCTTTGAAAGGAGACATTCCAATGCTTTGATGAAGAGATGAATTATACCAATATTGAGCCCAAGGCAAAATGGTAAACCACCCTTTTGGGTTATCAAACACAAAGCAACGTAGATACATTTCCAGAGTTTTATTTAAGGCCTCTGTTTGTCCATCAGATTGTGGGTGATAGGAAGAGCTTATAGCAAGTGTTGTTCCTTGAGCTTTGAACAAGTGTTGCCAAAAAGAACTAACGAAAACTCTGTCACGATCAGAAACAATGGATCGGGGAATACCATACAGCTTTACAATGTTATGAACAAAGGATTCAGCTACAATCTTGCTTGTATACTCAACTTTTAATGGAATGAAGTGCCCAAATTTTGATAATTTGTCCACTACGACCATGATAGTAGAGTAACCATGTGAAGGTGGCAAGTTTGTGATAAAATCCATAGAAACATCCTCCCACACATGTTGCGGTATTGGTAATGGTTGAAGTAGACCTACTGGTAATGCTTGTTCCATCTTTGCTAATGCCTCTGTAATGGCATAAAACTCACGCATATAAGCGGATTGTTTTTGCATGCGACTTGACAATTTCTTCTAAAAATAAGCAATAAGATGATTCTTCTGACTTAAAACAACGCCAACCCCTGATCCGGATGCATCAGTTTCAAGCACAAAAGGCTCAGAAAAATTAGGGAGAGCTAATACGGGAGCTGTCATCAAAGCGTGTTTTAATCTCTCAAAAGCTATTATGGCTGAATCATTCCACGTAAAAGCATTTTTCTTTAAAAGATCAGTTAGAGATGCAACTATGTGAGCATAATCCTTCACAAAGCGACGATAATACCCTGTCAAGCCGAGAAATCCTCTTAATTGCTTCAAATTACTTGGTTGAGGCCAGTCGTTCACCGCTTGCAGTTTAACCATATCCATGGCTACCCCATCTCCCGATAATGTATGACCCAAGTATTCTATTGCTTTAACTCCAAAAGAGCATTTAGAATAACGAACATACAACTGATGTTGTTGCAGAATTCGCAAAACCACTTCCAAATGATAAAGATGCTCATTCCATGAAGAGCTATAAATCAAAATATCATCAAAAAATACAAGAACGAATTTCCGCAAAATTGTCTTGAAAATATCGTTCATGAGACTCTGGAATGTTGCTGGAGCATTTGTTAAACCAAAGGGCATAACCAGCCACTCAAAGTGTCCATGATGCGTACAAAAAGTTGTTTTATATCGATCCTCTGGTGCAACTAAAACTTGATGATAGCCAGAGTGCAAATCCATTTTAGAGAAGAAACAAGGGCCAAATAACTCATCCATCAACTCATCCACCGTTGGAATTGGAAAACTATCCTTGATAGTTATTGCGTTAAGAGCTCGATAATCCGTACATACACGCCACGACCCATCTTTCTTCTTCACAAGAATTATTGGTGAAGAGAAAGGACTTTTGCTGGGTTGTATAATTCCTTCTTTCAACATACCCGCCACCAATTTTTCGATTTCCTCCTTTTGACTATGAGGATAACGATATGGTTTTACTTTGACTGGTTCGGACCCTTCCTTTAATGGAATATAATGATCGTGGGCTCGAGTAGGGGGCAATGAAGTAGGTGTATCAAAAACAAATGCATAAGAGCGCAATAAGAGGGCTAACTCTGGTTCCATATCAACAGGTAATTCGGGTAGTATACACTTGGGTAATTGATGATCAACCAATTGGCATACTGTACACTTCAGCAATGGAATGTGTATGAATCATTCGACAAATATGGTGTAGATGAGCTTGTTTAGGAACGTGATCCACATCGCCCTGCAAGGTAACAAATTTGCCCTCGTACAAAAATTTCATATTCAAGGATTCATAGTCTGCCATATGCGGTCCCATTGTTTTCAACCATTGAGCCCCTAAAATCAAATCTGCCCCGGAAATCGGAAGAAGATAAACTGGCAGTTTAAAAGTATTTCCTTGAACCTGCACCACCACATTTTGAACAAAACCTTCTGTTGCCATATAGTGGCCATTTCCCACCATTACTTTAAACATTGGAGCTGGTTCCACAGGAAGTTTCAAAAACTTTGCAATACGCGGCTGTAAGAAATTATCGGAGCTACCTCCATCAACCAACACAGTCACCGGTAGCTTATCAATGTAAGCTTGAAATCTTATCATTCCTATCCCACTTCCTCCTTTTAATGCATTTAAGGATAAATGGTGATCTTCTATCGCTGTCTCATCAAGGCACAACAGATGTGTCAATCAAAGTCTCATCCAGTTGTAAAAACATATATTGTCTATTAGGACAACGATGATTAAAGGTGAATTTATCATCACAGAAGTAACATAAACCCTTTTCTCTACGAATTTGCATCTCAGCTGGACTAATTTTCTTTACCTTCCCATCTTTCAGTGGCTGCCCCATTGGGGTAGGTAATAATGGTGGTAATGAATTTTTGGCCATGCTCTTATTTTGGTTATGATGAAGAGGCAATGATGATGATGATATTGGAGAATAACGTCGAACAGGTACAGGGCTAGTGTTCGTCACAGGGAAATATCGTTCTTCATACAATTTAGCCAAGGCAACAGCTCTCAACAAGGTGGTAGGAGCTTGCACAACTACGTCTCTTCTAATTTCAGTATGCAACCCGCTCAAGAAACAAGTCAATAGAGCATTATCATGAAGACCAGAAGATCGATTTGCTAGGGACATAAATTTAAGATAGTAATCATAAACTGTACCCGTTTGTGCAATTTAAAAAGGTCCGCCATAGGGCAATCAAAGGGAGAGGGGCCAAATTGTGATTCCAATGCTTTGGTCAAATCTGTCCAAGAATGAATCGCTGACATCCTCTGTAACACTTGAAACCAAGGAACAACCTCCTTCTCAAAATGCATCGCTGCAATTTCGACCCTATCAGTATCAGGTGTACGATGGTAGTTAAAAAACTTTTCAGTCTTGAAAATCCATTCGGCACTGAAGCTTGCCCATCAAAATGAGGGAATCCTAGGGAAATATCTTTAACCGGAAGAGCTGCAGACAATGAAATAGCTCCTCCAAAGGTCGAGTTCGATGGTGAACCACTATGGGAGTGAGAGTACGCTTGTGAAGTAAGCAAGAGATCCAAGGATTTTTGTATTTGATCCATTTGAGTTTGAGCTTCCGTTTGGACTGCCTGCGTATGCGCCCTCTATTCACGATCACGAAGCTTTAACAACTCCATTATCTTTTTTAAAGCATCCGCTTGTCCTTTAATCTCTGCTTGCAAATCCTTTAAACGTGTATTCTCAGCCATAGCGTCAATGAAAGCACCAATGAAATATGCAGTATTTTATTATAACAGAGAAGGCACTGTTATATTGAAATACAAACTTATTGCAGCTATAATATCAGGAAAACAGAGAAACTATATACTCGTACTGCAACATGCAAAACCTGAAAGAGAGAAAAGATAGCAGTATCAGACAGAGAGACCAGAGAGAGGGTAGGGTCCAGTGAGATGGAGAGAGAAGACTATCAGAAAAGGAATTACCCCAAACACACCTCTGCCCTCACAGCACGTAGTCCTTTAATTTCGTATTCTCCTTCTTTTGCCTCACACTTTTTCTTCGTTGCGTATTGCTCTCCACGTGGCCCTTTTTTCTAACTAATTTTTTGTTTTCATCCCCCTCATTTGACACGCACGTTACATGTTGAATATTGTTGGTGGTTGAAGTTCACCCGAGATGGAAAGAGGGATGATGGCAGGAAACAACAAAGAGATTTCACAATAACGGTTGACCAACATAGAGTGCACAACGAATGATGACCAACAGAGGTAACACTAATGCGAGAGGAAAGATGAAGAGAAAAAAAAAATAAAGTTTCGTGCTAACTTTGAAAATAAACTATATTAAATCTAGTATGTCCTAGATCGATTCTTATCCTAACCGATCTAATAGGTCAACCAAAACTTTTTATTAAAAAATTAACTTATTAGATTGATTACTTTAACAATCGATCTAATATATACATATTATATATGTTATTTTATTAACCGATGTAATATATACAAATATTAGAATGCAATTGATTTAATATACTTATAAGTATTTATAGAATTGTTACCACGTTAATTTAGTTCCTCTACGGCTTATCTTATATCCTATTCTGATATCTCTATTTTTTACTAATATATTGACAGGTGATGGGATGCACAAAGAAATTTGATAGGGTGGCGGTAGTCCTTACCCTTACCAAACTGTTTATGTGGCTATTGTCTTGAAGGGACCGGGTTAGCCTAGCCCAAACATAATGGGTCACCAAAAGATTTTCTGCACCACCAAAATTTCTAAATACACCATAAAATTTTTAAAATGACCTTCCACTTTTTCTAAAAGTTAAACATTTTTATTTGTAGATTGTGTCGAAGTTATAATTCATCGTTCGTTTGGTTGATATTGATTTCTTTCATTAATAACATATATCTTCCTCACTTGTTTAATAGTTAGTGTTGTCCTCTGTTATAGCCAGCTGATTTTATGTTAGTATGTTATACTTCAATCAATATAAAGTTGATTATATATTAATATATGTGATTTATCATTTTAAAATTAACTATATTATTTAAATATAATTTTTAAATTTTAATATAATATTTCAGAAAATCGAAATTGAGCAGGAAGCAATTGCCTAATCTCTGTCTACCTGGACAGAGGGAGAAAATGAAATCATTCGAAAGCATATTCGTGTAAGAAAATTTCTTGATATAGAAAATTGAATATGATCCATGTACCATTTATTTACGAAGAAGTGCAAGATATGCTCCCGCCATACTCGCCGCTTCCATTTTCTAAATCATCTTCGAGTCTTCTCTTTCTCATCACTTCTCTTCGCAATACACAAAA
The DNA here is from genome assembly GCA_036885675.1 of Vigna mungo. Classification (NCBI taxonomy): domain Eukaryota; kingdom Viridiplantae; phylum Streptophyta; class Magnoliopsida; order Fabales; family Fabaceae; genus Vigna; species Vigna mungo. The sequence continues at coordinate 42,700,577 of CP144690.1, forward strand.
ATAATAAAAAAAAATAAAATAAAATGTTTCGAATCCGTAACAGAACGCTGCCACTTCTTCGCCACCATCTTCCTCGAACAATTTCTTCTTCGACAAAAGCTTGCAATTCAACAAAGAAAAGCGTAGAGAATTCTCAAATTGCACCAATCCTCGCTCACAGCCACAACCTCTCTCCTATCGCTCCGCAATCTTCCTCTCGGGCTCACGTCCTCGCGCTCTCTGCCGCCGCCATTCTCACCTCCGCCGCCTTCCTCAACTCCGACTACGTCCGCCAAGAATCCGATCGCCGCGGAGAACCCAATCCTCTCTACGCGAGAGCCGAGAACGCCACGCGCAAGGCGGCGGACTCCTTCGACCGGATTTTCCACCACGCCAGGCGCACGGGCGTCGCTGCTGCGGTCCTCTGGCACTCTCTGTGCTCGGTGCTGTCGTCGGCAAACCATGAGGTGCGCTCCGGATTCGAGATTCGCGTTGCGGCTTTGCTCGCCGATATCGCTGCCGCGAACTCCGGCCGTAGGGCTGCGATCGTCGGGGCAGGTGGCGGCGCTGTCGTGGACTGGCTGCTGGAGGCCGTGACAAAAGAAGGCGGCGGAGGCGGCGGCACTCAGGCGGAGGCCGCGAGGGCCCTTGCTTATCTGATTGCGGACCCTAACGTGTCTGCGGTGGTGCTTGGGAGACCTCACGCGGTTCCGAATCTTCTGAGGTTCATCTTTTCGTGTCAGCCTCGGCGTTCTAAGAATAAGAAGGTAAATGATTCCTTTTGTGAATTGCTTTTTCTGTGTTAGTTGGTGTGCTCCCCTTTTTTGCATTCGCATTTGCAAACTGAGCAATCAATTGGACTTTATACCTAGTCTGCTTGATTATAGAGCCTCTTGTCTCGTAAATAGGGTTTAATCTTTTAAATGTCATGAACGATTAAATGAATAGTATCACGTATTTCGGTTGCGAATATATTAAATGTTGTACTTCTCAATAATACATTTAGTTTATTTATTTATTCATTGAGGATATTTTGTAAGAAGACTGAGAAGTTATATGTAATCCTTGGAGTGTCTTTTGAACTATTTTTCATGCACAGCTAGAGCTATTATATAAATGTAAGCTTCACTGAAGATGTTGACGATAATGTCTTTTTCTGATTCTGGCATTGGTGACATTATGCAAATTTTTGTGGCAGCAGCATTCAAGACGTAGTGCATTTGATATTTCTGATTCTTTGAAAGGCAGGAGCATGCTTGTGGCTGCCATTATGGATATCGTTACGTCAAGCTGTGACAATACACAAGACGTGTCTTTTAATCCATCATTGCCTGGAAATGCTGAAACTAGAGACATTGCTGCTGCCCTACAAGTAATTGAGGAAGGGGGTTTGCACTTGGATGAGCCACCTGAAGGTGAAGATGATGATGGTGGGACCGGAAGCAAAGGGATTGGGATCAAGATACTTGAAGGTACCCCTGTTTTAGGGCTTTCAAGGACCAGCAGTGATTCATATAGTGAAGAATTGAAGCATCAAACTTCTAAAACTATCAAATATCAAAATAAGTACGACAATTCTCGGCAACAAAATAATGTATCCTCTTCTGTTGTTCCTGGTCTCTGGGATGATTTACACTGTGAACATGTTGCTGTTCCTTTTGCCACATGGGCATTAGCAAATTGGGCAACAGCATCAGAATCAAATAGAACTCGTATTCAGGAACTGGATCGAGATGGACAGGCAGTCATGGCTGCTTTAATGGCACCCGAGAGATCTGTAAAATGGCATGCAAGTTTGGTGGTGAGGTTGCTATTAGAAGATCGCAATGCACCTTTGAATGAATCTATTTCTGAATGGGCTTCGAGTATTCTTTCTACTATATCTCAGGCATCCAAGCATGAAGATGTTTCTTTGGCTAATATAGCTTTATCTGCCCTTCTCTTATCTGTTGAGAGGAGCCCTGCAGTGCAGAATATACTGATGGAGAATGGTCTTAACCCAATGAGAGAAATCGCCAAGCAGATGACAAAACATAAGCAGGTGCAAGAAGCAATGGCAAAGGCATTAGAGCTACTTTGTACTGGAGAGCTGCACTTGTCGCTTGAAGAGGGTCAAAAATGGTCAGGCATTCTTGTACCTTGGGTTTTTGGAACATTTTCCTCTGATACTATACGATCTTCAGCCATAAAGATTCTTTCTCAGATCATGGAAGACTACGGTCCAACATCTGTACCACTTTCTCAAGGATGGTTAGCCGTGATGCTATCTGAAGTGCATAGTTCTATCAAGAAGTCAAATGATAATGGAACCAATCAACCAAAAAGTGATAATGTAAAGGTATGCAAATATTTTTTCTTATTCTATATAAATGACCTTTCACTATATCTGATAGGGCTACTTCAATTCCAAGTCTGCTTTTGATGCACATTTTAGCTGTGTTAACCTTTTGCAGACATTAATCAATAATGCGAATATTGCTTCTGCTGCACAAGTTGCCAGTCAACTATCCACTGCTGTTGTTAATCTGGCAGCTAAAAGAATGGGAGTTGCATCTAATTCTGGGGATGCATCCCCACTGGCAGATTTTCTGTCTCTGGAAACTTTAGCTGGACCATTTAAAAATTTAAAAAAAGATAATTTGCCTAAATTAGATGCTGCAGATTCTGCTGTGGCAACGCTGAAAGGAATTAAAGCTCTGACTGAAGTTTGTGCTGAAGATTCTGGTTGTCAGGACATGATAGTTGATTTTGGGATTTTATGTTTGCTGAGGCGCTTTATGTTGAGTGATGATTATGAGAAACTGGCTGCTATTGAGGCTTATGATGCATCATCTAGAGCACATGAGGGGAAGGAGCGGATATCAAATGTAGATTACAAACCACCTGCATCAGATGTATATAATTCAGCCAGTGTCCGAGTTCCACCCACTGCTCATATCCGCAAGCATGCAGCTCGGTTATTGACCATCCTCTCACTGCTTCCCAAAGTCAAGAAGGTCATCACAGCTGATGAAACATGGTGCAAATGGCTTGATGATTGTGCTAATGGCCGAATTCCAGGTTGCAATGATCTTAAAATTCAAAGCTATGCCAGAGCAGCACTTTTAAACGTGTTTTGCAATGACCAGCCCAATGGAAGGAGTGGAAGTGGAGGTCCTTCTGACGGTGGTGTAAAAAGTTATAGGAATGCATGTCCTCGTTATGATGACATGATATTCTTGATAAATTCTCATCTTCCCCACTGGAAATGTCCCAAAGAAACAGGTCAACAAGAACCACTCTCAAGAATGATATCTCTGGCTCCTTCTACCGATACTGAAAATGGAACAGAGTCCTTGAATAACAGCAACTGCTCTATTTCTAATGATTCAACTAAAATCAACCCAGATAGAAATTTGCCTCCACTAGACATAGTTTTTGTCCATGGGCTCCGTGGTGGGCCTTACAAAACTTGGCGTATAGCTGAGGAAAAATCCTCAACTTCTTCACATTTGGTCGAGAAGGTTGACGAGGAAGCAGGAAAGCTTGGAACCTTTTGGCCTGGTGAATGGCTTTCTAGTGATTTTCCTGAGGCTCGGTTGTTTACCCTAAAATACAAGGTTTGCCTTAGTAAAGTTGGGGCATATTAGCCTTAGTAAGATGAATGTTTGGGATAGGAATTGCATTCTTTTTGTGATGTTAGTTCTATCACCTTTTCTAGAGTTTGTTTCATGCGTGGTTCCCTTTACCTCCATCTAATTCTTTAGGTAAATGCTTTATGCAGACTAATCTCACACAGTGGTCGGGAGCTAGCTTGCCTCTTCAGGTTGCAATTTTAAAACACCTCATTATTTATTATCTAGAAACAGCATTAGCTTTTATTTCTCTACCATGTCTGCTTCTTAGTCATCTGGGAGGTTGCTAATACTTGAATTTATAAAAACAGATTTGGGGTCTTCATAGTCTATGAGCCTCGTTAAGGTTAAAGAAATTTATCAATTTTTAATGCTACAGTCATTCTCGACCTGCATTACCATACAAACTTGCAAATTTCAATTTTCACATCTTCGTGTCTGGAGCTGAAGCACCATTAGAAAGATTGTATGATCAGTATTGTTACCATTTTATGAAAATATAAATCTAGACATCATACTAACATTTAACCTGTGCTTAAATGACTGTCAAGAAAAGCTGCGCTTAAATGAACTGTTACTAAGTGAGACTGATTTTATGGATGAAGATCTAAACAATTTACTGGATTTGAGTGAAGCAGTTGTGAGAACGTTTCTTTCTTTCTATATCCTTTTGTTTCTTCATTATTAGATTGATATTTTCATGTTTCTGGTTTGCCTATTAGGGGCACGTATCCCAGCTCTTAAATTTCTCTAAAACTATACACTTATAGATCTACAATCAAATACTTAAATTCCTCCCTACATATGGTTGCAGTTGACAATTTCTCTCGCATCCATACCACTTTCCTTTCACTTACCTACTGCCAGGCCTCTTTGTTGTGTAGTTGATATACTTGTTTATTTTGAAATTTGCAGGAGGTTAGTTCTATGCTATTGGAGAAGCTTGTTGCTGCAGGGATTGGGGATAGACCTGTTGTTTTTGTTACTCACAGGTTAGTCTAGCTGCCTAGGGAATTCATGCATCTCACTTGATTATTGCTTGTTTTCAGGTATATCATGTCAATGTTTTTTTGGTTTGATATGCTTTTAGTGTATCAATCCATCTAATATAATACTTGCATTATTTTATCTTCTTCTAAAACTATTTTCTTAAAATTTTCCTGCAATATTCAATTTTTTGGCATTTAGTTTCTTTTGCCTATACTTGTTGTTGGAAGTCCTACGTCAAGTAGAGATAAAGTCAATTTAGAATATATAAGTAACTTCACTTAACATGCTGGTTTTGTGGGATTCAATTAGATTTAAAGTCCACAACTAATTCAGATATCTTGTAATGACACTCTCTTTGTACAATTTTTAGTTTAATCCCTGTAAGTATTTTTTTTTATTTCAACTCCTTAGTCCCTGAATCTTTAGCCACACCAGCCATTAACAGTAACCCTATTTAATGACAAGGACTAATGCTAAAAAATTTAATATCACATGGAAAGACTATTTTAAAAAAAAATTAAAAGTACTGAAATAGGAAAAAGTAGGTACGTTATAGGACCTAACTCATGTTTAAGGCATGCTTTAATCATAATTTGTTTTTCAATCACTCTTTCAATGGCACCAGGGCAAAATCTTGATGTTACTTTCGTTAGTGATTATATACAAAAGGGTTTTAAATTTAAAAATTCAATATCATGATTGATTCACCATCATACAGAGTTTTAGTTTGCAACATTTTTTTTTATAAATATAAACATGTCATGTTTATACACCTTGCTTTGAAATAGAAGTAGCAGAACAAATTAGTACCTGTACGTGTCTGTGTGCGTAATATATTTTGTTCTATTTTTGGCAAGAATTGTTGTGAGGTGTGATGGATGTAGACGTCACTTTGTATGTATTAAGAACAAGTGGTGACAAGTATTTTTGTGGTTTGTGTCCCAGCTGTAACTGCTTTTATCTTTCCAGTATAGAGGTAGCCTAGAAGTCCTTTTGGACAATGACAAAATTAATTGTCTGTCTAGTAATTTATATATGTCGTGTAAATTGTATGTTTTCCAAATGTCTTTTAGTCACCAAGATATTTGTTTATTCAAACTTTACCTCACTTTGTTTTGTCTTTGTGCTTTTCTTTTGTTTGCAGTATGGGAGGTCTGGTTGTGAAGCAAATTCTTCATAAAGCAAAGGAGGAAAGATTAGATAATCTTGTGAAGAATACAATGGGAATTGTAAGTATTGATTCTTTAATTAAATATATGCTTAAAGTATGAAGGTTTTTTAATGTTATTTTGGTTGCAGGTTTTTTATAGCTGCCCACATTTTGGTAGCAAACTTGCAGATATGCCTTGGCGAATGGGCTTCGTGCTTCGTCCAGCTCCCACAGTTAGTATTTGAAGTTTTCAGCAGTAGATGTTGGTTAACGTATTTCATGTTTCAATAATACTTGCTACAATTTGAAAGAGTGTTTTTGCTCTTGGTTTTTAACGTCTAACAGATAGGAGAGCTAAGAAGTGGATCTCAAAGACTGATAGAGCTTAATGACTATATTCGTCAACTTCATAAGAAGAGGTTGCTTGATGTTCTCAGCTTTTGTGAGGTAATCAGCAATTAAGCTATTTGCTAGTATCTATTCCGATGTCTTTTCATGAGTTTGACTTGTGAATGACTACTTTTTGCAGACCAAGGTAACTCCAATAGTTGAAGCTTATGGTGGATGGGCCTTTCGAACAGAAATTGTACCAATTGAGTCAGCATATCCCGGATTTGGGGAATTAGTCGTAAGTATATTGTGAAATTCTATCTCTTTTTATAAGAAAAAGAAAATGAAATGAAGAGTAAAATATTTTGTCTAAATAATTCATTTTCATCCAAGCTCTGACCTTTGTCCCCCCACCCTTCCCAGCATCCCTTCCAATATTCAAATCGACTGTACTTTTTTGTAGTATTATAGCAGTTTAAGCGTTTGTTTTCCTGATTTAGCTTCTAATTTTTTAACAGGTATTGGAGTCAACAGATCATATAAATTCTTGTAAGCCAGTGAGCCGCTCAGACCCTTCGTATACGGAGACGTTAAAGTTCTTGCAGAGAGTAAAAGTATGCCTTGACTCGGCTTATGCTTCCGGAGAGGAGCTTAGCTAGGTGTTCCAGAGTGGTATTTATGTCAAATGCATGCCTTCAACTTGACTCAACAACAAAAACGTCATCTACATGAAATCCAAGTTTAGCATAGTTAATCAAACTTAAAGGTGGACTAACACGTGCAAGCCTTGTATTAGATATGGCTTGCCTTAGCTTGTACAGTTTCCCATTCATCAACCATTCATTTTGTCCACTGACCCCTAGGGATTGTACATTAATAGGAAACACAAATGTAATCACTTTGTTGTATCTTCTCTCATTTTCTTATAATAAACTGATTTCTTTCATCATATTCATCCAAGCAACAATACAATATTCATTATCGTTGCTTAAAATTGGCTTACACATTCATGATTTATATTTTACAAATACTTTCTTCAAGTAGTTTCATTCACTGTATCTTTAAAGGTTTTTAGTATAGAGTAATGTTATTCTTTTATATGATTAAATTCATGTCTCATTGGTATTATATTTTATGTGGTGAATAATTTTTTTGATAGAAACACTGGAATGTAGGTTAAATTAAAGAAACCAAAATGAAAGTTATAATGTGGCTTTTGATTTAACTGTATTGTGTTTTTGTTTTATTGTAAATTTAATTGAGAATATTTTAAACACTAGACTTGTAGTGGAATTTACAACACAAAAGACCGTAATATGAATTTAAAATTAATTAAAAGTGACAGTGCAATTGAACAAGAAGATATTTATAATATACAATTAATATTTATATAAGAAAAAGTCATACAAACATATAAAATGAATTTGGGAAATTTTGATCCTCTATTCCTTACTTGGTTGTGGCTTTTTTAATGCAAAATGAAATAATTTTATATTATGTTTCTTCTGATTTGATGTTAATTGTCAAAATATAATAAATCAATATATTTTGCTTGCATGCATAACATAATAAAAAATCAATATGATAATCAAGATTTTACATTTGTTCATCTTATATGATAAGTGTTATTAGCAACTCAAGAGACATAATTTTATGAAGTAATATTTAATATTTTTTTGAAAAAATTAAAAAAGCAAAATGAATTATAATATTAAAATAGATGTAATCCAAAATGAGTACCTTACTTTAATATTTATAATTGATCAATCTCATAAAAACAAAATTGATTAAATGATCAACGGGTAAATATAATTAACTTTAAATGAAACACAACAATACTTTTATTCCACGGTAACTTCACGAGGTTTCATCAAAATTTGACATTTAGGTAAATTTTTATAGTCTGCATTAATATTTTTATATTTATGTTAAATTTTCTTTACACATAATATAGCTAGAAATTAATATATAAAAGTTCAGTCTGTTCTATCATCAACTTCATAAATTAACCCATTTATTTATATTCATTTTCAAATCGAAATTGAAAATTTGAAATTATCAATTTACTGAATAAAGTCTATCAACATACTCGAATGCAGTGACGACAGAAGAAATTTAAATATTTTAATTTGTGATAGGATTAAAAGAATAATCCTTATTTAAAAGTCATTAGAAAATTAACATGTATAATATAATTAAAAATAAAATTAATATAATGATGAAAATAAATAGAGAATACGGATAGTGGAGTTTGAAGGAAGAAGATGATGGGGTTGACAGTGAAAGCCATGCCACAGCTACGATTCTCACTCCCAAGCTCAGTCTCAAATAAGGGGAATTGCATTTGCAGGTTTTCCATAACAGCAAGAAGCTCCACCGACACCGACATCACTCTCACTCACTCTCACACTGAAATTCCAACTCCTAAACCCAAACCAAAGTCTCCTATCAAGAAGAGGAAGAGGTATCGGAAGCTGTATCCCGGAGAGACCACCGGAATCACCGAAGAGATGAGGTTCGTCGCCATGAGACTCCACAACGCCGCCGTTTCACCCGACCAATCGAATTCCGACGCGTGGCACGCCTCCATGGAAGGCTTCATCGCTTACCTTGTTGACACTCACCTCATCTTCGCCACTCTCCAGCGCATCGTCGACGAATCTGATAACGTTTCGTGTGAGTCCAATTCCAATTCCATTCCATTCATTGCATTGCATTGCATTGCAGCTTCCTTTTCAGATTATTGTCTTCAAATGTAATTTATACTATTTAGTTACTGTTTTTTTTTTAAAATATATAAATCCATTATATTGTTCTTTAATCAAAATTGAGGTTTCATCTCGATGATAATAATATTTGTAAGAAAGGTTGACGTTGAGAGTCTGCGGTAGTTATCCAGGGGGAACTTAAAATTAATATCGAAAACATTTGTTCTCAATTAAAGAGATGGTAATAAATGTTATATATTTTTTCTTTTTAAAGGTCGGGAACAAAATATTTATTTTCAAGTAGACAGATGAAAGGTGAAAAATAGAAGAATATGTGATTTGCTTTGTTTTTCTAGTTTTCCGTGGAGAAAAAAGAATGATTTGAATTTGTTATGGTGAGAATTTCATGAATTTGTAGATGCATACATGAGGAAAACTGGGTTGGAAAGATCAGAAGGGCTTTTGAAGGACCTGAAATGGTTGGAGGAACAAGGAAACGTGATTCCAAATCCCAGTTCTCCGGGGATTACATATGCCAAATATTTGGAGTCACTTGCAGAGACAAGCGCACCTTTGTTTCTATCCCATTTCTACAATATTTATTTTTCTCATATAGCTGCTGGTCAGGTGATTGGAAAGAAGGTGTGTACTCACTTCCTGTCTTACAAGTTGTTAATGAAGGAATACTATCACATGTCCCCTTTTAGTGTGGTTCCTCTAATTGAAAAATTACATGCCTTTGAAAGAAATTTTTTTTTTCTCAGCTATCATTTTTCAATCAGAAATACAAGGGACAAATAAAAGAGATAGGTCAGGAGACCTTGTGAGTGATGGATGTAATTAGTGGATAATTTAATCATCTAATTATATCTTTGTTTACTAAAAGTGAAAGGATGATTTGAAATTTGATCACATAACATGCTCACCATAAGAGAGATCTACTGCAAAATAGATTGTTATCAAACAATGAATCAAATTTTAAGTGTTGGATTCATGAAAGTGGGGTTGAAGAGAAATTTGAAATGGAATTTTGATTTACTAATAAAGACTATACATGAAAGTAGTACTGGTACCTTCTGATCTCTCTCACCTACATAAATGTATGCAATGTGGTTTTGGTACCCATCATTCTAACGTGCTCACTGTTCCTCTCCCACATTTTAGTACTCATTGATTTAGAGGTCTAATACAAGGGTCAGGACTTTTATAGTCAAAACCTAACTGTAAAATAATAGAATAAACATACTAAATGATAGCTTGGTGTTCAATTTGTTCCATCAAAATATGCTTGTAGGCCCTCTACAAACTCATGCAACCTTGTGAAGACGAATATGTATTTTTACTTTATGATGTTGAAGTTCTGTAGTCAACATTGAATCAGAACTGAGGAATTCCCTGTCCAAAGAATTCACTTAAGTACTTGTTGTAAAAATCACCAGGGGTTGCTTGTCATTCTATTATTGTTACTTTTAGGTTTCTGAGAAGCTCTTGGAAGGTAAGGAATTGGAGTTTTACAAATGGGAAGGAGATGTACCTGAATTGTTGAAAGATGTCCGTGATAAGCTCAACCAGCTTTCCGAGGTAGATTACAAAGAATCGTACTATTGTTGCTTTAGTGTTATATTTAGGTTCTATGACATTCTTTTAATTGATGTGAGATTGTGGTTCATGCAGCATTGGTCTCGAGATGAAAAGAATAGATGTTTAAAAGAAACTCCAAAGTCATTCCGGTTTATGGGACAGATTGTCCTTCTTCTTGTCTCATAAATGGACATTTTGTTCTGCTTTTCTTTTCTGAACTTCTCTGCCTTCTTTGATGGTAAGTTTTCTAATATTTCATTTTCTTTCTTTTAACTTCTCAGATTCGTGGCTTTTAATTCATGGAGAAGGGGTCACCCTAACTTATGTTTGATACATTTTTAGACAGCGTATTCCATTTTAGGTAGACATATGTGTTTGCTACACTTTTAATCCTCTCTAGTATCTCACATCTGTCAGGAAAAAGAAAGTATCTCACTTCTTAAATTGCATTTGCATGCATAATTTGTGTGATTGTATAATTGGACTATTGATTACGTCCAATAAATGTGATCGTATGTAGCTTTGTCAGATATTGGGTTGTTGGAGGGCTTTAAGTGAATTTTAGCTTGGAAATCGTCATTTTGTTTTTCCTATGCAGCAAATATTTCTAATAATGCACTAAATTAGTCCTTGATTATAACTTATAAGTAAGGATCAATTTAGTCCCTGATATAAACCAGCAACTTTAGAGCCTCACCTTTACAACTATTATTCAAATTAACACCATCTCTCATTTTAAACCCATTTAGTTCTTTAAAATACAACCATTATTATGAATGTGGTGCTTAAATTTGACAACTAGAATATTCGGTCCATAAACCCTAAATTGGTTTAGTGTGAAGAAAACTGTTCTCAAAAAGTGGTTCAGTTTGGGTTTTTCTAAACGGTATGGTTTTTTGCACACTATGTAAGGAACCAAAACAAATAGTTATCAATGTTATAGATCTTAATATTAGGGCTAAAATGATTGACAAATGTTAATTTTGGAGGACTACTTTTTTCTCATAAATTTTTTAAACTAAAATGACTGGTGATTATAAGTCTAGAGATTATTTGATGGTTTTCTCTGACTATTACTATTATCATGTCTTATCACACTAATTTCTATGTTTTCTAGCTGCCTGGCCAAGGTGCCATACACCTGCGATGGATTTGCAGTCTTTTTTACAAGGATTTTTGAAGGGCACAGCAAAAGGCAGAGAGATTCATTTTTTTTCAATTAGAGATGTAGCATTGTAGGAACCACCTCAGGTTCATGAATCTTGGTCTTACTAAATACTAACACTAATGCCTTCCCTCATATTGTATCCATAATTTCCTACCCCCACTATTTTCTGTACCTGTTAGTTAATACTTTTTTTTAACAATGCTTGAAAATCATTGTAATTTAAATACTATTCAGTTATGAAAGTTTCATTTTAGACATTCATTATGATCCCGTTAGGTGGGAGCTTGGAATCCATGAAATTTTCTTCTCTAGTTTTTATTGTGTAAAATTGACTAGGTGCTTTTATTCTTCTACTTGTTTTATCGCTAAAAGTCTTCGCTCTAATTTATCGTCAACATCAAACAAGTTAACCATGAACCTTCCATGGTCGAAAATTTTGAAATTTTTGGAAGATTTGCGCGTTTACGTGTTGCAACATGTGTTGTTTCCTTGACTTTGTTCGTGTTCCATTACAAGGAAATTTACTCGAAAATGTTTTTAATGACTTGAAATTATTGATATTTTTAGTATTTAAAAGAAACGTTTTAATTTTTTTGTCTAAATGTTATTAGAAATTCACTGAAGTGGTCAATTATTATGTATTGAATGACAACAACTTATATATATGAACTAAAAAGTCTCATTTTAAAGTTAAATACTTGGATCATATTTTCATTGGCTATTTAAAGTTAAAGAAGACGAAAATAAGCTTAAGCATTTGACCCAAGTCACGGTCAATACATGGTGTGATATTTAATACTTGGATCATATTTTCATCCATTGTCTTCAATTATAATGTTTCATTAATGGGATGATTCCTTTACACTGTCAATGTAAAAAAAATTATCTGTAATAATTATTTCAAAATTATTTTTATGTGGCTCTGTAAAATATACATGGAAAACAGAGATAAAATATTAATTTCCTCTACATCGAAAACAGAGGTTGATTCCTGATACGCATCGTGTTTCTAAGTCAATGTTATGTTTCAAAGGAAGAACTATGGACCATTGTATGCCATGTTATTCATCACCTTCTATACTTTTTTCCACACTCACCAAAATCTGTTTAAATCTTAAGATAAGATACACTGAGACATACAAAATAAGAATATCAGATAGTACTATACAATCTACCCGTCGTGTAATTTAAGTTACAGAAAGAAAAAAAAGATACAAAGAAGGGAACCACTGCAAGACCAAATTGCTTGAAAAACGCTGAATTTCACGTGGAAACTTGGAAACTCTGAAAGCATAGAGAAGATGAAAAAGGGATTATGGACATATAAACAGTGAAGAGAGGAAGAGGGTCTTTGTCGTTGTCCTTCATTCCCGTGAAACATGATTCAACAAATATTTGTCCTCAAGAAGGTGAGAAAACTAGGTACCATCAATCATTGCTATTATCATTCTTTTTTTTTCTTTTCTGCTTTCTCTTGAAACTTAATCACATTCCATTATCTTACAATATCAGTGTGACATGTGGTGACTACTTCATTTTTCAGGACTCCATGGACATTAAAGCTACTAAGAATTTTCCAGCAACATTGAGGTTGGTTGTTTTCGTCATGGCTGCAACATGTGGACTATACATTTTCTCAGTTAATTTAGAGAAACAAACAAGAGTTCGTGTAAATACCAAGTTGGTGGAACAGAGAGTCATCAACCAAACATGTGTCTGAAGTTGATATTTTATGCAAGAAAATGCAAACAGAAGTGACAGAGTGATAACACATCATTACTCCAGAGGTTCCTTCCAACTTCCGTTCAACAGTTTTTTATTATTTTAACACAATTAGTTTATATCAATAAATAGAAACAATGCGACGGTTATTTTACATTTCAAATATTTTAGGGAAGCGAGCTCGTGTCTAACACTACAGCTACTGCTGAAGTCCGTTAAGTTATGTATGCCTATGAATAATTCCAATCGCCAATTCATATTTCCAATTACTATGTAATCAAAAAAATGTCTTTTAATGTTCTTACACTTTCCAAAAGAAATTTTATTAAGATGTATTAAATACCTTTCTAGAATACAATTTAAATATTCTCGTAACTCGTAAGGCTTTAAATTTTACTTTTAAAAAAAACACCTTTTAAATTGTTTCATAAACATTTCATGGTAACAAATTTTATTATAATATGGAAATGATTAAAAATCAATTTCAGATTAATATATTATTTTTAAAATACTTCCAAAACATATAATTTAAAATCACTTGACTCCAGTATGTCAGAAACTCGAATCTACAAAATTTCATCCTTACTAATTTTAACACTAATTCAGCTTCACCTAATTCGAGTCATACTCTTTTCCACATTTAGACATTTGAAGATGTTTAGTTTACCAACTTAAATGGAATTGATGATTACCACGTGGGACGCTGAGCGGCACCCTCGTCGGCGACTGCACGAAGACCAATAGAGCCATTGAAGTAATAGATAAATGAAACAAATAAGCAGACACTACCATTCTTTTCTTTCTTTCATTACTTCAAATTGCTTCCTAAATAATGTTACAAATAGGATAACCAAATCAACAAATCAAATTATTGAACTGGCCCGTTAGATGTAGTATCACAGTCAATGTTTTCAGTCCGATGAATAACGAAATGGTCAACAATTCTGACAGTATGTACTGGATCCTGGTGGGCGGTGACTGCCCTCCATTTGCTAGGAAACCTTCTAAAATGACTCAACTCTTGTGGATGTTTCGCCTCTCCGTCCCATTCCGGATCAAGTTTCCACTCCTTTGGAACCTACACATTGAAAATGTTAACACTGAATAAGAAACAGAAAAAAATAATCAAATCCCAGCGACACAGCCAAACATGAAGGCAGTCATCATCTCTAAGCAAATCATTGATTAGTTAGGCACCTGAAGCTTTCATCATTAATTTCGAAGAAAGAACAGTTGCTATTTGACTAGAAATATGCACAACTACACAAAGGAAGTTATTTAACAAATGCATACTCAATTTTCTTAAATTTATTCATAATAATAATAATATTGAGACGTTCTCCGACAGAAGATGTAAATAGTTGAGCCAAAAGTAAACTGTCTTAGAAGAGAAAGAAAAGAGTTACCAAAGAATAGTTGAATAAGTGATGACTTCCTACCTTATCAACAGCCAGAGTATAAACTTCAAGATCACCATCATAATTGATGTGAAATCGAGTGAATGATTTATAATTAGCTATTCGAAGAGACGAAAAGGCTTCATCAAAGTGTAAGTGAAGCCAGTTGATGCAAATGTATAAGTAGCTCCCAAACACCAAGGAAACAACAGGGGTCGAAAAGACCCAAAAATAAAGGAAGACAGAAGCGTAATATATTACAGCACCCCCCCTGGAAAGAGATTCTAATCCGTTCTTACAAATATTGCTCCGGGAGACTGCCATGACCTGAGAAAATAATCTCTACGTGACAAGGTCCGTTTTAAGAAAAAAAATAAAGTAATACAGAGAATTTTCTCACCTCTGGCACATCAAAAGCAGACATTAAATACTTTATACATGCCGGATAAAGTCCAAATGTCCATTGTTCAATTCGAGCTCTGAGTCCAGTTGGATCGGGGAAGTGCTCACTTTCCACTGATCTATACCACTGATATAAAGTGTGATACCCTGGATTACACGCCAAAAAATAAATCAGACATTATAACCCAAATATAATCATCACACAGACACAATTTACAAAGTATTGAAATCTTTTCCCATGATATATTTGTGATGAGCAATAGCAAATAGTCACACAGGATCTTGATCAAAACTCACTAAATAACGATTTTTATCAATACCGTCAGATCTATGGTCCAGCAGTTAGTTATATATTGAATCTAGCTTCCAGCATTGAAATATAAGTAATGAAACATGCCCTTATGGATATATCAATAGGATGTGAATTACAAAGCTGAAATTTTGTGAAACTAAAAGAATCTACAGTAATCAAGCTAAAATAAATTATTCAACAACTTAAGTGTAACAAGTTATTAAAGTTTATATCATCATATAGAAAAACCAAACCTGAAGTTGCCAGCAAGTCATGCTGGATGCATATTTCAACGCCTATTTCAAGAAGCAACATAAGAATTAGTGCCGCAGCAAGGTGAGCAGAAACATGCAGAACTCCAATTATTGCTCGTTTCTTCCGTGACAATTTGGGTGGAACAAAAGAATATGCCGCAAATAGTAACAGTATAACTCCCGCTAGTGACACACATGAGTGCTGCAGAATGTAAATAAATCCATTCCACACAGTACCAAGGAAACTCTTTATGTGGCCAGAAAATGTATCATCTTGGAGGATGTGATCCAGCTCACACTAGAAAACAAGTACAGAAAACAATCGTGTCTTTAGCAAATAGTAACCAATGACTGTACCTTAACAGATAAGCAAAATGCTAATCTCCAATTACTCTATGGGCCAAAGGGGAAAAATAAGAATTAACATCTCAAAATTATAATTTGACATCGAATTGAAAGCATAAAAATAAAACTATAAATAACAAAGATATGGAGGAACTCACTTGTGGAAACATTGAAAAGACTAGCACAAAATATATAATGCCTCCAATAAAATCAAATTGCCAGTTCTTCTTTCGAAATTTTAGAATGTTTCCCAATGCAATCTGCATCAAATATAAAAATATTATATGTGCTAGTAAAATACACACACACACATGTATCTATATATATAAATAAGGATATGACTACAAGTTATTTAACATTCTACATACCCTGCTCGAATCTTCAAAGGAAGGATATGCAGCTTTGCACTCATAGGTGACACCGTGAAGCTTGTTAAATTTACTGAAAACATGGGTAGGATGTAGAAATGCTCCACCACAACCATTAACGAGAAGATGATGTACATGTACAGGCCCGTTTGACTTTACATGAGAATGACGCATGTAATGATGCAAGTCCCCAGCCATTCGAAGCTTACATCTTCCTTTTAAATAATCACAAATCAGATGTGAAATATTCTTTCCAGTAACGTCATTCCAATACCAGTCAGTGATCCAATTAGGTTCATGAGTTATAAGGATCACAGAGTCATCCTCTCGAACCTAGACAAAAAACGGTCACAGTAGATGTTGTGGTCAATCAGATTGATTGCTGACAATTACTTTAATAGCATAAAGACAAACAGTGAATCAAAAGAACAAAAACACCGTCAACAACGGCCAAAGACAGTTATAATGATCCAATTAGATGTGAAATATTATTTCCACTAACATCTTTCCAATTCCAGTTGATGAACCAATTAGGTTCACGAGTTAATAATGATCGCAGAATCATCATCCTCTCGAACCATGATAAAAAAGATGGTCACAATAGATGTGGTGGTCAATCAGATTGATAGCTGACTTTTACTTTAATAGTCTAAAGGCAAACAGTATGTTAAAAAAAATCACGCGGCCATGAAAAACACTCGGAGACACTGCTAAAATATAACAAGATTTCAAAAAATACAGTTCAACGAATGAGTGGAACAGTCTGGGTGTTAAAGTTTAGTGTTAGGTTCAAGCTATTTTGAAGAAACCCGATTACTTTAACAAATTCCTTGAGAGCTTTTGCAAAATGAGATTATTTCCCCAGATTTCTAAGCTAGTAAATAAGCATTTAGTCAAGCATAACCTATCAGCAACTACTACTATCTATAATTATATAATCACATCCTAAAATGATTCCATCCAACAATAAAAGCATTACTGCACAGTTCCTTAGATAAAACATGGGAACAAAAGCATTAATGATGTAACTTCACAATTTCATAGAAATGAAGAGACAAAAGATAAAACAGGTAGGATATTTACTTTCTCTGTTATCAATTCTGAAAAGAACTTGAATTGGTACACATCAATATCACCATGAAGAGCTAGATCGAGCCCAAAAACCCACCACCGTTTAGGGAGTTGCAAAGCAAAATAACTCTTCCTCTGGGGCATGAGCCATCCACCTAACCAATTTCTATGACATATATACCTCATGAAGGTCTGGAGTCCATCAAACCAGTCTGAGAAAAAAACAATTTTATCATTTATTAACCACACTGGCATTAGGAAAAAATGAGATGAGGCAAAGTAACTAAAACAAATATCTCCTTGAAAAATAATATATACTAAAAAAAAGAAAAATATCTCCTTGAAACTATGGCTATTAAATATCTCCTTGAAAAATAACGCATGTAATTTGGTAAGGCCCAGTGCAGGAGCTAAAACTAACCATGGTTTCCAGGAATAACAAAACACTGAGGTCCATTGTACTGTTTCAATGGAGCTCCATAGGGTACCTCCGGCTTGTTCACAGCTATCTGCTCTGCTTTATACCATGGAGGAGGTTGAAGAGCATACTCAAAAGGAACAAAAAGACGCCTTTCATATGTGAATGCTGATGGATTTGGATACCTACAACAGAAACAAAAAAAAATTAAAAAAAAAATAAGTCATTCAAGGAAATAAATATAGATATAGAACATTGAGATTGCTGGTTACAACTTTAAATGACACAACAAAGAAAAAATCAGTTTTCATATAAGCTCACATTTCAAACATAGGAAATCTAATATTATTTAAGCCCCACTAGTACGGGTTATAAATGAGTTAAATTATGCATAATTATTCAATTCCACCTTTTTAAATGCACAATCAAGCTCATTTAACAAGCTAAAACAAACAGCCCAAGCTTAAAGTTGTGTTCCATTATTTAAATGAGCCAGCTTAAACTTTGCATAATTGACATTAACAGCCCATGATTGTGATGTTATTTATTTCATTTACCAGAAAAAATAAATATTATTGTGTCAAAAATATCATTTTCATCAAGATTCATATTTTAAATGGGTATCCGTAAACTAGAAAAATTATCATTTTCATCATTAAAAATTTAATTCCAGTCTCAAGTCATCTTTTTCTAATCCCTCTAAAAAATTTGAAATAGTTATTTTTGGTTCTTATAAAATGAGTAAATGTTGGTTTTAGTCTATGTAAAGTATTTTTATAATTCTAAACTTTGAAATCACTTTTACTCAACATATGAGGAGTAAACACACGTCACAATATACTAGGGATAAAAAAAATAATGATTTCTAATTTTATATAGACCAAAAAATGGAAAACTTTCACGGCAGCTAAATCAAAATCTATTGATTTCAGAGGTTAAAACACATTTAAACAAATTACATTTTATTTCTATTTTTACTTCACCTAGTGTAAAGGTGTCTACTAAATACTAAAATCAAATAAACATCTATTCATATAAAG
The DNA here is from genome assembly GCA_036885675.1 of Vigna mungo. Lineage (NCBI taxonomy): Eukaryota > Viridiplantae > Streptophyta > Magnoliopsida > Fabales > Fabaceae > Vigna > Vigna mungo. Next base: position 42,719,406 of record CP144690.1, read on the forward strand.
GGAAAAAGAATAATGTAATGTGAGCCAAGACTTAGATAAATTAGTCACACTTGAACAATCCTCTTTGCCTCTCTCTTTTCACAGGACAAGCTCAAACATAAAATATTTTTTTCAAAAATAACTCCTTTACATCTTTATACCACTGACTAACCAGTCCATGAAGAAGGAAATCAGTAATCAATATCAAAGCATGCTAAGACCAGAAATTAGTAGTATAGTACCAAACTAGAGTCTTTAAAAAGGAAGGAAGCAATTATGGGATAATTGAAAAATCATGGTCCATAAGCTTAAGATGATATTCACAAGTTTGATCGCATGTAACACATCCAGTACAAACATTTATAAAAACAAAACCAAACAACAAGACACATTTTGCCTTCAATCTGAACGCCATTACTTAATTAAAAAGTAGTTGACGGGTAATATAAATGGAACATGATATCACATCTGGTTGGTAGCCCTCAGCAAAAATGTACGAAATAAAGTAAAGAAGACTTGGAATTTCAATTTTCATGATTTAACTTCAGACCTTGCTACCCAAAATTCTCAATCAAGAACCATGGCATTAAATGGTGTCAATGGTGTGAACTTATCATTCCAAAGAAACTAAGAAATCATAATTGACCAAATCATGTGGTAATAGCCACAATTTACAATAATGAGTGCAGCCAACTTACGCAAGATCACCCCCAATAAGTAGCAAGTCTCCACGTGGTAAGGTAAGCTCAGCATCATCTTTCAGTGTTCGAATGAAAGGCTTGGCAAGTAGTCGTGCAACAGCATAAGATGAGTTCCCACCATCACCAGTATCAGCCATAAAGTCAAACCAAAAATCTTCCTTCTCACTAAAATGATCATATAGAAGGTCATCGTGTTGATTTCCATCACTAACCCTACTCATTGCTGCCTGTTCAATGAAAAAGACTCGTTACTACTCACATACAAGCAAAATGACATTCCAGCAACAAGACTAAGGATGAACATAAGCAAACTTCTTCGTATCATAGGAGGATAGTTGACTAATTTGGGTATAATGGTCGAAAGTTAGTAATTACCGTTATATTGTTAGTTTATGCCAATAATATTGTTACCTGCATCATGCGCATGTCAAAACGCCCAACGAAGACAGTCACTGATACGAGGAGATCAAAAACAGTTTTGAATAAATCAGCAGATGTTCTGCATCATTTAGCAAGTGTAACCACACATTCAAGACAACCTTCAACACCCTCTTTGCAAGAAATAAAATTTAAAAAATAACTGAAGTAAAGGTATTTTACAAATACGTACATACCCAGAGTACCAAGGAACCATCTCTAAAAAGTCAGGCTTCATTTGCTTCTTCTTCAACTTCTCATATTCTTTAACAGATAATGGATGTGTAAGAGCCCACCTGACGATTTTTCAGACATATAAACAAATAAATTAAGAAAAACAACGGGGGAAAACAGTTGATACTCAATAAATGCAATTTGAAAATATGATACCAGCTATATTTCAGACATTAAGCACTATGGGCTCTTTGCACATCTATTTGTGCAGGGAAATATAAATATGATCTAGAATATAACAGCATTACAAAAATAAAATAACTAAATTACCAAAACAGACTAGTACATAAGAAAACTTAACTTTTTTTTTCTGAAAAATATGTTTGTATGGCTGAATAGAAGATAAAAGACTGTTTGCTCAAGTGAAAAAACTTACAAGAAACAGATGAAAATTTTCAAAAAAGTTGAACAGCAGTCGACTGCCAAGAATAAAAACAGACATCATTTGTTGATTTGAGTATGCAAATAAAATTGTTATTTCATGTCAGTAATTTCCATTGAAATTTAATATCAGAAAAAAAAAATGTATACTTTGAACAATTTAAAACATCAAACGGACTACAAGCAGGAAAATAACAAAGTTTAGTACATCATAAAATCAACTCACCCTGTTGACCTCTCCACCACATAATTTGCAATGTAAAGCCCAATAAATGTAGCCCAAAGTGAGTAAATGGGAGAAATTTCATCTGATGAACCATGACACGATCCATTGCAGGCTATCTAATACATAAAAATTTTGGCATCATAACTTCTGTGTGTATACACACATACACATATACATACATACATACATATATATATATATATATATATATATATATATATATATATATATATATATATATATAAAAATTAAGGCTGCAGACTTGATAATCAAATAATTATATCATTATGAGTACCTCGCCATAAATAACCCATTTTGACAAGAGAGGATAATCACTTGCAGAACCGACTGGAGCAAACCAAGATGAGCAAACCTGGTCTTTCAATTCATTCATCCGAAGAAACTTTGCAAGCCAAGTGTTCCCATCCCCTTTCTTCCAGAAAGAAAACCAGTTAGAATTTTTATGGTCAAGTGTTCTCTCTCTTTGCATGGCACGGTTACCACAGTGACTGTAAAATACACAGCATGCCACGCTAAGTACCTATTATTCATTAAAAGAAATAGCATCAGAACAATATTGCAACTTCAAAGGACACAAACAATCATCTCCAAAAACTTACTGCACAGTTTTGGAGAATGGTCAAGATCTCTGGTCTCTTTCCAGCTACACGTGAAACAAAGCCAATATACCAGAGGCCAAGAAATATAATGTGGAAGACAAGAAGAAACAAGATGGAAGAGAGATATATGGTCAAAAACAAAGATAGGTTCATCCTCATATCTACTCCCATTGACTGAAAGCTAGGAAGATGATACACAGCTGCCACTAAAATCCAAGCTATGTACCTGCACAAATGGAGGCCTAATTATTTCTAATATTATAAAATGTTTCATAAAGATACACAATAGCATATACACATAAATGGCAACGCATTCACCAAAGAAACTCACCATCGACTGAAATTTGAATAGCTCGGTTTGAAAGTCTTGTGTATAAATGGTGATGAAAAGAAATAAAAGAACCCAAACAAGCAGGCATACATAGACCACCATTTAACATTGTTGTCTAATTTTTCTACAAGAGTATGTATATTGTCGGATGAGATGAAAAAGAGGCAACCGATAACAACAGCAATTACAGCATGGCGGGAATGCTCGTGAGGGTATGGATAAGTGTGGGTTAGAATAGTTCTAACCCTCTCCATTTTCAACGTATCAAGAATACGAGCAGACTGCTTGCTAGAGCCCATTCCGATTAAATTTTTTTAAAAAATCTAATATTATGTATCAAATTTCTAGCAATGAAGTTCACTTTAGGAGCTCCAGAAAACCATAGAGAGCAGCACGAACAGAATCCTGCACCAAAAGTTAAAAAAAAAAAAAGGCAGTAATATCAGTATTTGTTGCAAAAAGGTAACCACACCATCGACATCAAGAGGAACAATAAAACCATTCAATAAGCAATTAAATGCATTCAAGTAATAGCATAACGACCAAGCATGAGACGCTGAACAAAAACATTAAAAACTAAGTGAAAAAACAAAAAGCAAAAGCTGAGAATTGACGTTTTCTTGTTTCAACAACAAATCAATTTATTCTCGTTCACCACCATGACAAACTCTGCCTCACGTCTTCGCACCCATCCTTCTTCTTTTACCCTTCCTTCATTTTTCCTTAATAATAATTCATTTGAATTCCATCGCACTTCCATATTCAAACATTCTCACACGTGCATGAACTTCACGCTTTTCATATGATCTCAGCACATGCGCAGAACCCTAACCGAAGTCATCAATATCAAATCAACAACAAGAACCGGCAAAACGCGAACTAAGAGTTACAAAAACCACGAAATCAACCTTATCAAGAAGTTAACTGAACTTCTCCGAATAGTTTATATATAGTTGAATGAATCAAATTAGGTAAGAGAGAACGAAGCCCTAATGTAAATCTCTCTCTCTCTGTTTTTCTTCCTTCTTTCTTATTTTCTCCGCTATCGTTTTCTCTATCGTACAAGATTGCGGCAAAGCAGCCAAATAAAGCAACAAAACAGGTAACAGAATATTCAAGCCACAAATATACGACGCTAAGCAAAAGCTATTCGAGGAAAAGCAACAATGAACGAAATCTTTGGAAGAGAAGTTCCAGAGATAATCAATTGCAAGCGACGTTCCAATCTTTGAACGACGGAAAATCATTAGAGAGAGAAAGAAAGAAAGAAGAGGTACCTTGAATGGCGAGAGAGAGAGAGAGAGAGAAATGGAAAAAAAGATCACAGGAGAAGAGCGTGCAACAGAAAGAAATGAAAGAGATGAAAACTTAACAGGTGCGTCTATCTATCTATCTCTATCTCTCTATCTTTCTCTGTTTCTTACTCAGACCCACTTGGCATCTGAGAATGTCTGCGAGGAACATCAACGGCATATTCTCTTAAAAACCGTTAATTGCACGTTGACCCCAAACACGCCGCGAAACCAAGCTACTTTTTTAATTTTACACATTGGTCACGCCAACCGCGATTATTTATTATTTTAATTTAACTTTTATTTGTTTGGGATAAGACGGAAGTACAATATAACACATTGTTTGGCTTGTTTTTCCCACAATCAATCACACTTTCCATTCAAAGTTTCTGCGGCTTCGTTCCGCGTCTCTCTCGCAAAGTCACAACTTACGTATTGCGTTTTCCTTCTCCCATCACCACCGTCCTATTAATTCATTCATTCGCTCAAAACTGCTTTCTGCAACTTATAGGACGGTTAACATTTTCTATTTGGGCCTTTGAGCCCAAATCTTCTATCAGAAGACCCGAATCACAATCCAAGGATTATCGATCCATATGCATGTTTGTTTACTCATACTTATATTTCAACAGTTTCTTTTTCAGCTTCATATATACTTTAATTTTCATGCTATCAAGCGGAAATGAATTTCCTAACATCGCTTTTATCAAACTTATTTAAACAAAGTTTGATTTTAACTATTATTAACTATAATAAAAATTATTATACAAATTATTCCTTGTTAAAATAATTTAATTTTTGCAATTATTCAAACCACACCCTTAGTCTATGTATACCAACTTTCCGTTTTCAACTCGTTAAAATAAGGAATTTGCTTACGTCTTAGTCTTTGTGTCTTTATTTTGTGACAGTTTTCCACATCACTAAACAAAAAGTATAGAAAAAAATATATAAAAATTAAAACAAAAGACAAAATAAAGAGAATTAATAGTCAATAAAAAATAAAAAATGCAAAAGAGAATTCCCAAACAGAGTCCGAATTTTTTTATTTTGATTTTGTGCTGGGCCAGCCCAAGCCCAGATCCGTAGATTCAGAAACCAAAAAGGTAAAAATAAAAATACAAAAAGATTATTTTTGTATTTAAAAAAAAATCCAAAAAAGTTGGGAGGTGAGGGATGGGATTGGGGAGTTACAGGGACTAACCTCCAAAACTGACGGAGGTTCAATTAACAAAAGTAACATAACTTAAAATATAAAATATTTTAATGATAATGTTTTCTAAAAATTAATGAAAATGGTTATTACCAAGAAAGTAATGAAATATGTAACATTAAAACATATATTTTTTGTAAAAACTATTTACTATAATAGACAGATTATTTTAATTAAGTTGTAGGAATATTGCAACACGTGATTATAGAAAAAAGTTAATAATAATTGACCACTTTAAATTATACTATTATTTCACCTACAAAATTATTTATTACAGTATTCATTCACCTTGAAATTGTGAACTCAACTTTTATTGTGTTGTTTTATTGGATCGTCTAATGTAATTTATATATTTCAAATCATTGGACATGGCATGGCTAAATATATTGAACAAAATAGAACTGCAGTTCAATATATTGAATTTTGAATTTAGAAGGAAATTCATTTCGTGATTATATGAATTTTAATCAGATTTTCAAGAAAACCATTACCATGGAGGTGAGAAACTAAGTTATCAAGTAACGATATAAATTGTACTATATACCATATTATTTTATTAGATGATTTATTATACAAATAAATTAGTGATTTTTATAAATATTCTTCAGAATAATTCTAACAAAATGTAATCATTCATGAGAATTATAATATAAAAACTAAAATTTATTTTTATTTAAAATTTTAATATATTTTAATCTTAAAATTTTAAAAATAAATGGATGGATTCTGATACCATCATGAGAAAAACTGCAGACAAAGTTGTTGTGCATTTATAGACATTATGGCAGAAAGGAGAAAGCAAACTTACAAACTGAAATCGAAAGAGAAAGAGAATAGAGAAAGTGCATTGAAAAGATAAACAAAATGTATTTCTCATTAATGTGTAAAACTATTACAAAGAGATAGGCGCTAGTGCCTATTTATATCGAGGAAAAGAGAATAACAGAAAACAATAAGCAGTTACACAAAACAATAAGTAGTTGATCAGAGAAGCGGTGGTAATTAGGATGAAGGTCAGAAAACTGAGCGGTGAAAGATGGAACTGAGTGGTGGAAGATGGAATTAAGCAGTGGAATGAAGAACCGAATGGTAGAAGACGGAACTGAGTGATAATAAGTATGACCGAGACTGAGCGGTTGAAGGTACGACGGAGACCGAACGGTCGATAACTAAGTCTTTGAATTCTGAAATTTTTAGCTCGGTCATGGTAAATCTTTTAATGTATAAAATGTGTTTCATAATAACATTTTAGTTATTTATATATAATTTGACACATTTTTGCTTCAATGTTAGCTATAAAACGTATTTGATAGTAAAAAAATTAATGTAATTGAATTAAAAATACTATATTTATTCATTTCTAAAATTTAAAAACAAAAATATATCAATGTACGAATTTTAATTTTGTATTAAAGTTTAAAATAAAAATATATTTAATCTTTTTATAATAGTGTTTCTTTTCCTTTTAATATTAAATGTATTCTTTTATATATATATATTATAACTACCCTTTTTATAATTTATAACAAAATAATCTTATCTTTAAATGAATAAAAATAATTTTTTATCTAGTAAACACGTAACTAAAGAGTCATTTCACTATATAAGTGTCTAAGTTTTCTATTTAAAATAACTAAAGCATATCTATTTTAATTTTTAAATTATTCTTTTAAAAATATATTTATTTGTTTAAATTAAAAAATACAAATACATAAGCAAGAGAAGTCATTTGTATCCGTGTAAATGTGTGTTTATATATAGAAAGAGAAATGTATGAAAACATGTGAAACATATAAGAAGAGATGATCGAATTGTTTATTAAATTATTTTAAACATTTTCATAAAGTTGATAGACACAATGATTTATAAATGTTTCGTCGTAAAGATTGTCTTTCTTTTTTTCTAGTACAACTTATATATAACATGTCATTTATATAAACTTAAGGATAATAAGATTTATGATATAATATAATGATCCATTTATAAAAGTAAATTACATCTAGCTCATAATTAAGTTAACAATTAACTAAATAGGCAAATGATACGAAGATATAATAAATATTTTTTGAGTAGTAGTAATTTCACATGATCACGTGTAATTTACACTCATTTGACACTATTATTTGAAAACAAAATATGTACAATAAATAAGGATAAAGTGTGAAAAATGTCATCTTTTGGAAAACTTTTTTTTTTCTCTACTTATTATTGTTCGGACCTTTGTTTTCGGCTAGGTTTTTTTTCCTTCCCTTTACTATTCGACGTTAATTGTTGCCCTTCCTTTCCCACCTTATTTTTTATCCTAACATTTGTGGGATTTGGTGTTATATTCCTTCTTTTGTTGGATTTGGTGTGGCTTGCTTTAAAAGTCAGTTCTATGGGAGGTTAGGAATGACAACGGGTCGGGTCGGGCACGAATAATGCTTACCCGCAACCCAACCCGCCAGATAAAATCCTACCCACTATCCGACTCGCTATCCGTTTAAAAAATATCTGCGGGTATTTTAAAACCCGCGGATACCCGCAGATACCCGCAAAAAATAAAAAAAATAGTATGAAAATGCACAACAAATGAATTACCCGCCGCGGATTTTACCCGCGGATACCCGTACCCGTAAATTTTTTTGGCATCCCTATGGGAGGTCTTTAAGGTTTGAATATTAAATGATTTGGTTAAATTTCCTTGGCATAAAAAAAATTAGTATTCCTTCATTTAGTGATTGAATTGTTTTCTCTATGCTCACTTCGTCTTTATTGTTTTTTTTACAAGAACAACACGGAGAAAAAGAATCTTGGGAAGAACTTGATATTGATGAAAGTGATCTTGATAATTTTATTCGTCGTTGCAATTTGAATAACACTATGATTTTGGGCCTTGTTGGCATCATACAGTAGCTATGGTAAATCGGAGAATAAATGAAAACATTCTCACACAACAATTTTTGATTGACATAACAAAAGCAAATTTTGATCGTGACTTCATATCCAATGCTTGGTTATGGGTAGAAAAATTCATTAACATCCATGGTAAGTATACTACTTCAGAATTTTTCTTTATATGCATAAAAAATACATGATTTGGGAAACATTATTGAAATAATACTTTCATTTTCAAGATTGTTGGTTAAACATGAGGTTGAGCATATCTCGACCCTTGATTCGTTGAAAGGAACATATGCAGTGACGTTGTTGCGATGTGTTGTTAAAACTTGTGAAGATAATGGACTGGGTGACATGAAAATAACACTTCAAGTTGGTTGATGTATACTGTTAATGGGTTTAGGGAAATGTTAAATTACTTTGACTAAGAACTTTAACTCATTTTATAGAAAATATACTTCTTAGAATCTAACACGGATTACAAAAACAAGTATTCACGACAAGACTATTGATCATCCTCAAATAGATCCACACTTAAAAATTGAAAATGTGATAATCCTAAAAGATTTTATTCTTAACTATTTACAAAATAGCTCCACACTTAGAATTTTATTCTAAACTATTTACAAAATTAAAATTTATGCGCTCTTAAATTATTATTTTTAGTTTGTTTTTTCTTTCAAAATAATTAAATTTCAGTAGTTTTAAATAATTATTTTAAACTACTTTTCCCTTATTTTTATTTTTATTTTTACTTTTAAAATTTTTCCTTTCTTTCATAAAAGACCAAAATAATACTTTTGAAATTTAGTTTTCGAGGATGGAATTAGAAGAGGTTCCATATAACTTTAAGATGTCATATATGATACATAATAATGAAAACACATTTAATGATGTTAACTAGAAAAGTGAATATCAACCACTTCAAAGTTTACCTCTCAAATCACCAAATTAACCAAGTATCGTGTGATCAATATCTCTACCAGCCATAAGAAACCATGTATAAGGTTTGACCATCGTAATTGAATATTCCCACAAACCAATTCATATGTATATACAGCAGCGAATAGATATATATGATTATGACTATTTTCGATGTTAACTTACGATTAAAATTTTAAATATATCAAGACACTAAAAAAAGAAGAGTTTAAAATTATCATTTCCAACCATAGCTAATTAATAGGTAATAGTTCATGAAAAAAAAAATTATAACCTATTCATGATGATAGGTTATTCTTTTAATGTTGCTTATAGTTATAAATGGGTCCATGGTAAAAAGTGTTTTCATTTTAATAATTCTACACACTCTATTGAATAATATAGAAAATTAAACCAAAAATTAATAGAATCAAATTAATACATTGTTGAAAAATGTTAAAATAATTAAAAAAAATTTATAAAATCTTACTGTGTTTCTATAGATTACGTTTTTTTTAAATAAGCTTGTTACATAGCATTTAAATCTAAATAAAAGTTACTTACTATTTTCTTTAGTTTAATCGAAAATTTGAAAACTAATCCGAAATAACTTTTATCTAATAATGAATATTCATATATTTTTTTTAAATATCATATCAAATATTAACATAAAGAGATGTAATAAATTTAAAACAATTTTAAAATTACATGAAATTATTGAGAACGAGGAAGGCAACATAGTGATAGGAACTAATCTAAAGTTACTAATGCATTATTTACTAGTATAAAAATATTGTATAACTTCGGTGTTTTTTGGCTTTTAATGGCGAATTTGAAACTGACATCATAGCAGGAGACGTTAATTTGACGTCGAATAGGAGTTGATGAAAAACCAAAGGAAAAAGTTAACATGAATTTGGTTACGAAAGCTCTGTAGTGAAGCAAAAGGTGTAGGGTTTTCAAAGAGTGTGAAACTCTATTTGAAATGAAATCAAAATCTCTTAACCTTTTTCTGTGGATTTCTATCACACATTCAATATTCACAAAAACCTTTCACAATGACGAGGAATCAACTACAAAGAAATGCCTTACTTTTGTGATCTTAACGGAGTTAATAGAAATCCAAAGAAAAAAAGTTAACAAAAGGATTTGGTTACGAAAGCTCTGTAGGAAAGTAAATTTTTATAAATGGAGGTGTTATGGTTATCCAAGGATCTGAAACTGTATTCATAGAAAAACTATATTTTTGACGTTAATATCATGGGGGCTTTGACGTCCAACACAGTAAAGACTTTTTCTATGGGGAAGCAAATGACTCTTTAGTATTGATTTATTACGGTTTTTGGCCAGAGGAAAGGGCAATTAGGGTTTGACGTCGAATTTGATTGGTATCCGACGTCATATATGCATGGGGAAGGACAGTGAGAAGTCTTAATGGACGTTGTTATTACCAATGAAGAGGTTGACGTCGCATTTTAAAATTGATTGGTATTCGACGTCATATATATTCATAGGGGAAGCAAAAGTTTGTGAATTAGTGGTGTAGGGTTCCGAAATTCTATTTAAAGTGAAGCTGTGGGGAAGCAAATGACCATTTAGTATTCATTTATTTTGGATCGGACGTCGAATACCAATCAAGGGGAGAAACACAAAGTAAAGGCACAACGAAGGGGAAATTAGAGTTAGGGAATGACAGACAGAGTGGAGAAGATGCAAAACACAAAGATAAGGTGTCACGAAGGGGAAATTAAGGTTGGGAAACGAGAGACACAGTGGAGAAGATGCAAAATACAAAAGAAAGACACAGTGAAAGTAAAATTAGAGTTGGGGAATGAGAGAGAAAGTGGAAAAGATGCAAAATACAAAGTGAAGACACGGCGAATAAAAATTAAGAAATTATTTATAAACTTACTGACAATTCGATTAAAAAATCATCAAAAATCTATTTCCAAAAAAAATAAATTAGTAGCGGTTTTTCTTATAAACTGTAAAAAAAAAATTAAAAGAAATATAAAAAAAAAACATAACTATAGTTTTGAACTAAAACTGCTGATAGTTTTAGTTGAAAATTATCATATGTTTCCAAAACTATGAAAAAAAAATCCTCCTATATTATTTTTGTTACGACACTTTCTCTTATTCCCATAAAGATAAAGCGTTATGTACATGCAAGTAGAACTTATGAGAAAGGAGTAAAAACCAATAAGGTCAAGATTAAACCTCAAGTCAAGTAGGGTTAGAAAGCTTAAATGAAATGCTCACACAAGTTGCTCTTTGCAACAGCACCTAACTAAATGTCTTCTAGATCTAAAATTTGGAACAATTATGTAAGAATATGAAGGTTGAATACTATATTATTTTGGATCATTACATATATGAGTTCTTTAAATATAGATGTGGGGGTGATTTACTAAATTGTAATTAAAAATCTGTATGGTGGTAATATAGTGCTGATATCAATGTAATTTGATACTCGTTATTGATTTTAGTTTTATAAAGTAGTATGAATGTACAATATAATAGTACTCAATTATATATTATTTCTTTAACTTTGTAAGAGGGTCAGGACTTTTCAAATGTCCTTTTATATTTATTTAATTTTTTGTTGCTGATAAAAAAAAACATGAAATTATATATATAACAAATTTCATTGAAGATAATATTTTATAAAAGATGATCTTGAGAATGTTAAGTAGAATTTGTGTTCATGAATCTGACTTTGCATTGCCCTAACCCTAACTCATGGATGTTGTTGTATAATGATTTGACAGCACAAACATGAAACAGTGTCCACTCTATTCGGTGGTAAGCGAATTCCCCAGCCTCAGGAACCAACCCCAACTCTCCATCAACGTCTCATGTGTCCTTTAATGGACGGAAAACCCACCTTCAAAGTAAACTCAATTTCATCATATTCATTTGACTATATATATGCATCTAACAATATTGCTTTCTGAGAGAAAAATCCTCATATATTCATTCATTCTCAACCCCACAAGATCCTAGTGGGGCTCATGAGTGCTTATACCTTTTCCTACCATTTGGTTTTTGCGTTTTGGTTTTGGTGCGCATTTTGCTAAAGTAAAATAAAATTTTGACACCATTTTGACATTGCACACGTGTCAAAATGTGGTTGAACGATTTCAAATTAAAAAATAAACTTTGGTTTTTCTCTTCCAAATATATCCCTGTCTCAACTTTTTTAATTTGAAATTGTCTATTCACATCTTGACACGTGTGCAGTGTCAAAATAGTGTAAAAAAATGGTGTTAAAATATCATTTTCCTTTACTAAAATACCTTACACTTTTATAGCATATCTAAACACTGGGAGGACTAGGAGAAGAATATTCTAAAGGGACTGTAGTGCCATGTCCATTTATTTAAGATGATTCTTTTTATTCTTATGATCAAGAATTTTAAATTTTATGTCATATTAGTATGTTTTTATTTTATACAATTCAAATATTAAACTTATGACCTTGTGCACAACCCATTTAATCATGAACTCAAGAACATCAAACTCTTCCCATATTTCATTGATATTGGCCCCAAAGAAAAAAAAAATGGTGCTACGTATTTATGATGGACTTTGAGTTAGGGCATTAACTATTAGTGCTCGACAAAATCAAGGTGACGAGTTTTACTAATTAATAACTTCCTCTACGTAAGCTCTCCAGAACAAGATCCTTTGGTCAAATTGGTTCCCCACAAATCTTTAGTTAGATTATCTCATAATGCATAATTAACAGTCAATAAGTGTGTTTACGTCATCATAATTAATTAATAACCGTGATATTAACAATTATGGAAATGAATTATGATTACCAATCCCACCAGCACAAACAAATGTATATTTGTACAACAGTAGACATCAATTTCTAAGAGAATCTAGGACGTAAAATTATTGTACGTATCAAAATAAATTTGATTAAAAAATTTAAGTATTTCAAACATGTGAAATCAGCAACATGGACGAAAAGATTGGCACAGGAGTTCCCACATTTTGAAAACTGTGGTTTATGCACATTCTTTTTGCGTATATTAAATATCTTGTAATAAGACAAACTAACCTAAATCACGATTCAACATTAAACGTACGTGAAAGCCTATTCCAACAATATGAATAGGATTGTTCATCATTTTACTAGAAACTAGTGGGAATTGTGGTTTTGCATTGGTTGCTTGTTGTTGTTGTGTTTTTTCTTGATGTAGGGTTTGATAGTGGAGTAAGTGGAAAAAGAGAAATTAGATGAGCATGCCACTGAGATGTACCATAATAGAGAGACTTTAGCCAAATTAGAAAATGGATAGTTGAAATAAACTTGTTCAAAATGTGGTAGGACACTTCAACACTTCTCCATTTCTATACTTGTTCACTTGGGCGGCGATAACACGTGAAAGTGTGATGTATGACATAGTTACTTCCAATCACACCTTCACTCTCTCTTCTCACTGTCTCCAACCTTCCCATGGCTGCCAACAATTTGGAGTGTCAACTTCATTCTCACCAGAAACGTCTCATCCGACTTTGCCATAGTGCCCTTTCTGTAGTGTTGTCCCACACTATTCATGGTAAACCATTTTCTTTATATTGTTAATTGTTTATATTTTAAATGAAAAAGAAATTAAGATATTTTCTTTAAGTTATTACGATCTTTGGTATAATACTTTTTTTTTTTAATTTCTAAAATAAATATTATAGTTGTTCACCTTAAAATAAGTGTTATAGATAAAAAAAAAGTTGTAGTTTCAAATGGAAAAAGATTAAAAAAAAGTATTTTACGTAAACTAAAACCAATATAAGGATTGGAAATATTTATTTTAAATTTTTGGAGTATAGAAATGAAATTTATACGATTAAAATTAAAATTTTATTGTCTTTTTAAAGAATAAAAATATACTTAATTATTTTTAACTTAAACTTAATTGTAAAAGCTAGGTCGTAGAATCAAACTCCACTTAATTGCACAAGACTTTTTAAAATATTAGAGCACGTCATGCAAAAGAGTATGATCAAAATAGGCAGAGTTGTACTGGAAGATACTCTAGCACCAAAAGAGAAAGTATCTAGTCAATTAAAGTATATTCTCCTTACATTCCTAACTATATATGTTTTCTTAAATTATAATTTTTTTATTCATTTCATGGATATATTAATGTTTGAAAATATTATCAACGCCGATTCCCATTAGATATTCAAAATTTACAATTTCAATAAATAAAATATATATTAAAAAATTAATATAAATTATATTTGTTAACATACACAATATTTGACATAATTTGATAGTTTGAACAAGTAAACTTTAATGGAATAATGCAAATAGAGTGAATTGAACACGTATGTTGGCAAAAAAGTGGAGTTAGAAGATTCGCCATTGCTAAAGAGAAAGAATCTTGAGGGAACATAATGATGTAAAAGTTTACATTCACCATTATGATGAATATTCTCACCACATATTTTCCTACGTTCAGATTAAAAATAATTACATCACTAATTAATATTATAACCTCAACCCTAATGGCCTATAAATAAAGACCTTCATACACAACATTTTGCAACCAATTCGAATCTAAAACAACTCTACAACACAACAGAACCTCTCTCTCACTTTTCACAGCACAATGGCCAATTTGAAGCACGTGTTCATGATCACTTGCGTTCTTCTATGCTTGGTTTTCCTCAATGGAATAGCTTCAGCTGAGGCGAGGGCACTGAAAAAGGAGCACGTGATGGGAATGGGTGCAGTGGAAGCCAACATTAATCTCCTGTGGCGGCGCCGCATGATTCAAAACGTCGCAACAGCAACAAAAACAACGTTAGATTCTCCGAATAATGCTGGTCGTGATGACAAATGGATCGATGATTTCCGACCAACGGATCCTGGTCACAGCCCTGGTGCTGGTCATTCTTCCCCTACACCAAAGCAAGCTTCTAACAATGGTGCCACAAGGCCATAGGTGTATATCATTATATATTCTCCGGCAGATATAAAATGATTATATTATATATATAAATATATATATATATATATAAGGTTCATGCATATTTATATATTAATATTAATATTAATATATTAATATTAATATTAATATTATTAGTATTGCAATATTTATTATTATGCAATGTGGCTGATGAAATAGTCATGTCACTGAACATGTAGTTTCAATATGTGCTTTGTGTGTGTATTACGTAAATTATGTCCCTATTGTTTGGAAAGCAGTAGTGTTAATTGCTGCTATATATAGCTGTTCTCAGCTGAATATATTTATGTAAACATGTGTGATGTGTTAGTTCAATATTGTGTTCCCATTTTCTTGGTGCAGTTCTAGCCACAAGAGTTTAACTTTACAAAGATGCTTATAATAGACTATTCAAGATGAAAAGGAAAACTTAAGTAGTTGAAGATACACGTGGGTAATTGTTCCGACACGAAGTTTCGTAAAGCTAAAAACTTTCGATCAAAATAACTTAAAGTGTCCTTGTTGGTAGATATTTTATAATTTGAAATTATTTAGATATACAATTCGATAGTATGTGGAATATTTTTATTGTAATTTATTTTTAGTACAAATATATATAATTATGTGACATTCCAATCCAATTAAGCGTAAAATAATAATAATAATAATAGTAATGAACAAAAGACACAGAATAATAATATTTAAATCATAAAAAAAAAAACTCTTTAAATTTGTTATTGTTCTTCTTTTAGACTTTTCTTCATCTATATCAAAAGTTGGATCTATTCCAGGAACCTATTTAACTCATTTTTATGCAAGATTTATTAATATTCTAAACTTAATTAAGTCAACAAGCTATAGATATGTCGTACTAAACAATTTAATTACCTGTTTTAATTCCATGCATATATTTTATCAATGTTAATATATGTCTATATATATGTTATAATAACTAACATTTTATATGTATAATAGTATTATTATCTATTTTGAAATATTTTAAAATACATATTAATTTTTTAATAGGATATGTAACATCCCAATAATTTTACTATACAAGTATTGATTTATTTAGGAGTTACAATATAATATAGAAAACAGTAAAGAATTCCGATTAAATAGAAAGGTGGATATACTAATATTAACCTTGAATATAGACCGGATACAATCAACACAGTATGAAACTGAGTTAACAATTTAGCTTACAAAACGATTATAGACCGGTCGGTCAAAACAAAAATAAAACCTATACATAGCAATTTATAAACTAATGCAAAAGAAAACTATTCCTAAGGACCGGACGGTCCAGTACAGCACTCGGGGATTTCTTCAAAATGATCTTCAACTGGTACCGCGTCTGCCAAAGGCTCTTCCAAAGCTGCCTCCAAAGTAACTTCTGCTCACATTCGTAAGAATGATCATAGCATTTGAAAAAGGAAAGATGACCGGTCGGATACCGGACGACAATGTGCAAAACAATAAGAATAAGGGTAAGCTTACGTATATTTAACTTATCCATTCAATATACACCAAACATACTTTACTAAAATCAATCAACACAACATATCATTCTCATACATAATATTAATCGACACGACACTGTCCGGACCGTATGAACGTGTAGCTCGGTCGTCCCTAGCACCCGGGCGGTGTATTAACTGTTCCTACAGCTGCCGCCCGAGGTTAGCCCTCAAACGGTTATACTCACTTATAATCGCGGGCCTCCCGCCATTCCCACACATGACCGACTTCTCTCTACTTGAGAAAATGTCCTCACGGAATATCGGAAACAAGGACGACACCGGAGTCATTCCCACATTCATACTTTACCAATCAAATTCAAATTCATGAGACCTTCCACCCGAGGAAGTCTCTTACTTAGTCGAATCTCTTATTTATCTTCACTCTCATAATCAAAGCTATTGGGTCAATAACCATACTATTCACAATGGAATCACTAGTTATTATAAGGACGAAATCTAACTGAATTATTTGAGAAGAAGGTAAAGGACATTGATAGGTTCAGACAGGTCTTTCTGGCAACGGATACTACTAATCATCAAAGACTCGAAAATGACAATAACCGGGCGGTAGAATCAATTATAAGATTTAGAAAGAACAGTACTTGATTGAATAATAGTTTCAACAATGAATAAAGTATTAACCAAAAGACTACTATTCTAGTAGTCCTCCGACCGGTTTGGTAAAGAATAAGATAAGTAATAATCGTATTCGAAGACTGGTCTATGACCGAACATTTATCTCAAAGAATAATTTAAGTAAACCCACCGGTCGGTCAAATAAATAAGCTTTACTAATCAATTTGGTCACTAAGTAACCGGACGGCTATTCACAGGGAAGGAATTCGTGTTTATAAGTTTTATGAAATTTTAAGTGTCAACCGAATGTCAAACACTTTCCAGAATAAATGTTTAGTTATGAATAACTTTTAGTAAATATTTTATACTGAGATTCTTAATGAAACAATCTGAAGTTCAACAACAGATGGACCGAACAGTCCGATTAGACCGGACGGAAAAATAGGGGAAGAAGGAATGATCCTAATGATCTTCAATCTCAATTCACATTCTCTAAGTTTTTTCCATTTTATTCGTTTCTCATAACCAATATAACAACATTCAGATCATGCATTTCAACGAACATACTTTATAAATTAACATACATCGAATTATTCACATTTGCCTTATACAGAACATCAAACTTAAATATGCATAAGCTTCCCTTACCTCTTAACTCCAGCTAAACTTCAACAGTAGGTTGATAACCACTATCTCTTCTAAAGTTTCAAAGTCTATAGTGAAATACAAAAATACAGGTTCAGAGAAAATGGTTGACAGGTACATGCAAGCTTTAATGGTGCGTGCATGTTGGAAATGAGAAAACTTTAAGTCAAAAATGAAGTTCTTAGAACTTACCGAACGTAATGCAGAAATCAAACGGTTCAAATGTAGGGAACGAGCTCCAAGGTTCTTTAAAAGTGATCTGAAGGTGATCAGAACAGTAGTTTGGTTAGGATTTTAGAGAGAAGAAGGTTGAGTTTCTAGAGAGAAGGAAGAGAGTTTGGAAGTTCAGAAGTTGGTAGTGAGGAAGAAGATGAAGATTTTCATGCAGAAAGAGTTTTAAGATTTTCGAAGTTTCTACCTTAATTGTTCTTTCAGAACCGGACAGCTGGACAGTTCTTCCGGTGCCACGTGTTTCCCACTAACCCAAAAATCCTTCATTCCCTTTGCAGCCGGACGCATCCCGAGGTTGGGGAATTTATTGCTGCTGCAGAGTTTGTCTGCCACTTTACTGAGTTCCAGTCTCTGCACGGTTTTCGAGAAAAAGAATTTTAAAAACTTTGCTGTTTAATAACAAGAAGACCGGCCGGTCGCTATTGGCCGGCCCAAATTTCTGGGTCGTGACATTCCCCCCAACAAATAAAAATTTTCGTCCTCGAAAATTAGTACATACCTTCAAACAGGTGTGGGTAAGCTTCCTTCATGTCTTCTTCGCGCTCCCAAGTGACATCGCCCGTTCGGTCGTCCCAGATAACTTTTACCAAAATAGTGCGTTTACCGAACGGCCGCTTGGTTACGTTTGTCTCAACTCTAACTGGTTGTACTTCAACCGAACAATTTTCTTTAAGTTGTATGTGGTCGGCTTCGAGTACATGCGAAGGATCAGCGATATATTTTCTAAGTTGAGAAACGTGAAATACCGGATGAAGGTTAGACAAGGGAG
Organism: Vigna mungo; assembly: GCA_036885675.1. Taxonomy (NCBI): domain Eukaryota; kingdom Viridiplantae; phylum Streptophyta; class Magnoliopsida; order Fabales; family Fabaceae; genus Vigna; species Vigna mungo. The sequence goes on from CP144690.1 coordinate 42,738,311, forward strand.
GAGGTAAAGCAAGTTCATAGGCGACAGGCCCAATGCGTCTGAGAATCTGATACGGGCCAAGAAATCGTGGTGATAATTTCTTTGGTTTGATGACTCTCCCAACACCGGTCGTTCGGTTCAGCTTTAAGAACACATGCTCTCCTGCAGCAAATTCTAAAGGCTTCCTCCTTTTATCTGCGTAAGACTTCTGTCGGCTCTGAGTTGCCTTAAGTCTCTCTTGGATCAGTTTCACCTTTTCTGTTGTTTGTTGGATAATTTCTGGTCCAGTCAATACAGCTTCTCCTTCCTTGAACCAACATAAGGGTGTTCGGCATTTCCGTCCGTAAAGAGCTTCATAAGGTGCCATTCCGATACTAGCATGGAAGCTATTGTTGTAAGTAAACTCAGCTAGCGGCAAAACTTCATCCCAAACTCCTAAGTGGTCCAACACGCTGGTTCTCAATAGATCTTCAAGAGTTTGGATTGTCCTTTCCGATTGACCGTCCGTCTGAGGATGGTAGGCAGAACTCATTTGGAGTTTACTTCCCATTTCTTGATGAAGTGCTTGCCAAAACCGGGAGGTAAATCTTGGGTCCCGGTCGGACACGATTCCGGACGGTACTCCATGTAGCCTAACAATCTCTTTAATATATAGCTGAGCTAACTTGGACATAGGCATTTTCAAGTTGATAGGAAGGAAGTGTGCACTCTTGGTTAATCTATCAACTATCATCCAAATGGCGTCATGTTGCCTGACCGTTCGAGGAAGATGGGTCACGAAGTCCATAGCGATACTGTCCCATTTCCATTCGGGTATTTCCAGCGGTTGTAAGAGACCGCTCGGTTTCTGATACTCGATCTTGGCTCTTTGACAAGTTAAGCATGACTCCACGAATCGAGCAATGTCTTGTTTCATTCCTGGCCACCAAAAACTCATTCTAAGATCCTTATACATCTTAGTAATTCCAGGATGAATGCTTAGGCGACTTTGATGAGCTTCTTCCAAGATTATCCTTTTCAACTCGTCATCATTTGGAACACAAGTTCTATCTTTATATCTTATCAATCCGTCCGTTCCATCATTGAAGTCTTGGTGGGGTGGTGTACCGAACGGTTTTGAAATTCTCTGCAACTCTTTATCAACCTTTTGCTTTTCTCTTATTCGATCAAATATGTTACTTGACAATCGCATAAGGCTACAACTAATACCGGTCGGCTCGAAATCACAGTGCAGCTTCAAATCTCTGAAGTTCTCAAGTAACTTCATTTCTTGTACCATCATTGCCGCCACATGTATGGTTTTTCTGCTCAAAGCGTCGGCGACTACGTTGGCTTTTCCCGGATGATACTGTAAATCAAATTCATAATCCTTAAGAAATTCCATCCATCTTCTTTGCCTCATATTTAACTCTTTCTGATCAAATAGATATTTGAGGCTTTTATGGTCGCTGAACACCTGAAACTTAGCACCATATAAGTAATGTCTCCAGATTTTGAGGGCAAATACTACAGCCGCCAGTTCCAAATCGTGAGTTGGATAATTCCTTTCATGAATCTTCAATTGTCTAGAAGCATACGCAACGACCTTCCCTTCTTGCATCAATACACAACCCAATCCATTATACGAAGCATCACAGAACACCACAAATGGAAGGTTGACGTTAGGAATTACCAGAACCGGAGCATTCGTCAAACGTTGCTTTAATTCCTGGAAACTGGACTCACACCGGTCGGTCCAGACGAACAGCTGATCCTTTCTGGTTAATTGGGTTAATGGCGCCACTATCTTAGAAAAACCTTCAATAAATCTTCTGTAGTAGCCGGCCAAACCAATAAAGCTTCTAACTTCAGTAACTGAGCGAGGCGTTTCCCACTCCATAACGGCTTGTACCTTAGACGGGTCTACAGCAATTCCGCCGGCCGAAATTACATGCCCAAGGAATTGTACTTGATCCATCCAAAACTCGCACTTGGACAACTTAGCATATAGTTGTTTCTCCCTTAGTACTCCAAGAACCATTCTCAAATGATTTTCATGTTCTTCGTGACTTTTGGAGTAAATGAGAATGTCGTCAATGAAAACAACTACGAATTTATCCAAAAACGGCCGGAATATCCGGTTCATGTAGTCCATGAATATTGCCGGGGCATTAGTCACACCGAACGGCATTACCACATATTCAAAATGCCCATACCTTGACCGAAAAGCAGTCTTCTGAATATCTTCTTCTTTCACTAGTATCTGATGGTATCCGGATCTCAAATCAATTTTGGAGAAAACCGAAGCTCCATGGAGTTGATCAAGTAGATCGTCGATTCTCGGCAATGGATATTTGTTCTTAATGGTTAACTTGTTTAGTTGCCGGTAGTCTATACACAGCCTTGAACTACCATCTTTCTTCTTAACCAAAAGAACAGGCGCTCCCCATGGTGATGCACTTGGCCGGATAAATTTCTTTTCCAATAAGTCTTCAATTTGCTTCTTCAATTCCGCCAACTCTGCTGGAGCCATTCTATAAGGCGCAATTGATATTGGACCAGCTCCCGCGATCAAATCAATGGAAAACTCGACCTCTCGGTGTGGAGGAAGACTTGGGATTTCTTCTGGAAACACGTCCATAAACTCTTCCACTACCGGACGGTTAAGATCCGGTCGGTCAGTTCCGCTCACGTCCAGATACGTGAAAACAATAAAACCCATAGCGCCTTCAATCAAGTCTTCTCTCATTTGGCCGAGCGTAATCGTAAGTTTCTCTTCCTCACTTGGAAAAATTAACTTCTTCTTCCCACAATCAATAATAATACGATTGGTGGTCAACCAATCCATTCCTAATATAACTTCAAGGTCTTGAAGAGGTAAACATATAAGATTTACCTTGAATTTGTACCCCTCTACCTCAATAGGACACTTCACACATACAGTGGACGTCCTAATCTCCCCAGCTGCCGGTGTTGACACCACCAAGTCAAGCTGCATTTCACTCTCAGCTATTCCCAGTCTATCAACACATGCCTTCGAGATGAAGGAGTGTGTTGCCCCCGAATCAAAAAGCACACAGCATGACATTCCATATACTAGGCAAGTGCTGATTATGAGGTTACCTGAACCAGCAGCTTCAGTTCCAGAGAGAGCATATACTCTACCGACTGCTTGGGCTCTTCCACCGCTCGGAGACGACCTTCCAGCATTCGGTGGTCTGGAAGATGCTCGTCCACCCATATTGCAATCCCTTTCCAAATGCCCATTCCTTCTACACTTGACACAGAATTTTGTATTGCCTTGCCGGGGACAATCTCGCATGTAATGAGGGCCTCCACATGTAAAGCAGCTGATACTCCCTGGTTGACCGGTCGGTCTTGCAAAGTTCACTGGCCGAACGGCCAAAGCAGAAGAACTCTGCGAAGACGGTGGTCGAGAATACGGAGTCGCCCTAGGACTTGTAGTATTTCTGGTTACAATTGATCCCCTGGTAGTGGATGACTGTTGTCTCTTACTTTTCTCAGCTTCCATTAAATTTTTCTCCAATACCTTTGCCCTTTCCACCAAGGCCGGAAACTTCTGGATACAATGACTTGCAATCACTGGTTTTAAGTCTTCCCTCAGCCCATTTTCGAATTTCCGACACTGCCATTCTTCACTCATTTTCATCGTATAAAACCTCATCAATTGCTTAAAACGGTTTGCATATTCTGACACTGTCATTCCGCCTTGTACTAGTTGAAGAAATTCAACTTCCTTCGCAAACCGGACGCTATTAGGAAAATATTCCTCATAGAACTTGTTTTTTGAATACTTCCCATGTGATTGGAGTGTTATCATCTTCCAACAGCATTTTCGAACTACTCCACCAATGCCCAGCCTCTCCATTCAGCAGATACTCCGTGAAGGCTAAACGGTTTTCATTACTACACCTCTTAGCGTCATAGATACGCTCCATATCGCGAAGCCAGTGGTCAGCTTCATCCGCACTGCAATTCCCACTAAATTTGGCCGGACGGTGCTGGAGAAAACTCTCCAGACTCCATTCAGTCTGAGTATTTGAAGAAGAACCGGACGGCCTGTTAGCTGAAACTCCACTTGATAATATCTCCATGATCTGCCTTTGTGTTGATTCCGCTGCAGTTCTCGCGACTTCGGCATTTTGTAATGCCAATGCATTCTGTTGAGCTAAGTTGGCATTTTGTTGGATAAGATTGGCGTTCTGTTGTTGAAGTGCTGCCAACACGGATTCCAGCATATTACTACCTTCGCCGGACGGATCCCTAGCGACCGGTTGAGGAGGTGGTCTAGGAGCCATCTTCTGTTTTTAATCAGAAAGAAGAACCCGTTAGTCCACAAGAAATCAGAAAATTCTGATCGAACATGTAGAGTACGTAGCCATAAGCATAATATACTCATAACCTACAGGTAGTCTAAGAAAGAAACTGCTCTGATACCATTAATGTAACATCCCAATAATTTTACTATACAAGTATTGATTTATTTAGGAGTTACAATATAATATAGAAAACAGTAAAGAATTCCGATTAAATAGAAAGGTGGATATACTAATATTAACCTTGAATATAGACCGGATACAATCAACACAGTATGAAACTGAGTTAACAATTTAGCTTACAAAACGATTATAGACCGGTCGGTCAAAACAAAAATAAAACCTATACATAGCAATTTATAAACTAATGCAAAAGAAAACTATTCCTAAGGACCGGACGGTCCAGTACAGCACTCGGGGATTTCTTCAAAATGATCTTCAACTGGTACCGCGTCTGCCAAAGGCTCTTCCAAAGCTGCCTCCAAAGTAACTTCTGCTCACATTCGTAAGAATGATCATAGCATTTGAAAAAGGAAAGATGACCGGTCGGATACCGGACGACAATGTGCAAAACAATAAGAATAAGGGTAAGCTTACGTATATTTAACTTATCCATTCAATATACACCAAACATACTTTACTAAAATCAATCAACACAACATATCATTCTCATACATAATATTAATCGACACGACACTGTCCGGACCGTATGAACGTGTAGCTCGGTCGTCCCTAGCACCCGGGCGGTGTATTAACTGTTCCTACAGCTGCCGCCCGAGGTTAGCCCTCAAACGGTTATACTCACTTATAATCGCGGGCCTCCCGCCATTCCCACACATGACCGACTTCTCTCTACTTGAGAAAATGTCCTCACGGAATATCGGAAACAAGGACGACACCGGAGTCATTCCCACATTCATACTTTACCAATCAAATTCAAATTCATGAGACCTTCCACCCGAGGAAGTCTCTTACTTAGTCGAATCTCTTATTTATCTTCACTCTCATAATCAAAGCTATTGGGTCAATAACCATACTATTCACAATGGAATCACTAGTTATTATAAGGACGAAATCTAACTGAATTATTTGAGAAGAAGGTAAAGGACATTGATAGGTTCAGACAGGTCTTTCTGGCAACGGATACTACTAATCATCAAAGACTCGAAAATGACAATAACCGGGCGGTAGAATCAATTATAAGATTTAGAAAGAACAGTACTTGATTGAATAATAGTTTCAACAATGAATAAAGTATTAACCAAAAGACTACTATTCTAGTAGTCCTCCGACCGGTTTGGTAAAGAATAAGATAAGTAATAATCGTATTCGAAGACTGGTCTATGACCGAACATTTATCTCAAAGAATAATTTAAGTAAACCCACCGGTCGGTCAAATAAATAAGCTTTACTAATCAATTTGGTCACTAAGTAACCGGACGGCTATTCACAGGGAAGGAATTCGTGTTTATAAGTTTTATGAAATTTTAAGTGTCAACCGAATGTCAAACACTTTCCAGAATAAATGTTTAGTTATGAATAACTTTTAGTAAATATTTTATACTGAGATTCTTAATGAAACAATCTGAAGTTCAACAACAGATGGACCGAACAGTCCGATTAGACCGGACGGAAAAATAGGGGAAGAAGGAATGATCCTAATGATCTTCAATCTCAATTCACATTCTCTAAGTTTTTTCCATTTTATTCGTTTCTCATAACCAATATAACAACATTCAGATCATGCATTTCAACGAACATACTTTATAAATTAACATACATCGAATTATTCACATTTGCCTTATACAGAACATCAAACTTAAATATGCATAAGCTTCCCTTACCTCTTAACTCCAGCTAAACTTCAACAGTAGGTTGATAACCACTATCTCTTCTAAAGTTTCAAAGTCTATAGTGAAATACAAAAATACAGGTTCAGAGAAAATGGTTGACAGGTACATGCAAGCTTTAATGGTGCGTGCATGTTGGAAATGAGAAAACTTTAAGTCAAAAATGAAGTTCTTAGAACTTACCGAACGTAATGCAGAAATCAAACGGTTCAAATGTAGGGAACGAGCTCCAAGGTTCTTTAAAAGTGATCTGAAGGTGATCGGAACAGTAGTTTGGTTAGGATTTTAGAGAGAAGAAGGTTGAGTTTCTAGAGAGAAGGAAGAGAGTTTGGAAGTTCAGAAGTTGGTAGTGAGGAAGAAGATGAAGATTTTCATGCAGAAAGAGTTTTAAGATTTTCGAAGTTTCTACCTTAATTGTTCTTTCAGAACCGGACAGCTGGACAGTTCTTCCGGTGCCACGTGTTTCCCACTAACCCAAAAATCCTTCATTCCCTTTGCAGCCGGACGCATCCCGAGGTTGGGGAATTTATTGCTGCTGCAGAGTTTGTCTGCCACTTTACTGAGTTCCAGTCTCTGCACGGTTTTCGAGAAAAAGAATTTTAAAAACTTTGCTGTTTAATAACAAGAAGACCGGCCGGTCGCTATTGGCCGGCCCAAATTTCTGGGTCGTGACAGGATATATATATATATATATTATTTCATATTTTTATTTTATAATTTAACTATACCTGTATAAATATAAATTAAGTGGACTCGGTTTTGTTTTTCATAATTTTCACGGGTTATTTTGATTGGACCGAACACTACGCTCTTGGTTTTTTTTTTCTCTGGACCTCCACCTTTAATGAAGTTCTGTTGGGCTTTTTAATTGATTTATATTATACGTTGAGACCGGACTCAGAGGTTTTCCTATTTGCACCTCTTTTAATTTGTAATCCCAAATTTTTAAACATTTAACAATTTAAAAATTGGAATGAGATTTTTGTTTCTATCCTATACAATAAAATGGAATGAAAAGTTTGATAGTGCAAGACATTCTAGAAAATAGTTTTCATTTTGTTTTGTAAAATGAACACTTTTCTATTTTATTTTTCAATACATATAGAAATATTATTCCATGGTGTGTTTACAATTTTAGTATGATTTTATAAGTAATTTGGGTGAAGGGTGTTTACACAACACAAAAAACATAGCATGAATAAGAATCCCTAAAGAGTTACAAAGGAGAATAATTATGGATCAATTATGAATTTTGTAAAATAAAATAAAGGTACACATTATGTATACTGGTGCTGACTAACATCTTCTCGTTAATAAGCATCATTCCTCTCGCATTTATGGTGCCTAAGTGTCACCCCTTATCTAGTTGGAAAAACTATCACAACTCTCTACAATGCAATACCCTTACCTTAATTCAAGGAGTTCTAAAAAAACCTACAAAACACAAAACAGTGATCAAAATGAGTTCTTAGGACCACTAATCAACAAGGAACTAGGAAAAAAGACAGAATGACACATTTGAATACCAACATATATCATCACTAATCATGCATCAAAGTACCATAAACAACCCAAATAAATTATCACAAAGTTAAACATTTAAAACATAAGCATTGAAACACCTAAGGTAGAGCTCAGACACCCAAATAGTGATGCTCAGCGCCATGACATATACATAACCCCTATCTTTCTAATCTTGGACACCCTACCCCTAACTTCTACTACTCCCTAGGACCCTCTAGGCAAAGAGAAACCCCTAAAAACACCATTGTAACTCTAATTGACTACTCCAAACCCAAATCACCTATCTAAGTTACCCAAACTCAATTCTACCATTTTTAAAACCCATATCAGTAAACTAACAATATGGACAAGTTTGAAGACACGATATGACACACCCCAATACCTCTTTTTCCTCTTAGGCATCATACTTTCATTTTTCACTAGTTAAACGTGCAACACGTACTAAAAGTACCCAATAAATCACCCTATTCTATGACTAACACTTCCACACCAGATTTCACTCATTTAAATGCTTAGATAAGTTATAATAGGGCTAATAACATTCCCCCAAAGTCCCAAAAAAGTTTACACCCCTCACCTCAAAAATCTCACTACTCAACCCCATTTTTACACTAAAAATACTATAAAATTTCTCCAATGAACTACCCTTTTGTTTCATAACAGATTTTAATCAAATAACACCTTCAATAAGTCTCAAATGATCACATAACAGTCATAAACCAATTGATGTCTGACTCCAACACCCATCTCTAAAACTCACCCATTAAAACCCTTTTATGAAACTTAAAACCCAAGAAATTGATCACTACTCACTCCAAACATTTATAATTCAAGTTCAAACACCAAACCAACTTCATCATACCAAATCAAGACAACAACAACATTGGTAACACACCATACCCAACATACACACATTATAAAATCATTTATCATCCTTTAATCACAACGAGTATTAACAACAACAAAGCAATTTCACTCAAATCAGTTTATCATTCATAGGGAACTTCTACCGATTGCTTGAAAGACAAGAAAACTCTAAATGAACATACGAAACACAAAAGGATGATAAGAGAGAGTCCTTAGAACCTCAATCTAACAAAGAATAAAAGGGAAAACAAAAAGGCTACATGTAAAGGAGGATTCTTGGAAAAAATCACATATTGAAATCAAACAAAAACAAGGATAAAAACTTATTTACTTTATGACATAAATTAATCGGCTAGAAATGTAAACATCGTTGTCATGATCAATAAGAGAAAAGTGAGAGGAAACAAGAAGAAAATTTTTTAAAGAGATAAACAATGTTTTAAGTAATAAGACGAGTTTAGAAAATTATATTTATATTATTCAATTATTTTAAAATAAAATAACCAGTCTCATTATTTTAAAACACCTACCAACTCTAATACTCTAATTTATAAGTGTTTATACCTATGAATTCGAATATTCTATTCTTTTATATTCTTACACATCACATGCACATTAACATAATTAATAAATAATAAATAATAAATAATGCTATTTAATATATTCATTAAATGTATTTAATGTATGAGTTTAAAAAATACATATGCATTTAATACATTTTAATAATATATGATGCATTTTTGTCGTATTCAGTTTCTTTTATTTTTTTTTTGTTTTTTGAGTATTTTAATTTTTAAAATTGTGCCATATATTTTTTCCTTGCCTATACATATTAAGATAAATAAGATTTTATGGTTAAAATTAATCAAATATTATAAAAAGAAGTTGATAAATGACTTTTATTGTTTTATAATGAATTTTATGGTATCATACAACTATCAAGTGACTCTCAGCTTCTGCAGGTGTGATGGTGATTTCATGTTTTCAATAATAAAAATAAAATTTATTTGTTATTTTATATAAAATAGCAATATAATTTTGGGCTTAGTTAAGTTTCTAGATTTTGAAAATTTTTGGATACTTTTAAATGAGTCTTATTAAATTTTATTTATCCGTTGAATATTTAATATTTTTATATTTTTCAATTGAATATATATTATTTATTTTTTTTGTTAATATGGTGACAAAACTATTATTTTACTTCATCGTGTCTCCACTTATTAACAAATGTGAAACGTTTAATTCTTATATAAATGTAAATTGACGATAGAATACGTTAAAAATTCTTAACAAAAACTCAATAAAAAATATTCAAATTTATAAAAAAAACTTTAATATTAATTAAATTATTTATTTAACTTGTTTTTAAAAATTGTGAGTTTTATATAGTCAACGCTGGCGCTCACTTTATTAATATATTATTTATGAGATTACTAAGTAATATTATTTATCATATTTAATATAACATTTATATTATTTGCATTCAATTAATATTATTTACATATAAGTATTTAATATCTTAAATGATATAGTTAATGCATTTAATTAATATTAAATGTAAAATTTCTGTCCACGGAATTTTTATACTAAATAAATAAATACAATAAATGTTGAATATTTTTTATTTTCTGCCAATGATATTTAAGAGTTTGTTTCTGGCCATCTCGCTTTCTCTCTATGTATATATCACACAAAATTATAAACTAAATAATATCATCATATAAGATTAAATTATGTTTAAATGATTACTTTTGGTTAAATTATATATATTTTAAAACTATATATATATATATATATATATATATTATAAAAGATTTTATAACTATGATTAGTATCTTAGAAGATAATTAAATAATCACTATTTAATTTAAATCCAAGTGAATAATATAATTTAAATTATGATTTATATGTTAGAAACGACGTTTGTTTTTTCCATTATGTGTGCATAATTCATGCAATCGTAACAAAACATATTGTTGACCCGAGGTGAATGTCTGAATGTTAACAACACTGACACCAGATGCAGTACTAAAAGATGAAAAAAACAACAGTAGAAACAATTTCAGATGCAATTTTCTTCAGTTACAATAATTTTTTTAATTTAATTTTTAAATTTTAATGTCAAGAAAAAGACAACAGAAACTACATTATTATCTAATAAATGAATATATTTTTTTTTAACCACTGGTGGTTTAAAATGACTAGTTTGTTTATGATGACTTCTTAATTTTTAAAATTAATATATACATACATATTTATTTCATATTATTTTATTTAAATTTAAGATATTACTCAAGCATTTTAAATTCAGAGTACCAGTTAACCAGAATCAGATAGGGAAGTTATGTTTTTCATATATGTAAAATTTAATTAAGCTGCATTTGATGTCGTTTTAATTTAATATTTTTTATAAAAAAATGTATTTTTTATTAACCTTTTTTTTTCATCCTTTTAAAAAAAGAATACAATTTTGGTTTAGTTTTCGATTATATTTTATTTTGGTTTAACCGAATCCTAAACCTACACGATTATTTAAAATATATATTAGAATAATTTATTTAATTAAAATAAGATATTAAAAAGTATACGGAATTAAAATTTGTAGGGTAAAATTATGAATATGAATTTAAAAATTGGTGTGTAATCTTGTTTTGATTTTCTTGATACAAAAGATAATTGCAATGTAGGTAAAAGGATATATTGTTTTTATATTGATTTAAAGAAATATAAATTTAAATAAAAAATAAGATGTTAAATAGGAGATGGAAAAAAAGAGGAAATAAATATCGAAAGAGAGAAGAGTTAATTAGGGAAAGAAGGAAAGGTGGCGGCGGCACGGAATGAGATAGAAGAGTAAGCATATCAGTGTTGCATTCCAAATCCCTCGTAATTAGATCCAACGGCTGGAATAAAAGAGAGTGGAGTAATCGAACGGCGAAAAGGAGAGCCGCGTTTACGAAGCCAACCCAGGAATAAGAATTCTTCATCCTCTTCTTATATACCCCTTCTGTGCCGCGCCCACTTCTCTCTTCTTCTTCTTCTTCTCTCTCTCTCCTCGCAATTCCAGATTCGTTGTTTCTCTCTCTAGAAACCCCGCTCCCTCGCTTCTTCTCCTTTTTCCGTTTTTAGCTTATTCCATATTTGGCCTTCGACACTTCACTCACATCCATTTATAGAAAAACAAAATAGACAGAGAGAGTGAGAGCGAGCGAGAGAGAAAGAGGAGGTGTTCGGTCATCGTTTATTGATTTTATCGATTGATTGGATTTTTGATTCGTTGATTTACGATGCAACAATCGAACGGTTCCGATTCCTCGTTGCAGTCGCAGTCCACGGAGCAGAATGTTCCGCGGCAGCCGGCAGGGTCTCCGGCGGTGGCGCGGCCGCAGCAGTGGCTCCCGATGCAGTATCCAGCGGCCATGGTAATGCCGCACCACATGCTGCCTCCGCAGCACTACGCGCCGCCGCCGTACATGCCTTTCCATCACCACCAGTACGCGCCGCCGCACGTCCCGCACCAGCAGCATCAGAACGGATCCAGCGGCGAGAACAAAACCGTCTGGATCGGCGATTTGCATCACTGGATGGACGAGAACTATCTCCACCGCTGTTTCGCCTCCACCGGCGAGGTACACACATTCATACTCGATATTCATATAACACACACACAGAACGAATCAATGAGAACTGTTGTCGTATGCATAAAATTGAATGAAAACAATTGTCATTTTAGTTTAATTTTGATATAGTGTTGTTTAATTTTTCAAACAGTTAGAATTGTTATTCTTACGATGTATATTTACGTATGTACAGATATGTTATATGTATGACAATGCATTTGGATTTAATTCCTATTTGTGTTTATATTTATTACGTACGCGGAAGATTTGTTCTTATTTTAATATAAGTAAGAGATGTAGTAAACAATGTTCTATACGACTGTTTTTTTTTTTTTTTTTGCATTCTTCGTTATCAGCTTGTTTCGAGAACGTTGAAAAAAACTCATTTTTTAACGTAATTTGATTTTTTTCGTATTTTTGAGGATTTTTAAAATTTAATTAGACTTTTATCTCGATTTAAGTGTTGTGGAGATTATATCAGTGAAAAAAATCTAGCATTGAAGATTTTTTTGTCTTTTTTTTTAGTTGGTTGGATTTTTCTGTGTGATTTATTTGGGAGGTTTGGGTGCTTACAGGTAAATTACGTGTTTTTCTTTTTGTGGTTGGTGCTTGTGTGGGGTTTAATTTCTGTGTTAACGCGGTACTATACAAGGTTGTCAACGGATGCATGTTTGAAGTGTCAACTTCATTGATATATTGAAAAGGAAAAGTTCTTTTGAGCACCGAGGGTCTGACTAATAACTTTAACTTGGAAATTTTATATATAAATTTACTAGTTTTGTGATATTTTGACTTCTATTAAAGCTATGTATGGTCATGCTGTCCAAAATTGTTTTTAGTGGAGTGAATGAAAAATTTTCCTTTGCAGGAATAAAATAAAATGGTCACACATAATTGATGAAAATAAATTCGTATTTGTTTGATGGATAGAGTGGAAATATAAATGTGGATGTCATTTATTTTCTTTCTTGTGTCAATGTTAATTAACAATCATTAATGAGATGAAAAAAAATTGCATTTCGGAGGTTTAATTTGTTAGGACAAAGATGTGGCGCGTGCTTCTCATATCTAAGCTTCTGACTGTTATATAATTTTACAGATTTCCTCTATCAAGGTTATTCGCAATAAGCAAACTGGCTTATCAGAGGGTTACGGATTTGTGGAGTTCTATTCACATGCTACTGCTGAGAAAGTTTTGCAAAACTATGCTGGAATTTTGATGCCCAATACAGAACAAGCATTCCGTCTAAACTGGGCATCATTTAGCACAGGAGACAAGGGTTCAGATAATGTTCCTGATCTTTCTATTTTTGTAGGAGATTTAGCTGCAGATGTTACAGATAGTTTGTTGCATGAAACTTTTGCTAGTGTGTTTCCTTCTGTTAAAGCTGCAAAAGTTGTTTTTGATGCCAATACTGGCCGTTCAAAGGGCTATGGTTTCGTCAGGTTTGGCGATGACAGTGAAAGATCCCAGGCCATGACTCAGATGAATGGTGTTTACTGTTCCAGCAGGCCTATGCGCATTGGTGCTGCAACTCCAAGGAAATCATCTGGCCATCCACAGGGTATCCCAAATTAGATCACTTGCTTCTGATTTCTGATATATCTCTTTTCATTTGGTAGGGTAAAGGAAAAGATATGTACATAATGCATTCCGTACAAAGAAAATGCTTCCAGTCACTTATATCATTCTAAATTTTCAGCTGTTCTTTAGTTTGAGTACTACATTTCTTGCTCAATAAACTGAAATTAATGTTTTGTGCTTTAGATGACGATTTCAATGACTTTCTAAATGGGTGTAAATTCCTTGAAATATATGTCATATGTGATTTTTAGTTTTCACAGCAAAAGAAAGAAAAAAAGACAATTACTATGTTTGTTTACTAATGTAAATGAACGTCAAATATGTTTGATGGTTTCATTAATAGGAGTTGGGGTAGTTAAATATCATGCCATTTATTCATAGGTTTGGATTGTGTGAAGTGTCAATTTGGTCCACTATGGTGTGCATGATAATTAATTGCTTTTTTAAGCTTCAAACTAAACTATTCCAAACATATACTTTGTCGTTAATTTCCCCCTGTTTTTGATTTAGACGTCTTCAATTTCCTTTTGATAATACATCTCCCTCTATTTTCCTCTAAATTTGTTTTTGATTCATGTTTAGATCCTCACCTAAGTGAGAAAATTTAGGTTATTGTTGATCCCACTTGTAGGAATAGTCTTGGTTGTTGATGTTGCTTTTGTTTTTCCCATTTCTTGCCATGGTAAGAGTTTGAAATATTTCTACCAGCTTTGTATTGATTTTGTAAGTTTCCTTGTTTAGGAGGTCAGTCAAATGGCACATCCAGCCAATCTGAAGCAGATTCTACCAACACAACAGTGAGTTTTCTAGTTTTATTGGATAAATATTTGTAGTCTAGTGATTTGCTACCACTTTCCAATATCTAACCGATGACTCGTTATAGATATTTGTTGGAGGACTCGACCCTAATGTTTCAGATGAGGACCTCAGGCAGCCATTCTCCCAGTACGGTGAGATAGTCTCTGTTAAGATACCCGTTGGAAAGGGATGTGGTTTTGTCCAGTTTGCAAACAGGTACAAATTCTGGTATTTTAAATTTTTTTCATATTGACAGATAACATAATTTTAGACTCTTTTTTGTGTGATCACAACAACATTATTCTGATAAACCTTTTCAGAAATAATGCTGAAGAGGCGTTGCAGAAGCTAAACGGGACAACAATTGGAAAGCAGACAGTCCGACTTTCTTGGGGCCGTAATCCAGCAAATAAGCAGGTAAAGTCAGATAGAACCCCACATTCATATTATCATTTGTCTGTTAATCTAAAACAAGTATTGTTTGATGACCAACAAATCTTCCTAGTAACGCCGTTTATTGTATCTGTTTAAAGAAAATGGTTTCTATTGGCCTCTTATAATCATTTAAAATATAAATTATACGAACATTTTTTTATATTCTTTTAAGATCAATGAATTAAAGCTCAGTTTTGTGAATTTCATTTTCCCATAAAAAAATTTGGAAGTGTTACTGTACTGTATTGACTTTATGCTGCCCGTCATTAAATTACATTTGTGATGATTCACTCTCAATTGGTATTTCTTTGGATTGCAGTTTAGAATGGATTTCGGCAACCCCTGGACAGGGGCATATTATGGGGCTCCTATTTATGATGGTTATGGATACGCATTGCCTCCTCGTCATGATCCCAGCATATATGCTGCTGCGTATGGGGCTTACCCTCTTTATGGTGCCCACCAGCAACAAGTAAGCTGAATGCAGTGTGGTGCAGTGCAATAGAGAAGTAGCTTTCACAACAAGTTACGCAGAATCACCCTTCAATGTGCAAATTAACTTCTCTCGCTTTGTAACTTGCGTGATCTGTTGAATTTTTAAGAATCCCTCCTAATTGTGGAGTGGAAATGAATTTTGATAGCCTGAAGTAGCGCTGTAGGGATTCATTTAGTCATTTGTTTAGGCCTTGTAGGAGTAATGACTAAAGAGGAGCTTAAACTTATTATAGGAATAATTGTCTTATGTATGACAGCTTGTGTGCTTGCGTGCATTTTATTTGTTTTTGACATTGAAGCTTTGCTTTGTTTGCTTTCAAGGGTCATTTCGTTTCTTCTTTGCCAAATTTTACTTGCATGTCTGCTTTTCAGAAGCGATTATAGAATTCGAGATCATAGCATGTATAAGAGATCTCGTCCACTTTGTTGTGCTCAATGGATTGGAATTCGAGCTTATTTTGCTTGAGTTTCTGAATGTGTTTATGCATTCTTTGGTTTGGTTTGAAATCTATTTCAAACTAATGTGGTTGGAGAGTGTCCTTAGGACTAGTTAGATCTTCACTTTTGGCTCCTCTAAAATAATTTCGTACTTCTTTATTTGATTGTATTGGTTTCTGTTTTCTCTGTATGGTATAATTTGAAGTGCATCATTTTTTAGTTCTGCTCAATTCATGTCCAGAAAGTTTTGACATCCCATCTCTACACCAAGAGATGGAAACTTTGCGCGTTTTTTGTGGGTCAAGTTTATATATTTTTTGAGTATTTTTTCCCACACACTTGAACAATTAAATCATATCTTTAATTTTGGCATTCCGGAATGGAAAGAGGTGTGTCTCGGATTGTTTTGAGGTCCCAGAAACCCCTCCTTCATTCTTTTTACAGTACATGGAAATATGGTTGTTCCACCTTTAAACCTAAAAGAAATAAAACGGTCATTGGCATAAACTTAGGCCCTTTTTCATAACTCCTTAATTAGTTTTTCTCTCCCTCTAATTTCATGTTTATTTGGAAAGAAAGGGGACGGAAGAAGGCAGTAAATTTGGAATCGAGTTGTTTTAGAGTTGAAATTTGGCAGACTAAAGTTACCTTTTTTGCTGCTCGAATATTAATAGTTCATATAGAGATAAATGAAGTATTTCTGTAATTTACATAAACTTATCCTTGAATTTGTTTTACCTTTTGTAAGGATTTATACTGATATTAGGTGCTACATTTTTTTTCCTAATTAGAGGCGAAAATCTCATTGATGAATTTGTATGAAACTCATCAAATGTTTCGCATCTATTTTAAGGATATTGAGACCAAATAGACCTAAGATTCGGGAGGAAGTTCTCCCTGAAGAAAAAACGAGATCATGGTTAACGCTCGCTTTGGTTGGTAACTTGGAACCATGTGCCCAGCTCCTCTTACAGTGATGAGGGTGAGTCCTTTGTACCCAATCAAGTATCCTCCAACCTGCATTTTGTATGTTGTTGATTACCTAGATGCTGCTTGAAATTCTTATTATATATAGTAAATGAAAATGCTTATTAAGTTATTACCTCATCTCCAGAATACCAGGGACGCCATGTTGTCTCCACCGGAAGTTTCAAGGCATTCACTGAATACCTAGATGATGTTATGGGAACGCGCCCATCTGTATCACCACTGCATTATAGAACAACAACGTTACATAAAAGCCATGATGTAACAAAGTAATTTGTATAGTGTACTATCACCTATATATCCAGGTCCTTATGCCACTTGATATTATCCGATTTATAGTGGGTAGAATTGTTGCTGGGCTGTCTGTCCATCCCACCCCACTGAACACAAGCGTCACATGCATATTCATTCAGGAAATAGAACAGTTACAATTCATTCAGGAAAGTGCATTGAGAAAAATACAATCAGAGAATTTTGTGTACCTGCAAGGAGACCATTCTGAGACTTTAGCATGAAGAGCCTCTTGTACTTTAGCCAGATTCAAGTAGGATCTGGTATATTCGTCAGAACAAGGGTCGAAATTGCTGTCCTACAATGTTCGATATTCAAGAGTTTTATGCCTTAGCTTTCATCAAAATAATATTACTCCATTCATCAATGCCTTCTTAATATTCACAAACACTAGTCTCAAATGAACTGTCTGTCAAATATTGACAAAGGCAATATACACCATATTAGATTATATAAGTACTCCTATTTGTATAGGTATAGGTAATTTCTCTGTAAATTTGTATGATCAAATTTGTTTATTAGGTATTCAAAGTTGAAGGAGCAACAATTGAAGGTAAAGAAGTGCATTCACAGCATATTCCTTTCCAGATACATAAGGGAAGCAACAATTGAAGGAGTAAAAGTTATAAACACTTATGACAAGTATTACGTTGATTTACATCAAGCACGCACAAAAGTAACAACTGGTTTTTGATGTACCTATGACTGATCTGTTTTGATAACTTATATACATAGGTAATTTCTAAATCTTAAAACTACAAAAAAGAGTTAAAGTTGCCTTAAATGAATGCAGATATTTAATGTCGAAATATTAATATACACTAAAAAAACAAAAAGTTGACATAATAGATAGTTAATAATGACAAATTTAATTTACATTATTATGTTTGACATAAATAAAATAACCTTTTTGAAATTAGTTCTTTGTAAAGGCCTTCATTATATATCATCTTCATCATGCAAAAGCAAACAGATAAATGAATAAAAAAAAAAACATGAATTGAATTGAAAGAGGTCTCCGAGAAAGAATTATGTAGGTTCCTTCTTTGCGACTGACACTAACTACCGTCACTCAAACTTATATTAACTAAAATATATAAAATTGACATCAATTATTAATACTAACTTTGATAAATGTAAATAAATACCAAGTTAAACTCATCTTAACCTACCATGCTAATTAACAAGTAATTTGCTTCATTCTCATATTAAAAGAGAATCAAGATGTGAGGATATTTGTGATGATAAATCTGGATATGACTATAATTAAATATATTAATAGCTTTTAATACTTCACGTAACAAAAATACATAAGAGAGGAAGAGCCATGGAACTTACAGAGTAAGTGGCAGAAGTTTGATGAGGTTTGGTTGCATTTGGATCACAAGGGGGACCATATATGTCATAAATGTCAATCACTCCAATCTCAGTATCCCCTCTTATTTGGTATTCGTTGCATTCACTTGTCATGTTCCCACTCTCAAAGTCACAATGCCTTTCAATTCCTTCATGGGTTTCATCTGAGTTCAAAGCATGTGTCCAGAAATAGTCATACATTCCCTTTGCACATATATTATCATCTATCCAACCATTCCCAATCTGCATCAACAATACCAAAACAAGCATTTCATATGATTTCATAGTTTGGAGCATGTTATCACTTATGGAATCATCTTGGTCAAAACGCAAAAAATATATACATACAGCAAAAGTTGACACACTCACCGCAATCCCTTTGAGGTTAATGACTGTAAGATTTGTAAGCTTATTATTAGTGAGAATAGTGTGAGCTAGCTGAGGGACATAATGTCCGGCATAGCTTTCTCCAGTGATGAACAAGTCTCGAGATTTGTAGTGTGGAAATCTGTGAAGCCATTTTACAATAAAAGTGTAAGAGTCCATTGCTGTGCTCGTGTCTCCAGTGTTTGAGTAGTCTGAAGAAGTGTTTGAATATGAAAATCCAACTCCTGCTGGAGACTCTAGGAAAATAACGTTTGCCACTGCCAATTAACAAAAATCTTCATTAGAAATTAATACGAAAATTCGTCTTTTCATTTTGTTTATTTTTAATAGAGTTAAATTTTATTGTTATTATAACTTTTATATGGACTAAAATAAGACAAATTTATAATATAAGATATAAATTTTATTTTAAAATTAATTTTGTAGAATTGAGTTAGGTTAAAAATTTATTTTTTATCTTATATTAAATTACGAGTTAAAATCTATTTTAATGAAATTTGTGTAGTTGAATACATAATATTTTATCTGTTATCAACAAATAGAAAAGTATAATAAACTTGGATAATTTATTAATTTCTAATCTAAATACAAAATATATATTTTTGTGTGAAGAAAGTGTGAGTTTTGTAAAATTAAATTAAACTTAAAATTATAAATTATATGTATAATATTTAAATGAGAAGAGAATAATATTTTAGAAAAATGATATTTTCATAACCAAAATTTTTTATTTTCATTTGAGTGTTAAAATAATTCACTATTTTTTATTTTCTCTTTTTTTTATAAAAATACAAAAAAGTTTTATTTTTTTATAACCATTTTATCTCAATATAAATATTAAATACTTGTTGTGAAATGGATGGTGGTGAAAAACATATTTTTTTAATATTTTGACATCATGTCATTGTGCATATATAGGTATAGAAATGCTTACCATTGTTCCATGCATATTCGTTTCTACGAAGTGTTCTTCCATCACTGTTCACTCTAAAAGGTCCCAATTCTTGCATGGCTCCATATCCAAGGGAAGAGCAACCAGGTCCTGAAAATCACACATACAGTGATTTTCTTTTTTATCTAGTAATTGATCATAAGTTAATTATATTTTGTTTAATTGATTATAAGTTAATTATATATATTTTTATCTAGTAATAAGTTATCTAGTCCATCAAAAAGATTTTTAATTGAGTTATTAAGTTTAATCCCTCAACAGTTTTTATTTTAGTTTACTGTTAATAATATATAGATAACATGTTATGAAATAATGAGAGTGATAAGAATGGATAATAAGCATTAATGGAGTGTTTATGATATTAAGATTGTGGATATAATATATTGTTTTGTTGGTATGATAGAAAGATGTTAACTTTCCGTATGAAATATAAATAAAAGATAGTAAAAATTTCCATTGAAGACATTATGAGATTCGTGCTTCCAATGTTGCATGGACACTTATAACAATAAAGAGTATTCTAAACTTCTAAGTATTTCTTGCTTATTAAACTTGTAAGTATTTTAATAATTTTTTTTATGGCTTCCGTGTTAGAATTCCATTACACATATATGTATAAGTTGTGTTGTCATTGTTCAATCATACCATTGAATGGGAATCTAAATTATCTCACACTATATATCAATTAATCATAAATAAAAATTTTAAAAAATAAATAAAAACCTAATTTCTACCTTTATTGTAAAGGGTGGGGTCATGGTGCCGTATTATTCATCATAATTGAGTCCACTTTATTATTATTGGGAGGCAAAAGGAATACTTTTAAATAGGCTTTTTAGATTCTCTTTTTTTTTCTTTTGGAAATATTCATTTATCATCTATTCAATATTATGTCATAAAAATTACCATTTATATTGTAAATTTAAAAAAAATCTAACCCCTTAGAAAAAGGTTGATTTTATTAATTGTCGAGATAAACTCAATTCTTTTATTATTTTAACCTCTCATATCTTGTAATAAAACCTTTCCTATAAATATTTACTAGATTTTACATATTTCATAAAAATTCCTTTTACGAAAATTCAAACGAATATGAAAATTTGTAAGCTTTATATTTCTATACAGAGGTTATTATTAGATTATATATATATAAATTATTTGACACCATTTATACTTATGGATTACGTTGTAGAAGAGTTTATCCAAATGTGATTATATATATGATACGAGACTTAATATAAGAAAATGAGTTTATAAATATTTTATCATATAGTATTTCATTATTTTTTATTCAATGTGAAATTTTGTACTTATTTAAAGTATTTTAAATTTTTGTCATAAATAATACATACGAAAAAATTGATGAAAAATCTACGAAATTAATCACGATCTTGGGTTTGATTATTTGATACTATGTTGAAAGAAAGAAAATATAAGAAATAGTTACCTCCATTGAGCCATAGAAGGAGGGGCTTGTTAGAAGCATTTTGAGGTGACTCTACAAAGTAATAGAACAATCTTCTTCCTCTTTTGTCATCCACAGTTACATAGCCACCATACTGATCAAAATCCACACCTTCTGGTTCTCCTGGTAAACCCTTCACTCTGTCATCTTCCATCAACACCCTTTCTTCTTCAACCTTCCATAAATCTTCATCACCACCATTTCCGACCACTGAAGCTTTTTCTGATGAGATCACTTTCTCACCACTCCTCTTTGATCGAATTAACCTGTACAGATATTCCCCTTGTTTGTTCCCCTCGCATGATATGCCAAACTGCCACCAACACAAAAACATCAACCACACAACAGTTTTTCTTGACAACATTGGACTCCTATCTTTTATGTTCTTTTCTCAGTGTTCTATTATGTATATATATATATACACTCCTCTTTCGAGACTTTAAATTACGTTTTGAATCCTTGGTCCATACCCTTAAATAGTATTTTCAATAGAAAAATAAAAATATCTATCATTATTTGATAATATATGAACAAAAATCAATGTATATCATTCATGTGGTGGTGATGAGATAGTTATACTCTTGGGATGTGTTTGCGTTGTCAACTGAATAAAGTGATGTTACATATCTATTAACTCCATTTATGTTTTTGTTGTTAGAGTATTATATTCACCATTCACAAGTTTTTTTTTCCTTAAATTATACAAAACCTTTTTTAATATATATATATATATATATATATATATATATATATATATATATATATATCTTGATTTAATCAACAATCATTAGTATTTAATGGAAGGCAGTTCAAGCTTTGACTTTGTGGAAATAATGTTATTATATATCTTTATTATTTGGTAAGATGAAAGCATATATAACTACTATGAATTTAAATGAAAGCATTGTTTTCAGTTTTGAATGTAGAAATTATAAAAGTGGTGTGTATGTGAACATCAAATGATTAGTTCCATTGATGAGAAATTATATATATAATTGGATTTATGAATATTTAATGGTGTGAATTTTTTGAAAATAGGGTTTGTTCTGTAGCTCATTTACTACAACGTTGACATGAAGCTGATGTCATAAATTTAGGGTTTCATTTCATTAATCTTACATATTCAGATGAAAGTGCCGTGTGTCAAAAAATAAACCAAACAAAATGAAACCTGCAAAACATTAGGCATATATACATCAATTTAGTTTCTAACCAAACCAATTTGTTTATTTTGTGTCTTTTTTATGTTATAAACCTAACATACATGATAATAAAACTAACATGATCATGATAAACTTTTATATTTATTTGACACAAAATATAAAGACAAAATAATTATAAAAATATAAATTTTTTTGTATATTTTCAAAACAAAATAATATCAAATGAATGATATACATTGTGTCAAAATATTATTTTTTTAATAATAATGCATCTATGTACATGAACACAATCTGTCCCATCAAAAGGAACATTATGACTCATACGTGTTTTTTCTTTTTTTAAGAAGAGAGCTATCTTATTCTCTCAAAACAAATTTTAAAGATTCTAATACACATTTTTTTTACGGTGAGATTTGTATATTTTGTGTATAAGATTAAATCTTTGTAGGTAGTTTCATAGGTCCAATAAATTTTGTAATAACAGATTGTGATATTATATTAAAAAATGAATTTAAGTTTAATTTATTTTTATAAAACTAATTTAGTTTATAAGACGGAAATCATCTCTCTACTTATATATTATAAATAATATTAATAAAAGAAGTTCCGACATTTATCTTCGATAACTTTTGGATTTCGATGTGGTTTATTATATCAAATACAAATTGTTTATGGTAATATCATTCGTTTAACAAGTTTTCTAATATAAGAGTGACATAAGTTTTTATTATATGAAATGAATAACTTCTATAAAATGATGGAAAGTATTTAATTAGTATAGTAGTTCATCATATTATTTATGAGTGATTTTGTCCTTTACAATTTTGGGAGCTAATATTTGGTAAGCAATTGTTAGTGGAAGATTTGAAAGAGCTTTTGAGATGGGTATGATGATGTAGGCACGTGTGGATATGGATGTTTTTGGTTTAGCGTCTTTTAAAAGAAATATTCAATTATTAATGACTTGTCTCTTTTATTTTACGTGCATTATCTTTTAGGTTTTGCAACTTTTATTTTCATGTAAAAAGATTTCTTCCTATTTTAATAACTTTTTACTTATTTTTATAATTTAAAATATTTTATTTTATAATTTAAAGTCTTATTTAAAATCGAGAATCTCAAATTTCACATTTTTAAGTTTTGAAATGACAAATATTTTTTTCTTTCTTTCGGCCCGAATGATACTTTTAGTAATGCTTCTTACATTCTATAAGTATCTGCCTATCTCTCTCTCTATAATTTATTGCACAATATTAGAAATAATTTTTTTATGTATTGGTTCTTAAGATTTCTAATTTAAAATACACAAATTAATATTTTTAAGTGTGATACCATAGTTTTAGTGATTTTACTTTGGATAAGACATTTCTAAGTTTTAAAACTTCGATCAAAATTCTAATTTTTTTTTTAAATTTCTTTCTCAAATTTCAATTCATTAATGATTTATATTTACAATAAATGTTATTACAAAGAGTGTCAAAGCAACTAAAGAACTCTTAACCAATATGTGAAACAAAATTAATATATTACACAAAACAATTCTAAAATTAATTATACTATTTTCATATATTCTAGCAAGTTTTATATTCTTAAATATAATATAAAACTTTCTACTTGAATATCCTCATTCAAAATATAATTATTGAATGAATGATATAATAAGTGAAATTGGAAAGAAGATGTTCATGAAATTGCATGAAAAGAAGGAGAATTATATTTTTGGAAATGTTTATGTTTGAAAATCCTGCTTCAAAATTTTCCGAAAACTTGTTTTAAAATATTTTTGCATCAAGTAATTCAGAGGCGAGCTTTACGAAAGATAAAATATCATTTTAAATATTAGGGGGATGCAGTTATAAATTATAGGGGTGGAGGAAGAAAAAGCCTAAATTTATTATGTTAGTTCCGTTTTGTGATTCGTTGGCCCAATTCCTTTGAAGTACAACGAGGCCCATCTTACATTTTGAGTTTACTTAGTTTTTTATATGTTTGAGTTTAATTAATTTAATTAATGAATGCCTTCTATTAGCAACAAAACAACCTATTATTAGTTTACGAATTGAAAAATAAGTTGATGATATATTTTTAATTATTGGAAACAAATGCAAGTAAAAGTGAGAATAAAGAAATGAAAAACGTAACTTCAGCTAAGTCTTGGAACTACAAATTCAGCCAAAAATGAAATTCTTGCGTTAAAAACATATTCTGTCACAAAATAAATTTTCAATTAGAACTATCATCTTCAAGTAAAAAATTATACGTAACAGTGCAATATATAAGTATGATTTTTTTTATAGTTTATTTATTCAGTTTATAAACTCGTTTGACTGAAATAAAAATGTTTAAGAAATTAATTTGTATATTTAGACATTTATTTAGATGCTAATTTGAAATTTTAAAAAAGACGAGGAATTTGCTGAAATAATATATAATTTCATACTTTCCGTCTGAAAAACTCTTAAAAATTATAATTTCTCATCTAATACAAAAACTACACATTATTTTATACTTATTAAAGATTTTAATTGATAATTTCTAAAATTTAGAAATGTTATAAACTAATATAAATGATTGTAGACGAAAACAACTTCTTGGGTAACTAGCATCTTTGTGTCATGTTAGAAAAGTAGGAAGACATCTTTACCTAAAAATGAATAAACACAAGAAGAAACGATGGTGAGAATTCAAATCCTTATACTAAAGTTGTTTGAAGATCCATACACAGAGAAAGACAAACGAATAATGTTGTTGTAACACGAACAAACAAGTGAATGAAAAACAAACAAATCCAGAACGCCTGAATCGAGTAATAAAATACTGTGTTGAACAAAAAATAAAGGTGAATGCCCTAAGCACAATGAAGGTTGTCTTGTTCATTAGTTAGGGTTTATATTTTAACATTTTGAAGTCTGTCCAGAGCTATTGACCTTTTCTTTCCTTAAGAAAACGAGATTCTCTTTTTTGGAGTAACAGTTTCATAACATATTTTTACATTCATTTGATATTGAATATAAGAATAAAATGATCATAAAAGTGTAAACTTTTGTATTTTTTTTTTAAGAAAAAAGAGAATAAAAGTCAAAAAAAAAATGTCAAATAAATGTGTCAGAAGTGGACTTTAAGTCTAAATCAATTTTACAAAACCAGTTTATAAGATAAGGTTTGTATCTATTTATATATTATGAATTGCTCTTATTTTTAGTCGATGTGAGACTTTTATCCCAATGTAAAAAATTTATGTGTGTGAAAGTATAAATTACTTTTTTTTTTTTGTCTCAAATTAAAAGCTGGCAAAGTCGAAGGTAGATCCATGCACAAGCTGACAAGGAATGGTCTCACCAAGAAATTATCGAACTTGTGTTGTATTTTCTGTCACTTTGTCTGATTTAACAGTCTGTTGCATGCCCCATGTAACAGTTATCATTGGTTTTAAAGTGAGGTTTGCATCTGTAAATTGGTAGTTCGATCTCTTCACCTGTCAATCCATAAACCAATGCCTATGAACATGCACAACACTACTCACCACCTTCTAAAACATCGTACCAACCACTCTCAACACAAATGAACCCTTTTTAAGAATTATAAGATTGATCTAACGATAAAAGTTGTAAAAAAGATGAAAATATTATGAGTTTAACTTTTCTTACTAACATTTTCATATATATATATATATATATATATATATATATATATATATATATATATAAAAGATTGGTTTAAAAAGTTTAGAATAAAGGATGAGAAAAATTAAAAATTCAATTTTTCTATTAACAAAATTAACAATTAACATTTACAAATAAAAAACAAATGAACCCTCTTTGTAATTTTAACCTTTTTTTTATCTCATTGCTGCAAAAATCCAAACCACTTTTAACTTTTTTAAATCATTCTTCATTCAGCTCTTATCACTTCCCCTCACCAACTATATTTAAAATATCAATTCATATATCAATAATAATTGAAGTATGAATTTAAATATTATATGAAACAATAAAAAAATGTAACATTATATTAAAAGAACCCATAAACTTATATTATTTTAAAATTTTAAATTATGAATTATGTTACTCCATTATATAAAGTTGAATAAGTTATGATTAAGGTGAGACATAGTAGTAATGGTTAGGTAGATGATTATGATTAAGTTATATATATATATATATATATATATATATATATATATATATATATATATATATATATATATATATATATATATATATATATGTGTGTGTGTGTGTGTGTGTGTGTGTCACTGGAAATGGTACATAGATACAATGGACTGTTTACTTAAATGAAAAAAAGGTGTTTTTTTAACATGTAGTTTGTTAGTTAACGAGCTTATTCACCTACATAGTTACATGTAATTAGTTAGTGAACACTTATTGTTCCAAGTACATGCAAATCCTTCTTTAAAAGCTTAGTATTATATAATTCTTTTTGTTTAGTTTCATGTTTTTCAATTTATATTCTCGTTAATTTAATTAATTTCATAAAATAATATTTACACCTATTTATATATATATATATATATATATATATATATATATATATATATATATATATATAAATTGTTTTATTTTTAATTCATACAAAATTTTTACAACATTTTTTACATTGAAATATATATATTTCATATGTAGAATTAAACATTCACATTGAATAACAAATAGAATAATACATTTAATAAATATTAATTTTTTTTTAAAATAAATTTTAATTCATAATTTTAATATCATATTAAAAAAAATTTTAAATCTAGCTCACTCTTAGATTACCTATTTATATATTATAAAATTTCTAGATATAAAATTTGAAAAGAGAGAAAATGTGGAAATGATGGATGAAAGTGAGTGATGAGGACAATGATTTTGAATGCACAACGATTTAACTCAGATCTTTGTGATCAAATGAGTCCCACCAAGCCAGAAAAAAGTTTCTGAAAATAGTTCTCTGTTTACAACATATATATGTGGAGTACGTACGTATACTGTATATGTACACAGAAACTCTTCATAGTACATATGTAACATGAATCCATATACGAAAAATAGTACTCAGAAACTATTTCCTCACATTTGATTTTAGAATCATCTAAGCTTTTATGTTTCTCCAAACTAATTTCTCTATTCATTTACAGACACCGACAAAGATCGGAATACTATGTTTTCTTGATATTAAGGTATATCCAATTATAATAATTTGGGATTTGATCTTTTTGAAATATTTATAAATAATTGATAATGATCCGATACTAAGAGTACTGGACTCAGCAAAATTGTTAAAATAATTTTCTTTAACCTATTAAAATTTTGATGTTTAAATTCAGTTCAATACATAAAGATCTATTTATGAGAAGAACTTTACATTATTTTAAGTATATTTTTTATTGATGTTTAACTACAAACTTCACTTTACATTATTTTAAGTATATTTTATTTTGAAATCAAATTCTAATTACATTAGTTAAGAAACTTTCAAAAAAGTTGCATAAATATTTTAAGTATATTTTATATGTGAACTTTTAGTAAGTATTTTGATGTTCAACTTTTTTCTTTTTATTGCATCAACATTTATAACTAAGTTTGATATTACTTTCAAATTCTCTTCAATTCCAGTTACTTTAAAGTTATAATAAATTACTTTTTTTTGTATCACTTTTAATTAAATTCAGTCAAACTTAATTTTCATTTAAATCCAAAACGTAAAGATGACAATGAAAAGGTGATATTTGTGGGTCTGAGTGTCATGAAAATGTGGACAGTGCCTCTCTCTTTATTATATATCATATAAAAGGGTGAAATTTTATTCCAGAACTACAGCAAAAATATATATGCATTAATTAGTTGGCTTTATTTTGGAGAAAAAAAGAGAGGATAAAATAATATATAAGCATTTTCTAATGCATGTAGTAAATGTTACAGATCTTCGTTGTTGGTGCAAATCCTTTTTTGCAGAGTTACAGATAAGAGAACTTCAGAAGAATTAAAGACATACATCACTCAGATATTTAATACTCACGAACGAACTGTGAATTATGTATGTATTTTTTCTTAAATCACTAAAAGATAAATTTGTTAATTTTTTATTATATTTTAATTCAAATTTCTTATATTCATTTAGTGTGAGATTTGTATTTACACTAATTTAAAATTAAAAATTAACCATTTCTTTGTAAAACAAGTTGTTTTTATTTGAGAAGAAAAACATAACCAAACAAATTTTGTTTCAAGTGAGCCATTTTTATGATTTGGTGTCAATCGTTTATTCTTTTTTCAATCATAATCAAATAAGTGGCGATTATTCCAAAAAGCTCTCTCTCTCTATATATAGAGACATTAGAGAATACCAATAAATTTAATACCAATAAATGGAAATCAACTTATATAAAAATACCTATTATCATTTTCTATTAAAAATCTTTAATTTTGATCATGGAGTGAAATTCTGTGATCTTAAATAAGTAATAAATAATAGAGCGTGGAAGAATAGAATTATCCAAACAATTAAAAGGATATTATAAAGTGAATGGTAGGAGGTAGCAGCAGCTTAATTCACCTATATAATTTATATTATTAAGAAATTATATGAAAAAGACAACGAAATTACTCTTAACCATTTTCTTTGATAATTATCTTACGTCATTTTCAAATGATAATTTGGAAATGGAAAATTCATCTCATAGAAGTGTGGAGAAAGATTTGGTTGGATTATTAGTAACCCAAGCTGTCTAAATCATTTACTTTCTTACTTACTTTTAGGTTTAATAGATTCGGAGGTTTCTATATTTGGAGTTTGTTTCAATTGGGTCTTCCAATTTTTTGAAGTGATCAATTAGGTCCCAAATTTTATCAATTTGAATCAGTAAAAACCTTTCAGTTAACGACCTGAAGTTTTTGAACATGTGGCGCACTAACACTTCCAGGTGGCACCATTTCAATTGCACAGGTGGATTATAAAAGGGTGAAAAGGTGCCACCTGGAAGCATTAGCGTGCCACATGTTCAAAAATTTCACGTCGTTAACTGAAAGACTTTTATTGATTCAATGATACAATTAGCGACCTAATAGATCATTTCCAAAATTGATTCAAATTGATACAATTAGTGACCTAATTGATCATTTCCAAAATTGGAGGACCCAATTGAAACAAACCCCCAAATATAGGGACCTCCAAACCTATTAAACCTTACTTTTTAACTCTATCTTTCACTGCTTTAATTTTTTATTATATCTATTCAAGGCTTGGTCCAATCTTGGTTTACAAAGTTGACAAAAAGCTTGATATTTTCATAAAAATATATTTAGTTAGGTTCAAAATATAAGATTAAATTTTTTTATTAATATTTAGTAATAATTAATAATAAAATTAAACAATGATGTATTAGAAATATTATAATAAAATATCAAAAATACACATTTCATCATCTACTCCCATATGTATTATGATTTATATAGAAAACCATCTTTTTTCTTTGTATTTTTCTTTCTCAAAAAGTTAAAATCTTCTATGGCAATTATAAGTGAACATTTGGTAGAGGAGGAAAATCTTTATACCTATTTCCTGGTAATCATTTCTCAAAAATCATAAAAAGCATCATTAACAGAAATGCCTTAAATTTGATTTTATTTGTAAAAGGTATTGTTGGAAACATTTATATAATTAAACTTTCTAACATTCAAACACAAATATGTTAAATTTGTACTCAAATGTTAAATATATTGTTAAATTATGTAATTTAATAAAATTAACTCTATTTATATTAAAAACTTATTTCAAGAAAATTTTAGATTCGCACATCTCATAAATTGCTTTTGGAAAACTTGACAAATATCATTTCCGAATATTTTTTAGAATGTTATTTTTTAAGATAAATCAAACATAGAAAACCTAGCTTTCTAATTTAAGATTCTCCTAATTCTTTTTTTAATGATATGTGGACACCCTCCATCTAAATAACACATAAGAAGAGGAAAAAAAACATAATAATAGATTATACAATTGAATACAAAAACTAATAAAAATTAAGGAAATATTTAGATTTAAAAAGTGAGAGTTATGATGACACTACAATAATATGTAGCACCTTGTTTTGATGAAAATAAAAATTAGTGTGATTAAACTAATGTCAAAGAGAAGCTGTTTTTTTTTTTTTTTTTAAATTATAGTAAATCAATGACTTAGAAATTTGGTGGTCATATTTAACTAATAAAAATTATAAATTAATGTAAATAACTTACTTAACTTTTCCAAGATAAAAATAAAAATTGAAAAAATATTTTTTTATATAAAATAGTTAAATATGTTTTTATTTATCTTAAATAAAATTCTTAGATCTACCCCATATTTCTCGTTACATAGAATACTAATTAACTATTCCTATTTATTTTTTAAAATATCAGAATCAACCTTCGCAAGAAAAGGAAAAGAAAACTATTTTAAAATAAACTTTTTTAGTATAAGAATAACCCCAACACTATCATTTGGCCACGTAATTACTATACATAGAGAGAAAAAACTAGTTAGAATAATTCCAATTCATTATAGTGTCTAACTATTTTTTAGTATTGAAAATGTCTTTCGTCTAACCATAGCATAATAACTTTTTATAATTAAAAAGAAAATCAAATTTAATGAGAACAAATTAAGTTTGATTATTTGAATTACTTTTTTATTCAAAAGTTAACTCAATTAGCTTAATTTGAAACTGCTAACTAAAAAACACTCTAATGTGTAAATCAGGATTAAGTTTCCAAAATCTTGATTTTTGCCTATTAAATTAGGTTAATTAGAGAAAAAAAATCCAATTGGCAGCTAATATTTATAGAAACTACTTAATTTAAGAATTAAGTTCTGCTTATAGTTATTTGTCTTCATTCTGCTATTTTTGTAAATAATGATTAAACTTCATTTTATACTTTTGAATCAGCTGTACTGAAAAGGTTGAAAAATAGTCTTCACAAAAAAAGGTGCTTTCAATTTTGTAGATGATTATGAGTGTGACTAGGACCTTTTTGTGTGTATTATTTATGTGTTGAATTTTTTCTTATATTAAAATAAAATCATATCCTTAGATAAAAATATTTTTTATGCACTTTTTACTTATCGATTATTTATATTAAAATACAATCATAACCTTAGATAAAAATATTTTTATGCGTTTTTTACTTATCGATTATTTTATATTTAACATGATGACAGAAAAATATGAAATTTGAAAGAAGAAGAAGTTTAAAATTTATAATTTTTTTTTCTTTTTATTTATCTTGATTTTGTCTTCTTTCTTCGCTGTATCTTTAGTCAACCAATATATTTTTTTTCTGACAGTAGCTTCGTGAATCCAGCATGATTTTATATTTTAAACACTTCAGATGAGTTTTTCTTATTATTTAGTAATTATTTTATGTGAACTTAGTGGAGAATGCAGATTGAGATATATAAGAAAAGAACTTATTTTTTTATTCTATTTTAATTACATTATTGTATTTTTTATATCAGAATTACCTACAGTAAGAAAAAAGAAACAGTGATAAAATATATGATAGATTGAATTCTTAATCTATCAGGAAACAAGAAACAGAGTTCCTACATGGCAACGCATGTGATTTGTGCAGCTTTTGGCTGAAAAACCAGCACCCCATAAACTGATCTACTGCATAAAATAACTGCAACACATTATCCACAGTAAAAAGTAATCAATCCCCATCAAAATCTGCTTTCTAATGGTGCTTAAAAGCACCATAACAGAAGGTTAATCATTACTTTGAGTGCACTAACTACACACCATGTGAGGAAGAGAAGATGTTAAAAGCAAAGGGTGAAGGTGAATATGCATGTCGGTTCATGATGACATAAGCTAAGATTGGAGGCTTTTCATGGTATTGATAATTGAATCTCAGAAGCTAGCTGTGTCTTATTCTGCATCCAATCCAGGACCAGGTTGGAATTGGAAGCTCTTTTTTCTATCTCTATTTTCTACTCTTTTTCACACAACCAGCCATTTCTTTCAACTTCCATTCACCATAACCAAACTAGTATCTTCATCATACATCTCTCTCTTTTCTCTCTCTCTCTCTCTGTCCCCCACCACTCCACTATAATATTCTTTTTATCTCAAGCGGTGGAACACTCTTCTCCACCACCATCCATCTTCTTCTTCTACAGACCATGTATAGTATTTGACTGTTTGTGATTCTGTGTTCACCATGTTCATTGTGAAGTGCTGAATTGAAGAGTTTGCTTCTTCTTCTCTGATGGTGTTTCAGTCTCATTCTGGATCACTGAGCTGGTTCTCTTAATGCCAAGATAAAAAAGAAAAGGTTTGATCTTTAATCACCCGGAGCAATTGAGAACAGTTTCAATGAATTTGGCTATGAAATTTACTAGTGGGTATGAGTGGTAGCTTCAGATTTTTAGCATAGGTTGAGAACATGAACAGAAGGGTCAGGACTAGGAAAGCTCGAATTCCAATAGCGCAGAAAAAGTAATTGAAGTTTGCTAAAATTCAGAAGTCAGAAAAGGGTACATCCATGTCGTTTCTGTGTTTGAAAAACAGTTTGCACAGTAATAGCCCAAAATCACTTTTTTTATTATAAAAGTGTCTGAGGAGCGTAACAGCTTTCTTCATAAACTTTGGCTTTGGTTTCGGTGAGACAAAAACAACATGACATAGATCAGTTAATTGTGTTAAAAGAGGGTGCGTTAAAAGAAAAGGAAGAAAACTGTTTCGTAATCCATGATTGGTTATTCGTTCAAAAGTCCATTGTTTCAGCCTTTGTTAGCTTTCTGGATTTGATTTGATATTTGTTCTTGTCTTTTTTTTTTCTTTGGTGGATTCTGACTTGTTTTGCATTGAATGAGAAGGTAGATGATGCAGGGAAGCTCGAGAAATGCAAATAAAACTGGGAAAACCTCAAGCAGAGAAAGAAAATTGGCTTTGAAACAAGATGTAATGCAATGTCACTGTTACTGTTCCTTGTCCTTGTTTGGGGTATGATTTTGTGGTCTGTTGTAGCTAACAACTGATCTGAATTCTCCAACTTTTCAGGTGGATAGGTTGAAGAAGAAGCTTAGGCATGAAGAGAATATTCATAGAGCATTGGAGAGGGCTTTCAATAGGCCATTGGGAGCTTTACCTCGTCTTCCTCCATATCTTCCTCCATACGTCAGTATATGAATTACTTAAGTCCTTTTTCTGAACACAGGCATTCTAGTCTTTTCACATGTTAGAAAGAGATTGGAATTGAAATTTGAGTGTTGAAATTTGATGTTCAAAACTATAGATACTAGCTCTTCTGGCTGAAGTGGCGGTTCTGGAAGAGGAAATTGTTAGGCTTGAAGAGAAGATTGTGCATTTCAGGCAGGATTTGTATCAGGAAGC
Organism: Vigna mungo; assembly: GCA_036885675.1. Lineage (NCBI taxonomy): Eukaryota > Viridiplantae > Streptophyta > Magnoliopsida > Fabales > Fabaceae > Vigna > Vigna mungo. The sequence goes on from CP144690.1 coordinate 42,772,199, forward strand.
TGTTTACATGTCATATTCTATGAGGAAACTTGAACATTCAGTTTCAGCTCCTCCAAACAAGTCAAACTCAACAACGGACAGTCCCAAGTTGGAAAAATTGAAGTTTCAATCCCAAACAGTTGGTAATTCTGCAGCATCATCTGCAACTAAGCCTACCACAACTCTCACAGGTGAGAAACTCAATTATGTTTCACTGGTTTTGATTAATCAATTGCTGCTTCAGATTTGAGCCATCATTTAGTTCAGTTTGTGCTGAAAATAATTAGTCAGACTTCCTCATTTTTTTGGATTGCCAGAGGATAAGGAGAATCAATCCTGTAGTAATTCTTCCAAGAGCAGGAATCAATCATCCAACCATATGAACAAATATCCAATTAGAAAACTTCACAATAAATCCCCACAGAAAAGATTGGATCATCCAAAAATAAAGGTTTGTCACGTTTAGTATACTTTAGAAATACTTTTGAGTTGTGTGATATCATGATATAGCCAGAAGATGAAATTGAAGAACTATTTCTTAGTCAATGAATGTGAGTTTTCACAATGTGCAGCAAGAACCAAGGTTGAACAGCCAGCAAATTGGAGATTTGAGAAACCATAGTACACATAAAAGTTCACCAGAAGCCGAGAGACCAAATATAATTTCAGAAAATATTGTGAAGTGCTTATCAAGCATTCTCTTGAGAATGAGTGCTGTGAAGAATCCAAGTTCTGCATGTGACATTCCACACCTGTGTGATCTAAGACCTAAAAACTGTGACGAAGGAACAGAGTTTGTGGATCCGTATGGCATCTGTTTGGAATTTGGGAAGAGGGATATCGGTCCATACAAGCAATTATGTGAAATTGATGCTAAATCTTTCAATCCAAAACGAACTGCAAATACTTTGTTTTTACAGCATCGTTTGAAGTATGTAATAATTTTTTATTTACATTCAAATACTGAGTCTACTTTTTCCATTACATTAATTTGATATTATTTGTGAAATTAGAAGTTTTAGATTTTTTACTCTGTGAAATTTGCAGACTTCTTTTCAGGAAACTAGAATCTGTCAACCTAGAAAACCTCAACCATCAGGAGAAGCTCGCATTCTGGATAAACATCTACAACTCCTGTATGATGAATGTATGTCAGCTATGTTCATTACAACAACATTTAGTGTAATCTGTGTCTATTTATTTTTTCTTACACAATTTATTTATCTTTCCTCAATGATCTAAAGTGGTGAACTTAATTAGCTTCTTAAAGCATAATAAATGATGATATTTTAGTGCTACTTTGCTTCAGGCATTTATAGAAAATGGCATACCAGAAAGTCCTGAAATGGCTGTTGCACTGATGAGGAAGGTATACCATGGACAATTAGAATAGTTTTTGTTTCTTATTTTGCTTGTTTTTCTATTAGTTTAGTACAACATAGTATAAGTGTGTTAACAACAATTTATGTTGTTCTTTTGTTACTCAGGCAACAATAAATGTGGGTGGACATGTGCTAAGTGCAACAACCATAGAGCACTTCATTCTTAGACTTCCTTATCATTGGAGATTTGTAAGTGTTGTCCATTTCAACTCTAGCTTTTCCATGGATGAGAATAAAGAGTTAACCACTAAGTTTCCAAACAGACATTTTCCAAGGGAACAAAAAATCATGAAATGACAGTAAGAAGCGTGTATGGACTGGAACTGTCAGAACCCCTTGTTACATTTGCTCTCTCCTGTGGAACCTGGTCCTCTCCTGCTGTAAGTTGATCAGTAGTTTACACAGAATTATGTAATCTTTCATAGCCCCACATTTGATGCTGTTCATTCATGATTAACATGTTTGTCTCTATGCATCATTAGAAATTTGAAAACAAGAGTAATTTCTACTCATTTATATAAAAAATATCTTTGATATGACGTTTAAAGCAGATTTATAAACTCTTATATACTTACCATTCAACAACCAAGTTGTTTGCCATTAGGTGAGGTTGGCAGCATGCATCAAACAAAGTCACAGTATCATGTTAATCATGTAAAGATTTGACAACTCTATCTATCCCCCTTTTTAATTTATAGATTTTCCATGAACTATGCCAAATGCAGGTGAGAGTTTACACTGCATCTCAGGTTGAGAATGAGCTGGAAGTGGCCAAAAGAGAGTTCTTACATGCAGCAATTGGATTTTCAACTTCAAAGTTTGCTCTCCCTAAGCTGCTGGATTGGTATTTACTGAACTTTGCAAAAGACTTGGAATCATTGCTGGACTGGATCTGCCTCCAGTTACCAAGTGAACTTGGGAAACAAGCCATAAAACTGCTAGAGGAAAGAAAAACTGAGCCCCTCTCACAGTTTGTACAAATAATGCCATATGAGTTCGGCTTTAGATACTTGATATGCACATAATTTCACTTCAGTTCCATGTACATTGCTTCACTGCAACTCTGTATACAACTGTAGATCATACATACAGACAAAGTAGATGACAATCTGTTCTCAACCCCTTTGGGAAGAAATGATCAGATTCCTTCTTAACTAAAGTGAATAAAACAATCACTGTATAAGCTATGGAATTTGAACTATGCAAAGTTTGTATCTTTTCCAATTAAATTTGAGTCATTGTTAAACCAATATGATATATCAATCACTTAAAGCCACAAGTCTTGTTATGGGACCAAATTTAAAACCTCAGTTGAATGCTCTCTCTCCCTTCAAACTCTTCAGAAGCACATGTTGATAAATGACTGCATTGAGAGGCAGATAAAGCTATGAGGGTCTGCATTAAACCAATCTGTTTCATATCAATCAATGAACAAAAGGGTGTTCGCATGTACTGAAGATTATAGAGTCCAACATTAAACCAATACGCAAACACCTTGTGGTCCATTTCATGGCAGGTTAGTTTTGGTGAGGCAGAAGAGTGATCTTCCATTAATGAGTATACTTTTGATACTGCAAAGTGCTCTAACTGCAATTCCATTATGGCCTTCACCACGCTTTCATTGCTTTGCAGCAGCAAGCATCGTTTGCCACTTAAAAGATGAATCATTAACTAAGTTTTCTCTTTGTATTCTTGTGTTTCCAACTACCAAGAGAACCCCTACTAGATGACCACATTTGGGTTCCTTAAGATTCAACTGGTCCATACCCACATGCTTTAAGATGGAACCAAACCACATTGTTTTATCTTCTATGAAAAAATTTCTGTGAAGTTGTAGTCATAAACCAGACCATAATGTTTTTTCTGCATCACACTGGTCCCCTACACAGACACACACGCACGAAGGAAACAAAATTCAGAATCCAACAGTTTATAACTGAGTTAGACTAAGAAAGTTATAATATAGTTTTGGAGATGTTATATAACATAACATGATCATTTCTACATTTAGATCTTCTAATATCTTGCATAATCTCTTATCCAATATATTTACATGTGTTAGTTAGTGTTGCGAAGTCATCACAAAGCATTAATCAAATATACAATAATGAATTCATGTTTAGAGTACTTAATGGTTGGTTAGAATCTATATGAATATTTAGAAAAAAAAAAAAATCAACCATGCATTGATTACTACGTTTACAAGCAAATGATATGTCAAAACATTTATAAAGACCTCCTTTTTAATATGGAAAATGATATTTTAACACTAATTTTTTGACATAATTTTGACGCTGCACACGTATGAAAATGTGGTTGGATGATTTAAAATTAAAAAAAAAACTTTGGTTTTTCTCTTTCAAATATGTCTTTTTCTCAGTTTTTTAATTTAAAATCATCCAACCACATTTTGACACGTGTGCAGTGTCAAAATGATGTCAAAAATTGGTGTTAAAATATCATTTTCCTTTTAATATTATAATAAGATATGGAATTAGTTACTTTGCTTCTTTATCTTTTGTCAGTGTGATTTGGTATTTGGGGTTGCTTGTTTGTCCATAATACGTTCTTATATATATATATATATATATATATAAAATGAACTTGTACAAATTTAATCTTTTTTAAAATACATGATTAGGAGTGAAATTTAACACTTTAAACTTTGAAAATATTTACAAAATCAGTCTTTACAAAATATTTACATAATAAAAAGCAACACATTTAGATTCTACCCTTACTAAAAGATGTTTTGGTTATATGTAAAATTGAGGTCTATTATGCATTCTAATTCCAAACAGTAATATTCTAAATTATGATTGAAGGTACCTTTTTATTCTAAATTAAAATGATTAGTAAAAAAAAAGTTAGATGGATGCTTAATAATTTTTTTTGATACATCTTAATTGATGATAATAAATAAGTGAATGGAGTCTGATTCTCTTTTGCAACAAATCATCCTCTTAGTGTTTATAGTTGGAATTTTGGAACAAAACAAAAACATAAATAGAAACAAGAGAATAATAGAACTTGTTAAATGAAAGTTGTTCTTTTTTTAACCAAATAGTTGGTTGAAGTGGTCTTATTTCATTTCTTTAAAACAAAGTTTTTGATTCAAGTTATATGAATGAAAAAAAAAACATTGAAAGAAACTATTTAAATCAAAATTAAAAAAAAATGGTAAGATATAAGAAATTATTTTTAAATGGAAATTTTTCCTTAAAACTACTTCAATTTTTCTAAAAATTTAATTTAATTTATATATATATATATATATATATATATATATATATATTTAAAAGTTATCAAAACTATAAAAATATAATTTTAAGAAAAAGATATTATTTATATGACTGTTTTTATACAACAAAAAGTTTATATAGTATTTTAAAAATATAAAAAATATTGTTAAAAATATATTTAGATAATTATTTAATTTTTATAAGTAATATAATTTAATTTTGTCTCATATGCACAAGTACATCTATAGCAATAAAGGAGATTCAAACTTTAGTGTACACAATTTTTTCTATTTTAACCCTTTTTAATAACTATTTTTTTAAAATTTAAATAAGCAATTTTTTTCCAATTTTATATTTTTAATAACTATCTTAAATCATTATTTATAATAAAAAAATATTTTTCAATTTTACTCTTTTAATAACTACTTTTTTTATTCCAATAATTATTCATAATAAAAAACAGCTATAAAATAAAACGTATAAAAATAAATAATGAAATAATGAAAAACATAAAATAATTTATTTTTATATTTTTTATATAAAATATTTTATAATTTATTAACATTTTTTAATAGCTAAAAGTCATTTTATAATTTAATAAAAAAAATTGTTATAGTAGAAGAAGGTGAACATATGTTTTCACTAATATAAAATAATATACTTAAATTAAAGTCACTTACCAATTATAACTTTGATAATATTTAAAATGATAAAAACATATAGTAAACAATTAAATTACAAATTCGTGATTTGATTCGATTAAGGCTTCGTCACGTTAGATTTCATAAATTAAATGATGCAAAAACTATATACGATTATTGGTGCATAATTCGTTTTTAACATCACCTCTTAGACATTAGTTAGGGAGAAATCCATTAATGACTGATAACATTTTTGTAAATAAGTTAACTGTATAGACTTCGGGTAGGAGAGATCCGACATTTATAATTTTGTAGACGTCGGGGTCCCTACTAACTGACGTCTATATGTTTGATAGGTAGGTGAAAAGTCATTTATTTCTCCCATATAGACGTTCGTTAGGAAGGGCACCGACGTCTATAATATTATAGACGTCAGGACCCCTCCGACCGACGTCTATATGTCTGACAGGTAGGTGAAAAGTCATTTTTTTTCCGCCATCTAGACGTTTGATCCCACCACCCCGACGTTTATATGCTATTATAGACGTCGGCTCCCCTTACAACTGATGTCTATATATACCACGAATATTAATTTTTAAATCAAACGTCACATTAGTGAGGTCCCCAACATATATTCGAGAATAGACGTCGGTCTCTGGAGCAACTGACGTCTTATTCCTTGTTAAATAAGACATTGCGAACCAACAGTTACACGCACTTCATCGTTTTCCATCGCTTTTTCTCTCTGTGGCATTGCATTTCCAGGTGAGTTTTATCTCTTTTGAACCGTTTAAACTTTCTTTTACTCCGATTAAAGTAGTCTTTGTTGTATTATCTTTCGTTTGAACCGATTAAAATGAGTTTTCGTTGTGTTTTGGTGTAGTTTTTCTCGTGTCTTTGGGTAACGTAGTGCACCTTCTCCCTTTGCTAGTTTCCTCGTAAGAAAAACTTGCGTCTTTTGGATATCTTATGGCATTTCAACCTAAAGCCGAACTTGGGTCCTTGTCTAGTTTTCATGTCACCGTATTATTTTTCTTTGGCGGTTGGAATAGAACTAGGTAACGACCTAGGTTCGGTTTTGGGTTAAATGCCATAAGAGATCCAAAAGACTCAATTTTTTCTTAGGAAGAAACTAGCAAAGGAAGGAGGTGTTACCACGCTACCCAAAGACACGAGCAAAACTACATTAAAACACAACGAAAACTCAGTAGACGTTGGTTAATGCCATGTCTGACGTCTATAGTGCCCTTAGACGTCGGTTCGTGCCATGCCCGACGTCTTGATAGTGTTTGTAGACGTCGGTTAGTGCCATGTTTGACGTCTTTATAGACGTCGGACATGACACTTAACTAACGTCTATAAGGATGTCGGACCTGCAAAGTTCGACGTCCCATTAACGTCACCCATAAAGACGCCGGGTTGGGATGTAACATTAAAAACCCAAAATAACAGACATCTAAAGCCCTTTCTGCACTAGTAGATATATCTCAATCTCCTCCATACATTCACGTATAAATCATATTAGTTTTAATCTTTTAGCAACTAGTTATAAATTAATATGTCAAATTGCTAATCCCTTAGTCAAGTTAACATACAATTTGTGTCAAGATTAAGATGTTCAAAGTGACCAAATGATTGAGTCAATCCCTAGATCCCAAATCACTTCATTGTTCTATCTATATCCAAATTCTAATTTATTTCCTAATGATTAGATATTTTCATATATCATGATATTCCATCATCCACAATTATAATATAGATAAAACATATGATCACAATGAATTTATATTGCACAAGAAGATTTACATTAATTTAAGTTCATTGCATCCAATCTTAATGAAATAGGAGTTTAAGTGCTCATATACATCTAAAACATACATATTGGTGGAAATTGATTATTGCACGAAGTTTTGATGACTTAAAGTTGTCTCTTACCGAAATTCTGAGTTCTTTTGTGTTTTCACACTTCAAAACTATTTTCTCTCGATAATTCACGACGTAATAACTATTTTCAAAAATCCAACTCATGTTAAGCGAAGAACACACTTATTGAATATTTGGCTTATTTGTTGTTATTTCTTTTAAATATTTTTAAATAAAAATAAGCAGAATTGTATTTGTATGTGTTAGTATAATTTGTTTACTTTAAAAACAAGTAGTTTTCTATTTAGTTTTTAAAAGTAAATTATCTTTTGTGTTAACAATCAGTTTTTCCATGCTCCACTATTTGTCCTGATCGGTGGAATAGGTGGACCTTCACTTTTTGAGTCAAACAAAACCACTTTAGGCTTTCTAAGTCATAATAAGGTATTTCATTATTATATATCTTTAAGTTTTATTAAAAAACATTTTCTTTTTAAAAACTTATTTTCATAATATATTAAGTTATAATTCAAAATGTATTTTTCATAAGACAAATTTTTGTAGAGAAACGTCTTTAATTTGTTTAGATCTTTTCATTTTGTTTAAAGGATCCTTTAATCTTCTATGACTTATGACATTTGTTAAGTAGGTGCAATAAGTATACAAGTAGTAAAGTATTTTTTTTAAGTAGAAATATCAAATCTTAATACGATATTGTTTTAATTGCATAAATAAAAGATAATAAAGTAAGAAAAATAAAATTTGAAGTTGAAGTGATTATTTCAACAATTAACAAATACATTAAAAGAAGTGATATAATAGGTTAAAGTTAGATCCACAACACCACTCCTCCTATAAATAATTTAAAATAAATTTATATTTATAAATATAAATTAAATTATCAATTTATTAAAATTTTCAAATAATCAAAATTAAATAATTTTAATCACTACTGTACAGTTATAATTAACTCATCACATTATATTTCAAGAGTTATTAAATAAGTTTGATTACAATTGATCTATTTCTATCATTAAATTCAATTGGATGTTCTTTCCAATATTTTATATTTTAAACATTAATCACGTTAACGAACAATACAAATTAGATATCACTTTGATCAATTTTTGACTTTCACGATCTAACTTTAATAAATAAAGAGAAAAATTACTTATAATTTTTAACAAATAAAAACTGATTTGTAATTAATGTTTGAAAAGATGTTTTGCTACCTTAATTATGAGGATTTTTGAATTTATTCTGTTTGTCAAAAGTTATAGCACACATAAATTTTCATTTATAGTAATTTTATGGGGTTCCACTGCTTCATTTAGTCATTTTTAAGTGTCGTTTGTTTGAGATAGACAAAATGCAATAAACTTTTTCATTTTAGTAAAATATTTATAATATTTTTTATTTTTACATTAAATATGTAATTAAAAATTAGGTGAAAAAATAAGGGTATATTAATAAAATCTAGAAATATAAGGAAAAGGTGTAATAAGGAAATTGAGAAAACCCAAATAGTTCCTACAAGACCGCAATACACACATGCTGCCCTCTTCTAGATGAACAAATTATGAGCAAGTCAAACCGTTGACTTTGACTTGAACCATTCCACACTAAGCATAATTGCACAACTAGTTCTAATTTCTTTATATAATCAATATTTTAAAATTTATACTAATTATTGTTAACCGCCTTCTTCATTTTATATATCTCATTCATCTAAAAAAATAAAACCAATTGAAAATTCAAATGACAATCATGTTGAGTAAAAATAAAAAACTAAAACAATTTATTAAAAAAAACTCATAAATTATTATTTTAAAATTTTCAGTTAAAAATAGTATGATTCTCTTATGTAAACCTAATTCAAGTCTCATTAGTATTTTACCTTTTTAATGAAATCCTAGTTAAACTAAATTTGCGTATATACACTTCAATTATTTCGTTTTTCATTTCGTTAGAATTTTTAGACCGATTAAAAATAAAGTCAAAATTTAAAATGAATAGAATAATCATTATTTTATAGATTGATTTAGAAGGAATAAATAAATTTAAATTTATATAAATCTTATTAGTTTGATAATGATTTTACTTGTATTAATTATTGCTATTATTTTATTTATTTTCTTTTAGATAAGATGTAATGTTTGTTATGTAAAGGGTCAATTCTAGAAGGTTTTTTGTGCTGAACAAGTCATGTTGAGACATTAACCACACATGTTTGTGACCTCTAAGGTGGGAACGATATTGTCAAAAGTAACACGCCACACAACAATAACTAATACATTAAAATAGTAAGCTTTCAATGTATTTTTATTTCATGCAAAAATATTTTTTATCATAAAGTCTTTATCATCAAATTGAGACTACTTTGTTTTCTGCATGCAAATCCACATTGTGGTCTATTTCGAGTATTTATCATTAACCACGAATTTCACAATCATCCTCATCAATCCTTATCCAAATTCCATAAAATAGAAGACAACCTTTTAAAAAAAATAAATATATAATTTTGTAATTATTTATTAAATTATTTTCTATTCATGTTGAATTAGCAAGTGGTTCTAGATTATAAGAAATTATAAGACACTCCTACCCTTATCTTCACCAAAGATGATAATAATAATCCATGGTTTTGTTTTTTTATTATTTAATAGCAGCTTTCAATTGACCAAGTTAAGGGTAATCACGTAAATTAACCACCAACCAATTGAAAAGTGCCTACACCCACATGCGTGTACATAAATAATACATTAGGAATTAGAAATACCTTCACATCAAAATCTTCTCGAAGCATGCAATGGGAACGATATATAACAACACTTATTTTTCAAAAGCATTTTTTCTCTTTACTGAGATTTCACGTAAATCTCATCACTAATACGAGACTAGTACACATAACATTTATTATATTGGATAATGTTTCTAATATATTTTTATTTAAAAAAGTGAATTTTCAGTCTAACTCAACCTCACAACATAACATTTAAAGTTCAATTTTTAACATAATATCAGAGTCACGTTACAATCTATCATAGCGATATTTGTTGTTTGTTAACATATATATTTCGACGTGAGAGGTATCTTAGAAGTTTCATATCGACTAGACATAAGACAAATTTAGAATATATAAGTGAGTACAAATCTTATCTTATAAAATAGTTTTATAGAATTAAATTAAGTTTAAAGTTTACTTTTTAATATTTTTATTATTGAACTATGGCTATAAATTTGTTTGGTGAAATAGTATTCTTGTTAAATATTTCATTTGCTTATATTGAAACGTGGACATGAATTAAATAAATGGAGCCACCCAATTGAATCCTTTGTCACCACGTAAATTTCCTATATATGAGTTTATATTACATAGATGCTTACCAAACCAAAAGATATATAAAATTCAGCCATGTGGGTCAACAATTTTGGGTATTGATTATAGTTTTCTTTATGCACGATTTTGTATCACAGCTAGCACCAAATTAGAGACAATTTTCATGTAAAGAAAAACAAACGGTATTAAAAGGCGGCTAAATTAACGTGTGACATAACAAAAATGGTCAACAAACCCTAATTTTCCCATATCAAATGATCTTTCTTCTCACCTTCCTCCACCCCTTCACCATCATCCCCATGTCTTATATAAATACCAACATCTCTCACACATAACTTTTGCTACAAACCCAACACACAAACACAAAAGTAGAAGCAGAAGCACAAGAACATAAGGTGTCAGATACTTGGTTTATATTATTAGGTTAAGGTAGCTTTGATTGAAGAAAGATATGGAAGTGGTGATACAAAGTCCCAGTAGTCCAACTATGGATAATTTCGATTTTGGAAGCAACATCGGTTCGATCTATCACAGTGTTCCTTCTTCGCCAAAAGGGTTTGGAAATTACTTCTTGAGTGCACCGGCGAGTCCTTCAAGGTTGTCTCAATTGTACTCGGAGTTTGAATATTATTCATCCGCCGCAACCTCTTCATCCGAAGCTGCTGCCGACAAAGTTCATGATGATGATGATGACGACGACGACAAAGATGATTACAGTTTCGCGTTTTCCGTGAGTCGTGAATCCGACAAGTCTTCTCGTTCAGCGGAAGAGCTCTTCGACGGCGGAAAAATCAAACCTTTGAATGAATCTCGTGATCCTAAAAGTGAAGAAAGAAGAGGAAGAGGAAAAGAGAAGTTGCCGTCGTCAAGCTCGAACCGTAGGGTGACACGATCGCACTCTCCTTATAGATGGGAAGCGGAAAAAAAACAACTACAACAACAACCTAAGAGTAACAAAGAGGAATCTAGCGTGTTGTCCTCGAGTTCTTCTTCGAAGGGTGGTTCAAAGAGGTGGTGGTTGACGGATCTTCTGCTTTTTCGAAGTGCCTCTGAAGGGAGAGGGTCGTGCAAGGACCCGTTGAAGAAGTACTATAAGAAGAATGGTAGCGAGGAGGTTAAAGGGTCGTCGAGTTTCAGATCATCGGATTCGTCGAGAAGAAAGGGACAAGTTTCAGCTCATGAGTTACACTATGCCATGAAGAGAGCAGAGTCAAAGGATATGAAGAAGAGAACTTTCTTACCTTACAGACAAGGGATTCTCGGAAGATTGGCTGGTTTTGGAATCTAGCTGTTTTATTACCATGATCAAGTTTCTTACGCATTAATTTCTTGGTTTTTTTCTTTTCGTAAAAAAAAATGTTGTATTCTTTTGTTGAAATTGTAATATGAGATAAGTGGGTTTAAGCTGTGTTAACCCCGTCATTTCTCTTTCTTTTTTGTATAGATATAATTATAAACGATGTGAGCTGCAATTTGCAAATCATCAATTTAATATACATTTACTTCATCGATATGGAACAAAAGTAATCGTATTCTTTATTTATTACCATATAGTTATATTCGTCACTACATATATATGTTTTAGTATCGTGGTTGAAACATAATTAATCACACTAAAAAAGTTTAATGATTTTAATTAGAGTTACCAAATGAGTTGCTTTTTTTATTAGTATAAGACGTCTAAGAAAAAGGATTTGGGCCTCACTGGAATCTCTTACTAGCAGTGCAATTTCTTCCTGCACCTCATATGTTTGTTCCTCCAACCTTATCTCATTTTGTTTTTTCTGAAATAAATTCAAAAGTCATTGCACAATCCGTAAGTTAAAAATAGCTTTGTAAATCAGATAACAAAAGTAACTTCTACAAGTTGAAAAGGGTTAAAAGTGAATAGCTTCGGATTATACAATCACAAAGTCATTTCACTTACCAATTACACAATTTAAAACTCATTTTTAATTTTAAAATTACATAATTCAGAAATTATTTTTAGATTTTTTGACCTATACATATTGTATATGAATTTTGGATTGTATAATTCAAAAGAACAGAATGAGAATTTTCAATATAGGAATGGAGAAAGAAACTGCCTAGAAGTTGTATATTTCATGGTCCACTGGAGTAGCTGTTATTGACCTACTTTTTTTTATGTGAATTTTAAAATAAATAATAATACCAAAATTCTCTGTCTCATATATATATATATATATATATATATATATATATATATATGTGTGTGTGTTTCGGTAGATATTTTGTGGGACCGAGACACTAATTTGGCGGACGTAGATATTTTGTAGAATAACTGAAAAATTAAAAAGTTATTCTTGAAAATATCATTTATTCAATGACTAGAATTAAACGAGGATATATAGCTCACAAAAGGAGGACAAAAATTCGTTTCTTCATATCAAGTTTTTGCGGAGCTCATTCAAGACTTACTCGAACTATTACTCAACAGAAATTGAAAGCTTTGGTTTCGGCTCATCGTGATAGAGATAGGAAAAAAAGAGATTTTCGTGGTTTATGGATTAGTCGAATAAATGCAGTAATTCGCGAGAATCTAAAAGTATCTTATATTTATAGTAATTTAATTAATAGTCTATACACGAAGCAATTGCTTCTTAATCGTAAAATAGTTGCACAAATTGCTATATTAAAAGAGAATTGTCTTTTTATGATTGCCGATAATATCCTAAAAAATTAAAACCCCTTATTTACGAAGGTATAGACTAGAAATTTGTTTATTTTGATAGCTTTATGCTAAAGCTATCAAAATAAACAACCATGCTTCAAAAATTATTCTTCGTTACCTATTATCTATTACAACAACAAAATCAAATGGAATTATCCTAATTTTGAACAAAACATCAATCCATGTTTAATTCGAATCTAAATTCAAATTGGATTTCAAATTTTTAATTTCTATTTTTTTTTCTTAAAGTATTAATTTTAGCAGTCAACTCGCTTTTTTCAAATTGTTTTTCGTTATTAAGAAAAGGTAACGAAGATAAAATACGAGTTTGTTTTATAGCAATTGTAAGTTGTTGTTTTAAGGTCAATCTATTTACACGTCTAGATAATATTTTTCCTTGTTCACTAATAAATCGACAAATTAAACCCATGTTTTTATAATCAATTCGGTCCCCCGATTGAATCGGGGGCAAACGTCTACGAAAAGATCGCTTGGATTTAATAAAGAGTCGCTTAGATTTTTTCAACTAGGCAGGTGTATTGTGTCGATTCTTGTTAGTAATTTATCTAGAAATACTGCTTGATTCCTTATTTAGACTCTTTTTATCACAACTAGTACCTTTCAAAATAACACTTACTCGGATATCTTTACCCTTGGACATGACCCTCCTTTGGGTTTTTAATTAACTTATATTAGTGAAGGGTTTTCACTATTTGAGTATTTGAGAATGATAGAGTGAGTCAAGCATGAGTTGAACATGAGTAGAATTTGATTGAAAAGTCCTTGGAAGATTATTTGAAGATACCTGGCTTGTGACCCTGACTCTCTATTTATAATTTGTCTCACGGACCTTAAGCTGATATAAGCCCAATAAAATATAAACAGAATAAAATATAAACAGAATATAATATAAACAGACTTACCTGAAAATCTGATTAGTTGCTAAATATCTTTAATTAGATATTCTTGATTATTTTATATCTTTAATAAGATATATCGTAACCGCCCTGATATCATACTGTGCATATATATATATATATATATATAATTTATGTATTTATTTATTTGATAGTATAATATGGGAAGAAGGACTCAAAATCAATTTTGAGTTAGGAAAGCTAAGAGTGTTTAACTTTTGATTGAATAGTATGTATAAGACCATGAAAAAAAATCTTGATTTACTATCTCCATTAAGACCTTGTTGCAAACAAGAACAATTATCAAAATCAATTTGGCTTTTGGATAATCAAATTCAATCATAAACTTAAATCTTTTTCATCTTAACAATTATGACTATTTTTAATCTAATATACAGAGAAAAAAAAACAATATATTTTAAGAATTGCAATGTGAGAAACTAATTGTAGAAATAGAATACAGTTTAACCTAAAGCAGGAAAAAGAAACAAACTAGATTCGTAGAGTTATTACCTAGCATTAGATAGAGTAATTAAAGCTCTTTAATTTGAATAAATAAGCAATTAATTGACTGTCCTCAAAGTAAGAAAAAGATAAGAAAGCACAGAGTTTTTTTATTCTATTTCTAACACCAACTTTACTACTAAAACCTGACTCTCATTTTAGTAAATTGAATTAATTTGTTGATTTTTTTCAAAGAAAAAAAAATGTTTTCTACTGATTTTATTTTTATTTTTTGTAATGGTAGGAGATCATCATTTACACAACATTCCAGCACTTTTAATTTGTATATTATAATAGGAAAATATTTTTTAAAAAACTTTTTTTTGATAATATGCAAAAATACTTTTGATAATTGTTTATGCGCAGCAAAAATACACTTAATTGTATTTTTATTCACGTTTAAAAATGTTGGCTTGTACACAAAATGTCACTCTCCTTTTGGAATTTAATAGTTATGTAGGGATCATAACATAATGTTAAATGGTTACACTTCATCAACCAATAATCACTGTTACTACGATTATTAATTAATTGTTATCAAAAGAATAAATTTGTTGTTTGTGATTAAATAACTGTAACAAAAGAAGTTAAATTTATTACATTTTTGTTCCTCTAATCAATACAGTGTGTAGATCGTTTTAATTACTTTATTTTAATTCATATATATTTAGAAAACGGACACTTTTACGTAGTCTTTTAATTAATATTTAATTTGTAACATATGTGACTATTAAGTGATATGAGCATATTCGTGGTGTTAACTATTTAATTTTTACAAGTTGAATGATTTAATGTAAATATTAAATAATTAATGTTGAATAAAGTATAAAATAAATAAAATAAAATAAAATATCATACATGTTGGAACAAATTAACTAATCGAATTGGTGTACCATTAAAATTATTAAAAAAATTGCATAGTGAATTAAAATTGTACATATTTTAAATATAAGGGTTAGCAATTAGAATTATAAAGTTCAAATTATTAACTTTATGAGATAAAAAGTAAAATAAAATCATATTATAATAACTAAATTTGAACTTTTAATATATTTGGCCTATAAAAGTGGTTTTTGTGAACCCTTACTGTCCACATTCTATTTGTAACCCCCACTTAAATTTGGGCATCACAAGCTTCACACAACAACATAGAACTTTTCCTATAGAAATAAATTCACAATTTTTATCATTTATCTCTATTTATATTTTCTTCATAAATGATATTATATTTTATTTATACCATCAAACAATAAGATTTTTTTTTAAAAAAAATATTACACTTGTAAAAAACATTTTTTTTTTAAAAAATATTGCACTTGGTCTTAATCCGTGTAAGGTAGGATTAAGACACTAGTGCAAAAACAGCGTATAACGTCACGTGTTTAACGTCGAACTACTCAATAGCCAACATTAAAAATGAACGGTGGCATTTTTATAAATAAATGCAATTATTAAACATCGTTTAGAATTGTAATTCAACATAAAAGAATATAAAACGTCGAATGTCCCAGTGTTAGATATTAAAAGGTTAGTGAATTAAAAAAAATTGAGCGGGAAATTGAAAATTCATTCACTTTATCTTACCGTGCAAGACTCTTTTCTCTGCTCAAACTTTTTTCGAACGAAGTTTGACGACTATCACATATAATATTTCTTTCATTTGATACAAATGCATGCTAATTAACTACTTTAGGTATGATTTTCGTTTGCTTTCACCGATTATTTTCGTGTTCTTGTCCTTCATACTGTTGGCAACACTTTATTCTGATGAACCCAGGTTAATTTTCGTTTTCGTTTTGAAGAACTTATTTGCTGATAACTTGTTTGTTATTTTTTTGTTGAACTTGTTTGATGTTGTTGTTGTTTGGTTGAATTTGTTTGTTGTTATTGTTTGATGTTTGATTGAACTTCTTTGTTGCTTCTTATTATTCTTTGATTGATCATATATTACTCTTCATAGTCCATGCTTTATAAAATACCAAAAACTAAAAATTGTTGTTTTTTCTGCTTTTCAGGACTCATAGAACTGTAACAAAGGATCGCAATTATTTTAAAAAAATGATTAACGTTGTATATTGACAAAATTCGACGTGAAATTAATGTCGAATTTTTTATATTTGATGTCAATTTATGTCTCCTGATATAACGTCGTTCTCAAATTCGACGTGAAAGGCAAAAAATATTCGACATTATAGACTATTTTTATACTAGTGAGAAAATTTATAGAATCAAAAAATTCTCTATTTAAAAAGTTTACAAGACCAAAATATTTATAAAAGTATCTGTGAATTAAGACTGATTTATTGTTTTTCTTTTTCTATCTATAATTAATAGAAGGCAACAATTTTGTCATATATTTGAAAAGATAAATATTCATTCCTTTTGGTTAGAATTGAAATTTTTCATCCATATTGACTCGTCTTAACCTTTTATCTAGATTGACTTGTCTATTTTTTTAATCAAATCAATTTATCTTAACCTTTAGTTTGAGCTAATATATTTTACACATAATACAATTTATCTTAACCTTTAATTCAAATCATTCAATTCATATCTATCTGTTATTATTTTTAAAGTCAATCCATCTGAATTTTAATAGGAAGGTGTGGAAAATGGAATGTTTTTTTAACCCATATACCCTATATCATATATCAAATTCACACTTCTAATTAAATAATTAGTTAAAGTTGAGGATTCTCATACTCTTCTAAACACACACGTGAAATTGAGGGGGACCAAAGGGACACAATGCCAAAATTGAAATGAAATCCTTTTCTCTTTTTGGAAAATAAACAAATGCACACCAATTCATATCTTCCAACTTTTTCATCCAAAATCACAGTCATTGTCCTCCCGAGTTCTACGTGAACCGTAGGATCACATGTTCTATTTTATCCTCACAATGCTCTTTATCATCAAATTTGCATGAAAAATTCTTTTTTTTTTCTATAATCATAAAATATCTTTATTATGAGAAATTAAAAACTTGTTGACTTCTCAATAGAGTAAGAGATTCAGTTAAACAAGATTGAACAATATAAGAAATGTTAGGTAATAATTCAAGAATGAAAATTATCACAAGAAGTGCAAACCTAATTTTAGTTTTGTATTAATAGATTTACCATACTCTTTTAAGGAATAATATACCACCAATAAAACAAGTGATAATTATCCCACCAATTAAAGTAGTGGCTCCAAATCCAGAATCAAATATATGTATTTATTATCTAACTTTAATAATGCATTTTCATTTTTTATTTTTTTATTAATATTTACTGCTATGTTTTATTCTTTAAAATACATTTTATACAGTCAACTTATAGTGAATTTGAATCCTATCTTACAAATTAATTAATTTTGTAAAATTGAATTAGATTTAAAATCTACAGTTTTAACTTATACAAAGTCATAAATTAAAATTTATTTTAATTAAATTTATTATTTATTGAATCTTTTGTTTTATTTGTTATCAAACTATGGCAGAATCCATTAATATCTAATTTTATTGTAAAATACATATATCTTGCTTTCTCTCGGTGTGAGGAATGTACTTTGGAATCTAGTGTTAATTTACAACATAAAAGTGGTTCAAAAATCTATAACTTTTTAAGAATTATAATAAACTTTTATCTATATATATTTCTTTAGATTATATAATATATATTCTCTGAACAGATTTTAGTGTGCAAATAGTGAAATAAATAAGACTTTTTAGTCTATAAAAAAATTACAACTTTTGTCTTCTTTGAAGATTTAGTAATGAATAATGCTAAAAAAAACAATGCATAATTCTAAAGCAATCTATTATGAGACTTAATTTTTTATCACGGAAGAGTTTGCAAAGTTTGCAACACTGAAGTTATAGCATAGCCTAGGGTATTAATTAACATTATCGGCATCATGTGTCGCCATGTTTGACAAACTTTATGTTTGGAACATATGAAACAGATAAGAATGGGAGAGAGAAGAATTGAAATATATTGAGAGATTTTTTTTATTTTTTTATTTTTGTAAAATGAGATGAATTTTTTAATTGAATTAACATTTATTTTAACTTTTTTTCCCATTTGTCCATTTCTTTGTTTTCTGCCAAATATAAAGTGAAATATATATTTTATGTTATGAGTTTAATTCTTATTTTAAACAGAATTATATATAAAATTCATTTTATAAATCAAATCACTCAAAAGTAATTCGGTAAATGTTTAAGCAGAACATATGCGATTTGTTATTAATTAAAACATATATACTTACAAAACATAGAGTAAACTATAACTATATGATAAAATATTAAAAGGCTTATAGTTAGTCAAAGATAAATAAAAGAATAATGTGAATTTGAAGGGTGGAATATTTAATATAAAGTAGGTCTATAAGTAGTACATATGTAAGTTGTGTAGGAGTTTCTCCGTAAGAACTTATAAAAGACAAAAATATATAAAGGAAAAATAAATAAATAAACTAGTCCGTAAATTAAAATTAATGTATGGATAAGTGAATTTGTAAAACTTTTATTACAAAGCTTTTTTAAACTTTCTATTTTTCAATTCATATTATAAGTTTAGCTGATAAAAGGTTAATTTGATTTTTTTGGAAATACTTTTTTATTATTTCTAAAAGGCATCCTTAGCCAGAACTTTTTTAGCAAAAATGTAATTAATTGAAAGTCAGTTCTACACTGATGTAATTAAATTAAATTAGGTAAAAGTAGATAAATTTTCCTTTTATATTTGAGATATTCATCATGCTCTATTTTATTAGTTGAAAATTACTAAAGTATATAAATAAAGAGAGAAAACCAATCAATAAAGGTGGTCTCACAATTTTTTATTTTTTGCATTTTAATTAGTTTTAACCAATGAAATAGTATGTAAAAAAGAAAAAAGAAAGGGTTTAAAATTGTTATCACCCTTTTTTCATATTGGAATCCATTAAACTTTATTTACTTTTGTTGTAGTTGATTATTAAGAGAGTGTTTATATATACATCTCTCTAATATAGTCATGAAATTACAACTATATGAGATTTATTTAGAGAAAAAAAAAAGTATTTATTGTTACTTTAACCTTACGTAAGTGTATTTAAATTAGTCTACGCAATAAATTGGAGGAGAAATAAGAATAACATTCCTCACTGTGCTTTTCCTCTAACTTAAGGTAACTGTGTTTAAAAAGTATTTTTAATTATAGTTTTAATATTCAAATAAATAATAATAACTATTGAAGTTATTTATCAAATTGTTTATCTTTAGTACAGTGATATATTTGATGCTATACATTTTTAGCAATAAGTGACGATAAAAAAGTTCACTTAATATTGGACATTAATATAATTGGTCTAATCGACTCTAAACCATCATTAACTAAAACATGTGTGCTAATGTGAACTTAGTATAAACTTAACTAACACTAACTCAAAAGTGTTAAAAGTTAATAAAATTAACATTAGTCTAATTGTTGCTCATCTTATTTTTTTTTTTTTAGAAATTATATGTATTTTAGAGTTGGCTACACACTTGCTTTATTGTTTATTTAAATTAGTATTTATTATGCTAACACTAATATTATATATTATTATTTATTTAAATTAATATTTGTTAAATTTTTCTTAATTTATTTGCTATAAATTTGTGTGTCTTTGTAAGAATAAATATTAAAGATCATAAATAATTTTTAATTCAAAGATTCACATATAAAAGTGACACAAATTTTCTCTTTCACTTCTATACCCATCTTCATTTACTTATTTTATTCATCCATCCTTCCTTTTTATTCAAACCCATCCTTCACAAATCCATACTAGTGAATTAGCATATGCAATTCTATAATTTATTGTATATGAACGTCATTTAGTAATTCTTGTCAATATTTAATTATCAGTGTCGTTTTTTAATACTAAATAATAATTTTCACATAGTAATTTTAACTATTGTAATTTAATTTATTTTCTAATATTATATTTTTTAGGTTAAATATCTTTTTAATCTCAAAACTTAAATATAAAATTAAAATTTGTTTATACATAAAATTTTGATACATTTTTATTTTTAAACTTTTAAAAATAAATAAATATTATTTTTTTAAAATAAAATGTTATTTTAGAACACGATTTGATATATAAATTTAAAACTTAAAATCATGTTTAACCAAATATACTTTACCTGATTTAAACCTCAAATACATATAAAACTATAATCACTTAACTTCACACAGGTTATCGTGAAATGGACAACCTTACTTATAATTACTACACGTGACCAATAAATAATAAACGAATTCAAGAATAAAGAGAATAATGATTAATGAAAAGAAAAAAGACGTTTACTAAATAGCAATGCGACAAAACCATGTCAAAGGAAACAACATAACACAAACCGAAATCAAGAATAGTAAGAGCAATAATACAACGTTGCAACTCTACAACCTAATCAATCAAATCAAGAGTGTTAGCCAGCCATAAAACGTTGGATTTCATAATGAAAATTCAGTTTTCTTTTTATTATTTTATAGTAAAAAAATAGGAAAATGTATTTTTAACCACTTATTTTGATAACTTTTTACAACTGTTTATATAAATAGTAATACGTAATTTATTGTAAAAATTTATTAAAAAAATTTATTAAAATATTATCATAGTATAAATTATTTAAATTGTTATATTTTATGATCATGATAAAAATAAAGCAGAGAATTAAATAAATAAATAAATTTTTTAAGCATAGAAACCCTAAATAATTGAAGAGACTGTGCAAGACACATTTTCCAAACCCTAAATTACATAATCTCTCACCCACCTTCCTAGAAGCTCCCTTGAATTGCACTCGTGCATGAACCTCACACTCTTTTTTTCTCATATATAACCAAAATCAGACTGACTCAAAAATCAAATCCATAAAATGAGAAGATTCAAACAATGTTCTTCTTCATTCTCTTCTCATTATTCTGCTTCTGAATCCAATCCTAGTAATAATCAAAACAGCAACAATGGTGTTAGAGTAAGAGGGACGTGGAGTGCAGAAGAAGATAGGGTTCTCACTGGGCTTGTGGAGGCCCATGGGCCGAAAAACTGGGCCTTGATAAGCCTACACGTAAAGGGCCGGTCTGGGAAGTCGTGCAGGCTTCGGTGGTGCAACCAGCTGAGTCCAACGGTGGAGCACCGACCGTTCACCACGCGTGAGGACGCGATTATCTTGCACGCGCACGACCGGTTAGGGAACAAGTGGGCAGCCATTGCGAGAATGCTTCCGGGCAGGACCGATAACGCCGTTAAGAACCACTGGAACGCCACGCTCAAGCGCAGGGTCTCCCAACGACGTCGTTTTGGGGATGACCCATTGACTGCGCTGACTCTGGCGCCGCCGGGAAGCGGCGGCGGAGGTTGGACGGCGGGGTTTCGCGATGTGGTTGCGAGGGAAGTCAGAGAATATGTGTCTTTCTCGTTTTCCGACGACTTGGGCGCTAACGAGAAATTATCCAATTACTAATTTTTATTCGGTAATGGAATTTATGTTGTTAAGACTTGAAGTGTTCATTCTAAAATTTATACTATTTATTAATATAAAATTAAATTTGTAATTAATAATAAATTTTAATTAAGCAGTAATTTGTTATTTATATAATATTATAAAAACTAAGAGAGACACATTTGTCTACATGTAAGAAAAATAAAGAAATGGTTATGACCTAATCAAAATTAGTAAAACAATAAAAATAAAATTATAGTGACTAAAAGTTGATGTTTTTCTATATTATTCTATCAAAATATATATTTTTTATTAGTGATTTTTTATTTTTTAAAAAATAAACAATTGTTGATCGAAACAAAAGAAATGTTGTTCAAAATGTTTTTTTTATGTTACTTTTATCTTATGTTGTATTTTTTATTTATTTGGATAAATATGATTAGAATAGAGAGTGGTGCCTATTACTTATTATCTTTATCTGTGGGAGAGATCACATTGATCTTTTTATATGGACAGTGTTAATGTTGATATGTATTTGTGGGAGAGATCACATTGATTTTCTTATGTAGATAGTGTTAATGTTGATATATACTTGGAAGATGTATCTATACATGGAATTGATTTCTAATGGATAAACGAATGTATTCCTATTCACAAACTATCACAAACTATGTTGATCCCTTTGTTAGAACTTTGTGGGATAATAAGGTTATGTAACAATAAAAATAAAATTGTAGTGAGTGAAAATAAATTTATATTATTCTATTAAAAGATACACTTTTTGCTAGTGTCTTTTTTATTAACACAATTGTTCGAAATATAAGAAATGCGTTATTGAATTGTGTAATTCAAAATAACTTTCATGTTACTTTTATTTTATGCTGTATTATTTTATTTTTGATTTGAATAAATATGGTTATAATAGAGGGTGATGCCTCTTACTTATGATCTTCATTTGTCGAAAAGATCACATTGATCATTTTATAAACACAATTTTTCAAAATATAAGAATTTTGCTATTGAATTGTGTAATTCAAAATGATTTTTATGTTAGTTTTATTTTATGTTGTATTGTTTTATTTTTTAGTTGGATAAATATGGTTATAATAAAGGGTGATGTCTCTCACCAATGATCTCCCTTTGTTGCAAATATCACATTGATGATCTTATGTTGGTAGTGTGAATGTTGACATGTATGTGAATGACATATAATTGATTTCTAAGAGATAAACTAATGTATCCCTATTTACAGTGTTGATCCTTTTGTAAAAACTTTGTTGGATCGTAAAGTTATGCAAGAAATTAACTTTATTTATTATTATAAAAATTCATGAAATTATTGACAAAAATAAATTCATCGATAAATTTAATTTATTGACAAATTTTATTTATGAATTTAACAATTTTAATTATTAACGGATCTGTCGGTAATGTATAAGTTGGTAATACACAATTCACTTACTAACAAACAAAATTCGTTTGAAAATCTTTTGGTAATTACAATTGACAAAATCTGTCAAAAGAGTGACAAAATTACTGTCTATTTTTCTTTCTCCGTGAACGACAAAATATTTTTCTCTCTCGCGCAAACCATTTTCTTCATTTCTTTCCTCTCATCTTAAGAGCCATTGTTCTCCTCCTCTACGACCATTTTTCTCTCTCAAGTAGTCATCTTCCCACACTTCTCCTATCTCAATTCAAGCCACCACAACTACAAGGCTCTTTGACGGAGGAGAACCACTAGAAGCAGTGTGCAAACTGCCATCTCTTCCATTAAGAAGATAGAACCACCATGTATGATAAAGGGAGAACGCCACAACTACGAGATGAAGATAGTTGTGGCGTAGTGTGTGTTGGAGATGAAGAAAAGATGGTTGTTGTGATAATACTGGCATGGTTATGGTGTGGTGTGTTGTTAGAGATGAAAAAAATATGGTTGTTCGAAGAATAGATTGGGAATTTTTCCTAATTTTAGGGTGTCTAAAAGAATTAGGGTAACTATGTTTAGTCTTTGATTTTGGTTTTGGAATGAATTGGGTTTCTGTTTTTGTTTAAGAATGAAGAAAAATTGATAAAAATAGTTAGTATTTATTTATGGGTGTCAAGATATTAACATTTATAGTGTTTATAATGAATCAGATTATTTTATACTATAAGAATATCCCTAATTATTGATAAAATTTTATTAAAAGGAGTAAATTTATTATTGAAATTTATCGATAAATTAGAATTTTAATTATCGATGAAAATTTAGGTAAGTAATGCATCCATTTGTAAAATTTGTTAATTATTTAAAACTTTTATTAATGATGGATTTGTTTGAATTTTGTTTCGGCCTTTGACCATTTGTTCCTTAGATCTTTAGGTAAATTAATCAAGAATGAATTTTGTTTGAAAATTCATTCATAATTATGTGAATAATTGAATGTCTTGAAAATCCATAATATATTTACAAAATTAATTGGTAATGTGTGAGAAGAATAAAAAGAAAAAAAAAATAATAGGAGGAAAAGAAAGTGGTAACATTAACAATGATACAATAACAATATATAAAATAGCAGTGGAAGCCATGGACGAAAGAGAAGGTAGAGAGATCATCACTATCGTCGAAGGAAAAAGAAAAACTAAATTACGAATTACAAACAATTTTTACTATCTTTATCAATATAAATTACAGGAAAAACTTTTCACTTATCAATAAAATTTATCAGACAAACATTTTATTATAAATTTTTAACAAACAAATTTCATTTATCAACACATTTTTTTAATTATCAACAAATTTTATTTACTGATAATTCTAATTTTAAGAATAGTGTTAAACATTAAATTGACGATAAAAATGAAGTAAAATCAACTAAACTTAAGCATTGTTTCTGTTGCGATTTGATTTTCAGTTTCTATATATTATGAAAACCTAACCATCATGCGTGTATGTATGTATTTCTTCTTTTATAATGTTAAGTACCCATCTAAGTTCTATATATTGTGAAAATAATGCTCAGATATTTACAATTTTTCAAGAGTTTCATTGAATTTTGTTTTCTTTTAAATTTTTTTATTCTTTAAGTTTTTTATTTAGTTAAAACAATTTTTAAATAGATTAGCTTAACTATTACTAAATATAAAAGTTTATTTTAAAATTAAATAATATTTAATAATTTAATAGTATAAATAGATGGTGTTTTATTGGTCAATATTAGTTAAGATTATTGTTTAATCAAAATGTTAGATATTAACTTTAGATTATTTTTAATCTAAAACCAGAGTTTATTTTTTATTGATATTGGTCGATATCTTTTTAAATGATATCGTCTATAATTAACTCGATTGACATTAAGTAAAAATATTGTTTCTTTTTCTCAACTTTTTTATTAATTTCGGTTAAGAAACTTCACAAATATTAAGCCGATTAATCATGTCAATAAGAAACCAGATTAATATAATCAAACCAATTAATCATGTCGATAAAAAACAGATTAATATAATAATTTTTTTCAAAAACTTTTTCATTTGACATTATGAAGAAAAAAAAATTAACACAATGATATCCTTTGAAAAACAGATTCTCCACCCCCATACCCACACTTTTTATTATCTATTTTGAAGTTATAACTGCTATAAACAGTTAAATATAAGTGAATTTTAACATGCCAAATTGTTGGGTTTTGAAATAATACAAAAGTATACTACGTTATTTACTCAAAAATAGCAGAGTTTATCCTTTTTTATGTTTTGGCATATAAATGCATGCAAAAGAAATAATAAAATGTTAAAAACTAAAAATGTGTTATACACGTACATTTTTTTCATTCAAGAAACAAAATTCGAAGCATTCGTTATATTTTTACCTGATTATAAATTACTACAAAAACAAGCCAACGACAGCATTGGAATAATTCTGGAATACATCAAAAAGTCAAAGGAATAAAAGAATGTTTTACAGAAATCATACAATGTATATTTACACGTGAATCTCTTACCTGAGAACAAGTCTAAATAACAGAGCCTCACTTTCATCATGTACAGAAAAAACATTACTCAAAACAAACCAATATGAATTTTATGATTTCTTTTGCCTCATAATCTTTGAGAGTACATTTAATAAAATTAAAAAATCATGAATGACCGGCTTTTAGATCCTTGCAGTACTTATTCAGCAGTGGAATTTATGCAACTTTTAAGCGTGATGAGATGCTTCAGAAATTTGTGATCATTCTCATCATGGTGGAAATGTTTCTGGAATTTTCAGCAGACATGTAATTGAGGGTACCAGGTTTCA
This sequence comes from Vigna mungo, assembly GCA_036885675.1. NCBI lineage: Eukaryota > Viridiplantae > Streptophyta > Magnoliopsida > Fabales > Fabaceae > Vigna > Vigna mungo. Next base: position 42,798,503 of record CP144690.1, read on the forward strand.
ATGTAGATTGAAGAATGTTCACTTCTGGAACATGAGAGTGACTAAAAGGTATAATATGATTAGACTCCTTGTGGTCATTGATTTGTTCGGAAGTATCACTGCAAAATGCAAATCAACAGAGAGAATGAAACTTCAATCAGACACCAGTGATTATATTTATTAAATTTACGTTTTTTATTCACAAAACTAATACCCCACTAGTTTCTGAATCTTGTTAAAACACCGTGAGCTAATGGAGGCTTGAATTATGCCACTTCTGGTGGTGCTGGTGTCTCTAGGACTAGCTGAATTACCCTGCACAACAAACAATTTGAACAACGTAAGAAGGACTCATTCCTGTCGAATTTTTCCTCTTTCTTTTTGCATTAACACCAAGCATGTGTCGGTTTATGTATTGTCATTCATGATAAAGTATGCTTTTCCAACACTCTTTTTTGACATATTCTTTTATTGAATGAAATTCAAGTGAGTGATTCGATTTCCCATATGGAGTGTAATGCACAAACTAGTTAAACCTACACAAATTTCAACCAACATGAGGCAATGTACAAGAAAGAGAATATTAGAAACTGTATTGCTAAGACCCTTTTGGACAGTGTCAATGATTCAGATGGAAGAATTAATGAAATAAAGTTAACACTTACTCCTGGTCCAAGGTCTCCTCTAGGAAAGGATTGTGGATGACCTAGAACATCTTGATCATGCAAATTCTGCACAAAGGCATGCTTAAGAAGAGTTGATGAAGATGGTCGATCTGCAGGGTCCCTTTGGAAACATTTTTGGAGGAAATCCTTTCCCACTGATGATAATGTTTCAGGTATGGGAGGGGACTCTTGCAGTGCCTTGAACATGGCTGAAGCCTAACAAATGAAACACAATAAAGTAGACTTTTTCTCATTCTTCTTGGAGTAGAATTATAACATGAAGTCATACCAAAAGAAGTGAAAAGAAGAACTGAAACATAGAATATATGACCACTTTTATATTGAACCAATAGTTAACATGCATAAGGCTTGGCTAAGATGAGCCAACAAGAATAAAAAAGGTGCTCACCCCTTCAGCTTCACTCCAAGGAGGTTTGCCTGTTAACATCTCTATAATGGTGCACCCTAAGCTCCATATGTCAATTCCCGTGACAACATCAAGATTAGATTCGTTTTTTATGGAACCTTTCACGACCTTCAATGGACAAATTATTGTCAAAAAGGACATGTTATTACTACACAATAGATAATTTGAGCTATAAAATACCTCTGGAGCCATCCAGTAAGGACTACCCTTTAGAGAAAGATCATATGAATTCCCCATCAGCTGGAAAAAGCAGATTGGTCAGATTGCAAACCACCAGAAACAAAAGCAGAAGACACAAGCTTCAATAATAATGCAAACCATAAAAGACAAATAACATGAATGAGGTGATTATAACCAGATCAGTAGAACAGCTATACCGAACTAAAAGTATATGTATATCTAATTAAAAGTATAGAATTTAGTAACTTACAATTTTCGCTAGCCCAAAATCTGCAAGTTTCACAATACCGGATCCATTGACCAGCAAGTTTGCACCTTTGATGTCTCTAAAGAACCATAGCAATCATTTTAAAAAAAAAATTCAATTTGCAAGGCCTATCTGAGTTAATTAGCACTACATAATGTTTTTTTCATCAAACAATCCTTGTTACCTGTGGATGGTTTTGTTACTGTGTAAGTAAGCTAAACCAGAGAGAATATGCCTTGTAAAATTGCGAACTACAGATTCTGTCATAGCTCCACAGTGCTCACGCATAAATTTACTGATTGATCCTGGATGGACATATTCCATATATATGTACAAATGATTGCCAACCTGAAAGTACAAATGCCTCAAAAGTCAAAACGTCAATCTAATTTAAAATCACAAATACACATAATTTTTCATTACTCAGCATAGATTATACTTGAAACAAGAAGTTAACAAACCAACAATTAACTCACTATTTCACTTCCGTAATACCGCACAATGTTGGGGTGGTTTAGTTGATGAAGAATTTTGATTTCCTGTAACAATAAACTTTTAATGATTGCAGTCTATGTACCATCCATTTGAAGAATGTGCAAAAGTATAATATAATCACAATGGAAAAGGAAATATTAAGATCTAGAGAAGCATAACTAAATTATCATCCTAGTCTTGAACTCTAGGCTTCTCTTTACCCTACTTTTCTTTTCTCTACAGAAAACATTTTTGGATTACTTATACTAGTTATCAGAACAATGAATTGAAAAACAAAATGTAGTAAAAGAAGAAACCGAGTCAAGTAAACAGGAGGGAAAGATGGAAACAAGTCAGAGCCATTTCCAATATTACATACAATTAAGGATGAAAATAATATTCTTTCGATGTTCCACTATACATTCCAACTTTTCCTGAACAGATGAATTTTTCTTGTGTAACATTTACATTAGAAATTAAATTCCAGTTGTATGTGTTTAACTTCAATAGAAACTGCAGAGCAATAGTTAAGATCAATGGTTGACGCTAATAAATTCTTACCACAAGATGAAAACTAATTTCTTGTACCCATATTTTTCGACAGATTACTAAGCATATACATATATAACTAAGGGAAGAACCTGGTCCAGTTGTTTCATGCACTCAGCAGATGTAGGATCATCAGGAATTAAATTGATCTCCTTCATTGCACACGAGGCTCCATTTTCCCTGTTAGGTAAAGTAGTAATGCACATGAGTAACTGTACAAAAAGGTAGATGATGTAAACAAGTAACTATTGGAAAAACAATAAGAATTAAATAGTTACAGGTTGGTTGCATGAAAAACACTTCCAAAGGTTCCTCGTCCAATAAGTTTTCCTTTCTGCCATTGACCTTTGACTGAAGGCATATTTTCGGTAGTGTGATGGATGGTACTTGATTGATGCAGCACAGATAATTGTGCAGGAGATGAAGCTCTAGGAGGAAGAGGCAAGGGATGTGCATCAACATGGATATTTTCAGGGCACACCTTGGACAAAAATTTATGGTTCTGAGATCCCTCCTCAATTTTAGGATTGAAGTAACGAGTTAGGCTTAAAGGGCAATGAATAGGGGAATGGTCTGGACTATGTACACTTTTAGCCGATAACACTTTCAATTTGTCATTAACTTCTGAAGAGAAGTTGAAGGTAGAATCAAAGAAGTCTATGTTATTTGATCTATATGGACTAGTATCAGGACTAGTGACCACACTTGTTGGAGCACTCTTGGGCTTGGCAGCAACACCCAAATTCAAGTGGGGATTAACTTCAGAGTCATTACCATGAGATGCTGCTCTTCGATTTTTCAATGAACTATGGCCTGTATTTACAACAGCAACATAGGAAGGCATAGCATGTTCAACATTCAACTCTTGAGGCATAGAACAACAATGGAGAGAAGAAAATACCTGTCAAGAAACCTGTTGCAGGAATATGCTCTCTCAGATTGTATTTTGCATTTGCAGGAGTAGAATCCAAATGGAGTGTAGGTTTTGCACGTGTCACTGCATCATGAGGCAACGCCTTCCTGATAAATCGTTGCAACAAATCAACATGTGGCATAAACATAAAGCACAGTTGCAGACACAATACAAGTAATACATTCTCCTTGCTCATAGCAAAGCAAGTTCTAGAGATCAAGTTCCATAAAAAAACCAATATTAAAAAATAAAGGGTCACCCACTCCTCAGAAAACATTAATGTAATTTGACAGCATACACATTCTTACATTGCCTTAAAACATTATTTCACAATAACTTTTCCTTGATTAATCACTCCACCCATTTTCACACCATTTCTTATCAAAGACTCAATTAATCTACAGACTGATTATTATATAAGCAATAAAATTGGTATACAGATGGTACCCTGGCAGTAAAAAGGAAACAGTTTTTCAAAACTCTAGCTGATTGTGGGATCCATTAGGATAGGAAAAGTAAAAAACAAAAAGAAAAGTAAAAGGAATTATGAACATTCTTTTCCTTTTGCTTATGATATTAATATACGAAAGTTCTCACAATACACATGCTTAATTGAAACTGTTTTTTTTCTTTATCACATAAAACTACCTATGAAGTTTACAGTTTCTTTATCTCTACGCAAAGATTGGCACATGCTATGCAGGAATCATTCTTCTAACCAACAAAAATACACTGGTTTGATTTCTTTTCTTCTTATAAGGTATGCATGTGTTATTAAAGTGAAATTTCTACCAACTTTGTTAGTAACTAATCTATCTCATCCTTTTATCTCCAGGAATAGATTAGCACGAGCCATGCAAGAATCAATAACCTACAAAACATAAACTAATTTTATTTCTTTTATGTCTTTTTCTCCCCAGTAATATTCAACTTTGCACTTCTTTTCAACCATATTATATAGTGTGAATATTTTCTGAATTTACTGTTGCAAGCTTTTGAATTCAAAGCCGTTACTGTACTTGCATGCTTGTTTTCAATTTTGTACATTGAATTGGAGTACAAAGCATTTTGAACGATGAAGCAAAGTTTACCCGGAAGAAGAAAAATTAGGATGTTCTAAGGAAGCAGAGAGGGGAGGATGTACGGAACCGGAGCTGACTGACTTGGCTCGACGGGTCAACGGCGCTTCAGGGAGAGGCAGCGGTTGCGGCAGACCAGAGAGGGAGCGGTGTCCGGAAGCGTAGCGGGGCTCCGGCGAGGCAGAAAAAGAGTCAGCGGAGTGGAAGAAGGAGAAGCCAATGTCATGGTCGCTGAGGTGGCGGAGCTTCCTCTGCCTGGTCAACCGGCGTGGCGGAGTGCTGTCATCGGGTCCGGCATCGTTGAGGTAGGCTCCGGTGGAAAGCGATTTTCTGGAAAGAGGCATCGGAGAGGGGTGATTGTTGGTGAAAGAGGGTTGTGTATTTAACATTTGGTGGTTGCAATGGAACTATAACATTGCGAAGCAAAACTATGGAAACAACCTACGCTGTTTTGGGTAGACTTTGGTTGCTAATAATTTCCATGTTCCAACGAGAATTGTCTTGTGTCTGGAATAACACAAACTGCACTGTCTTCGCCATGACTTTCTGTTGACTGTCGTTTTTCTCTCCTTGGACGGTAATACAAACTCTAACAGTAACTACCTTCTACTGTCTAATTACCAGAAACAAACTAATAAATTTTTACACCTATTACATTTATTTTATAAGATATTACTGATATGAAAAAAATATAAATTTTTATATTTGTAAAAAAATAAAAATAATGTAAATTAAGTATAATAATCTTCTCTGTGTGAAAGTATCCGTTCTATTATATTATGATGCAGAGATAATTTTTTACCTAGAGTGAAAATTTATATAATATTAACATGTTTTAAATATAAATATTTTTGTAGATCATATCGGTAATATATATTTTAACACTCAAAATAATATATTTAATAGTGTCATTAGAATAATGAACCATGTTTTATATAAAAAAATTTATTTAATTTAATTCTAGTAAACTTTTAGTGCATATACAAATTTTAAAATTTAAGCATCACATCATTTCCAATTTTATAATTTTTTTATATATTGTATATACAATTTGACATGTGGAATATTATTTTAAATACTGTTGTTAAAACATAGAATTATTAAATTTTTTAAATTAAAATATATAATAGAAACAAAGTTTAAATTTTTACAAGTGGTAGAACCAATAAGAAAAATGACTGTGTTTATGTGTGGGAGAAAATAGACGTGACGTATTTCCTGTGCTGTAGAAAAGGCAACCGACACCTTGACACGGATTTGTGGAAAACGCCTTTCCAAACCAAATACAAGTAAAACCTTTATTACTTTTTAAAATATAATATATAAATAATATATATATATATATATATATATATATAATTCAAATTCAATTTTAATATATGTACTCTTAAAATGTAAAAAAAGAATATAAATATTCCCTAATTACAAGTGTTATATGTCTTAAATAAAAAGTGATAAATGAAAAATAGGTCAAGAAATTTACTAAATATTAGTTGCTACATTTTTTTAGAAAAAATATCTATAACTATGCTTGTTTGAGAAAATAAATAAATTAGGAAGATTTGATGAATATTTACAACAAAAAGGAACAAAGAAAGTAGAGGTTAGAATGATCATCATCGCTTACGTATTTTAAATAGGAAAATGATATATGAACAACAAATTCAAACAACATTTAGACACGGAACACGTGTCTAAATGTGAGTGGTCCACATGAAAAATAATTTTAAAAAATAAAAATGACGTGGAAAAGAAATTGAAAATGATTTCAATTTTTGGAGGTTAATTCGCATTTTTCAGAATTTGAATCTGATGAAAGGAGAGAGAACCGAAGCTGCAAAAGAGAGAACGGCAACCCTTCCTCCCATCCCAAATCGACCACTTCGATAGTCTCTCGAACTCCCTCCTCCACCTCGTCTTCAACAAGATCGGCGACGTCAAAGCCCTAGGCCGCTGCTGCGTCGTTTCTCTCCGCTTCCACTTCCTCGTACCTCAGGTCGAAAACGTCGTCGACCGTGTCATCTCCGACGACGACTCTTCCTTCTCTTCCACCGCCTCCGACAAGTCCCACGGCCCTTTTTGGAACCTCCTCTGCCTCGTTTTTGGAACCCTCGACCAGTTTTCTTGTTTAGTTTTCTCTTGAAGTTGCGAAGTCAAGGGTTCTTTACGATTTGTTTCACTTCAGTTTTTGTTTTTTCTTTTTGTTAATTGCTTTTTGTGGCGGCTGCTTGACTGTGTATGTCTATGAAGAATCTGTCTTGCTAATTTGTTTGGTATTTGGATCAATTAGAATAGAGCGTGTATAAAATGCATTTGTCGTGTACTTTTTGCCAACTAGCTTACCCGGAGAATTTCTCCACTATTGCTTAGTTTTTATGTTCAGATTGTTTCTTAGTTTACCTAATGAGTTTCTTCTAATCCAATGTTTAATGGTTGTTTACTTTATGAAAGTTTAGAACTCATACATATTTGTTGGAAATGGAAATTTCAGGAAACGTAGAATCATTTAAAAGGGGGTAAAGCTCAAGTTCTTCATAGATAGAAGGAATCTGGAAACTCAAATTTTATTTGGGCGGACATGAAGTGGAAGGAGTTTGGTGGTAGGAAACTTACTCTTACCAGCTTCAGCAACTGTGGCCCAGACTCAAGTAGTTACTGAAGGGAACCGCAAATCATTCACCTGTCATGCTTAAACTGAAAACTGAATGCATCTGCTGGTTCTTTTAATTTGAGGCAATGCTTGTAAGAGTGCACACCTGCAACTAGGATGATCATGTAAGTGTGTTCTTAGTCACGCTGATTATATATGTATGCATATATGTTTGACTATATTTATTTAGTTCCTCATTTGGAAATTCAAATGTCAAATTTTTTATTTTATACGTGTGTTCTTAGTCACCCTGATGTTGTTGCCCTTAAAGAATGGATTAACACAAAAGGTTTTTTCACTAAGGAAAGCTTTATCCCAAAATTGCATATTCCATGTGATGAAGAAATTCATTTTGCAAATGAGCTAATAGACATTCACTTCCAGTCGGCTTTGGATGATCTGTTGAAAATATTGCACTCTGAAATCCATGCAACCAAGGTATGAGAAATACCCATGTCTCAAGTAGTTTATAATTTCTTGCTGATAAAAAAAATGGTGTATATTTTATCTCGTCATCCTTAGCAAGATAAATTATCTGAGTTCCCTTTTGACATGACATGGTTAAAATATGGTGATCATGATACAGACATATTGGGATGGTAGTATTGCATGAAGGAACCGCATATTTATTATGGTGCTATCAAAAATGAATTAAAAATGAGGTTTAAGTTATAGTTATTATTGTTACTTAGTGTTATTTTAAACATATGTATGACACTTATATTAAACATATTTTCCTTTAAGACAAATTATCTTATTTTTAAATGTCAATTCTATTTTTGAAATGGTTTAGTAATATTTATGATTTGATGCATAATGTAATATTCTTGACAAATTTCATAACAGAGTTAACTGGTATATTTATTTGGCAAAAGTATGTTGTTTTAGGGTATTTGAAAAGGTAAAAATCTCAAACTACTTAATTATAGCTTGTACTCATATCTATGATATCACATGTTTTTAAGACTTTCAAATTGACATGTAAGGTAACATTTTGGTGGAAAATGTAACATTAAATGGTATCCTTTCATATGATGGCAGGAAAATTATTGGTGCTCGTTGGTACACTATAGGATACAAAGCTGAAATTGGTAAACTAAATACAAGCCATGGGGTGGAGTACTTATCTCCTCAAGATGCATCAGGCCATGACACTCACACATCATCTAGCGCAAGTGGTGTTGTAGTGGAAAATGCAAGCTTTATGGGACTAGCTAAAGGTTGACAAGAACTGGTGCTCCATCAACTTGGTTAGCTGTGTACAAAATTTGTTGGTCTACCAGCGGATGCAGCTCTGCTTATATTGTTGCAGCTTTTGATAATGCAATATTTGATGGGAATTGTTATTGAAACAATTATTTCACACAATTTCAAACAATTCTTTCACACTCAATTATATTCACTAATTCAAATGTTTAATTCTTGAAACTTTTATTGATTACATAATCATTTGGATTTTAAATATTTTGGTGATGGAATTAGATATAAATCTGGTTATCATTGTCTTAAGATGACTTCTATGTCCATTAATTTGGAGTGCCTAATTTATTTCTTATCATTTCTTCAACTTAAAAGTGATGTGGAAGTAATTATTATGCCTTTTATATAGAATTTCATGGCAAAAAAAATCATATTTAGTAAAACTCATGGTGTATAAAAAATAGTGGTAGCAAAGGCAAATAAGTGGGTGCTTTAGGCAAAGGTTTTGCACAGACAGGTCAATTACGAAGATGACACTCATTTTGGACTATCTAATTTATTTCTCATTATTTTTTCAACTTAAAAGTGATATGGAACCAATTATTATGCCATTTATATAGAAGTCCATGGCCAAGGAATCATATTTAGTAAAACTCATGCTGCACAAACAACACTGGTATCAAAGGCAAAATAAGTGGGTACTTCAGGCAAAGGATTTGCACAAGCAGGTCAACTACGAAGATGACAGTCATTTTGGACTGCCTAATATATTTGTCATCATTTCTTCAACTTTAAAGTGATCTGGAACAAATTATTATGTCATTTATATAGAAATCCATGACCAAGGAACCATATTTAGTAAAACTCATGTTGCACAAACAACACTCGTACCAAAGGCAAAATAAGCGGGTACTTTAGCCAAAGGTTTTGCATAGACAGGTCAACTACGAAGATGACACTCATTTTGGACTGTCCAATTTATTTCTCGTCATTCTTTAAACTTATGAGTGATGTGAACCAATTATTATGCCATTTATATAGAAGTCCATGGCCAAGGAATCATATTTAGGTAAACTCATGCTGCACAAACAACACTGGTATCAAAGGCAAAATAAGTGGGTACTTCAGCCAAAGGTTTTGCACAGGCAGGTCAACTATGAAGATGATACTCATTTTGGACTGCCTAATTTATTTCTCATTATTTTTAAAATCTTATAAGTGATGTGAACCAATTATTATGTCATTTATAAAGAATTCATTGGTAGAGGAATCATATTTAGTAAAACTCATGGTGCAGAAACAACTGTGGTAGTAAAGGCAAAATAAGTGGATACTTCAGCCAAAGGTTTTGCACAGGCAGGTCAACTATGAAGATGATACTCATTTTGGACTGCCTAATTTATTTCTCATTATTTTTAAAACTTATAAGTGATGTGAACCAATTATTATGTCATTTATAAAGAATTCATTGGTAGAGGAATCATATTTAGTAAAACTCATGGTGCAGAAACAACCGTGGTAGCAAAGGCAAAATAAGTGGATACTTCAGCCAAAGGTTTTGCACAGGCAGGTTAACTACGAAGATGATACTCATTTTGGACTGCCTAATTTATTTCTCATTATTTTTAAAACTTATAAGTGATGTGAACCAATTATTATGCCATTTATATATAGAATTCATTGGCAGAGGAACCATATTTAATAAAAACTCATGGTGTATAAAAATAGTGGTAGCAAAGGCAAAATAAGTGGGTACTTCATGCAAAGGTTTTGCACAGACAGGTCAACTACGAAGATGACACTCATTTTGAACTGTCTAATTTATTTCTCATCATTTCTTCAACTTAAAAATGATGTGGAACCAATTATTATGCCATTTATATAGAAGTCCATGGTCAAAGAACCATATTTAATCAACCTGTCTTACATTCTTACATAGGCAATCAAGCATGACAATCATAACAACTTCTCCGTCAACGCAAGCTAATCAAAAGTAATAACAACCATGCAGCTGCCTTACCTTGGGCTCGGACAACCACAAAAGAAATGAAAAAAAAACTAGCGTATACCATTAACAAGTTAGATTTCAATAAGTAGAAGGCAGCCAACTCGAGCAATTAACAAAATATATTATTGCAGCAAAGCTACTAACAAACCATATAAAAAACAATACCTAAAGTCCTCACAACAAATTGAAAGTATTCAATCAATGGCAGCCAAACACAAGCAATTAAATCTGAACCGGCTGCAATAATTCTACTGCCATAACACACCAAACAACATCTAATACTCTCATAACAGGTTGGAATTCAATCACACAAGGACAGGTAATTTGAAACACTTAAAAAGGTATCCTATTGTATCCACCATTGCTACCAAACACATTAAGCAGCGCATACAATTTTATCATCAGTTTAGATTCAGTCTATTTACGACAGCGAACATTCACAAAGTCAGAAAACCAATAGCCATCGGAGACACATACTAAAATGGACCTAAACTGAACATTTTGGACCCCAAGTCATCTCCTTTATCTGGATAGAATATATACTACAGTAGAGGCCTAAAACATTAACATATTGAATAATTTCATTTGAGTAAAACTGGACATTTAACAATGCAAAAACAACAAGGAAGAACTACAAGATTTTCGACTCCACTTTCATTCCTTAGCTTGAGTCTCGATTAAACAATTTACAAGTTCACCGACAAGTAACTTGCAAACCAATTTGCTCGCTTCAGGCCCACCAAAACCTTTAAACGACAAAAAGTAAGCACAGGAACAAGTATTGCATTTCGCATGATTGACCTCATCCAGAAGTTATTTAAAAGTACAGAACCAGAGTACATTGCTCATTTAAGTCGAGAAAAATATATCACAAAGGCAAACCAAATTGATACCTAGAATATTCACAGAGATCTGATATAAGGGTAAATGATTACAAACTTAAAGCTCTTGCATGATCATCCTAGTTGCAGGTGTGCACTCTTACAAGCATTGCCTCAAATTAAAAGAACCAGCAGATGCATTCAGTTTTCAGTTTAAGCATGACAGGTGAATGATTTGCGGTTCCCTTCAGTAACTACTTGAGTCTGGGCCACAGTTGCTGAAGCTGGTAAGAGTAAGTTTCCTACCACCAAACTCCTTCCACTTCATGTCCGCCCAAATAAAATTTGAGTTTCCAGATTCCTTCTATCTATGAAGAACTTGAGCTTTACCCCCTTTTAAATGATTCTACGTTTCCTGAAATTTCCATTTCCAACAAATATGTATGAGTTCTAAACTTTCATAAAGTAAACAACCATTAAACATTGGATTAGAAGAAACTCATTAGGTAAACTAAGAAACAATCTGAACATAAAAACTAAGCAATAGTGGAGAAATTCTCCGGGTAAGCTAGTTGGCAAAAAGTACACGACAAATGCATTTTATACACGCTCTATTCTAATTGATCCAAATACCAAACAAATTAGCAAGACAGATTCTTCATAGACATACACAGTCAAGCAGCCGCCACAAAAAGCAATTAACAAAAAGAAAAAACAAAAACTGAAGTGAAACAAATCGTAAAGAACCCTTGACTTCGCAACTTCAAGAGAAAACTAAACAAGAAAACTGGTCGAGGGTTCCAAAAACGAGGCGGAGGAGGTTCCAAAAAGGGCCGCGGGACTTGTCGGAGGCGGTGGCAGAGAAGGAAGAGTCGTCGTCGGAGATGACGCGGTCGACGACGTTTTCGACCTGAGGTACGAGGAAGTGGAAGCGGAGAGAAACGACGCAGCAGCGGCCTAGGGCTTTGACGTCGCCGATCTTGTTGAAGACGAAGTGGAGGAGGGAGTTCGAGAGACTATCGAAGTGGTCGATTTGGGATGGGAGGAAGGGTTGTCGTTCTCTCTTTTGCAGCTCTCTCTCCTTCCATCATATTCAAATTCTGAAAAATGCGAATTAACCTCCAAAAATTGAAACCCTTTTCAATTTCTTTTCCACGTCATTTTTATTTCTTAAAATTATTTTTCATGTGGACCACTCACATTTAGACACGTGTTCCGTGTCTAAATGTTGTTTGAATTTGTTGTTCATATATCATTTTCCTTTTAAATAAAGTTCTGTGTTGAACCATATAAATAATAATTTGTGATTTACAATGATTTTGATTTTGGTTCTCTTATATTTTTAAAAACTTTATTTTAGTCCCTCAAAATTCAAAATAAAAGTTTTAATTATTAAACGTTAAATTTGTTGGACAAAAGTTAACTTTTTTTTAAAGATTTAATGATTTTGTAGGTTCTATTTTTAGGTCAAAATCTCAGTTAGGATTCATACTTATTTGTATTTTCAATTGGGTTCTTATTTTTTAAAAATTGAAACAAATTAAGTTCTAGCGTTAAATTAGACAAATATTGTTTAAATGACGTGTACGTGACATGTTGATTGTGTTTTTTTTAATGATGTGACATAGTTGATATGGTAATATGGATAATGTGATTTGTGATTTGCAATTTTTTAATTAAAAAAATTAGGAAAACTCTAATTCAGTCAAATCCTTTCTTCAAATTCATATTTGTGAAAATAAATTGGGAAAAAAATGTGAGAGTGCTTTGTGGCGAAAATGGATAATCAATTGCACATTTGAGTACTTCGAATTAGGGTTAAAGCTTTGTGTACAAATATGATGTCAATTCCTAAGCCTCCTTTCATAACATTTAAGGACACGTGATAATTATCTTCTAATCATTCTTCATTGTTTTTATGAGTGATAAATTGCACATTTAGGTTATGATTATCAAGTTCAAAATCTCTTCTTCTGTTTGTAACATCAATAATTGTCTGTTGAGATATCAATGATTAAAGGTGAATTTTTCATCACAAAAATAACATAAACCTTTTTCTCTCCTCAATTTCATCTCAACAGGTGTAATATTTTTTACATTTGAATTTTTCATTGGAAGAGTGGTAGATGTGGGTAGAAGCGATGGTAAGGACCGTCTAAGTGTAATTTTTGCTGAATTAAGATTGTACTAGTAGATGAAAGTGAGGAGTATCTCTAATTGTAATTGGTAGAACGTTGGTGAACAACAAAAGTATACTTTTCTTCATACAATTTGACTAAGGAAATTGTTCTAAGTAGGTCAGTAAGACATTAAGCCATAACATCCCTTTCTAACAATCCAATTTAAGCCACTTAAAAAGCAATTCAACACATATGCATCGGTAAGACCTTTAGATTTATTTGCTAGTGTCATGAATTTCAAGTAATATTCTGAAACAATACTTGACTAATACATTTTGAAAGGTTCTGCCACGGGTGAGTCAAAAGGAAATGATACAAAATGGCTCTCCAAAGCTCGAGTCAGATCAACCAAGTTAGAAATACTAACACACATTGCAACATTTGGAACCATAGAATCACGTCTTTCTCAAAATGGATTGAAGCTATATCTATTCTCTCCTGGTAAGGAGTAAAGTGATAATTGAAAAAGTTTTAAGCCTTAAAGATCCATTATAAAACAGGAGTTATGCCATCAAAGTGAGGGAATCCTAGGGAGACATCGCATACCAACAACGCAAAACCACACAGTGTCATTATCAATGGTGAACTATTTGAGTTCGAATCATCATTCTATTGAGTCTTGCCTTGATTCAACAAATCTAATGATTTATGCATCTGGTCCATTCGATCATTGTTTGTTGTTTGGAATTGGATGATCAAATCTCGATTAGCTTTATCAAGATCCGATTGTTTCTCGATCCAATTCAAAATGGAAGTGAGTTAGATTTACATATCTTTCATACAAGTGTTCTCAGTCATTGATAATAATAAAAGCACCAATGAAATAGTAAAATTATATTGATAACGAAATTACCACAAATGGCTATAATCTGATTTTTTATTACAACGAACTAAAAATGAAATATAACATAACACTCCCAATTGATTCTCAAAAGTTCTACATGGAGAGAATAAAAAAAGACATAAGGTAACAATATTTCAAAAAGAATAAAAGGATTAGTCAACATAGAGAGAAAGAGAGTAGAGAAAAGATTAATACCAAAAACCTCGTCTCTCAATGATCAAAATCTTTTAAAAGCATATTCTCCTTATATGATTTCATGCTTCTCCTTGTATCCTTCTTCTATTGATCCTCTTTCACTTGTCTAATTCTTTCAATCGAATTTCTCACATAATTTGATTTCTCCGTTCTACTTGTTACAATTAAACATTTAAACTTGTGTTATTTTTATACTATATTAGGTAAGTTTTTTATTGTAAAAAACATCATTAATTAAATAAATATTATAAATATTTTGTGTCACTTATTACTTACAAGGTACAAAATCATATATAGTTATCTTTTATTTTTCAATGTGATAAAAAAATATAGTTTTTTTACTAAGTCATTTTTGTGCTTAGTATGTTATTACTAGTGGCAATAAAAGAAGTCATTTTGAAATGCATATAAAACTCTTAGAATGTCTAGACTCACACTTGTTGGAATATACTTAGAATAAAGAAATATAATATATATATATATATATATATATAATATTTTATATATTTGATATTTCAAAAGAAAATTATGCATTTATATACAAATTTTGTGACGTCCAAAATATTTGTTAAATATCCGTCATGATATTTTA
This sequence comes from Vigna mungo, assembly GCA_036885675.1. NCBI lineage: Eukaryota > Viridiplantae > Streptophyta > Magnoliopsida > Fabales > Fabaceae > Vigna > Vigna mungo. Next base: position 42,813,506 of record CP144690.1, read on the forward strand.
AAAAATAAAAATGTAATTTAATTATAAAAAAATAAAAGTCAACCCATTTCCACCGTTGTGGTGAGTTAGATTAGGCTAGTCTTACAATGCACTAAATTCAGTAAGAAAAAGACAATTCTTTGGATAGGAATAAATATGACACCGAAAGAGTTTATTCGTTTTAACTGAAAATTGGTTACATGATTTTGAAGAATTGGATAAATTTTTTAACTTGTTATTACAACTTTTTACTAATTGTAATCGTGATAGACAAAGACTTAGAATGTGTTCACTTGAGGGTGACAGGAGGTGATTGAGTAGATTTGAGGGTAATTTTTTGCTGTTTATTTGAGTGAATTTGGAGATAAACGAGAATGAATTTTGAAATAAAATTTATGAGAATTGGTGTAGGATTTAGTTTATATGATAGATTAAAAAAATTTACTTCAAAATCCACTTTCGTTTACCTCCAAATTCACTCAAATAAACAACAAAAAATATTATCCTCAAATCCACTCAATCACTCTCCTCCAATCACCTCCTGTCACCCTCAAGTGAACACACCCTTAAAGTTTTATATATTTTTTACTTAAAAAAATTATTTTATGATTATTTAAAATTTTGAAATTAATAAAAAAACATTGTTTATTTTGTTAAATTTAAGAATTTGGAGGACGGATTCCTAACCAGTCATATACATCTAAACACCATCTTTCCTAACATTTTCAAATATTGAAGCATACTAAACAATTTCAACAGATATTGTTGGCACTACAGGGGCAAAGCTAGGATTTCAAAACTCATGGAGGTGCATGGAGAAAATTTTGAGCGGTGCAAAATGTAAAAGCCTGCCAACAAGTTCAGCCACCCAACCCAAAAAAACCCAAAGGGTAAGGAAATGTGTAAAAACCGTGTACCCTACCCTTCAAAAAACCGCAACGCAAAATTCGCCGGCGAAATTTATCACCGGCGGGAACCTGGTCGCCGGAATTGGCACGCTTCATCGGGGCCTATGAAACCAAAGCCGTTCATATTCACGAAACGTTATTCAATTCCATCGATATTTTCACGATATTTTCCCTTCTCCACTCACAATCGCCATTCCTTCGACGACTCCGTTGCAGGATGCAGCGCCGTTTATCGTCACGCGCTCCAATTCCAGCGCCCCGCCACTATTCGGTGGAGCCCTCGCCTGGAGAACACCGCCAGCTTCATCGGCTCTGTCACGCGTGAGCCGGCGCGTGTTAACTCAAAACCCGGTAACTTCGGAGTTCACACTGTGCTCAAGGTTCGAATATCCAACCAACCAAATAGCTCCTTTATACGGTGCGTTCTATTTTTTCTGAAATTAAAATGATTTCAATTCAATGAAATTTGCAGTGTTTATTGCTTTGGTCGGGAGATTGTGACAGAAACTACATTGTGCTGTGCCTTTTGTTTACCAGGGTGCTTCTGATGATGTGGAACAATGTGGCAGAACTTGCTTTGGAACACTTGAAACCAAATGATTTTATTTATGCTTCAGGTTCTTTGGGGTCTTACACTAAACCTGATGCCGGTGGAATCCCTCGGTTGAATTATAAGGTTATTTATACAATTATCTATTCATAGATGCCTGATAACTTATGGGATACTTACTTTAGATGTTAGAGCAAACTAAAATGATACCCGATATGATGTTGTCGTTTAACGTTTATAGTAATCAATGTATTTCTTGGATTATCAGTGTAGTCTATTTCAATCAAGTAGAGGGGTTAGCGTATTGCCTCTTAAGATTTAATGTTCATGTTTCTAAATTCCTATCCTTGAAAATGTATTAGTGGTGTTTGTATGCTCAAATTGCTCACTTATCATTACACTTTTTTTTTTTTCTTAACTTGCATAACATAATTTGATATTTTTCCCTCTTTTGTGTGTAAATTTTGCATTTACTTCTACAGCTAGAAGTGAAGGAGTTCAAGTTTGTTACTCAAAGGTCTGGTTACCAAGGCCACGAGAAGTTGGAATCAGCTAAAGGTATGTTTTGTTGATTGCTTAAGTTCATACAAATGCTAAAAACTGTTGTTTTTCTTTGATTTTTTCATCTTGTTTGGAAGTACTAAAACATATTTCCCAACCAGGTCAGTAATTGATGTCAATGAATTAAGACAAATTCTTATTTACAAACAAAGTTTCTAGCATTGGCAATATTTATTTTCTATTGATAGAACAAATTTTACTTTAGCCAAAAAAACGCAGATTTGGATGCATATTAATTTTGTTAATCTAGTGAGTACAGAGGAAAAAGGAATCTGTGGGAAATCTTATGCATTTTTATGCATATTAAGTAATCACTTTTTTTCTGGGTAGAGTATTATTACTAGACAGGCGTTGTTGTGCACTTCAAGACATATAAATCTGGTGGGCTATATATTTTGGGATAAACTAGTATTCTGTTATCGCTTTCATACCCCTTTTTAAATTTTCCTTGAACAGGCTTCTCGGTGGTTCTTGATTGAGTTGGTTGTACAATTTTTGTGGTTGCTTCATTGGTCTTAAACTGATTTATTTTCAATTTTTAATGCATTTTCCTGGTCTTATTCTTCTTATCATAAACAAAAAATATAGCAAACGTTGGCATGCAAAATAATCAAAATCGGCTTCACCTCTGGCAAGTGTTTTTTTCCAATCCAAATGAGTGGTGGGATCAAAGAAAGCGCAAGTTAAATTCAAAACAGCCTGATTTTAAGCACAAGGATACTGGTGAAGTTCTGTGGTTAAGTACATATGATCCTCCGTGGGTTAGAAGACAACTCCAATTGCTAGACTCAAAAATGGCAGGAGGACCAGTAGGTCATCATCATTCTCGTGTCTCAAACTGGGATTATGATGATTAGTCTATATGGCTAAAAGACGATGTGTGTCGGTAATGGAACTTATTCACTATAGCTTTGTGCATACTCTTAGCATTTGGAACGAAATGTACAGCAGAGTGATAGTGGCACCATTTATTAAGAGAATGGAAATCACTATGATAATGATAGTGACCATATTCTACGGGCAAACCATCTCAGCTGTGAGAAAGCTTGGCCCTGTTGATAATTACTCAGAAGCCTGAAAGAATGAAAGAGGTAAAGTTAATGACTCGAATTCTTGGTCTAACCTGAAAAGGTTGTGGTTTGACCAATTTGGTGAAGAAATATTTTAAAATATTTCTTTAGTATTTGGTTTTAGTTGAGTGATCGGGTCGATAGGCCCGAGACAAGAGACCACTACTGATCCTGGTCGGTCGTGCGAGGCTCCATCCCTATGATTTGGACCTTTATGTTTTGGGTTAGGATTTTATAAACACTAATATAATACTGCTATAGCATTTTTTGTTTTTTCATCTCTCTGTGAATTGTTTCTTGTTAAATCTGTGTTCATTCTTTCTTTATACCTATTCCACATTATTTCTATAAAAAATAAATCATGATAATTTATTATTAGTTATGGTTAGGTAAACCCGTAGTATACCACATTTGTGTGTACACATGCATCAATGATAAGGTTACGAGGTTTGAAATCTTCGGAACTCCTTGTTAAATTGGTTTGAGAACTTAAGATGATGTTTGTCAATTCTCAGATGGTGGGAGCTTCACGTACTGTTTTTATTTTTTTGACAGACTACACTTATGTAAGACATATCATACTTGCACATAAACTGTTTTCCCCCTTGTGCTGCTTAACTGTGTTGGAGTCCGTTATTATTTATGACATTACCAAGTGTCTTATTACTTTTTCGTTTTTTTCTTACCACTTCAATTTTCCATGGCCAAATCATGTAGTATCAGCAGCACCAGAGCCGAGTACCATTTACAAAGAATATAAGTAATTCCACCCTTCAACCTTATAAGTATCATAAATAACTCTTGAAATATTAAAAAGCTTTCAAATTTATTTTTGAATTTGATTAGAATATGTTAACTTGAGGATTACATTGATGAATATTTGATATTTCAGAAATTACTTTAAATAGTATCATTACTTTGAACATTACTTAGGAAAGAGAGTGATAACTGGGGATCAAAATTAGTGGTCTATTAAAACAATTAATTCTTAAGTGCATAAGAAATATACTTTTAGAAGGACATTTGGTTTTCCTTCTAACTCCTAGAACATCTTTAGTGTAGCCTTAAATTTAAGACTTCAAGTTTCATAAGAAAAATTTATATAAGCATGTTGATATGACAACGAGGTCTTAAACATTTAAGAACTAGATCATTTATAAATTTTTAAAACTCTTGAGTATTAAGAATAAAAAGAACAAATTTTCAGTATGTATCATCATATCTTTATTATGCTAAATTTTAGAGGGAATTGAACTGCAAATAAAATATAAGAGTAAGCTGTTGATTAAAATTTGTAAGAATTGTTTTAAAATGACATGAAATGGATGAATCCGTTTAAAGTAGAACAAAACTTCATCAGAGTTTTTAAATAAAACACTTGTATGGTAGATGTTCTTAATTGTAAGTTCCAGGTGTGAAATACCTTGCCATCATTTTCATGACAAATTAGAGATTTATTTATGCTGAAATCCTATTATTAGGTTCCTTTGCGATTGCTTTACACTGGGAAGTAATTGCAACCGTTCTTTATATTCACTTTATTTTTTCTTTGCTTTCTGAATTGAAGACTTTAGAGGTGGAAGTGTGTCTTGGTGGGTGGTCATCACTTGGTCACATATTGTTAGCATATTTTTCTTTTTGGTGGTGGTTCTACTTCTGTCTTAATTGCTTTTTATGGAAATTTTGAAAAGCCTCATTAAAGCGATTCACATAAGAGAGTGTGAAAACTGAAAAGTGTTTTCTTTACAAGTTTTCTGAATGTTGAGTGCAATTGTAACCTTTAAGTTTTCACATTATGAACTTTTGGACGTGGTCATGTTCAATCCTTAATTGACTTTAGCATCATAGTGGATGATGTTGCTTCAATTGGGAACCAAATGCAAAGCTACCTCCCCCAAGAAAAAGTCGTTCTATACCACTTTTTGTCATGTAACCAAAAGGAAAATTAAAGTTATGTTCTATGCAGGACTCAAGTTTTTTTTTAGAATATGTATCCTCTGTTTAAGTTGTTTTACCGTCTCACTGTTGTATATTCAAAATACATGAACATACATTGACTTTGATATTTTATATTACATTCAAAAAAATTAATATATCAAAATCAGTATATGTTAAAAGTATAGAATAAAGATACCAAAAAAACACCAGAGAAACTTACTCTCTTTTTTTTTTGTTATATATATAATGATGACAGCAAAGTTAGAAATTAATACCTTGTTTAGCAAAATCTATTACTATGCCAACCCTAAGGGTCTTTCAAGGGCAAGTTTAATGCAATCACGACTTGCCCCATGGGAAAATTTGACAAGTTAATGCTGCTTTGGTAGTGGAAAATTTGAGTTACGTTAGTTTTTTCTTATGTTTTAAATTCAGTTTGAAGAAAAATGAATTCGTAACATTTTTTATTATCCTTGAAAATAAGTGCATATTTTTATAAAACGAAGACTCTGGTTATTTTTACAAATTGTTAAGTTTAACTTGAACATAAATACGTAAGTTTTAAATTTACAAATGAAATTTTTTGTAGCAATTATTTTATATGTTCCCTTTTTTAGTATAAATGATATACTTTATAATTAATTACTTAATGCGAGTTACATACTATGCTATAATATTTATATTTAGATTAGCTTAACCCCAGTGATATAATTTAGTAAACTCGATAAAGTGCTAATAAACAAAAAAACACTTCACATGGTGCTAATTAAAAGATACCAATTTGATTCCGTAGGGAATAATATAATCTATATCTAATAAAGTACACATCATATCAAATAAATAAAGAAATATTCCACTAGAAATAAAGAAACTCATAAAACCAATTATTAATGACCATTAAAGACTAAGCTTTGATGTATTTTTTGTCTCCATTTTACACACAACTTGACAATATATATTTTTTTATATTTATTTTTTTACAAAAATAAATTAAATATTAAATATTTATTTGGTTTGTATAAAATGGAGGTCCACCAAGAAAACACAAACATAACTCTCATCTTCTAGTTAGGTATGTGATAAGTAGACATATAAATTCCATGGACCTATAAAGTAAAGGACAAATAGAAAAATATCACACAAAGATTTAGGTCTGCCACGAATTTATCTTTAAGAAATCATGAAAACAGGTTAAAAGTTTATCATGGAATTTAGTGTTTAGGTAGGTATTTTCCATGATTTAGGGTTGGTGAAGGGCATAATGGTCATTACAGTGGTCAACTCGTCTTTTATAGATTTATGACTTATCCTTCAACAATTATGCCTTCCAATAGTTAGTGATCATCTTTTCATTTTACATTTTCTATTTAATTTCTAGTATACACTCATTTTTGCACTATCAAGAATTTTAATTGTGCACTCTCACTTGTCACAATCATGCTCATTTCAATTCAACTCCATTTTTATGTGGTTGTTATGCAAAAATGATAAATAGAATTAGATCAGACAAATTCACAAATATTTTTCCATTTTTCTTTTACTATTTTTTTTCCTAACCGATATTGTTTAAGATAAACATAATATTTAATTAAGTATATATATTTTTTAAAATTCATTAATATATTTTTAAATTAAATATGTTTTTATTATTTAATTAAAAAAATGGAATTAATCTATTTTTTAAATCTTAGTTTAATTTAGTTTCTTATTTTTAAAACGATATAAGTTTAGTCATTTTAATTCAATTTTATTAAATTTATTTAAAATTTTAAATATAGTAACATTTAATTTATTTATATTATTTGATATTTTTTAATGTTTATTAAGAAACGTATTTAAAATATCAAATATATAAAATTTAGTTAAAAAATATAAATTCACACGTTCCTAAAAATATTTATAAAAATAAGGAACTAAACGAGTTTAAAGTTTTAAAAAAGAACTGATTTAAATTTTTACTTAAAATTAAAAAATAAAACATATTTAACAATATAATTTTTTAAGGTATTTAAGTTAATTTAGTGACATTATTAAAAATAATTATTACTTATGAGATATTGTATGTTGTTGAACTAAACTTCATAACAATTCTGATAATATTATTTTAAAATGTGATAAATGATGAAAAGAGGAGGAAATATTTAAATAAATCATAATCTTTATTAAATATTTTGTATTTAATATTTATTTTCCCTTTTATTTCTTTTATTAAAAGTTATCTTTGTTTTTCTCCTTGAACCAATAACTTTTAAGATAAACATAATATCTAATTAAATCAATTTCGGCCCTTTTTTTTTCTTTATTGAAATTTATCCTTTGTCTTTTATTGAACCAATATTTTTAAGATTAAAGTGGGTATTTATTTATTCTCTTTGGGAAAGTTAAGCCGTCTTCTAGAATGTTGCATTGCGTCCACTCTTCATTCAACAAGTACTTATCTAAAAAAAGTTCCTTTTCTGCTCAGGAAAATGAAAATCAAGACAATCAAAAGAAAAAGAAAGTAAATTTATTTAAGCTGCTTTTATTTTCTTAAAGTGAGTCAGTCATCACTGAATTTTCAAATTCCCATTTCATAAAAAAGGGTAAATTTGATGTAATATAGATTAAATAAGTAATACTAATTTCAAAAAAGAAATTAGGCTGGGTTACCATTTTATCTGTTTTTACTTGATTTCTTATTTATATACTTTTTATTAATTTACCAAAAAATACTTTTGGGTAAATATTTGTGCTTTTGAAAAAAAAAAAGTTCATGTTTTTAAAGCAAATTTGTTCATGATTAGATTAGGGTAGATTAGATTCTTTATCTAGGTAATATATTCTGTTTTTTTTTTCACCTTTTGTAGCCTTACTTTATCTTTGTATTGATTTTGCATGTACGTTATTTAAGATTTCTTTTATTATGGATATTTAAGATTAAAGTATTATATTAAAAAAATAACTTTAAATGTATAAGAAATGCTTTGCAGTTTAACAAATTGGAATTAGATGTTATATTTAACTTAATTTAGTATTCTTTTTAATGTCCTTTTTTTGAGCTATTGATTTACATAGAAAATTTTTGCAGTTATCAATTTCACATTATTTACATAGAAAAGATTTACAAGAAAGGTATCTGTATAAATAAAATATATTTTTCAAAATTCTTAATCTAATATTTTTATTTAGTTTTAAATTAACCAATCCGATTAATTAACAATAATTATGTGTAAAAAATAACATTCTATAAAAATGTGTATATTATCAATAATATATATTACAATTCATTAATTATCTCTGTTTTATTCTTTACTCCTCACTTCACAATAATACATGTTATGTAAGGTTTGTTAAAAATAAAGATAAAAGATAACATAACAAGAAGGTCACATAAATAAGGATACAAGACATTTTTCTCACACTTCCTATTAATATGTATAACACTTCTAGAATGGTCAAAATCCCATATTTTAAACTTCTTTATGATTTGCTTTCCATCTTTATTTTTAACAAGACCTTATATATATATATATATATATATATATATATATATATATATATGAGGAGAAGAATAATGTTATTTCTTTCATAAGAAAATAATTGAATACACTCCATCATCATTATTGATAATTAATTTGGTGTTAATTTGAAATTAAATAAAATGTTTTAGATTAAGATTAACTCATACTTATTTTTGAAATAAATAAATTCATGCTTTTATTATTATTATTGTTATATGGTACTATAGTTGGGTTAATCACAAACTAATGAATCAATTATAATTTAGATGGTCAATCACAAACTAATAAATCAATTATAATTTAGATGGTCAATCATGAGTTTGGCTAGTCATGTATAAGTCTGGGACAAAATGTCAAACTGTTTGATTGGTTATATATAAGTCCAGATAAATGTCTTACAACTTCAAGTGTGAGTCATCGAGATTGACTAGTTATTAAATAGGTCGACTGGTCATATACAAATTTAACTGATTTCCAATCAAATCAATTGACCATATATTAGAATGAGTAAATTAATCTTAAAGCTTATAAACTTAAGAGTAAAATATAATTACTCACATTATAATTAAACAAAAATTAATCACGAAACTTATAAATAAAGATTAAATGTAAAAAGAGAGGTAACATGTTGGATTAATTATTAACTGTGAAATGTTGAGTTTACTTATTGTATTGAAATGTCTTCTATAAATACCTTTTGAATAATTTAAAAAAAATATATTCATTTTCTAGATAATTTTGAACTTTAGTATATATTACATAATCCGGAGTTGAACCGATAATCAAAAGAAACATTTATTTTTACAGTTTTTGGATAACTGAGGTTGGATATAAAGTGTTTAATGTATTAAACCTAATGTGAAGAGCGTCCGAGTCTAACTATGGAGAGAATAATTGTTTATTGTAGTTTACTTATCTTAGTAAACGAGCTTAAAAAACAAGTGTTGGACAGTGACTGATAGAAAGAAGTTAGTTTACGAAAGAAGGGCGAAATAACGGAATAGAAGAGAAAGAGTAACGAATGTTTCAGGAAACAGAGGAAAACAGAGCATAAGAGAGTGACACTCAGAGTGCGGGGGATCATACCACATAATGGCCCTCAATGACTTCTTCGCCGGAGAGATCGCGACGGAGCTTCTCAAAATGCTCATCAGTATCTCCCGGAAGTCGCTCCTCTGCCGCGCCAGTGCCGACCAGCTCATCACCTACATCCACGAGCTCCTCCCCACCATCGAGGAGATAAAGTACTCCGGCGTCGAGCTCCCCGCCCTCCGCCAGTCCCAGCTCCACCGTCTCTCGGAGCTTCTCCGTTCCGGCGTGGAGCTCTCCCACAAGGTCCTGGCCTCCAGCCGCTGGAACGTTTACCGCAACCTCCACCTCGCCAAGAAGATGGACAAGCTCGAGAAGACCGTTTCGAAGTTCCTCCTCGGCCCCATGCAGGCCCACATCATGGCCGACGTCCACCACACGCGCTTCGAGATGGCGGAGCGCTTCGACCGCGTTGACAACTCCGTCCGCCGCCTCGAGCAGTACTTCGGGAACATTAAGATTGGGGTCGGCGGCGGCGGCTGGGTTGAGGAAGCAGTTAGGAGCGTGGATGAGAATGTTGTTGACGGAAGCTCCGCCGTGGGGTTGGAATTCGGGAAGATTAAGGTAAGGGAGATGATTGTCGGGAGGGAGGATCTCTGGGTTGTCGGGATTTCTGGGATTGGCGGTTCCGGGAAGACCACTCTCGCTAGAGAGGTCTGCAAAGATGACCAAGTTAGACGTGAGTTCATCTCGTGAAGTAAAGTTCCTTAATTTAAACTCGTCAAAGTTATTTATGATCAAAGTCAAACTTTTTCCTTCGCAATTCGTGCAATAAAAAAGATAACATATATGATCAAGGAAACTGTTTATCGCAGTTCAACTTGTACGATACTGTTCCATGCATGGGTTAGTTGGTGTGGAGTTTTTCTTCGCATGAATCAAATGTTGCATATTGTTTAGGCTTCAACCAGTTATTTCAAGTTGGAGTCATGTATGTATTTCTGTAATCGATAGCTTTGGTCTCTGGAAATAGTGTTAAGAAGATGAAATTTTAGTTCTGATGAAAAGTTAATGAAAAAGAAAACCTGCATACAAGTTCTGTGTATATGATTGGTTTGAGAATCGAAATGGGAGTTGGTGCGAGGAAATTGAGTTTATGAAGTGATGGGTTTTTGCTTAGTAACTTTGGTTATTGTGGAAAGCGTTTGACAATCTTTTTGCAGGTTATTTCAGGGAGAGGATTTTGTTCCTGACTGTCTCGCAGTCTCCAAATGTGGAGCAACTAAGAACAAAGATTTGGGGGTACATTATGGGAAATGAGAGATTGGATTCGAACTATGTGGTTCCACAGTGGGTGCCGCAGTTTGAGTGCAAAAGTGAAGCAGCTCGAACTCTGATTGTTTTGGATGATTTGTGGACATTCTCTGTGATGGAGCAGCTTGTGTGCAGAATACCTGGTTGCAAGTATCTTGTGGTGTCCAGAACTAAATTCCAAACGGTGTTGAATTATGAAGTGGAATTGCTGAGTGAAGAAGATGCCTTGTCTTTGTTCTGTCACCATGCTTTTGGACAGAAATCAATCCCTTTAGGTGCTAATGAGAATTTGGTGAAGCAGGTAATGTGTGGTTTTGTTACTGTAAACTCTGCCACTGCATGGCATGTTTGGATTCCCATTAGATACAGAATCATGTTAAATACCATCTAAAAGATCTTAGGAGAATGTACACATGTTTGTTTCTATGTTAAGAAATTATTTGAGTTCCAAAACTGGTTCGAATATGAAGCAGTAAACAAGTAGAGTGCTATGCATGGACTTTACTCTTTTTTTTTTCCTTGTGTCTAATGGCAAATAGGTTGTCACTGAGTGTGGAAGGCTTCCTTTGGCTCTTAAGGTGATTGGAGCTTCTTTGCGAGATCAACCTGAGATGTTTTGGTTAAGTGTTAAAAACAGGTTATCTCAAGGTCAAAGCATTGGAGAATCCCACGAAATCAATCTGATTGAAAGAATGGCAATCAGTATCAATTACCTTCCAGAAAAAGTCAAGGAATGCTTCTTGGACCTGTGTTCATTTCCTGAGGATAAAAAGATCCCTTTGGATGTACTCATCAACATGTGGGTGGAAATCCATGATATTCCTGAAACAGAAGCTTATGCCATTGTTGTTGAACTCTCCAACAAAAATCTTCTCACCTTAATGAAAGAACCTCGGTATGCAACATCAAAAATGCTCTTAAAACTTGGTTTTCTTGTTTTACCTGTTTCACTCTAACACCCTTTTGATGTTTTAATCTACCAGTGCCGGAGGCATGTATAGCAGTTGCTTTGAGATATCAGTTACTCAACATGATATACTGAGAAACCTAGCCATTAATCTGAGCAACCGTGATAGCATTAATGAACGCCGGCGATTAGTAATGCCAAAAAGAGAAAATGCAATTCCTAAAGAGTGGTTGAGATACAAGCACAAGCCATTTGAGGCTCAGATTGTTTCAATTCATACAGGTATATCCCAATTACCCTCTGAAAAATGGCTTTATTATCTTCTCTTTTCTTGCTTCTGTTGTTCTTTTTTGTGATGAGTTCCACATCTTTTGCAGGTGAAATGAAAGATGTGGACTGGTGTAATATGGAATTTCCAAAGACAGAAGTTCTGATCATTAATTTCACATCCACTGAGTACTTCTTACCTCTCTTCATCAACAGAATGCCAAATTTGAGAGCACTGATAATAATAAACTACAGTGCAACATATGCTTGTCTTCACAACATTTCAGTTTTCAAGAACTTACCCAACTTGAGGAGCCTGTGGCTTGAAAAAGTTTCCACCCCAGAATTATCAGGCACTGTGTTGGAAAACTTGGGAAAACTATTTATTGTCCTCTGCAAGATTAACAACAGATTGGTTGAAAAAGAGGTAGATCTAGCCAAAGTCTTCCCAAACCTCTTTGACCTCACTCTTGATCATTGTGATGATCTAACTCAGTTGCCTTCAAGCATCTGTGGAATGAACTCACTTCAAAACTTGAGTCTCACCAACTGCCACAATCTGAATCAATTGCCTCTTGAACTGGGGAAGCTAAAATCTCTAGAAATTCTTCGTTTATATGCTTGTCCTGATCTGAAAACACTGCCTAATAGCATATGTGAGATGATGAGATTGAAGTATATTGACATTTCTCAATGTGTGAACCTGACATGCTTCCCTGAAGAGATTGGTAGACTGGTGAGCTTGGAGAAGATTGACATGAGGGAATGTTCCATGATCAGAAATGTACCAAAGTCTGCATTGTCATTGCAGTCTCTGCTACTTGTAATCTGTGACGAAGAGCTATCTGGGATTTGGAAAGAGGTTGAGAAGGCCAAGCCTAATGTGCTCATTCAAGTATCAGAGCAGCACTTTGACTTAGACTGGCTTAAAGAATGACTCATTTCTGTCTATGTTCTTGTCATCTTTTACTTTCCAACTTCGTGTGAATACTCGTATATAACTTCTATTTTAAATGGAAATTATCTTATACTGAGAGAAATGACTTTAAATATTATATATAAAGATTTAAAATATGTTTTTAGTTTCTAAATTTGAAATAAAAATTGAAATTTCTGTATGTTTCAAATTTTATATATGTTGATTTCTAAGTTTTAAAAATAATAAATATAGTTATTTTTTGTATAACAACATTAATTTTATTAGACATGTTAAACAATAATTGAAATCGACATTTGAGCTGAAATATTTCAAATGGTATAAACTGTTCAAAGTTACTTTAAAGTATGTTTGATACATCAAAAAATTTAATGTAATTCGACTAAAAAAACTGTAAAATTTCAATCTATCCAAATATGTTTTATTTTTATTTTTTAAATATAAAAATACATTTTGGAAACCAAATCTAATCAAGCATAGTATTTCTTACAAATATTTATATTTTAAATAATAAAAAATGTATTTTTAGTTTCTTTAATTTTATATAAGTTTAGTTTTTGATATTAAACTTATTTTGAAACTGAACAATATTATTTACTTAATTTAATTTTATAAAACTAATTTTAAGTAAAAGTAAGATATATTCAAATCCATTATTTTTCTAATATTAAAATAAATTTTAAACCTTATTCAATATCATAAAATTAATTTAGAAAATAAATTTGTAATCTCTTATATATTATATTTATATACTTGCTATAAAGGATCCATTAGATGGTTTTCCGTACATACGTATAAAGAAACTGAGTGATTTTCTCTTGTCGAAAAAATATCTCTGATGCCGAAAAAATGGTACGAAACAAAGAAGGGCATAGTGAGAAGTTTCGTGGAAATGCACAAAGTGCGATTTTTAATTTGTCTTCATATAATTACATGTGACTTTAATCACTCATCTTTTTCTACAGCACTTTTTTTTATTTTTTTTATTTCTAACTTTAGAAATAAAGATAAAATTTTATATTATTAGAAGGTAATGCATTTTATCCTAAATCTGTTTCCAGATTTGACGAAACATTTTGATATTGAAAGTCTCTATCAATGGCATTCATGATTGCAAATAGCAACCAATGGAGTGCATGAAATAGGTCAAAATTACACATTTCATTGTTGAAAATGAAATAAACATTATCAGCTTTTGAAATTTAAGACTTACTTTAATTTAGTTTAGTCAGAGCTAACATCCCTTTTCTAACTATTTATTTCTCAACATAACAAAGAGACACAGATTACATACTATATCATATACTAAGGAAATCGACAGAGACTCATGAATATTCTAATCTGATTAAAAAAATTAGAAGAAGCAAATGATATTACGTAATTACTTACATATCATTGTCTGTTATTTAAGGATTACTAAGATTCATTGACATCAATTTAGTGTTTAGGATTTTGGATGAGATTAAAATTTCAATTTTATTAATTTTGTTTAAATTTTGTAATGATTGAAGTAATTATTATGTCTGTTTATTAAAATAAAAATTAATATTATAATTTTTTTATTAATAATAATTTTAACTAATTTTGATGGTTACCAGTAAATAAATATGAAACTAAAATAAAAAGATTAAAGATAGTTGAAAAAATGATTAAAACTAAAAATACGAAAGTGTTTCTAGAATACTTGAAGTTGTGAAGTATGACAAAGTACGAGAGTTAACTAACAGTTTGCGGTGTTAGTTAAACGTATGTTCCGAGATCCAACGGTTGGAAATGAATGTTGTTGCCCCTACAAAAGTTGATCACGTCACGTGTGCCTGAACGCTATTGGTGTACTGAGAATGGTGAAACGATGATTGGCAACTGAAGGACAATACCGTCATTTCGCAAGAGCCACCATTTGCTGACTCCTTTAATACCAAGAAAGAAGAAGAAGAAAAAGGAAGAGAAAGAAGAGCACCACCACCACCACCATGGCCCTTACGGACCTATTCACCGGAGAGATAGCCTCCGATCTCTGGAAAATGCTCATCACAATTTCCCGAAAGGCCCTGCGCTGCAAGTCCAGCGCGGAGCAACTCATCACCTACGTGCGCGAGATTCTTCCCACCATCGAGGAAATCAAGTACTCCGGGGTGGAGCTTCCGGCGCCGAGGCAGTCTCAGCTGGACCGCCTGTCGGAGATTCTGCGCTCCGGCGTGGAGCTTTCGCACCAGGCGCTGTCCTCCAGCCGCTGGAACGTGTACCGGAACTTCCAGCTGGCGAAGAAGATGGAGAAGCTGGAGAAGCACGTGACGAGGTTCCTGCAGGTGCCCATGCAGGCGCACATACTGGCCGACGTGCATCACGCGCGGTTCGAGATGGCGGAGCGGTTCGACCGGGTGGAGGCGTCGAACCGGCGGATGGAGCGGTTTCTGGAGGAGATGAAGATCGGAGTGAACGGCGGTGGGTGGGTGGAGGAGGCTGTGAAGAGCATGCAGGAAGATGAGACGTGGGTGGAAGGTTGTAACGGGAATAACGGTTTCGGTGTTGGGTTGGATTTCGGGAAGAAGAAGGTTATGGAGATGGTTTTCTCTAATAATGATGCTGATTGGATTGTCGGGATTTGTGGGATTGGTGGCTCCGGGAAAACCACCCTTGCCAGAGAGCTCTGCAGAGACGACCAAGTCCGATGTAAGTCCACCATTCCACCTTCACCCATCATAAAAAAAAATTAATAATAATTTCTTTCCTTCTTGGTAATGTGAATGCAGCTGACGAAACACTAAATCAGTTGTTTCTGTTAAAAAGTGATTTTCATGAATCAACTGACACACTTTTTTTTTCAGTTTAACAATCAGTTCTCGCGAATCAATTGATACAAAATTGTTTGAGTTTAATGGGTGGTCTTGAATTTAAAGTTTTCAGTATGGGGGAGCCTTTAGTCTTGTTCAAAAGAATTGGGCTGTGAACAGAACTTTTGAAAACCTCGGGGGAGATTATGTTTACTAGATAGGATGAGGGATGATGTTAGTTTCATGTTTTATGCTAACTCTGCTTGTTGCAGTTGTGGTTTTTTGACTGATGGAAATTTACAATCTTATTGTTGTACGTGTGTGCGACAAGATCGCAGTTTTATAACTTGAAATGGGTGAATGCATTTGTTGTTTGTTTAAAAGTGTTTCGAGAGTGTGACAGTTGTTTTTTGCAGGTTATTTCAAGGACAGGATTTTGTTTTTGACCGTGTCACAGTCTCCGAATGTGGAGCAGCTGAGAGCGAGGATCTGGGGACACATCATGGGCAACCAAGGCTTGAATGGAAATTACGTGGTTCCGCAATGGATGCCACAGTTTGAATGCAAAGGGGAAGCTCAAGTTCTTGTTGTTCTTGATGATGTGTGGTCGCTCTCCGTGCTGGAGCAGCTTGTGTGGAAAATCCCTGGCTGCAAATTCCTTGTGGTGTCTCGATTCAGATTCCCAACATTCTTCAGTGCAACTTATCACGTGGAATTGCTGGGTGAAGAGGATGCCCTCTCTTTGTTTTGCCACCATGCTTTTGGACAGAAGTATATTCCTTTGGGTGCTAATGTGAGTTTGGTGAAGCAGGTAATGGTTGGAACTGAAGTTGTGTTCTTTGTCCCTGACTATTGATTAATAGCTCAAACCAAAATCCTGTGATGTATGACATGCCTTTACCTTCTCTCTTGTTCTGTTTTTGTATCCATCCCATGGAGAACAGGTTGTGGCTGAGTGTGGAAAACTTCCACTGGCTCTGAAGGTGATTGGAGCTTCTTTGCGAGACCAGAACGAAATGTTTTGGCTGAGTGTTAAGAGCAATCTGTCTCAAGGTCACAGTATTGGTGAGTCCTATGAAATCAATCTGATTGATAGAATGGCAATTAGTACAAACTACTTGCCAGAAAAGATCAAGGAGTGCTTCTTGGACCTGTGCTCTTTCCCTGAGGATAGAAAGATCCCTCTCGAAATTCTAATCAATATGTGGGTTGAAATCCATGACATTCGTGAGGCGGAAGCATATGCCATTGCGGTTGAGCTTTCGAATAAGAACCTTCTAACCTTAGTGAAAGAAGCACGGTACGCAAATTGCAGACTTAGAAATTCATTTCAACTTGTCTAATGTGTTCATTTTTTTCATTTATCTCTTATCAGAAGCATTATTCTAACACCCTTTTGATCATTTTAATCATTCAGTGCCGGGGGCATGTATAGCAGCTCCTTTGACATTTCTGTGACTCAGCATGACACGCTGAGAGACCTTGCTCTTATATTGAGCAAGCGCGGGAGCATTCATGAACACAGAAGGTTGGTCATGGCCCAACGAGAAGAGAATGGACTACTCCCAAGAGAATGGTCAAGATACCAGGACCGACCCTTTGAAGCTCAGATTGTTTCAATCAACACAGGTATGTACAGATATCAATAACTCTTAATTACTATAAATTTTGTGTCTGGTTGTGTGATTCATCTGTCATGAACTTCACATTGCAGGGGAAATGACAGAAATGGATTGGTTTGAGCTGGATTTTCCCAAGGCTGAAGTGTTGATCATCAATTTCACGTCCAGTGATTACTTTTTACCTCCCTTCATCAGTAAGATGCCAAATTTGAGGGCACTGATAATAGTAAACTACAGTACCTCATATGCTCGCCTTCACAATGTTTCAGTTCTTAGGAATTTGACCAACTTGAGGAGTCTCTGGCTAGAAAAGGTTTCCACCCCTCCGTTGTCAGGCACTGTCTTGAAAAGCTTGAGCAAACTATTCGTAGTCCTCTGCCAGATTAACAACGGTTTGGATGGGAAACAGTTCCCTAACCTCTCTGAGCTCACACTTGATCACTGTAATGATCTAACATACTTGCCCTCAAGCATTTGTGGAATAAAGTCACTCAGAAACATGAGCCTCACAGACTGCCACAATTTGTCTGAACTACCTGATGAATTTGGCAATCTAAAATCTCTAGAGATCCTCCGTTTATATGCTTGTCCTGATCTAGAAACACTTCCTCCTAGCATGTGTGACATGAAGAAATTGAAGTACATTGACATTTCTCAGTGTACTAACCTCACCTGCTTCCCTAAAGAGATTGGTAGATTAGTAAGTTTAGAGAAGATTGACATGAGGGAATGCCCCATGATTAGGTATTTACCAAAGTCTGCAGTGTCATTACACTCTCTGCAGCTTGTAATTTGTGATGAGGAGGTGTATGGTACATGGAGAGATGTTGCTGAGATGGCCAAGTCAAATGTTCATATTCAAGTACCAGAACAACACTTTGATCTTGACTGGCTTCAAGAATGAAGCATCACTTCCCCCAATTCATTGTATATACTTTGTTCATAGTAAAAGGAATTTTTCTCTGTTTCCACAAGTTATGGTATGGCACAATCTTTTTACTTGTCTCAAGTACACCATAACATAATAACCACTGTTATTTCAGACTCCTTAGATTCCTGTACTTGGTTATTATTAGTATAGGTAGATAACATAACAGACAGAAAGTTTCAATTTTTAAAAGCATCTTTTCAAAAAACCACATTCCCAATGTTGATTGTTTGAGATGAGTTAAACAAGAACACAAAAATCAAAATATATACACACATATACTAGGGGCGGCTAGAAAAAAATGAAAATGGACAAGTTAGATTTCCAAAAGGAAGTGCTTTTCCCATTTTGAAATGGAAAGTTGAGGCCCTAATGTTGGAATTTTGAGGCCACCATCATTGTCTGTGTACATATACATTGTACATGTGCGACCAGTTTCCATCACATGGCTCCACCCAAAGGCCATGTTCTGCATTCAGATGAGAAAACGCGTAAAGAGAAACATAACGACAAAAACTGAAAGCAACCTTTGGATTTTGATTCACCACACTCGCAAATTTGCTGTCATGTGTCTACCTTGAAGCTTCCTTCTTATCTTTCTTCTTTTTCACTATTGCCGTTTTGGTCAATGTCTTTCTTTCATTGTTTATCCTCACACATTGTTCAATCCGTATATAGTGCAAGTCAAGCCTCCCTAGTCAACATCATCATCATCATCATCAAAACTTATAAAATTATTTTTGGCATCACCTGTTGACTTTCAAAATACCCCTGTGCATGAGTCTCGAACAATTTTTACCATAGAATATGAAGCATAAAAGACTATGTATTGTTAACAATTTTAGAAATATTACTTTGACATACATAATTTTTTTATATTTATTTTTTCATATTCATTTGATATCATTTTCTTTTACTTTTTTTTCTTTAAAAATGATTATTTTATATTTATGTATATAAAATATTCGGAAAATACTAATTGGGTATTTAAAAATAAGTGGCCAACATTTATTTGAGAAGTTACAATGAGAAATATCTTAATAAGATTTTCCAAATAATTTTATTTTCTTAGGGTAGCATTACGCCATGCTTTCGCCTAATACATGATGCAACTATGAGAAATATATCTGTCGATAAACAGTGACACAATTGACGTGAAAAATGTAATCACACCACTCAATTTGTTTGATTTTTCTTTCATCCTATTGTAGGGTGATAAACTAATTATCGAGGACTGAATTTAAATTAATAGCAATTATCTTAGTTAGGTCATTTTCTTAGAGTGAGACTTAGTCAATTTGGACCAACAATCGGATTTAAAACTTAAACATATAAAACATGTGTTTTAAGAAATCTATCTTTACATTTTTAATTTAAAATTATAATACATATTATCACATTAATTAAAATGAATTATCACTGGGTGTTTCTTAAGGTTTTCTTATGAGCAAACAAAGAAAAAAATGTTATAATCTAACTGTTACTGGAGACATTTTATCCTCTAAACATAATAGTATGCAGAGAAACAAATGTTTTATAATGAATATAAAGTCTAAAAAAGTTTTCAAGTTTTGAATAAAATAAGGAAAATAGACACCAAACCATCAGTGTAAGATAAAAATAAAACAGTTTCTGATGAGGAAATTGAAAATCAAAGGCTTATTCCCTGTGTGTGTGTGTCAAACGAAGAGATAAGACAATGCATGAACTCACAATTCAATTGTAATATATATAAACAGATAAAAGACTTGGACTTAAGAAAAACTACAATAATAATACTATGAGTGACACAATTGAATACTATACTCTATTCCAAGTCTTTGATTAGTGCCTCAGCATCATCCAACTTGGTGGTGAACAAAATCTACCATCTCAAACTGAACTTTTGCACTAAAGAAACTACTGTATAAAGAATTGGAATAATTTGCACTCTCCTGCAGTAAAAAAATTCCTCATATTACATTTTTCTCACCTGCTATTGAAATACACATTCTTTTCACTTGTAAGATGAATATCTTAGAATTAAATCTATTCTAATGTAAGTGAAACTATTAGAGATTTTTCCTCACAACAATGATTGCGGTAAGTTTTCTGTATCAGCTATCAACTTTGAAAACTCAGAATAAAACACCTAAATGAAACTTTAAAAGCAACAATACAAGTACTTAGCACTTCATCATACCTCATGAAATACTGAAACCAATAACAAAATGTTTCAAAAATAGCTATTGATTATTCTAAGACTTTAGGAAAGAGCACAATATCTAAGGGGGAACACATCAACAATTATTCAGTACTGTTAAGTTCATTTGCATTATAAAGGATAAACTGCATCTCATTTATCTCCTAAAAAAATAAAGAGTATTTAGAATAAGAGGAGAAAAGTAATTTCAGCATCTTTCTGGAGTAGTTTATCCAAAGAATTACTATTCCAATCCATTTATACAAGGTAAAATTTGGCTTCTGACCACTTGAGGAAAAATTAGTTTAACCATATTTTACAAGGTCATTGTACATGAAATTTTGAGAATTAAGCTCACAGAAGGGGTTAAGTAGAAGCATATATGAGTACTTCAGAGAAATCTGGTGGGCATATACTCATTTATCCTGAGAGGTAGACGGTAGAACTCGTCATTTCTAACATCTCCCTTCCTATTCTGAAAAGGAACCCACCATGGAAGTCCTCTGTCCACAGCTTTAGATTTTCCTTCAAGTGTGTTGTCAATAAGGGTCCCAACAATTATAGCCACAGTTGGGGAAGAAGAGAATATGGTGTTCAAAATGTCATTAAACTGTTGACACATAATACAAGGTAGGGTCAATAGTCAGATGAATGCATGTCCCAAAGGGTAGGACATCAAGCAAATAAACAGTTCAACAACAATCTTATTTTAGAAGGAAAACCAACTAAATATAAAACAAGTCTGATGGAAATTCCATGTCCTTGAGTACATATCAGTTGGACGTTTTAGTCCTTGAGAATTTAAAAAACACTTGAAGTTGAAAAAGGTTAATGTTAATCTCCTTTTTCACTTTATTTTTCAGTCTTTTTTGCATGGAAAAACGACTGAGTGAATGATATTGAGTAGCCATATTCGTGTTAAACATCGGAGACAGAAAAATTGCACCTAGATACTGCATAATTCATAGACTTCAATGATATACCAAAATAGTGTTGCCGGAAGAAATTATTTCCTAAAACATAGCATCTAATTGTTCCACTTCCTTAATCTAAACATGTTACACATACTTATAACCTTAACTATGGATTAAGGAAAGCTGATAAGCATAATGATCACATTGAATGTAGAAATGAGATATTTTAAGAGTCACTTACCCATCCACCATCTGTTTTAACTGGACCATGACCATCTGGTGCAGTGTTATTGACAAAATATTGTTGAACTGATATTGCTAGAAACAAGGTTATGCCCAGAACATAGATATTTCTTATGGAGTTGGTATTTGCAAACTGTATAAAAGAAATTCCAACAGCAGCTGCAAAAAGAAGAAAAAAACAACAATAAAATGAAAGGCATGCACTACTGGTAAAAATTATTGTGATTTATGTAAGGGTAGCAGCAGCACCTACCCACAATACCAAACAAAACACAGTATATAGCAGCAAATATCGGTAGGGGAATCGAAGCAAAAAAGGCTCCAAATTTCCCTGAAATGGAAAGTAAAAGGATTACACCAGAAATGTAAAAGAGAAAGAAAAGTCTAGTAGCCACATGAGTTTCAGGTGGAATACAGTACCAAAAATAGAAAAGAAGATCATGAAACCACATGATATCTGCACGACTCTGCGACTCCCTATATGTGTTAGACCAAGTAGGCCCACATTTTCACTGCAATCGCCAAAGGGATTTGTTAGACTTAATCATACAATTCTTGATCTCAAAATTCTACTAATATTCATCTTGCAAGCAGAAGATGATTTTAATTTAGACTTAAATACTAAATATAAATAATACTTGAGTACGTATAACTAGAGCGTATAGCAGTATTTTTTTAAAAGGCTTAAACATATTTTTTTAAAAGTAGCCTTGCATTCATACCTTAAAGGTAAAGTAACAGAGTACAAAATGCTCAAACAAAAGTAAAAACACTCCTTTGCTTCATGGTCTGTCTATTAAAAGCCTAAGATATGGATAAATCAATTTAAATTAAGATCTTGCAACAAAAAAAATAACCAACTAGAAATTTCTGTTGCCATTAATTTATTTTCACAAGATTATGAGAATTCTAACAACCACAGCTCGCTACAGGCTATGTTTTGATTGATACTGAATAACATAAGTAGCCTTTGTTTGAATGGTTTAAAATAAGGGGGAATGGGATGGAGCTTGGTGGAATCTATTCCAACCAAAAAGCATGAATTTTTCTTAACCCAGATTGGGGGTATTGAATGGAAACTTATTATTAATAAATCTGCTTGACTTTTGATTCACTTTCCAAATGATGGAAATAAAACAATGGTACCATTTCAAAACACCCCACTAATCATTAGATATTAAAACATAGCCTTAAAGTTTTCAGGCTTCTCACATGTACAGAGAAGAGCATGGTATTAGGAATCAGGGATCATTTTGGTGGGATGGTATACAATCCTTCATTAGTTTAGCCTTTTACATATAGATATCCTTCCTTTCTTTAGGTTTTAGTCTTTTACAGGTTTTGGTTTGGATCCCCCGTCTATTGTCCTTTGTTTTTGTTATTTTCTAAAATATTAGAGGTATTCTGCAAATGATTGGTGTTGACTGGGGTGTAACCTAGTTAGGGTTGCAGTCAGCACACTGATGCTTTTACATACATAATTTGATTGAAAAAATAACCTTGAAGTAATTTAACTACCAACAGGTTAAGCAGTTTAGTTTTCTAGTGAAATCATTGATGAAGGATTTAAAATTGGTTCAACCGATACCTCAAGTTCTAAATAATTAAAATTTTATAAAGCTGAGCTGCAATCCATCTAATTTTCATGAATGGATATAATATAATAGCTATTACCCATAAACCAATAAGGAAAAACTGAGATAAAAAAAGACAACTTCACAAGAAAGAAACCAAAACTTTAAGATAAACATTGTCATTGTGGGACATGTGGAGTTCTTAAGACACTGCTTTCTTACACAGATACAGTAGTACCAACAACGGAACCAAATATGCCTTCAATCAGCATGCCAATGCCCTGCCATTTGGAAGGGTGAGAAACAATATAAAAGATTTTGCAACAATATAAATGAACAACTAAATTAATTGTTCGGAAGTAAGAATCACCTGAAACCCAATGCTTCGGCTAAGCACATGTGCAGGAGGTGGTGTTGCACCAGAAAGCCTGGCTGCAGCAAAGAAAGCACCAGTTGACTGCATTCAAAATTTCATCAAGGAAAAAGCTCCACATTAGATTATCAATTTGAAGGCAATGGGTAGAAAATGATGGCATATATACAAAAAACAAGTAATAATTTTCCAGAGGGAAAAGCTGTCAAATGCTTCAAAAATGAGAGTTAACATATAAATTATTAGAACTACGCGTAGAATTCAAAATTTTAAGGAATAGTTGATAGACCTCAGCAGAAGAGACAAGTGCAGCCCCCATCATCCCAAAGACATGACTGGCTCTGAATATGGGGGTACCCCACTGGAATGGATATGGGACTTTAATCCTGGAATAAAAAAGCAATTTAACTGTTATTATAAAGTTCCAGAAACAGCAATCAAACTCATATAAACTGTTGAACTGATTATTTTGTGAACATACCACGGAGCAGAAGACATAAGGTATGAGCGATCTGTGCGACAACTCACTTGGGTCTGTGTTTTAGCAGTATTATATGCACCTGCAACAGTAAGGATAGCAGCAAATGCCCAGATGACAGCAATGCAGAGAAGTAAAGCAAACCTCTCAAGTACATGATGTGCAGCATGATGAAGACGCTTCAAATACTGCCATGGAGAAAAAAAAAGGGCATATTAGTTTCGGAGAAAAAACTCAATTAAGAAAATGTTTCAGATAAGATATAAACCTGTTGTGTTATTACAAGTAGAATGAGCATAGGTAAGCCAATCTGCACACAATTTGCAAGCTGCACAAAAGAGGAAAGATGAGTTCACAAATTCTTCGTATTTATGTCATCTACAATAATAAATAACCCGTTTATTCAGGGAAAGAGAAATTAGGAATATTTACCAATGGAAAGCCCCTGGAGAACAGACCAAGACCCACCACACATACCACAGGTACAATGCTTATGGGACTAAACAACCTGTTCAGAAAAGAAGACTCACCAACAGATTAATTATTAATTAATTATTTACAATTAAATCTAACTAAAGATGTTACTTTTAACATTGACCATGAACTTAAAATAAAAAGGGAAAACAAGTCAAGAGGTTTTACCTTGCCAAATTTCCCCATGTCTTACTAAACCCAAGGAAGATATTGACAAAAGAAGAAACAATGAGGGACCCTTGAATTGTTCTGATAGTGTAGACGAACCTCTACAAGTGCCAGAGTAATAATTCATTAGCAGTTTGATTCACCATTTTCACGTTAGAGAAAACAATTCGGTCAACAAATAACAAGACAAAGTATACTGTTAGCAACATGGCCAACCTAAGATGACTACAAAGAAGCTGAACAACTGGCAAGATCTAGTGAGATCACCTATGGTAATGTTCCATTGATGCCTCTAGATAACGTATTGTTATAACTGTCAGCAAGCTCATTTCATAAATATGCATTACTGTTAAGTGTTCAGGTAGCGAATGATTGGCACTTGTATATGTGTATAAAAGAACCATTTTATGGAATGAAGAGAGAGATTTCCTATAGAATTAGTGTAGAGAAAATAGAATTATCAGTTTTAGCCATCATAAGCCTAACAATTGGTCCAACCTGCCATGGCAAACTACAATACCCACAAGTCCCCCATTGATAGCCTAGAAGATGTTGCCTCCATCTCCCACATAGACAATCTATCCTCACCAATAACCACCAGGAACTTGCCCTCAAGGTCGAGACCATTCTGGATCATCTCTCTAGTTTCACTACCACTACACCATCCAATACAACACTACTAACACCGCCCTCCTTGCATCATTCTTATATTAAACTTGAGGTTCCACAGTTTGACAGCCACGATCCCTTGGGATGGATGGTCAAAATCTGGCAATTCATCAACTATCAAGGAACCTTGGAGGAGGAGGAGCTCATCATTGCCTCTTTCTATATGGAGGGTCCTGCTTGCTTTAAGCTGATATTAATAGATGTACCAGAGCAGGTTTATTACAGCATGGGTGGGACTTCTTCATGCTCTATAAACTCAATTAGCCATGTCCTACTACAATGATCCCAAAGGCACTTTGTTTAAGCTTGTCCAAAATGGATCTTTAATCACTACCTTACCAAATTTGAGTGCCTTTCCAATTGGTCTTGCACCAACATTCCTATTGAGCTACTTTGTATTAGGTCTATTTCCACATCTTAGAAGATCACCACCTAACATGAGGAGGGCCTTTGATATTACTCGGATGAGAAGTTTATAAAAGACACTTTCTACCTCTAATCAGTGATACAAAGGATGACCCATTCATTTCCAATTCTATTTTCATACCCATCTCCAACAAACTGGAGTTTGAAGATGTGACAACTCACTTGCATCCCTTTATATATCTTAGTCCGATTCGGTTTCGGTCCCCGTAGTCACGTCACATAGTCAAGCTGAGAGTCATTGAGCCTCATCCACTTAGTTATAGAAACACATTTGGCGCTAATTTCGGAAAAATGGTCTGTTATTGAAAAAAAAAAATGTTTTGTTGTCAGTTAGAATAGGGATTCGATAATTGGGTTCAATAAAAAGAAAGAAAGATCAGTTTTTCAGTTTTTCAGTATTCTTAATTTTCCTCTAACGCAGTGATCTTCACAAATGTCTTGGGTATCCTATCTACAGGCTTCACCATAAATCCACCTATAAATATGAGCGCAACTAAGGCCAAAGTCACCTAACTTTGAACCATAACAGTCACTTTTCATACATGCTTCTAGATGATATATTGCAATAGCGGTTATTCGTGAATGTTTATTATTGTTAGATAGATTATATTTTTTTTTCTGTTACCAAAGTGACGTGTATTGGTATATAAAGAAACCAGTTTGTGGAATGAAGGAAGAGAGAGAACTATTTCCTGTAACAGTAGAGTGTAGAATAGATAGAATTATCAGTTTGAACTATCAGTAACCTAGCACATAGACCACCAAAACTGTAGTGTAAAAATGTTCAGTTAAGAGAAAAGCTACAAAGTTCCAGAACAAACATTTGAAGAAAGTCAAGCATGATGCTAGAAACAAAGAGAAGACATTGGCAAACAAATAAAAAGAAACAAAAATTTACCCACTACTTAAAAAAATCAATATATAAAAAGCTTTTCTTGGAAACCAAGGTGGGGGAGCATAAATAACAATAAAAAGCCACACGTTCCAATATAAACTTTTCACTCTTGTTCGCATTCATTTTCTTTCAAATAAAGGTAAGTTCCATATTCTTGAATATTATAGAACATTTGAATTCAACATAAGTATATCATTAAAAGTTGTAAGTTAAAAGCTATTAGCAACATAATCATTGCAAACCTCATGCTCAGAAGGAAATGTTCTGTCTGTGTAATCGTTTATTATGGACAACACTGGGAGTAAAAAAGCAAAGGATCCACCCATCACAGTTGGAAGCCTTGATCCAAACAAAGTCTGAAGCAGTGTGTTCACCCCAGACATAAATAACAATGACTGAATAACGCGGGCCTTGTCACCCTGTCCAAAAATAACAAAGTTTCATATAGTTATATCATAAGCTATACAACAGAAACGATAACTATAATCTTTATATTATAAATTTCACTTACATGGTTCCCACCCATTGCAGGAACCAGAGTGGTTGCAATCAGAACAGTTGTTCCAAGCATCACAATGTAGTGCTGAAAACCCAGTAGAAGCGCCTCCGCTGCCAATTTTTTTTATGCAATCAAAAAGGTGGAAACTTTAAGAGACATGCACCAATATCATCATAAGATTGAATCCCAAAATTAAATTAATAGACTTTTCACCTAAAAGATTCTCAAAACTGACAAGAGGAATAAACAAAAAACCTTTTTTTCTTAAGAGAATAAAATCAGAGTGGAATAAAGGTAACAAAAAGCAATCTGCAGACACACCAAGTTACATAGAATTGTTTTATTTATGATAGAGACACAAAACTGAGTAAAAAAAAGGAAACTTTTACAAGAAGAGATTCTTATTTCCTAACTTCTGTTGACATCAAGCATATTTTCTTTTCCGTCTTGTAACACAAAGAATGAATCGAAAAGGCTGGGGAAAAAAAGTGAAAGATACTAACGCCAAGAAGGATTTGAGTGGATGCAATAGTGAAGTTGCAAGAGTTGTTCAGCTGGATTCCACACTGGGCCTCTAGAAAGTGCAAGATTTGGCGGTGGTGGACCAGCTGGAGGCGCCTGAACTGGTGGCGGTGCATGGTGGTGCTCCTCACCCATTTTTTTTTTTCAGAGAAAGAGTCTTTGAAGAATATTTCGGTTTCAGTTTGTGGGTAATGAAAAGAAAAGCTGGGAAATGAAAGTATAGCCTTTTTTTATGCTGAATGAAAGGGGTGTCTTTGAAACAAAGGAAAGAAAGTAAAATGTATTGAAGGTAGAGTCTTTTTCTGATTTCGAAAAAAGGAGTTATAAGCTTATTAGAATAATTAAGTAAAGAGTTGTTTTTTCCAGAAAAGTACAAGGAAATAGGGAGGAAGAAGTTAATAGGTTGCGTTTTATTGTTGTCGTGTTCTGAAGAAAGTATTTTTCTCTTCTTCTTTCTTCTTTGGTTTGAGATTATTAATGAAAGTATGGGTCGAATGAACACGTGTATTGCAGTGTTTTTTTACAGTCTTCGAGGATGTTCAAACCTCTTCACATTACACGCACTTTGCATTGAAACACCTCTCCAAAATTACCATTTGCCATTTTTGTCAACACACTTCAAATTTTCAATTCAAATACACATCATCTTCTTTTTCTTTTTCTTCATTATTCGGATACAATGTCATTATCTGTAGTGAATATGAAATTGTTACTAAACTCGTACATCTGATGCTGCATAAACTGTTATGGTCCACATCTTTTTTGCTCTTTTGACAATTTCACAAACCAGTCAACAACACAGACAGATAAACATCAAAAAAATGTGGTGAGTGATAAAAACTACTGTTACACTTTCAAGTAGGCAAGTTTTAGTTGTTTGAAACAGTTGGGTGATTAATCTTTAGCTCTATTATTGACTCTATTCAATTATTAATTGAAATTATTTCACTTCCTTCCTTCATTAACTGGGATAGTTGAAAAGATTATTACTGTTGAAGAATTCAAAATGAGTGCTACATAAACATTTAATGTTATTAGAAGCTACAACATTAAACAAAGCAGACTTGGTGATGAACATTAATATTGTACCTGTTGGCAATAATGAATTGTTTTCAGAAGTATGTAACTAAAGAGGTTTTTTATTTTAATAATATATTTGTTATTTCATTTAGTAAATATATTATATTATTTATCATTCATAATGTTATCAAGTATAATATGTGTTTATTAAATGTATGACTTTCTATTTATTAAATGATTATTAAAATTAAAAGATGGTACATAAATATATTGAGTTTGATAATATTATTAAATATAATTTTTTTAGTAGGGCAATAAATTACTTAAATATATATTGAAATATTAATTATTTATTGGAATGTGTATTTTAAAATATTATGTAATTTAATCCATATATTGAATATTAATAAAAACTGTTATTTTTATTTTAAATAGTATATAAAAACATTTAAATTAGTATTATATTAATTATCCATGTACAGTTATAGAGTTTAACAAAATAAACAAATGAACTAAACTGCTCATACTATAATTGAGTGCCTTTTTTCTTGGCCTGATTTGTCTTAAGAATAAAATGGACATAACCAAAAAAATAGTATTATATGTATATAACATATCTTAATTAATATAAAAAACAAATTTACCTCATTTACTTGCAGATTAAAGTAGTAATATAGTGTGGCAATGCATTATAAAAAAAAAAAATCGGTTAATATTTTTATTAAATAATATCATCTAAAATGTATGGATTGAATCAAATACCATAGCATACCATGTATATTATGTTAATTATAAAATATTGACCAATTTAATGCCTTTTTTAATATTTCATTAGCAAGCATCAAAATAAACAAAATATATTTTTTGTCAGTTTAAAATATAGTTCTAAAACATCATAACAGGGGCTATTTGATTATCCATTTATTAAAATTGATATCAAATTACGTATTTTTTATTCCATAATATTTTATATAAAGTTATTGTGTTATAGTTAATATAAGGTTTAAACCATTTAGGCGTCTTTATTTTCGTTCGGTCTTTCCACTTTGATCTTCTTCTTTTAAACTTTCCCAGTTGAGTCCTCAGAACTGTTAATTTAAAGCAATTCAACCCCTGCCGTTAAAAATCGTTAACGGTCGTTTAAGTATTGATAATGTGGCATTATAAATGAATTTTATATTAAAAATTATTAATGAATATTGTGTAATCAGGATTTTAGAAGGACAAAGTGGGAATAAAAAGACTTCCTTCTTCCTCCACATTCTCGCTCCTACGTCTCCAGATATGGGGGTTTTTGGATTTTCTGGTTTTATTCTTCCTCCACATTCTCAACGGTCATCTCAGATTATGTTGATATCTACAACCATAACAATCACTGAAATCGAGATAAGAGAGGAAGGAATCGAGATAGGGATAGTGATTCGGTGAACAATAGCAAGCGGAGGAGAGGCTCTCACTCACAAAGCACCGAAGAGAGCGTTGGCAACGAACAAGACGAGGATGATGTAGACGTTGGCGTTTCTAAGATCCATTCTCCTAATAATCCAACGTCGTTTTCCTCCGATCAAAACCATCGTTGGGTCTTCACGCCATCGAAACCGCCTCCGTTTAAAATAACGGAGTAGATGATTCGCATTACTGTTCCCAGGAAGGCTCGTTCAGGTTGCAACGATATAAGTGCTCTTTATTTTCCTTTTACACTTTCATTTTGGTGTCTCCCGGAAGTAACTTTTACTTTTACTTTTCCTCCCTTTTTGTTTTGTTTTGATATTCGGTGTTTGATGTGTTTCTGCAGCTTCTGCGAAAATGTCTCATGAAAGTTTGGTCTCGGCAAGTAGTGGCGGCGGGAGGAGCAGAATTTCCGGCAACGGTCGGATTCCCCTGGAGGAATGAGTGTTGAAGCGGCCTCGCCTTCTTCTTCGAATGTTTCTCTTAGGAAGAAGATGGTCTGTGCTAGTTTTTTTTTTTTTTTAATTTGTGTTTCATTTTTTTGAAAAGGACTTTTTTGTTTTGTTTTATTGTTTTTTGAAGGATTGTGTTCTTTGTTGTGTGTTATGTTGCATAAAGAGATTGAAGTTGTTCCTAAGGCATCAACATCGTCTTCCTCATACATCGAGATTGAGATAGCTGAGCTACTGTACGGTTTGAAGACTTCAAAGAACCACAAATCTTCTTTGGAAAAGCCTGAAGTAGGTGTCAATCACCGCAACGCCACTATATCTTGCCCCTCTAAGGATGTTGGTGGGTTGCAATTTCTCGAAGTTTTCTCTTTTACTCTTCCTTTTTCTTCTTTTTTTTACCTTATCTTTTCGTTGGCATTCAATCTCCTCCACGCTCCAACTGCAATCACTGAAACTACCGCTCCCCACCACCATCGGACCAGCAAAGTCAAACCAGAAAAACCCAAAAACCCCTAAATCTGGCCACAACAGAAACCTTCAAAAAGCATCTAGAGCATCACTGTGAATCTCCATCCACCTCCTCCAAGCTAGAATCTCAATCGCAACCTGTAAGGGAAACCACCTTCAAGGTTTGTGCATTCCCAATTCAAAGAACCAAAACGCCAGCCATGGAAATTTGAGACGCAAGAGCGAGAATGTGGAGGAAGAAGAAAGTCTTTCTTATTCCCACTTTGCCCTTCTAAAATCCTGATTACACGAATATTCATTAATAATTTTTAATATAAAATTCATTTATAATGCCATGTCATCAATACTTAAACGGCCGTTAACGATTTTTAACGGCAGGGACTGAATTGTTTCAAATTAGCAGTTCTGAGGACTCAATTGGGAAAGTTAAAAAGAAGGGGACCAAAGTGGGAGGACCGAACGAAAATAGGGACGCCTAAATGGTTTAAACCTTAATATAATTTATAATAGTGTACATTGATCTTTTTAGTGAAAATTTATACATATACGTAAATGTTTATAATATTATAATTAGTGGAGAAGATATTTAAAAATTACTCCCACAATTAACCAAATATAATATTATTAAATGTTTTCAAAATATTAAACAAATTTATTTTTCACCACTGGAAAGTTATATAAAATATGTGTAAGAACCTATAAAATAGAGTATTATAGTTGATAAATGTTTTACAATAATGAAACTGGATATTTTATTTTAAAATAATCAGATAATAAAAATAAAAAATTTTAAACTCGTCTCATTACTTAAAGCACGAGTCATCTCTCTAAAACTCTTTCTCTCAGTTCTTTCTCACTTCTCTTTACCTTTTCTCACTCCTAGATTATTTGTTTAATGATCAGAAAGTTCCTAGGAGATCACAGCTGAGTTGTCTCCACTTCTATCCGATCATAATCTGTTCTAGAGCAAGTAAGTTTCGACTCATCTTTCTCTTTTGTTCTTAATTTGAAATTAGGAGAAGTAGTTCATCGTCGCATGCATTGCATTGCTTCTTCTTCTTGTTTTTTGTTAGTCTGAGATCATAAGGACTCATTCCGTTTCCAAATCGGTGCTTAGTTAGTTTTCCTAGAAATTTCTCGCGTTTTAAGCAATCGATGAGGCGTTCTTAGAGTTTGACGGTTCTTTGTGAAGTAGGGGAAGCTAAACTTTGTTTTGATTGATGGTTGTGATGTAAGTTTGGTGTTTATACGTGTATTAAATTGACTTGGTGTGATTTCTATTTTTGTGCCAGTGTTGACTCATTAAAAGGTATCTATTTAAGTAGTTGATGATGAAATTCTGAAGTGAGATATTTTAGATGATATTGCGGTCATGAATTGTATGTGAATAAGTTGTATTATTGATTGGAATGTGTATTGCAAAGTTTTTGAAGTAATGAGTTGAAACCTATGGGTTTATTAGTTAAATTTTGAGGTGTTGATAGGCAATTTGATGAAATAGTGTTTGGATTGTGAAATCTATTGTTTTTCAGGTTTTTTTTGTGAGCATTTGAAACCTATTAGGAGGATGGTTGGGTAGAAATTTATTCCACAACTAAGGATAGTTCAATTGTGGTGTTTTTGGTGGTTTAAAGAGTAAAATTTGAGCTTTGAGGTAGTGAGATTGTGAATTAAAGGGTATGGGCTAAAGTGGAGAGTTTGAGGTATGTAAAAGAGTCAATTATAACTTATCTAAGCCTTTAGTTTACTAAAATTGGTGTAGAAAGTAGTAAAAGTGAGTTTAGGTAGTCTAGATTGGCTAATCGGGGTTTGGAGTGGTCAATTCATGTTAGAATTCTATTTTAAGATGATTCTCAGTGTCTAAAAGGTTGTAGAAGCCATTTAAACTTGTGTAGAGGGTTATCAAAATTAGAATAAGAGAGTTTTAGAATCTGGTGTAGTGTTAAACGCCTTCCAAGCACTTCCTAAGTGCCCTTGTGTCGAGAGGATCATGCTCAAGTGCCTCCTAAGTGCCCCCTGCACCAGTTTTGGGATTTCTGCTTTTGGTCTATCTTGTGTTTTCTAATGTTCTGAGTTGGTTTCTTTGATGCATATGTGATAGTTTATCACGAGTTATGTGGTGATATATATGAAGAGGTATATTTGTTTGTTTATTAGTTGGAAAATGTTGGAAAGGAGTTCCATGGAGAAGGGGTTTTATGGGTTGTTAATATAAATGTAAGAAGCTCAATATGAGGGTTATCTTGACATTCTAATGATCGTTTATGCTCAATTAAAGAGTGATAAGTCATGTCGTGAGAGGAGTAGGAGGTCCTAGCCTGAAGGTCTTTCTTCATGGTGGCAAAGGGCGTTTTAACGGACTAACCTTGTGTGGTAGCTTTGAGTGGGTCAGTTGTTCTACCACACAAGTGCAAAATCTTTTCATGGTTTAACATTTATACTATATCGTAAATGGTTTGGTCAAGTCTAAGTCGGTGGTATGAGTGGAAATGATGTTCTAATATTTATAATATGAATTGTATGATGAATTTTATCTTACCATGTTTAATTGTTTTTCAATTAGCTTATCTTTCTTGTATGTTTTTTGATTGTGTTATTTTATGTGTTACTTTCTTATGACGATGATCATTTGGTAGGTACGAACAGTGCTTGATGAACTGACGATTGAATAGACCTTAGGTAATGATGGTCCATTAAGAGTTACAATAGTTTACTTTCTTTAGTGATTATCATTTATCTGGTGGTTTTAAGACATCTTTCAATACATAGTTTTAATACTTATATTGTATATAAAATTTAAATTTATAATTATTTTAAATAACATAGATCTTGTTTTATAATTTTTTGCATCTATTATATTAAATTTGTGATAATTATTATATAGTTTAATGTTAGATTTTTTGAGTCATAAATTTGTTACATTGTAAATTGATTCTGTCATGGGAAAAGGTGAAAGTACTATTTGTCAAAATATAATACAACTATTTATGTTATTAAATATACCAGATGTTTTAAAGTATTTTTATAAATAATTAGAATATTCATAATTAATCACAAGTCATCATAGTTAGTTATTTTTAATCAAATAAAATTAATAATTAATTTAAAAATAAGAGTAAATAAAAGTACTACTAAAAGAGTTATTCATCCAAATTATATTTCTACTTTAATTTCCATTTTTATTCATCTCCATTTTTGTATGTCATGAAACCTTTGAGTTAATTAAAGACTATCTACAGAAGTAATAATTCATATATACTCTGATATTCAACTTTCAATGATTAATGTACCTCTCTAAAGCAACCTCACCCAAGTAATAATGATTTTAATATTTATGCAAATATTTCATTTTCCTTTTTACGGTATACTCTTAAACCAAACTTTTATTTCTGGTAAGTAATTCTAGAAAAGTTTTTCATACTATAATTTCTTTTTAAATTTTACTTTACCAATCTTATAAATATTACATCCAAAATATTTTTATTTTTCAATAAATAATTTGATTTTAATATTTTGATTATCAACCTCTTAATTAGGCTATTTAAGCATTTTTAGTTATGCATTAGTTTTCAAAGTAAGAATAAGTGCAGTTGATGCTAATATGAGTTTTGTCCTATTAATCCACTAATTGGACCTTTAATCAAGACTACAATTAATATATAACCAACAAAATTACACCACTAATTAATACAATACAAATAATTAAAAGCACTTTTTTCAAAAGATTTGATCTCAAAAGTCGTTCACGTCTAAATCAAAAACGCAGCATATGATGTAAGAATTCACAAATGAACATTTCATCAAACATCATTCCTGCAACTTTAATCATTCTCTTATCTTATCTCTTTTTCTTTTGTGAAATATTTTCTCTTATAATCTTCTCACATGTATAATCCGAGATCTTGAATTTCTCGATAATGAAGTACTTTGTCCTTATTCATGATTAAGTGTCGCTTCAAAATAATCCAAATTATATAATTAGATTCACTTGTTTTAAAAAATAATAATTTAGGATTTTCTTTGAATACAAGCTGATAAATTATAAATATGACAAGGATATTTAACAATATTTTTTATAATATTTTAATACTATTTATATGTTATTAATTTATGTTGATATTTAAGATTATTATTATTAATTGTGAAATAATTTTGAGTCAATCGTATAATAATACGTAAGTGATGTTGGGAATATTGTCTAAACATATTTTTAAAATAAGACTATCTTATTAATAATAGTTAGAATAAACAAGTATTATCCTTTATTTTATAATTTTGTCATCCACACTTTAATATTTAAACATATTCCTCTTAGCAGTTAAGGTTTTTTTTTTTTATCATCCCAAAAATCCTTAAATATTGGAATAATTAGATGATACATGACATATTTTGCACGTTAATCATAGTAATATTATTAAAATTTTCATTTTTTTCTTATATATATATATATTGATTTTTTTTAATATCCATCTAATTTAATATTTTAAATTTTCTTATGCAATATACTTCATTAAAATAAATATATACTTTTCTTGTATTTTATGTTTATCAAGTAATATCTTCTTTTTATTTTGTAGTGATGGATGGACAATGCATTTTCCTTACGAAAGTATTTTATTCATTACAACTTATTTGATTTGTATTTGACTATCTATTTTTTTAAAAGGTGTAATCTATCCTTGGGAGAAAATTCATCCCTTTCGAAATCAATTTTTTTTATATTTGACAAAATTTTGACCAATTAATTTTCAAACGATGTAAAATAAATAAAGTAATTTCAAAATTAATTATAATCAGTATGCACCAAATTCTCATAAAATATATATACATTGATAAATTGTTTTAAAAAATATTCATCTAATAAAAAATGTGTAATTACCCAATTCAATGTAAAACTATTGCTATTAATTTTCAAATAAAAATAATGTGATAGTTGAAATTGAAGGTAAGAACAAGTTTAGTAACACAATAATTATTTCAATTACATTATCTTTCTAATATTACAATTTATTTTAACAACAATTTATTTTTTTTCCACAACATTATTATTGAATATTATTAACCTGGAGAATGTTAATAAAATGATAGAGTTATTTCAATTTAATTAACAAACTCAAATTCAAATCATTAATAAATACCCTCTGAACTATGCTAATCATTACTGTTAAATTTTTCATTATAATAAAATGTGAAAAATCTAAATTTGACATTTATTAAATAAAAAATCTAAAAAAACATATAAGTGAGAAAATAATCGTGGCTTCAGAAGTAATTGTGAAATTAATTAGATTACAAAATGAGTAGCCAAAAATGTAAATATTGAGACATAACATTAGGTGTAATATCTGGTAGAATATAGTTCAAAATAATTGATTTTGAAGTTCTTTTTACCAGTCAGAGTTGTGAAATTTACAGAAAATCCTTATAAGAGTTAAAACGAGAGAAGAGAAGAGCATGCAAATGCAATGGAAATTTGATGAGGAGAAGGATTTAAAATATGGAAGATGATCTAGGAGCCATGTGATCCTTGGAAATGCTTCATTCTGTGTTACTCTCTTCAGTTTTTTTATTATTTTGAGATTTGCAATGTCAGTGCCATAATATATAGGCACCGACCTTAATCATACAATGTTCTATATCTCCTTTATTTATTACTTATTTCTAATCTGAATCCAGAGTTTGAGTTCAGCCAAACACCACACAAATTTTGCAGCATATGCTTCATAACTTAAGGTTTGGTAATAATCTACTCAAATTACCAAATAGTGTGATTTAGATACAATTTCAAAGATCCTTTGATGATAGAACATTTTCAAGAAGGAAGAGAATTTTGTATTGTTTGAAGACTCCTATTAAGAAAGAGATTATGAATAATTTAAAAGAAATTGTTGAGTAAAAAAATGAGACCTATTCAAGGCACACTGTATTTTTTTATTTTTAATTTCATTCAGACCAGTTTTATGAATGGCCCCAATGAGACAGCTTTGTAAATTTTTGAGTTTTTTTTTTCATTAATTAGCTGCTTTCAGTCATACCTCATTATTTGGTTGTTTGGATGAGTTTAAGCATGGGATTCAAGTTTTGGTGGTACATGCAGTTATGTACTAGCAGTGGCATCCATACTCATAATTCTACCTATATGCATGGACATTATTATTATGTCTGGAAAGTAATATATATATATATATATATATATATATATATATATATATATATATATATATATATATATATATATATATATAATATCCCAAAAAAAGTTTGTTATATCAAGTCTTGCAGTAAAATAACAATTTAAAACATTTTCATGCATAATTCTATGTTTTCAAACAATCAAGTAATTTAGAATACTTTGCCCAATTAATTTAAAATTTTGTATAAAAATATATACATAACACCCATATTCATATTTATTTTAACTAGTATTTATCCAGCTTCAAATGGTACTTAACAACATATTTGTGAACACCTTCTGCTCAGTCCAAACCTCTGTAACAAAGCACCACTAAGAACTCAGCATCAAGGGGTTTGTTTGAATTCCATGTTCCATCTGTCTAAGTTGTCCCTTTTGTTTACTCAAGGTAGTTAAGTATTAAAAAAATAAATAAATAAATAAATTCTTAGAGTATTTATTTTGGTCAATGTTTGCTTTTTTAAGTCCTTTGAATAATTTGGACTAGGCAGAGATCCAATATAGGTTGGGCCTAAAACCAATCTATAACACATTTGACATTTTAGTCCCTAATCCTTTGAATAACCATTTTTATCCTATCTGCCTGAAGAATCATAGGAATTACTGATAAAATTTCACACCATCACTAGATTATATCTAGATCATTCTGCCACTTTCATGACAATTATGTTTTGTTGCATTCTGAGAGTGTTCTAACCTTTTAGTCTACCGGTATTGTCATAGTTATAAGATCCTATATATTACCCAGATTTACGTCAGCTGACTCTATCACAAATGACTCAAAATGTTAATAGAAATGTTGAATTTCCATTATGGTATATTTGGTTGGTGTTTTGGAGCTTTGTTAATACAGATTCCAGCAGGGATGAAATCCCTAAGCATAGCAATTCCTTAGATAATGTCACTAAATCAACAAGATCAGTAAAGGAGGGTGAGTGGCAAGTACCAAGTTGAATGGAGGTCAACTTGAATGGTATGAATTGTATAGTATGCCCAAATCTGGGTACTAAAATTCAGAAATTGAGCTGTCATATAGAAAGTAATCATGCTGAAATTGAAGATGAATAGTAGCAACTTCTCGTGCCATTGAATTTGGATCTATTTTGAGGTTTCTATGTACTGTTCATTGTGTTCGAGCCAACTGGGAAATATACTATAAAGTTCTTAGTCAGATGTAACGACCCAGGAAGAGGAAAAAAGCCCAAGACCAAAATCCATGGTGATAGATTTAAATACAATATGCAACCATACAAAACTTTCCTTAAAAATTTCAGCATGTCAACAGTGACATATTACACTAAGGATAACTTAGTTCTTGCAGATTATACTTATAATCATGCATAAAGCACATTAGAAGCGCAGCCACTTAGCATAACAGCAGTGTTGCACACCATCTTAGTCCAGACTGCTTCATCAGAGGTACCAATTAAAGAATTAAGTTCATATAACGGAAGACTGTATAAACTGTGTAAAATCACTTCTTTCTCCTATCCAATGTTGGTATTTACAGGACCAATCATGAGTAATATTTTACAATAATTGGTGAACTCTTGCATATAACAAGATCAGCAGAAGAATCTACAAACATGATCTAGAAACACGTTAAAAAAGATATCATAACTTTGTTTCTCTTACCATTTCACATCCAGTGTAAGAGGTTCTGGAGGAAGAAAAACGGGTCTCAACTTTGTATATGACATATTCGACATCAAATTTGCCCATGAAACCGAAACAGATTCAATAAAAGGTTTAACCTTCTTGATTGAAAGAGGCTTGAGCCTGTTTTCCTCAACTCTGGCCACTATCTCAAACAAAAACCTTTCAAAACTAGGCTTTGTTCTCCAATCAGGAATCGTACGATTAAGAGTGACATTGTTCCTTATGTCTCTTTCTAATTCTATGGGGAACTTTACAACAGCTGATGCTTTAATATTTGCTTTGAGAAGGCCAAAAAGCTGACCTTGAAGTATCTTACGACCAAGAAGACTCCTCAAAACTTTCTCCAACATACTTAATTTCAAACTTAAGGAATCAATTGGACATGCTCGCTTTTTAAACATACGACCATGGTAACATTTTTCTGGAAGCAGCTCGATAACATCCTCTGAAATCAATGTAGTTGCTAAGTGTGCATAAGGATTTCGAGCTCTATAAGCGACCAAAGATGCAGACCCTGATATGCGAATAGGAATCAGAGCCATGCAAGTTGAATGCAGAAAGGGCCAAATGTCACCCTTCCCTCCACTACACATGGCACTTCCATTCATTGGCAAATCGATATCAGAAGAGTAAAAAAGAGAAATTTCTTGAGCTCCTTTAACTTCTACTGTAATACCCTCACCAACAAGGATTTGTTTCAAACCAGTGTACGAAACATTCATCTGCCAGACAGAAACAGAACTCGGGTTTTATTGAAATATCAAGACCACTCGATATCCATATGAATTAACTAGAACAGATCATAGATTGCTCAAAAAAAAAAAAAATTCAACAATACCAGCACAATCATCAAAATCGCCAACTAAACTAAGCGCAAAACATAAAAAAAATAGTAAAATATCTTCAACTTCTGAGACATGACTGGCTACAACAGACGAAAGATTTTATGTTAGGCTGTTAGCAATAAAAAAAAATCCGAAGTTACATAAGACTCAATCTTTATTCTGTAGT
This sequence comes from Vigna mungo, assembly GCA_036885675.1. Classification (NCBI taxonomy): domain Eukaryota; kingdom Viridiplantae; phylum Streptophyta; class Magnoliopsida; order Fabales; family Fabaceae; genus Vigna; species Vigna mungo. Next base: position 42,853,459 of record CP144690.1, read on the forward strand.
GGATGCACGAGTGGTGATTGAAGTGAATCTTCACCATATGTCCATACTTAGATGGTTCAAGATTGTTATAACTAATTTTAATATTAATCGTCTATTTTAAATATACGGCTGATATTTACTCTTCTCAATACTTTTCTTTTGTATTATGACTGTCGTTGGCTGGCTCACTCACATATTCCCTAGACATAGACATGTATACGAGTTAACAGTGTATATGCATTGACCAGTAAGGAGTTTCTATAATATCATTCAATCACAAGTTTATTGACCTTTTTTAGATCAGGGACTGAACCCGAAGGTATATCCCACAAAATAAAAGTCAATAGACTAGTGCAAGTGAGACAGTAGAGAATCAATTAATATACAACTATGCTACCTACATATTGCTATGCGTAGCTAAGAATCAAATCACTGATATATGCTTAAAGGACCAAGCTACCAGCTTCCTGGGTCACACCATGTGAGTTGGTATGTTTATTGACTTAAACAACATCTACTTAAAAGTCATGTCAGTGGTAATTCCTAATGGTTTGAATCTATAGCATAAAAATTAAAACTTCTTGCTACATGTTCATGCGTAAGTTTTTTTTTTTTTGTTCATGGATAAGAGTTTCAGCAATCAAAGTAAAACAACTACAAGTTGCAATGAAAGAATGAAAGAAAAAAACTTTAGGGCGTAGCATACTGAGATCTGAACTGAATAAGAAAAAAAAAATTACTTACGGGAAGGGATAACGAAAAGTGATGAAGGGCATCAACACGTAATGAAAAGGGACCTTCTAATTTGAGTATGGGAAGGAGTGGGAAGGAACTGAGACGATGAACAAGAGAGGGTAAATCGGGAAAGGGTGTTCTGAACTTGTTCCAGGTGGCAACTTGGTCGGCGAACTTGAGGGTGAAGTTACCAGTGCCCAATCCGATTCGGAACTCGTAGCTCCGGGAAGTTCCGAATCTGACCTTTGCAACATCCAAATTGGCCACTCTCACGTCGTTCGAATCCCACTTCTGTTTCGCCGACACCACCCTCAGAACATCCTTGGTTTCCACGAATCGTGAAAGTGAATAAGCGAATTCAGAATTAAAAAAAAAAAATGATTGAAAAAGTGGGTACCTGGAGAATGAACGTGAGGTTGGAAGAAGATGCAAAGGCTGTGAATTGAAGGAGAAATACGATGAAGAAGGAAAGAGGTAAACGAGCTGTGATCATCCTCGATGCGACACGTTGCTACCTCCGACGAAAGCAGAGGTGATCGGAACTGCAGCGTTTCGCTCAGATTCACCAAAACAATACTCTTTTCTGCAGAGGATAAAGGTAGAATTGAATTTGTGAGACTAAGTATATAGTTCTTTTTTAAAATTTCCATTGATGATTATTTAGTTTTAATTAAATATGTTTGTAGTTTCGAAATTTCGACCAAAAATTCATCTACTTCGAAATTTTTTCGTGTAACTAAAAGTATATTTAACTATTTTTTAAAATTTATTTATATTCTATCAATTTACTAATATAGTTTAATTTCACCTTTTACTAGAATTTCTATTTTGAGTTAATTATTCTTTATTTTCATTCAATTTTGTATAGATGTTTTTTTCATGAAATTAATTCTTCTACCTTTATTTTTTAATAATTGACAGATTTAAAAATTGTTGCTTACTTGAGGTGAAACTCATTGCTATATTTACACTCGCAACAACTTTTTGAGTTTAATTAGTAAGCATCTGTTCCGTTTGATAAGTCATTCATTTTATTTAGCTTCCTTGTATAATGAAAATGTTTGTTATTCAGATATCTTAAATGATAACTTAAAAACAATGTTGAAATTAGATGTTTATTGATTTAAGAAATTGTAAAACTCTTTTTTATTCTAAATTTAATTTCCTTTTCATAGAATTCTAATTGTGTACTTTATATAAACTCAACATAAAATAATCCTTTAGGTAAAGATAGAACGCAGAGACAAACTTGTGCTTTTTATAATTCTTTTACGTAAACATTTTAAATTATTACTAAAATAAGATTAAGTGTAACATCTCGTTTAAAAAATATAAATACTATTAAAGAAATATTACAAAATCAATAAAATTAGAATAATTAACTAAAAAGACATATAAAATATCCATATAGTTATCTTAAATAATTATAATTCAAATTTGTATACATATATCTAGTAAAACTATTTAATTATTTACAAAAGGTCTCTAAAATTTATAATCCAAAAAAAAAAACATCTAATTGTACTAAACACTAAGCATATGCACCTTTTAGAGTTTGTTTCCGAAAACCTCTCTCTATTAATACCCATCAAATGATCATTTCAAATCATTCATGAAGCACAAACAACAATACAAGAAGGGTAAGCTAATTGTATAAAAAAATTAATTCATTCAATTATAAAACATCATATAATATAATTAATTTCTAAACCAAATAAAACCCAAGTATACATATGAATTCTAGACTTGACCAATCCGAATATATATTAATGTCAAACTATGACAAGTTGTACACTTATTATGATGGAACAATTCCCCTTATCCCTAAGCTACCACACAACCCCAAGCTACCACACAAAATTAATCTGTTAATGGTATATGGCCTAAGGACATCATACCATAGACTATAACCTCTTGCTACTCCTCACCACATAATCCTCTACTTTATCTGAGACGAAGCGGTTATTGAAGCGTCCAGATAACTTCACATGTTGAGTTCCTACATCAATGCATTACTCTACTTGGAGCAACCATAAAGAATTTTACTTTAGAAACTTTTTTCAAAACACACTTCAATACATACACAAGCTCGTGCACATACCATCATAATATTCAATATTTATCACTAAACAAACCTTATCGTACCAAAATATCTCCCATTCATAAGAAATAAAAGAAAAGAAAGCAAAAACTCAACATGTTAATAGGGCGCCCAGCTCTAGAACCTTGACACTTAGCACCACCAAGTGGTGCTCAATGCCCTGAAATTAGAGAACTCATTGACTTCGTGACACTCAACACCCAAAGCGGTGCTCAGTGTCCTAGAGCCCCTAGGCTCTAGGGTTTGACAACAATGAGCACCACATAGGACCGCTCAACATCATACTAGATGGCAACAACTTGTTTTTCTGATTTGGGTGCACCTAAGAGCTATCCAAAAGACCAAATTGGTTTCTTAAACACTAGGACTAATGTTAAAATATGTTTATGGTTAAAATTGAGTACCACTTTGCTTATCTGATTACAAACTAGATGTACCAAACTAACTCAACAACTTAAAAGCACCTAAGATCGATTTTACACATTCTAAACCATAAATTTGCCAACTAAAGGTCTGAACAAGTTATAATTGATCTGAGAATAGATCCCAAACCTTCATTTTCATCACACACCCTCTCCTTTAAACTTTCACTTGTTAAAACCTCTAAAAATGAACAAAAACAGTACAAAACTCAATCTATCAACTACTGATCAATTCCATATCAGATTTTTCTTAACTTACGGTCAAAACAAGTTTTAAATGATCATAAAACAAATCCAAAAACTCAGTTTCTTCCAATTGACCATTTCCTCAAATTTTCACCTATCAAAAGGGTTTCCTTAAGCATGATCGTAAACTGAGAATTAAAGAAAAAATGATAACTTATTTGTTCTAAAACATAATTTGATCGGTAGATAATGAAAATGACTCAGCTGTGATCTTTTAAAACTTCTTGATCGTCAAACAAATGATAAAGAAGTAAGATAATTTAGAGAAAAGGAAAAAAAAAAACTTAGAAAAAAAATGGTAGAGAGATAGTTTGTATTTTAAATAACAAGAGAAGTTTAAGAAATTCTATTTATATTATTAAATTATTTAAAAATAAAATACTTTGTTTCATAATTTTAAAACATATATCAATTCCTATACTCTACTTTTTAGTTCTTAAAAAAATCACACAATTTAGAAAAAAAAGTATAAATAAAAATATAAACAATCAAAATATGTGTTTAAAAAATAATTAAATTTAATGAATTTTAAATTTGATTTTTTTCAAAGATAAAAATATGTAATAAAGAATATGAAGACAGGGAAAATACTTTAGGATTCAGATAAAAACAAGAAAAATCTAGAACTTGAGAGATAAAAAACGAAAATAATGTGTATCAAGACAAATGTTATTCAAAATAAAACTGAATGCCAAAGAAAATAGTGATTTTTTTTAAGTTATCTATTCAATTGATAGTTTAATAATTTAAAATGGGATAAATACTAAAACAGAAGACATATGATGATGATGGTAAGAATAATCATTGTGGTTTGGTTGAGATAATAAAAAAATTGTAGCAATTATGATGATAACAAAATCTTCTTCCTCTCATAGAGGCATAACCACATTGATTAACAAATATCATCATCATAAATAACTTTCAAAATTATAAAATTTTCATTATGTCTATTAGTTAGTAAATAATTATTACTTAAAAGAACAGCATCATTAATAAAAAACCAAATTATTAATATATATATATATATGAATCTTAATTAATATAAATATTTTTTATTAAAATTATAACAAATATAGATAATGACTATAAATAGAAATCTAATTATTTGACTTGTGTCAAGATCTATTTAATACCAAAAGTGAATTGAAAGTCAAACAATGAGTGAAATTCTTGGTTGACTTAATTTTCTTGTCTTCTATATGTCGAAAATGTTTAACTCTTGTATTTAAATCTTTCAATAAATAAAAATATTAAGCTATATTTATTTTGACTTTAACCTGAACTAACTTGACATTATACAAAAGAGAATAATATAACATATATAAAAATCAAGGTGAATATATTATTTCAATTTAGTTCATCACATAAAAAAATCATTTTTGTAGAGGATAAAGTCCACAATAATAAAAAGAATAAGAAAATTATAGAAAGAGAAATAAGAGATAGAATATGTACTGGATCACATATAAATGAATAGAAAGAAATATTATAATATGAATGATTTCATGAATAATAAATATAACCTTACAAACTAGATTTGATTATAATTTTATTATGTTATAATTAGGAATTATTTTTTAATCAGTATTCCAAATTTTACTTTTTGCTCCATAATAAAAAGTATTCACTTTAATTCTTATACTTTTATCTTTGATTTCTATAAATTTAGAGGATAACATTTAAAGTGATTAAAAATGGTATATCTATAAATTAAAACAATTAAAAATTATATAAGTTAAAAAAAAAAAACAAGTAATTAACCTTTTACTATTTCATCATTCTCTTACTCGTTCTAATGAGAATCCAGGTCTCACGCGCTGGTGCTGCTGAACACAGAGACGGTGTCGTTTCCCTGGACTAAATTTGCACGCGCCCACATTACAATGCCCACATTACAATGCTAAACTAAATTTGATGCAGAAGCGTACAATGAGACCCAAATGAAAAAGAAAAACAAAAAGAGAAATTAAGAATACCAATTTCACACCAAGCTTGCTCCATAGATCACAACTTCTACTGTACCCAAAGGTATCTTCTTTTCACTCCCTTTCTTCCTTTTCTTTTTTATTATTATTACTTTTCAATTTCGTTAATGGTTCACATTTCTCTCTCTTCAGATGTGCGATTTGCCTATGATCAGGACCAAGTGATTATCAGGCGCTTTGGGGTTGTTGATGTTGAAAAGTGCCAAGGCCTTACTCAAAATTCGTTGTCAGAATCAAAATCGAGAAAGGAAGAGAGGAATAGGGTTTGATTGATGGGGTGTGACTGTGGGGGGAAGTTAAGTTTGAGAAAGCCTCATTTTTATGAGGTTTATTCCTCTGCCTTCAGCTCTCACAGACTGGTAACTGTCCAATTTTTCTCTCTATCTCTCTCACTCTCTGCTGTTCTCGTAGACCTAGCTTCATTTTCCCAAAGTATATATTTAACTACCCTTATGAATGAAACTAGCAAATTCAATCTAAAACTTAGGTTTTACAATTTATGGTGCTCCCTTCGCTTTTTTGCACAATGTGTTATGACTAAGCATCATTCTGCTACTGCATAATAACAGGGTAAAGTGTGTTTAAATGGGAAAAAATATGCTTTTTCTTTAAAGAAAATTCTGGGTAACTTCAAAGTTTTTAACTTTTTTTTTTCCTGAAAGGCACTATTTGTTATCAGTTAACTAGAAACGACAACAGTAATCTTTTTTTTTACACACTTAGTTGGATTATCCTATTCATGTTCTAGTGTTGCCTAGTCCTAAAGAGGGTTTGAGAAATGTTTGTCATAAATTTCTTGTTGGAATCTTTATGTTTAAAAGTAAGTTATCTTTTATGCAGAAAATTCCAGATGGATTTGTGTGTCGCATGGAAGGAAGGACGTACGGGTCATTTTCATTGACTGGTCCCAGTGGAAACGTATGGACAGTGCAATTACTTAAGCAGGACAATGATCTATTCTTCCATCATGGATGGTCGTCATTTGTGGTGGATCATCGTCTAGAATGTGGTGACCTTTTGGTTTTCAGATACGATGGTCACTTGCATTTTACCGTCCAAGTATTTGATAAGGATGCATGTGAGAAAGAGGCAGCATTTATGTCTGAATGTAGTCAAAGTTCGAGTGACTTTGAGGAAATTGTCGGACACAAAAGAGATGTGAAGGAGAGTTCTTCTTTGGATATTGCATTTGATGGTGTTGCAAAGAAAAGGAGAGGTTGTAAATATGAGAACCGGGAACTTGAACCAGGGTTTGTTGGTAAAGAACTATTGCGATATGAGGTAGTAAGACCGATTAGAATGTTCAGAGAAACTGAAGAAACCTCGAAAGCTTGTTTGGCTAATGATAGCCTTGTGCCTTTTCACTTGGACAATCGAAATGAAGGTATAGTTAATTTGATCAAATTCTGGTTCTCACACAAAATGATCTATAAAAATTGTTCTAATAATAAGTCTTTACGTGTCTAGAAAAACTTATTTTGCATTAAAATCATTATTCATATGCCACAGTATACTTTTCTTTAGTACTTGTTCCGTTAAGTTTGATATGTGAAAATACTGTCTAAAATACAGTATATTGACAAAGTCATGAACTCATGATTGCTCGAATTGTTTCAATGCAATGCAGAGGCTGCCATCCTGTACAGAAGTGGAAAGGAAGATGGTCATTATTTTCTTGGTGGAGTTTCATTATCAAATGTATCAGCACAGGATGAGAAAAAAGTTGCTCAATCTTTTACTTCCAAATTTCCGTATTTTGTTAGAATCATGAAAAGCTTCAATGTCAGTGGTTCATATACTCTGGTGAGTTGTTAGTTTCCAAACAGTGTTGTTTTATGACTCTACACTAAGTGTTAAGTTACTTGTCGTAATAATGTCATTTTATTGCAAAGAAAGAAACGTTGTCTAACGTTAGTTTACAACGTTCATAGTTTTTAATTGGCAAACAATAATATTTTATTGCATGTTTCAACGTTTAAATTTCTAGAGGTGAATTAATTTTCAAACGGTAAAATCATTTATTATTTTTAATTTCCTTTATTTATTTTATTTTCCGGCTCTATCTATAAATAGAGAGTTCTTTCTCCATTTCAAGACACAAAAATTCAGTCTTCTCATTCTCCTCTTTTCTGAGTTTCATTTTTTAGTTCTTTTCTTTTTCTAAAATATTCTTATACTCTATTTAGAGTTCCTTAGTAGTTGTGAGATCATTAGAGATATTCTGAGAAGTTCCTATTGTATTTTGGGAGACTTACGCAACACACTGTGGATAAGTTCTTAAAATTGTTGTAAAAAGTTCTTAAGATTGTTGTAAAAAGTTCTTCAGATAGATAGTATGATTGACAACTAGTATTTCTTCAATAAAACAAAAAGATCTTGCGTTCTTAGATCTCTTTTGAATAAAGAAGGTTTCTCCACATTTCGTGATTGCTCCCCTCTCAACATTGAGAAAACTAATAAAACTAATGATATTGTAATGTTTTTGCTGTGAAAGATGAAATCATTTATTTCATTAGCAGCAACACCCATTCTCTTTTGATGCATGCATTTGTTGGATCTCTTCTTACCCATTGAAAAGCTTCGGCAGCAAAGAAGGAAAGGAAAGACATCTGAAATGGAAACACGCTTTCAGATGTCTTTCCTTTCTTTCTTTGCTGCCGAAGCTTTTCAATGGGTAAGAAGAGATCCAACAAATGCATGCATCAAAATTCAATGGGTGTTGCTACTAATGAAATAAACAATTTCATCTTTCACAGCAAAAACATTACAAGTTTCTCAATGTTGAGAGGTGAGCAATCACGAAATGTAGAGAAACCTTCTTTATTCAAAAGAGATTTAAGAATGCAATGCTATAGATCTTTTTGTTTTATTGAAGAAATATTAGTTGTCGATCATACTCTCCATCTGAATAACTTTTTACAACACTTTCGTAGTGTTTCATTGGCTTGAGACATTGAATTGATATATATTATCTTTTTCCTTGAAAGTCCTTCATCCTTCGTAAACATAGGATGAAAAGCATTTCAGATGTACAGTATTTTAAAAGATGCCCTCATTGAAACTTTCATCCATACAAGTCCGAATTAGTGAAAGTCAACCCGGGTAGATTGAACTATTATTTTCCTTGCACTTAAATGCATCTTGGAGTGATTTTCCCACACTCGGCATTATCTATAGTACTTAGAGAGGCTTTTTCTTATTCATTGTGCCTGCCATTAACCTTGAAATTTTTTCTTCTCCATGTGTGTGCACACGGATCAATTTCTTGCTGATGCTGATTTACAAATTTTGCAATGCAGAATATCCCATATCAGTTTTCCATGGCACACCTTCCCAATTGCAAGATAAAAATTATTCTTCATAATTTGAAAGGAGAACATTGGACTGTTAATTCTGTGCCAACAACTAGAGTGCATACTAGTCACACACTTTGTGGAGGGTGGATGGCTTTCGTTCGTGGTAATAACATTAAGATTGGAGATATCTGTATTTTTGAGCTTGTGAACGAGTGTGAATTACGTGTTCACATTGCTGGGATTGGAAAAGATGGTCTAGAAGACGACCAGGTTGGAAGAGTGAATGCAGGGCATGCTGGAACCACCAGATATATGCCAATGAATACTAAAGTAAACTCAAAGTCCATAAGAAAAGTTGATCTATCAGATAAAAAATGGCCCAAGATTGGTCAAGAAACTGTTTTATCCATTGACCTTAAGAAATCTGGTAGAGCTTCAAATACTTCTAAGAAGATGGGCCTTTCCCCTCAGTCCAAAGCTGCCCATAAAAAGTTGGGTAAGTTTTTTCTTTGCGCAATTTGTGATCCACTCACATTCCAATTCCATGTCAGATTTATATCTTATTTTGTAACAAATTTCTATGAAATTTCTTCATTTTCAGAAAAAAAAGAAGGAAAACAGCATAACTCAATTCCTTGAGAATTGGAATTGTTTCACTTTGCTATTGAAAGGAAAAACAAAATGAATAAACATTGAATACTTTCCTTCTTTGAAGGTTTCTAACTTCCAAATTATGACTTATGTTTTGAACTCTAAACAATGACAGCTACTCCGAGGAGACATCGGGTTGAAGATGAGCTAAGCTCACAGGCTAAATCTGGTTTGAGAATGTTGTTTGCACTCGATGAACAAAGAGTAGCTCAAGCTTTTAGTTCCCCTTTTCCCAGTTTTGTTAAAATCATGAAAATGTTTAATGTCAGTGGCTCATACACTCTGGTGAGTTATGCACAACCATTTAGTATCATATTTACATTTTATTATCTCTCTCTCTCTCACACACACACACTCACTATATATATATATATATATATATATATTTAATATGAATGTTAAGTTATTTAATGTCTGTTACATTGTAGAAAATCCCATACCAGTTCTCAGCTGCACATCTCCCAACTTACAAAACTGAAGTTATACTTCGTAATTCAAGAGGTGAATGTTGGACTGTGAACTCTGTCCCAGATGCAAAAGGCCGAACAGTTCACACCTTTTGTGGGGGTTGGATGGCATTTGTTCGTGACAATGACATAAATTTTGGAGACACATGCATTTTTGAACTTGTTACTCAATGTGAGATGCAGGTGTACATATCTGGGGTCGGAAAGGAAGGGCCTGACCATCAAAATGCCCACTTAAAACTTGACAGATTATCTATCCTTCCATCTACCTGCTAACCTTCTTTTCTGTTTCTGATAATCAATCTTCACTGAGGATGTTTGTTTCCAGAGTCTCAAAGATCTTTTGTTTTATTATGTACATATTTCAGTAATTTCATCCTCTTTGATCTATATATATATATATCTGTGTCATGATCCTAAAATATAACCAGTTTACTAATTTGTCAAGCCGACTTAAGCTAGCTAGGTGTGGATAGTTAAACCAGTTACACTGAATATCTTTATTATAAACTTTATCTCGTTTAGGCTTTCAGTTTCCTTACCTGACTTTTAATGGAAAAAAAGATTAACTTATATTATTTTATAAATATATTTCTAGAATTTTTCCCCTATATTTAAGCACTCTAACCTTCTCCACACAGATTTTACAGTTTTTTTTTTTTTTTTTTTAATTTTCGTATTTTACCAATCCATTGAATATTCAACTATATGTAAACATATAATAAAAGGGTATTTTAAATTTTGAAATCAAGAACTGAAGCTGGTTCGGTATTTGAATCTTATTTTGAGACGTTAAAATGATACATTCTTACGCGTCTAAGTAGTCCAGTTAAAATCGAAATTTGAATAGTAACATTATAAGATCTTATAATTGTACATATAGTATTTAAAAATTAAATTTTAAACATGGGTGGGATCGTTCAATAAAATTATAAATACGCTTAAAATTTACCCTTTTTTTTTTCTGTTTAACCTAATTAAAATTTAATATAATTAAAAAATATTATAATTAAAAATTTATCTTGTTGCCAGCATAGATGACCGAGGTAGTCTCGTCCTCTGCTGTATTTAGGTCGATGTTGTTTGTCTTCGACTCTGAGTACATATTTAACAAATAATAAAATACGTAAAAATTAAAAATAAATGAAAACACTTAAAAGAACTTAGTGGCAAAATTCGCTATAGTGTAATTGTATAATTTTTTTTTGTTTATTTAAATTGGGAATGTTTATATATATATATATATATAATTAAAATTGTTAAGCATTTTAAATATACCTAAATATGCCTAAGGCCGGTTATATTTTCCTTTTTATCATAACTCATTACTTACACATTCTTTTTTACATTTCTATGTTTTTTAATTGATATTTTAATTTTATTTAAATTTAAATTAAGTTATGATGCAAAGTGTATTTATTAATAAACGTCTGATTCATAAAATCAGTTTTATTCAATTATTCGATCTCTAATAGTATGGAGTAGTTTGTTTAATTTTAATAACAATCAATTAACACAAATCTTAAATTTATATGAACTATTTAATTTGACATTTAATATTTTAGAGAATTAAGTTAATTATTCACTTTCTATGAGGATTAATTCGTTTATTCTAGGAGATTAAGTCAATAATGTACAACAATCTTACTAGTAAATTAATTAGTAATTGGAAAATCTGTTGATTATTTTTATATATGAGTATTAAAATCATCCGTAATGTTAATCTCAAAAAAATGTTTGATGCTAGGAAATAAATTAGAGAAGACACAAAACACATAATAGTATGTAATTTTTTATTTGCTTAAAGAAACCAAAATTTCCTATAAACAATAACCAACATTTTATTTTCTTTTTTTATTCTATTTAAATTTGAAAAATAATTTCTCCCTCACTTTCTCTTCACCATGATTGAAGTCTCATTTCTCACAAGTAGTCTTTCAATGTATGATTACCACTAGCTCTGGGTTTGCCATGACCTTTTCTTTTTTTGTAATTATATTTTTTGTATAATTAACCTTTTCTATTGATATTTTAATTTAAAGAAAATTAAAAAGGTAAATGTATAATACCATTATGTATTTTAAAACTTGAATAAAGGCATTTAATGGATTCATCTCCAACCCAATATTTAAAAGATATAACTTTTTTTTCTCATTTATTTGGAGAAATAGATATATCATTGTAACATCCCAATAAATATTACTATAAAAGTATTGATTTATTCTAGGAGTTACAATATAATATAGAAGAACAGTAAAGAATTCAACTAAATTGAAAATAGATACGCTAGAATTTAACATTAATCCGAACCGGATACATCAATACAGAATAAAACTGAGTTAACAATTTGGTTTACAAAACAAACATAGACCGGTCGGTCAAAATAAAGGTAAGTCCTATACATAACAGTCTATAAAACAAAATACAAGAGATATCTAACTCTAGGGACCGGACGGTCCAGTACTATACTCGGGAATCTCTTCAAAATGTTCTTCGGTTAGCGCAGCATCCGCCAGGGGCTCTTCTAAGGCAGTTTCCAGAGTAACTTCTGCTCACATTCATAAGAATGATCATAGCAAATGATAGGAAGGGTCGACCGGTCGGATACCGGAAGACAACATACAAAACAAGACAAATAAAGGTAAGCTTATGTACATTTAACTTATCCATTCATTAAACAAACAAACATACTTTACAAATAATAAATCAATACAATCATATTGTCCTCATACACAAAATCAACCATTAAGACACTGTCCGGACGGTATGAATGTGTAGCTCGGTCGTCCCTAGCACCCGGGCGGTGTAATAACTGTTCCCTCAGCTTCCGCCCGAGGTTAGCCCTCAAACGGTTATATGCGCGTATAACCGCGGACCTCCCGCCATTCCCACACATGACCGACCTCTCTCTACTTGAGAAAACGTCCTCACGGAATATCAGGATCGAGGACGACACCGGAGTCATTCCCACATTCATACTTTACCAATCAACATTCCAATTCATGAGATATTCCACCCGAGGAATTCTCTTACTTAGTCAAATTTCTCATTTATTATCACTTTCGTAAACACTGATGTCGGGACAAAAGGCCGTATTATCAATAATAGGACACAAGATAAAATGAAACCGAAGTGTGACTGAAAAATCTGATAAGACAACATCAAGGACTCGACAACAATAATAACCGGGCGGTAAAATCAAAAATGAGATTGAAGAAGAAAAGAGTAATTTGTTGAATGATAGTCCGACAATAATAAAGTCGTAACCAAAAGATTAACTATAACTATTAGTCACCCGGCCGGTTTGGTAAGGAATAAGGTAAGTAATAATCATATTCGAAGAATGGTCTATGACCGAACACTACTCACAAAGAATAATTTAGGCAAACAAACCGGTCGGTCCAACAAATAAACTTTACTAGGCCATGCAGTCACTAAGTGACCGGACGGTTATTCACAAAGAAGTATATCAGATTTATAAGTTTTATGAAATTTTTAAGTGTCAACCTAAGGCCGAACACTTTCAATACCAAAGGCTTAGTTTATGACCAGCGTTTATTAAGTACTTATTAATGAAAACAATTTAAGCTTAACAACACACTAGACCGAACAGTCCGATTAGATCGGACGAAAAATAAGGGAAGACTGAATGATCCTAATGATCTTCAATCTCAAACTCATATTTTCTAAGTTTTTTTCATACTTAACTATTTCTTGCAACTCATATAACACATTCCACATTCAGTTCATACAATACAAACTGCATACCTTTCATATTAAATATACACTTAATCCATCACATTTAAATCATACAGAACATCAAAATTAAATACTCATAAGCTTCCCTTACCTCTAATCCAGCTAATCTTCCAAAGCCTTACTATGAGATAGACCGAACGTCCAAGAACTCTGACAGTAAAACTAATCGGTGCAAATGAAAGGTCTTCGCACCAGGAGTATAATTTCTGAAAGGAGTTTGATGATCGGAACAGTGTTTGGGTTAGAATTTTAGAGAGAAAGGTTGAGCTTTTAGAGAGAAGGAAGAGAATTTGGAAGTTCAGAAACTTGGTTTGAGGAAGAAGATGAAGTTTGCATGCAGAAAAGAGTTTTAAAATTTCGAAGCTTCTACCTTAATTACTCTTCCAGAACCGGACAGCTGGCCAGTTCTCCAGGTGCCACATGGTTCCCACTAACCCAAAAATCCCTCATTCTTCTTGCAGTCGGACGCATCCCGAGGTTGGGAAATTTATTGTTGTTGCAGAGTTTGTCTGCCACTTATTGGGTTTCTTCTTGTGATGCCGTCTCTGCACGGATTTCGAGAAAGTAAATTTTAAATACTTTGCAGATTAATAAAGGAGACCGGCCGGTCGCCAATTGGCCGGCCAGATCATACCCATTTTCTGGGTCGTGACATTCCCCCCAACAAATAAAAATTTTCGTCCTCGAAAATTAGTACATACCTTCGAACAAGTGCGGATAAGCTTCCTTCATAACTTCTTCGCGTTCCCAAGTGACATCGCCCGTTCGGTCGTCCCAGATAACTTTCACCAAGTTAGTGCGTTTACCGAACGGTCGCTTGGTTGCGTTCTTCTCAATTCTTACAGGTTGCAATTCAACTGAACAATCCTCTTTAAGTTGAATGTGATCGGATTCAAGCACATGAGAAGGATCAGCGACATATTTTCTAAGTTGAGAGACGTGGAATACCGGATGAAGGTTAGACAAGGGAGGAGGTAAAGCTAGTTCATAGGCGACTGGCCCAATGCGTCTGAGAATCTGATACGGACCAAGGAATCGTGGTGATAGTTTCTTTGGTTTGATGACTCTCCCAACACCGGTCGTTCGATTCAGTTTTAAGAATACATGCTCTCCTGCAGCAAATTCTAAAGGCTTTCTCCTCTTATCTGCATAAGACTTCTGTCGGCTTTGAGTTGCCTTAAGTCTCTCTTGAATCAGTTTCACCTTTTCTGTTGTTTGTTGAATAATTTCTGGTCCAGTCAATACTGCTTCACCTTCCTGGAACCAGCAAAGAGGTGTTCGGCATTTCCGTCCATAAAGAGCTTCATAAGGTGCCATTCCAATACTCGCATGGAAGCTATTGTTGTAAGTAAACTCAGCTAGCGGCAAAACTTCATCCCAAACTCCTAAGTGGTCCAGAACGCTGGTTCTCAATAAATCTTCAAGAGTTTGGATCGTCCTTTCGGATTGACCGTCCGTCTGAGGATGGTAGGCAGAACTCATTTGAAGTTTGCTTCCCATTTCTTGATGAAGCGCTTGCCAAAACCGGGAGGTAAATCTTGGGTCCCGGTCGGACACTATTCCGGACGGTACTCCATGTAGCCTAACAATCTCCTTAATATATAGCTGCGCTAACTTGGACATAGACATTTTTAAGTTGATAGGAAGGAAATGTGCACTCTTAGTTAATCTATCAACTATTACCCAAATTGCGTCATGATGTCTGACCGTTCGGGGAAGATGGGTTACGAAGTCCATAGCAATACTGTCCCACTTCCATTCGGGTATTTCTAGCGGCTGTAAGAGACCGCTCGGTTTCTGATACTCTATCTTGGCTCTTTGACAAGTTAAACATGACTCCACAAACCGAGCAATATCTTGTTTCATTCCTGGCCACCAAAAACTCATTCGAAGATCCTTATACATTTTAGTTATTCCCGGATGAATACTCAGACGACTTTGATGAGCTTCTTCCAAAATTATCCTTTTTAACTCGTCATCATTTGGAACACAAGTTCTATCTTTATATCTTAACAATCCATCTGTTCCATCATTGAAGTCTTGGTGGGGTGGCACACCGAACGGTTTGGTAATTCTCTGCAACTCTTTGTCAACTTTTTGCTTTTCTCTGATCCGGTCGAATATATTACTTGACAATCGCATAAGACTACAACTAATACCGGTCGGCTCAAATTCACAGCACAGCTTCAAATCTCTGAAATTCTCAATTAGTTTCATTTCTTGTACCATCATTGCCGCCATATGTATGGTTTTTCTACTCAAGGCATCGGCAACTACGTTGGCTTTTCCCGGATGGTACTGTAAATCAAACTCATAATCTTTAAGGAATTCCATCCATCTTCTTTGCCTCATATTTAGCTCTTTCTGATCGAATAGATACTTGAGACTTTTATGGTCACTGAACACCTGAAACTTAGCACCATATAAGTAATGTCTCCAAATTTTAAGAGCAAAAACTACCGCTGCCAACTCCAAATCATGAGTTGGATAATTCCTTTCATGAATCTTCAGTTGTCTAGAAGCATATGCAACGACCTTATCTTCTTGCATCAATACGCAACCCAAACCATTATATGAAGCATCACAGAACACAACAAATGGATGGTTAACGTTAGGAATTACCAATACCGGAGCATTCGTCAAACGTTGCTTTAATTCCTGAAAACTGGACTCACACCGGTCGGTCCAGACGAACGGCTGGTCCTTTCTGGTCAATTGAGTCAATGGCGCCACTATCTTAGAAAAACCTTCAATGAATCTTCTGTAGTAGCCGGCCAAACCGACAAAGCTTCTAACTTCAGTAACTGAGCGAGCCGTTTCCCACTCCAAAACTGCTTTCACCTTAGACGGATCCACCGCAATTCCGCCGGCCGAAATTACATGTCCGAGGAATTGTACTTGATCCATCCAAAACTCACACTTGGACAACTTGGCATATAGTTGTTTCTCCCTTAACACTCCAAGAACCATTCTCAAATGATCTTCATGTTCTTCGTGACTTTTAGAGTAAATGAGAATGTCGTCAATGAATACCACTACAAATTTATCCAAGAACGGCCGGAAGATCCGGTTCATGTAGTCCATAAATATTGCCGGAGCATTGGTAACACCGAACGGCATTACTACATATTCGAAATGCCCATATCTAGACCGAAAAGCAGTCTTCTGAATATCTTCTTCTTTTACCAATATCTGATGGTATCCGGATCTCAAATCAATCTTGGAGAAAACTGAAGCTCCATGAAGTTGATCGAGTAAATCGTCGATTCTCGGCAGTGGATACTTATTCTTGATGGTTAACTTGTTTAATTGTCGGTAGTCTATGCAAAGCCTGGAACTACCATCTTTCTTCTTAACCAAAAAGAACGGGCGCTCCCCAGGGTGATGCGCTTGGCCGAATAAATTTCTTTTCCAACAAGTCTTCGATTTGCTTTTTCAATTATGCCAACTCTGCCGGAGCCATTCTATACGGCGCAATTGATATCGGACCAGCTCCCGAGATCAAATCAATGGAGAACTCGACCTCTCGGTGTGGAGGAAGACTTGGAACTTCTTCTGGAAATACATCCATAAACTCTTCCACTACCGGACGGTTCAGATCCGGTCGGTCAGTTCCGCTCACGTCCAGGTACGTGAAAATGATAAAACTCATAGCGCCTTCAATCAAGTCTTCCCTAATCTGTCCGAGTGTAATCGTAAGTTTCTCTTCTTCACTTGGAAAAATCAACTTCTTCTTCCCACAATCAATAAGAATACGATTGGTGGTCAACCAATCCATTCCTAATATAACTTCAAGGTCTTGAAGAGGTAAACATATAAGATTTACCTTGAATTTGTACCCCTCTACCTCAATAGGACACTTCACACATACAGTGGACGTCCTAATCTCCATAGCTGCCGGTGTTGACACCACCAAGTCAAGCTGCATTTCACTCTCAGCTATTCCCAGTTTATCAACACATGCCTTCGAGATGAAGGAGTGTGTTGCCCCCGAATCAAAAAGTACACAGCATGACATTCCATATACTAGGCAAGTGCTGATTATGAGATTACCTGAACCAGCAGCTTCAGTTCCCGAGAGAGCATAAACTCTACCAACTGCTTGAGCTCTACCACCGCTCGGAGATGACCTTCCAGCATTCGGTGGCCTGGAGAATGCTCGTCCACCCATGTTGCAATCTCTTTCCAAGTGCCCATTCCTTCTACACTTGACACAAAATTTTGTATTTCCCTGCCTGGGACAATCCCGCATATAGTGAGGGCCTCCACATGTAAAGCAACTGACACCCCCTGGTTGACCGGTCGGTCTAGCAAGGTTCACTGGCCGAACGGCCAAAGCAGAAGAACCCTGCGAAGATGGCGGCCGGGAGTATGGAGTCGCCCTAGGACTTGAAGAGTTTCTTGTAACAATCGATCCTCTATTACTGGATGACTGTTGTTTCTTACACTTCTCCGCTTCCATCAAATTTTTCTCCAATACCTTAGCCCTCTCCACTAAAGCCGGAAACTTCTGGATGCAATGACTTGCAATAACCGGTTTCAAGTCTTCTCTCAACCCATTTTCAAATTTCCGACACTGCCATTCTTCACTCATTCTCATCGTATAAAATCTCATTAACTGTTTAAACCGATTTGCATACTCCGACACTGTCATCCCGCCCTGTACTAGTTGAAGAAATTCAACTTCCTTCGCAAACCGGACGCTATTAGAAAAGTATTCCTCATAGAACTTATTCTTGAATACTTCCCATGTAATAGGAATACGATCATCTTCCAGCAGCATTTTCGAACTACTCCACCAATGCCCAGCCTCTCCATTCAACAAATACTCCGTGAAAGCTAAGCGATTTTCATTACTACACCTCTTAGCATCATAAATCCGCTCCATATCGCGAAGCCAGTGATCGGCCTCATCCGCACTGCAATTGCCACTAAACTTGGCCGGACGGTGCTGGAGAAAACTCTCCAGACTCCATTCAGTTTGAGTGTTTGAGGAAGAACCGGACGGTCTGGCAGTTGATACTCCACTCGATAATATATCCATTATCTGCCTTTGTGTTGACTCTGCTGCAGCTCTAGCGGCCTCTGCATTCTGTAATGCCAATGCATTCTGTTGAGCTAAGTTGGCATTCTGCTGCATAAGATTTGCATTCTGTTGCTGAAGTGCTGCCAACACTGACTCCAGCATATTATTTTCGCCGGGCGGATCCCTAGCGACCGGTTGAGGAGGTGGTCTAGGAGCCATCTTCTGTTTTTAATCAGAAAGAAGAACCCGTTAGTCCACAAGAAATCAGAAAATTCTGATCGAACATTTAGAGTACGTAGCAATAAGCATAGTATACTCATAACCTACAGGTAGTCTAAGAAAGAAACTGCTCTGATACCATTAATGTAACATCCCAATAAATATTACTATAAAAGTATTGATTTATTCTAGGAGTTACAATATAATATAGAAGAACAGTAAAGAATTCAACTAAATTGAAAATAGATACGCTAGAATTTAACATTAATCCGAACCGGATACATCAATACAGAATAAAACTGAGTTAACAATTTGGTTTACAAAACAAACATAGACCGGTCGGTCAAAATAAAGGTAAGTCCTATACATAACAGTCTATAAAACAAAATACAAGAGATATCTAACTCTAGGGACCGGACGGTCCAGTACTATACTCGGGAATCTCTTCAAAATGTTCTTCGGTCAGCGCAGCATCCGCCAGGGGCTCTTCTAAGGCAGTTTCCAGAGTAACTTCTGCTCACATTCATAAGAATGATCATAGCAAATGATAGGAAGGGTCGACCGGTCGGATACCGGAAGACAACATACAAAACAAGACAAATAAGGGTAAGCTTATGTACATTTAACTTATCCATTCATTAAACAAACAAACATACTTTACAAATAATAAATCAATACAATCATATTGTCCTCATACACAAAATCAACCATTAAGACACTGTCCGGACGGTATGAATGTGTAGCTCGGTCGTCCCTAGCACCCGGGCGGTGTAATAACTGTTCCCTCAGCTTCCGCCCGAGGTTAGCCCTCAAACGGTTATATGCGCGTATAACCGCGGACCTCCCGCCATTCCCACACATGACCGACCTCTCTCTACTTGAGAAAACGTCCTCACGGAATATCAGGATCGAGGACGACACCGGAGTCATTTCCACATTCATACTTTACCAATCAACATTCCAATTCATGAGATATTCCACCCGAGGAATTCTCTTACTTAGTCAAATTTCTCATTTATTATCACTTTCGTAAACACTGATGTCGGGACAAAAGGCCGTATTATCAATAATAGGACACAAGATAAAATGAAACCGAAGTGTGACTGAAAAATCTGATAAGACAACAATGATGTTTATGAATTCTGACAGGCCCTTCCGGCAAGGATTAACAACTAATCATCAAGGACTCGACAACAATAATAACCGGGTGGTAAAATCAAAAATGAGATTGGAGAAGAAAAGAGTAATTTGTTGAATGATAGTCCGACAATAATAAAGTCGTAACCAAAAGATTAACTATAACTATTAGTCACCCGGCCGGTTTGGTAAGGAATAAGGTAAGTAATAATCATATTCGAAGAATGGTCTATGACCGAACACTACTCACAAAGAATAATTTAGGCAAACAAACCGGTCGGTCCAACAAATAAACTTTACTAGGCCATGCAGTCACTAAGTGACCAGACGGTTATTCACAAAGAAGTATATCAGATTTATAAGTTTTATGAAATTTTTAAGTGTCAACCTAAGGCCGAACACTTTCAATACCAAAGGCTTAGTTTTTGACCAGCGTTTATTAAGTACTTATTAATGAAAACAATTTAAGCTTAACAACACACTAGACCGAACAGTCCGATTAGACCGGACGGAAAATAAGGGAAGACTGAATGATCCTAATGATCTTCAATCTCAAACTCATATTTTCTAAGTTTTTTTCATACTTAACTATTTCTTGCAACTCATATAACACATTCCACATTCAGTTCATACAATACAAACTGCATACCTTTCATATTAAATATACACTTAATCAATCACATTTAAATCATACAGAACATCAAAATTAAATACTCATAAGCTTCCCTTACCTCTAATCCAGCTAATCTTCCAAAGCCTTACTATGAGATAGACCGAACGTCCAAGAACTCTGACAGTAAAACTAATCGGTGCAAATGAAAGGTCTTCGCACCAGGAGTATAATTTCTGAAAGGAGTTTGATGATCGGAACAGTGTTTGGGTTAGAATTTTAGAGAGAAAGGTTGAGCTTTTAGAGAGAAGGAAGAGAATTTGGAAGTTCAGAAACTTGATTTGAGGAAGAAGATGAAGTTTGCATGCAGAAAAGAGTTTTAAAATTTCGAAGCTTCTACCTTAATTACTCTTCCAGAACCGGACAGCTGGCCAGTTCTCCAGGTGCCACATGGTTCCCACTAACCCAAAAATCCCTCATTCTTCTTGCAGTCGGACGCATCCCGAGGTTGGGAAATTTATTGTTAGAGTTTGTCTGCCACTTATTGGGTTTCTTCTTGTGATGCCGTCTCTGCACGGATTTCGAGAAAGTAAATTTTAAATACTTTACAGATTAATAAAGGAGACCGGCCGGTCGCCAATTGGCCGGCCAGATCATACCCATTTTCTGGGTCGTGACAATCATTACATGTCCTCGATTTCTTTCTTAACTACATCAATAGTTAATTAAATAATTAAAAAATAAAAACCATAATAAATAAAACATGATATTATAAAATAATTAATATACATTTTTTTTCAGCATCAAATATAAAATAGTTATAATATATAATTATTAAACATGATACCAAGTAACAATTACATGAGCATAAAATAATTACATACAACAGTAAAAATATCGACGTCCTATAAATAAATTGCTAAAAGTTGAGTATAAAATAAAAATTAATATAAATTTTTTATAATACCAACTAAATTAATTGAAAATATTTTACTAATTTAAAACGGAAACTAATATTAGGGTGGAGAAAAGGGAAATAAAAGTATCAATACGTATGAAAACGGAATTAGATGGATATGTACATACTTTTTATCATTATCTTAATTTAAAAAATTAAATATTATTCATACTTAATTAATGTAAAAATTTTCCATCCGAGTTTAAACATATTAACAAATTAAAGATAAAACTCAGTTATTTTTATTTTTAAAATTATGAACTTTATCTTATTCTGTAATAAATAATGTTGATGGTGGATAAGACTTCGTAATTCGTTACTGTCAAAATTCCTCACAACCATAATTGCTGGTTGAATCAACACACCCCAATACCAAATTACACATCTTTTTATGAAACTCATTTTCACGATTAAACAACATTTATTAACAAAATTTTCATTTATTCAAAAGTATATTTAAAAAAATTATCCCTAACTTTTTTGCATTTGGATTTCAACGTGTTTATGCAGTAAAAAAAGAAAAAAAAAAAAGGGTTTTGAAGATTGCAGGAATAATAATAATAATGTGTTGAATTGTAGCATCAATCGCTTACCTGTTCAATGCACTGTGCTGTCTGTGATTTCTTCAGATACAGTTTTTTGAAAATCGGACCTATATGTTTAGCTTCTGCCATTTCAATTTCAAGACAAAACTAGTAAGTTCTAGAAATTATTACAACAAAAAATAATCCAAATTTAACCATCAATGCTTATTAAAATAATTTTTACATGAAAGTAATCATTAACCTAATCCAAGAAACTAACAGTAATTTATTTTTAATTTTGCCATTTTTGAAAGATCCTTAACTTAAGTTCTATCTATATTATGTTAATTATGTTTAACTGAAAATAATTATGTCTAGTTTAACACTAGTTACACGATATGTAAAAGACACAAGCTCGCTTTGATAAAAAGGACACATAGAATAACCGAACATACATCAGAATGAGAGAATCTATAAATTGTATAGGTATGAGACTATATACTTAAAAGATAACTTAAATTAACTACTCGTATCAACAAAATACATTTGTTTTTCGGTATCCTAATATAATCAAGTTTAACTTAATTTTGTTGTCGTTTATATTAATGAAAAAACAATAACATATTACCCTTGATGTAAATGTATATAAACATTTGAAAGGTATTGAAATTACAATTTTTATTTTTATGTTATAAAAAACTCATTGTTAGTTAATCAATTTAATGAGATTACTTTAACCTCTATTAGTATCAGGTTGAATGGTTTTAAACACGGGGTAAAACTTATCCATTTGCTTAAAATGTGTGCTTATGTTATAATTTTTCAAAAAATACACTATTTACTTCCTTAAAATTAATCTGTTCTTTATTCTAATCTTTTTTCTAAAAAGAATTTAATCACATATTACAATAGCTAAGGAGTTTATGATTCTTTCTAATGATGAAAATTCCAAACAAAATAACCACATTGATACTCAAAAAATCCACCACTTTACATAAATGTATCAATCAACTTACATTTTGAAAAATAATATTTTTCATAATAATTTTTTAACTTTCTCATGTTTAAGTTAACATACAACTACAACATTTATATCTCAGTATTTGATTTCAACAGTGTTACTTTAAATCTAAAAGAATTTGGGTTAAATATGTTTTTAGTCCCTATACTTATGATTTTGGTTTTAGTTCATTTTCAAATTAAGGTACAATTTAGTCCTTCAACTTTAGAAAACTCTAGTTTTAGTTTTTTTTATCAAATTTTTTTAACTTTATTTGTTGTTTCAAACGCGTTTCTCAGTTAACATTGAAACAAAAATGTGTCAAACAGTGCAAACAATCCAAATACTATAATAAAACGTGCTTGAAACAACAAATAAAGTTAAAAAAATTTGGTAAAAATGACTAAAATCAGAGTGTTCTAAAGTTGAAGGACTAAATTATACCTTAGTTTGAAAATGGACTAAAACTAAAATCATCCCACAGTATAGGAACTAAAATCATATTTAACCCAAATAATTTTAACTTTTCCTTATTTTGTATAATACACTTATCACCCCTCTTTCCCTACAACACAACTCCACGTAAAAGATTATTATAACTACACAATAAAGAGTCCTATAAGGCCATGATTTTAGAATCAAAACAAGATGAAGTACCATTTAGAAAACAAGGAAATTACATCCAGTCTAGGTAAATCATGCATATATAAGAGAAATAGATTGGTTATACAGAAATTAAAGAAACTTAAACTTATCTTAAAATAAAATCGATCTTGAAGAAAACAAGGAATAAGGTCAAATATTATCTGAGGGAGAAGGAAAAAGGAAGAAGGAAGAAGATGAGCGAACCTAACTTATGGGAATTGAAAAGGAAAGGAGTTTTAGAAAATACTTTTGAAATAAACCTCTTAAACCTTTAACTTTTTATTATATGTAAATTAACAAGGAAAAAGTATATAATATTATGATAATAATATATAATTTTAATTTTGTTTAATTTATATCCAGATTCTTACAAATTATGCAGTATGAAAATGATTATTGAAGATGAGAAGACTTTTATAAATGTGTAGTGGCATATATCTAGGGTGATGTGCGAATTATTGATTTGTGTATTAAGTATTAACATTATAATATAGATTTCCTTATTTTTTGATGATTTAAGTCATATAGATTACGATATTAGATGATGATGTTGAAGGAGTTGCTTGTAGATTAAAATAGTGGATATTAGATAAGATGTTAATACTTAGTGTGAGTATTCTAAAAGTCATTGGTTGTTATTTGGTTTATTGAATATATTTGATGTATAGATTCATTTGTAATCTATATGATTGTTGTGTGTTAAATTTTTTAGAAAAACATTTAGATGAGAATAAAGTTACATTTTTCTTTTCATTTTAACTATTTATATTTTTGTTTGTATTGTATATTTTAGGTTGTATTATTTATTACTATAAGTCTTTTTATTAGTTTATAGTATAGTAGATAATTTAAATTTTTAGGATATTACATTGGTTGTAATAAGTAATATTTCAAACTATCAAAACAAATATTTGAAAATGAGATAAGGGAGAAACCTTGAAAAATAAATATGTAAGATGATAACTTTATCAAATATTTGTTGTTGTGATATTGTGTTAACTATATGTATTTTTCACCTTCCTTGGATATTGTTCCTTTTTTTTATATTCATGATAATTATACTAGTTCAACCTCAGTGGATTAAGATGAAGGGATATCAAGATTCTGAAAATGCAAAACTTGATAAACATTGAAGGATTTTAGTATTAACTTTCAATCTTAGAATTGTTGTTAACAAATTGCATGTTTGAAAAAGTTGGATTTGGATGTTGTAAACACATTATATAATAATGGATGTTTTCTTTAAACTGATGTGAAATTATATAGATACGATGAATGCTTACATTTTTTAGTTGCTTGAGTTATCATTAAGTTATATGGTTTTTGAATTCAATATAGATATTTTCAGCTAGACAAGTTCTATGTGAGTTTTGATGCATTAAAATAATATTAAATGTTATTTACAAACCTAAGGACGTTATGATTGATAAAAAAATGTAAGTTTTGGATCAAGTGTTTAATATCCTTTTTGATACATTTGTGGTTAAGTGAGAGATATGTGTCATTTTCTTTTGTGTTTTCTTAGTCAATATAAATTTTGCCTTAAATTGCTTTTTGTATGATAAAATTTTTATATTTTAAGTTGATAAATGTTATGTATATGCATATATAAGTAGACAAAAACGTTATTTGATTATTGATGTGAGATATTACGGTTTAATGATAAAAAGTTATGGATTATTGAATGTGATTAATGATAAGTTAAGAGTAATAGGAGTGGTTGATATGTTATATGTGTGATTCTTCCTATGTGTCAAAAGTTACTAAGGAAGTATTGTTAAAATGTGGTGTAAGTATTGTGTTATGTGATTAAATAAGATATTTAAATTAAATTAAGTATAAGATAATTAAATGCATTATCTGGTTAATAGTTCATGAAGATTTTGTACACTAAGTTGAAAGTTATAGGCAATTATACTTAATTAAAGGTCTTGACATCGTCTAGTTAGAGTATATATGTGTTGAGTTTTTTTAATGTAGTTCCTCTAATGAGCTTTCAAGATACATTAATGTTGGTATATTAATTTTTTTTTAATATATTTTAAAACATAAAAATAAGTATCTACCCTTGTATTTTAAAGGTTTAACGAAAGAACAACACAAAAAATCCAGTAGAGAATTCAAATTCTTAGGAGTTTGTCATAAGAATCTGTGCTAGAGCAATATAAATAGTTATACATATCTAATTATTGGCAAATGTCAATGTTTATGTTCAAACTTAACATTAATATTTGAAGAATGATCAATTTTTATTCATTTGATGTGAATGTTAATATGATTTCTAATACATAATTATTATTTTATTTATAAGAACTTAGGAAATAGTCTCTTATAGGTGATAACATGTTAAAATAACGAGCCTCGTTTATTTTATTATTAAAAGCTTAACGTATAAATATAAGTTTCTATTAACAAGTTTCATCATCTAAAAACACATCATATCTCTAAAAATCTTTCTATAAGAATCCTTTATCCTATCTCTAGAAATTCTGACTCTCTATTTATTTGTCTAAAGATCAGAGATCGCCTAAGTAATCCTTGAAGCAAGGTCTTCTAGTTCAATTGATCAGTTTTCTCAAAAAAGTGAGTTGATTTCTATTCTTTTATTGTGTTTGAGCATTTTTGTGCATGTGAGTGATTTTCTCATGCATCTGAGGTTTGAGTTCTCTTTGAGACTCTATGTTGATCAGTGATTCTAACGACGTGCCTTTATCATGTTTATGTTGTTGGTAGAAGCAGATAGAGCTTCCTGTGTTGGTAAAGGTGTTTTAGGAACCTTAAAGCAGTTTGGGTCATCTGACAAATAAAAGAAGCTAGCTACTTTGATTTTAAATGGTAGACAAACTTTAATTATTGGTTGTAGGCTCGAATGATAGTTGAATTGTGAATTATTATTGTTTGATGCAATTTGACTTGTTGAGTTGAGATTAGGGAATTGAATTGTCTTTAGAGATTATATGATTTAAACTATATTATGATGAATATTGAGAGTGTATTCAAAGTAAATTGTCTGGTTGAAATTGTGTATTATTTGAAATTTGGTGTTTTGACATTTTGGTTATTGTTAGGCTGGATGGTAGAGGCTTGTGAGACATACATTTTTAGAAGTCGTGTTATGCAGAATTATGCAGACTCATTGGACGAGTATATTCTTAGTGAGCGAAACTAAAGTCATTCACTGACTTAGTTTTCGCAAGACAAAAATATGGTCACTGGGCGAGCTCAAAGTCAGAGAGCCACTGACTTAGTATTAATCGAGCGAGACTAAAATCAGAGACTCACTTGACAATGGATGACCGAGACCATTCTTGCTGGACGAGTTTCATGATATTTTAAGCATGTGCCATTGAGTGATGATCTCGCTAGGCGATTTATCTAGTTGTTGAGCGAATTGATACTTGATGAGCGAATATATACTCTCGCTGAACGTGATTAACAGAGTTCAGCACTTAATTTATATGTGTAGTTTTACTAGTCTGTGATGGTTAAATGTTGTTTTGTGAATATTAATATGATATCTGGTATGTAATGTTATTTGAGAATGATTGTAATCAATTCAAGAAGAAGTTGGTTATGGTGTTGTTTAATGTGTGTGTGTGTTTTGACATATGAGAGTTCAGAAAGTAGATATCCTAATATACTACCAATCATTCAACTCATATAGAGAGGAATAAGGTGGAGGATAAAATGACAAGTAATCTTTACCTTAGACTATTAATCTTAGGTGTGAAAGATTAATCTTGTGAGTAGTAAGATGATAACCCCTATGTTTATGACTCTGTAGAGTATAAATTCTACTACGAGTGCATGTTTACAATGAAACTCTGTGTCAAAGCATGCATCCAGATGAATTAAGTATAGAGTCAATTGTTTATACGTTTATTTGAATAGAATGTTATTATTGATGAACTAACAAGTGATATGTTAAGTTGTTATGATCATTTCTTTTGAAACTAGCATACTTTACCTTCTTTTTTTGTCTGAGATATTTCTTTTTTCAATGATTACCTATTGGTGTGAATAAATAATGAGTTAGATATCAATATATTTTTGGTGGAAGCCAAAAATATCCTCTATCCAGTACATATATTATTATGTTAATATATTTATTATTTCGATAACTATATCAATATTTTGAATGATTCTTATTTATTTCCTGTATATTATGATAATTATAATATTTTGTTTAGTAATTCATATTATTATTATTATTAAGTGTTATAATATTTTGTTTATTAATTTATATTATTAAGTAACATATTATATTATTCATATACTAATTATATTATACGTCGATATAAATATTAATATATTTATGTTGATGTGGTGATTTTATACGGTGCTATCGTGATTATATTGTGATTATTTAATATTAAAAAATAATAATAGAAATATTAAACTTTATATATATATATATATATATATATATATATATATATATTATTATAGTAGATGTGATTAAAAATACTATAAAGGAATCTCATTTTAAATATTATTATTTGTAACAAAAAGTCAATCAATTTAGTTTCTTAATTAATAACTTTTAAAGTAAGATTTATGGTTAGTGTTTCGGGGTAAAATGGTGTCGAGAGTCGAAGGTGGGATGGACGAAGCTAGAGAGTTCATGACGGTGTGGAAAGCCGGACGGTTGGTGAAGATTGGGTAGTTTGTGGGGACCGAATGAGCTTGTGAGGACTGTGAACCGATGGAGACCGGACAGGCTGATGAAGATTGGATGCTTTACGTGTTGAGACCGAACGTTCTCCTTCGTAGTTCTCCAAGCCGAGCGGGCAGGTATCTGTCAAAGGCACTCCGACGACGCTCAAGTCAGTTAAGTGACCGAACGGTATTAGAAAGGGATGCATAATATGCAGGGAATCAAATATGTCCCTAAATCATACCTGAGACTCTTATTTATACTGAGTGTAATGAGCTTTTACCTTTCGTGGGCCTGATGACGGCCCAATCACGCCTTAACCCTCATTAGGGGCTTTAATAATTTATTATCCATAATCTGTCAACTTGGTCAGACGAGATTGTCCTAATGATCATCTGAACAGGTGCCGATCGGTATGGCGGATTGACCAGACTGAGTGTGGCCGGACGGTCTGTCCTTGCGTAAGAGACCGTACGGTCCCGCAGGATACCGTACGGTACAGTTAGCAAAATCGTTAAATGTATATGTATCAACTTTTACATTGAATTTGCTTCTAAAAAATGATACTGTATTAAACATCCAAATTTGAAATTAAAAAAAAAAAAAAAGCCATGAAAAAACATTAATTGAATAATTTAAATTGATTTATGAATGTAAACTGGTAACTGCGAATAGCATCGTCTGGGTCCGTTTCAGTAACTAGTCACTCTACATTTATTGCATCTTCTTAATTAAAGAGGTTAACATTATAAATTTAAGAATTAATTTATGATAGAACTGTTAGAACATGTTAAGGTTAAAAGTAAAAAAAATTAATTTTAATATAATAATGAAATTAATTTCTCGAATATATTAAAAATTATAAATTCTAAGTCTTACAAAAGATTTATATTAAAAAAAAATTACTAAAAGTTTTAAAATTAATGTAATAAAGTAGAAAATTTATATTCTAAAGAAAATTTTATATAAAGCTTTAGGTTTTGAAAATAGAAAAATATTTATAATAGTAATATGATAATCAAAATAAGTTTAAAATGTAAAAAGTAATTTTAAAAAAGTTATAAAAATATTTATATACTGAAGTAATTTTTTTTAAAAATAATATCAGAAATTGACCTAAGGGTTAGAGAGATAAGATTCTTGTTGTGTCGGAAATTAGTGTCATTACATTTTGTTTTAAATTTTTCTTACTTTTATTACGTTGTACGAAGTGCTTGTAGGTAAGTGGTTTTGGTATGTGTTTTGTCATTCCAGGTTATACTCTTTGGGCTGTGTGCCTATGCTCTCAATTCATACCCTTTCACCGTCTCTCGGACTCAAACCACTAAAGATTGAAACTTTTTTCATCTTTGACTGTTGTTGTTCAAATGGGTGTTCAGAGTTGTAACGGTTGCAGATCCTGGGAGGAGGACATTTACTGGTCTCATTTTCAATTCCACCATTTCGCGCAGTTTCTCCGCACGGGTTTTGATCAACATCTTGTTAGTATTCCATCCCACCTCATACTTTTCTGTTGTGAATCATGATAAATCTGGCAAGGAATGGAACATTGGGCTTGAATTGAGCTCATGAACTTCATTCTATGTTTGCAATTTTTTTGTTTCATTCTATCATCTCTTTTATATCGATTTTTTGGGTAAAAAAATTTGCATGCAGCCTGATATGTTTAAGGACATGGGCGAAGGGCAAATAGAAAAAGAAAAAAAAAAACGAACGAGTTAAATAGTTTGTGTCTTGTGATGTAGTTGTTGTTGTCTCTGTTGTTCTGTTCCTTGTTTGCAGACACTATCTACTTTGCATGCTTGATATGGGAATAGTTGGTTATCAATCAAGTTGTTGTGATTGCTCTTTGATATGTATCTTATTCTAACTGCATGTTTTTGCTGCTTATTGTATCTTGTTCTCGAAGATGAAATTTGAAGCTTGTTTGCAGGCACTTCCGAAGACATTTTCAGACAACTTAAAGAAGAAGCCGCCTGCAAATGTGACCCTAAAGGGTCCTAGTGGTGTTGGGTGGAACGTAGGGATGATTACTAGTGGAGATACCTTGTACTTTGCTGGTGGTTGGGAGCAGTTTGTGAAAGATCACTGTTTGAAGGAGAATGATTTCCTGGTTTTTAAGTATAATGGTGAATTTCAGTTTGATGTTTTAGTGTTTGATGGGGGGAGCTTGTGTGAGAAGGCATCTTCTTATTTTGTTCGCCAATGTGGACACACCGAAGCTGAACATGTGGGTGGAAGTCAAAACAAGAAAAGGGACAATGCAGAAGATCCTATGAATGAAGGTCACATCCCTTTAAAAGCTGGTGTGGAATGTGCTCCACCTGGGAAATCTGTGCATGCTAATGGTACCAAGGAGCCAATTAATGTACCTTTTGAAACTCCTACTCCCAGTGAAGAGGCTTTCAATGAAGATGTTGAATCTGCTGGTGCTGAGCAAATTACATCGGATGGAGTCCCTCTGTCAGCTGTTCCTAAAGAAACTGCTAATGGAAAAAGGATCAGGAAGCTTGCTTCAGTTGTTAAGCATGTGCAGACCAAACGGAGAGGCAGGGGCAGACCAGCTAAAGTGTCTACTGTTATAGAGAGAGCACTTGACTGGGTGTCTGGTAACATGTTTACTTGTCAAAAACTGAAAGGAAATGATATTACTACTGTTTTTCTTATGAAGATCAAATTTGAGAATTTTTTATTTACTGACCAGTTTTGATTCTTCAAAACCACAATATTTTCTTAGGCTTTGAACTTCAAATACATATAGCTGATATGAAATAATGGAAGCAGAATGCAGGCTTCCGACATTACCTTTGTTTTCCCTAATCATATACTGGAATTTGGCTCTCTTTTATTATGTAACGAAGCATATGAATTGGCTAATGAGAAAGTATGGTTGCTCATACCTTTGATTTAAAGCAAGTTACGTTTGTGAAATGTCTTAATTCAAGTGAAGGTTAAATCCATCATTTCTTTCTGACAATGAGAACAAGTTATGTGAGTAATAGCATAAGGCAAGACTTGCTTTTGCATAAATGTGCCCTGAACTCTACAACAGATACCAACTGATTGCTTTGATGATAGTTGGCTGTTATTGCTTGTGTTGGCTTCTTGTTTACGTGTTTTAAACTCAACTGTCATGTGATTATCTTGAAACAACTAGTTGATTATTTGCATGTAGAAAACATGC
Organism: Vigna mungo; assembly: GCA_036885675.1. Classification (NCBI taxonomy): domain Eukaryota; kingdom Viridiplantae; phylum Streptophyta; class Magnoliopsida; order Fabales; family Fabaceae; genus Vigna; species Vigna mungo. Next base: position 42,885,060 of record CP144690.1, read on the forward strand.
GTGGTTGAGATTGATTATGGAGAAATAATCACTTACTTGTTTTATATTCAAAATCTCAGGGAGTTGACACATTTAAGTGGTTCTTTCTTGAAAATAAGTTGGACTAGCACATGCTTCTCAGTTTGCAAAATTGATTAAAAGTAAAAATGGAAAAAAAAAACCTGGTCTGTTTTTACATTGACCTTATAATACTGCTGCTTCTGTTTGAACCAATATCAGGACTAGATGCTGAACCTGTTTCTGCTGTTAGAAGTGCGGCACAAGAGGCATTTATATCAAATAGAAGGCCTGTCACAGATGATGAGATTAAAAATGCCTTAGCATTGGCCCAGGCAGGACGTACTGATGACAGTTTGGTTGTAGTCATGCGACCCTCTCACGTCTACAAGAGATTCTTTGTGGTAAACATTTGCCTCACAATCTTTCATTATTTGATATGTGCATACACAAGCTAAAAATCATCTCAGGTTATGAAGAGACTCAATGCATTTTACCATGTTGTCTTTTCTTTAAGTAAGTGTTTGTTATTCATTGTAATCCTTTGCTGTGGCTAGTCAATGCCCAACAAGTGGATAGGAGAACATATCCCTCCAATGTCTCAAGATGTGATCTTGCGCATGTGCACGGGTGAATGGACTGCTAGATACAGCTACCATAATATTCGTCATACTGGTGGACTTACTGGTGGGTGGAAACACTTTGTCTTGGACAACAACCTGGAAGAGTATGATGTTTGTGTGTTTAAACCAGCTGGCCAAATGAACGACAAATTGGTCCTTAATATGAGCATTTTCAGAGTTGTTGAGGAAATTGTTCCTCTTTCTGTTATGTCTCCAACAGGAAAAAGAGGAAGAAAACCAGCACAGAATAATGTTACTCTGACTGAAACGTAATTTTCATCATCATGAGGGTGAATGAAAGCATTGCAATGTAAGTTGATAATTTATCACAGGACTGCAGACCAAGTTGATAATTTATCTCTAGTTGTGTTGTGTGTATTTTGGATCTTGAGTTGGATTGTTTAGCCTTATTATCAGTCTTCTAAGGGGGCGTAGTGTAGTTATATGTATGTATGTACTTCTTATTGGTCCTGTTAGACCTAGCTAATTTAAATATGAACTGATATCTGCAGAGTTTTTAGATATTGAGTTTGACTTGAACAAATCTAGTGTGATGGGATTTTAGTCTGTTTTAATCAGTGTCTCAAAGTAATTTATTCAAGAAGTTGGTTTTGATTTTCTAAGGATATTTATGAAGAGATTAAGTAATTTCCAAAGTTAAAGTTTGAAAAGTGGAGAATTCTCACTAGAGAAATTTCACCAAATTCAAATGAATATGTTCATTTTAACTGACATGAAATGCCTAGTTTGTTTTTCTTGTGTTTATGAAGTGTTTTGTGTTTCCTGCGAATATATGTATACTTAAAATGGAAATTTGAGTTGATACTAAATTTGATTTTGGTTTGTTGTGGTTTATTAAGTTTGCCTTGAATTGTTAGGTAGCATTTCAATGCAATTTGATTACAAAGGATGAGAAACTAAGAAAAAAGATGTCAAGGGTCAAAGTTTTCTAAGTCTTTTTGCACTGACCTACATATTTTTTGAATTAATATAAATATTTGTAATTTCAAGCTAACATTATCTTTTTCTAATTAATTATAAATATATCTATATTGCGTAGTGATCATGTGTATGTAGGTATCATGAGGTAGTGGAGAAATTTGAGTGAAAGACTAGGATAAGAATGAGAGAAAACTAATGAACTAAGTGTGTGAAAGATAAAAAAATGTTACTTCATAAGTCAACAAGTTTATCCACTATCTTGTTAGTTTTTAACTAATCATTTTAAGAAACAAAATTCATTTTGGTTGCTAATATGTATATATTATATTAATTAGAAGTGAAAAATATTTTAGTCAAAAGACACACTTGGGCTTAAATAAGACACATATGAGGACATGTTGGAGCTCAGTTCAACCATACAAGAGAAAAGATATTCGACAAAGATACTATATTTTCTTATGTTTTTAGTCTCTTTTTTGTTAAAAAATTATAACTTTTTTTTTCATGATTATTAGAAAGTGTTTCTAATTATTCTTTTGTGATACATACAAAGGAATCAATGGAAGTGAGAAGGACTTAATGTGACATTGGGTAAGATCAAAATCAACATAACAATTCATTCTGAACTGTCTTGTTCATTGAAACTAACAATATTAGGTTATCTTCGTTTTGTAACAGTCCAACACTTAGTGAAATTTACATAATTATATCAAAACAAAATTCACAAGATATAATTCATAATATTAAATATAGTCCTTTGATAACTAAAACTTAAACATTTAAAGAATATTAGAAAAAAACTATTTGAAGTGACATATTGTAACATCCCAATAAATACAACCAAAGCCATAATTTATTTTAGGAGTTAACAAAAATAATAAATGAGAACAGTAATGATTAAGGAACAACCAAACGAAAAATAATAAGAATAAAACCGAATAACAGAAAAGTTACAAGATGTATAAATAATAGACCGAACGGTCTAAGATACCAACATTTAACCGGAAGACCGAGATTACAAAAGTCGAAGGCTAAACGCCCATAAAATTACAAAGATAAAGAGCTGAACTAAGGACCGGACGGTCCTGCTTTTCCTTCGAGTCGAACGGCCGGAGAAACTTGCTCCAAGACTGCTTTGAGATCACCCTCTGCTCACATCCATTGGATGATCATTGCAGTGAAGAGAACAGCCGAACGGTCGGATACCGAACGACACATGGACAAGACAGGAAATATAAGGGTAAGCTTATGCAATTTAATTAATCCAACCCACATACAATTTTATCATCAAAGTAATATAATCATCATAAGATTTCCATCATATATTCATATATAAAAATAATGATCAAACCGAAAGTATACAGCACTTAATTCATATCATTCAATTCATTAAGACCGACCATTACGACTCTGTCCGGACTGTAAGAATATGTAGCTATGGTCGTCCCTGCACCCGTGGGTGGTAATCTGGAATTCAACCATCAGAGTTACCGCGGCATGAAAAACCCTTGAGCCTGCCACACGAGGTTAGCCCGTTAAAACACCTTAGGTCAAGGTTGTACACACCGCCCAGGCTAGAGCCTCCTGCCATTCTCACCACATGGTCACTCGCGCCAGTGAACATTAGAATATCAGGACGGACGCACCAATACAAAGCTCACCATATTCTTACTTTACCAACAAATCAATACAAACTCATTCATCCTTTACATCTTTTATTTTAGACGACACGGATACAAAAGTGATACAACAGTGATGAAGAGACTGAGTATCAAAATAGTTCAACAAATTACCGGACGGTCAGAAACCGAATGAGAACTGAAATAAACAAGAATTCTGACGAGAGACCGGACGGTCTGGTAGAGAAGAAAAGGTTAATAAATAACTCAACAGTGAAAAATCTAAGTTAGAGTATCTGATGGAAACCGGTCGGAAATACTATAGAACTTCACAATGGAAACAATTAAGATTTAATCATTGAAAACCAGACGTTTAACAATCAACTAGTTCTCTTCAATACAGTGAGTGTCAGTATAAGACCGAACACTCTGTGAGAATTCAAGTGTCAGTATAAGACCGAACACCTTTCAGATAAATGATACTATAAACCGGACGTTTTTCACAAAAGAATAGATAACACTAAACCGAATACTTAGTTTATGACCAAATACCCAAACATAGTATTATATGTGTAAAACCGAACGCTTGGTTTATGACAAACGTTCTAAAAATGAATAATAAGAATATTAATATAAAACTGAATATAACCTGAACGCTCGGTGGATGACTGAACGTTCTAAATAGTTAAATGAGAGACCGAATATTTCTCAGACCGAGCACTCGATTTACGACCGAGTACTCTCAATAATTATCTCAAAAGAAAAACGGACGTTCAGTGTGAACCTAATACCTTAAAACCGAACACCCAGTAATACCGAGCGGTCTGTAATGGATATATCATTTCGACTGACTAATCAAGGCAATTAAGTTTCCACATACTATCATAAGACCGATCGTTTTAGGGAAACCGAACGGTCCTAATGACCCTTCGATTACAGATTTACATTTTTCTCTATTTTATAACTTTATAACATATTTCATACCAAAATCAATATGCATTTCTCAACAACAATATCATATATTCAACATCATATACTCAACAAATCATGCATACACATTAATCATAATTAAATTAATAAGCTTCCCTTACCTCAAACTCCAGCTAATACTTCTAGATCTTTAAACAACTTCTAAGACTCCCAAAAGTTCCAAGGACGTCCGTCCAAGAATGTGATCGGTGCAAATGAAAGAACTTAGCACCAGAAATAATTTATCTGAAAGAAGGTTGATGATCGGAGGGAAATGATGGTCGGAGTTCTAGAGAGAAGATCTAGGGTTTAGAGAGAAGGAGGAGAAAATGGTGGTTTTCTGGAGATGGAAGCTGAAGAGTTTGCATCTAAAAGAAATTGGTGTTAACTTCTAAAATTCTCTTTTAAATACTGCTTCTCAAACAAAACCGAATGATCCAATCTCTGCCGGCCACCTGTCTTCCACTATCCGGACTTTATAACCCTTGAGTTGCCACGTGTTTTCCACTTTCTGCACTCCCACACTCTTCTGCTACTACACGGTTCTCAATGGAGAGATTTAATTAGAGCTGACAGCTTTGTCTCCCACCCACCATGGGAGAACGGACGGCCGGCACGTGTGAGAGCGGACGGCTGACATCTGTACTCCACTAAGGAGGGTATTAAATGGGATGTGACACATATACATAATATCATGAACTATAGATATAAAACTCTAAACTTTTTTTCAACATTTACCATCCCTTAATGCCTCAACGTTGTCTTCCTTAAATCTCATATTATCTGTTTTGATGGAATTCACGATCATTACACATAGATAACATCAAAGCAAAAGAGAAAATATAATAAGTTAGAGATAATTTAAAATTTATAACTTTTAAATAAAAAGATATCTGACAGATTAAAAGTAATTACATAACTTCTAAATCATATAATCAACATCAAATAACAATGCTTAAATAGTACAAAACCTACACTAATATAACCACTAATAACCACATATATCACTTTCAGATATGGGTGAATCCACAAACACTTAAGATCTTGCACCTACTACTTCTTAATCATTCTTTCTTTCTAAGAGCTATAGCTATATCATGCTCAAACTTCTCCCAATCTATAGGGTACAACAGGGTAAATTTTATGTCTAACGAGTTTAACTATTGTCGACACTCTAGACAAGAATCTCTCTTGACTCTTACAACTAGTTCTTTTTGCTTACTTGAAGCCACGTATTAGCGAAGTTGGGATGATCTCGGTCTAGTCCCTATCATCAATACACTTCACACTAAAATAACTCATTGTAGCATTTCCATCCCAGGAATAACTACCTCATCATTCCATTCATATACATTTTAATTTGCAATAAATATTATCAAGATAGTAAACAAAATCACAAGAAAACTAACATATAATATATCATACTTAGCTCATTCATGACATTCTCATAAAATCTTTAATCATCACACTATGTCATACATATTTACTTATCTCATAATATAAATCATCTATTGTTTATTTCAAATTCTAGGTTAAAAATTAATAATTTATTTTTTATTACATTAGTATAACATTCAAATACTATATTTCTAATAATTACATCAAAATAGGAAAAAAATTCTCTATCCATAAACTTACAATAAAAGATTCATATGTCTATGACTAGCTGTCAAAATTTCAGCTCGTTCCAATGGTTAACAAAGCGAGAATCCCAATTTTTTCAAGATTGCTCAAGGCTGGAACAGGATGGCACTTGGTGTTCGGTATTTGGCGTCCGACGATACAACCCCTAGGAAGACATTGATTTGAGAGCGTTCGATGGTCCATAAGTGTCGTCCAGCACCCCTAAGCCAATGATCACGATGCGTGACAACACTACAACTGTGCCCGACAGTATACCAAAACAAAAAATTTTATCTTTGAGTTTTAATTGAGAAAATTGACTCTTCTTGAGTTATTCCCCACTTAATAAACTTAACAAAAATTATAAAATCACTATTTCTTAGTTTAAGAAGTTTCATTTTAATCAATCAAAGGTCTCATATAAAAGTCACATCAATAAACATCAAAACTCAAATTCACAATATTAAAACATTTTATAATACCAATTGAATCAAACAAACATATCTTTAAAGAAATCCTACTAGACTAAACATATGACACACTCATCAGTGTCATCTTATAAACACACTTAATTAATCCTCCAGCCATCCAAATCATCTCATTCATTGATTCAGTTAGATTAATCAAAATAAACTCATTAGAGACTAAAACATTATTCTACATATTCATTTCCCAACTTCACAACTTAGTTATCAAACTCAAGATACAACACAGTTTTCTCACTCATCCCTTCATCACACATAAACCAAATCAATTCAATCAATTGCCATATGTCCACTTAAAATCAAAATTTACAATTTAATCAAGTTACACAACAAATTCAAAACTCAACATCAATTTAATCAATTACTTCAAACATCTACAATTATTACTCTAAAATAGATTCATAAATTCGAAACTCAACATCAATTTAATCAATTACTTCAAACATCTACAATTATTACTCTAAAATAGATTCATCCTCTGTATTCATCATAAATCATCATCATACTGTTACCAATAAGGAGTATTAGTAAAACCTGAAGATATGTTTTGATGATGCTGCAACTTATAGATTTTGGATGTAGTAGGAAAATATTTAAAAAAGCAACTTGTAGATTTTGAATGTAGTAGGAAAATGTTAAACATTGTAATTTTTACTGGTATAATTGATTATGGTTAAGCTATAATCGATTATCACATGCTTTTGTACTAGAATAATCGATTATCATGAAGCAATAATCGATTATCACAAGTCATACTTGAATAATCGATTATCACTTCGTATAATCGATTATCACTTTTTGAAAACTCTATAACGGACTTGAATAATCGATTATCACTTACAATAATCGATTATTCATGGCAGTTGGGAGCTGACCTTTGACATTCTGTGTACTTGGCTATATATGAGGTTTTGGAGAACTCAGAACTTAACATTTTTTGAACTGAGAAAGCTTAATAGAACACTGTTTGTCAGAGGAAAGTTCTCAGAAGCTTTGTTCATAGTTCCCTTGCTTGGTCTCGTGAAAGGAGACACTCGCGTATCGTGTGTTGATAGCCGGAGTAGACTCTCTTCGAGTTAGCAAGGTGCCTTGCCTGGTCTCGTGAATAGGAGAAGCTCGCGTTTCGTTGGTCGAAAGTCGGAGCGGTTCTCTTCGAGTTAGTAAGGTGTACTTTGTCTGGTCTCGTGAATAGGAGAAGCTTGCGTTTCGTTTGTCGAAAGTCGGAGCGGTTCTCTTCGAGTTGACAAAGTAGTTCTCTTCCGGTTCGTTCGTCAAAGGAAGGTTACTTTATCTCTTTTATATTTTTCATTCACTATAATTGTAATTTGAGAAACTTATTTTTAAGTGGAACTGTTAATCACTGTTTATAGTGATTAACGACTGGACGTAGATTCTGTTGAATCGAACCAGTATAAAAATACTCGTGTGATTTTTCTATTCCCTATACTTATTTTTACTTAACGCATATCAACTGTTTGGTTAATTTTCCGAAAGAAAATTACTTTTGTAAAAAAGGCCAAAATTTTGTTTTAACTGTGACAGAACATGCTTTCCGCTTACTCTCTGTGTTTTAATTCCGCTGCGTTTTACTCTTCGAAAATTACACCCTCCGTCACATACATATTGCAATTCATCAATCCTTAATAAAAATAAAATTTAAAACTAATTTCTCTTACATTAGTCAAACAATCCCTTAACTCAATTGTTCATTATAGCTCTATTTCTTATAGAATGCTTTAACTACCTATATAAACAATAAATTACAGTTCTAAGTATATATTTACGATCACAACTAAATAAATATTAACTTTAAATTATTTGAAGTCACATCCATGGATATTAAAACCATATTTGTTTCAAAATACTAAACTAACTTAAAAATGGAGCTATGAGTAAATTTACTTGGTTTGAGATTCTCATCTATCAAAAGTGTTTACCTCTCCATTGTAGATCAACTAGTAGTATCTGATTGTCAAATAAACAAAAAACATACTCAAAACAGAATAAAGAAGACGGAAAGTTTTAAAAAATCTTTCTAGAAAAATGTTGATTTTTTATATAATGTACTTGAGTTATTAAAAGTCTATTTATAGTTTAAACCTTTTATTATTAAAATATTATAGTGTTATCTTTTTACCAAAGTCACCACTGCTCTTAAATCATTTACTAGATTCATATTGTCACATATTTCCTTGTTTGATCACTTTAATATATTGTTTCATACAAATCTCATGACTTACATTAATGACTATCATCATTTGGTAAATGATTAACAAACTTAATGATGTAATGAAGTTTAGTTTTTCCATCAACCCTTATTTAAAATTTAGGAACAAGTGTTAACTTTTATACACTAAAAAATAACAGTCACTTATTCACTAAATTGGCATATATATATATATATATATATATATATATATATATATATATATATATATATATATATATATATATATATATATATATATATATATATATATATATATATATATATATATATATATATATATATATATATTAATATTATATAATCAATATATAGAAATAAAAAATAACAAAAAAATATACTTTTTTTAAATATTAAAAAATAAGTAATAAAAACGTTTTATATGAAATAAACATAAAACTTGTCAATAAATTGATTGAAATTCAACTATTTATGATTTTTAAAATGATAGTAAGCTTATCTAAGAAAAGATATTAAAAAAAAGTGATTCTAAAATATTTTATCTGAAAATAAGGAAGGTGTGAATTGTTAGTAAATTGTCTAGTTGAAATTGTGTATTATTTGAAATTTGGTGTTTTGACATTTTGGTTATTGTTAGGCTGGATGGTAGAGGCTTGTGAGACATACATTTTTAAAAGTCGTGTTATGCAGAATTATGCAGACTCATTGGACGAGTATATTCTTAGTGAGCGAAACTAAAGTCATTCACTGACTTAGTTTTCGCAAGGCAAAAATATGGTCACTGGGCGAGCTCAAAGTCAGAGAGCCACTGACTTAGTATTAATCGAGCGAGACTAAAATCAGAGACTCACTTGACAATGGATGACCGAGACCATTCTTGCTGGACGAGTTTCATGATATTTTAAGCATGTGCCATTGAGTGATGATCTCGCTAGGCGATTTATCTAGTTGTTGAGCGAATTGATACTTGATGAGCGAATATATACTCTCGCTGGACGTGATTAACAGAGTTCAACACTTAATTTATATGTGTAGTTTTACTAGTCTGTGATGGTTAAATGTTGTTTTGTGAATATTAATATGATATCTGGTATGTAATGTTATTTGAGAATGATTGTAATCAATTCAAGAAGAAGTTGGTTATGGTGTTGTTTAATGTGTGTGTGTGTGTTTTGACATATGAGAGTTCAGAAAGTAGATATCCTAATATACTACCAATCATTCAACTCATATAGAGAGGAATAAGGTGGAGGATAAAATGACAAGTAATCTTTACCCTAGACTATTAATCTTAGGTGTGAAAGATTAACCTTGTGAGTAGTAAGATGATAACCCCTATGTTTATGACTCTGTAGAGTATAAATTCTACTACGAGTGCATGTTTACAATGAAACTCTGTGTCAAAGCATGCATCCAGATGAATTAAGTATAGAGTCAATTGTTTATACGTTTATTTGAATAGAATGTTATTATTGATGAACTAACAAGTGATATGTTAAGTTGTTATGATCATTTCTTTTGAAACTAGCATACTTTACCTTCTTTTTTTGTCTGAGATATTTCTTTTTTCAATGATTACCTATTGGTGTGAACAAATAATGAGTTAGATATCAATATATTTTTGGTGGAAGCCAAAAATATCCTCTATCCAGTACATATATTATTATGTTAATATATTTATTATTTCGATAACTATATCAATATTTTGAATGATTCTTATTTATTTCCCGTATATTATGATAATTATAATATTTTGTTTAGTAATTCATATTATTATTATTATTATTAAGTGTTATAATATTTTGTTTATTAATTTATATTATTAAGTAACATATTATATTATTCATATACTAATTATATTATACGTCGATATAAATATTAATATATTTATGTTGATGTGGTGATTTTATACGGTGTTATCGTGATTATATTGTGATTATTTAATATTAAAAAATAATAATAGAAATATTAAACTTTATATATATATATATATATATATATTATTATAGTAGATGTGATTAAAAATACTATAAAGGAATCTCATTTTAAATATTATTATTTGTAACAAAAAGTCAATCAATTTAGTTTCTTAATTAATAACTTTTAAAGTAAGATTTATGGTTAGTGTTTCGGGGTAAAGTGGTGCCGAGAGTCGAAGGTGGGATGGACGAAGCTAGAGAGTTCATGACGGTGTGGAAAGCCGGACGGTTGGTGAAGATTGGGTAGTTTGTGGGGACCGAATGAGCTTGTGAGGACTGTGAACCGATGGAGACCGGACAGGCTGATGAAGATTGGATGCTTTACGTGTTGAGACCGAACGTTCTCCTTCGTAGTTCTCCAAGCCGAGCGGGCAGGTATCTGTCAAAGGCACTCCGACGACGCTCAAGTCAGTTAAGTGACCGAACGGTATTAGAAAGGGATGCATAATATGCAGGGAATCAAATATGTCCCTAAATCATACCTGAGACTCTTATTTATACTGAGTGTAATGAGCTTTTACCTTTCGTGGGCCTGATGACGGCCCAATCACGCCTTAACCCTCATTAGGGGCTTTAATAATTTATTATCCATAATCTGTCAACTTGGTCAGACGAGATTGTCCTAATGATCATCTGAACAGGTGCCGATCGGTATGGCGGATTGACCAGACTGAGTGTGGCCGGACGATCTGTCCTTGCGTAAGAGACCGTACGGTCCCGCAGGATACCGTACGGTACAGTTAGCAAAATCGTTAAATGTATATGTATCAACTTTTACATTGAATTTGCTTCTAAAAAATGATACTGTATTAAACATCCAAATTTGAAATTAAAAAAAAAAAAAGCCATGAAAAAACATTAATTGAATAATTTAAATTGATTTATGAATGTAAACTGGTAACTGCGAATAGCATCGTCTGGGTCCGTTTCAGTAACTAGTCACTCTACATTTATTGCATCTTCTTAATTAAAGAGGTTAACATTATAAATTTAAGAATTAATTTATGATAGAACTGTTAGAACATGTTAAGGTTAAAAGTAAAAAAAATTAATTTTAATATAATAATGAAATTAATTTCTCGAATATATTAAAAATTATAAATTCTAAGTCTTACAAAAGATTTATATTAAAAAAAAATTACTAAAAGTTTTAAAATTAATGTAATAAAGTAGAAAATTTATATTCTAAAGAAAATTTTATATAAAGCTTTAGGTTTTGAAAATAGAAAAATATTTATAATAGTAATATGATAATCAAAATAAGTTTAAAATGTAAAAAGTAATTTTAAAAAAGTTATAAAAATATTTATATACTGAAGTAATTTTTTTTAAAAATAATATCAGAAATTGACCTAAGGGTTAGAGAGATAAGATTCTTGTTGTGTCGGAAATTAGTGTCATTACATTTTGTTTTAAATTTTTCTTACTTTTATTACGTTGTACGAAGTGCTTGTAGGTAAGTGGTTTTGGTATGTGTTTTGTCATTCCAGGTTATACTCTTTGGGCTGTGTGCCTATGCTCTCAATTCATACCCTTTCACCGTCTCTCGGACTCAAACCACTAAAGATTGAAACTTTTTTCATCTTTGACTGTTGTTGTTCAAATGGGTGTTCAGAGTTGTAACGGTTGCAGATCCTGGGAGGAGGACATTTACTGGTCTCATTTTCAATTCCACCATTTCGCGCAGTTTCTCCGCACGGGTTTTGATCAACATCTTGTTAGTATTCCATCCCACCTCATACTTTTCTGTTGTGAATCATGATAAATCTGGCAAGGAATGGAACATTGGGCTTGAATTGAGCTCATGAACTTCATTCTATGTTTGCAATTTTTTTGTTTCATTCTATCATCTCTTTTATATCGATTTTTTGGGTAAAAAAATTTGCATGCAGCCTGATATGTTTAAGGACATGGGCGAAGGGCAAATAGAAAAAGAAAAAAAAAAACGAACGAGTTAAATAGTTTGTGTCTTGTGATGTAGTTGTTGTTGTCTCTGTTGTTCTGTTCCTTGTTTGCAGACACTATCTACTTTGCATGCTTGATATGGGAATAGTTGGTTATCAATCAAGTTGTTGTGATTGCTCTTTGATATGTATCTTATTCTAACTGCATGTTTTTGCTGCTTATTGTATCTTGTTCTCGAAGATGAAATTTGAAGCTTGTTTGCAGGCACTTCCGAAGACATTTTCAGACAACTTAAAGAAGAAGCCGCCTGCAAATGTGACCCTAAAGGGTCCTAGTGGTGTTGGGTGGAACGTAGGGATGATTACTAGTGGAGATACCTTGTACTTTGCTGGTGGTTGGGAGCAGTTTGTGAAAGATCACTGTTTGAAGGAGAATGATTTCCTGGTTTTTAAGTATAATGGTGAATTTCAGTTTGATGTTTTAGTGTTTGATGGGGGGAGCTTGTGTGAGAAGGCATCTTCTTATTTTGTTCGCCAATGTGGACACACCGAAGCTGAACATGTGGGTGGAAGTCAAAACAAGAAAAGGGACAATGCAGAAGATCCTATGAATGAAGGTCACATCCCTTTAAAAGCTGGTGTGGAATGTGCTCCACCTGGGAAATCTGTGCATGCTAATGGTACCAAGGAGCCAATTAATGTACCTTTTGAAACTCCTACTCCCAGTGAAGAGGCTTTCAATGAAGATGTTGAATCTGCTGGTGCTGAGCAAATTACATCGGATGGAGTCCCTCTGTCAGCTGTTCCTAAAGAAACTGCTAATGGAAAAAGGATCAGGAAGCTTGCTTCAGTTGTTAAGCATGTGCAGACCAAACGGAGAGGCAGGGGCAGACCAGCTAAAGTGTCTACTGTTATAGAGAGAGCACTTGACTGGGTGTCTGGTAACATGTTTACTTGTCAAAAACTGAAAGGAAATGATATTACTACTGTTTTTCTTATGAAGATCAAATTTGAGAATTTTTTATTTACTGACCAGTTTTGATTCTTCAAAACCACAATATTTTCTTAGGCTTTGAACTTCAAATACATATAGCTGATATGAAATAATGGAAGCAGAATGCAGGCTTCCGACATTACCTTTGTTTTCCCTAATCATATACTGGAATTTGGCTCTCTTTTATTATGTAACGAAGCATATGAATTGGCTAATGAGAAAGTATGGTTGCTCATACCTTTGATTTAAAGCAAGTTACGTTTGTGAAATGTCTTAATTCAAGTGAAGGTTAAATCCATCATTTCTTTCTGACAATGAGAACAAGTTATGTGAGTAATAGCATAAGGCAAGACTTGCTTTTGCATAAATGTGCCCTGAACTCTACAACAGATACCAACTGATTGCTTTGATGATAGTTGGCTGTTATTGCTTGTGTTGGCTTCTTGTTTACGTGTTTTAAACTCAACTGTCATGTGATTATCTTGAAACAACTAGTTGATTATTTGCATGTAGAAAACATGCGTGGTTGAGATTGATTATGGAGAAATAATCACTTACTTGTTTTATATTCAAAATCTCAGGGAGTTGACACATTTAAGTGGTTCTTTCTTGAAAATAAGTTGGACTAGCACATGCTTCTCAGTTTGCAAAATTGATTAAAAGTAAAAATGGAAAAAAAAAACCTGGTCTGTTTTTACATTGACCTTATAATACTGCTGCTTCTGTTTGAACCAATATCAGGACTAGATGCTGAACCTGTTTCTGCTGTTAGAAGTGCGGCACAAGAGGCATTTATATCAAATAGAAGGCCTGTCACAGATGATGAGATTAAAAATGCCTTAGCATTGGCCCAGGCAGGACGTACTGATGACAGTTTGGTTGTAGTCATGCGACCCTCTCACGTCTACAAGAGATTCTTTGTGGTAAACATTTGCCTCACAATCTTTCATTATTTGATATGTGCATACACAAGCTAAAAATCATCTCAGGTTATGAAGAGACTCAATGCATTTTACCATGTTGTCTTTTCTTTAAGTAAGTGTTTGTTATTCATTGTAATCCTTTGCTGTGGCTAGTCAATGCCCAACAAGTGGATAGGAGAACATATCCCTCCAATGTCTCAAGATGTGATCTTGCGCATGTGCACGGGTGAATGGACTGCTAGATACAGCTACCATAATATTCGTCATACTGGTGGACTTACTGGTGGGTGGAAACACTTTGTCTTGGACAACAACCTGGAAGAGTATGATGTTTGTGTGTTTAAACCAGCTGGCCAAATGAACGACAAATTGGTCCTTAATATGAGCATTTTCAGAGTTGTTGAGGAAATTGTTCCTCTTTCTGTTATGTCTCCAACAGGAAAAAGAGGAAGAAAACCAGCACAGAATAATGTTACTCTGACTGAAACGTAATTTTCATCATCATGAGGGTGAATGAAAGCATTGCAATGTAAGTTGATAATTTATCACAGGACTGCAGACCAAGTTGATAATTTATCTCTAGTTGTGTTGTGTGTATTTTGGATATTGAGTTGGATTGTTTAGCCTTATTATCAGTCTTCTAAGGGGGCGTAGTGTAGTTATATATATGTATGTTTTATTGGTAGGGGGGAGACAGACTCAAAACAGTATAAAGAAGACAAAGAAAGTTTTAAAAAATCTTTCTAGAAAAATGTTGATTTTTTATATAATGTACTTGAGTTATTAAAAGTATTTATAGTTTAAACCTTTTATTCTTAAAATATTATAGTGTTATCTTTTTACCAAAGTCACCACTGCTCTTAAATCATTTACTAGATTCATATTGTCACATATTTCCTTGTTTGATCACTTTAATATATTGTTTCATACAAATCTCATGACTTACATTAATGACTATCATCATTTGGTAAATGATTAACAAACTTAATGATGTAATGAAGTTTAGTTTTTCCATCAACCCTTATTTAAAATTTAGGAACAAGTGTTAACTTTTATACACTAAAAATTAACAGTCACTTATTCACTAAATTGGCATATATATATATATATATATATATTAAAATTATATAATCAATATATAGAAATAAAAAATAACAAAAAAATATACTTTTTTTAAATATTAAAAAATAAGTAATAAAAACGTTTTATATGAAATAAACATAAAACTTGTCAATAAATTGATTGAAATTCAACTATTTATGATTTTTAAAATGATAGTAAGCTTATCTAAGAAAAGATATTAAAAAAAAAGTGACTCTAAAATATTTTATCTGAAAATAAGGAAGGTGTGAATTGTTAGTAAACCCCATTACAGAAAAAACTTATTTTATTTCTGTTATGAAGTGGTTATGGAAGTACTTGTCCATGACAAAAAAATAAGAAATATTTTTTTTATGCAAATTCACATTTTAGGAATTAATATTTCTAGTAAAAGTTGAAAAGGTCTTATTTAAGAAAATAATATAAAATATATATTTCAATTCTTGTTAGCATTTGAACATTATGTTATTATTTTATTTACATTTTTTTTAAATAATAATTCTAACTAAACAAAAATAACCTGAATACTCATTTAGTTAAGAGTTTCTTTTTTTCTTTTATTTCAACATATTTTGGGCTGCAAAAACATCTTTTCACCCACCCGGCCCACAGAAAAAAAAATCCACAAACAAAGCCATGTTATTCTCACATGCTATACTCAGCCCAATTTTTCGATAAATTTTTTACTTAAATATCTATGACTTTGCAATACATAACAAAAACAGTGGAAACACGTATTTCCGTTGGAATGGGTAGTATTTCATATAAAATTCGACGGAAAATGATTTAACTATATATAAAGGTTACTTGTTAAAAAATACACATCTAAACCACAATTAGATTAATGATAATATGTTATATTTTTACTAGTAATGGAATTAATTATACTTTGACTTATCGAATAACAACACAAAATATTATTTCTTAATAATAAACTAATAAATTAATGAAAAATAAATAATCAAATCAATATAAAAAATATTAATATTTTTTACTATAATAAAAAAAATTCAGTTTTAAAATAAAATTTTAATTTGATTAATATTATTTATTCTATAAATAACATAAATATAAATTAATGATGAAAAAGACTCATATTATAATTACTAAAGATTAAATCTATGTTCAACTATATAATTATTATTAGAGTTTAAATAAAATTAATAGAGTTAAAATTAAATTAAAAGTGTAATTTTTTCATTATTATATTAAAAACGAAATATATCATACATATTATACTAAACTAATTATTTACCTATTGAGATATAACTTATTTTAAATTAAATTATTATTACTAACTACACATATTGTCCATTTTTTACAGTGATAAAAATAAATTATTCTAGAAATTAGTCTCCTAATTAATTGAATTTTTAAAAGGGTCATTTGTATAGCAATTAATTAAATTTCTATTAAACATTGCCGTAAAAGTTTACGAAGCTACAAATGGAAGTAATCTAGTAATGGTCGTGCAAAGCCAAACAAAGTCGTCATGGCTTTGTTGTTTTCTTGGTATTTTTATCTTCATATTTAGTTATCGTAAAGGAAAAAGGAATATGTCGCGTTTGGAACACAAAAATTAAAAACGTTAAAAATAGTAATTTCATAAATTCATACGTCATGGCAAACATGGTTGGCTTCTTCTTCGCCAAAGGGACCCATTTTTGTTGTTTAATTAATTAATTAATTACTTATTAGGGCTGTGCCAGTTAACAAAAAAGTTGATAAATTTAATGTCGATAAGTAAACTAATAAAAAAAATTCAAGAGGGTGTGAATTAGTTAAAGATTGGGTTAAATATGTTTTTGTCCCTTCAAAATTGAAATTAGTTTATCTTCAAAATTTTGGCCTAATTTAGTCCCTTAACTTTAGAAGTATATGAATTAAGTCCTTTTAACCAAATTTTGTTAACTTTATTTAATGTTTTAAACGCGTTTCTCAGTTAAAGTAAAAATGTGTCAAACAGTGTAAACAACTCAAATGCTATCATGAAACATGTTTGAAACATCAAATAAACCAAACCAAATTTAGTTAAAAGGACTAAATTCATACATTTCTAAAGTTGGAAGACTAAATTAAGCCAAAGTTTTGAAGAGAGACTAAATTTTAATTTTCTATTAAAGTTAAGAGACCAAAAACATATTTAACCCTTAAAGATTTTATAAAACAGATACGAAATATTAAAAGTATTTATACATTTTAAAGAATATATACACAAATTAAGAAAAAACGTCACGGGATAATGTAGAGCAAGACCATTGATGCATGCAGAGATGGAAATGGAAACAACGTTAATTGATGTCAGTGAAAATCACAGATAGTGAAACATTTTAATAAGAGAAAAATAGTGTTACACATTAACTTTCACAAATCTAAAGACTTACTACAAACATATATAAAACTTTAGTTTTTGCTTTTGACAGTGAAATTTCTGTCAAATGCTGAGATCCAACGTTCTAAAATCTCAACCTTTTGATTGAACTTGAATAATACAAGATACGCAAAGATTTAAGAGTCATAACCAGACAGAAAAATGGCAGATGAAAGGAATAGTTTCTACGTTCTGTTCTTAATAGGTGCTCACTGTTTTCTGCTACTGCATTTTATAACAGTAAGCATCAGCTGTTATTCAACCACATCATTAACATTGATCATCATTAGTTAAATTTAGAACTACTACGACTGGTCTAATTCATAATATAGTAATACTGAATATATATTATGACAGCTCTGAATTAAGTTTTGTATTTTCTCAGGGGTCAGGAATGAAAGAAATGGCTGTTTGTGATTGATAATCTGCAAATGTGCAGTGTTTCTGTGTACGTTTACAATCATGAAACTTGAAATTTGTTGTATTTCTATTCAAAGTTGTGTAAACTTGAAATCACAGACAGAAGAATATTGTGTTGAATTTGAGGATCTTATGTTGGATTTATGAAAGAAGAGATTTATGGAAGAAATACAACATTAATCATATCCCATCTGAATCAAATAAGAAATTGATACTTTTTTTATTCAAAATCTTAAGTGTATATTTTGGAAGTTTTACATCGATTGGAGATAAGATCAATTTATAATATATAAGTAGATATAAATCTCATCTTACAAGCTGGTTTTATAGTGTTGAGTTAAGTTTAAAATCCATTTCTAATACGATATCAGAGAACCTAATTAAAATCTATTCTAACAATATTTTCTGTGTTATCGAACTACTCATTAATGTTTAATTTTTTGTTCGAGATGTATATACCTCAACTGACTGAGGGTGAGGGATGTGTGGTGTTTGATTGTGAGTGGTGAAAGGCCTGAAGGGAACAGGGAAATATAGTTTTAGTGGGGTAGAAAAGCGCACACACAATAAGATACATTACAAGCATATACCAACCAAGAGAAGAGTTCTCTTTCTCTGGTGAGACCAGTTTTCAGTGGCCACTCTGCAATGCCCACACAATCTGATCTGAGGCACATGATTTTCTGCTTCTGAGTGGTCCCATTACACCAGTACATTATTCAGTGCACCAGCCACAACATATTACCAACACAACACAACACAACACAGCACTGCATCTATATTATAAGCTTCTCTGCTATTGGCATCAAGTGCATACACCTTTTTCTCCACTCTGCTACCTAAACTGATTTTTTCAGTTTCCTCTCTTCACCCTTTTTTCCTTTACATCCGCTGCCCCATTTGCAGTTTTTGAGTACCAAGTATTAGGAATTCCTCTGTTTTGTGTACAAACCACTTCTTTTCTTTTGTTTTTATCCCAAGTTTTAAACTTTTCATGCTTCCACCACACCACATGATAATAGGTAACTGAATCATACTTGGCTAGAAAAATAAAACAAAAGGGTGGTGAATTTTAGCGTGAAGATACACAATGATCTATGTCAGTCAGCAGCAGGTGATATGTTGCAGACCATGATGATGAACTGCTGCCGTTGAAATTTCTCAGGATCTGATGTGTAAAGTAAAGGTGGTTAGTATTATTAGTCGAAGAAATTGTATTCAAAATATCTCTTTCTTTTTTCTTTTTCTTTTTCAGTTCAAAGATTACACCTTTTCACTTATTCTATTTTGCCCTTTTTAGTTTTCTATTATGTGAACAATTGTGAGAGTTTGGATTTTATTCATGATGTTACGACATTATTAATGAATGATTTTATCCATGATGTCAGCACTCTTTATATATTTAAAATTACTAAACTTTAATGACCAAAATATTTTTTTCTTATGATATTAAAAATTTCAAATTAAAATATACTCAAATCATATCTAATGTTTACTTTAATGAATATAATAAATGGAATTTTATATTTTATATATTATGAGTAAAATGACAGAAATGTTTAATTGCAAATTTTGATAAATAACTTTGCAACTAAGTAAAAGGAAACGATAGATTAAATTGAAGTAAGATGTGTCTCGGCATTTATATGTTTGATTTTATAAGAGTAAATCCTCTCTCATGTAAAAGGAATAAAGGGTTAATTAGGTTTGTTATATCATTTTATTTAATATGTGCTTGTAAATATTTGGAAGTTAACTATTTAAATAATAATTTTCGAAAAAGTAATAATGAAACTATTTTTATTATGAAAGTCTTAGGAGGAATTTAATAAAAATTAAAAGTTACCAAACTATTTTCGAACTAATAAATTAATTTGCTTTCCAATTTCATCTAAAATAATTATTTATTTTAAATGCTAACTCAATTCCAACTTCACGTTTTCTTTCTACTTCTTTAAGACTGCAAATAGGTTATTTTAAAGTATTTTTTCAGAAAAGAAAATAATTTCATAAATATATTTAATCATCAACATACTATATATATATATATATATATATATATTAAATACTATCTTCTTACAAGAAATTCAAACAAACATGATAACTAATTATCACCCGTTGCATTATCCATAGTATTCAATTAAAATCTGTTGATGCTTTATTTATATTATAAGTAACCAATTTATTAATTAAGTTTCAAATGGCATTCAAAACCAAAATATATGTAGTTCAAAACACTGAGAAAATCGAGACATTTATATAGGAATTTTGATTGTACAAAGTTTGACAGAAATCTGATTCCATGAATGTATTTTTATAATAAGGTCCATCGTTTGAGATGACTCAATATATGATCTAAAAAAATTAATTAAGAAAAAGAAATTTTAAGATTTTTCATTAATGTAAGAAACAAGCTTGCTATGTTTTTATGATGTTTATACCCAAAAACAGAGAGAAAATAGATTAGTTTCCCCCATTTAAACTATTTGTTATATTTTCAATCTGTTACCAAATTGCAACCAAAGTTACATTTAGTTATATATATATATATATATATTAAATATAATTAATACTAAATTTCCCAGCTAGAATATTTGAGTACTTATCATACATGTTATTACAAATATTTTATATAAAGATACCATACTTTTAAATAGAAACGAAGTTTATTTATTAAGAGCGTAAGTTATTTGCATATTTCATTTAATTTTATATGTCAATTAAGATTTTTGCATGCAATTTAAAAAATATATATTTTTTTTCACTGAAATATCCTTATACTTCTCTTTATTTCATTAATGATTTATATTTAGCATATGTTTGAACAGATGATAATTATTTTTTTCTAAATACACCTAACCCTACATATTTTAATGAATGTATAATATTTTAAGATTACTTTCCCACCAAACTATTTTACATACTTGTAATGCATAATTATCGATCAATATTGTTTCTGACCTAATTAGTTTGCCATTAACGAATAAGTTTATATTAGTGTGATTTATTTGGAAAAGAATTAAAAATGATTTTCAAGTCTAACTTAATTAAAATAAAATCGGTTTGTAAATTTTGTACTCATTTATATTTTCTAAATTGGTAGAATGTAAGACATAAGTATATTATAATTATTACATTGAAAAGAAAAAAAATGAATATATAATAATGAATTTAAAAAATATGAAAACGAGACATAAAGACAAAGGAAGGAAGATTTTGACCTAAGTGTTAACTATAATTAGTGAATTATTATCCCATGATTTGATTAATCTTGATTGAGAGGATTTGGCATTTGGCAGCACTAGGGTGCCCTAAAAGCTGTCACACACTTTAGGAAAAGGCAGGAAGGATTTGTTGAAGGTTTTGGTTGAAGCAGGAAACCAAACTCGTATATTTATATATATAATTAGTACTTTAATGTTGATTATTGGTTGATTAATTATGATTATGTAAGAAGTGAAGTGTGAATTGTTATGGAGCATGTAATGTCGTGGAGCACATGAGCCTAAACGGCGTTGATTTCGGTGATTCCTTGCTTTCTTTTTTGTCGTTTCTTTGATACTCAAAGTAGATGAACTAGGGGAAGATGAAACTCTAATTTCCAAGCAACACATGCTTCTATGGCTGTATTCCCATCCAACCTAATATTCTTCTCATCCACTATTTCACAACTCCAATTACGATTTATTACAATCAAATCAATGCTCAAATCTCGAGTTTTACTAATTTTTTCTTAGACGAAACTCTTTGTTGGGTACAAACAAAGTTTTATATCAGATAAAATAAGAGATATACATTTTGAAGTGGTACTAAAAGTAAATCTGTGAAGACTTAACGCAAAACAAATAATATCTTATTTTATCATGATGAAATTAATTATGTGAAAAGACTACTTTTATAGAAATATTTTTAATTTATGAAATTCTTTACTTCAATCTAATTGTAACATTTTCAGGAAAAAAAGAAACTAGATAAAAGAATATATTGAACACAAATCTTGACATGACCTCAAGTTGTGAATAAATTTGAATTTTAAGGATAGGTTACCTTAAACCCTAGAAAAAAAAATGATACTAGAATTGAATATGAATGCACAAAGTTGTTGTTATTCTTTTTTGTTCCTTTGACAACCTCGTTCTTTTTTTATAGTTTTTATGAGACATCTAATCAAGTAGTGTAGGAGCGCACATGTCTTTGCATGAATGAATGAAATAGTGATATGGCATTCCACATGAGTTAGGTTGGCAAAAAATAGTAAAAGGCAAGCATCCTATAAGAAGTAAATCACGAGAAACATAGCAATTTTCATTTACTACACAATGTGTAACATCATGTCTGTTCTTGCTTCAGATGCACTAAACTTACTGCCCAATCACAATTAAAGAAAAAACAATGACCCACCACACAAACTTCACAACTTAACATATGCATCACTCTTGTCATAATATATATGTCCAAACTTATATAGAGAAATATCATTAACAATATTATAATTAAATAAATATTATATATAATAATTTATTTCATTTTTAGATATTACTGGATATTATATATAGTTATTTCGTTTAATTCTCACTTTTAAGAAAAAAATAATAATCCATCTTGATTTAATAAATTATTATTTTTATCTTGATTTGATATTATATTTCAATATGATATCAGATTTTATTTTTTTCGAGATTTGAGTTTATTATTGTTGAAAGTCTCACATCGACTAGAGATATATAAAATCAATTCATAGTATATAAGTGGATACAATCCTCATTTTATAATGGGATTAAGTTAGGCTTAAAGTCTACTTTTAACATAATATCAGAGTCATCGTTAAAGTCTCGGTTCTATGGGGATACAATCGGATCCTTCCTATGTTTTACGTTTGAGTATACCGACAGAGAGTGAAATTGAGTTAAGTGTAAGTTTGAATAGTTTAGTATAATGGAATAGATTGGACAAACACATGGAATATTAATTAGACAGAGGCAAATGGCAATGGGGTGATGGAAGGACATTTTGACTGGATATTCTCAGATCACAAGCTGATTGTTGAATAATTGGAATGAAAAGAGAAGAGATAGAAAATGATAAAGAAAAGGGAAAGTTTTAATTTCCCGGAGAATCTAGAGCGCATCAGGCGCTGACCATGGGTTCGGAATCTATTAAGAAATTAATTAAGAAATTAGTTTGATGTGATTAGGAAGAGAAGAAAGGAATAAAGAAAAGAAAGGAGTAAGCATGGGGTTCCGAGCATAATTGTTGCATACAATACGCCATAAATGTTAATAGTTTTGGAGTTATATACCAACATCAGAATAACATATAACACCAAAACAAGACAACAAACCAAGAAGAAGAGCCTATTGCCTAGACAAGCTCACGCCCATAACTCACGTGACCCTACCCTTCTTGACGCCGATCAATATGCTATTTATTAATTACTATCCCTCTTTCATTCTTTTTTATATTTTCTCTACATCGACCAGAGATAAGGTCAATTTATAATATATAAGTGAGATGTAAACTTCACATTACAAGTTGATTTTGTGGGGTTGAATTAGGCCTAAAAACTCATTTCTAACACTTCTCAATTGGTAAAATATATTTTGGAATAGTATCAAAAACAAATCAATGAAAACTTGACACAAAACAGAGAAAAAAAAAATGTATTTGTGATAAGAAAAGATGATGTTGATTTTTAATTATCTTGGAAATGGAAAGAAGAGAGGTGAGGTGAGTTGCTTAAGGTAAAGGTAGTGTTGGACATAAGACATGGAATATTTGAACACGGAGAGGGAATATTGGAGAGGAGGATTATATGCTACATAATTAGACAAATGCTAGCGTTGAAATTCTTAACGTTAACGTTGGAACGGATGCACTTCTTTATACAATTCCTACTTGCACTTCCTCCCACGCTCCATTCACACACTTACTTCCCTAGCTACTTTTTTTTTTTTTTAATAATCACAACTCCTATATCTTTTACTTATATTACCTATAAATTCTTCTAAATTATGTCAAAATTGTAGGTTTCTAGAATCAATAACATATTATAACTTTTATGTTTTTTAACTACAATCAATAAAATATCACAATGGTTGGGTTTTTCTAGAATCAATAAGATATCACGAGGAAAATGAAGAAATCCCTTCATATCTATGAATTGAATTGTTAGTCATGATTACATAAAATTACATACTATTTATTTATTGAGAAAATCTTTATTAATTTAAATGTAATGTTTAGTGACTTAAAATAGATTATAAAATCAATGGAAGTGGATTGTCTTCACTTTAGTTTCATTCAACCTAGTCATTCTTATGTGGGTATGTTACTTTATACTAAGTTTAACCTTATAATTATTTGTACAAAGAGGGAAAAAGGTAAACATTTAAGATTTGAAAAAAAAAAAAGGATCTATTGTTAATTTGATAGAACGACAGAAAATAAGGGAAGAAACAAGAAAAAGGAAATTAAGAAAAAAAAATCTTTTCAATTTTCTCCTTTTCTATCGATCAGGGACACTGACTAATAACCATAAGTAAGAGCATATATTAAAAATTACGGTAAGAATACGTAATAACAGGATTAAATGTTCCTGTTAATATAGCCACATTTTCTCTCTTGCTACGACTTTTGTATCACTAAAATTCATTCCAAATTGTAAAAAAAATAATAATAATTAAAATCACACTTTTAAATCAGAACGAAAGAGCTATTAAATTTGAAGAAAAACCCACCAAAGTGATGACTTTTTTTTTTTTATTAATTCCAATCACAAGACATAAGTCTCAGAAAAACTATCAAAGATAGTTTAGGTAACATTGTTCTGATTATATACATACATTAATATATATATATATATATATATATATATATATATATATATATATATAAAAGTCAAAAAGCGCGTTAGAGTAACACTGTGAGAGATATGACAACAACATAGTTGAGGGCCTTATCAGCATATTTTTTGCTTCTGCATGTGGTTGTGGGTCTGCAACCTGCTCTCACCTACACGCTCTATACTCATACTCACACACTCACATATATATATTCGTTTTTCTTAAATCTTTCAACCTTTGTTCTGACCTCGAAATTGGAACGTGTAGAACAGGAGCTTAAGAAAAGATGTAGGAGAATCGAAGAGGTGATTAAATTTTGTGGGGATGAGGGTATGGAAAATACAGATATAGAAAGAGTCATTTTCCTGTGAGGGAGGGTGTCATAGGTAGAAAACGATGAGGTTTAATGGCACATATGTGTACATACATCTGCACGTAACAGAGAGAGAAAGAAAGAGAAAGGAGGGTGAGTTTGAAGAGGATATTTTGGGGTGGCAGTGAATCCTCGTTCATAATAAAAGAGGAATATTCCAATTCAAGAAAAAAATGCAATATTTATAAGAGATAAACTAAACCCTGATACAAACAAAAAGAGCAGGGAATTTTAACAGGTCGCCATCCATCATCTTAAACTATACACTCAATTTCCATTCCAATATTCCATTCAATAGTACTCCTTTTGTTTTTCTCCAATTCCAACCATATTCCTGCCAAGAACCACCATTACATCGCTGCTTCAAACTTCTCTATTTTCTTTTCTTTCTTTTTATTTAATTAATTACCTGCAGATAAGGAAAACCAGAGACCACACTCTTCCCTTCACTTTCTCTCTCTCTATCTCTCTCTCTATATCTATCTACAGTAGTACTTTGATGACTAATATATCTCTCAGCTTCCATAAATAACTGCTACCCCTTTTCACTAACTTTTGGTTCAAACCACCATCCCCAAAAAACTCTGATCTTTTCTCTTTCCCTTTTTTTTTTATCTGACTAGTTGTGACAAGTAGTCCCTGGAAATTAATTACTCTCTCTCTCTCTCTTTCAGCTTTTAAAATTTTCCATATGGTGGTCTTCCTTCAACCCTAGTGGGATCCTATACTAAAAGCCTATAACCACACCATCTCAAATCATAAGTCACTCATGATATAATCACAACCTTAATCTTTCAATTCAATTCCATCACCTCTTACTATATTTGCTTTTCCACTTCACACCCTCACTTTAACTCTTAACTCTTAACTCTCCCATTCCCTTATATATATATATATATATACATATTTCACTACCTTAACAAACACAGATCTTCTCCCTTCTTCGGTTTCTCTATACTTTTATCTCTCTTTCTACCTATCTCCATGTTCACCAATTCACATACGCTAATGCAAACTTTGTTGTCAACTTTGCCGGAGCCAGACCTCTCCTTGAACATAAGCCCTCCCTCTATTTCGGATCTTTCTGAGGTCAAGGAACTAGGGTGTTTCGGCAAAGTCGTTTACAGCGACATGTGTTCAACTTCTGATTCCGGGAGCAGTGGAGGAAGTGATTTGAGCCATGAGTTTCACAACCTTGGTCACCATCGTGAGCCAACGTTGAAGTTAGGCTTTGGAACAATGGATTTGAATCCTCGCCATCATCAGCTTCATGGTGACACCAGAAGCTTCACTCACCATAACCACCACCACCACCACCACCTTCAGCCCCACATCTACGGCCGCGATTTCAAACGAACTGCAAGAGTCGTCAATGGCGTCAAAAGAAGCGTCAGGGCTCCTCGGATGAGATGGACCACCACCCTCCATGCCCATTTTGTTCACGCGGTTCAACTTCTTGGCGGTCATGAAAGTAAGTCTTTCAAAATCCATAGCTAAAATTTAGCAGATTCCAAAATCAACGGAAAAAAGAAAAAGATTTTTTCTTGAATTACTTTAAAAACCATTGAAAGATGATGATGTTCTATGAGCCATGGTCTAATTACATTATACGTGTGAGTATTGTTTGAGGGCTTTTTATCATATATTGGAATATAAAAGGTAATGGTCCTGAGATAAAACATATGTATAAATATATATAGACATAGATATATATTCTAGGTTATGTCTAATCTTGAGTTTGTCTTGTCACACTTGCAGGAGCAACTCCAAAGTCTGTGTTAGAGTTAATGAATGTTAAGGATCTAACCCTAGCACACGTCAAGAGTCACTTGCAGGTGGGGTAGTTTCTATTCTCTCCCCATTATATTTCTCCATAGTCTTTGAGCTTAATGAGTAGTGAAGTTCCTATATTCTTCGTCTTTGAATTAGTTTCTGACTAGACAGAAGAAAAGAAAGGGAAAAAAGGACTATTGTTAGTCGTTATAGGTTGCCTCTAGTAGTGGGGAAGGTAGAAGCAAGGACTAGGGACAAAAGGGGTATCTAGATTATGTAATGCAATCTTAGCCTTTGTGGACTTTTCTTCTCATTTTATCTTTTATTCGGGGTGTTCATGCAGATGTATAGAACAGTGAAGAGCACTGACAAAGGCACCACAGGTAATTGAATCTCTCGGAGTGTTGTGTTCCTTCTCAATGACCCTTTTGAGTTTCTTCTTCTATTATTATCATCATTATTATTCTCTTTGTTTGAGATCTTTGGTGATTCGGGTGTGACAGAAAACTCTATGATTTGCCTAGTACTGTTCCCCGTTAAAAACAAAAGTCTCTTTGGCATATAGGACTTGTTTCAAAATCGCCAAGTGAATTATTAACCTCTGGTGTCTGATAAAGGAAGAGCAATGGCTCCATTCTTGATGAATTTTGCAGGTCATGGGCAGACAGATATTGCAGTATTGAATCCAAGGCAAGGGATTAACATTGTTCATCTGCATGCACCTTCACCCAATTTACCAGACCCGATTCAAAGTTCCCACAGGTTATTCATTCATTTTTTGCATTAGTTCCCTAAACGATTCTGTCTTTTAATTTTCTGTGCTTTTTCAGATTTCATTCACACACCATGATGTTTTTTCTCTATGCAAATTAATGTGACTTATTGACTAATCGTGATTCAACTGGACCATTACATTAAAAGCAACCTACGAGAGTGTCGTAGTACAATCTATATGCACGGTTTTTCAAAAATCCCTCTTGTTTCATCCTTTTGTTTATTTTTTCTTGCAAACTTTTTACAGTAACGATACTCATATACCTCACTTTTACGTGAAAATAAAAATAGAGAAAAAAAATTAACGGAAAAAGAACTGGTATATAAATAAAAAATGGAAAATATAATTAAGTGAATGTTTGGCACAAAAGAGTTAAACAAACTGAGTGTAAAGTTAATACTTTCTAAGTTTTATACATCCCCTATAATTAAAAGTTTAATGTTTGGTGTCGGTAAGACTTTTTTTACCAAATCTTTTTTAAAAAAAAAAAATTCACGTGTGTCACTGGTTTTTTCTTATTTTTTTTAATACAAGCTTCTAAAACGACAGCTTGAAAACATGTACATAGATTTTGACGAGTAAAACCTAGGGTTTCTATAGGTAGGTATGAGGGTGGTCATTTTCTACATGGATTCTTAATAATGCTTTCATATTCTTGATCCCAATGCATGGCAAAAGTTCTACCCGGTGGTTCAAATCTCAATGTGTTATTACATAAGCCACATTTTTTAAAGAAAAGTAAAAGCGATACAATAAACTTCAAATGTTATAGTAATATAACCTTGTGAGATCTTTAATTGGTCGTGGACCAACTAATCCACCACCTAATAATTTATTTTTGTCTATAAATATACACAATAAGGAGAAAGGATGTTCTTATTATTCACATACATGAATGAGTTAAAAAGAAATTCAGTTTCATTATTTGGTTGTATATACCAAAATTGAGATTGCAAAC
Organism: Vigna mungo; assembly: GCA_036885675.1. Lineage (NCBI taxonomy): Eukaryota > Viridiplantae > Streptophyta > Magnoliopsida > Fabales > Fabaceae > Vigna > Vigna mungo. The sequence continues at coordinate 42,913,919 of CP144690.1, forward strand.
AAAAAATGTTCCTCTCTTGATGAAGAGGGTTGTATGTTAAAATCTCATTTGTTTCCATTTCCGAATAAGATCACATATAAAGTTTCAACATCTCAATTAATTCCTTGGCAAATTGAAAGTTTTGGATGTTGACCGTTAGTGCATCACATCGCCTCATTGAGATGAACTGGTATATGTAATGTAGCAATGGCGTTTGGAGTTGTACACATTAAGGAATTGGATTTGGAGTTTTGTTACAGACTGTAAAACATAATACTAAGTAGAAGAAGATGTTCACTTTCAACATTAAATTGTTGTTCCACTTTTCAGGACAGCGTGGCAACAATCATCAATAGAGACAAAAACAAAGAACAGTAGACAAGAAGCAGAGATGGGTTTGACGTATTGTGAGGTGAAGGGAAGTGAAAGCATGGTAAGTTGTGACACAAATGGATGTAGCTTCTGGCTTGTAGTTTTGTTGCATGCATTTATGAATATTCTCCAAATGGCTTATGTCACTAAAAAGGGTAATAATTTATATATATATATATAATATTACAGGTGAATGGCTTGGATTCTACCACTTTGTCACGTTCTGAGGGAATGCTTGACCTAGAATTCACCCTTGGAAGACCCATTTGGCAAAAAGACCACGCAGAATCATCCAGAGAGTTAACTCTTTTAAACTGTTGAAACAGCTAAAACAACGTTAAAAAAAGTAAACAAAGTTAAGGTTAAGTTTAAATAACCAGCCTTTGACATGTGTGGAGGGGAATGATGATGATGATGATGATGATGAAGAGATGAGGAATTGTTGTATGTGAATGATTTTGATTGTGTGTGTATGTATGTATGTAAGGATGTGTTTGGGAGAGAGATGAGGAATGGGATAAAGGAATTTTGCTAAAGAACATATGCTTGAGTCCAAGGAATTTTTCAGGCATTGTCTTTGATGTCATTTTCTGTGGAAGCTATAGAATAGAACATGATGAAAATTAAAAATGGAATGGTTTGTTTGAGGTCATGGACCATGCATAGGTTATAGTTAGCCAAAATAGGACCCATTTGGAAATGCTGATATGAGACATGTGGGTCATGTTTTCTGCCACACCATCATCACATATGTACCACATACACATACATGTTATCACCCACATTAATTCACTTTTACAAATTAATATTCCAACCTTTTTTGTCTTCTTATATATATATATATATATATATATATATATATATATATATATATATATATATATATATATATATATATATATATATATATACATATCATCTCTCCTATTAAATTCTTTGTTGTCTTCTTATATATACATTTAAACTCATATTATATTAACTGATCAATTAAGATATAAATATAAGAGTTACTGTTAATTTTGTTTCCTCTCAACAACTTAATTTTCTGATTAAAATGAATGTATGATAGAGGTTTTCTTTCTTGGATTTGCTATTTCCAACCATCAATGTACGATTAATATTCTTCATAAAATGTAAAATTTGATCGGACCACTACAATGCTTCTTCAATCTTGACACTCGAATATCTCATCGATTAATTCTTTCAAGAACGACTTTTAAGAGTTTAATATTCATATAAACAATCACCCTCCAACTTTATCCTATCAACTAATAAAAATATCTTTCTTTAACTGTTTCATAAGCATGTTTATAGAAGACTATATATATATATATATATATATATATATATATATAATATTGTAAGGTTAATACTCTTCTGAATATTTGGATTTTTTCAAGATACACTAAAAGATGAGTCAATTTTTTGTATACTTTTTTTTGTGTTGTCCTCCATGCCTTCAAAAATACATTACTTTTGGTATATTAAAAGGACTTTTAATATATAGTAAAATACCAAGATAATCATGATAATCAAAGACACTAGAGGAATATATATAGAAAAAAATTAGCAGAAAATTCAAAATCATAACAGGCACTGATTTTGATGTTTTAAAATATATTATAAACTTTTTTAACATATCAACAACAATGTATTTTGACGGTTCAATAGATGGACTTTGTCAAAATTTAAATAGGGAATCTAAACAGAAAAAAAAAACTGACTTTTAAGTCTAACTTAATTTTAATAAACCGGTATATAAAGTGAAGTTTACATCTACATATATATTATAAATTGATATTTTCTTTAATCGACATATGACTTTCAATACATCCTTATATACATAACGAGTGAGAGATTAAACATTAATAGATGATCCAAGAACAGTCTGATAACGAATAAAACAATAAACTTCAATAAGTTGTAACTCATAAATTTAATATTATATTAAGAAGTAAACTTTAAATTTAGTTTAGTTTTATAAAATACACTAGTAAAATAAGTTCTAACTCATAAACTTAATAAAAAGTAAACTTTAAATCTAACTTAATTTTATAAAATCGACTAAAGAGATTATATTTACACACTCGTATATATATTTAAATTAGTCTTATTGGAACTTCCAACATAGACTTTAACTATTACTTTGCACGAAACTGAAAAAGTTGCCTTTGTGTTTGTCTACAAAGTTTATCTTGCCAAATTATATACATGAATACATGTTTAAAGTTTTTTTTTCAAAAATACAAAAACTATTAAGAAAGGGCACATTTTTTTATTAGAAAACAAAAGGTCAAGAAGCAAACAGGCACTGGGTGTTACCTTTTCCTTTTCCGTTCTGTTTATTGTGGCCCATTAGAAGACTTTTCTTCTGGGCCGAAGTTCTTATTTATGATTTCCACAAATTTTAAATCATTTCATGTTGTAAGAACAATCCCTTTATGTTGTAGAAAAAAAGAAAAAGTAGAAGGCCCACCCATTTGGTCCTACCTCTGTTATGACTTCTGATCTATATCAGTTTTCAACTGAATTATCATTGGAAGAAAAAAAATTATAAAAATATAATACTAAACATAAAAATAATATTCAAAATTTATTTAAAGATAAATTACATTATGTGATTAAATATAGGGTAAGTTATAAAATTAAATGGCATCAAAATATTTTTTAAATATTAGAAAACATTGATAGAGAGGGTAATATAATATTAAAAGGTGCTTAACTTTTCCTTTGTTAGAAAGTCACTTTCTGTAGGTATATAAAAAGTGTAGATGTGTCCCTCTGCATTCCCCAGCCCAATTGAACACTTTTGTTGTGGGCCGAAATCCGTTTTGCTGATCTGATCCATTTTTCAATCATCTCCTGTTAAGTACGAAAAATGAAAAAGTAATAGGCCCACCACATTGTCCTAGTTCTTTCATGAATATATGATTAATGATATTTTTTTAGGATTCGTAGGAATTAAACAAATATTTTATAAAATCTAATTTATAAAATCAAAATCATTCAAAATTAATTTTAATTAAAACCTGTTTTATAAAATCAAAATCAATTTTACATACCCTTAACTATTAATGGTTAACTTAGATTGTGCTCTATTTGATCAAGTAACCTCTGGTCATATCCGCATAGAACTATTCACTAATTGATATATTGGATTATTAAGTCAACATGTACTTGATTTATCTTTTTTTTTCTCTATCAGTATAATATCATACAAAACACTTATCACGATGACTTGTAGTTCGCTCTGACAATTCAGAAGCTAATAGGTATTTGGGCCAACAGACCCAAATACATCTAAGTAAAAGTACATAAATAGTAATATAAATAACACATCGTACAAGTCATGTTAATTACGTTTATTACTATCGTACTAGATTAACTTAAACATGAGAGTGTCTTCTGCAAATACAATTCCTATCCAATTCAAGGAGAACGAATATTCATGACAATGAGAAAGAAAAAAAAAACATGTACCCGAAATATTAAAGATTAAAAGTGTTTGAAGTGTTCTTAAAAGTCTCTACAGGTTACACAGTCAACTTTATAAAAACATAAACAAATCCCTCTTTCAGATGGTGTGTTTTGCCTAAAGTGTTCTTTTGCTGCAATCTTTTCATCTTTCATTTTTCTTGGGGTGATTTTTTTATTTTTGTTATCTATACTTTACTTATTTAAATGATGAAATTTGTGTGGGCCAAGGGATCTACTAAATATAAATGGGCCGAGTGATGCAGCTTGTTAGGTCCAGATACAGTTCTACCAAAACCATGTAAGCTTAGGTGTGAAATCTATACCTTTATAGTTTTATTTTGTTGTATAATTTTTTTTTTTAGTTTTAGTTTTTAATAAGTGATAATTTTTTAAAATAAAAATGATTATTTTACTGATTTTATTATTTAAAGAATAATTTTTTAAAATTTAATCATTTTTTATTTGACTTTTTTTTAAACCAAAATAGTTATCCACAACAAAAAATGTATATAATATAAATAAAAAATATCTAGAATTAAATTGTAAAAATTATTTACATTTTTTTTATAATTATAATTTTATTTTATTTTTATCGTAAAAAAATTGAAGACCTATGCATACTAGTATATAGTGTAAATTAAATTACTAAATAGATATTGAACTAGTTTAAAATTTTAAAGAAACTATCTGAATTAATAATTTTAAGTAAGATTTTAGTTTTGTTTATCTTTGACCGAGTTCTGATATTTTAAAACTGTCATAAATTGATATTTAATGATAATTCCAATGGTTTCTACAAAATTTATGTAGAATTTCACAAATTTCGTAAAAGCAATTATTAATTGCTTCGAAGGCTTTCCTGATAATCCAAACACATGGTTATTCATATGTTTATAATATACCCAAAAGTAGAAAAGAGATGATAATTTATTTGGTTTAAAATCTTTGATACTTTGGTCTCTTGAGATTGTTTACTTTTTAATAATATTTTTTATAAAATGATAAATATATGTGTGTTTTGGAGTGTTATAGTGATACTTAACATAAACTTTTCACAATAAACAATTTATATAATTTTAGATTCACCATTCATATGTTCAAATCTTACTTTATTTAAATAATAAACTGATATACATTATATAGTATGATCGTTTGGTCAGTCATAGATTGAGTGGTTGACACTTTCTGATTTATTGTAAAATGTTTGATCTATCGTATTGTCAAACCACAAACAAGATTAGTAATAAGAATAATCATGTTAACTCTAATCCCAATTATTATTAAATTAGGCCGACACTAATAAGAAGTATATCCCCAAACCTATAAATATAGATTTGATATTAAGGTAGTTAGTTACTTTTACTACGCATTTATTATCAAAACACTAAAATAAACACAAACTTTAGTATCAGAGTGTTTTCTGCAAGTAGCACCTACCGCACCCGATCAGACTGAACGATAGAGAGAGGATCAAAGACCAAAACTTTGACCTAAACTTAGAATTTGGAGATAATTTATGAAAGAAGATTTAACATTGATTCCATAAACTGATTTAACATGATTATTCTTATTGTTAATCTTATTTGTGGTTCCACTGACTGAACGTTTTGCAATAAGTCAAGGATATTAACTACTAGGGTTCATGACTGACCAAACGATCATACTCCGTGCACACATCAATATCTATGTATTGTTATTATTTGTTGCAATTATATTTTTATAAATAAAAGAAAAATTGAGTTATATTAAAAATTAGCATAAAGTTTAATAGATAAAATAGAATAATATTGTTTTGTGTAACATGGTCCATAGAAGGAAGAGGAAGTTGTGACTAGACAAAGGTGGTCCTTGATGGATGATAATGATTCATTGTGTCATAACTGCGACCACATGGTAATAGCAATGATGCCCGAAAAGGATTGTCACAATGCCTCTTTCATTTTCTCTGCTGCATCTCAATACCCTTTCTTGTCACGCTTTCTTTCTCATTAAATTAAATATTTGGATCCAACTTCCCGATCTAGTCTAATTTAAATTTCATATTTTAAATTTTATATTTGAGTATTTAATTTATTAGATTACTCATATTTAAGTTGTTTTGGGATTGTAATTTAATTTGATTAGATTTTAGATTGTAGATCTATATTAAATTAAATTTTTAATTAAAATTATTTTTATTTTGAATAAATAATGTAAATATATTAAATTTTTAACTAAAAAGACATTATGCTTAGTTTTAATAATGATTATTATAATGGATTTATAATTTATTATTAAATTTTAATAAAGTATTATCATATTGAAAATAAAGTTTAAAATTTGAAATATATTTATAAATTTATAATTATTAGAATATAAATTTGATTGAGTTGGTTTTATAAAATTTTAATTTGTTATTCAAATTTAATTATAATTATCTATTTTACTCAATTTTATTTATTCAAAATTACTTATTTTTTAACCTAATCCAATTATCAAATTTATTTTAGATCTATTTGATTTGGTACGTAACATCTCTTTAAAATAGTATAATTATTATATAGAAATTTTCACATAGTCAATACAATAGAATACTCAATTAAAAGAAAATATATAAAGTCACATTACAATTATATAAAAGACAACTACAATTAACTTTATAATACATCGAAACAAAGCAACAAATAATATACAAAATAGGGTAAACTAATGGTAAAATAATCTAACGTGGTATAATAAAATTTCATTATATAACACATTTCATACAAAGTAAAACAAACATCTTAATCATGCCATAAACCCAGACTCGAGCGTCCGAGTATAGTATAAATATCGAGCTATGATGGGTTTTGCATTTGTGTGGTGAAACAACTAATCAACTCAAAGCTACCACACAAGGTTAATCAGTTAAAACACCCATTCCCAAAAGAAGAAAGGCCCCAGCCTGGGACCTCCTACTACTCCTACTCTCACGACATGACTCACCTCTCTTTAATTGAGCACGAATAATCATTAAAGTGTCAGGATAACCCCATATCAAAGCTTCTTACATTTATACCAACAACACTTGATACAACACTTAGAGTTTCTCCTTAGAAACCTTTAAACCATCGCACTTTGAAACATACATCAATTCTCATCCAAACTATTGATAACACACCATAAAACATACCAAAACATGTCATAAGATACATCTCAATACTAAGAACAAACCACAAAAGCCATGGGATTGGAAACAAAAGAAAAATACCTTGTAGAGTGGCGCTGAGCAGCACCTTCCTGCTGCTCAACACCATTCTTCTTGCAATTTTGGCGCCTAAGTGTCGTCCCCTTACAACTAGGCGCTAGATCTCTCACATTTCTGGCGCTTAGGCCCAACTAACTACCGCTAAATGCACACTAGAACCTAAACCACCTTTAATCTTACCTTGGTTACTCACTACACATATCTAATTGATCCTTATGGACTCCTTGACACTATGAATAATCTGAAAACATGTTTCTAACGCAAAGTAACTACCCCAACCTAACTTAACTCGTCTAAACCACTTGATCTCACTTACATTCTTCCAAAACAATAAATTAACAAGCTAGGGGTCTAAACTAGTAAAAAATCTTCCAACTACAAACCCCAAACCCTCTACATCAATCCAAACCTACTACATCAAAATCTCACCACCTAAAACCTCTAAAATAGTACTTAAAACATTCCAAAATCACCTTATTGTCTCATATCTATTTCTTTATCAAATTTTCTTCAACTCAAGGTATGAACAAGTTTTAAATGACCCTACAACCTATCCTAAATTGCTATTTCTTCTCTCAGACTCTTATTTCTAAAAGTCACCTCTTAACACCTCTATTTTTTACCCAAGAGGACTTATAACTCAATATAAACCACTTCTTCTCATTATTATACCCCATTCATCGTCAACACACTTCACAACAACAACATTCCAAACAATACTCAAATCCAAACAAAATCATTCAATCAAGCTCAATCATTTAAGCACACATAATACTAAAACACTCATTTATAGCATAAAAATCAACATACATTCAACTTATATAATTTTAATTATCAGTTTATACTTTATAACTTAATTTAAACGAAAACACTGGCTTCCCTTATATTAAAGAGAATGCGACCAAGCTTTACACAACGTACTACCCTTGCTTAAAGCTCAACGGACTCTAAAAACGCCTACAAAACACAAAAATGTGATCAAAGAGAGTCCTTAAAACCTCCTATCAACACAAAACTAAAAAAGAAAGTCAAATGTCACATGTGAAGGAAGAACACCTAGGCATGATTTCAAACTAAGAATGAAAGGAAAAAGAAGCCGAAATTTACTTGCTCTAGAATAGAAACTGATTGGTAGATGTTGGAGAACGCACTGCGGTGATTTCCTAAACACTTCCTGATCATCAAACAAACGATCGAAGAGTTAGAACTCTTAGAAAGAAGGAAAAAGGAACTCAAAGAATTAGTTATAGAGAGATTACTGATGTTTTAGATAATGAGACGATTTTATGAAATTCTATTTATAGTCTTAAATTATCTTAACACTAAAATATTCGGTCTCATTATTTTAAAACACCTATAAACTATAATACTTTATCTTTTAAATGGTCACGTATAATTTGTTTGCTCAACCCTAATTTAAATGTGTTATATATATATATATATATTTGAAATTTTTTAATGTTATTATAAATTATTTAAGAGTGAGTATTCAATTTATTAAAATAATAATTCTTTATTTTAATGATATATCATATTTAAATATAACTTATAGATAAATATTGAAAAAAAAATTAGTAATACATAAACCAATATTATGAGTCATAATACTCTGATAAATAAAAGAATTATGTGATAAATCTTTTCCTAATAGTAATATAAACTCTTAATAGTATTTAAATAAACTTGTGTTACACGGATCCATTTAATCTTACATATATTAAGTTTTAGAAATCAAGAAATAGGAAACTTATATTATTAGAAAATATACTCTCACGTTTGAACTTCATTTTATTTTATTCCTTCAAATTTAATTGTAATATATTTATCACTCAAATGTAAAATTAATATTTAAATCTCTCGAATTTAAAAATAATTTTTTAGTCTACCAAATTAAAAATTATATTTTTGCACCTAAATTTAAAAGTGAATTTTCAAGTTTTTTATTTTAAATAAAAAAACTGATTTTGACTTTTAAATTTGATGCTAAAAATTTGCTGCACAACTAACACGTATTTAATTTGAGAAAAATAATTTTGATAATGTTTAAAATTTCTGTTTTAGTTCTCTCTTTTATAGTCTTCTCTCCTCTCATTGAGTATAGACTTTCATTATAGTTTTTATTTTTATCTTTTATGTTATTTGTTACATTGTCATGGATGAAATTTTTATTTAATTTTTTATTTTTCAAATAAAATATGATGGCTTTTGTAACAAGGACCAACAAATTTGAAATAATTGTTGATACATACATGAGTTTAAAATCACTACTATTTAACAATAATAGCCAAACATAGTTTTGGTGATAAACTTCATTAGAGTTCAATTTCCATAAGGAGTGAAAGAAAGAAATGAAAACCTTAAGGTGTGTTTGGCAGAAAAATGAATTTGAAAGATGATTGAGGAATTTAGAAGCTATTCAAACTTGCTGGTCGCACCCATGCTTATGATAACCTCGCCTCTCTTTCGTTTTCTTTTTTATTTTGATTCTCAAAGCCCAACAAGACTAGCCCAGATTTTGAGAGTTTAATTTGTTGATAAATTTATCTTAAAACATTATTCAATAATTTAAATCCTGGAAGTTTAAATTTGCAGTGCACTACACGTATAACGTTTGACCTAAATTTGATGTATTAAAAGTATATTTTAGTAAAACAAAATAAAAAAGATTCACATAATACATGTAATTACCGACATTGATGTTATCAATAATATCAGCACCAAAGTATAATATCAGTACCGCTCAGGGAAATAAAAATAATTTCTTTTAAATCAAAGGACTACATTTTGTAATGTAAAACTAAAATAGAGGTTAAATTTATATGACCAAAAATATATTTAAATCTAAATTAAAGTAGCATATTTAAAAAATTATGTTAATTAAAATTATTTTATTTTAAATATTATTCTCACAACTAACTAAAAAACTTGTTTCGATTATTTTATTTGTCGGTGTAACGTCCCAAATTATATCACAAGTATATAAAAGTGGAATGCATTAAACATGATAAGTGAAAGCAGTTAGAGGTGTTCGATGCTAGTATCTGAATATACAGTCATCCAAAACTGAGTAATTTAAAAGCTTTACATATGTGTATAAAGTCTTTCAAAATACATAAGAAGAAAAGACTAATAGAAGTCTAGATAAAAGCTAAGGATCAGGAACTGTATCCCCGCCATCAAGAGCCTGCTCCAGTGAGGTATCATCTACTGCCTCTGCTCACATCCAAAGTTGGATAATCATCGTAAGAAAGAAAACTAGGAACATACAAAACACACAAACATACATTGCAAGGGTGAGCTAGTATTCAAAACATAAACATGTTCAATGCATTTTCAAGAAACAGAGCATACAAGCAACAACAAATTAAACATAAATATCTCCTACTTGACCTAGACTCGTCCGGACCAGGAATGAATATTGATCTTGGGCAAGTTGTGCACTTGTGGTGGACTCTACTACTTTGCAAAGTCATTGCCGAGGGGTTTCACCCGACCACACACAAGGCTAGTCCGTTACCGCGGAATAGACCTCCAGTGAAAGCGTCTATCCTAGGACTTCCCACTACTCTCACCACCCGCGTCAATCCTCTCTATTTGAGAATGAAAGACCGTCAGAGTATTAGGGATAACCTCCCTTGAAGGAGCCTCAATATTCATTCATACACTAAAGTGATCTCACCTAGAGATCTTAGAATAATTCTCAAAGTACATAATCCATATCACCAATCTTGTTTCACTTCACCAACCTCATCCAATTAATCATACAACATCAACCAAATCATCAAAACAACTCACACATTACATATTTTCACAGAAACATAATCTATTAATAACAATTTCTTTATGAACTTTAATTACCAATACTTAAGTAATTCAAACATATCCGAAACCATCACCAACGACTCCGGAAGGGTCTAAAACCCTCAAAACGACCTAAAGAACGTCCAAAACGGACATCCGAAACCACCCAAACTGTCACAAACAAAAGCAACAGCAGAAAACTGCACCCAACGTGAAATTTCTGTTGGAAACAGCAGGAAATGACGCCCAGCGCCAACTTTGGGGCGCCCAGCGTGAATTTCTGCTGGAAACAGCAGGGAATGACGCCCAGCGCCCTTTTTGGGGCGCCCAGCATGAATTCTGCAGATTTTTCTACAGAATTTGCGAAACACACTATCCTAAGTTTCGGTTCAAGCCTTTTGATGGATTTCTAGCACTCCTAACTTGATCTATATGATGATTTAAACTTGTCTAGATGTTTCTAACCTATCCTAACACAATTCCTTAGCTCTTATGCATTGATTTATACTCTAAAAACTCTTTTTCATGAACTTAAGGTACCAATTATGAATTTACCAATTTTAAATCATTTTAGACCATTTAGGCACTTCCTATAAGTCATATGTGACTTGTCTAAAGGTTCTAAACTGGCCAACACAGGGTATAATTATAGAATCAAATTATGACTACCCTAGTTCCTTCAAATTAACCTAAAGTGCCTAATTTACCTATATTTCTTCATAAAACTGCATATACTTCTCAATAATCCATTACAACAATCTCAATTCAGCTAAACATCACATTCATACAATCATAAATGAAATTCACACACTCACGGTCAATAAATCTGCAATTCTATGTCATCATACATAATAATCACTCAATTTCAACGTTAATGTGTAGAATCATGCAATTTCACTTTACCTATGCATTGTTTCCCAATTTTTCACACAATCACTTCCATTCATGCATTCAAATCAGAAATCAAACAAGGAATTCTAACTCCCCTTACCTCAATGCAACAACAGATTCTTCAAGGAGCTCTACAGTACGTGATACCAGAAGATATTGCTAGAATTACCTAAGGATTCAAGAATTGGGAAATTGAGGAGAAATTCAGAACCTATTTGAAACTAGAAATTGTAAGAAAATGCTAAGAATCACATGCATCAAGGACTAAGGCTTGATCAAGACCCTAGAGTTGTACTAAGAAAGGAATTATACTTACCCGCTAAAGAACAAGAAATTCAATCGGCCTAGAATGTAGCTTTTAGCTCCAGGAACGCTCAGGAACTTCCTGATCAGAAATTGAATGATCCAGTTTAGATTTAGTGTAGTGAGAAGATAGAGGATTTTGGGGTATTTTGTTTCTAGAGAGAGAATAAGCTTTTCTGAAATTGAAGTAGAAAGGGTTTTTAAAAAGTTTATTTTATATATATTAGGATAAAAAAAAATTGAGGTCATTAGGCTTTTCTTTTTCAACTAGATAACTAATCTTCTTGATCATTTATTTAGTTAAATCTTTTATTTTTATCTCCAAATTAAATTTTAAAAACACAAATAGACAAATATATGAGCTATATTAAAAATTAGATTAAATGTTAAAATTGTTAACGGACGAGTTTATTTAAACTAAGAAAGGAAACAAGAGCAACATTAAAACCGATTTATTCCTAAGTCATTTTTACGAAAGTCACTTAAAATTAAGTTTAATTTCAATTAATTTTTTTAATTAAATGTGACTATGTTTTGGATATGTCATAACAAAAGTTTTTATTATATCTTATTTTAAACCTACATAATAAAATACCTTATAATATTTGTCTTATTTTTGGTGGGATGATTTTTTTTAAGATGACTTTTGATACTAGTAATGTAAAATCATTATGTATAGTGGAACTGACCATATTTAAAATGAGATTTGATTACTTTATTTTAATTCTTTAAATTCTTTCCTATCTTAACTTTCTTGACTAAAAAAAAAGTGTCGACTCCTCATGAAATCATCACCTCCTTTTTATTTATAGGTAAATATTTGTATTAAAATAAAAGGAGTATTTGGATACTCCAACCCATATATATACCACCTCTTTTATCTCATATTTTAGCCCACTTAAATTTTTGTTTGCATCTCCAAGCTTCATAAGTAGTCTAAGTATAAAATATAACTAGATGGTTGAATATAGTTGCATACTTGATAACTAACAAATTATTTTTGTTTCAATACATAAACTTCATTTTTGACATATTAACTGTTATATGGAAAATATTCTTTTATAGATATATCTTTAAAATTGTTAAAAAAAAAAATCTATTATATAGTTTTCACCATATCTTTAATATCCCACCACCAAAACTTAATTGTTTTATTTCAAGGGTAAATGACAAAAGAAAACTTACTATCCTTCAAACATAGGATATCCTATTTTTTTATCCAAAATTTCACCTTACTAATCCCCATTTTTTTTTTATCTAATTCAGTGTTAAGAAGTTTTTGTATTAAACCAAAAATTTTGGCAACCTACAGTAGCATGAAGAACAACAAAAATGGGAGATCATGAAGTTCATTTGACACTGAATGCCAAAATTATAGAGATTGAACTTGGCAGTCCTACATCCATCGTTGAGCGGCAGAAACACGAGGCTCAACATAACTCTTTTTGCACAAGTCACCGCTATGTGTCAGGCAGCCAACACTGAACGCCATTCGTCTCGCAAATTGTAGTGCTCACCGGTACTTATGTTGATGTGGCAAGTTGTGCCTATTTGGTTGCTCGAGGGAAGCTGAACTTTAGTTGTTAGAGGCACGAAAATACACCTTTAGAGCGCTTGGAGATCTACTAGGGCTTGTAGGAACAACATCTTCTTCCTCTTTGTATCTCTATCTTCTTCCATATTCCATTTTGTAAGCTTAGGTTCTCCATGACAATGGAAAGTTAAACCTATTTTGTTGGATGTAGATATAACCACTAAAATCTCTTATTTTTAAATGCTTTGAATACATATTTGTCTATTCCATTAAATGCTAGTATTCTTGTTTCTTTACTTAATGTTTTCTTTAATGTGGCCATTCATAGCTTGATGCTTGGCTCATTAGGTATTGGAAAATAACTTTTGAAACCTAAACTTGGAACAAGATACCCAATACTTGTATCTAGGAATGGAGCTTGACCCATTAGTTGTCTTCAACCCTAGTTCATAAAGTGGGTTTGTTTATTAAGGGTTTAAGAGATTCACTCTTAATAAGGAAACCTAGGCTCATTCTATTAAAGGATTAAGGTTTGAGTAGACTTGTGGGTGGACATTAGTATATTAATGGAGAGGATGAAAGTTTTTATATGTAATATAGTGAAGTTAGTGAAATCTAACCCCAACAATATCAATTCATACACTTTTTAACCTTTTTTCAATTCTTAAATGCCTTCAACTTTCAAAGTTTGACTTTATTATTTACTCATTAATTTACTTTATTGTACATAATATCAAATTATAGAACTATTCTTTAGTTTAGATTAGTTACTAATTGTATGATTATTTAGTATTACGCCAATATCTTTGAAAACAATATCCAGTCTTACCAGTTACTTGTTGAACGAATTGGTACGTTCACCAACATTTGGTTCACTTTTGGGCATGTTTCTTCTACTATCCCTGTTAGAATCGCATAACAAAATACTTGTGTGTGGACAAAACCAAAAAGGGGGTGAATTGATTTCTAAATAAAAGTTATGCTTTAAATTTTTTTCACTTTTAAAATAAAACTTAATAGCAAAATCAATTTTTTTATTATTATTAGATAAATAAAGAAGGTAGGATAAGAGAAAATTGCACAAGGTATTTTATATTGGTTTAAATCAAAATATCTTATATCTAGTTGTTAATCACTCTTAAAAGAGGGATTAAACAAACATTAACGTAAATTAAATGTTACAATCACGGTAAAAATAATTTAGGAAAGAAAGCATCTCTCTTGAAGCCAGAAGAGATGAAAAACACCTCTCTTGAAATCCATAAGAGATGAGCTTTTCCTTTGAGTCTCACAAAGGATGAAGACATTTATCTTGAAATCCAATGTTTCTCAAAACGAATTTTTCTCTACAACAATCAATTATCATTGTGTATTTTGAAAATATTTTTTTTTGAAGTGGTCCAGTGTTGTTGCTTGGGTTCTACCTTTTGACTTACAACCTTCTACATTTGCTATCTTAAATGACATACACAAATTACATGAATTCAATAACCAAAATTATAGTATCTTGAATCCAAGTATTCATTAAGCCTTAACACTTCTCCATGAATCATCATTAGGTCTTCCACACTTCTCCGTAAATAATCATCGTCATTAGAGTAAAATGTCCATCTTCTTCTTTTGTCAACAATCCCAAACTTCATTTAATCATGGATAAATCACCTAGGACCGAGTTCACAAATAATGATAATTGCCTAATGAAACAGTTCATTGTGAGAATACCCAACCCAAATCAAATGATAGAGGGTTGTTTGATGATGAATGACATTCATAAGATTTGGTGAGTCTGCAAGACACTAAAAGTGACACAGGGGGGATGAAACAACCAATTGTGGTCCATTTGGAACATTTGTAATGCTAAAATATGTGGTAGAGTATAAATGGTAAATGGAAATGAATTTTACATGCAAGTAGCAATTCAAGGAAACTATTAGAACTTATGTAGTGCATGGCGGTAGAAATATGAAACTCTTAAAATATGATAAAAAAAAGTTAGGATTGGATGCATGTGGACCTAAGGAAAATGTGAATGGTCAACTTATTGTGCGTATATGCCTTCACATAATACTTGACAATTAAGGAAAATTCTAGATGTTCATACTTGCAGTAGAGAATTCCATATTAATATAATCAATTCTAAGTGGTCGAGTGACATCTTAAAGAGGTTTTTAAGAGAAAATCTAAATTTAAAGATAGATCTTATACGTAACAAAGTTGTAAGGAAATGAAATATAAATGTATCAATATAGAAGGTTTTATGACCATGCACATGAACTATTGAGATCTAATCCTAGGTCTACAATAAAACGAAAGTGGAAGACGTGGATGGTGAAGCAATAATTAAGAAATTTACACTTGTTTCAAAACATGCAAAGATAATTTTGTGTCATGTAGACCCATTATCAGTTTGGATGAGTGTTGTTTGAAAGTGAAGTATGGGATGGGTTGTTAATTGTTGTCTCAGGATGCTAATGATCAGATGTTGTCACTAGCCTTTATTATTGTTAAAGTGGAGAACAAAGAAACACAAACATGGTTTTTGGAGTTAATAATTGAAAACCTTGAAGCTCCTGAAGTATATTAACAAAAGATATTTGTATTAATTAAAATTTTTATGATTATGTAAGCTTTTATGTTTGTAAGTAGACTCCTTGAATGTTGTAATCCACAGGGTATGTTGCCTACTATATAGGAACTTGTACTTGGGATAAAGTAAAGATTTAGCATGTGATATTTGCATGCAAATTTTAGGAAAAAAATTTCAGGCCAAAAATTGAAGAATCTTACGTGGAGGACGAAGATTGACATCGAGAACACACGTTATTTGAGGGAGAGGAGTTATGACAACCTTTTTGTTCAAGTCACAAAAAAATTCATACCTAGTTCCTTTCATGCATTGCAAATCCTCATTCTCTTTTTATCCCCAATTTTCATTTTCAAGATAAATTAAACATTCTAAATAATATATAAAATGGGTCATGTAATGAAACATAATACACACCATGCATACAGTGTCAGCTTGTATCTTGTTCTATTAACTATAAATGTCGTTAGAAAAAATATTGATAAAAATTAAGACTTTATTAAGAAATAAAATAATATTTAAGATTATTTTATATTATTTAAAAATTTCACGACCAAACATACAATTAACTTTTCTTAATTATTAACACGAATTTAATATATGAAAGAAAAAGTTGCATCATACTCATTTCTATTTTGACCAAGAAAAGTTTTGTTGTTATGTATGTAAAGTTGAATATTAGATTATTTACTTTTTATTATTTATAATTTTCATACTTTTTAATTTTAATTAATTTATAAATTCACTTATTGTGTTGGAAAGAAAAATGAATTCTTTTTGTATCTATTTGATTCTAATAAAATAGTATCCCTAAAAACGCATAGGTAAGCAAATGGAGGAAATTTAAATGAAAAGCTTGTCATATGTTATATGAGTCCGGTAAATATATTCTAATGAAAAAAATAATAATAATTGTAATTACATACTTTTTGTATAGAACATGTTAGGGGAATAATTTTTTGACATTCATTTATGCGATAGCAAATTTCCTTTGTGCCACTTCAGAGACACAGACAGAACACGACCAGCCTCACCACCAGGCCCCGCCCAAGTAACAACTAACAAACAACTACCCAACCCAGTTCTCGTAACTCTGGTTAGATTAACCGAACCAGGGTTGGGACATGCCAGTTGGAGACATGGGCTTCAAGTTAAGTCCGCAAAATAATGCAATGATCAAGGTCACTCAAATCACACACACATACACGCAACGCAATGCATACGTGAGGACCAGACGAGGCAACGCAGCACCCGATCCAAACCCAAACCTTCGCTCTTCCATCTTCCACACACCAATGCTAAGAGAGGAAACGGTGGGTTCCAGAAGTGCCAGGCACACCGCCGCCTCCGCCACCGTCTCCAACAAGGTTCTCGTCGCCGTCAAAGCGGAGAAGGTGATCTCCAACACCGCATTAGCCTGGGCTCTCACTCATGTCGTTCACTCCAGCGACTCCATCACGCTCCTCGCCGTTTACTCTGCTCAAAAAACCGGTACCTATTTTTGTCTGAACCCTCTCCATAAATCTCAATTCCTTTGAATCGTATTGAACAATCGCAAAATTGAAGAATTAATTCTCACAACAAAATTTAGATGTTTTTATTCACATGCTTATCATGCTGTACTTTTAATGGAATTGAAGTTTCATTTCTGTCGTCGTTTTGTATGAATACTGGAATTTCACACGCTGATTTGAGAAGAACACTGAAATTATATATGTATGAAATTGTGTTTAACTTGTGCTACTTCTTGCCGGTTCAACTGGCTTAGAGTTTGAACTATAACTTTGTGTGGATGTGGACTGTTTGCAGGCAGAAGATTCTGGCATTTTTCGAGAATTGCTGGAGACTGTACGACCGGACCGGCGGCGAAGTTGCCGGAGCGAATTTCAGATATCTCCGAGTCTTGTGCGCAGATGGTGCTTCAGTTGCACAATCAAGTTGAGGTAACCTTGAAATTTAATTTTCCCGAACGATTCACGATTTTAAAGAAAACTGTGAAGTCAATACTAAAATTGAGGAATTATTATGCACTCGAGTAAACGGAAAACCTGTACCTGCTGTCACTGGTATCGCTTCCACCACCTTTCTCTCTCTAAGTTGTTGCCTCGGCCCTTAACGTTTAGTGCGACGAAAAGGACTCCATTTTCCACCTGGTTTTTTTAACATGATGACTCGTTGTTTATCAATTTCTTTTTTCCGGTTTTAAAAACGTTGTGACTTTATGACCATATTCGCGCTGTCGTTTTTGTCTCATTCTCTTTCTTCCCGGAACGGAGATGTATTTTTCAATCATTAATGCGATGTTTGCAATACCACTTTACAAGAAATTTTTGAAACACATAAGATAAATATAATTAAAATAAAAATAGAATGGAAGAAGTGGAATTTTCTGTTGATTTAGATAAGTAGAATAAAGAATGCTGATAAAAAAAAGTACAATAAAGAATGAAAATTGATAATTGTATTATTTTTACACTAACTACGAAAATTAAATTTAACTAAAAAAAACTTAACATTTTACTATTTTTTATTATTTTCTTAATACGAAAATATCTATTATTTTTTTGTTATAAAGCTATATTATTTTAAATTTTCTTTCATTTCTCTTCTTCCCTCAATCAGTGAGTTAAAAATTTTATACTTTAATTTAATCATTATCTTTATGTCCTCTTATCTGTTTAAACTAAAGCAAATTTAGAACAGAAGCATGGCAAATTATTATGCCAGTAATTTTATATATTATATATTTTCTGTCAAATCTATATCAATAATTTTTGCTAATAATTTGTCTTTTTTATATCAATCATTTAAAATATATGTCTGTATATGTATGTATTTTTTTTTCACCAAAAAAGGGCAGTGTATAAACCACTACGTCCTCAACTTTGCTTTTCAGTAACATGTCAGAGTTGAGGAAGTTTCTGATCTCTTCAAAGTTGTACCAGCTTGACTTAATTCTTTGGATTCGTATATGCTTTTAAAATCTTGTCTTACAACGGAGTTTATGATTTATCAATAATTGCACATGCAGAAAGCATGGTAGGACAAACTACACAAAAATATGATAATCAACTGTCCATGCATGGTAGAGAAAAACGGAAAAGAAATTTTTATTTTATAATAGAAAATGTTTTTATTTGACACTAAATTACATTAATTGATAACTTACTTTTAGAATTGTTTTTATCATTAAAAAAGTTAACTTTTATATTTATAAAAATAAAATTAAAAATTAAAATAGTAAATATCAAATATGTGTAAAATTTATTGAAAGTGAAAACAACATTCTTAATTATATTTTTAGTAGCATAAATGAAAAGATTTGACCGTTATTTGAGAGTGAAGAGTTGATCCCAGTTTGTTTTACTGAGTCTGACTACCCTCATGATTATGGTTCTATACGTATTTGTGAGGACAAATAGACGAAGATTATGTTTTTTGTGATAAAATATTTTGCTTTAAAATTTCCTTTTTTAATATTTACGTTTTTTCATGCATTATATCTACTAGTATTAGCTTTATAAAGCTCACTATGACGTGCAGACTTCAATTTTCTAGGTCACAATTCTCTATCCTTAAACATTCACGACACGAAACTCCATTTTCTAGGTCACCGAAAAAACACATTTCAATATTATTAATTCAAATTGTACTGTATATAGTTGTTGTAGTCTGAAATTATTTACTCCAAGCTAGAGCGCATTTACCTTTTTTTTTCTCCCTCTCTTAGAAATCCCCTAATCCTCCTCCCCTCTGTAATTATAGAATTATTTCCCCCCTTTCCCACCTAATCTCAGTAGTGCAGGATTGTATTCACGCCGAATCTCTGTCCTGGATATTCGAGGTCTCCAATTTACGTTAATCAATTGTGAGAAATGGTTACTTATTTTGTGGGAAGATGGTCAAAGATGAGGGGAGAGTGTTCAACTCGAGCCCTAGGCCATGGAAATCAGCCCCTTATTATACCAAGCTAATCAAATAGCATCTTAGGACGTATTCACACTAACTAGACTGAACTTTCGGGAATACACTGCCATAAGATACATAATTCTGCCATATACACCGATATGATACATACAATAATAAATACAACAGTATATGGATACGCGTTCTCTCATTCCTAATTTGTTCAAGAATGAATTTTCCGTAAAATGATTACTTCATATCAAGGTATGACAGTGTGCATTTATTTCTCGTAAGAAAAAAAAAAATTTTGACAACTTTTTTATGAGAATGTATGCGATAATTTATTATTGTTTTGTTTAAAATATTCAAACCAATGAAATAGTCACACAATTTATTGTAAAAAAAATTGTTAAAATTTTTTTTTAATATATCGTCTCTCCTCGTAATGCAGGTAAGGGTAAAGATTAAGGTGGTCACGGGTACTCCCAGTGGCGCTGTGGCGGCCGAGGCTAGATGGAGCGGTTCCCATTGGGTCATACTGGACAAGTAATTTAACATGAAAAAGTATTTCTTTTTTTCTGAGCTATTAGTTTATTTTGTTCATTGCAAATATGTTTCTCATTTGTTCCATGCACGCCGCAATGAGGTCATTTGGCTTGGCATGTTTGACACGTTGATGGATTAGTGATGAGAAATTGTTGGGTGGAAGAAAACCACATTGTTTATTCATGGTTCAGAACAATCTAAACATGCTTTTTAAAATTTCCAGTTTATGAAAAATTAATTTTAACACTTAACCATATATTACAAGGGGATAATTGATATCTTCCGGACCACCAAATAATTAATCATGGATGACCCTCTTCTGCAATTCATATGTAGCACACTGGCTGTTTTTTTTATTACGAGCAGCTGATAAGCCGTACAAGAGGACCTTATTTTAACCAACTGCATCAGGTTAATCGTTCAATTGATTTATGCATGGAATAGCCTAAACTATTGTCTCTCCGGTTATTACCTGCCGGTAAACAGAGAAAGCAACCTATTACATTTTCCCACCTAATTCTTTGCTAGGTCCTGTGAACATTTAATTAGGAAAAAGTTTTTTGAGATTCGAAGAGGCATTGCCTTTCTAGGATTTGATTGAACAACTGATCATAGGTAGAATTTTTCGGAGCTGCATTGTCGAATGATAAATATGCGAGAAATTTGTTGATGAGTACCTACGTTGTTGAAACAGGAAATTAAAGCAAGAGGTAAATCATTGTATGGATGAACTCGACTGTAGCATTGTGGTGATGAATGGGTCACAGGCAAAAATCCTCAGACTTAACTTAGGGTGTTCCGACGAACTCCAAACTCCCTTTTTCTCGGCTACTTCTTCACCAGGCATAGAAATTGCAAAGCTAAAAGGCGGAAGATTGATGCATTCTACCCCAGTGGGTAGCCCTGAAGAAGCAGGTACTTCTGTTATAAGAAATATAGGAGTAAATTCAGGGTCAAGCTCGGACTCGATGACTTCTCCTTTCCTTGTCTATGAACAAAACCCTCTGTACGAGGGTCAGGGCCCAGGAAAAAACATACACAAAGCAATCAACGAACAGATAGATTTCAATGTCCAGCCACCATTATACTTTGACATTGAAAGAGATCGCCCTCCCCCGCTCTGGCCGCGTCCAACACCATCTGTGGGTAGTGAAAACAAGACTGTATTTTGGATTCCTCAAAACCACATTGTAGACGAGAAGTTTCCGAAAACTAAAAACAACATCCAAAGAACTAAATCTCCATCTTCGAAAACTTTACTTGAGAATTTTAAGCGATGTGATCAAGAGATGAGAAGAAACGAATACGGGTTTGACCAAGCTCAAAGTAGAAGATACGACACGGGCAACAGAGATAATTCCATACCTTTGGGCAGAACTACCTCAATACCTCCTCCCTTGTGCTCACAGTGTCAGAATAAAGCACCAGTATTTGGAAAGCCTCCAAAACGGTTTTCTTACAAAGAGCTAGAGGAAGCTACTGATATGTTCTCAGATGTGAATTTTTTGGCTGAAGGTGGATTCGGTGTGGTCCACAAGGGAATACTCAAAGATGGCCAGGTTGTTGCGGTGAAACAGTTAAAGTGTGGGGGTTCTCAAGCAGATCTTGACTTCTGCAGGGAAGTTCGGGTTTTGAGCTGTGCACAACACAGAAATGTTGTGCTGTTGATAGGGTTTTGTACAGAGAGCAATTTGAGGATATTAGTTTATGAGTACATATGCAACGGATCCTTAGACCTCTACTTATATGGTATTTACTAACTTTATTTCAAACACTTCTTTATTGTCGTTTCTTTCAGTCTCTGTAATTTGTTTTGAATGTTCTTGACATCAATCCAAAGAGAGATCAAACAGTTTATCACTTGATTAACAGGAGATGAGAGTATGCCTCTGGATTGGAACTCACGCTTAAAGATTGCAATTGGAACTGCACGAGGCTTGCGCTACCTTCATGAAGACTGTAGAGTTGGTTGTATAGTGCACAGAGACCTTCGACCCAAAAATATCCTCTTAACCCATGACTTTGAACCTCTGGTAATGAACTCACCTTCCGCATTTTTTTTTTTGGCCAAAAGTACTTGACGTTCAAATATGTTTGCAATCTGGGATAATTATAAACGACAATGCTTCACACATCAAATAAATAAAAAAATAACAACTGCATTTTAAATCTAATAGTGTAACTTTGATATAGGTGGCGGATTTTGGGCTTGCTAGATGGTACTCAGAATTGAATATAGATACAGAAGATCGAGTTCTAGGAACTTCAGGGTAACGAATTTGCTTTATGCATGTATATTTTCTTACCATCAAGATAAGGGACATCACGGTTTTGATTCTAATCGATGGTACCTTACATAAACTAGGTATCTTGCACCGGAGTATCTTGACGCTGGAAATCTTACATATAAAGTAGATGTATATGCATTTGGAATTGTATTATTAGAGTTAATAACAGGTAGAAGAATTAGCGAGTTGGAACAGTTCAATGGATTCTCGTATCTTCCCGAATGGATTCACGTTCACCCTCTACGCATGTTAGAGCCCAGTCATATCTTACAAAACGTTAGTTCTCCCAAACCATTGGAATTTAATCTTCAATTGCAAGCTATGGCTCGAGCTGCTTCTTTGTGTCTCCGTGTGGATCCTGATGCCAGACCCCCAATGTCAAAGGTATGATTTGCATGTGTTCAACTTGTTACTTAGAAACTCTTTTTACCTTTTTTTATTAAAAAGGCCATTCTCTTTAACTTGAATGTAGATCCTGCGAGTGCTGGAAGGGGGTGATCCAGTTCGTCCTATGGGTTTAGACATCAACTCAATTGGTAACACAAGTGGCCATTTAAGCGGTTTGAAGTCGCTCAATCCACCAGAAGCTACAATAATTCATTCTCGTACACTATCACATTGATCATTCCCTCTGCTCTGTACGCTTATTCAAACTTTCATATATGCAAAGCACTTGTAGGTAACAACTAGTAAAGAAATCATTATCTTAGCCTTCTCATTCATAAATAGATTTCTAATTTGGCTGGTGTTTCTGGAGCCCTGTAGTTCTGACTCGCCATATGCTTAATTACAAAAAATTCATTTCTCGTTATTTCAATATGCAGGACTACTAGCAGTGTGCATGTGTTTTTCACCCATATTTCTTCCCATTTCTTCTGCAGAAGAAAATATATTAATTTTGAACACAAATATTACATTCCTTTAAAATTAGTTTTATTCTATATTTTCCCCATTACATCATCTATTTTCTTGTACTACCTTGATGGATTACTGTTCTAGAAAAAATTGAAAAAAATGTCTAAGCTAAAAACATTCAATCATGTAATGTAAATTATCAACTTTATTATTAGAGGTAGTGGGGATAGTGGGTATGACGAAAGTAAGATAGAATAAAATTATGATTTCTTTTCCTAAGTAGATCTCGAACCTAATTCTAAAACTCAGATATATTAAATTTCTTGTTCTATTCGCTATTCTAGACGAATAACTTACATTACATTTTGTATCCGTGTACCAAGAAAGAAAAGAAAAATAAGGAATACATCCTCCTTTTATTTTGGAGAAAAGTCTTGTTGACATCCCTTTTCATAAATAACATACATTATACCTCTACTTTTTTTAATAAAATATTATATTATATTAAAATATATTAATTTATTTGATTGTAGATGAGTATAAAAAAGGATGTTTTTTTAATTATGTATTCTCTCAACTTAGTTTAATAGTTGATAAATGATATATTTATTATTTTAAACTTATTTTTATATATTTGTGTTTGATTCCATGTTTGGTATCTTTTTCCTGATTAAAATGTTTTTTATTTTCAATTACACCATAGTGACATACACAAAATATATTTTAAAGGGTTTATTGATCTTTAGAAAATATCTGGTCATTCAGCAACTAAGATGCAACGATGATTTTTCAAAGTACAAGTGGACTGAATCAACTAAGATGCAACTAAGAAGCAATTAAACCTTAAAATAAAGTGTACACTCACATGAAAAACAAGTGGACTGAATCAAAAGACCAGGAGTTTCTGTATTTTACATGCTAGAGAGTGACAAATCACAAGTTGTGTACTTTTTCAACGAAAATTCTAATATGTTTTATCATACTGGTAAATATTAGTCCACTGTTAATCAAAAGTGAATTTTTTAATCCCTTATGTTTAAGACTAATCTATCTAAATTAAACATTCAATAGTTTACTATGAAAGAAGTTATTTCTGACACATTTTATAATTTTGATAACTATTTTTCTATTAATAAACTTAAGGAGATTTCTGAATAATTACAAGGATTTTTTTTTTTTTTTAAAAAGTCATATACATCAAATTCACGCGTGAACTTCACTAAAAAAAATAAATTATTAAGTGGATGGAAACACACTCACACAAATTAACTCATGAATGTCATAGTCAAGAGTGTTCTAGAGATTTTAAACATTTTGGCGTCCGAGATAAAACTGTTTACAAATTTTCAAATTATAAAAATAAGAAATTATACAATTGAAAAGAATGCTTATGCGAAGTTTAAGTTTAATCCAGATCCATCAGATCGCTTGAAGATTATGAGATTATATAATAATAGGTTTAATCTTGACCTATCCAATACAATCTTACTTGCTTAAAGACTAATTAAATATATTATGATTCAAATATGTATGAATTATATATATAAACTTAATTTTAACATAAGAAATTAATTCCAAAAGAATATTACTATAAATAAGATTGATAAGATCATCATGATAAAAGGGAGAACATACTAAATACTCTAATATCTCTTTATTAGAAAATAATCATTCATTAATATGTTAAGTTGTAATTAGTTAATATCATCATATTTTAGAAATGCAAATTCTAAAACTTTCTGCGACCTGCATATCGTGGGAGAAAAAAAAAACAAAAAACTTGTATGCTTTTCACCATTTTCATTTTTGTTGGAGAGTGTGAACAGGATAGGTGAATATTATGCAAAAATCAGCGCAAAAAACAGTTTGAAAGTTGCATTTTTTTAGCTGGATATTGACTTTTATGATGAAATGGGGGAATGAATAAATAAAATTAATTAGGAAGAATTTCTGATTAAATTAAATGACCTTGTTTTCTACCCTTAAAAATATTTTTCATGATATCTCCATATCTTAATACATACACCCACGTTACCAACCCACCATTAATTAATCATCTGACAACTCCTTAGAGAAGTTCCTCTCTTTCAACCTTTGGAATTAATATCTACTCAAATCATATATCATATGCTATGCATACTTATAAGCCTAAAAAATACACACATTTTAGAACGTTACCAAATATATTATACACTCCGATTCATTCAATTTCACCATATCTTATAACTTGTTTAATAAAAATATACACCCTGTTAGAATCAAATAGTGTATTATCTTTATTTCATTCTCATCTCTATTTGATCTAATATATACTTCTTTCTTTTCGTATAAATAATCTCTCTCTATATACATTAATTGTGTTTATTAGCATATATACTCTTTTAATATTATGATTTTTAATTTGAGTGAATTAACCTATTATATATGGACTTAAATTGCTCTACAAATCTAGTTCAGCTTGATGACTTAGAAGAAACTTTGACATACTCCTATTTGATTCCTTACACTGCAATCTCATCCTAGTAGACTCGAGGCTAAACAAAAGTGACCTTTAATCTCTTCTTGTTCAATTACTTAGAAACTTCATCTTTTCACAATATATTAAACTACTTATTTGTTCCATTTAGTTAGTTTTTACTTTGCTTTTATAGCAAGCCTTCGTAAATGTTCTTTGGTTGAATATTGATACTCATGGTAATCTCTAGCACTCGTCACAAATATAACTATGGAGTTTTAATATTTGTAATCATTATAATTGTGATGATATTTAGTAATAAATTCAATGATAAATTTTATCAATAATAAATATGATAATCTTTAATAGTTTTTATTATTGATTATAATTATGATAATATTCAATAATCGCGTTAATGATAATCATGACAAAATTTAATAATCATAATAATATGTACTGTGACAAGTTTCAAGGTTATGAGAAAAAAACTTATAAAAAGAATACAAGATCAAACACTAAAGAAAATAAAAAAAGTAACATAATTTTGTTGTAATAAAAATAAGATTTTTTAAGGTCTCTCTCATATAGATGTCGATTTGTTAGTTATTTATTGTAAATGACTGGAGCAGTGTCTCTACCTCCTCTTACACTGTCATTAGGTTTGTACTAGGGAAACACAACACCATGAGATCGGAGTCCAATTTCATAAGCGATTGTCATCACTCTCTATCCAAAATTTTAGGACAATAAAATAATGGGTCTTCACATTTATATAATGCTCTACATATTCAGTTATATATACCTAATGTGAGACTTATTGAATTCTCAACACATATATCATTTAGAAAATAAGAATGAAATAAGTTCTTTTTGTAACATTATTAGGAATGACATATTATATGAACTTAAATGTTTTATAAGTTTGGTTCAGCTCACTTGACTATGTTAGCTTGAATTTCATCCCTAACATTATATATGTGACTTAAATGTCAAATTTAAGATAAATTAGACTAATGTGATCCAATAGTTGATTAGTATACACGAAAAAATAAATTGTATATTAAACATCTAAGAACGTATTACGCACGCGAATTGAAAAAAACAATAGCATTAATAAAAACTTATAAGGTTTAATATATTATTTGGTCCCCTCTTTTCGGGGTATGGTTCAAAATGATCTCACTTTTTAAAAAAGTTCACTAAGGTCCCATATTTCATTAAAAAATGTTCAATATGGTCCTTTTCGTAGACCGTTAAAAACATAACGGAGCAGATTCTAGCGTGGAGAAACTTCAATGACCTGTTTACTTCAATGCTTACGTGGCTCTATGAAGTCATTTTAATGTGTAAATATTTAAGAAAAAAATAAAATGAAGTAAAATAGGTTAAGTCTGGGTTAAAGTAAAAAACCTTATCTGATTCTGCTGGGTTAAAGTAAAAAACGTCATTTCTGGGTTTTTCGTTCTTGTGAAACTGGTGATTGTTTGTGATTCTGCTACTGATTTCTTGAAGGTGTAACTGGAACATCGTATGTAAATGAGGTAAGTGGTCCTAATCTAAGCTTAATTAGTTGATGTTCTTGTTGTGTTATTTGGGGGTTAGGGTTTAATTTGATTTTGTGTTAAATATAGGTATTTTCTTTTATTGACGATGATTTTGGGGATATAAAAAATTGTTGTTTAAATCAAATTATCCTTATCTAAGAATCCTATTGCAATTTCTAGGTTTAACAATCTGGTGAAACTGGTCTTGTAATCACTATGGCGTGGTGATTCATTGAAGGTCAAATTTGAAGAGCTTACGTACATGAGGTAAGTGTTGCTAACCTTACCCTACTTACTTGATGTTCTTGTTGTTGGATTTGGGGGTTAGGGTTTGAGGTGGAAATAGAGGGTGGAGTGGAGGTGGAAAGTGATGGTGGAGAGGAAGTATATGGTGGAGTGGAGGTGGACAGAGATAATGGACTGGAGGTGGAAACTAATGGTGGAGAGGAGATGGATGGTGGAGTAGAGGTGGACAAAGATGGTGGACAAAGATGGTGGACAGGAGGTGGAAACTAATGGTGGAAACTAAGTCAAATATCTATCATGTGCTTTTTGTTGATATCCACTTGGGACCAAAGTACACAGTTTTAAATTGAAAAGGGGACCACATTGCACATTTTTTGACCAAAGGGGAAACTAAATTTAACATTACATATAAACACCTAAACGTAAACATTGAGTTTCACCTTTACATTGTTTCTGCGTTTCTGGCTTGTGCAATTTGCAGATTGGTGCCCATGGATAATGCTTGTGAACTAGGGCTTCTGTGATTTTGGTAGTGATTATGTATGTTTATGATTTGTTGCAGGTGTGAATTGGGTTTCTAGGTGTCACGATTGCGATTTTCTTGTTCATATTTGGGTTGGAATTTCCGGTTTGCAGGTTAGGGATTTCGATTCAGTTCTTGCTTAATGGTGGTGAGGCGCAACGCATGGTGGAGATTTTGCCTTGATTACTGGCGAGACGGTTTAGGGTTTCATGGTGGCTAGGGTTTGATTTCTGGGTTTTCTGTTGTTTTTCTCTGCTTCGAATTGTAGGTCTGTGTTGATGATGGTGACGGCGACATGGTGGCCTGAGGGTTTGGTAGTGACGCGTTTCGTTCTGCGGCAACGATGACAACACTCATTGGAACACCACTTTCATCACAATGTTGAACCTAGAAATGACGAAATCACTCTTAAATAAGAGTAATTTTCTTTAACCCAAACTTAAACTTATCACCTACCTTACGTCATTTTAATTTTTTTAAAATATTTACAGAATGCAACCTCTTCACAATGCTACGTATTCATCAAATTACACAGTTTGCCCACGTTGGCATCTGCACAGTTATGATTTTAACGGCATCATTGAAAATAACCTTATTGATCAGTTTTTAACTAAATATGGGACCTTAATGAACTTTTTTCAAAAATAGGACCATTTTGAACCAAACCTCCAAAAAGAGGGACCAAATGATGTATTAAACCAACTTATAAAATAATATTAATTTTTTCATTAACAAAATTTGTTTACTTGTATATGGAAGTTCTTATTTATCTATTTTGTAATATTTAGTATTTATTAATAAATTTCTAAAAGAAATCTTTCCTATAAATACGAGACATCTTTAACTAGAAATGGGATTCAAACTCTCTAAGGTGATGAAGTTATACTTTAAAATAGTTGTTAAAAATCAATAATAAAACTCACAACACAAAATAATAAGTTTTGAGTTGAATAAATAATAGTAAGAGAATATATTAATTGATTTTTGTTAGACGAATAAGAAATACATTGAAAGGGAGGTAATCTTAGTGAGTGATAATTATGGTTGGTGTTATTGAGAAAATCTGATTTTGAATTAACGAAAAGCGTAGCAGTAAAAAAGTTTGTTTGAACTACCTCAACCATTCATTCTTACATAAATTACATTACATTAATACATGTTAATTAATATTACAGATCTTCGACCAAGCCACACTCCCAATCTCGTAGAATCAATCAATCAATCAAAGTCAACGAGCAAAAAATACGAGACCAAGACGAAGAAAAACAAAAGGCACAATCATCCAATCAAAACACCTGCCAATGATAAAACCCAAGCCCACACGGGCCAGGCCCATCAGTTTCTCCCACTGGCCCAGCCCGAAGAGAGGCTACTGTCGGAGATGGACGGCAGCGACTCCGCATCAGAAACCATGCGCTGATGCTGCGCCTGGTAATTGTTCATCGATTCCGATACACTCCAAACCTTAACCGATTTGTCCAAACTGCCACTGTACAAAACCCAGCGCCGGTCTCTGCTGCCGGCGGCTTCGCGGTCCTCCTCCACGGCCAGGCACTTCACGGGACCGTCGTGACCCGTGAGAACAGACACGCACGTGTGAATCACACCTTCTCTTCTCCACACGCATATGGTCTTATCTGCGGACCCGCTGAACACTAACGTCCCCGCGGCGGTGAGGCACAGCACGGCGAGCTTGTGGCCCTTCAGGACGCCGCCGTGCACGTAACCCTTCTCGCCCTCCCAGAAGTTCACTAGCCCATCGGAGGCGCCGCAGTAAACCATCGAAGCATCCGCGTCCACCGCCAGCGCCGTCACCGCGCACTCCTGCTTCAGCAGCGTTTTCACCGCAGTGTGCTTCAACCCCTTCCCCCGCGGCTCCCTCCGCCACACCTTCACCGTGCCGTCCGCCGACCCCGAAAACACCATCCCTTCTTCGCCGCACACCACCGCGTTGACGGCGTCGTCGTGCGCGTGGATGGACTCGAGGCATTTGGAGTCGGCTATCCTCCACACCTTGATCGTTCTGTCCCACGACGCAGAGTATAGATACAACTTGTTATCAGAGAGACTCAAACACGAAACGGCGTCCGAATGTTTTATCCACAACGCCGTTTTGTGTCGCCGAACCTGAAAACCCAAAACAATTCACAGCATGAAAAACCTCAACACATCATCATCTCTTTGTTCTATGTGCATGTTTTTTTACCAGAAAGAAACTATTAATATAACTCGATTCCAACATCTCCATTAAAAATTCAAACTTTTGTGTTTTGATTAAAAACTAAAAGAATTCATTTAACGTATCTGTATTTTGATTTTCGTGTAATTTTATCGTCATTTTTTCTGATATACATCAGAAAGCAATGGTGTGACGAAATCTTGCATGAGCAACAAGGGTGAAAAGAATGCAAGACAAAGGTGGAAACGAAAAGAACCTCGACGTAGTTGCTGGGTTTAATGGAGCTCTTGAAGATGTCTTTAAGTGTGGGCAACGTGCCGGCGCGTTTGTGAACGCTCGGGTTCTTCGGCGACACCTTCCAGACGCGGATTTTGCCGTCCTGGTGCCCCGTGAAGATTTTCTGTCCCGACAGAATTATGGTTTTGACCAATCCGCTGTTGGATTTGAACCCAGAGTACTCCTGCAGATTCTTCCACACGCGAATGTTCTTGCTGTCGGACCCCGTGTACAAGAGGTCGCCGGTAGCTGCCAGCGAGTATATGTGTCCCTCCTCTCGGACAAGAGAACCTACGAGAGCGTTCTGAGGCAAGCTCCCGCCGTCGTCACTCGGCAACCACTGCACCTTCTGAAACGGCGAACCGGAGGTCTGGTTCCACGGCGACATCATCATGGGAGAACCCTCGCCGCTGAGCCTACCCTGGTCGTAGAAATAAGGACTCATCGGCGACGCTGAACTGCTAGTCCGCATTGTGTACTCGTCGTCGGTTAAAGCCTCCGTGTTGGACATTCTGGGCTCCGATTGCATGTACTGTGATCGGGGAAAGCTTTCACCAAACATAGCCCTATTTGAATTAATTAACTAATTAATTAATTATTTAATAATTGACAATCCTCTCTCCTTCTTTAACGTGTGTATTGTAATTTCATTCACCGTGGAGCAGATAAAAGAAATTGAACTGCTACAGGAAAATGGAGAGAGAGAGAGAGAGAGAAAGAAAGAGAGAGAAGGAAAGAGGAAACTAAATTTTGAACGAAGACTTTGATTGATTCTTTGGTTGGGAAGAGAAAGTGAGAGAGCGAAGGAGAGGTTAAAGAGTGTGAAGAATGCTTTGGTGGTGCCACCCAGAGAAGAGAGAGAATGTTCAAAACTTCATATATGGAATTTTAATCGCTGGTTCATATCATTCACTCAATCGTTTCTCGACACATGTCACCTCTTTTTTTAAGCTTCCTTCCTATTTTTACACTCTTTTTTTCTTCCTGCCTCCCATCTTTGGCATATGTTCTTCCTCATTCTCAGCTCTTCATTCACTATTTTAGCTCCCTAAACCTCTTATAAATAAGGGAAACTTATTTTTTCGGTTCCCAAGTGGAGTCACCAATAATACTTACACAATTTATCTTTTGAGTTATCCGGTTATACTTTTACTAGTCTTCTTCTAACGAATGTCACTTAATATTGGTGTCAGATAAAAGAACCATTTATCTCTTACTTTTAATTCATATTATCTGTGAGTAGCGATTTCTTAATCTTGATCAAATCACGGTCCACTATCATTAATCATTATTTATTTTAATTTTTGTAGGATTAAATCTCGTCCCAACCGTATAGATCGGACGTCCTTCTTTTTTAGTGAGGTTTGACAGATCACTACCGTACGGACTCAAAATAATTGTCATCTAAGACGATTATCTGAATTGGCATACCTTCTAAGTTGTATGGTCTTTCCAGACACGAGACACCCAATACTCTTATGATTTCTTTTCTCTTATCTTACGAAATATATATCAAGTTCTATATGCATGTTTGATTGAAAGAACCATGTTTAATTTCTCAAGTGATGTATGTGATGTCGTCTTTATGATGTTATTAGCTAATGATGTTTGGTGTGAGAATTTCACTTCGATTGTTATATATATACATATAGGTTAACAATATATATACCATTTCGATATTGGTTCTTGTTGAAATTAATTTCATTAAAACCCAGTTTTTATTTGGATAAATTTGATAAAAGTTAATTTGAGATAATTCATTTTGTTCATATAAGGAAAAAAGAGTAAAATTTCTTAATCATAAAATAGCATATTTAATGGAGAAAAAGATGTTTTCCCAAAACCCAATTTCCTCTTTACCAACTTTTCTAGTTATAAGATGTGTGGATACTCCTTAAATATTCTTGTTTGATCTTTTGGAACAAAAATTTGTTTTATTTTGTTTTTACTTTAATTTGATTATTTTTTAGACTAAATTGTTTAATTAGAATACTGTAATCTGTCCATATTTATTTTGGTAATATTAGCTCCCAGTAATGAATAACACCATCCCAACTCACACGTTATTCTTTATCGTAATATTTAAATTAAAGCATATCCGTAATTATCTATACAACAAATTATATAGGTATCAATCATCTTAACAAATGAGGAGTAATAGGTCGCACTTTAGGTATGAAGTCTTGTCAATTAACGTCTTATCTATTAAACTTTGAAGTTTAAATTATAACTACCTCTTATACACTATTACATAATATTATGGAAAATGATATTTTAACACCAATTTTTGACACCATTTTAATATTTCACACGTGTAAAAAAAAAAACTTTGGTTTTTCTTTTCCAAATATGTTCTTACATTAACTTTTTTTAATTTGAAATCGTCCAATCACATTTTGACACATGTGAAATGTCAAAATGCTGTCAAAAATTGATGTTAAAATATCATTTTCCTAATATTATACATAATTGGTCTAATGTTGATTTCATAATATTGTTACTCATAAAAAAAATTGTGATAATCCAAGAAAAATATTTTAAAACGGAAAATTAAGTCAAAGAGACTTGTGAATTCATTAGCTTAAAATCACTACAACTTTGATCCTGAATATAAACTAATAACATGAATGCCTCACACGGAACAATGCTTTCCATTAGTACAGATTAAATCTTAGAATATGAATCACACAAATAAATGTTTAAAAGCATGATTTTCATATTTTACTTGGTGTTTGACTCAATTACTTGTTTCAAATATATGTACTAATAACATTTTATTGCCATCAAAGAGAGAAATTGGATAATTTTGGTAAATGAATCAATATAAATTCAAAGGAAATGTGAGAGTAATATAGTATAAAATTATTCCTGTAAAGATAACATGCAAGTAGAATTTATGAAAAAGAATATAAAAGTCAAGAAGATCAAACTTAAACATCAAGTCCAACAAGGTTGGAAAACTTAAATGAAATGCTCACAAGAGTTATTTGTAACAACGCCTCTAAAATGTTCTACACAGCTAAAAGTTGGAATAAATATGGAGAGAATACGAAGGTTGAAGACTATTATTTTCGATCGTTACATGTATAAGCTTTTTAAATATAGATGTAGAATGATTTATGAAATTGTTAATTGAACATCTGTACGATGATATTATGATATAGTGTTTATGTCAATATAATATGGTAGTTGTTAATGATTTTAGTCTCCTAAATTTTTGAAAGTATAACTATGCAGTGTTTATATAATTGGGTTATACCTAATTAGGTACTATTAATGTCATACTTTCAATATAGAAACACTGTATAGTAACTAACTATGCAGTGTTTCAATAATCTTATAAAAAAGTTAAGATATCCCATATGTAGTGTTTCTATAATTTTATAAAAAAAAGTTAAGATATTCCAAATGTTTTGTTATATTTATTTAATATTTTGTTATTTGATAATTTATAGGATTAAATATGTTTTTAGTTCCTAAATTATCAAGCGAATTTGGTTTTACTCATCCTCTTTCTCGAAATCTTAATTTTCGTCCTCAAAAACTAACCACGTTAAAAATATGCTAAGTTGTCTAACAGTAGAGTGCCACTTAATTTTTTTTGTCTCACAGAATCCATCTATCAAACTTTTTTCCCTCTCTCTTCCTCTGTCTAACGGTGAAATGATGGGTTTCTGAGATGTGTTTTGACAGTGATGAGTTTCATGAGAGAGGTTGAGATGGTGATTGCAGCGATGGATTCTGAAAGTGATGGGTTTATTTGTTTGGAGGATTTGATGAAGATGATGGAGGGAGTAGAAGATGGAAGGAAGGAGACAAAGGAAGAGAGAGGGAGAAAAGTTGGATAGATGTATTCTGTCAGACAAAAAAATGAAGTGGCACTTCACCGTTAGACAACTCAGCATATTTTTAAAGTTGTCAGTTTTTTAGGACGAAAATTAAGGTTTCCAGAAGAATGAGGACTAAAATGTATCTTACCTTGAAAGAGAAACTAAAACCAAATTCGCTTTATAGTTTAGAAACTAAAAACATATTTATCCTAATTTATATTTATATTTATATATATATATATATATATATATATATATATATATATATATATAAATCGATAAATTTTTAACTAACAAAATACTAACGATTTATATTTATCGATAAAAAGAAAAGGAAATTTGGCTTAAGTATAGTACACCAAAGCGTAACATAAAATCATAAAAATCTGGTTTATTTCATAGCTAAAAAGAAATTACACAGAATACAAGCTTGAACTTCATAATGAATCATTTGCAGTGTGAAATTTGAGATCCTATAAAATGTAGACAAGTTGAATCTGTAATAACATCACGTGAAATGATGCATTTTGTATGAAAATTTTATGCTAGCATTTTACAGAAATAGAAAGAGGAGCATTTGTCTTCCTTACATGTTTTAAGTGACATTCTTTGCTATTGCTATATGTTATGACTTATGAGGTAGGGACAGATGCAGAGGTTGTGAAAGTGAAAACAAAGTATGCATCGACCTTAAAACAGTAAACCCATCTGATGTGACTCTACCAAACCTAAGAGATAGATAGCTAATCAATAATGTTTTTGTTCCTTCCTTCACTTTCATGGAATTTCTAATAACCTAATTTGGATCTTCTTGAAGGAATTACGAAGGACCAACCAGACACTGCAAGCAAAAATTCAATAAGCATGTAGTATCAAAATTCATATAAAGTATTTCTATTATATAGTTATTTTCTATAACATAAAAAAACTATAATATTGTTTAGGATAAAATGATATTATATATATTTAATTTTTTTAATGAAAGTAATTATTATGCATATATAATTGAATTAGAGAAATCCAGGGGCAATCACTGTTATTTACGTCTTAATTATCAGTCTTCCTACATAGCATTTGCCTTCTAAAGAATGATTAAATTTTATAGAAATGGCAATGAGAGGGTTTAAACAGAGAAAAGTAACTTTCTTTCCACCACATTGTGGTTGCCCTAAAATGGTTCAAAAAGTGAAATAAAAAGAAGGAACTTTATCTTGGATTCTTGTAATACAGGTGATGAATAATAGAGCAGAACCTGCAAACTGATAACAGGTGATGGTGTCATCAATCCATGTCCAATTGACACGTTTGTCTTGTAACAAACAGAAACACCGTTGTGTCATATTTGTCTCCATACATTGCATTGCACATTCAGAGGTTTCGTTTATCATAGAATTTCTCAAAAAACTAAAAATGCATCAACAGGAAAGGAAAAACAAGGACCAAAGATACTTGTGTATTTTGGTGAACCCCAAGTAGTACTGTACCCTACCCTCGACCCATTCATCAACCTCTTTGTCTTTCTTTTTCTAATGTTCTTATCCTGACACGTGCGAACTCGCATGCGCTATGCTTTGGCTTGGTCGGAAAATTTAGCTTCCTCTCTCCGTCTTCCACGTGGCGCTGAACTCTGGAATGTGTGCCCTCACTGTGTTGCCAGAAGAATGAAGTAAAGTACGTCGGTGAAATGAATTATTGAGAAGGGAAATTCGAAAACGACCTTGCCCTGTGCCAAACGATACACAGTATTTCAAAAAAATTAAAATATATTACATTTTTGTTTTAAATAAATAAAAAATAAAATGAATGAAAATAATTTAATAGAATATGAATGTAGAGTAAAAAAAACGAAAATTAAAGTTGTTTGGTCAAAAAAAGTGAAAAGATATAGATGTTTGTAAATTTATTTATAAATGAGTTGCTTTGAGGATCATTATTCATTTTTTAATATATTATTATTTATCACATATATTTACCTCTTTAAAGTTATTTCTGAAATATTCTCATTTAGTTATGTAAGTAAACGTATTTGTTTGTTTGCACACCGATGGACCAAACTGATTTAAGTTGAAAGTTTAGTAGGCCAATTTTCAGAAGCCCAGAACTAAATGGGCAAAAAAATTGAATAGTAACCTATGTTGGTCACGGATTATGCTTATGACATTTCTACGACCCATATAATAACTCTATTTACAACCAAACTATTTCTACGATTTTATAAATTATTGAGAAAAATATTATAAAGACTTAAAAAAATATACTTTAAAAATAATCAGACTTAATTATTTTAATATTAAAAACATTAGTATAACTAATTTTGTTATAAATGGATTTCATTTCTTTAAAATACTATCATATTTAGAAATCACTTTTCTAAAATAATTTGATTTCTTGTTATGAGTTATTTTTCTTTGTTCACTTATTTGAAGATTTGATAACGTTGGAGAAACTTCACAACGAACTCTTCAATTTGGACTGATGAGATGAGTTTCTCAATTAGTGTAAGTTAGTTTTTTATCTCTTTTCGTTTTGGTATAGTAGATACACGGTTTGTCTAACTAGAGTTTTTGGAAGATCACTGTGGATAACAAGCATTGGTATGTAATATTAAATTCAAGATAGTAATTAGTTATCACTTTATTTAAAGTGGTTGAAATTGTATGTATGATGAACCATATAAATTTGCGTGTGACTTTCTTTATTATATATTTTTTTTTGTTTTTCATAAAGATAATTTTCTTACACACTTAATAGTACTATCCTGTTTAGTATTACAACTTAATATAAACTTAAGATTCATTAAAAGCAAGTTTTGAACAGCTAAAAAATTTAAAAAATTGAAACTATAACATCAAACTAATTCACTCTTAGTTTTGTTCAATCTCCTCCTTTATTCTAACAAAAAATAACATAATTAAAAAATATACTATTATATTCATTTGTTAAATAAGAGGACATTATTAAAAAAATAAAATTTAACAAATTTAATAAAAAAATATTTTTCATTCATTGTAATAAAATGGTAAAAATATATTTAATGGCTTGTGAATTCTAGTTTAATTCTACTTTATAATAAGCACATATTTAGGCAAACTACTCCATAAAAAGGAATAATTCATTAATGTTACGTTGAATTTTAAAAGTGATGGTCAAATAAAGTCTCTTCCGTAATATTGTGTTTTATTTATTGGAATATTAGTTATTTGAATAATAACATAAATAAAGTGAATGGAATTAGAAATTTTGATATAACCAAAATATCTAAAACTTAACATATTTAATAGATAGTATAAGTATGAAAAGTGTAAAATAAATAAATTAATTTTAAATGAAAATTTGAAAGGTAGAACAATGATTAAACTTTTTATGAATATAGGAAAAGGTTTATGCTACGATCAAAATGAAGACGTAACATTATTTGAAAAAATATATTTGCATAGTTAATGAACCATATCACTAATTTACTTTTTTTCAAAAAAAAATTGAATTGAAATTATAAGACAATTAACTTTGTGTTGAAAATATGTATTATTTTTTTTAGAGAAAATAACCATATGTGTAAATCACTTATACAAATATAAAATATTTATAATAAATTAAAAAAGATTAACAGGATAAAAATATAACTTTTACAAAAAAAAATTGTATTAATATATTCTGACATAAAGGTAACTCTAAACAAAAACTAATGATTAATTTAATTCAAAGAAAATATCAATTTAAGTAAGTTAGAGAATTCAAATGTCAAAACCTTAAAACTATTTTTAATTTATAGTTACAAGAGTTATTCTAAATCTCATCTTATACTCTATTCATAGGTGGATCTTCAACACATATTAAACATATCTAAATCTTTATATAGATGTATATAAAATTTTGGATGTACCAAATATATAAAATATATTAAAAATACATTAAAATATTAAAAAAAATTAAATTATATATTAATTTATATAAATTAGAAAATAAAAATTTGGGGTCGAAACTCCTCTTGTCACCACTAAGATCCATTAGTGACTCTATCATTAAAAAAAATATAAAATACTAAGAATATTATAAAAATATAGATAACATAAGAATCTTTCTACTTCTTAACTAAAAAATCAAGATGAATAATATGTTAATAATTTAAAATTACTATTATAAATTATTCAATTAATACAAATTTAACATCTAAATTCAACTTCCCTGTAACAAAAAAAGATTAAACCAACTATAAAATTAAAACCTATCAATCCAATTAACAGAATCATCAACTAATATTGACTTAAGTTTTAGAACAATTGTTCTGGAGTTCACTTTCAACTTTTCTTTTCTATTTGACAACACATAACTTTCAACCAAACCAATCTAAATTACTTTTTCGATTGTTTTTAGTTTCAAACTTATTCCAACACAACACTATCATATGATTGAAACAAAATATTAAACTATAAAATTAATAACATTACTGCTAGTTCGTATCACCAGTGATCCTTCACTTCATTCAATCGTATTGATAGGTTATATATAAAAGATATTTCGATATCAAAATCAACAAAAATTCACTAAACTTGACAATAAATACAACCAACCTACCTCACTACTTCAAATTTATATTTATAAATTTTAAAATAAATTTTAGATTAACACCAACTTAATCATAGTAATAATCATGTTTTAACTTAAATTAATCATCTCAATTGTTTAAATGTGATTGGTGGTCCATGTGTCCACCAGTCACATTTAAACTCTAACAGTATATATATATATATATATATGATTAGAAAAATGATTATTTGACATATCTAAATTTTTTACGTTTATTTGACATTATCTTTTCTTACTTTTTACTCTCTTCTTTTTTAAAAAAATATAAAATTTTACACTTTTATGACTATTTTATTTTTAAGCTTAATCCTTTCATCCTCATATTTGTGTGCAAATCTCAATTTGATCAAGTTTTGAACTGTCTCAATTGGGTCATAATTTTTGTAAAAATGTATACATTTTTTAGGACCGAGAGATTTTCATACAAACATAAGGATCAAAGAAGAGATTAAGCCTAAAATAAAAAATTCATCTCAGTATCAATTAACGCCGTTTAAGATAATTTAACGGTTTGGGTAAAATGTGTGCATTTTTTATAAAAGTTATGACTCAATTGAGACAGTTCAAAACTTGAAAATCGAACTGAGATTTACACACAAATACGAGGACTAATGAAAAGATTAAGCCT
The DNA here is from genome assembly GCA_036885675.1 of Vigna mungo. Classification (NCBI taxonomy): domain Eukaryota; kingdom Viridiplantae; phylum Streptophyta; class Magnoliopsida; order Fabales; family Fabaceae; genus Vigna; species Vigna mungo. The sequence goes on from CP144690.1 coordinate 42,953,949, forward strand.
TATTTTTATACTATATATCAAATAAATATAAAAATGTGTTAGTAGTACACTTATCTGTATAATTAATATCATATAATTGGTTGAAAGTCACATCCAAATGAGGGCCCAACCGAGTTCTATCTTGTTGTTTATTGTTGAACAGTATGAGCTTCCACTACTTACAGTGGACTGCACATTGCCCCCACCACAAAAACTATTATTAGACTCCAACTCTCAAATCTGCTGCAGGACATTGCAACTATCAAAACCATTTCAAATCACAACATTTACCTCTTCTAGACTCTCAAATCCCAAACTTTTTCAAAAATATGTATTTTTTTTAATTTTAATTCTTATTTTAAATAATTGAACTTTTAACTCTTCCACAATCTTATAAAACTAATTTTTAAAATAATATTTGTAACTATTTCTATATTATAAATTTATCTTATTTAATGTATTTCTAAAAATACTTCTAATTAAATTATCAACTAAATATTGTTAGAGATTTTATCTCAATTAAAAATTAAAAGAACCTACAACATGTTTACATTTAATGAAAAATTATTTGTTATTGAATTTTATTGTTATCATATTGTTATTAGACTACTTAGTTTCTAATATCACATATTATAGAAGTTTATTATTGACTTAATGATAAAATCAATTTAAAATATATAAATGAGTAGTTTTTATTTAAATTGAATTAGGATTATTAACTCCTTAATATAAAGTTTTCTGATAAATTCAGTTTAAAATATATAAATAAATATAAAGATCGATTTTGTAATGTTAACTTATACTTAAAATTATTCTCTTTCTACACACACATACATTTTTATTATTCACCTTTCTTAAAAGTGTTATAATTAAATGATTTGGATTTTAATGTATAGTTCTTACATGTTTTATTATACACCTTTCTTTAATGGATGCCAACTTGTATAACACTAATTAATTGTGAGGGTTGAAAGAAAGAAAGTCAAAGATCGTTCCAGTGATAGTGTTAGTTGCTGTTTACACTAAAAAATTCAAAGTTCGTGAAATTATTTATTATTTTAAAACAAATATTAGAGATTAAAAACAGTGATTTGAAATTTTAGAATGAAGGAAACATATTTTTCATTAACTAAAACCAAAATTCTGCTAATTTTCTGAAGAACACAACTGGTGTTTTAAAATTTTATAAAAATAAAAAGTAAAAAGTCGTAGAAACTAAAAGTAAAACTCGTTAATTTTACCAGATCCAAAAATACTGATAAATCTTAAACTTACATCATGAACATGAACATGTTATATTATTTTATTAAATTTGAATTGTGTGAATAGCATCGGTGGAATACTATAGTATATAATCTTGATATTTTGATACTCATTTATTAATGTGTGATTTGACCATGAACATTAATGAAAAACAGAAGTGATACAATAATGAGTAATAATTAAACGTATTTAAAAATAAAACGTATATGGAATTAAAAATTACAGGAAGATTAGAAAATTTAGAAAAAAGAAATGTAAAATTAGGGTTTGGTGAAAGGAAAAATAATAGTAATAATTAATGAGAGAAAGAAGGTAAAAGCTAAAAGCTTGATCTCTTGAGGGAGGTAATGGTGACTTTAGAACCTAACGGAGAAGTTCCAACCTGAATATCGAAGGAGTCATAACGGAGAAAAAACTCGACAAGAAGAAGCCTTGAGACTAAGGTCACGAAATCCTTCCCAGCACATTGCTTGTTTCCGAGTGTGGGAGATTCAGTTTCAGGTCCATTCGACCACAGCACGTGTTTCAGGAGCTTCTCTCCTTCTTCCCCTACGAACCGGTCTCCCACAAATTCCTCGGCCCTCTCGAAGATCCTAGGATCCTTCGTGGCAAACGGTTGGTACCCGAAAAGCAGATCCCCCTCCTTCACCTGGAAGGCGTGATCGTGGCTCTCGATCAGAAGGTCCCTCTTCGCCCTCCCGAACTGCAACGGCACTGGAGGGTCGATGCGGAAGGCTTCGTAAACCACCGACTTCATCAGAGGCATCTTCTCCATCGCCGCCATCGTGATCTCCCCGCCGGCGTCTCTCACGGCGGACCGAATCTCCTGCGCCAGGCGCGCGTGGAGCTTCACCCCCGCTCGTCCGATCCACTTGATGATGTTGGGGAAGAACAGCTTCATCCCGCCGAAGGAGTTGAAGCAGGTGGCGAACAAAAGATTGTGGCAAGCCTCGTCGCGCGTGATTCCCAATCGCTCTGCTTCGTCGAGGACGGAGGAAGAAGAGGAGTAGAAGAAGTCGTAGAGTCTCTGGTAGTCTTTCTTGATGAGGGAGGCAGGGAGGCGGAAGGTGCGAATGGTGGATTCTTCCAGAAACTGAGGGAGACCCAGGCGGAGGAGTGGGCCCAGCTGGAAGAGAACCCATTTCTGCACTATCTTTGGGCCGTCTTGGCCCAGTTTGGTGTCGGCGGGGTTGGCGGCGAAGAGGGACCGGGCGAGGAAGTTGAACGCGGCTTGGTCGTTGGCGTCGCCGAAGCTGGCTTTGCCGGTTTCGGCGAGGTCGGACTCGAGCTGGTTGAAGAGGTCTTCGTAGGAGGCGTGGAACTCCGGGATGACGTGGGCGCGTCGGGACTTGAGGAGGAAAAACATGAGCTGCTTGAGGAGGGCGTGTTTGGGTTCGGAGGGGTCGAGGTAGGAGAGGACTCTGTAGCCGCCGGTGAGGTCGGTGGAGGGCATGTATGTTCCGGTGAAAACATCTTTTTTCTCGACCTTGGAGGTGTCGAAGAGGACGGGGAAGCTCTTGGCGTCGAGTAGAACGACGACGTTTGGTTTGAAGGTGATGAAGGGACCGGGAGGCATGTTGGTGCGGAAGACCGTTGACTGGTACTTTTGGATGCGAGATTTGAAGAACTCGTCGCGGCCTTGATTGTAGAAATAGTCTTGACGGTCCTTTAAGGGACCGATGACCGGCAAACCCCAGTCACCGGGGATTTTGCGGATGGGGAGCTTGGTGGGCTCGGGGGAGGTGACCGACACTGCCGGTGGTGGTTTCTCAGAAACGGAGGCTCTGATGAAGGGGACGTAATTGGAAGAACGTTGTTTTCTTGCAGAGGGGAACTCCAGTCGCAGGAATGGGGAGGAGAGCGTCGAGGAAGACGATGATGCCATGTTTTTTTTTTTTTCTTCTTCTGCTTCCTTTTTGGTGTCAAGTTGTTTGGTGATGATGTGTTTAAGTGTGAAGTTATATTATTTATAGACAAAGCCTGAAGCTGTGTGCGTACAAGAGACTGGTCGTTTTTGTTGACCTGAATAATTAAGACTAATGGGAACCATACTCAGATTTTTGCATTTCCTCCGTCCATCTTTCTTTTTCTCCATTAACAATTTAATTCTCATAAATACCATTTTTTTCATATTTACTCTTCACTCTACCTTCAATTTACCAAAATTTACTATCTAGTCCAATTAATTTACTATATTATTACTTAAGCATAGCTATAATGAAAAAAAAAAGGCATAACAAGGGTTTTTTTTTTTTATAGTGTAATAAAAACAACAGCAAAGTCAAAAGAATAAATGGATTTTTAAATTAAAAAAATAAGATTATCCATATTATATAAACATGTAAGACTCGTTATATTCTTTAATAACTAAATAATTAGTTTATCATGTGTTCACCGTAGATACCAAATGATGTAGATCTATTAAACAAGATTTTGGATGACTTTTTCTTTAGATTCTTCTCTATCACATAGAAAAAAATATATCATTATGTACACAATGTAGCAATACATATATACTTTGACCTATTTCCTAAGAAATGTAATTAGTATACCTTAACACAGTTGAATTTATTATATATTTTTCATATATGTTTTTATGCCAATTATACATATCCTAATTTTCTTATTTTTGGTGTTTTATAATAATTATGTCCCTCATTTTTGTTTGGTAAAATAGTATTTTGGGAGTAGTGAATTAAGTTGAGTGATTGTAGTAGAGATTCTAGTACCATTTACGAGTAAACATAAATCAATTATTTTTTGTTTTTACTGAATTACGCATTCCGAAGAAGTGCTGAGTCCAATCATGAAACGTTGTTTTCCCAATCGGAGTACTCGCAAACTTTTTCAGATATTCTTTCTTGTCTCAGTCATCATGGATAAAATTATAAATCAATGCAACAAGCTTATGAAATAATGAGGAAAATTTTCATGCATTGAAATTAAAATAAACCAAAGAGAATCATAATTAATACTGGCAATAAATATGAAAAAAAAAGGAAAGAGAAAAAGAAGCATGTAGAAATCATGACCAGTAAATTTTCATTGGATAATTATATTTAGACAATATTATTTTTTATAATATTTAAATATCATATATGTATCATTAATGACACGTAGATAATGTTCAAATATGGTCTAAATATCATTATTTAACTTTTTTTAAACAACCTTTCTTGTTTTTTTTTTTGTGAACAGAAATATTTTTGTAGAACTATAACCAAAGTTGAATAGAAATCCAAAATGTTGTTTTACACGAAAGGCTATAGCTTTATGTGGAACCTGGGAACATGGACTTTGTATTATTGTATCAAAAAAAAGAAAGTCAGAGCAGCCAACACGTCTTTCTGAAACCCCACGTGCTAATTTAACATAATAATTCCATTAATTACAATTTTAGTGAATAATAATTAATTTCTTATGTTGGTAAAGAAATCATAGAGTTCAAGTTGAAATATTCTCAACACGTGTTATTTTCAGATTCCCATACATAATAACACTTTAATCTATTAGCTTTTTAAGTCACTTGCAACATAAACAATTCTTTTATCACTTTAATACTTAGTGCCATTTTTTTAATGGGTTTTCAATTGTTTAATTTGAAACAGAATACCGTTTTCTTGTATAATTAAATTACATAACTCCTCTTAATTAAATATTAAAGGGTGTTTTTTAAAGAATGAAGTACTAAATGTTAAGGATAAGTGACAAAAATCAATTACAATATATATATATATACTGAATCCTGATATGGTTGCATGTCATCATCATGTGACTGTGTGAATCCATTTTATAAACAGCAAAGATCATCTTCAAGCTTCATCAATTTATTCTTTCTTTTAATGTACGTAAGAAGATGTTCTTGCCTAACCTAGATTTCTATTGAAGTAGGCAATTTAGCACTAACAATATTGATCAACATTAACTTCTTTACCCTAGACAAAAGAAAAAAGAAAACACAATATACATTTATATTTTTTTAACAAATTTTATTCTTATTAGTATTAAACGGTGAGTTTAAACTTAATTTAACATTACAAAATTAATTAATAAAATAAGATTTATATTTATTTTTATACTATAAATGGTCATAATAATTAATTAATGTAAGATTTTTAATATATTTTTTCATACTAAAACATTTATAGTAGAGTTAATAATGTATTATAAAAAAAATTATTGTTTCTTGAATATATAGTATTATTCACTTATAATTATTAGATTAACAATTAGATTTTAATTATACGTATCTTTCAAAACCTCAATTACAAATTAAATTTTGTAAGATTAAGTTTTACTCATTGTTGGATTCACATTAGATAAAGTCAATTTAAAGTAGTTAAGTGAGTGCAAATCTCACATTACAAGCTGATTTTGTGAGATTGGGTCACATTCAAAGTTCACATACTGTTAATCACTCATTAATATCTAATAAAACTAATTTAAAGTTATTAAGTTAGACTTAAAGTTTACTTCTTAATAAAATACTTATTGTAATAATATTTTTTTAAATATTATACTCAAATATAACATGGGTTTTAGTAGTGATATTTTAAAATATTTTATTAATATTGTTAATGTATTTTCTTGAAGGAAAAGAAAAAGTGTTTAACATGTTAGAGTTTGAAGGAAAAGTTGGAATATAAATTGAAGATGGGAAAGGAGGAGGAAGCTAAGCATAAAGTTGTGTTTGAAATTTGAAGTTGACCTCAGAATTCACGCTGTAGGTGGCTCTTCCGACTAACCACTCTTTCATTCATTCTTTTATTATTAATTAATTGTATATTTATTATTAATATGATTGAACATTTTCTGATTTCAGCATCTAAATGTTTTTTACCTATATAGGATCTTAGTTCAACTAAACATCAACTTACCTATATATATATATATATATATATATATATATATATATATATATATATATATATATATATATATATATATATATATATATATATGATATTGGTTAGACTAAACATAAACTAATATGAAGGAAAAGAAAAGCTTAAATTTAAAATTTAAAGATCGTTTTAAAAAATAGATTTAACCCCCACTCTTTAAATTAAAACAATATTAATATTATAGCTTTATATTCTTGATAATTTCTTATAACATATAAATTAAAAACCATTTTACTTGAGATTCTTTTAAAGTTTAATCGTGTTTTTAATTCTTTAAATTTACAGTTGATTGGGTCTTCATCTCACAATAAAAATAAGTAATTTAGTTTCTGAAATTTTAAAAATATTATTTTATTCAATGAACTCTGAGATTAACATTAAATTTAAAAAACTGCAAATATTTTAGTAAGGAAGGAGTACAAATAATTATAAAAATTCAATAATAGTCTTCAAATGTTATATTTTTAACTAAATCATATTTTAAGAAATTTTGAAATTAAATATATCTTACATTTAAGGCACTAAAAGTTTATCAACCTTACTTTTATTTTTGAAATTTTGTTTGTATAAGAACTGAAAAACATATTTTTCGATGTTTATATTTACTCCTTTAATTTTCTATTTATAATTTCTTGAAATTGAACCATACTTAATAGTCAGTTTTTAAATATTTTGGACTCTTTCTTTTCTAGTTTCTGATTTTAAAAGAATATATAATTAAACTTTTGTTGCATCAGATGTTCTTCTGTTTCTGACGTCAAACTGAGAATATCTTAAGTTAATATTTGGCTTGAAAGTCATTGCCGCCCAAAACACATGTCCATCTCATTCCAATTAAAATATTTTTCTAAAATATAAATATATTATTATTTTTATATTTATTGCTTATTTTATCACATTGACAATTCAAAATGCAACATTCCATCCATAGACTGCCTAGCTATGTCCTTTCACATTCTCGTCGATTATTTATAATCAAAATAATTCGTTTACTATCTGTAAATTCAAAAAATATAAAGACTAAATTGCATAATTTCGCGATTAAATATGTCAAATTATGTAACTTTATTATTATTATTATTATTTTATATATATATATATATATATATATATATATATATATATATATAATTTATCTTAACCGGTAGAATGTTATTCGTGGACACTAAATTATTTATAAAGAATCTCAACATAATGATAATAATAATAAAAAACTCAATACAATATAAATGAGACATTCCGATAATAAGTTTTTAAATTTAATTCAATTTTATAGAATCAATTTGTAAGTTTGCCTCTTATTTATATACTATAAATTAACTTTATTTTTAGTCGATACGAGACCTCTAACATTTATTTTTTATTGACTTTTTTCTTTTTTGCAATTAGTTTGAATGTATAACTAGGTTAAAAAAATACTTAATTCGGAAATATCTTTTAAATGTGACATCACACTAATACATAATACTTTTAAGTTTTTTTTAATAAATAATATTTCTTTTATGGTCAAATTATTTGAAAAATTAATATGATGTCCAAATAATAACATGAATAAAAAAAAATTAGAATTCAAAGTAGAAATTATACGAAGATAGTATGGACAAATAATTAAAAAGAGATAATGTATAAAAAGATTAAAAAAAAAACAACTTTTCATAAAACTATGTGGTCACGAGGATAGAAATGCTAAGTGTCTCTCCACATGAGTTTTGAAACTAAATCTATTTTTAGTAAAGAAGGAAATTATTCTGGACCGTTTGATGGAAAAGAAAAAAAAAATAATAATAAAAGATTTAAAATTAAAATCAAAATATTATTTTACTCGTACTTTTTACTATATTATGTAAAGCAAGAATACCATAAGTATTTTATCATCTAAATAATTTTTTTTAAAATGTTGTTTCTAATATTTTATTATTTCCTCCCTGTTAAATTTAACAACTAAGATTTTATTTTATTTTCTACCCTTAATTTATTTATCTGGTTTTAATTGGAAATTTCTTCTTTTTTTTGGACGGTAGAAATATAATCTAAAAGAATAATAATACTTTGACAACATATTTTTGATAACATTTTAATATTATTTATATGTGTGATTGGTCCATGATAATGTTTATAATAATTATATTAATTATAAAGTAATTTTAGACCAATAAAAAAATGACACGTAAATAGTATTAAAATGTTAGTTGCCAAAATATGGTTATTGAATCTAAAAATACTTAAAATAAAAATAAAGAGAAATATGTAACACAAAGAAGTTCTAAATGATATTTTAAGGAACACAACTTTTATTTCCTGCGTGACCTTTTGGTTCAATTTGAGATATATAATTAGAAAGAAACAGAGTGTGACTCTTCTTTTTGAGCAATCATTGAAGTGCTTTTTTTAGTAAAAACGAACAAGCGCGTCTTGAAAGCTTTTAAACGCAAAACCAAACAGAGACCGATGTTAGGATAACATATATTTATATTTATTTAATATATAATAAAAGTAAAATGAAAATAAAAGAATGAAATTTTAGAATTTTTTAAAAAGGAAAAATGTAAAAAATAAGAAAAAATAATATTAAATGAATGTAATAGATTCATAGGTGTGAAAATATCATTTTTACTATGAAAATGTAAAGAAAGTTTGGATTTTGGAGTAGGCACCGCCCATATTTAATGTTAATTTGGACCTCGAAATTGTATTACAGAAATTATAATTTAATAATAAATTAATTGAGAAGAAATATTTGGATATGATTAATATATTATCTTTATTTTATTTTTTATTTTTAATTAATTAATTATTATTTTTTATTTATATTTTGAGTTTAATCTATATTTTTATTATAAATAAAAAAATTTATGTGTATCGAGAAATTAATTTCATATATAATTGTTTTTTCATTATATTAAACTGATGATAAAAAGAAAAGAGAAAATGTGAGAAAGTAGGATGAATTATTTGGGGCATGAAAATTGAGGAGAGATAAAAAGTGAGAGAGTGTTCCGACCACAAAAAGTGTAGACAAGTTTGATGTTGGTGCTTCACCATTTCAACATTCACTAAGATTGTTTCTTTTTGGCATCAAACAAACGTGCTTATTCTTTTGCTATAATTGCTTCCCACTAATGCATGTTTTCGCTTTTTCAAAATGCCGTTTTAAAAATTGATGGTACCACCACTTCCGCCATTTTTCAAACAGATACAACCTACTAAATTCAAATAAATACATCTTCTCACAACTTATTATCAATGTCTTTTTTTCATAAATAAATAAATCTAATCTTTTAGTGCATTTATCTCTTTTCAGAAATGTTTCAAAATTTTCTATTCCTAAAGTTCTTTTTTTTTCCTATAAGTAAATATACCAATCAAATTTTAATACAATTTATGATGCTCGCGCACGTGCCAAAAATTTTCATTTACATGTATTATGTGAGTATTTGTGAATAAAACTTTTAATAGATAGTAAGTAGATATTTTAAAAAAGTACCAGTAAATATTTATAGATTGGATATAAGTATTAAATAAGTTAAATAAACTATGGTATGTAATTTAATTAAAGTCTTAAATAAGTTACTTTGAAGTACTTAATATTTTTTTATGAAAAAGAAAGAAAAAGAATTAATATTTTTGTGTCAACTAAACTAACTTTTGACAATATTAAGATATGTGAAAATAAGTCAATTACACTTTAATTAGCTGTTGAAGAGTTGAGAGAAGATAAAAATTTTATTTCACTTGGTTAATATGACAACTTACTAGTGCATTTATAGGTGATAATAGTTCTGAAAAGTTAAAGGATCGGAAACGCCTTAACAAAACCGTTACATAAATAGTAATAATAATAAATACATTACAATTGAACATCCTCATCAAGCTGGAGTATATAGATTATATGCACCAAGCTTGGAACATATAAATTGAATTTTAGGACCCCTTAGAGATTTAGTCAGAATGTCAGCGAGTTGTTCATTAGAGTTGACAAACTCAGTTACTAGATCCTTTGACAACAACTTCTCTCTAATAATATGACAATCAATCTCTATATGTTTTGTTCTTTCATGAAACGTTGGATTGGAGGCAATGTGAAGGACAACTTGATTGTCATAATACAACTTCATTTGCTCATTTCCACAAAATTTCAACTCTTGAAGAAGTTGTCTAATCCACACAAGTTCACATGTAGTTAAAGCCATAGATCGATATTCAACTTCAGCACTAGAACGAGCAACAACACTTTGTTTCTTACTTTTCCAAGATACAAGGTTCCCTCTAAGTAAAACACATTATCGTGTGGTAGATCTTCTGTCAATTGGACAACCAGCCCAATCTGCATCATAATATCCTTCAACTTGAGTGCTTCCCTTGTTCTCATACAACAATCCTTGTCTTGGGTTTCCTTTTACGTATTTGAGAATGCGAATCACTACATTCCAATTATTAACATGTGGATTTTGCATAAATTGATTCACAACTTCCACCGTATAAGAAAGATCAGGTCTTGCTATGGTAAGATAGATGAGTTTTCCAACCAACCTTCTATATCTCTCTGAGTCTGAGAAAAGTTCACCTTGGTCTCTTATTAACTTTTGATTTAAGTCCATAACACTATCAATGGGCTTGCAATTTGTCAGGTTTGTTTCCTTCAAAATATCAAAGTCATATTTTCTTTGTGAAATGATAACACCTTCTTTATATTGTGCCACTTCAATACCAAGGAATATTTTAGCCGACCCAAATCTTTGGTATTTAATTGAGCAATTCTAGTGACATAATTTCCTAGGAGAAGAGTGACCATAAAATACCGAATGATTCACCTCACATTGTTTCAATATAAAATTCTTCATAACCCGACTAAATTTACCAAATCAAGCCCGAAGTGATTGCTTCAAGCCATAGAGGGAACAATATAGTTTACAAACTAACCCAAACTCCCCCTGAGCAACAAATCCAGGAGGTTGCTCCATGTATATCTCTTGTTCTAGATCACCATGAAGAAAGACATTTTTAATGTCCAACTGGTAAAGGGGTCATTGACGAATGACAACCATAGCAAGAAAAATACGAACAGTACTAGTTTTAGCCATAGGAGAAAATGTATCACAATAGTCAAGGCCATATACTTGAGTATGTTCCTTAACTATTAGATGAACTTTGAGTCGATCGATTGCACTAGTGGGACCAACCTTAATAGCATAGACTCATCTACAACCAACAAACTTCTTACCAGGAGGAAGAGGGACAAGGTCCTAAGTGTCATTGTGTTCAAGTGCCTACATTTCATCAATCATGGCTTGTCGCCATCTAGGATGAACAAGTGCCTCATGATCAGTATCAGGAACCTGAGTGGAAGATAAGGAGGAAACAAAGGAGAAATGTAGAGGAGATAGTCGACGATAACTCAAAAAATTATAAACAGAATAAGGATTACGAGTAGAGTGAATACCATTCTGAAGGGCAATAGGAAAATTATTATCTGAATCAAGAGAGAGTGGGGAGGATGAAGGATCCATGGTCTGGGAATCTGATGGAGGAGGATTTGAGTCTCGAGGATCTTCAGTGTTCTGAGTTTAAGATTGTGTCTGACACTGATATGTGAGAAGAGGTGGAGGAACAATGTCATTTGCATTTTGAGTTTGAGGTAAAGGAACAAGAGTAACCAAGGGATCACATGACGGTAGAGGAAACATTTGTTGAACAAATGAAGGATCCTTCATGGAGGACAAGAAAAAAAATGTATCCTCAAAGAATGTGACATCAATAGACATATAATACCTCTTGGTTGAGGGAGAATAACATTTATACCCTTTTTGAAGGCGAAAGTATCCCAAAAAAACACACTTAATAGCTTTTGCAGAGAGTTTATCAAAACTCGGAGAAACATTATGAACAAAACAAGTACACCCAAATATACGAGGAGAGACATGGTATAGAGGGTCATTTGGAAAAGTGACAAAGTGAGGGATTTTATTCTCAAGAGAGGAAGAAGGCATCCTATTGATCAGAAAACAAGCAGTGAGGACTACATCGCCTCAATGATGAACAAGAACATTAGTATTCAACATTAGGGAGCGTGCAGTTTCAATGAGATGTTTATTCTTTCTCTTTGTTATGCCATTTTGCTGTGGAGTGTTAGGTCATGTCGACTGGTGTAAAATTTATGAGAAGATAAGAATGAAGAAAATGCTGTAAAAAAAATATTCCTTAGCATTATCACTTTTGAGGATTTTAATTGTCTTCCCGAATTGGTTCTTAATTTCATTAAAAAATGACACAAATATGATCAAAAGTTTAGATCTATCTTTCACTAAATAAACCCAAGTACATCGAGAGAATTCATCAATGAAGGTTACAAAATAATTAAACCAAAAGAAGTAACACGAGTTGGTTCCCAAATATCATAGTGAATAGTTGAAAAGACAAAATTACATCGCACCTTAAACATTTTAGGATAGGAAGATCTAACATGTTTTCCTAACTGGCAAGATTCACAATCTAAGACTTGAACGTGTTTCATACTAGGAATCATCATCTTCAACTTGGATAAGCTTGGGTATGACCTATTCTCTTACAATATGAGCATTGAGGACGTCCACTTTGACCACCACGTCCTCCTCGGTTGCTCCAACCTCCTCCTCTTCCTCGTGGTGCCACCATTATTGATGTTTCAATGGCATCACTTAAATTCTCGTCTTTTACCAATGTAGGTACCCGAAGGAGTCGAGTAACTAAGCCATTCATCGATGAGATTTGGTCACCAGCTAAAACTTGATCACGTACATGATCAGAATCCGAGTGTAAACTTCTCAAAATTAGGACCATATAAAGCTTGTCAAGCTTTTTGTTGATATTTTCTAATGAATCAACTACAAAGAAGTTCTTTAACTTTTCTACCATAGCCTGAGCTTTTGCTATATGGGAAATCATATCATGGTTGACTTGTTTGAAAGAAGCTACTCTTTTAGTTGCATTGAAAAGATGTTGCACATCATTAACAAAACTATCTTGTGCCCTTTTCCAAAAAGAAGAGCACGTCTTATAAGGTCTCAAGATATCTAGAACCTCTTACTCAACCGATTGCCACAAAAACAACACATAACTGAAAGTCTAGTTTCTGCCATTGAGATTTTTCTTCATCTGGGACCATAGAAATATCTTGTTCAAGGTGATCATGATGTCCTTGACCAAGAAACCATAATTCATCAGCAGAGGACCATGATAAATAATTTTTCTAATTGAGTTTTGTAGATGTAATGTTAGGGATAACAGATAAAGAGGAACTAATTTCAATAGTAGAGACCATTTTAAAGTTGTGAGAAGAAACAAGACATAGGGTTCCAAAAACTCGAGGAAGGAAACCCTAGGTATAAGCCCCAACCAACGAAACGGAGAAACAAGTACCAAAATACATTCAGGAAGCCATGACGAGACGATCAGTAGTGGCGCAGTGGAACTCTAACACCGGGAAGGCGACGCCTGAGGAACACGTGCCGGAGAGTGGTCGGAGAGAAGCGGCACGTGGCGGTGCGTGCGGAGCATTCTGAGTAGGGGACCACCAAGGTTGGGTTGCACTTCTCAAGACAACCTAATCCTTGACTTCGTCGAAGAAACAAACAGCAGACAATGACAACGACAACAAACAATGATGACGACAAACAATGATGATAGCTAGCGGACAAAAACGATAGAAAGACGTCAAGGATAGACGAGGAAGACACAAAAATTTGGCTCTTAATACCAACTTAAAGAATTGAGAGAAAATAAAAAATTTATTTCACCTAAATAATCCTATACAACTTACTACTTCATTTATAGGTGAAAGAAATTCTAAAAAGTTTAAAAAGACTAAATCCCCTTGACAATACTTTTACATAAATATTAATAATAATAAAAACATTACAATTCAATATATTTATCATAATTTGAGCTTAAAATAAGTCAATTCAATCCAACTTATTTTCATTTTTTTAGAATAAAATTTTTGTAATTTGATTTAAACTAAACAACACAAATAAAATACTAATGACATACTAATCCTTTGGTTAAATGAGTCGTCTGGAAGTGGATTGTTATAGAATGAGTTAACGAACTTTTGAGTGATTTATTCAAGTCTTTAAATTGACAACTCTCTTTCTCGAATATATTTTTATACAGTTTTAATATTGGTCGTTATATTATATTAATGTTTTAAAAATGTTATTTATTTATTGCCGATTGAACTACGATCACACGTATAAAATTTATAATAATGTATCTTCAATTTCAAGAAAGATCATAAATTGAAAAAAAAAAACGAAATTGTGAAGGTCAAAATGCAAGGAGGATGTGAATAACCTGAAACCAATTGAAATAAATTTATATATGAAATTATTATACAACTCGTAGTACTGACATTCTGATAAAGCTCTAAAAAAAGGAATTACTACTTCGAAATAAACCAAAACGCCTTTGCAATTTAACCGGATACAACATCGCCACTCGTAAATCCTGAAAATGCTTACACATAAGCAAGATACTCGTTCATCTCATTCGTTCGAAGACACGTTAAACTGTTTTGTTTCAAATAATAAAAACTAAAAAGATACAATTTATTGAATAAATAAAATTAAATAGAGAGAAGAAAGATCATACCTTACATAAAATGAAAAGAAAGAAAAATATTTACATACATAAACCTCTACATGGAAGCTAAAAGGTCTCTCATCTCTGCAACAGATGGGATTGTCTCCGTAGGGTAAATCCTAGCCACAAGTTGGGCAAAACTTTCGTACTTATCAAGAAACTCCTTCTGCAAAAAATTAAAAAAATATGATTAATTTGCATGCATTTGCTGCATAGTTTTACCATCACAAACCTGCATTGGAAAAATACTTGATTGCGTGAAGTTGGAATAAATGTTCACACAACAACAAAGTTAAATCCAATTTAGTTGTCGTTCAAATGTAGCTTAAACTTGGCAAAATTGCACTTGCTATCAACCAAACTAGCGAAACACTTGTTAGACACTTCACTGACTTTTGGCAAATATTTTAGTGGAAAAGCCTTGATTAAGGATATCTTACCTTGCATTTGTCCCATAAAGAGGGTAATAGTTCCTCTGAAGTCAAGTTTTTATGCAGTTTCTTATACATCGTAGCAATGGACTTGTCCACCTAAGTAGAGGAGAAAAGACATATAAGTTCAAAGGCAGACATGAGTAGAGGATCTTTCAAGAAAACCAGAATCCCCATACCCCAGATAAACTGGATTTTAACATCTTCCGAAGATCCATTTTTGACAGTCCAAGTTGAAAAGGAATCTGAAATTTATGCAAAAGAATGAAATTCTGTGAATGTTGAAAGTCAAATTTAAATGTGAAATTTGTGTAACTATATAATTCACAGTTCCATTCCATGCATCCAGGAAAACATAGACAAGAAGAGACAATGTTATGAGATGCATCAGCCAAACGCAATTCTTCAAGCTCATAATTCGTCAGTGGTCATCCTTAGATGCCGGTAGTACTCAGTCAATGAAGTAGCTTCAATCACACGAAGTTAATTCATTCTTCTATCACTCTTTGGTATTCATCAGATGAAATTACCATTTTTTTTAAGAGCCCTCGTATTATACCCCTTTAGTTGAACCAAGTGTTGCAATAAATCCACATTAGTGACCCCTAGTCAGTAATACACTCAGCCCAGCAACCTATAGTAGTGCTTACTATAGGTTATAATTGATAGTAGTGCTTACTTTACATTTTTTATATTTTGCTAGATTCTTTTTCTGTTAGTTGAAAGAGTGGGTTGCCAATTATTGGCTGTTGTACTTTGTTAAAAATTCTAGTGATGAAAAAATAGGAGACAGAGAAGAATAAATTTATTATTATGTAGCATCTTAGTATATTTATCTCATTTCTTAAAATAGAACAGTACCCTATCATGTGTCCAACTTGATCAACTGACTTGACCTTCTGTGGATCTGTCCAAGTCCGCTCGTGAACTCCCTCCTACTCTTTGAAAGGGACTCCAATCTTACAAGGTGACTTAGTTTCTCGCCCATAAACACAGTGACAGATGACTTCGTTTCTCTATCGCAAGGTGAATGTGAGTAAGGGAGGTTTGACCCATATGGTACAATTAACTTAAAATCACGTAGTTGCTAAGCAGTACACAACTATGGTCTTAGAGTAATAATACTTTTTCTGTGGTAGCTTTCTCTCTACGCAACCAATAGGTCATTGACCATCATACTACTTATTATTAAAAATGTCTTCCTTCATTATGGTCTGTATAAAGAATATACTGTGCAACAGATCCCTTGGCTTTGCTGCGTAGGGTGATTTGGGATTAGTTTTGATGGTTAGGCAAAGCAACCATATAAGGTTTTATATTCATCAAAATAATTTCCCTTGCAAGAGGAATTTTATCATTCAAAATAAGTGCCAGAATAGATATATTTTGATAAAGTATATGAAAATATGTCATCATATCATAAACTGATACAACCTGTATCAAAGGTACCTGAGAAAAAAAGATGACAAACAACAGGAAATAAGGCAAAAAAAAAATGGGAGTGGATGAGAGCAAGCCCAGTGCCCCCTCT
Organism: Vigna mungo; assembly: GCA_036885675.1. Taxonomy (NCBI): domain Eukaryota; kingdom Viridiplantae; phylum Streptophyta; class Magnoliopsida; order Fabales; family Fabaceae; genus Vigna; species Vigna mungo. The sequence continues at coordinate 42,970,673 of CP144690.1, forward strand.
CTCAAGCAAGAGAAACCCTCGGCTCTAATTCTCAATTATCAATACCTCATACCTTATAACAGAAATGCACACATTATACTCCATTATCTAACTAGCAGCCAAAATTCCCCTTTCTACTCCTACCTTTCACAGAAGAAACAAAAAAAAATTATTAATTAGATTTGGGCTTGTGCCTTGGCAGAATGAAATGGTTTATTATCCCCTTTAGAGGCACTGTTCCTATCATACAACTTCAAATATCAGAAATTATTCTTAAGGTTAGTTTCTTACTTTCACATTAGGGCTTATCATATTTCTGTATCAATTCAGTGATTCATTCTCTCTTGTTTCTCTTCCTCCTTATATATCTACAACATCATTATTTCAACCAGAGAAAGAAACATTGCAAACAGTTTGTTCAATAAATAGAATTTCTACACGTGACAAGATACAGTATAGCAGGAAGTACCCTGGAATCTATGAAGGATAAAAATACAGCATTATACACAGACCTCTTCAGGTGGAACAGTGAACATCAAGTCCTCAATCCTTCGAGCAAACTGGAAAAGGCGTTCAAATTGCTTTCCAATGCAAAAAAAGTGATAATCAGTGGGGCCCACGGATGATACCAATTCATGTGTATTGACACAAAAAATGGAAATAGAAAATAGATTATACTCACATAGTATATTATCATGCTAATATGACGTGTACAAGCTTGTTCATAGGCTTCACTGGCCTGATGATAAAATTTGGCCAAAGTGGGCACAATGTTGGCGAGGTCATACAAACTGAGTAAAATAAACAAAATCATTGAAAAATAGAAAATGTCTTTCTTTACACAATCAATTGAGTAAAATGGAACAGCCTTTAATTACCTATTCTGAAAGGCAGCATAGTTCTCAAAAAGAAAAGTATCTGCATTCTTTGGTTCTGTTTGAGCAATTTTTTCTAAAGTAGCAAACATTATGCTAACCTGTCAAACAAATTCCCACCGGCAGTGTTATGGTAACAGTTACGTAGTAAATTGAAAAAAAAGAAATATTAAGGACTTATTTCCTCCTATGTAAGTTACAAACAAAAAAATGTAATTTGTAAAGCACTGAAATTTCTCATATTAACTATCGATGCAGTGCATTAAGATTTTTAAGTATAATTCACCAAGGATTCGACATCATTTATAGAAAATGAAAAAGACACTGTTAACCGTGGGGAATAAATATGCTAGGCATAAATTAGAAATAAGATTAAAACATTTGACTAAAAGACAAATAGTATATGTCGATCACATGAATAATTCAAGATAAATAAAATCTAGGAAAAACTCATTATAGAATACGTCCATCCTACAAGATCGCATGGAGATGCTACAACTAATCTTCGAGAAAAGAACAATATTGCCAGTATGGTTCCACTAAATTTCACCTATAATATATTTTATTTAGTTGTACTTATTTCTAATTTCTGATACTCATTTCTTATATGCTCTATTTGATCCAAGAACTTGGCAACTAAAATCTATAATGTCTACCCACTTCCTCTTATTTTAATCTCATTACTCATAAAAAGTATGTGCTTGAATTGTCAGAAAAATAAAAAGATATCATAAAACTGGATACAGTTTTCATCAAATCACTTACAAATTTTGTATATGCTTGGTCAACCAAATCCCTAGACTGACCCTGGATGTACTGCTCCATCCGAGTTGCAAGGGTTGCAAATCTACGCAAAACAGTTGACGAAGTATTTAGCATCAATCACAAAGAGAGACTTGACAGTTGAAATAAATACATACTAGAATGAAAAAATTGCAACACTAACTTCTAATTGCTTCCAAAACAAAACCATTATCTCATAAATATCATTATCCATTGAAATGATTTTAACCAATCTGAGTATAGAACTGTACCTAATAAGCACATTGATCTTACACCAAATTTAATACAGTTTAAAAAATTAAAATTCGTGCCCAACTTGTACCACAAATGTGTGTGTGTAAGCTCAACCGGAAAAGTAAATTTTCCAAGAAAAAATTGAAAAATCATGTAATTTCAGGAACCCAAAGTGAACTAACCCAGTGCAGTTTACAAAAGGTAGGTATCAGAATAGAGCAGTTTCACTGTAACATTTTTAATAGAGACAAAAATACCATGTTAAGATCCTTTCATGCCATTAGAGATACTATTCTACTTCTCTCTTTCTATGTTCCAAACTTTGCATAAATGGCTGAAAGGGTAGCAGACAAGTGTTGTACTACAATCATTACAAAGAACTTATTATTTTGGTGGAGGGGACAATTAAAAAAATTCATTTCACCTGGGAATATATGAGAGGACACCGGATGAGCGAACATTCTTTTCATTTCTTTCAATTTGATGGCAAGCTTCATCAACAAACTGCAAAAGCATTTCCAATTAAATAAATCAGGTAAGCATTTCAATTTACAAATGCAATGACAAAATAGTGTTCCTCATGGTGCTAGTCACCTACGCGGTTGAACTGCATAGATATCCGAGACTCCAGGTCACGAAGTAAATCACGTACAAATCCTGCTGCATCAGCTTTCTGACCAGATAGATAGCGCTCTGTTATTCCATGCATTGATATACAGCGTAGAGGATCAATCTTGTATGCCCAATCCACAACAGCATAAAAGTCTTCCTGAAATCATATAAAAGAGTAGTTTTGTAGCTGTATTCACTGAATTTTTAAATATATTAAACCACTGCCAACAACTCAATAAAACCTGACCAATTATTACAAACAGTGTATTCAGTCTTAGTCTGTGAACTGAAATAGATTATATTAATCTCATAAATCCAATAATGTTGGCCTTCTAAAGGCTTATGCTTCATATTAAATATTTTCTTGTATACAAGAGTGGGTGGATTCTAGCATCCTGCTCCTGTTATGAACCACTCCTTTGTCTACCTCTTCTGCTTATTGCAGACATCTTGTATAAAACTATTGCCTTCCATACACCTTAAGCAGAAATACTGTTACCAAGGGGATAGGTTGAGAATTAAGACACATTAGGCTTCAATAATTTATCTTCAATTTACCCTAGATTTGGTTTCTTGAGGAACCCAATAGTTAGAGAGAGAATGAAGAAACATTGAAGATGGGATCGCCTTCACCATTATGGTTTATATTCTTAGCCACTTGGTATCTAGAGCTGATGGACAGATTAAGAGGTTGATGGTTGGTCTGGAAGGCGTTTCAGCGCCTCCATTTGCTGATAACACTGTGTTATGGAACCAGCTTCTGCCAAAGTTCTAACTGTCATAAGGTTATTCTTTGAGGCCATTTCTTGACTTCGAGATTAATTATACTAATAGAAGTTCAGTCATCATGAACAGTTATATTTAAAGCACTTTGCTTCAGCTTGATGTCAAACTCTTCACTAACCTCTCATATAGATCATTTCTGAGTTGGGAGGTTTGTTTGACCTCAGAGGCATGGGGTGTCACTGTAACTTAGGATCCAATAATGTGGCATTGAGAGCTAAAAGTTTATTAGGAAGATCAATTTTCGCCTTTATGGTATAAAAGTTGAAGTTGTGGCAGTCTGGTTTATACTATAATAAGTGGGACAAGGAACAACAAGTCCCTTAAGTAATCGATTTAGTCCAAAAAAGTTTACTAGACAGGGATTATTCTCCTTTAAATTTCTCTTGTCTCTCACTTACATGACAATTTTCAGATCAAATTTTGAATTTTTAAATAATATCTGGGTAGTATAAAAACTGGACTAGGTCTAAGTGGACCCTAGAAGCTAACTCAAGGCATCATATTGTTTCTGGTTGTTTTCCTCTTGTAATTATTTTCAGTTCATGACAGTCTGACTAACAGTTTTTGTTTGGAAATACATATTTCCCCAAGAGGTCAGGTAATTGAGGGTTACAGTTCAGATCTGGGACTCATTTTCTTCTGCATTGTTCTGCAGCAAATTTTATTTGGAACAAGCTTTATGGGATTTCCAGAGAGATTTGATTTTGCCTAAAGTATCTGCATTTGTTTCTTATAAAATCTACACATTTAGGCTTCAATAAAGAAACTGAGATTCTTGCTGTTCTGTCCTTTAGATGGAAAGGAATGCTGAATTTTTCAAAGAATCATGTTCTCTAGCCATAGCTTGGAACACAGTTATTTTTAACTTTGTAGTGTTCTTCACATGGATTTTATATGCAACTAGTTTCTAAATGTTTTCTTTTGTAAGTTTCTCATTAGGATGCTTTATCCTTAAGGGTGGAAAAAATGTATAAATTAGACAGAGCTATTGTAAAACTTAACTAAATTCTAAAAGTGTTTGAATAAATCTGAACTGTATAATTGTTTGGATAAATTGAACTGCACTATAGTTTGAGTGAATTGGACTAAACTAAACTGTTCTGAATTGCTATTGAACTATCTGAATTTTTTGAACTATTATCATTTTAAAACTTATTTTTAAATCTTACAAGCTAGAGTTCATCTTTGTTCACACAGTTTTATAAAGAAACAATGTAGCTCAGTTTTTTTAAACAATTCAATATTTTGTATGCAATTCAATTCAGCAGTAGAATTTTTTTAACAGCACTACGACCTCTACTTTTATACAATTTGTTTTTTCGTTAAACAAATTTTTTTTTTCTGACCCAAAAGACTAAACAAACCTAAATCTTATTGTCTCTCTTGCCACTATGCTAGATCCAGATCTCTTCATCACAAATATCAGAAGCACAAAAAAGTTAATTCAGAGATAAAGAGAATTGCTGTGCATACTTGTATTCCATCAAGTAAATCCTTAAGTGATTTATTCAAAGCTTCAAGCTCCGCAGAAGTTTTACCTACAAAATGGAAGATATGGTGAAATTCTTGAAAAAAGATACAAAGGGAAACTAAACTGAACTATCTATCTGTACCTTCTAATTACATACATACATACAGACACAGACACATATACACACCCAGTAAAGAAGACTTTAAAAAATATTATCAGTTGATTTGAAACTTTTAATTTATAATAGTTGTTGATCATTTATAATTTCAGTAAGAATTGTATTTAAAGAAGAATTCAGTAGTTCACATTAATCTTATTAATCTTATTTATTATATATTTTAATATTTAAAATTAATTTTCTTAATTTTAATATTGAGAGTAATAAGCTATTTATTAATTACTTTAATATTCTGATATTAAGTAGTAACAATAAATACTATATTATTATGTTGCATTTACAAGACAAGATGTGTTTAAATAAACAATAGGTTGATTACCCCTGTTATAAAGTATGAAATGATTATTGTAGACATTTTGTCCTTAAATAAGTTTATATATGTCAATATATTAATTCTCAAATTACCATTTTCCTGAATTTTTAATATGCAACTAGTATGCAAAAAGTGAATTATTGTGTTTAGTAAGTAAACTAAAAAAGCTAACCTATTCTGACTTTTATAAAATTTGATAGAACATATATTTTAAAAATAGTTTACAAATCAAAGGCATAATTTATAAAATTTAATTTTAAAATTCACGAAAATAATAAAATCTATTTGCCAAAAAAAATTATAAAACAAATAATTATTAATCCGCTAATTAAATATTAAAATACAAAACTAGTGAGATATATCTTTAATTATTATTGTTCATAAAACATATTTCAAAATAGTAAAACAAAAATGGTAAAATGACTTTTTGTGAAAAAAATAATGTAATTTTCATGCTCTTTATCTGCTATTTTTGTAAATAGATAAATAAATATATTTGTTCTTTTTATAACATTAATTACTGTATGTATTTATAAATAATGAATTGTATATTGTCTTTCTGAATGAAAAATATATTTTTAATATAAGAATAAAGATTCTATTGTCAATTTTTTAATTTTATCTCTTAAAATAATGTGATTCACAATAGTATTCAATGGAAATTAAATGAATTCTTCTTATTTTGATGTGTATACGGTATGCTTATCAATATCAAATTTTCACCTTTTAACTTTATATCAATTTAATTTATTATACTACATGTATTTTTCATGTTATTATTGCTTCTACAATAAATATAGTTAAAAATAATTCATAATAAAAACATAAAAAATACATGTTATATAATATATACAATAACAAGAATAGACACTCAGTTCTATATTACATACACATAAATAACAAAATATTATTTTAACATTTGTATTAACAAAGTTCATACAGGTATTGCATCAACTCATAATAAGTTTAAAATATCACAGTTTTTTCTAATTTTTTTTTCTAAAACAACATCCACAATTTTAATGTAATTATAAGTTGCGAACTATTAAATATTTTATAAAATTTAGTGATAAACACATTTTAAAAAACTACAAGTGTAAAACAGATCTATACTCCGACTAATAGATTAAAAATATTAAACATGACACTATTCTTGGTGAGTCAGGTATGAGTACCAGATTTGTTGTCATTCTCATCAATGTCCATAATTCCCAAATCATCATCATCATCATCATATCCAGTTTTGTTTCCATTAACAACACCTCCAGGAGGAACGAGTGTAGGGACTTCAAAGCACATGAAGTGTGCAAAAAACGAACTCTGCAATTTATGCCATGAAGAATTACACATTTGAAATATTAAAGACAAATTTGCGCTGAAAATGAAAGAATATAAAAAGATCACCTCATCCACCAGAAGTGGAATAAAAATTGTAAGCATCTTCGCATAAGCATCAGAAACTGTGGAAGTGTCTGTAGCAGTTACATTTTGACCAGAACCTGAAGAACTTTCGAGCCAAACATTTGGATTTCTAGATGCTTTAGTACTAGCACGAAGCTCATTTGCAAACTCACGGGCCTGTCAAAGAATGTATAAAGCCTTAGATTCCACATACTAGGCCTACCATGGCATAAAATACAATAGAGGTTAAATGTGTTTTAGGCTTCAATTTTCAGACAAAATTGGTTTTAGTCCCTACACCTTAAATAAGGTGATTTTAGAACCTGTAACTTTGATAATTGGTGAATGATAAGGAAAGATGATGGCAATTTTTTTAAAATAAACTAGAATAGTATTTAATTTATATTTTAATTCCCTAAAGTAAGATGTCAAACTCCTAGGGTCATTATTCTAGTAAAGTTCAATAAAATGGTACCAGATTCATCAATCATAAAAAATGGGGACCAAAATCATCATTTTAAAGTAGAGGGACAAAAACTGATTTTGATAAAAAATGAGACCTACAACGCACTCTAACCAAAATCCCGTAAGACCCAGAATTCTAATATTAACTAGAAGACATCTTTAGGTCAATACCAAATCAAAATCACAATTCAACGAACTCCAGTTAAGGAAGATCAAAACACTCATGATGCATCACTAGTGGTGGAGGATCTGCTATTCAAGTATTAATAAAATTAATCCAGGTTGAAAAGTGCATCCCCTCTTGATCTAGTTAAGCAATGATAAATGCAATAAAGTTATTTGCTGTTGACACCTTTTCTAAAAGATAGTTGTTGAGATTATACGCATACAGCAAGGAAAAGGAGATAAGGGCGAATGAGTATATTGAGATTGATATTGACTCGATATGACACGAAGTCTTGCAACATAATTCAAAAAACATAAAGCACCCACCTTCATTTTATACTAATATTAGATTAAAGAAGGAAATAAATCGTTATCTATTTTTCAAATCTCTCTACAAATTCCGCATATACTAAAGAAATATTAAAGGCAAGTGAGAGACAATCTAACATACTCTAAAATTTTCTGAGATATAATATGGACAATTTACATGATATACTCTATAAAAAATATTACATGATTTTTTTTAATGCAGTGGAAGATTATTTCCGGCAGGAACATAAAAAAGTGTAAGTTCCTTTTTCTCACTCCTAGTTATGTCAATCATGGAGAAAATAGCTCCTTCCAATAATAACAAGAACATAACAAAATCCTGAAGTTTAACATGATAAGTCCCGACTTTTATCAGGCCGGAATGCTGAATCTAAGGGTCAAACAGAGGCTTTAGGATAAAGCTAAGCACTACCTGAAACAGCTACATAACTAATAATTTATATCCCATTACGTTCAAAACCAAAAGGAGCCCACCTAAACTTATGCCTGGTAAGACAAATCTTAAAAATAAATGTTCTACGACATAAAACATGCCAAATAACACAAACTATGACAACTTAATTTGGAACAAGTTACACTTAAATGTTATTCACTCACAAGATAGTCAGAGGAAAAATTTTAAAAATTGGGAGATCTATTCTCCCTGGAACTTTATAATCCTCCTGCCAATGATTGATTTTTTATTTATTTTGTATGTACTGATTAGCTAAGAAATCATATTAATTATTTTTTTTCACATTTGTAATGATGCTCCTTGCTTAATTACAAAAATAAAGGAATGCATGATCATAATAAAACAAAAAAAAAAAACATTATGTGAAACAAACCTCCCTACGAAGAAGCAAGTTTAGAGAACTGCAATAAGCTTTTCTCAGCGGACCCAAGCAATTCTTGTCAAGACTCTGCAAGTGTCCAGAAATATTATTTAGGTAGAAAAAGAAAATTACTGGACATATATATGTATCCAAAACAAAATTCACGCAAAAATAATAGTAAGGACTATTTGATTTGAGAATAAGTTTTCTAAATTCATTTTCTGCTGTAACTTTTTTGTACAAAAAATGACATGATTTATTTATTTGTTTTCTATTTTCAGATATTTGTACAAGGAAAAGGGAAACCAAAGTTCTACAAAAGCTTTGAAAACAGGGAACAAAATGGAAACAGAAAGCATTTTGTCAAGGTAAATAGGTTCTTGGTCCCAAAATTTTAACCTTCAAATGTTGCAGAAGACGTGCATATGTCCTGCACTTGTACCGCAGGTCAGCATGATCAGGCCTCTTTAACTGTCCTCGCTGTATTGAGCAAGAAGAAAAAATTATACCAATAAATTCAATCAAAAGACTCCAGTGATAACAATTCTATAACAAATATGTAGAAAATACCTGGGAAAAGTAGCTTTTATCACTTATCATGAAGTCCACCAAGCTAGCAAAATAATTTCTCAAGAATTCAGATGCTCTCCTGACAAAAGTAGATTTTAATTTTTCAAGGTCTGCTCGCTTTTCTTTAACCTGTAAGGGGTTGCAGGAATCAGAACAGATGGTTTTTAGGCCCAACACATATTTTCCAAATCAACCAAAGCCAGACTATTTTCACTATTCTTTGTGATGCCAAATTCGTAGCACTCTTACAATATTCCCAGACAAAGAAAAATGATAGAAATAATGGATGAAAAATCATCAGTCACCTTGAAAAGATTCCCATTAATACTTTTCTAACAAATAAGCACAGTCTCATGGATAATTTTGTTTCTTAAATGCCTAAGTCATAATTGGCTTATTTTACCAAATGATTTTTAAGAGAGAAGTAAGAAGCGAACATACAGCTCTCATGTTTGCATAACTAGGGTCTAGATTAGGTGCTTCAAGGCCACGTAAGGCACTAGTCAACCATTCACATGCCTCAACATTTTGAAGCATTCGAGCTTCATCAAATGAACCTCCTGTCAAACTTGCAGCATACTACACCCAACAAAAACTCATTAAAATAAATACAAGCTAGGAAGTTCACTTGGCTTACATTAGGAAACAGGGTATACCTCAGAAGGGACACGCAACCGCTCAAGAAGCTTATCAAGCTCTTCAATGAGAGATTTGTTATTAACTGATTGCATTTCCAGATTGTTATTGCGGGTTTCTATCTGGACACAAGAAAAGTTATAAGGAAAAAAGTATATTAAGAGACAGTGCTTCTCAAGAACTCCAACATCAGAAATTATATCACCTGGATAACCTAGAAAAGCAAACAATACTAAAATTGCATAAAGCAAATTTCACAGTACTACAAAAATGGTTATTTTGAAGAAATAATTGTGACCATAATTCACGCACACTAGACTCACTGAAGCTTATAATTACTCTGTTTCTAATTAAACTCGAAATTGGGTAGTGTAAAAATATCTGGATAGCTGTTTCCAGGCTAAACATATATCAGGATACAGATGTTTTTATTTTCATATCTTGGTTTACCTTTAACTACCTTCATCCTCATATGCAAAGACCCTTTTCAGAAAATTGCTTGTCCCCTTTTTAAACTGTCACTTGCATTAAGTTTTTTCCCTAAAATACCCTTAGTTAATTAACAGACTTTTAGCCAAAAACAATAGATGCTAGAAATTAATGAGATGAAGTCTTTCTCTTATGAGGATTGGACTGATACATAAATCCCCTTGCCTTACCAAAGCAACAAGGAGAACTAAACAAATGATTCATGTTTCCAGTAAACACTGCCATTAGAAACAGAGTAAATTGTATCTAGAAATTTATACTTTTTAAGTGAAGGGTACATGTCCTTACTGATGCAATATCCTCCCTCATGTGCCGGAGTTTTACATTGAATATGCTTAACCATTCATCCATATCTTCCACAACACTGGTTGCTGCTTCAAGTCCTTGCATAACCTGCGCAAGGCACACATGTAGCATGAACCAATCTATAAAAGCAAATTAATTAGTTATAAACTAGGGAAAAAATGGTACTCCTTGCCTCTTGTGTTTTTAAAAAAATAAATGAAAAATAAAAAGAGCAACAATGAAGGTTAAATAACAAATCGCAGGTGGGGGTTATTATTGGAAAAGTAGAGCAAGAGAGTGAACAAAGACTAAATAAAAAATAAGATTGTGGGAAGAAATAATAGGCAGTTATAGGAGTAAAATAAGATATACAAAATGTGTACATTAAAACATCATATTCCCTTCATATATAGTATAGATATCTAATGAACGTGGAGATTTGTGAAATTGATTTAGCAACTGATTAGTTTAAAAATGACAAAAATGAAAGTGTTATACAGTTACAACTTGAAATATATATAATTTCAAAAAGACAAAATCAGATTGATTTCATAAAAAAAAAAAATCGAGTCCAGGATTTTAAATAACCTAATCATAGCTTAGTCAACAGAAAATCCTAGTTCAGTCCATCATGTAAAATAAAGGGAGAAAGTTAAACCGCCATAAAACATATGAACCAGGCCTGACAAGAACATATATAGCAAAAACATGGCAATACTCACCAAAGAAATATCTTAAAATTTTGTTTCACAGCTTCATTCAATTATTATAAACCAACTTGTAAAGTAAGAATTAACCAAGCTTTATAAACTCAATTCAAGTTACAACTCTAGTTGATTTGGGATTAAGCACTCACTTCAAGGTTGCAATTAGGTAACACAAAGAGCCTGCAATTAATGTGGGCCACATGTAACCAACCGCAACTAATGCGGCTTTTCAACACACCCCTGCATACCTAGGGCTATGGGCGACAAAGTATGGCAATGCAAGTGGCTCAAGGCATTAAACCTAAATCAACTTCACAAAATTAATTTCTAAGGGAATGATTGCCCAAGCTTTATAATCACTATAAATCATCTCTCTAATAGATGTAGGACTAGCACCTCCTCTAGGCTGCAACTAAGGCAACCCAAAAAGGCTGCAAATAAGTTAGACTAGGGTAACCAAAACTTCCATTGAAAGGTCATAACTAAGAACAGTAATACCTCATCCATCAAAGGTTCACTTTCTAAAAGAGAATGCACATTTGCTGCTTCGAGAGCCTGGAGCTCCCTCTTCAACCTTTCAGAAAATTCTTCTGCTTCACCTATACCCATCACATAACTGCACAAAAAAAATATAAAAAGAAACTCAACCATTTATTGAATGAAACTAGCACTGTGAAATAAGTCCCAATACATGATTTAGTCAAACTGAATTATTTACAAATCTAACTGTGTCATCTTAAATTTGACAAATATTTTACAATCATTATGTCTAACATTATTTAATAATTATGAATTCCCTATATCAATATGGATCATAAAATGTGGCCAGCAGTTTTGTAAGGGAAGACACAGAGACTCAAGTGTAACCTTAGGCCATTATTTCAAGAAAATTCTCATCATGAATACCTATCCTCAATAAGACAAAGAAGAATAGAACCTACGTTCCCAAAAGAGCTTCCATGTCCTCTTCCTCTGCCTGGGAGACAAGTTCCTTTTCAACATTAACTTTTAATTCTGTCTCCCTCACAACAGATGATGCAACAGGACCACCATCTCGTACTTTATTCTGAGCAGGAACAGAGGGTGTATTTTCCTATTCCACAGTTTATGAAAATAAATAATTAGACCAGGAAGCTTACATTCAATAATTAACTGAATAATGTAACAAGAATTTGGCAGAGAGAGTCCAACACTATGCTTGGATGGGAAGTTAAGAGGGAAGAAGGATAGAAAAGGAAAAGGAAAATTCAACTTTAATCCTTGTCTGGGAGATTTTAAAGGAGGGGGAGGAATGGGATGTATTCCCCTTGGGGACCCATACCCCTCAACTTGGCAAGCAAACAGTGAAAATTATTCATTCAAATTAAATAAGGACTAGTAACTTTCTTCTTCTCTGCTTAACTTTGAAAGGAAAGGAAATTCCCCTTCCTTTTTACTTCATGAAGGAGATTTAACTCTTCCCCTTCCCTCCCTCTACCCAACTTCCAAACATATTAACATCCCCAGCTTGAAGTCATAGACTTGATATGTCACATTCCATACAGAGTAGCAAATAAAAATTAACTATGAAGGAATAGAGGTGAAAAGAATTCAGCTCGGTAAAACAGAATGAGGGCTACTTGATTATAAAGAAGCACCAAAGTTAAGATATTATATTGCACCTTAGCCCAAAGAGCCATCTCCACAACATCTATACCGACAACCTTCGGAAGGCGACCCAAAACATCTTTGCATATGTTCAAGATGCAAAGAAGAAGGCGATTCCTACAAGATAAGTGATGGGCATTATGAGAAAATTTGCATCCCCTCACACAGAACTCAACCACTAACTAACTGTCTATGCATAGATTTTCAAATATAACCTGTCATCAATATTGCGCATGGTCCATTGAGGAGGAGCCACACTCTGGCTTCTAAGGTTATCAAATCCCTGCAAGATACACAAGCATCAGCCTAACAAGCATATAGTGGGGAAACGACAAAAACTAAACTCCAAAACAGGGAATGGTATGCTTTTCGTAGCCTCTGTTCCTGAAACTGAGAACATAGAACATAAAGATCCCATCCATTATAGAACTTTACCAGAGTAAATGTACATCCACTGGGATCATTTGCTACAACTTCCACTTTTGACAGATGCTTCAGCTTGTATAGCTTTGCAGGCTGCAAGCACAACAGTTTTACAAAGTTGAAAATGCTAGACAGGTTGGTGAAGAAATGCCACCCAAAAAAAGAACACGTAACAAGAAACAACATCCAATGAGGAATCTCTAGCTACTCTGAATTCAATTTGCGGGGGAGGGGGAATCATATCTTTTCTCGATCAAAGAAACTATTGGACAGTCCAGAATCACCAGACGACCTTGGTCTTGGTCAATCTCAAATTGGACCCATGGCCAAGCTTCTCAGGTAATGAAAAAGAGTTAATAAACCTCGATTGTGTTTTATGTTGAAACTGACTTGACCATGGTTGTCTGGAATTTATTATATAATAATAGCTGGATCATCAGCTAAAATCCAAGCATATTAAAATAAGAAAAAGAAAAACAAATTACTTCAAGAACTCCTCCTGTAGAATACTTCAATACGCGAAGAAAAGCCGATGTCCTCTGACCCTTCGATTTTGCTGCAGCAAATACCACGTCATCACCAACAACTACACAAATGCAGAGTTCAACAAACAATTAAAACACAACACACGCTGAAAAAACTACACACAAATACTCCCGCCTTAAGATCCAACAAGCTACATATCACAAAAGGCACAAGAAGTTAATCAAGCACTACTGCATAAACCATAGCTAAACCTAATGCGATGTGTGGAAGCTTCAAAGTGCAGTTATAAAATAAATAAAAAATCAATATTCACATCAGAGTACTTAATTTAATTCCTTGAAAGCTAAAACATTGGTGGAATCTCGAGCAAGCAAAATGAAAGTAGCGAGCATAGGAAACAGTGGAACCGAGATTTGTAGAGAGGGGATTAGAGGAAGGTAACTGGAGAGAGCGAGAACCCTAGGCTTGGCCATTTGGCGACCGAGCTTGGACGATTTTCCTAAGATGCCGTGACCCTTGGCGACCCGAAGCGCCATCACGATCTTCTGCTTGGTATCCTCAATTGCGGCTTCGCAAGCTCGCCGGAGGTCGCCGTCATCGGCGCTCGATTTCGCCATTTAGCGTTCGTCGCCGATCTCGAAGCTCTATCGTAACTGAAAGAGAGAGAAGAAGAAGAAGCAAAGTAAAAAAGTCCGTAGCATAGTCACAGTATAAATGAGAGAAAAACAGACTTTTCTTTGAACCAGAATCTTCTGCAATTCGATTTTGAACTTCGTGCATCGCAACCGTCGATTTTACTTCTAGCTGAATTAATATTAATAAGAATATAGAATCTATGGTGAGAGATTGAAATGCAGCTTATTACAGATATTTTAAACTGTGGAGGATCCATATCCGTGCTGGCGATGGTGGATTTGTTTTGTTTACTTTTGTTTTACCACTGTAGAAAATGGATTACTGCCAGTCAATTTTGACCGTTTCACCATGCAGTCGTAGACCAAAACCTTAATTGTTTTTCTTTTTACAATTTTTGTATTTTCTAAGGATTAAAAAAGAAAATAAAAAAATAATCTTCATCCACAACGGTTAATTAATATTCTTTAGAGATAAATATGTTTTTGTCTCTTAATTTTTATTCAAAATTAATAAGTTCCTTCTTTAAATTTTGACCTAATTTAATTTTTCAGTTTAAAAAATATGTGAATTTAGTTCTTTTAACTAAATTTTGCTAAGTTTATTTCACATTTCAAATTATTTTGTGATAACATTTGAGTTGTTTATACTGCTTAACACATTTTTTCTTTAATATTGATTGAGAAATGCATTTAAAACCTCAAATAAACTTAACAAAATTTGGTTAAAGAGATTAAATTCGTAATAAGAGACTAAATTAGTCCAAAATTTAAAAAAAAATACCAATTCCAGTTTTCAAAAGTTAAAAAATTAAAAAAATATTTAATCCTATTCTTTATTATATTTTCACGTTAATATATATATATATATATATATATATATATATATATATATATATATAAATGGGATTTCTTTTTTATATGAAAGTGGAAGAAATATTAGAAGTGTAATTTTATTTTATAAACGAAATTTCGGTAAAAAAATTACAATTCTAGCACTTTTAAACGGTACACGTATTATTTTACATATATTTTAATTTGTTTACATTTTATAATTTGAAAATAAAATAAATTGAATAGAATATTTTACTTCTTTGAAATACTCATTAACTACTTGCTACAACTATTATATATAAAGAGGATAAAAATATATTAGTTTTTTTAATATGTGATGTAACTTTAAATTATTAAACTTATTAGATTTGAAAAGAATTATTAGTTATAGGTAAATCATGTTTGGTGATAATGACTTCATAATGAAAGTGCAGTTTATGTATGGATTTTAACTTAAGCACAACAAAGAAGTTGTGCAAATAAAACGCAACTTTCATTACAAAATGATGTTAAAAGAAGTTAATGAGCATGATTTTGATCTAGAAGACGGCTAAACATATGAAGTTGTGAACAAATAAGACAATTTACAATTTTTCTAAATGTAAAATCGTACAGGAGAGATACATCTTTAAGTGTAAAAAAAAAAACATTGGAATCATATAAGAGGAGCCCACATATGCTTGTGATGACTTCTTCTTTACAAGAACTCATTATTTTGGAATTTAACAACTTGTTTCAAATTTTAATTTCAATGTAAAATAATATGAATTTTAATCATCTACAAAGAATTTGACAAAATGAGTTTTGAAGATCCTACATCGATGGCAGATAAAATGATTTTATAATATATACATGATCTAAATGTTATCTTACAAATTGGTTTTATAATATTGAATTAAACATAAAGTCAATTTCTTAACATAATATCAAAACCATGAAATAAACGAAATTTGTTATTTGTTAAATTTATTATTTCATCCATTGTATCATATCATTCAATAATGTTCAGTCTAACAAATGAGATGCATATGTTTCGGTATAAGAATAATGTGTTAGAAATCTCATGTCGACTAAAAACAAAATCAATTTGCAATATATATAAAAGAAGGGCAAGTCTTACATATGAATCATGACTTCTCTCGTAAAGAAAATTGAACTCCTCGTCCTCATTCATAACTTCACTTAATTAATAGGTGATTAAACAAATAAAAATCTTGTTCACTTAATTAATAGGTGATTAAACAAATACAAATCTTTTTTAGTGAGATGACTTCACTTTAGTTAAGTCTTAGTCAATCAGTTTATAAAATAGAGTTTTTTCCTTTTATTGATCCTTGTAGTGTGATCTTTCCTTACATGCTAAATTTGAAGATCGTGAGTTGCATGTTGGGTTTAAAATTCTAGGGTTACCTATAAAATTTAAGCTTTTTAGTGAGAAACTCAATAAAACTAGTTATATTTACATATGATGCTTTCTCTCGTAACATGAGAAAATCTAAAGGACATTTACATAGAAGTTTTTAATTTCCATTAAAATGAAGGTCATTTTTATCTTTCTCCCCTTCATCAATAGTACATCTTCGCATATCTCAGCATTCATGCACGGATGATATTTAGCTTCCTTCAGCAAACCTGTTCCTTCAAATTGGCACAAATCAGCAAAACCAAACATACAAAACATACTCTTATATCCATCCTCACAATTCGGTGTTATCCATGTCATCCCCAGAAACAAACATAGGATAGCATTATTTCACGATTCAGGAAAAGATCGATTTATTATAGAAATTTGTGTTGGGAAACGGGTTCAAAGAAAAATCTCTTATTTGTTTGATTTCTCTTTCTATCACTATGTTCTTTCTGACATAACCTAATCACAGAGCTCACAATAAACAATTAAATACAAATTATAATCATTCACTGACTACGAGAGAAGAGGGGGGTGAAGTTAGAAAAACAACACATACCTGATTCAGATTGGCTAAAGAAACTACTGAAATAAGGAATGAAATAGATAAATGTAGGTAGCCATTGCTCTCAACCAATTTAACTAAATCAGCTTTGCAAAGGTTTGGCCTTGCGGACATGGCCCATACTATTGACAAGATCTTTGCGAGTACAAACAGGAAAAGTATTGATGTTTTGGAAAGCTTTCAGCCTCCACAGGACATAAGGGAAGCTGAGCTGATCCCTAGAAGTGAAACGAACCACCTCATTAAACCAGACGCACATCAATAGATTAGTTAGGGGTGTATGCT
The DNA here is from genome assembly GCA_036885675.1 of Vigna mungo. Taxonomy (NCBI): domain Eukaryota; kingdom Viridiplantae; phylum Streptophyta; class Magnoliopsida; order Fabales; family Fabaceae; genus Vigna; species Vigna mungo. The sequence goes on from CP144690.1 coordinate 42,988,047, forward strand.
TCCTGATGATAACAGAGGCTTCACATAGAGCTGCACAGCACAAGTTTAATGGAACATTTTACAAAATGTATGGGCAAAGGTGGAGATACAATCCAATGTAAGCCAAATTTTGGCAACAGACTGAATGAGAGAACTGAAATCTATTAGACATATAGCAAGATCTTAAATGAAATAGAACATGGATTTTTTTTTTAATAGATGAAAAGAAGAAAGATGTAAAATTTACTTAAGTTTTAGCTAATAAAAATATGATCAGTGCATACCTTTTTTCCCATTAAATCTCTTGTCTTCCGGCAAGCCATCTTTTCTGTATTGATTCAGTTGCACTTCAACTTCCTCTGGCTTGGCTTTGTTCTTCTTGACAACAGCCTTAGCCTCATCGTAGACACTACTCCGAGCTCCATGTTCTGATATGGCAAGCAAAGATTTTGGGCGCCAAAGGAGTGTTTCCAACACACCTAGTGGGTCTCTCCGGAATTGGGACTTAGAGTCTACCCAAATTGAGTATTTAGCTTGAGGAAAAAGCCGATGGCTTAACATCTGAAAGAGTTCCAAGTGCACACATGGTTCAAAAAGTGAACAAAGGAAAATCTTATAAGAGGATGATAACCTAAATTAAAAAATATATGGATTATACAAGCTTCTCAATTTAATTAAACACAAAATTTTCATCGATCTGGAAAAGGCATGTGTCAATTGATAGAGTTGCTGAAGGACAACAACCATTATGAGCATGCAATTACATAGCAGTGTATGGACAAATAAGAATCTTCAAAAGGGGCAAGACACACAACTGAGTGGAGCCACGTGTTAGTTATTCACTGCTATAAAGACATAGCAAATGGCATAAAAAAGAAGACACCAGGCTTCAAAGATTTACTACCTTGGGAATTTTACCATTCAACCTTTGATCGGCAAAAGGAAGATCTCGAACAACAACAACACGCCAATTTCCAATAAAGCCATTTTCCCCGATTCTACGCTCCACCAACTCCTGCGCTTTGACGGTGATTTCATCCCAGAATGCAACATAGCAAACCTGCATACCACTAAATAGATTTGGCAAATAAGATCAGAGACTTCCGGACGTATCGATAATAAACTCTTATACTGCTTAAATAACCTTCTTAAGGGAAGCCTGAGACATTCCAATTGGCTGATAGAGATCATCTCCACCACCAAATGCACAAGTAGATACCACGACTTTGCAACCTTGCATGTAACTTTTATCTTGATCAGATATCTTAAACCCACCATTCACACCGAAAAACCCACAATGTACCGTCATAGTTTCTTTCACCTACACGAAGAAACAAAGGCTAGAGTAAACATATAACTACCCCCAAGCAAAAAAGTAGCTAAAAACGAGAACAAAAACCATCTCATTACCTCAAAACTTCTATCTCTCTCCTCAAATGTTTGATTTCCAGTAAATAAATTAAACCGTGTGTCCTCTGTACGCAATTGAGACAACGTAACATTCACACCTACAAAAGACCTATCACTCTCTGACATGTATAAAACCTCTCCAACAGGAATTCTAGAAGATTCTTGTTCCACAGGTATATCTAGCTGATCAAGATTTTCAGGAGGTAGGAGCTTCAAGCAACCTGATAGGGATCAAATCACACATCAGCACCCCATCCTATGGATCTTGAAATGAAAAAAGTTAAAATCTCAACTGAGAATTATCCACCCTGACAATTAACCACTTTTAAGAGATAGTTAAGTACCACATTTCAATATACACAACACTATTAAGTACCAAGCATTAGCGGAAGCATATTCAATCACTAGTGGCACAACAAGTACAAGTTGATAAATATACACATTCATTTACTCTTAACCACGTGTGCACAATTTGTCACCATAAAGAATTTCAGTAACCCTGATGACCTGCTAAGCACTTGTAATAAAATCTACTTACCAATTAATATCACTTGTAATTGCGCCATTAATTCCACAAGAGTCAGACATTTCTACTGTATACACACAACAATTCCCTCTTTAACCACTTATCAGACAAAGTCAGTCGCCAAGCTCTAGACATTTTTTGACAATCTCATGAAACAATTACCCACAAGTGGAGTCTTACGACAATCATCACTAACATGAAAATAGAGAGAAAAAGGTACTCACGCTCTCTGATGCCAGCCACAACATGTGTGGTAGGATCGAGGCGATTCAAGTTGGTGGGGGCCTTCCGCAATGTGGGACTAGATCCATCTATTCTGTGAGTGCGTGTTTCTATGCTGTTGTTCGTGTTTAAACCATTCAAGCTTCGCCCAATTCTGGTGGCCTCGAATATGAACAATCCCGCAGCTGGAACAATGACGAGCAGCATCCAGTATCTGACGAACAGCTTCCGGAGCAATCTTCTGTTGCCGAGTTTCTTGCGCTTCCGTCGCGCGCGGACCCGCATCCGACCCAGCTCGTCGGATTCCTCGTCCGACAAGGAGATCGAGACACTCTTGTTCTGGAACATTACGGAAGACGTGGCGTGACGCGGTTGCGAGAGGGAAAGAGGGAAATTGAAACAGGGAACGAGGTTGATAATGCAGAATAGATTTAACGACCTAAGAACTGCCCAGATTCCCTTCCAAGGTCCCGTTCTATTGGTACCTCTTGCGTACGAACAATTTTTATTTTTATTTTTTTTAAAAAAAAAAACTTAAATAATGTTTAGTCCTATGAAAAAAAAAACATTGTCATTTTCTTTTTTAATTCTTTGCTTCTATAAGAAAATTAAATATACCCTTACCTTTAAGTTACTTAGGTACTACATTTTTTATTTAAATTAACAATAAAATAACATTTTTTTTTGTTTTGCATGTTTACTCACCTTGGTACAGTAAAGTACTTTATTTATTATCCCTTTGGCTATCATCCAAAGAAATTTCTCTTTTGTAAAAACATTTCAATGTAAAAACTTAAAGAGACTAGGACAATAGGTTGAATAGTATGGGTAAAATACTCTACATATTTTAGCAGTTCTTACGAATTATATATATATATATATATATATATATATATATATATATATATATATATATATATATATATATATATATATATATATATATATGTATGTATGTATGAACTTGTGGATGCAATTAATTTAGAGACACATTTAAATTAAATTCGATGTTTTTAAATAAGTGATTTTAATATTCTTTAGCAAAACACTATTTAATTTAAAATGCCATGCTTCCCCTATCGAGTTGAGTTGTGCGTTTCTTCTTCTTTTAAAATGTCAATCTATTTTATATTATTTTTAGTTATTATAAAAAAATAACAAACTAAACATATTTTAAACTTTAATCGAATGAGAATGTGATAACAGTTTTACTGACATTTTTTTTTATCTAAATACTTTGAATGCATAAGATGTATTTGCTTATCATAGAAAAGCGAGTAAGAATCAATAGAAGAATATAGTGCTTACATTTAAAACTATTTGTTATTTGGTACAAGATTAATATCATATATTCTTATAAATCTATAAAAAAAAAGTTAAATGAGGTAATATGTATGTTTGTGTGTGTGTATATATATATGTATGTATATATATATATATATATATATATATATATATATATATATATATATATATAACGTTTTTAAAATATAAAACAAATTCAAAATATAAATTAAAAAGAAAAATTGAAGGATTTAGAATTATTCTCAATAGAAACATATGTAACATCTTCACTATATCTATAGAGAGATAATAGAGTGATAGGCTTGGCATAGATAACAAGAATACTGGAGGCGATTGGCATGGAAACTAAATTGTTGCACATCCATTTTTTCTTTGGTATTATTTTATAAAGAATTTCTGTAAAAGAGTTGTTCTTGGGACAGCATGATGTCTACCTCTGACAAACGATGAAAAAATTGATACACTGAGAAATTTCACACGTCATTATTTATCTCAATATGCCAAATGAAGGAACAAATAGGCATAAGAAATGAAGGATAAATACCACAATTTAGGTCATGAAAAGAAACCTGCAATATGGTAGTAAACCACTAGTTTGGTTGGGGGTGAAAGAGAAATATCATCATACCTACAATTCCAATTCCATACAGAACAAGGAAACAAGGGATGGGGAAACGGAGGCCAAGATTCTGAATACATTACACGCCTTGGGATACTTCTCAATCTCTCTTTACTTTCTCTAACGAAAATCTACAACAACAAATGAAAACAAGCAGTTGTTTCCAATATAATCCAATTCCAGAGACACCAGGAGGATAGAAAAATGCAAACCATACATGTAAATTCCAACCTCAACGTTTGGAATATTGAGGGGCTTTACGAGCTTTCTTCAAACCAACTTTCTTCCTCTCAACCACTCTGGAATCTCTGGTAAGAAGTCCTTCCTGTCTCAAAGGTGCTCTATGATCTTCGCTCACCTTCAGCAAGGCACGGGCAATGCCAAGAGAGATTGCCTGAGCCTGACCAGACAAGCCACCACCCTCAGCTTTGACAAAAACATCATAACTACTTTCATATCCCAAAGTTATCAAAGGGACCTTAATGTATTGAAGCCACAATGGGTTTCCTTGAAGATATTCCTGCACAAAATTAATGTAAATCAGACAGAAAAGAGATCAAAAGGAAACAACATTTGTCAATCACAAAAGGAGACAGATCTAACGTGTAAAAATTCATTAAAAAACGAAAACTCCTAAAAGACACAACCACAAATGTAAAAAGGTCGTCCACAGATTACAAATAACTCGAACATTATGAGAAATTTCTCATTAAATCCTAAATCCAAGATGACAATATGTGAAATTTCTTTACGTCACTATGAATAGTGAAAAAGAAACAACGAGCCACCGAGAAACTTCAATCACACAAACTAGTAAAAGCAACCCATTCATGATATGAAAATACAAAATTAATTTAAATAAAACAGTAAAAGACCCACCACACATATACATTGTATCATCGTAACTCGTAGTATCGATTATTCTTCAACAAGGTTAAGCAAAAAACTTAATAAAAAATCCAACACCAGGCAGATATTCAAATTATATCATGTTTAAGCCACCAAATCAAATGACACACCTCAAGGGATGCTTGGTAGAGATTGTGGGAAATAAAAGGAACTTGAAAACTATCCAAATCAACTCAACCATGCAAAGCCAAAGAGAATGTGAACAAGTGCATAAGAACAAGTTGGAGTCCCCAACCCCTACCCAACAAAAGATCCCACAGTGAGAACAAAGAAATCCATCCTTTTTGTGTTCTTGTTTTCAGCAGGAGAAGTTTGTCCTGGGTTGTGAAGCAGATGTTGGCACTGCATATGCAAGTAGTGCTTCAGGTTGAGCAGTCAGGGAACCAAGTTCCCTTTGTTTTCTTAATGAATAATCAGATAGGAAATCTTGTTAATGGAAAGTACGGGATCTAATTAGCAGCTCAAAGAGAGCAACTCATGACACTCCAGGCCATGGCTCAACAACTACTATTAGAAGAGACCTATTTCAAATTTTCTTTTTCCTTTACCTGTAGGATGTATCTTACCTTGGATTTCAGTACAATTACCTTTGGTCTTTTAAATAGGTATAGTGGAAATCATGAATGAGAACTATGTTACCTTCTTTTCTTCAGTATAGCGGCTCGTTTATTTCCATTAACTTTCCCACAACCATGACGTAAGCCTAACGTTTGGATGCTGTCATTGGTATAATCTAACCTCTGATTTGGGAGAAAGCGTGACAAAGGCCGATGAGGAAGCCCGTGACACATGAATGTGAATGTATTCAAGAAGAGATTTCACACCTTCACAGAATACTCACCCAGCTCTTCCCATATACCCTCTCAATTCAACTACACTATGCACTTCTAGGTACTAAAATGGTGATTTACTACAAACTGATAATCTCAATTCAACTAACAAAACAGTAAAACAAAGAGATATATGCTATTCACATTTCGGCAAATTAAAAACCACAACTCGAAATTCCGATTAATGACAAAATCAACGAAACCGATAAAGTAGGGTGAGAGTCTGAAAGAAACAGAGAAAGAAGTAGGGAGAGACGGGACGAGACCTTAGCATCCCGGTAATTGATGATGAATTTGCCGGTTCCTTCCTGGAGAACGACGCGAGCGATGGCGCTCTTACGGCGACCGGTGCCTATGATAGTCTGGGCGGCGAAGCCACCAGGAAGCCTCGATTTGACGAACTTCTTGAGGTCTTCGGTTTCCGGTTCGGCGAGCGCGGTGGCGGAGATGACGAGGGAAGGGGTTTTGGGGAAGCGCGAGAGAGAGAGGGTTGTGGCGAAGGAGAGAGTGTTGGGTCTCTGAGAAATGTGGGAAGAGAAAGAAAGTGAAGAGAGGGAAGTGCTGAGTGCCGAAAGGGAAACTGCCATTTTCGACTGCCTTGGCAAATGCAAGCCTGAGTGGATAGTGTATTCAACAAAGCCGGATAAAAGGGATAACGATTTATTAACAATTTTCTTTATTTTAAAAAACTTTTACTATCATCAAATTTTGTATAGAAATTAATAATTTATTTTTCTCATAAAATTTATAAAATATTTTGGTTGAAATTTTATTAATTGATTAAGGTTGAGACATTTTAGAATACTTATTTCTTTCTTTATATCGATTAATTTTTTTATTAATGCTAATATAAGTTTTTTCTATTATTTAAGTTGTTAAATTTTTTTGTTTGGATTGTAGATTAGGATTATTTCTTATTTGATATTAAATAGAGTTTTGTTTTTTTAGAATGTTGAGAAAACTTGTTTGTGTGTGTGTGAATTGGAATCTTTTAAACAAAAGTCTTGATTATTTTTGTGTCTCCGATTTGATTATTTTTCATCATCACGATTTGATTATTAATATTTTTAAATTATTAATAATTATTTAATGTTTAAATGACCTTTTTTTTAATATAATAATTAAATATTTTTTACAAAAAAAATGACAAAATTTATTTTTTTATCCAAATAAAACATTTAAAAAATAAAAACAATTTAATTTTAATATATTTCAATATGTTGCCCATAGTAAAATTTTCTATTCGACCACCAGAGAAGCTAAAAGTATTCAAATATAGTTTCAACTTAATGTTTTGTTTCGGTGTCTTAAAAGTGAAATTTTTTACGAGTAAAAGAGTAAGTGAATTAATTCTATATTGGTTTTTATATCGTATGAGTTTTGGTCAGATACAAACCGACAATCAATCGTTAGTATGATCTTGGCAGCAGACCAAACAACTAGTTAAGAAAGAGATTAACTCCCATGCTGATTAGTTTAAGGTAAAAAGTGATTACCATTAATTTCCATCCAAGATCTTTCATAAACATGTTGTTTATATAAGTGTTTTATAGTATGGAGAATTTTTGATTTAGTTTGAGTTAGTCACTTTTAAGTGTTTTATGTTTTTATATTTGATTTTGTGTATATGTATACATTGATTTTAGACATATTTGGTATACACTTTGTATATTAAAGTTATTAAATTGATTTCATTAAAATAAAACAAAGTCTAATTAAAAATATACGTGTATTACGTAATTTTCATACTACATATTTTATGATGAATTCATGTATTTTGTCAACATTAATGATTAGTGACATGTTTAGTTATGATTGATGCAATGAAAACTTTTTTTATTTCATATGCGAATGTAATCAATAAACAAAATATTTTGAATATACTAAAAGCATATAATAACAATTTTTGAACTCATAAAATCTAATATTTTTATAAAAATTGTAAGTATTATTTTATTAACCTAAATATTAAAATGAATTAATTAATATAAATTTATGAGTAAGGACTAATATGTCATAAAAAGTTAATTATATAAATATCATAAGCAATATTATAGAAGTTACATAAAGATATAAAGGTATTAAGATCCTCATCTATAAGACACTTACAATTTTTTTCATTTCTTTCTTTTCATCCTCATGAAAAGAGACATTCTAAAAAGTTTGAGTTAGAAGATCAAATATCAGTTTCATCTACGTTGTTCTAAATGGTCAATAAGATACATTAATGTATACTACTTTATAGAGATACTGAAGACTTCACTTTTAATTAAAATGTTTAATTATTCATTTATTATTGAGCTGTTTTTGGTGTATAATCTAAAGGCTTATTTATTATTTATAAAGGTATCTAAAGCCATTTATTTTAAATAAAATGAATTATATATTTTTTATAGTTTCCAAAATATATTTCTTGATGAAAAATAAGTTAGTGGTTATCGTACAAGTTAAAGAAAGGTAATTTTTTTGTTTGTTTATAATCATAAAAGATATTTTTAAAAATGATTACATGACAATTTATTTCAAATAGGTTGAGTTGGATTAAATTTTAGATTTTGCTGGCTTAAGATTCTCCTGAAAAGTTAAGATAAATATGTATAAAAAGATTTAAAAGGAATAAGAAGAAGTGGCTTCTTTTATTAGCAAAAACTATGAAAAATGGGCCTATAATCTAAAACAAAATTCGTAAAATCTCACTCAAATACATTATTAGTACAATTTCATGGACTCTAAGTCTAATTCTCCACTGCCATAAAGGAAAGGAAAGAAAAACAAAAAACAAAATCATTGATCATATGCAATTGATCCTCCCCACTTTCTCACACGACCCTCTGCTTCTTCAGCCTGTGAAATCCATTGCGATAACAATAAAATTTGAACATATAAGATTACTTACAACAAATTTTAACAGAAGAGAAGATTATCGATTTCAATTGGAACATTTAACTTCAAACCTTAAACTCTTGCAAGATTAAATTAAAGAGAGGGAGAATAATAAATGTAGAATGTGCTAACCTCTTTTTTCCAATTGGTTATTGAAGTGACTATTATAAGGATTATGGTCTGCAAAACTATGCCTCCAATCATCCCTGACCAAATACCCTGCATTACACACAGACATGAAGAGTAAGATCAAAAATATTATTACTATGACAATAAATTGCAGAACTTCTGTCAAAACAAAAAGTTGCAAACATATGACACAAAGAAACAATTAAGATTCATGATGTACATTTTGGATTAATTTTTTCATACTATCTTTCTATTGAGACATTTTTTCATATTGTCCCTCCAAAGAGACAGTACCAGAAGCTCAAGTAAGAATGTGAACTCAAAAATAACATAATGTCAAGAGAATGTAAGGATGGTAAATCACCACTACTCCAAAATTAAGTGTAAACCCCAAGATTATTCCTGCTGGTAATCCAAATACATAGTAGCACCCAATGTTGATGTATGCTACAAGAGATTGCCAACCAGCTCCAACAGCAACACCTAATGAAGTTTTATCATGGAAAAAAGTTATGAGATTTAACACACACATATAGCAACAACATATACTTTATAAATTTTATGCCTTAAAACTTGCATTTAACTTGTGAAAAAAGGGATGTGTAATCCTTGATTGGATGATGTAATTTGAGAGTTTTTAGTTTGTGGGAGTGACTAACCAGATAGGACTGGTTGAAGGCTGTTTAGAAGCACAGTGACACCGAGCAAAGAAGCAAGCTTAGTTGTTTCATGGGCAACTGCAGAGCTGTTGGTAAAAAAGTAGGGAAAAAAATCCTTTGTCGATAGCACTACGATCATGATCACAAAACCTATTGCCACTGATGTGATTGAAACCACCCACACTGAAAACCTTGCAGCCTTGAAATCACCAGCACCAAGTTCATTTGATACTCTCACACTGTTCATCAATTAAAACAAAGTCATTTAGAATATTATTCTTCACTCACTATTCAGTAAAAAAGTCTAAAATAACATAAGTAAAAAGTTTTTTCTTTATTAGTGTTATCAGAACGTACCTTATAGCAGCATTGAACCCAATTGCAATCATGGCATCCCAACCATTTATGTTCATACTGCAAACATCAAAACAAGTATTAGTACTCGATTTTAATCTCTCAAGAAGCACTAAAAGCACTATTTTTTTGTGATGAAACAAAGGGTCTAAACATTTTTAAGCCATTGTATTTTCAACTTCTGCAACACAAAGAGGCTTTGGAGGGTCAGAAAATTATTCACCAGATAGATATGGCATCAACAGGTATCAGAGGATTTTCCAAACGCCCTGTTATCACCACCAGTATCATCAGATACCAAAACTCCAAGCTGCCACAATATTCATTTCAGAAGGTCAAATTTAGCACCATACATAATAAAGTTCAATGCAGAAAATTAAGCAGGCTAGTGAAAATACCATAGCATAACAGCTGAAGCAAGAGAAAGCTTTACAAAACCAAACAAGTCCACAAATGCTAGCCATGTGAATCCAGTCCATGCTCCATCTGACTTTGTGATGAGAATGTAGAGCAATTGTGCAATCACAATCAACCACCATGATGTGTTAAGAGTGATAGCTGCTCCAATCAGACCCCACCCCAGCTTCAGTATAAGAAGCCAACTAGAAACTGTGTGCAACACCAAAACACCTACTGATATCCATAACATGACTAGCACTTTACCCTGTGCCTGCAAAAACTTTTGGATTGGAAAGTTTATAGCATATGCAAATAACTGGGGTATCATCCACAGAGCAAATTTTCCTGCCAAAACAAAGCAGATTGAGTTCATAATATTTGAAGTGATTGTGTTTGAAGAGAAATGTGAAAGTGAGTTGTAACCTGCAGCATGTGAGATCTCAGATGTTTGTCCAAACAACACTAAAATTGGGGGTGACCAAATATAAATAGGTAACATAAGAAGTGCAGTGATGAGCAAGATGACCCATGATCTCTGCATGTACACTCCCAACATCCTCATCTGCCCTGCACCATAAGCTTGCCCACATAGAGTCTCTAATGCACTTCCCATTCCCAGCTTATCACAATACCAACAACATAAACAATTCATCAAAATAAAAATATAAATAAATTAAAATTGCACATACTTTTACACATTTAAATAATATATAAAATTGAAGTCATTGAGAAGGCCCTAATAAAGATTTTGCATGCAAATATAATTTTCTTTTATGTATAAGAAGATTAAAATGTATTAAATTCGTACTAATAAATACCACATCTTTAACACAACTTTTAAATAAAATATTTCCACTTCAAAATTACGTATTAGAACACAAATTCTTTATATTAAAATAGTGACTATAAAACACGATTTTTTTTCTTTAAATTAAATATTTTACTAACTTAAGTAAATTTACTACAACACTTATAGTATAGATTGACTTTTTTTTTTTCATTGTATTTTATAACTTTAGTAAATTTAGTACAACACGTGATTATCACTTTTGAAACAGATGCAAAAAGAAAAGTTTGTGAAGTTTGTGATCATGACGTAGAACCTTTCTCCACCACACACCACTGAAGCCTATATTCAGATTTAGCTTTTAGTAAATGAAGTCGTGCTAATTAATACTTTACGAAAATATAGCACTGCTTACAAACAAACATATTTTTATTCATAAATGCATATAAATAAAATAATTATATGTGACAGATATTTATTTATCTTGTAAAAAGTATAATTCTTTATTTTTATCATTTGACTAAATAAATCGGAGAACTCAAGAAGATTGAAGAAAAATATCATTAAAAAATACATAAAAATTAAAAAAAAAAAACATCTTTCAGCTTTATTACATTATGTTATTTCATAAATTATGCAGACAGTGCCACCGAGAAAACCAAACAAATTATGCAGACAATTCTCCGAAGAAAACCAGACAAATTATGCAGACAGTTCTCCGAAGAAAACCAGACAAATTATGCAGACAGTTCTCTGAAGAAAACCAGACAAATTATGCAGACAGTTCTCCGAAGAAAACCAGACAAATTATGCAGACAGTGTGCTCCCCAGAAAACCAAACAAGTTTCTTTATGACATTATGGCAAACAGTTGAAGAAAATGAAAAAAAAAAAGAAGGCATGAAATAGAAGACAAGGGTAGTTTGAGGGTACCATGACTCCAAAAGCAAGACCTGCAACGACAGAATTTTCTACAGAAACTGCTGCAAGAGCAAGATCACCAACTTGGCCTGCAAAAGTTTGAGTGAGTGCACCGAGAGAGTACTGACATATACAGGTGAGGATAGCAGGGCCTGCTAGTCTCCATAGCTTCTTTGATTCAAAAGCAAAACTCTTAACAGCAAATTTCAGTGTCTTCTCCTCAGCAGTGTGAGGGTTCTCAGTGTTCTCTAACAAGGGAGTGTCCATTGACATGTTTGGTTTCTTGAGCCACTTAGTTCTGTCACTGATATTGCTTTCACTTAGAAAACTCAGAATTTCTGGTGTAGCTTTTATATAGTGTTGGAGAGTGTTGAAGTTGGAACTGAGATAATGGGAATGGCAAGTGCAGAGTGGAGGTTTTACCAACTGCAATTAATAAGTATTAAAGAAGGCTTCGGAATGGTAGCTAAGGTATTATGGCCACCTTAGAAATTTGAGGTCCTCTTTTTATATATATATATATATAAATAGAAAATTTTAATTTAATTTAATCCTGATTTTTTGAGTTTTATCTTTAAAGTTATAAAATTATAATAATATGTATATATATAATCATAGAATTAAAAAAACTATAAAATTTTAAAATTATAAAAGTAGATGTCACGAAAATTAAACAAAATGACAGACAATATAATAATTATGTCATCTAGTTAATTATATCACCTAATTAAAAAAAACATAAGTAATTTTTTTAGAAGTCAAGATCAAAAGAATTTAATAAAATTTCAATTAAAAATTTTCAAATTTATAAAAGTTTTAAAGTTAATTAACTTATAAACTTTATTTGATTTTCGTTCTGGAGTTTTACTATTATAATCAATAAATTTTAAATTGAGAAGTCTTTGTAATTTTTTAAAAATAAATAATAAGGAAAAAAATAGAACTAGAATAAGAATTTAACATATTTTATTTAAAGTGTTTAAGGTTGAATATTTATTTTAAATAAGTTTTTCCACCTTTTAACTTTCTTTTTTATTATTCAAATGTTTTAACGATTTTAACGAATGAGGTATACTGAGATATTCTCTTACTTAAGTCGTTATTAGATGGACTTACTAATTAATATTGTAATGAATATAACGCACAAAATTTCAATTATTATATTTTTTTATATATATTTATAGATTTTTCTCATAAACTTTTTATTATAATCAATTTAATTATAATCTAATTCTTTTTAAGCTATTTAATTTAGTTTAATGATTAATTAAATTCATGGACAGTTATTAATTTCCCCAATTCAAACAATCGATTTGAAATAATTTGAATTATACTTATTGATACATATAGTTTCTCCATTTGAAATAATTTGATTGGTATATATATAGCGGTTGATAGATATATATTTCATCAAGTTTATTATGTTTAATTGCTCTTAAAAATTCAATTTTGAATTTAGTTTCGTAGAGATGATAAACTTTTGTATAAATTTCATTTCGATAATACCAAGTTACGTCAATATCATGAAAATGCAATATGTTACCAAATTAATATATTCTAATTTTGTGTATCTTTTTCTTTCACGACTTCTCTCATTTATTTTTTCACAAACATATTCTAATTAAAATCTATCAGAATTTACTTTAAGAAAATTACTTTTATATTAAAATTTCCCTACTCTTTGGTTTTTCTGTATGAGTATTGTTTCGGTAGTGGGTCCGGTCACACTCACCTACACATTTACTTCTCACTCCTTCAAGCCGTCCGCTCCTCTGCCGCTTCTCGATCCTAAGTCTCCTCTCCAAACTGGCCGGTCGGGTACCTGTTAAAGACACTCCGACGCTCAAGTTAGATTATGGTCGTTCGGTTTTTAAGTTCGCAGTATTAAATGCTATTCAATTTTTCGTACCTACCTCTTCTAATTGACCTCTATATATAGAGCTAGTTTTGGGCCTGTGATTAGGACTTTACTAATCACGGCCCAATACCCTTTTAATCAGGGCCCAAACATGTTAAACTCTTATCAGAATTAAACCTACCTCATGGTCCTCGGGGATGACCGGCCGACCGTCATGCTCTGGATTATCCCTGAGGCCGGCCGACCATAAGTCCTGTGGGTCGGCCTGAAGCCGGGCCGGGTGACCAGTACATCAAGCCCCCCAAGCCCTAGGCAACTAGTTGCCGTTGGGTTTAGAATGGTGTGGAACCTTGAGTTGGAACTTTGAGCGGAAAAAAGAAGCCGGCCAAGTCTTAAGCGCGTGGTCGCTGCTGCATTCAAAATGTTTTGGAAATTTGCGCGGGAAAACTGTGGAATTTTGGGCGGGAGAAATCGTGTCGCTTTGGGATTGGTCGAGTTTCTCGGGCAGTGGAGGAGTCCTTCAATCTGGGCCCTTAATCGTGGTCCTTATCGACGGTGGAGATGCATGGGCGGTTTCAAAAATTTTCACTATAAATAGGGGGGGGACTGTTACCTCATTTTTCACCTTTCTTTCTACTTTACCACTCTGACCGTCGGCTCTCTCAAAGATTTCTTTGTCTTCAGGTAAATAAATGGCTACGGTTTCCTTGTCTTCCTCTACAGGGTCAGCAGGTGGAGACGGTGGGGGCTCCTCCAACAGTGGCGGGGGGTCATCGTCCAGCGCGAACTCAGGTTCCTCGCGTTCGGGAGGTGACCGAGTTTGGCATGGCGCCATCCTTTTTCTCCTGGAAGGCGGAGTAGTGGTTGACGGAATGGATCCGCCCCCGGCCGGGGGATGGCCGGCCATAAATGGGTATGCTTGGGCGTCATCCGAAGTAGCGGCCCACGAAACCGATATTAGAAGCCGGAGAGACTTACTGGCCTGGTCCAACCAGTCATTTGTGGTTCGGGACGAAGAGGACGCCCGGTTGATACGTCTCGGCGTCTGTCGTCCTAACGAACGTGTCTTCCACGGGAAAGAGTCAAGCATTGAGGATTTCTTCTATGTATATGCCTTTTTATTTACTAGGATGTTCGTTCGGATTCCTTTTTCCAATTTTCAGGCGGCAGTACTTCGCCGTATTAACGTCGCCCCCTGCCAGTTGCACCCGAACGGGTGGGCCTGCATCCAAGCGTTCATGGTGATGTACTGGTCACCCGGATAAAACCCGCTTCCCTCAGCTTCCCGACTTCCTCCTCGACCGCCCTCCTTTTCTCCTCGCCGAGCCTACGCTTCTTCTGGGATACCGGCCGAGCTTCCTTGAACAACGATAGTTTATGGGACGCCACCGAGGGATGAATCCCTGGCATGTCGGCCGCTGTCCAGGCGAACAAATCTCTGTTATTCCAGAGGATGTTTCTAAGTTGCTCCTCCACCTCGGCCTCCAGGCCGCTGGCAATCGCCGTGGTTTGGTTCGGGTCTTCGCCTAACATTACTGGCTTGGTTTCTCCAATCGGCTCGAGCCGATCCTCCGTATTCGTTCTGGGGTCTAGGTCGGCCATGGCTACCTCGGAGCGGCGGGCCTTCCTCCTTTCCTCCCTGGGGTACAGCTTCAACCCGGCGGCATAGCATTCCCGGGCTGTTTTCTGATCGGCTCGGACCGTGCGTATGATCCTCTTATGGTCAGGGTATTTTAACGTTAAGTGCGGTGTCGATACGATAGCCCCGAATGCGTTAAGGCAGGGTCGTCCAAGGAGGACATTGTACGACGTATTCGCCTCCACCAGCAGATATCTAACTCTCCTCTCGTCCCCCTCCCGGCCGGTCCCCAACCGGGTAAGCAGATCAACGTAACCCCTTGTGTCTACCCTTTCTCCCGCAAATCCAACAATTTGCTCATTATATGGTACAATCAGGTCCTCTGATATGTCCATCTGCTGGAAAGTTTTCCAGTAAAGGATGTTGACCGAACTTCCTTGGTCAACCAGTACCTTCCTGACCCCATACCGTGCGATCTCGGCGGTTATCACCATAGGGTCGTCCTGTTCCGGGTCGGGCGCATGGAAATCGTCGTCCGTGAAAATGATGGGGGGCATTGTCCTTCTGGGGGCATCGACGGCGTGGACCGACCGTAGCAAGCGGATGTGCTTTTTACGGGCGTTGGATGAGGAACCCCCGCCGGCAAATCCTCCGGAAATGGTGTTGATCATTCCTCGCAGCGGACGGTCGTTCCCCCCTCCCCGACTCCGGCTACGTCTCCTGTCATCAGGACGGTGCTCCTGCCGTCGGTGTTGCTGGTTCCGGTCACGGGCACCTCTTCCATCCTCCCTTCGTCGAGGACTTGCCCTCCGAGGGCTTCGCTCCCGCACGGGCGAACGATCCGGCCGATATGTCTTTACGTACTTCAACAATTTCCCGGCACGGATTAACTCTTCTATTTTGTCTTTCAGGGTGACGCAATCCTCAGTGTCGTGTCCCCAATTCTGGTGATATAAACAGTGTTTAGTGCCGTCTGCATGGAATGGTGTCTGACGCTTCTGCGGCGCCTGCAACAGCTGGGTGCTCAAAGCCTCGTGGAGTATTTGGGCACGGGGGGCGTTCAGAGCCGTATACTGCTGAAAACGGGGTCCTCGAGGACCGTCCCGAGGCCTGGGACCCCCGGCCCGATGGGTTTGGTTCTCCGTCCTCTTCCCCTCACTCTTCTCTCCCTTAGCCTCCCGAATCTCCTTTTGGTAACCTTGCTTCATCTCTTCCACCCTGATTTCGTCAGCCGCCCGTTCGCGCAGTTCCTCCATCGTCTTGGGTGGCGTTCGGCACACGCTTTCTTTGAAAGGACCGGGCCTTAACGCCGGCATGATATGTTGCAACGCCAATTCTAGGGTCAATCCCTTCACCCTCCGGACGGTTTTTTGGTATCGGTCCATAAAGGTTTTCAATGGTTCTTCCTTTCCCTGCTTGAGATTCATCAAGTCCACGACGGTGATGTCCCTGGCTATACACGCGGCAAACTGTTTTTTAAACATAGCCTCCAGCCCTTTGAAACTGGCTATGCAGCCGGTCGGCAATGCATTAAACCACTCTAAAGCTTCCCCCTCCAAGGAAAGAGAGAAGGCCCGGCACCAGATGGCATCACATCCGGTGCGGAACGACATGGCGTTAGTAAAAGATTTGACATGGGCATCCGGGTCGGTGGTACCGTCGTACATCTTGAACTGAGGTGGGACGAACTGTTCGGAGATGTGCACGTCCATGATAGCCTGAACGAAAGGGACGGGCACGGACGGTCCCTCGACCACTAGCGGCGGTGCCTTTTCGTCCCTGTCCCCAGTCGGTTTCTCCCGCTTTTCCTCCTCTCGGGAGGGGGCGCTACTGTGCTCCTCTCTATCGTTTCTCGTCCCACTGTTTTCTCCTGCCTCCGATCGTCCATATCTTCCTCACCACGGGCGGCAATGGCCCTGGTGATCTGCGCCGCGCACTCCGCCCTCACCGCCGCCATTTCCTCCTCGTGTTGCTTCCTCATCTCATCCAAACGTCTCTCCAACATCCTCATCATCTCTCCCTGCTCGTCAGCGTTAGTGGTTCTCGTGGTCACCATTGGTTTTCGTCCCCGAGCCCCACGGTGGGCGCCAAAATGTTTCGGTAGTGGGTCCGGTCACACTCACCTACACATTTACTTCTCACTCCTTCAAGCCGTCCGCTCCTCTGCCGCTTCTCGATCCTAAGTCTCCTCTCCAAACTGGCCGGTCGGGTACCTGTTAAAGACACTCCGACGCTCAAGTTAGATTATGGTCGTTCGGTTTTTAAGTTCGCAGTATTAAATGCTATTCAATTTTTCGTACCTACCTCTTCTAATTGACCTCTATATATAGAGCTAGTTTTGGGCCTGTGATTAGGACTTTACTAATCACGGCCCAATACCCTTTTAATCAGGGCCCAAACATGTTAAACTCTTATCAGAATTAAACCTACCTCATGGTCCTCGGGGATGACCGGCCGACCGTCATGCTCTGGATTATCCCTGAGGCCGGCCGACCATAAGTCCTGTGGGTCGGCCTGAAGCCGGGCCGGGTGACCAGTACAAGTATTTTGATATTTTACCATATCTTGAGTTAAGAACGGCTGTAAATGAATGTTTATATGATGATAAAAATATCAAGAATGCAGCCAACAAAAAATTAATTATGACATACAATTTATTTCTTTTGTACATATTAAACTTTATGTTTGGTTTAGTGTATGACTGTTCCACACTTTGGATAAATTATCTGAAATTAATATTATAATATTCTTTATGTTACTAGTTGAATATCTTTATTAATTAAAAATTATTGAAAATTATAAAATTAAATTAAATTTAAATATTTTAAATAGATACTAAATATTAAGGAGTATAATTAATAATAATTTAAATATATATATATATATATATATATATATATATATATATATTTTAAAGATACAATCGTAATAAAAATTTATTATAAAACAAACTTAATAACATTATTTTAAATAACTTAAAATTAAAACATTAATATAGACAAAAAAAAAAAAATTAAACTTCGTTTAAAGGATTTGTTCGATACAATCAATAATTTCACATCAAAATCAAATAAATTTTAAATATCGTTCTCTTTCGTATTCGATATTATTTCAATAAACTTAAAATTATAACAATTTTGTTTTTCCGTTAAATATTGATCATGTTACATTCTTTTTTTTTACTTATGATGTTTTCTTTCCATTCCAAGTTCAGCAATGTACGGATATGAGTGTTGATTATGACTTATTTGTACGGAAGGAAGTTAATATGGAAACCGTGATTCAGCGGGGGTTGTCACGAACTGCTGGCTACGCCCAATGGTCCATTTAGAGTTGGTTGGATTTAATTGCATTTTGCATTTGTTTTATCCAACCTTTTAATATCCGAAATTTATATATATATATATATATATATATATATATATATATATATATATATATATATATATATATATAAATTAAATAGATAACTTATATATATCGATATTGATTTTAAGATATTCTAGGATTATTATAGAAAAACTATATTGAAAAGGTGTTTAAAAGTGTAAATATGGAAATATTTAAGTTGTTAAAGAAGATAATAATGTCTTAAATAATGTCCAAAAGAAAATTTAGAAGTTCCAAAAATGCAAAAGATTTTCTATGCATCAACAATAGAAAGTTTGATGTATGTTTAAGTGTGTACATGTTCACATAAAATATACATAGTTGAAGTATTAGACAAATATTTAAGAAATTCAGAAATAGATCATTCCAAAGCAACAAAAAAATGATGAGATATTTACAAATAATGAAGGATTATATGTTCACATAAAAGAGGTTAGACCAATTGGAGATGATTGAATATTCTGACTCAAATTTTGAAGGATGACAAGACAGTTTAAGATCCATTCTAGGTTAAATTTTTATATTAACTGATGATGCAATTTCTTGACAGAGTGTTAAGAAAACCCTTAGAGTTTCATCTGCTCTGGTTACAAAATTTGTAGCTTGCTATGAGACATTAAATCATGGAATATGACTGAGAAATTTTATTATAAGACTATGTATTATAGAAAGAATTGAAAGACTACTTAATTTATATTGTAACAACAAGTCGACTCTAATATATTATAATAACAATAGAAGCTCAAGCAAGTTAAAACACGTTATCAAGTTCCTCGTTGTTAAATGAAGAATACAAAATGAACAAATTTCAATAAAACACTTGGGCACAAACTCCATGATAACATATCTTCTTTCTAAGGGACTTCTACCCAAGATCTTTCGTAAGCATGTCACTTATATAGGTGTTTTATAGTTTGAGAAATCTTTTGTTTAGTGGGAGTTAATAACTTTTATGTGTTTTATGTTATATGTTTGATTTTATGCATGATTAGATTCACTTTAGACATATTTGGTTTTACATATATATATATATATATATATATATATATATATATATATATGTATATTAAGGTTATTAAATAGACATGTACAGGTCATCTTAACATATTTTTCATGTTACACATCTCATGATGAGTCTATGTCATTTGATTCTGTTAGTATTAGTGATCATTGACATGTTTAGTTTTGATTGATGCAATAAAAACTACTTTTGTTTTATACGTGGATGTAATCAATGGATGAAATCTTTAGAATATGTCTAAAACATATAATGACAATTTTTGAGCTCATAAAGTCTAACACATTTATAAGAACACACACACACACACACACACACACACATACACACACACACACACATACACACACACACACACACACACACACACACACACACACACACACATATATATATATATATATATATATATATATATAACACATAATTAAATGTGTTAGAGTAATTATTTTTGTAACATCCCATTTTAATAGTATAAAACTACCAAAATGAAACGTTACATAGATGCTAAAAAAATACTAGGTAAAACAAACCTCCTTCAAAGAAGAGATATACTTCTGTAGATCTATCTAACAACTCATCTGTTTCTCCCTCACCTCTAGCTGGAACAACTGAAAAGGTGAATCCCTAAGCTCACACCATTAGGTGATCATCGCAAAAGAGAAACAACAACATACAAAGATAGACACAGAAAAACAAGGATAAGCTAGATAAACAAGAAAGTTTCATATTTGTAATATTATTGTCAACACCCAATTTCGTCCGGATGACTAAATACTATGTTTTCTTTTACCTTATTTTATTTTATGTCTTTCATTTATTTTAATTTTATCTCATTTTATATTATTTAATTTTTATTTTATTTTATTTTATTAGTTTTTTTATTGTATTTTAATTTTTATTATTTAGAGTTATTTTACTTTATTTCTTTTTACGTTAGTTTCTTCTCTCTTTTGTTTTGTTTTATTTTATTTTTATGTTTTTTATGTTAAATGTTACTTAAACAAAAAAATCTAAAAAAAAAGAGAAAAGATAAAAAGCAAAATCCTAAAGTCAATCCTTCCGGTAGCAACCTATAGCTTAAGGTGGTAGGCAACAATGTTCACGTCAAAAAGGAGGCAGCAATGCTTACATGTATACATGTATATTGGCAGTGGCAGTAACGGAAGACTTTGATTCTCTTCCTGAAACTCCTACGTAAGACCGCAAAGATTCATTAAAGGAGAAAATTTTTTTGAACAACTTTTGCCAACTGATACAATGAATACATGAGAAAAGGAAAAGGACAAGCAGGAAATCCCACAGAAAGCAGAGAACAGAGCCTTCTTGAAACTTGGTTTTCTAAAAAGATAGAGCGGGGGACAGTGAGAGAGGGATCTGGTTTTTACTAAGCTGCCTAAGGAGAAGGGGAGAGGATGATTCATTCACCATAACAACAGAGATCAAAAACCACAATGAGAGAACACCCAACACCATTACTCAGATCACATACCTCACCATCAGATAAATACTAGAGACCCACCCCCATCACCCATGATCATTACTTGGTAGTCAAGAGAAGACCTCACGGTCATCAGTAAACCTTTTGCCTTCAACCTTCTTACCATTTGCCTTTCAATCATCTCGCGCTTGTAAGAGCGGGGGACAACTAAAGAAAGATCACTTGAAGAAAGCAGGGGGAACTAGAACCAAAAGGAAGAGTTCATTTGAAGCTGCGAAGGTAAGTTTTCTAGTCCAAGCTATTGGTCTTGTCTTATGTGAATGCCGCATGCTCCTCTGTTATATGATATGAATGACATGTTGGTATGAATAAATGGTATTGGCTAGATATGCATGAAGGATGTTTGATCAGTACATAGTTGTTTGCCTCTTTTGTGGCTTCACCTGTTAATCAAAATACACCCAACATGTAATTTCAATGCCTGCAACATCAGATTTAAATAACAGTAGAGACTAGGTATATGTTCCATTCCCAACATCCACGACCAACATACCACACACAACACCAGAAAAAACACACACACAGTCAAACCTTCCCATCGCATCCTTAACACGCACAATACCAAACACACAGTGAAACTTTCTCGCTACTCTCTCATTTTCCCCTAAGCCAACACGCATAACACCATCATCTTAAACTTGCACAACACAGCCACAGTGATAAAACCAATCACCAAAAACAAAAAAGCAATTTCTAGCTCCACACACAAGCTTGTATCCCCCTGCACTGTCCATCATTCCTCCAACCACTCAACACCAAGTTCCATTTCCATTCGAGCCACAAAGAAGCACACGCAAGGACAGAGAACCAAATTCATCTCCATTCTTCTTCATAAACCACCCTGCATCGCAACCTGTGTCGCCTTCATTCCCCAACTCACACAGATCCACACAGGAACTCCACAGTGTGTTCCTTTCACCCTTCGATTGCGTCAATCGAATCCAATAGCCCGACACTTACTACACCATCGGGAAAACTCACGCCTAAGCCAAGAAGGAGAAACGGGCAAAGCGACATTGGCGGTACTGGCATTGCCGCCGACTGTGGTTGGGTTTATGAAGGGTTGGTGTGGTGTGGTGTCATAAGGCTTGCCTGATTCTGAGTTGGTTTTCACGTTGCGTTTTAAGAAGATTGGAATCGAAGAAGAAGCAAGTCGGTGTTGGCGACGACGACGTTTGAATTCCTTGGTCGGACAGTCATGGGAACACCTTAGATTGCTCCGATGCCGATGTGTAGAAACCGGCGGAGATCCTGGCGGCGAGCGGTGGCAGCAGGGACGTCACGGAAGGCGAGGGCGTTTCCCTCTCATGCGCATAGATAAGCTTGAGGAAAGAGCTCGACGCCGCGGCCGACGGTGGCTCCGGTGGAGTGCGGTGTCGCCACTGACACCGAGGCTGGAGAAGGTGTGGCGTGACCGTTAGATGCGAGGGAGAGGCGATGGCGAGCAGTTCCATCGTGGTGGCTTCAGGGAATGACTGCCGGCAATTTGAGAGTGACGTCGACGACGCTAGGGCTGGTCGGATTGGGGTGGCGTTGTGCGTGCAGCGGAGGCCGGCCCTTCTCTAGGTTTTCTCGAGTGAGGCTGAGAGAAGTGGTAGAATGAGGTGAAGGGGAGAGAACCCCTAAAGTTTCTGAACTTGGGGGTTGGGAGCCTGGGCCAGCGTTGGGCCGGTTCGAAACAAAATATAGTTTTTTTCTGCACCCCCTCTTTCCGCTAAGTGGCATCCTTTCTGCTTGGGCTTAGGCCCAATCCGTTGCTAACTCTAAAATTGGTTCGCACCCCTTTATTTAATTTTTATCACCTTTTTTTTTTCTACTTCGGCTTAGGTCCAATCTGTCCTTAAGAATAAATTAGGTTTAGACACCCTATAGTTTTAATTATTTATTTATTATTTTCATTTTTTTTTGTTCTTTATTGTGTTATTTCATTTTTAATTTTTACATATTTTAAAATGTATTAATAATATAGGAAAACAAAAAAAATTATTTTAAAAGGTTTAAGCACACGTGCGACCATTCGCGTCAGCCTTGTGTTGAAAACCTTTTTCTTCTTCTTTTAAAAATAAACAAAAAAAAAATTACTTTAAAAGGTTTAAGCACACGTGTGACCATTCGCGTCAGCCTTGTGTTGAAAACCTTTTTCTTCTTCTTTTAAAAATAAACAAAAAAATTATTATTTTAAAAGGTTTAAGCACACGTGCGACCATTCGTGTCAGCCTTGTGTTGAAAACCTTTTTCTTCTTCTTTTAAAAATAAACAAAAAATATTTTAAACGGTTTAAGCACACGTGCGACCATTCGCGTCAGCCTTGAGTTGAAAACCTTTTTCTTCTTCTTTTAAAAATAAACAAAAGTTATTTCAAAAGGTTTAAGCACACGTGTGACCGTTCGCGTAGGTCTTGTGTTAAAAACCTTTCTCCTTTTTTCTTTATAAAAAATACCAAAAAATATAAAATCTTCAAAAAAACCAAAAACATCTTCAAACAAACAATCTTTCTCCCAGAACTACGTGATCTTTGATTCTCCATCAAAAGTGGAGATACGTAGGAGCAAGGTCAACCCTTGTCAGGTTCACTTCCTAAAAATCCAAATATTTTCCAATCTGAATTTCTCAATAATTTCACAAAAATAAAAAAGACATATTTTGTTTCTTTAGAATTTTATTTTCAGGGATGATTAAACATTTTGAAAACCATATCACATTTGCGTATTTAATTAAAGGTACTGCCTTTGGGCAGACGTTGTAGGGTGCTAATACCTTCCCTACACGTAACCGACTCCCGGACCTAGAATCCGGTTCTCGCAGACCATGCCTTATCGTTTTATGGTTTTTCCGTAGTTTTCCAGAATAAACTATGGTGGCGACTCCAAAAACTCTTTTTCAAAATTCGTTTTCTTTTTGGATCGTCGTCCCGTCGCGATCTCGGTTGCGACAGATGGCGACTCAACTGGGGACTATATGAGAGTCAGACCATTTAATTAGATGCGCGAATTCGATGTGGTTTTGCTTTATGTTTTTCTTACCTTCTTCTTTATCTATGTTTGATATTTGAAATAATTGCATGTGAATTGTTTTGATTGTTCTATGTTGAACCTTAGGGTAGAAAACATGCTTATATCCGCTTGGGAAAGTCTTCTGGTTGTTTTGCAGGTGAGGGTTTGGGTGCATTGCATTCTCTCTTCACACACACATATTATGCATCTATTGAGTGAGGCCCTATATCCGGGTCTGAGTGTAGTTTAGAAATAGAGGGGTTGTGTAGCGGTGCCACTTTGGATATACTTCCTGTTTGGCTATCGCGAGAACACTAACTAGAGTCTGTTCCCTTCATTTGTGTCTTCACACCTAGTTGATTACTTGACTGTTGTGGAGGAGGCCATAGCTCTAGTGACCATTGATCCTTAGGCTCAGGGAACCATCCTTGTGAGGTTGCATATACTTGACCTTCAATCTTAAGAGTCGAACCTCCGTTAGGGCACAAAGGGAGACGTGTGCAGTCTTATAACCCTCATTTTTGCTTAATAAAATTAAGCTCCTTGTACATATCTCTTTACCTTTTTTTATATAGACATCTTTTTCCTTTCTTTCTTTCTTTTTCTCATGCATTTTTATGGTCTGGTCATTGGTTCTAGTCAGGAAATTTTAAATTTGTGACTAAGCCCTCGAGGTAAAATAGAAATTAACATGAGATGTGAAGTCAATGGGGGTTCAAGTTCAGACGTTTTAAAGGAAAGGATAGCCATTGAAGCAAAGGAAGGTAATATGCATGGTCTGAGGGAACTGGTGAAGGAGATGAAGACAACCCAAAAGGATGTATTCAGAAAAGAGTATGAGAATTTGTTGAGCCTGTTAGAGGTGGAAGTTCAAACATCGGCAATTACTGTTTTAGCCCAGTACTACGATCCACCACTGAGATGTTTTACTTTCCAGGATTTCCAACGGGTGCCTACGGTGGAAGAATTCGAGCAAATCTTAGATATACCTCTCGAGGGAAAAACCCCGTACAACTACCTTGGGCAGTATATCCCTATCTTGCAGCTAGCAAGAATCATGAAAGTACACCCTATGAAGTTGGAGAGCAAGTTTACAATCAGGGGTAAAGTGAGGGGCCTTCCTCAGGGATACCTAGAGGGATACTTGCATCGTTTGGCTAAAGAGGAAAAGTGGGAAACATTTATGGACGTATTGGCTTTTACCCTCTACGGTGTCATGCTTTTTCCAAACGTCAAGAATTTTGTCGACTACGCCGCAATGAACACATTTGTGGGATACAAAGAGCGCTCTGAGAATCCAGTCACCGCTGTCCTGGCTGAAGTTTATGGCACCCTTAATCAATGTTATGAACTAAAGGGAGGAAAAATGGCATGTTGTCTATCAGTGTTTTATGTGTGGTTCGTCTCTCTGGTGAATGAGAACGCCTTGAATGCCATATGTCTCCGTGGATGAGCTACTTCGGTGTAAACCAAATATGAAAGGGGCAAACGAATGGGCTCAACTTTGTGCAAGTTTAAATGAGGAACAGATTAAATTGTGTGTCCCTTGGCAGCAAAGGTTGCAAATCATATATCATTGCGGGAGGTACCCTAATGTGCCCCTCATGGGCATAAAGTGTTGTGTTAACTACAATCCTGTGTTAGCACAAAGGCAATTCGGGTATCCTATGAGAGGATCACATACACCTGCATCTCTTGCCATATTGCAGATCTATTATAAGGAAGGAACCTTTGCTGAAATGCTTCATCAAATTAGGGATGCTTGGGGCAACATTGTTCGTGCGGAAAGGGACCCAAGACCATGGACTGTTGATGAGGGAATTCCTTACAGCTTTTGGATTGCAGAAAGGGTTAGGATAGTAAAGTTGCCTTTCAAGTTAGTTTCTCCTAACCTAGATTGTGATGAGTGTCTTCATAAGGTTGAAGATGAGGAGGTGCAATTGTTGAAGGTCGAATTAGAGCAGATGAAGCTAGAAAATATCAAGTTGACCAGTAATCTTCAGAGTCTGCAACATGATTATGCGAATCTTAAGCAAGACAGCATGGAAAACTATGAAGCATATGAAGAGTTGTTAATAAGACAAACGCAAAAGCTAGCAGCAACCAACATTGAGCTAACCTTGAAAGAACGAGAGTATGGTATAGTTGAGATGTCAGAGCGTGTTATGAAGCATATGTGTGATGAATTCATGAGGGACAAGGAAAAAGCACTGGAGGACCTGTGCAAAATGCATATCAAATTGGACGACGCCGAACAGCAGGCGAAAGCAGCAATGGCAAAGCTGAAGAAGGAACGTTGGTATCGGGCTGAATTAGACAAGAAACATCAAGAATTGATGAATCAGATGAAGGAGTGTATTGTTGAACAAGGGCGGGTTACAGAGAACTGGAGGAGAAGTTTCTCACAACTAACTTCCCTTGCTAATGAAGCCATTAAGGATGTCCCTAGGTTATTAGCTGACGCTGAGGCTGCAATGCCGATCTTTAACCCACCTAAGAAGGTTGAAACTTTCCTCAATTACTGCAAGCAACTGATGAGAGAAATGAAGAATGTGATGGCTAAAGCTCGTGATAGTTGAGCGTGATTTTGTATATCTCCTATGTGGTGAACTTAAATGTTGTGGACGTTTTATGAATTGTCCTATTGACTCTGTTTCATGTTAATTTCCAGATTATACATTTGGCAATGTTTTCACATCTCTATAATTTCTGGCTATAGCAACTGTGTTACTTTGTCTTTTCTATTGTCCTTTTCGTTTTTATTTTCTTTTTCTTAATTTATTTCACCAATGAAATTCAGTTAAAAAATAATAATACGGTTAAGTCTCCAAGACACCCTAAAAGCACGAACCAGTGAAAAATCATGGAGAACCAAGAAGAAGTTCAAGAGGGGATGAAAGCTGATATCCAGCAATTGAAGGGACAAATGAGCCAAATCCTAAAGGCTTTGAATGCCTTACAAGGCACTGGAGATTCACAGGCACCGCGACCGCAACAAAGAGTATCAGAGGCACAAACTTCCTCTCCACCCTCAGGAGCGGACTTGGGACATGCTGACGCCCAAAAGGTCGAAGATGACGTAGTTGAAATACGAGACAAGTTTGGGGCAGCCACTGCCGTGATTCACGGGGAGACAACCCAGTCAGGTATTGCGGGCGTGATAATGACAAAACAACCCGTGATGAAGTCTTCTCCTTATGTCGTTACACCAACGGAGTTAAAGGGCGACAACAGTTAATTAGAAATGCTGGAGAAGATGTTGAGAACCATAGAAGGTGAAGGAAGTTTTGAATTTGGAGATGCTAGAAAATTATGTTTAGTTCCCGATGTGGTGATACCTCCAAAGTTCAAGTTGCCAGAATTTGAGAAATATCGAGGAAACACTTGCCCAAGGAGCCACATAACCATGTACTACAGAAAAATGGCGGCCCATGCTCACGATGAAAAACTGTTGATTCACTTCTTCCAAGAAAGCTTAACTAGTGTGGCTCTAAATTGGTATACGCGTTTAGAAACAACTCACGTCTACTCATGGAAAGATCTAGTTAACGCATTCCTAAGGCAGTACGAGTATAATAAAGATCTAACACCTGACAGAGTACAACTGCAGAGCATGGTGAAGAAAGAGTCTGAATCATTCAGAGAATATGCCCAAAGGTGGAGAGAAATTGCTGCTCAAGTAGAACCGCCTCTGAGTGACAAGGAGATGACTACCATATTTCTAAATACTCTACAACCATCATTTTATGAGCGCCTGATAAGCAGCGTCTCCTCGAGTTTTGCTGATATAGTAATGATTGGAGAGAGGGTTGAGGATGGCATAAGGAATGGAAAAATTGCATTAGATCCAAGTCTGGTGGCGAGTTTGAATGAGTATGATCCTGGGCAGGAGGAAAAGAGAAAGCACAAGGCTAATTTGCATTTCACTGCCCATTCCCAGATGTCGCATTCCTATAGGTCCAACCGAGCCATCGAGCAGAGAAATTACAATCGGAATGAGAAGGTCGTCCATTTCACTCCTATCCCCATGACCTATACAAAACTACTGTCAGATCTTCTCCGCAATAACCTCATAGAGGTTTGTCCCACCAGGCCTATACGACCTCCCTACCCAAAGAAGTATAACATAAAAGTTAGTTGTGATTATCATGAAGGAGTGCGTGGACACTCAACAGAGGCATGTGATAAGTGTGAAAACGAGTTATTTTTACACTTATAAATGATCTCAAATTTGTAATTATTCATGTTATTACTGAGTGAAAAGTTGTAATAGGAAGTAGATTGTTACATAAATTATTGTTCAGGAAAAGATTTATAAATTGGAAGCTGTCAGCCAATTCTTGCAGAGCGCAAGCAAATTAGAAGAGTCAGGAGAACAAAATTCGCAGAGCGCACCCTTACTGTGCGCTGAGCGAATAACTTCAGAAAAGAAGGCAGAAATTTAATATTCGCATAGCGCACCAAATACTGTGCGCTTAGCGAATTGCTCCAGAGTGCAAATTTAAAATTCGCAGAGCGCACCAGACTATGTGCGCTAAGCGAATGGCAGCAGTTGAAGTGCAACCAGAAAAGGAAATTCGCATAGCGAACACACATCTGTGCGCTGAGCGAATTATGAAGTTTAATGAAAATTAACTGGCTCTTAAGAGACGTGACAGAGAGGCAGAAACTATCTTCTGACATACGAAAAAAATAGAAAAATGCTCTGGTGAACTGGAGAAGACCGTCAGGAGACCCTTCAAGACATCAAGACTTCACTTTCTGCAAGGAATTGCTGTAAAGAGTACGTTTTAGATGTCTAGGAGAGGCTAGTTTTTTTGTTCATTGGAATTGGTTGTATGACAATACATTAATGTAAATTTCCTGTGCAATATATGTCTCTGTTCTTGTTCTTTTCTTGACTTGCTTTAGATTATACAGAAGTATAATTCTTTTTAAAGGTTCTTTTGTACTAGGAAGTATTTTTAGAACCAGAAATGTAAGAAAAGAAACTAAAAGGAACTATGCTAGAAATAGCTTCTGTACTTTTGGTCATTCTAAACATATGATTTTAATGCAAAATTATCTGTTGAATTAATTAAGGAATTAATAATTTAATAGATAATTTTAGAACTTGCTTTAAGAAATTAAATCAAGATACGCTTATGTTAATGCTTGAACAGAGAACGTATTTTATCTAGGATGTTACTGTAATGTTAGTCAAAGACCAATTCCTGGCACACCAACTGTGTTTCTTGTATTGTTTTGTGTATTTTGATGTCTAATTGAGTTATAAAAGGAAGAATTGTCAGGTGTTGCACAAGTCCCTTGGGAGAACGATACTTTACTTATCACTGTATTACTTGTAACGATTTGGTATACTTGCCAAAAAGTTATCAGCATGCAATGCTTTAAAGCATAAAGTGCAATCTTTGATCGATTCAGGATGTTTAAGGTTTGAAGAAAGTCAATCCAGCACTGGGGAAAAGCGTGAGTTCGCCTTTACAAATGCCATGGACAAATGAAGAGGACTCTAGGACTATGTAGGAAAGCATGGGTTATTGTAAAAAGTGAAACTGATGTTGCTTTGCTCATGTTTTGATTTGTATTGTTGTAAGGACTATGCTCATCGATATTGTGCCTTCATCTTTGACTTTATTGGGAACTTTCATTACCTGATTTCTCCAAGGTTTACTGGATATCATGTCCTAATAGGGTGTCGTGGATAAAACGAAAGCTGCAAATAATGAAAGGAAAAACAAAAAAATGAACGCAATCTTGAGTCACTTGTCTTTCTTGCAAATCGTCAAATTTACATTTTTCAAAAATAAAAAAAAAAAGGTGAAAAAGAATGATAAAAAACAAAAGTTGTAGTGTCAGACTTTTCTGAGGTCAAATGTCTGAAAAAAAATAACAATTTGGCATTTCCTTTCTAGATATTTGTGCACATGCTGCTTGAAAAACCTTCACCCTTCAGTTCCCAAAACAAAGAATTTTTCACAACAAACACTGTCACTGCCTTTGGTAATAAAGTAAACCCTTACACTGGGGCAATTTGGTCTGGCCAAAAGATTTCTTGCTTGCGCTAGCCAGGTGATCCTTGAATCTGTTGAGACAAAAAAGGGATTTTCAAAAAAAAAAAACAAACAAACAAAGAAGAAACATTTCGCTAGATCGAAAACCTGAAAGGGCGGTCTAAAAAGGAAAAATCGACTCATATTTAGGTCATCTAGTCGCAAAATTAATCTTTTGAAAATAAAGCAATCGAAATTTGAAATGATGTATGGCCTTCTTTCTTTATCGAAAAAGCAAAAAAATATACATCCATTGCCACCCCGTTTCAACCAAAAATAATTTCTTTTCCAAAATTATCCCCAAGCAAGGGTTATCACCAAGTAGAAGTCAACTCGCGATGCAAATTGAGAGCACTCAATGATCAAACGAAGAAAATTCATCAAGAAGAGTGAACAAACAAAAAACAAAAAAAAAATAAAAAATAAAAAAAAATCACAAAGTGATATTGAGAAAAAAAAAGTGAAAATCAAAGTTCAAGAAAACGAAGTGCTCAAAAATTCAAAGCGTTGTTGCGACGCCGAGATGATAACCCTTGTTTCAAAAAATAATAACCGACAAAAATCATTTGGACCTTTATACCCTTTCTTCTAATACCTTTTAGCCCTTAGCCACGTTACAAGCCTAATAAAGTCCACACAGATTGGATAATGTTTGCTCAAATTTTCATAAAGCTTAATTCTGAAATAAGGCGAAATGACTTTCAATAGGTCGTAAAAAAAAAAGAAAAAAAAAACAACAAAAAAAAAACAAAAAACAAAAAAAAAAGAGAAAAAAGTAATGTCTCAGGAAAAAGGGGATCTCCCTGCCAACTAGCCAGCAGCATGCAATAGAAAGTCAAACTAGTTGAGGCCATCCTTTTCATGCCCATCACCTCTTCCAAACAGAACCCTATGACAAAGAAAAACTGGGGCAGCCTTGTGGATCTCACCACGCGTCTTTGCTTTGAAATTCATTAACCCATAATCTCAAGACTGGGGCAGCTTTACAGATCTCCCTTGAATTTTCACCCTAATTTTCATGGATCTAAACCCCAACTCATTTTCCCAAATACTAAACCGGGGCAAAAATTTTTGGTATTTCGTGTTTCGTCTTGACACTCTCGTATTACATGTCCTTTGAGGATTGTAGTACCCATGTGTCGGGCCCAGTCTCCCAAACCATTCTGAACAACTCTCATTCTCTTCAAAACCATCCTCTTGCCAATAAATTCAAGCATGTGTGCACTGATGTCTAGGAAGAAAAGTCAAAATTTATTAATCTCAAAGTTTAGACCTCGAAATGTATGACATTCCTCACTTTTCGAAACATTGGAGATAAAGACCAGTTTGATGATTGCAAGTAAGATGACTGACTCAACAAAAAAAAAGAAATGCAAAACAAAGCAAATATTTTTCATCAATCCATCAAAAAGAAAATCTTTCGGATCGAAGCCCTCTTCATTCATATGAATGGTTGTCGAATCTTTCTTCAAGAATATGAAAAAAATAACAATTTTGGTTTTCTCTTTCAAGTCATTTTGCTTCTCGTTGATCATGTTTTTCTCCCATGTTGGGGTTTCAACACCTTGATTCCTACATCAAATTTTGTCACTTTGTATTGAGGAATTCAAAATCTTGATATCTTTTAAAAAAAAATTCAAAAATCAAAAATCAAATTTTTGTCGAAAATCACCAAGACATTTCACAAAAGCCTAGTTTCGTCTGACAATTTCAAAATTTCAAAAGCCCAGTTTCCTCTAGCAATTTCAAAATTTCAAAAGCCCAGTTTCATCTGACAATTTCAAAATTTCAAAAGCTCAGTTTCACCTGGCAATTTCAAATTTCAAAACCCAGTTTCATCTGGCAATTGCAAAATTTCAAAAGCCCAGTTTCATCTGGCCATTTCAAAATTTCAAAAGCCCAGTTTCATCTGGCCATTTCAAAATTTCAAAAGCCCAGTTTCACCTAGACCCGAAGCCCAGTTTCACCTGGCCCCCCAAAAGCCCAGTTTCATCTGACCCATAAGCCCAGTTTCCACACTGGCCCCTAAGCCCAGCTCGCCTAGCCCATAAGCCCAGTTTTATCTGGCCCATAAGCCCAGTTTCTACACTGGCCCCTAAGCCCAGTTTCCATACTGGCCCAAAGCCCAGTTTCACCTAGCCCATAAGCCCAGTTTCGCCTGACCCATAAGCCCAGTTTCCACACGGGCCCATAAGCCCAGTTTCCACACTGGCCCATAAGCCCAGTTTCCGCACTGGCCCATAAGCCCAGTTTCCATACTGGCCCCTAGGCTCAGCTCGCCTGGCCATAAGCCCAGTTCGCCTGGCCCATAAGCCCAGTTTCCACACGGGCCCGTAAGCCCAGTTTCCACACTGGCCCATAAGCCCAGTTTCCGCACTGGCCCATAAGCCCAGTTTCCGCACTGGCCCATAAGCCCAGTTTCCACATTGGCCCCTAAGCCCAGCTCGCCTGGCCCATAAGCCCAGTTTCTACACTGGCCCATAAGCCCAGTTACCACACTGGCCCATAAGCCCAGTTTCCACACTGGCCCATAAGCCCAGTTTCCACACTAGCCCATAAGCCCAGTTTCCACACTGGCCCCTAAGCCCAGTTTCCACACTGACCCATAAGCCCATCTCGCCTGGCCCCTAAGCCCAGTTTCTATACTGGCCCATAAGCCCAGTTTCATACTGACCCCTAAGCCCAGTTTCGCCTGGCCCATAAGCCCAGTTTCCACACTGGCCTATAAGCTCAGTTCGCCTGGCCCCTAAGCACAATTCCTACAATGGCTCTTAAGCCCAGTTTCCACGCTGGTTCATAAGCCCAATTTCTACACTGGCCCCCAAGCTCAGTTTCCATCCTAGCCCACAAGCCCAGTTTTCACATTAGCCCATGAAGCTCATAGAGATTTTTGTCATTCTTTCCCTCTCTATTTTGAAACCCAAACGAAATTAGTGTTTCTATCTTTACTTAGCTTTTACTTTGATAATACGAAAATATCAAATTTTTCTATTATCTGGTAATATCTAAGTAAAGAGGGGTAGCTGTCAACACCCAATTTCGTCCGGGTGACTAAATACTATGTTTTCTTTTACCTTATTTTATTTTATGTCTTTCATTTATTTTAATTTTATCTCATTTTATATTATTTAATTTTTATTTTATTTTATTTATTAGTTTTTTTATTGTATTTTAATTTTTATTATTTAGAGTTATATTACTTTATTCTTTTTACGTTAGTTTCTTCTTCTCTTTTTTTTTGTTTTATTTTTATGTTTTTATGTTAAATGTTACTTAAACAAAAAAAATCTAAAAAAAAAAGAAAAGATAAAAAGCAAAATCCCAAAGTCAATCCTTCCTGTAGTAACCTGTAGCTTAAGGTGGTAGGCAGTAATGTTCACGTCAAACAAGAGGCAGCAATGCTTACATGTGTACATGTATATTGGCAGTGGCAGTAATGAAAGACTTTGATTCTCTTCCTGAAACTCCTATGTAAGACCGCAAAGATTCATCAAAGGAGAAAACTTTTTTGAACAGCTTTTGCCAACTGATACAATGAATACATGAGAAAAGGAAAAGGACAAGCAGGAAATCCCACAGAAAGCAGAGAGCAGAGCCTTCTTGAAACTTGGTTTTCTAAAAAGATAGAGCGGGGGACAATGAGAGAGGGATCTGGTTTTTACTAACCTGCCTAAGGAGAAGGGGAGAGGATGATTCATTCACCATAACAGCAGAGATCAAAAACCACAATGAGAGAACACCCAGCACCATTACTCAGATCACATACCTCACCATCAGATAAATACTAGAGACCCACCCCCATCACCCACGATCATTACTTGGTAGTCAAGAGAAGACCTCACGGTCATCAATAAACCTTTTGCCTTCAACCTTCTTACCATTTGCCTTCAATCATCTCGCGCTTGTAAGAGCGGGGGACAACCAAAGAAAGATCACTCGAAGAAAGTAGGGGGAACTAGAACCAAAAGGAATAGTTCATTTGAAGCTGCGAAGGTAAGTTTTCTAGTCTAAGCTATTGGTCTTGTCTTATGTGAATGCTGCATGCTCCTCTGTTATATGATATGAATGACATGTTGGTATGAATGAATGGTATTGGCTAGATATGCATGAAGGATGTTTGATCAGTACATAGTTGTTTGCCTCTTTTGTGCCTTCACCTGTTAATCAAAATACACCCAACATGTAATTTCAATGCCTGCAACATCAGATTTAAATAACAGTAGAGACTAGGTATATGTTCCATTCCCAACATCCACGACCAACATACCACACACAACACCAGAAAAAACACACACACAGTCAAACCTTCCCATCGCATCCTTAACACGCACAATACCAAACACACAATGAAACTTTCTCGCTACTCTCTCATTTTCCCCTAAGCCAACACGCATAACACCATCATCTTCAACATGCACAACACAGCCACAGTGATAAAACCAATCACCAAAAACAAAAAAAATCAAT
Organism: Vigna mungo; assembly: GCA_036885675.1. NCBI lineage: Eukaryota > Viridiplantae > Streptophyta > Magnoliopsida > Fabales > Fabaceae > Vigna > Vigna mungo. The sequence goes on from CP144690.1 coordinate 43,022,837, forward strand.
TTCTAGCTCCACACACAGGCTTGTATACCCCTGCACTGTCCATCATTCCTCCAACCACTCAACACCAAGTTCCATTTCCATTCGAGCCACAAAGAAGCACACGCAAGGACAGAGAACCAAATTCATCTGCATTCTTCTTCATAAACCACCCTGCATCGCAACCTGTGTCGCCTTCATTCCCCAACTCACATAGATCCACACAGGAACTCCACAGTGCGTTCCTTTCACCCTTCGATTGCGTCAATCGAATCCAATAGCCTGACACTTACTACACCATCGGGAAAACTCACGCCTAAGCCAAGAAGGAGAAACGGGCAAAGCGACATTGGCGGTACTGGCATTGCCGCCGACTGTGGTTGGGTTTATGAAGGGTTGGTGTGGTGTGGTGTCATAAGGCTTGCCTGATTCTGAGTTGGTTTTCACGTTGCGTTTTAAGAAGATTGGAATCGAAGAAGAAGCAAGTCGGTGTTGGCGACGGCGACGTTTGAATTCCTTGGTCGGACGGGCATGGGAACACCTTAGATTGCTCCGATGCCGATGTGTAGAAACCGGCGGAGATCCTGGCAGCGAGCGGCGGCAACAGGGACGTCACGGAAGGCGAGGGCGTCTCCCTCTCACGTGCAGAGATAAGCTTGAGGAAAGAGCTCAACGTCGCGGCCGGCGGTGGCTCCGGTGGAGTGCGGTGTCGCCACCGACACCGAGGCTGGATAAGGTGTGGCGTGACCGTTGGATGCAAGGGAGAGGCGATGCCGAGCAGTTCCATCGTGGTGGCTTCAGGGAATGACTGTCGGTGATTTGAGAGTGACGCCGACGGCGCTAGGGCTGGCCGGATTGGGGTGGCGTTGTGCGTGCAGTGGAGGCCGGCCCTCCTCTAGGTTTTCTCAAGTGAGGCTGAGAGAAGTGGTAGAATGAGGTGAAGGGGAGAGAACCCCTAAAGTTTCAGAACTTGGGGGTTGGGAGCCTGGGCCAGCGTTGGGCCGGTTCAAAACAAAAAATAGTTTTTTTCTGCACCCCCTCTTTCCACTAAGTGGTGTCCTTTTTGCTTAAGCTTAGGCCCAATCTGTTGTTAACTCTAAAATTGGTTTGCACCCCTTTATTTAATTTTTATCACCTTTTTTTTTCTACTTGGGCTTAGGTCCAATCTGTCCTTAAGAATAAATTAGGTTTAGACACCCTATAGTTTTAATTATTTATTTATTATTTTCATTTTTGTTTTTTTTGTTCTTTATTGTGTTATTTCATTTTTAATTTTTACATATTTTAAAATGTATTAATAATATGGGAAAACAAAAAAATTATTTTAAAAGGTTTAAGCACACGTGCGACCATTCGCGTCAGCCTCGTGTTGAAAACCTTTTTCTTCTTCTTTTAAAAATAAACAAAAAAAATATTTTAAAAGGTTTAAGCACACGTGCGACCATTCGCGTCAGCCTCGTGTTGAAAACCTTTTTCTTCTTCTTTTAAAAATTAACAAAAAAATTATTATTTTAAAAGGTTTAAGCACACGTGCGACCATTCACGTCAGCCTTGTGTTGAAAACCTTTTTCTTCTTCTTTTAAACATAAAAAAAATATTTTAAAAAGTTTAAGCATACGTGCGACCATTCGCGTCAGCCTTGTGTTGAAAACCTTTTTCTTCTTCTTTTAAAAATAAACAAAAAATTATTTCAAAAGGTTTAAGCACACGTGCGACCGTTCGTGTTGGCCTTGTGTTAAAAACCTTTCTCCTTTTTTTTATAAAAAATACCAAAAAATATAAAATCTTCAAAAAAACCAAAAACATCTTCAAACAAACAATCTTTCTCCCAGAACTACGTGATCCTTGATTCTCCATCAAAAGTAGAGATACGTAGGAGCAAGGTCAACCCTTGTCAGGTTCACTTCTCAAAAATCCAAATATTTTCCAATCTGAATTTCTCAATAATTTCACAAAAATAAAAAAGACATATTTTGTTTCTTTAGAATTTTATTTTCAGGGATGATTAAACATTTTGAAAACCACATCACATTCGCGTATTTAATTAAAGGTACTGCCTTTGGGCAGGCGTTGTAGGGTGCTAATACCTTCCCTACACGTAACCGACTCCCGTACCTAGAATCCGGTTCTCGCAGACCATGCCTTATCGTTTTATGGTTTTTCCGTAGTTTTCCAGAATAAACTATGGTGGCGACTCCAAAAACTCTTTTTCAAAATTCATTTTCTTTTTGGATCGTCGTCCCGTCGTCATCTCGGTTGTGACAATTATCTAAACAAATTCAACCCTCAATTCAAGAGGATATAATGCACACCGATCATTCCATACATCTCATACTTAACAAGACTCATCTGGATTAGGTATGAATGTCGAACTATTGGTAGTCTGTGCACTTGTATGGTACTACTACCACTCTCCAACACCATACAAGGTTAGTCCATCTCAGTTGCCTAGGGCTAAATTCAAAGCCTATAGACAAGAACCTCTAACTACTCTCACCACATGTATAATTCATCTCTACTTAAGAATGAATAACCATTATAGTGTCGAAATAGACCACCATTTCAAAGCTCCATACATTCATACAACAACATCATTAACCAAGGCACTACCATGAAATCTCACCCTGAGTCATGGAATTACGTCCACTAAACATACTTCCAATACATACATAACCTCAAGAATGAAACATTATGTATTTCAATTCATATTACAATTCAATTCATACTCCACAACAAGTAGTATAAACCAATAATTCCAACATTCACATACATTATACACACTTCAAGAAAACATATAAAATCGTAGTTGAAAATTTGATATTTTCGCTTTGCGCACCAAGTTTGTTCATTGAGCGAAACAGAAACAGTGGGTTCTGCTCACTCACCTCTCACTCAGTGGGGAGTTCGCTCAACGTGACTGCATAATTCTACAACACCAAAACTACATAATTTGCACTACTCAACCACTTAAAACCTGTTATATGCATCTTTCCAATCTTCTAACACTCCTACATCATATTATACACTCAAATATACTTAACCCATTGTGTTTAAACCATCATAAACACATTTTCAAATGTCTACTAACAAGATTAAACTTCAAAATCTACTAAACCTCAACTTATGGACCCAAATTGAATTCTACCATTGTGGCACAATTTCAAGTAACTTAGGGACTCTAAAAAGTCCCAAATGACTTAACAAGACTCTCTAAATTGACCATTTAAGCACAAAACCTCTAACTCAAGTTTTCACTAGTTCACTTCCTCAAAAACAATTTGTAAACTAAGGTAAACTACACCTATCTATCACCAAACCTTCTTAACATAGATTTCATCCATTATAAACATCTTAACTACTCATAAAACACTTATAACAAACTTCTCTTACTTCAAACTAGTTCACAACACTTCTCTCATACTCTTCACTACTCAAGACCTCATTTTTAGACCCAAAACAACCTACACCCAATAGTGACCCTTGTCCCAATAATTCAATCATAATTCACTTCATCAACACCAAATTCAACATTAATCTCATCTACAAATAGATTCAACATATTATACATTATTCATCAACACACAAAACATCAAACACCTAATTAATTTCTCTACATTCAATCATAGAACAAAGTTTTACTTCAATAGTTCAATATTCATACATCCTCTAACATACACAATTAGCATCAATTCAAGAAAACTCTAGCTTCCCTTACATATCAAAGAAACTGTCCAATCTTTAAAAAAGCTCCGTCGATTACTTGAACTGCAAGGAATACCTAGACGAACCTACGAAACACCAAATTGAAAACGAACAAAGTTCTTAGAATTCTAGATGAATCAAGAATGTATAGGAGATGCATGATTACACATGCAAAAATAAAAGATTCCTCTAAAATAGATTTAGGAACGAAAAGGAAAAAATGAGTCGAAACTTACTTGCTCTATTGAAGAAACTGATCTGGTAGAAACGTAGACCTTGTTGTCGTTGTCGTGGTCGATTAGGTACCTCCTGATCGTCAAATAAATTACTCGAGAGTTAGAACTCTAGGAGAGAAGGTAGAGAACTCTAGGAAAGTGATTTCTAGAGAGATTGTACGTTTTAAAATAATGAAACTCATTTATAACAAAACTATTTATAATAAAGCCGTTTAATATTAAAATAATCGAGTCTCATTATTTAGACTACCACCACTTCTATAAATACCATTTTCTGGAGTTTTAGAATTTTAATAACTGAAATATTAAAATGATCTAATTAATATAAGTCTATGACTAAGAATATATATGTTATGAAAAGTTAATTATAAACAATATTTTAATGAGAGACTAAATTAAAAATATTAAAATTACATAAGTAACTTACAAAAGTTACTTAAAATTGTTGTGGTTTCCATCTATAGGACAATTACAATTTTTTCTGTTTATTTCTTTTCATCCCATCAAAATAGAAAACCTAAAGTGCTTCATAGTTGAAAAATCATATATCACTTTCATCTATGTTATTCCCAATCATTTCAGTATACTACTTTATAGAGATATTAAAAATTCTTTTTTCATTAAAAGGTTTAATTGTTTATTTATTATTAATGTGTTTTGATACATAATCTAAAGAATATCGATGATTTCTTATTTATTATTTATACGGTATCTAAAGTCATTTTTAAATTATTTTAAATAAAATGAATTTTATATTTTTTGTACATTCCAAAAATATGTTTCTTGATGAAAAATAAGTTAGTGGTTATCTTCCAAGTTAAAGAAAAGGTAATTTTTTCTTGTTTATAATCATAAAAAATATTTTTGAAAATGATTATATGACAATTTATTTCAAATAGGTTGTGAGTTAAATTAAATTTTATATTTTCCTGGCTTATGGTTCTTGTCACGCCCCATTTAATGCTTCATTTTAGTGGAGTACACGTGTCACACCTTCTGGATTCCCTAGGCTAGAGGGAGACAAGGTGTGCAGTGCATTTAATTCCCCGCCCTCGGAAACCGTGCGGCAGTAGAAGGGAATGAGAGCTTCTAGATAGTGGAAGACATGTGGCGTACAGAGAGTGGACCGAGCGGTTTTAGTGGAGGCTGTATTTAAAGTTGAAATTTAAAACTGGTGCCACTTTCTGCATGCAAACTCTTCGTCTTCAACCTTCAGAAATCTCATTTTCTCCTCCTTCTCTCTAAACCTCCAACCTTCTCCCTAGATTTACTCACATTTCTTCCCCTCCGATCATCAACTTCCTTTAGATTAAATACTCCCGGTGCCTAGCTCTACCGTTTGTACTAATCAGAATCTCGTTTGGAGCACTTTGGAATCTTAAAGCCATAGAAGTTGTGTCTTCAAAAGAACTTAGAAGTTAGCTAGATTTAAGGTAAGGGAAGCTTATAAATTTAATTATGATTATTTTTGTATGCATGATTTTATGAGTATATGTTGTTGAATGTATGATCTTGCTGTGGTGAAAATGCATGTTTGATTTGTGGTATGAAATAGGTCATAAGGTTATAAAACTTAGTGAAAATTTGAATCCGTAATCGAAGGGTCATTAGGACCGTTCGGTTTCCCCTGAAACAATTGATCTCATACCTCTGTTGAAACTTAAAATATCTTGTTTAGTTAGTCGTTCGGATTTAACTATTAAAGGACGTCCGATCTTATACTGAACGTCCGACATTGAATTACTTGGTCATAGACTGAGTATTCGGTCTCATACTAACTATTTAGAACGTTCAGTCATACACTGAGAATTCGGCTTCTATTGATGATTCTTTATTTGACAAGTACTAGGTCTTATACCAGTACTTGAATTCTTAAAACGTCCGGTTTATAAATCTATTTATTTGAAAAGTGCTCGGTCTTAGACTGACACTTGTTTCCTAAAGAGTGTTTAGTCTTGTACTGACACTCTACATATTGAAGAGAACTCTTTCATTTTAAAAACGTTTGGTTTGATTGATCTTTCCGTCCAGTTTTCCTTGATTAAGTCCATTGACTTTCATTGTTGAGTTTATATTGATTTTCCGTCCGGTTTTCCTTGATTAAGTCCATTGACTTTCATTGTTGAGTTTATATTGATTTTCCATCCGGTTTTCCTTGATTAAGTCCATTGACTTTCATTGTTGAGTTTATATTGATTTTTTGTTCGGTTTTCCTTGATTAAGTCCATTAACTTTCATTGTTGAGTTTATATTGATTTTCCGTCCGGTTTTCCTTGATCGAGTCCATTGACTTTCATTGTTGAGTTTCTATTGATTTTCCGTCTGGTTATCCTTAATTAAGTCCATTGGTTTTCAATGTTGCGTTTATATTGAGTTTTCGTCCGGTTTTGTTGGTTACGTAAGAGAATTCCAAGGAGGAATGTCTCATGATTTGGAAATGATTTGGTAAAGTATGACTGTGGCCAAGGCTCAGGTTCTGACTCTATCCTGATATTCCGTGATTACGCCTTCTCAGGTAGAGAAGGGTAACTCATGCGTGGGAATGGCAGGAGGTCCTTTAGCCTCAGGGTATTTCTATACTGAGGTGGTTCCACTGGACTAACCTTGGGTGGCGGTCTGTTGAGTGTATCCCAGCCAGGTCCACCCGGGTGCAGAAAGCGGCGAGCATACATAGTCATACCGTCCGGACAGAGTCTAGAGAAAGCGGTTATGATGTTTATGTTCGGTTTGTGATTGATATACTTTGAGTATGTTAGAATGTTTGAACTTGTGCTGAGTGTGGATTATTGAAATGTTTTAAAAGTATATGAAAATGATTAATTAAATTCACATAAGCTTACCCTTATTTTCCTGTCTTGTCCGTGTGTCGTTCGGTCTCAACCGTTCGGTCTATTCTCTTCACTACAATGATCATCCTTTTGGGTGTGAGCAGAGGGTGCTCAAAAAGATACTTTGGAGGACGTCCTGCAGACTGGGTCGCCTTTGGACGTGATGCCGGAGAACTGTGCAGGACCATCTGGTCCTTAGATTAGATGTTTACTTTTGTTTAGAGTAGATAACTGTTCGATTATGTATATTTTGTAAAATTGTTCGGTTAAATATTTTGTGTACATTCTAACTTTGTAAAAAGTTTTAAACTCTATATGATATTTCTTATTCCTCATCCTCCTAACTGCTTATCTCCTAATGTTCTTTATTATTATTTATGTTAACTCCTAGAATAAATTATAGTTTTCAAGCTAGATTTATTGGGATGTTACAGTTCTCCTGAAAAGTTAAAAAAAATATGTATAAAAAAAGTTAAAAGGAGTTAGGAAGAAGTAGCTTTTTTTATTAGCAAAAACTATAAAAATGGGCCTATAATCTAAAACAAAATTTGTAAAATCTAACTTAAATACATGCCTAAAATATGAAGTTCTTCATTATTGGTACAATTCCATGGACTCTAAGTCTAATTCTCCACTGCCATAAAGAAAAGGAAAGAAAAACAAAAAACAAAATCATTGATCATATGCAATTGTTCCTCCCCATCTTCTCACACGACCCTCTGCTTCTTCAGCCTGTGAAATTCATAGCGACAACAATAAAATTAAAGAGAAGATTGTTGATTCCAATTGGAACATTTAACTTCAAACCTTCAACTCTTGCGAGATTAAATTAAAGAGAGGGAGAATAATAAATGATGAATGCACTAACCTCTTTTTTCCAATTGGTTATTGAAGTGATTACTATAAGGATTATGGTCTGCAAAACTATGCCTGCAATCAACCCTGACCAAATACCCTGCATTACACACAGACATGAAGAGTAAGATCAAAAATATTATTACCATGACAATAAATTGCAGAACTTATGTCAAAACATGGTGGGAATCTAAACTCAAAAATAACATAAAGTCAAGAGAATGTAAGGATGGTAAATCACCATTACTCCAAAATTAAGTGTAAATCCCAAGATTATTCCTGCTGGTAATCCAAATACATAGTAGCACCCAATGTTGATGTATGCTACAAGAGATTGCCAACCAGCTCCAACAGCAACACCTAATGAAGTTTTATCATGGAAAAAGTTATGAGATTTAACACACACATATAGCAACAACATGTACTTTATAAATTTTATGCCTTAAAACTTGCATTTAACTTGTGAAAACAAGGATGTGTAATCCTTGATTAGATATGTAATTTGAGAGTTTTTAGTTTGTGGGAGTGACTAACCAGATAGGACTGGTTGAAGGCTGTTTAGAAGCACAGTGAAACCGAGCAAAGAAGCAAGCTTAGTTGTTTCATAGGCAACTGCAGAGCTGGTGGTAAACAAGTAGGGAAAAAAATCCTTTGTTGATAGCACTACGATCATTACCACAAAACCTATGGCCACTGATGTGATTGAAACCACCCACACTGAAAACTTTGCAGCCTTGAAATCACCAGCACCAAGTTCATTTGATACTCTCACACTGTCCATCAATTACAACAAAGTCATTTAGAATATTATTCTTCACTCACTATTCAGTAAAAAAAGTCTAAAATAACATAAGTAAAAAGGTTTTTCTTTATTAGTGTTATCAGAACGTACCTTATAGCAGCATTGAACCCAATTGCAATCATGGCATCCCAACCATTTAGGTTCATACTACAAACATCAAAACAAGTATTAGTACTCGATTTTAATATCTCAAGAAGCACTAAAAGCACTATTTTTTTGTGATGAAACAAAAAGGGTCTAAAGTTTTTTAAGCCATTGTATTTTCAACTTCTGCAACACAAAAAGACTTTGGAGGGTCAGAAAATTATTCACCAGATAGATATGGCATCAACAGCTATCAGAGGATTTTCCAAACGCCCTGTTATCACCACTAATATCATCAAATACCAGATCTCCAAGCTGCCACAATATTCATTTCAGGAGTTCAAATTTAGCACAAAACATAATAAAGTTCAATGCAGAAAATTAAGCAGGCTAGTGAAAATACCATAGCATAACAGCTGAAGCCAGAGAAAGCTTCATAAAACCAAACAAGTCCACAAATGCTAGCCATGTGAATCCAGTCCATGCTCCATCCGACTTTGTGATGACAATGTAGAGCAATTGTGCAATCACAATCAACCACCATGATGTGTTAAGAGTGATAGCTGCTCCAATCAGACCCCACCCCAACTTCAGTATAAGAAGCCAACTAAAAACTGTGTGCAACACCAAAACACCTACTGATACCCATAACATGACAAGCACTTTCCCTTGTGCCTGCAAAAACTTTTGGATTGGAAAGTTTATAGCATATGCAAATAACTGGGGTATCATCCACAGAGCAAATTTTCCTGCCAAAACAAAGCAGATTGAGTTCATAATATTTAAAGTGAGTGTTTTGAAGAGAAATTTGAAAGTGAGTTGTGTAACCTGCAGCATGTGAGATCTCAGATGTTTGTCCAAACAACACTAAAATTGGGGGTGACCAAATATAAATAGGTAACATAATAAGTGCACTGATGAACAAGATGACCCATGATCTCTGCATGTACACTCCCAACATCCTGATCTGCCCTGCACCGTAAGCTTGCCCACACAGAGTCTCCAAGGCACTTCCCATTCCCAACTTATCACAACACCAACAACATAAACAATCCATCAAAATAAAAAAAAAATGTATTAAATTGAAGTCATTAAGAAGGCCCTAATAAAGATTTTGCATGCAAATATAATTTTCTTTTATGTCTAAGAAGATTAAAATGTATTAAATTCGTTATACAAAATACGACATCTTTAGCATAATTTTTAAATAAAATATGTAGTAAAACACACAGAAAAGGCCTTTAACGTCACTCTTTAGACGTCTGACCCTCGAATATCCAAAGTAAAAAATGAAATGTGGCATTTTCCGTAAGTTATTATTAGAAGTGGGAGAACCGACGTATGTTATTATTAGAAGTGGGTTTTAGGCCTAACTCAACCCCACAAAACTGGCTTGTAAGGTGAGGTTTGCACCTCACTTATATATTATAATTTGGCCTTATCTCTAGTCGATGTGGGACTTCCAACACATCCCCTTCACGCTGAGATATAGACATCTCGTGCGTGATAGTAGAAATTGGGTGGTCTAATACTGGCCCGACAACGGGTGAAATAGAAAGAGAAATGCCCACTCAGAACTCGCTAGGATAGGCTTTAACCATGGCTCTGATACCATATTAGAAGTGGTTTTAGGCCTAACTCAATCCCACAAAACCGGCTTGTAAGGTGAGGTTTGCACCTCACTTATATACTATAATTTGGCCTTATCTCTAGTCGATGTGGGACTTCCAATAGTTATGGGGGAATCGACTTCTAAATACTCAGCCTAGAAATTTAAAAAGTCACTTTTTAATTCCATTTAGACGTCTGATCGTGCCACTCCGACTTCTAAATCCATTTAGACGTCTTTTGTGGGGGGAACCGACGTCTGTAGATGTCCTGTTATGGCAGGAACCGACTTCTAAATACTCAACCCAGAAATTTAAAAAGTCACTTTTTGACTCCATTTAGACGTCTGATCCTGTCATTCCAACTTCTAAAGCCATTTAGACGTCGGTTGGGGGGAACCGACGTCTGTAGACGTCTGTTATGGGGGGAACCGATTTCTAAATGTTTGCATTAAAACACTGCGAACGCGAGGCAACATTTATGCGCACTGACTGTTCATCATCTTCCTCGCATTTTCTCTCCACATGCTACATTTTTCAGGTTCTTTTCTCACTTTTGCATTGTTTCAAATTAATTTTACTCTGATTACATTACTCTTTGATGAATTATCTTTCATTTCAATCGATTAAAAAGTGTTTTCATTGGGTTTTGGTGCAGTTTTGCTTGTATCCTAAGGCAACGATTTCTTGAGTTTTGCAATTCTCCAATTCCCTCCACTACATTTTTAAAACCATTGAATACAAAAAAAAATGTACAATCCATTCTCTTTAACTAAAATATAAAGTTGTAAACTCGAATCACCGTGAGGCAAGATCAACCCAAGAAGCGAAGAAAGATCCAATCAAATACGGTGACATTTTAGATGTCTGACCTATAGAGTTTGACGTCTCATTAATGTCACCACAAAGACGTCGGATTGGGATCTGACGTTAAAAGCCCAAAATAACAAACGTCTAAAGCTCTTTCTACACTAGTGACACAAATTCTTTATAATAAAATAGTGACTAAAACATAATCTTTTTTCTTTAAATTAAATATTTTACTATCTTTAGTAAATTTCCTACAACACTTATAATATAGATTGACTTTTTTTTCACTGTATTTTATAACTTTAGTAAATTTACTACAACCGTGAATATCACTTTTGAAACAAATGCAAAAAGACTCCACCACACTACTGAAGCTTGTATTCAGATCTAGCTTTTAGTAAATGAAGTCGTGTTAATTAATACTTTGCCAAAATATAGCACTGGGATGACAAAAAAATTCACGCCCGAAAACATCCGTGGATAAAATCTGCGACGGATAGTTGGTACAGCGGATATTTACTATCCGCTTGTTGCGGGTAGAAAGTTTTTTAATACCCACTTATAAATGGGTCGAGTGCGGGTATTATATTATCCGTACCCGCGGATGTCCGCTACCCGCAAAAAATAAAAATAAATATTTAATTTATATTTTATTAAGTTAAATTTAATTAAAATTAAAATTAATTTATATTTTATAAGCTTAAATTTAATTAAAATTAAATTTTAATTTATATTATAATTTTTGTAATTTTATTTAAATTTTATTTTAATAATTTATAAAAAATATATTTTTTTAAATATTTGTGAGTATCTGCAGGTATCCACGGGTATCCGTGGGTTTTAAAATATCCACATATATTTTTTAAGTGGATATGCATGTAGGTAGCGAGTGGAATAAAGAGTGATTTTTTTTGTTGGGTTGAATTGGGGGTAGAATTCCAGGTAGGCACTATCCGTGTCTAGGGATGACAAAAAAATTTGAGGGCATGGGTATCCGCGAGTAAAACCCGTGGCGGGTAGTTACTATCCGCAGATATTTACTACTCGCAGGTAACGGGTAGTGGATATTTTAATACCCGCTTCTAAACGGGTCGGGTACGAGTAGTATACTACCCGACCCGCAGGTACCCGTTACCCGCAAAAAATAATAAAAAAAATAATTTATATATTTTTTAATTAAATTTAATTCAAAATAAAATAAAATTATATTTTATTAAGTTAAATTTAATTAAAACTAAATTTTAATTTATATTATTTTTTTTTTGTAATTTTATTTAAATTTTGTTTTAAAATGCATAAAATATTTCTTTTGTATTTTTTGTAGGTATCCACGGATTTTAAAATACCTGCTGATATTTTTTAAACGAGTATTCGACGAATAGCGGATCAGGTGACAAATATATTTTTATTCGACAGGTCGAGTTGTGGGTAAGCACTATCCGTGCTCGACTCCATTTGTTGTTACATACAAACATATTTTTATTCATGAATGGATATAAATAAAATAATTATATGTGAGACAGATATTTATTTATTTTGTAAAAAATATAATTCTTTATTTTTATCATTTGACTAAATAAATCGGAGTACTCAAGAAGATTGAAGAAAAATATCATTAACAATACATAAAAATTTAAAAAAAAAAAAACCTTTCAGCTTTATTACATTATGTTATTTCACAAATTATGCAGACAGTGCCACCGAGAAAACCAAACAAATTATGCAGACAAATCTCCAAAGAAAACCAGATAAATTATGCAGACAGTTCTCCGAAGAAAACCAGACAAATTATGCAGACAGTGTGTGCTCCCCAGAAAACCAAACAAATTTCTTCGTGACATTATGGCAAACTGTTGAAGAAAATCGAAAAAGAGAAGGCATGAAATGGAAGACAAAGGTAGTTTGAGGGTACCATGACGCCAAAAGCAAGACCTGCAATGACAGAATTTTCTACAGAAACTGCTGCAAGAGCAAGATCACCAACTTGGCCTGCAAAAGTTTGAGTGAGTGCACCGAGCGAGTACTGACATATACAGGTGATGATAGCGGGACCTGCTAGTCTCCATAGCTTCTTTGATTCAAAAGCAAAACTCTTAACAGCAAATTTCAGTGTCTTCTCCTCAGCAGTGTGAGGGTTCTCAGTGTTCTCTAGCAAGGGAATGTCCATTGACATGTTTGGTTTCTTGAGCCACTTGTTCTGTCACTGATATTGCTTTCACTTCGAAAACTCAGAATTTCTGGTGTAGCTTTTATATAGTGTTGGGGAGTGTTGAAGTTGTAACTGAGATAATGAGAATAGCAAGTTCAGAGATGTAGAGGTTTTACCAACTAAAAAAATAGAACTAGAATAAAAGGATTATTTTTTTTTAAAGTGTTTGAGGTTGAATATTTATTTTAAATAATTTTTTTCACCTTTTAACTTTCCTTTTTGTTATTCAAATATTTTAATGAATCAAGTATACTTAGATATTTTCATACTTAGTCAGTATTCGATACTAATTAATATTATAATAAATGCAACGTGAAAATTTCAATTATTATATATTTTTATATAGATTTATAGATTTTTCTCATAAACTTTTTATTATAATCAATTTAATTTAGTTGAATGATTAATTAAATTCATGGACAGTTATTAATTTCCCCAATTCAAACAATCGATTTGAAATAATTCGAATTATACTTATTGATACATATAGTTTCTCCATTTGAAATAATTTGATGGTATATATATAGCGGTTGATAGATATACATTACATCAAGTTTATTATGATTAATTGCTCTTAAAAATTCAATTTTGAATTTAGTTTTATAGAGATGATAAACTTTTGTATAAATTTCATTTCGATAATACCAAGTTACGTCAATATCATGAAAATACAATATCTTACCAAATTAATATATTCTAATTTTGTGTATCTTTTTCTTTCATGACTTCTCTCATTTCTTTTTTCATAAACATATTCTAATTAAAATCTGACTGTGTACAGTGTCCTATATCAGAATTTACTTTAAGAAAATTACTTTTATATTAAAATTTCCCTACTCTTCGGTTTTTCTGTATGAGTATTTTGATATTTTACCAGATCTTGAGTTAAGAACGGCTGTAAATGAATGTTTATATGATGATAAAATATCAAGAATGCAACCAACAAAAATTTAATTATGACATATAATTTATTTCTTTTGTACATACTAAACTTTATGTTTGGTTTAGTGTATGACTGTTCCACACTTTGGATAAATTATCTGAAATTAATATTATAATATTTTTTATGTTAATAGTTGAATATTTTTATTAATTAAAAAATATTGAAAATTATAAAATTATATTAAATTAAAGTTAAAATTTTAAAATAAATACTAAATATTAAGGATTATAGTTAATAATAATTTAAATGTATTATATATATATATATATATATATATATATATATTAAAGATACAATCGTAATAAAATTTTTATTATAAAACAAACTTAATAACATTATTTTAAATAACTTAAAATTAAAACATTAATAAAATGGTAAAGTTTAGATTAATATGCTTTCAGATTGGTATTTCTGTAAGTGTTGGAAGAACATTTTAGAAGTATATATTTAATTTGTTTCCAAAAATACTATTTCGGTATGTTTAGGTTTAAACTCTTGGATGGTCTGTCTTCATAAGAATCTAAAGTGGATTCTTATTTTTGTAATGGTCTCAATTGAGTCATAATATTTGTAAAATTGAGTCAATTTTGTCATATTCGTTTAAGTTGTCATAGACGACGCTAAACTTTGATGACGTGTGGAATTTGTTTTAGGTGAATAGTTTATGACATGACACAAAATTTAATTGGAAATATTAAAGGATTGAGATTCCTCCATTATGTTCATCACCATTCACCGTCAATTTCGGATTGGGATTCCGGCCTAGGGTGGTGGCTCCGTTGAATTCTCCCATCAACCGAAATTTGTATTTGAACTCGCGTCTGCAACAGCGATTTTACTCTTATAAATTAAATTTATAAATCAAATGGACCAAAAATCACAAACAAAGATGCAAAACAGATCACCAGAAACGAAAGGGCAGAAGAACAAAAGAGAACCCTGCTTCAACAAAATCAAGCATCAACACTGAAAAGGATCAGATAACTTTGCCAAAAGAAATTTAAAAGGAAGAAAGTTTAAAAGAAATTTAAATCAAGCATCTACTTCGTCAGCGAATAATGTTCTCTCCACCGGGAACATCTGCCCCTTCGGGAAGATCTTGAAGACTGGATGGGGATGGTGGCGAATCGGAGTAGTAGAAGCTATGTTTTGGGGTACGACATGGGGAGCATAATGCGCGGCAGCGGGAAGGCGAACTCCACCTCGGAAGCTTCCAGATCTTGATTCGAAGATCCACCTTACACTCGGAGTCCACCACGGAAGCCACTGCCGCAGGCTTGTCGACGGGAATTGTTCCTCTGATTTCGTCGCAAGTTACTCGAATTCCCACCTTCTTGCTCTTGAGCCAATCCATCTTCATCTTCACCTTGGTATCCATCTATATCTCAACGGGGAAACCCTTCTTCATCTTCAAACTCGATCTCAGGTTAGTCAATGAATCAGTGTCCAAATCTTGCAAACCGGACAGCACCGCGCAGAGGCTCGTCTAGTTGTTTTTGTTGGATGTAAAGGTCATAACAGAGTCGTTCCAATAGGGACAAAGTTGGAGAAGACTGTAACGACAAAGGGGTCGTAGAAGAAAATAAGGTGGTTGTTGGGGGGGGGTTTGGCGATGAAAGTGAGGTTAAAGAGTGTGACGAGGTGCTAGGGAGAGTCAGCCGAAGAGGTGAGGTTCATCTTGACAATGCAAAGGTTGGTGAAGGAGAATTCGGGACAGTGTGGGCGGTACAAAAAAACCAGAAATAGCAGGAACTCTAAATCAATTTCATCAGTTCGTCTTCGTCGTGCAATGCCTCCATAGCTGCTGAGATTCAAAAATCTCTACGATCCTCCTACATGGCAATAATAAGAATCCCAAACTTGCAGAGTAGGGGAACCCTTCCACCATGAAATCAATCTCCTTCGCGCCTCCCCTATGTGTGATGGCACAACCTTTTCCTCCCATCTGCAGAATAAAAAATCCTAATTTGTCATGTCATAATTCTTTATTTTAAATAAAAATTTCGCTTAATCAAAGAAAGCACATCATCATAAACACGTAATCAAAGTTTAACGCTATCTGTGACAATTTAACGGATAGGATAAAATTAGTTCAAATTTACAAATATTATAACCTAATTGAGACAATTACAAAAATAAAAACCTACTTGAGATTCTCATAAGACCATCCGAAAGTTTAAGCCTAATGTATATTTACCGAAAAACCAATCCGAAATAGTAAATGCGTTTTTTATATAACACTCTAATTCTTACACATTAAAAGAGTTTGATACATTTTTAAATATTAAAATTATGTAATTTAAAGTTACAAAATATAGATACAATACAACAAAATAGAAAATCCAAATTCCCTATGCATCATTTATTGGTCTCGATTTCCACGAGAGATGATAAAAAAAATCAGTTTCTTATTTTTCCAACGAAGCAATTGCGACAACATAAGAAAAACAAATTCAGTCTGAATCTGACTGTTGAAAAAGAAAATTCATCTTTCTAAACTGGAAAAGTGAAGCATCACGGAAAGCAAGAAAGCCAAATATACAAATACAAAAGGTCTATTTATAAAAAGAAAAATTGAAAATGATGATTTGACAACTCTTTCCCTATATATAATAAATTAACAGGTTTTTTTATGACCAATAATATTTAAAATAATTAATAAAAAGTAAAAGGTAATTAAATAAATAATTGAAAAAGTTAATTAAGCATTAAATAGAGTTGTCAAAGGTCATCCTGCCGGTCTACCACAGATTGATAACTTAGTGAAGTCAACCTAATTCAGTTCATTTATTAGTGAGCAAGAAAAATTTGAATCCGGTCCGCACACCACAGATTGGTGGGTAAACGAGTTGGCTCACTGACTCACTTCATTACATTTTTTTTAAATAAAAAAAATTATAAACTTTCTATAATTCAAATTTAAACAAAATTCACTTCCAAAGTTCACTCCCAAGATGTTTAATTAATTTTAAGAATAGGGAACTTAAATAATTTTTTCAAGCAAAAAAAGTAATAATTTTTTTTTATAAAATCAAATTTAAATTTTAATAAAATAAAATTAGGTTGGTGGGTTGGTGGGCCAGTCCAACCTGGCCCACCACGGATTCAACCTACATGAGCTGGATTTAAATAAGTGGGATTGAAATTTGACCTGCATAAAGAAAAATATAATTTTTTCAAACTCAATCCGGCTCAAACTTATGGTGGACCGAATTGATCCGCAAATTGCGATCCATTTTGACCGCTCTAACATTAAATTAGAATTTGATGATTATTGTTGAAAATTTGCAAAATGGCAACATGTAAGTACACTAGCATGCTGAATACAACGAATGACAAAGCTAAAAGCAAAGGAAGAGAGGTATGAATGGCACGTAAAGTCAAAGGCATCTTAATGAAAAACACATGAGAAATGGTACACACATTTTTATATTTATGTGAGTATAAAGATAAAATGGCTATAAAAGTGTAAACTTTTATATTTTGTCAAAAAAAAGAAAAGAATAAAAAATAAATAAGGATAATATCAAATGAATGTAAAATATTTAGATGTGTCAAAGAATCATTTTTCAAAACATTTAGAATAATGGTACCGTGATACACTTTTACATTCATTTGACACAAAATCCAAAAGTAAAATGGTCATAATTGTGTAAAATTTTAAATTTTTTTAATAAATAAAAGAATAAAAAATAAGTAAGAATAGTATCAAATAAATATAAAAAATTTAAACGTGTAAAAAAAATATTTTTCAAACATTTAGAGTGTTCTGACAACAAGCATCTCTTTGTTTTATTCAAGAATTTGAGTAACACTAAAAAATGAAAAAAATAATGAATATTTGTAGTTTTCAAATTTAGACTTCATGTTTTGCTCTAATAATGTTAAATTGTTTTTGGTCTTGAGGTTATTAAATAATTTCAAAGAGTTAATATTTATGTTTAAACAGGATAAATAACTTAAATACTAAATATAAATATAAAGTATATTTTGATAAATTAAATTTAAAATATGTAATACTAGTTAATTAAATAATTATATTTTTTATTTTAAAATTAAAAACTAAACTGTATCAAAATTTATGAAAAATAAATTCAATTTCACTTTAAATATTAAAAATTAAAAGTATATTTATTTTATTAAAAAATAAAATTAAAAGTGTTTTAATTTTTAAATTTAATAGAATAAGTATATTTAAATGTTACCAAATTAATGCATTCTAATTTTGTGTATCTTTTTCTTTCACGACTTCTCTCATTCTTTCTCATTTCTTTTTTCACAAACATATTCTAATTAAAATCTATCAGAATTTACTTTAAGAAAATTACTTTTATATTAAAATTTCCCTACTCTTTGGTTTTTATGTATGAGTATTTTGATATTTTACCATATCTTGAGTTAAGAACGGCTGTAAATGAATGTTTATATGATGATAAAATATCAAGAATGCAACCAACAAAAATTTAATTATGACATATAATTTATTTCTTTTGTACATATTAAACTTTATGTTTGGTTTAGTGTATGACTGTTCCACACTTCGGATAAATTATCTGAAATTAATATTATAATATTATTTATGTTACTAGTTGAATATTTTTATTAATTAAAAATTATTGAAAATTATAAAATTAAATTAAATTTTATTTTTTTAAATAAATACTAAATATTAAGGAGTATAATTAACAATAATTTATTTATATATATATATATATATATATATATATATATATATACATATTAAAAGATACAATCGTAATAAATTTTTTATTATAAAACAAACTTAATAATATTATTTTAAATAACTTAAAATTAAAACATTAATATAGACAAAAAAAAATTAACCTTCGTCTAAAGGATTTGTTCCATACAATCAATAATTTTACATAAAAATGAAATAAATTTTAAATATCGTTCTCTTTCGTATGCGATATTATTTCAATAAACTTAAAATTATAACAATTTTCTTTTTCCGTTAAATATTGATCATGTTACATTTATTTATTTTTTACTTACGATGTTTTCTTTCCATTCCAATTTCAGCAATATACGGAAATGAGTGTTGATTATGACCTCTTTGTACGGAAGGAAGTTAATTTGGAAACCGTGATTCAGTGAGAGTTGCTTGCTACCAACTGCTGGCTACGTCCAACGTTCCATGTAGAGTTGGTTGGATTTAAATATTACACTATTATTAGAGAAAAATTATATTGAAAAGGTGTTTAAAAGTGTAAATATGGAAATACTAGGAGACAACAATGTCTTAATAATACCTAAAAGAAATTTTGAAGTTCAAGAAATGTAGAAGGTTTTCTATCTATCTATTATAGAAAGTTTGATATATGTCTAAGTGTGTTCACATTCATATATAATATACATAGAAGTATTAACCAAATATTTAAGAAATCCAAAAATAGATAATTGGAAAACAAAAAAAAAAATGATGAGGTATTTACAAATAATGAAGGACTATATGCTTACATAAAGGAGGTTAGACCAATTGGTAATGATTGGATATTCTGATTCGGATTTTGAAGGATGACAAGATAGTTTGAGATCTATTTCAAATTAAATTTTTATACTAGTTGATTGTGCGATTTTTTGAGAGAGCGTTAAGAAAACCCTTAGAGTTTCATCCACTTTTGTTTACAAAATTTGTAGCTTGCTATGAGATATTAAATCATGGAATATGACTGAAGAATTTTATTATAAGACTGTGTATTATGGAAAGAATTGAATGACTACTTAATTTATATTGTGACAACAAATCGACTCTAATATATTATAATAACAATAGAAGCTCGAGCAAGTTAAAATGTATTGTTATCGAGTTTCTCATTGTTAAAAGAATGATACAAAATAATCAAATTTTCATAAAACACTTGGGCACAAACTCCATGATAGCATATCCTCTTACTAAGAGTCTTCTACCCAAGATCTTTCGTAAACATGTCGCTCATATGGGTATTTTATAGTTTAAGAAATCTTTGGTTTAGTGAAAGTTAATCACTTTTATGTGTTTTATGTTCTATGTTAGATTTTATGTATGATTAGATTGATTTAGACACATTTTGTTATATATATATATTTGTTATATATATATATTATATAATACATAATTAAATGTGTTAGAGTAATTATTTTATTAACCAAAATATTAAAATGATCTAATTAATATAAGTCTATGACTAAAAGCATATATGTCATTGAAAAAGTTAATTATATGGATTCTATAAACAATATTTCAATTACATAAAGTAACTTAGAGATGTGTTATGGTTTTCCATCTCTAGGACACTTATAATGTTTTCTGTTTATTTCTTTTCATCCCAAGAGAAAACCTAAAGTGTTTCATAGGTGGAAAATTAGATTCCACTTTCGTTTATGTTGTTTCCTATTGTCAATCCAGATACATTTCAGCATAATGCTTTATAGAGATATTGAAAATTGCTCTTTTAATTAAAAAGGTTTAATTACTTATTTATTATTGATATGTTTTGATGCATAATCTAAAGAATATGAATGATTTCTTATTTCTTATTTATACGAGTATCTAAAGTCATTTTAAAATTATTTTAAATAAAATGAATTATATATTTTTTGTACATTCTAAAATATGTTTCTTGATGAAAAACAAGTTAGTGGTTATCTTCCAAGTTAAAGAAAAGTAATTTTTTTTCTTGTTTATAATCATAAAAAATATTTTTGAAAATGATTATACGAAAATTTATTTCAAATAGGTTGAGTTAAATTAAATTTTAGATTTTGCTGGTTTCTGGTTCTCCTAAAAAGTTAAAATAAATATGTATAAAAAATTTAAAAGGAATTAGGAAAAAGTAGCTTTTTTATTTAGCAAAAACTATAAAAATGGGCTATAATCTAAAGCAAAATTTGTAAAATCTCACTCAAATACATGCCTAAAATATGAAGTTCTTCATTATTGGTACAATTCCATGGACTCTAAGTCTAATTCTTCACTGCCATAAAGAAAAGGAAAGAAAAACAAAAAACAAAATCATTGATCATATGCAATTGATCCTCCCCACTTTCTCACACGACCCTCTGCTTCTTCAGCCTGTGAAATCCATTGCGATAACAATAAAATTTGAACATATAAGATTACTTACAACAAATTTTAACAGAAGAGAAGATTATCGATTTCAATTGGAACATTTAACTTCAAACCTTAAACTCTTGCAAGATTAAATTAAAGAGAGGGACAATAATAAATGTAGAATGTGCTAACCTCTTTTTTCCAATTGGTTATTGAAGTGATTACTATAAGGATTATGGTCTGCAAAACTATGCCTGCAATCAACCCTGACCAAATACCCTGTATTACACACAGACATGAAGAATAAGACAAAACTATTATTATTACCATGACAATAAATTGCAGAACTTATGTCAAAACATGGTGGGAATCTAAACTCAAAAATAACATAATGTCAAGAGAATGCAAGGATGGTAAATCACCACTACTCCAAAATTAAGTGTAAATCCCAAGATTATTCCTGCTGGTAATCCAAATACATAATAGCACCCAATGTTGATGTATGCTACAAGAGATTGCCAACCAGCTCCAACAGCAACACCTGATGAAGTTTTATCATGGAAAAAGTTATGAGATTTAACACACATATAACAACACCATGTACTTTACAAATTGTATGCCTTAAAACTTGCATTTAACTTGTGAAAAAAAAGGATGTGTAATCCTTGATTGGATGATGTAATTTGATAGTTTCATAGCTTTTGGGAGTGACTAACCAGATAGGACTGGTTGAAGGCTGTTTAGAATTGCAGTGACACCGAGCAAAGTAGCAAGCTTAGTTGTTTCATGGGCAACTGCAGAGCTGGTGGTAAACAAGTAGGGAAAAAAATCCTTTGTTGATAGCACTACGATCATTACCACAAAACCTATGGCCACTGATGTGATTGAAACCACCCACACTGAAAACTTTGCAGCCTTGAAATCACCAGCACCAAGTTCATTTGATACTCTCACACTGTCCATCAATTAAAACAAAGTCATTTAGAATATTATTCTTCACTCACTATTCAGTAAAGAAGTCTAAAATAACATAAGTAAAAGGTTTTTTCTTTATTAGTGTTATCGTGTTATCAGAACGTACCTTATAGCAGCATTGAACCCAATTGCAATCATGGCATCCCAGCCATTTAGGTTCATACTGCAAACATCAAAACAAGCATTAGTACTCAATTTTAATCTCTCTAAAAGTACTAAAAGCATTTTTTGTGTGTGTTGAAACAAAGGGTCTGAAAATATTTTTAAGCCATTGTATTTTCAACTAATGCAACACAAAAAGACTTTGGAGGGTCAGAAAATTATTCACCAGATAGATATGGCATCAACAGGTACCAGAGGATTTTTCAAACGCCCTGTTATCACTATCAGTATCATCATATACCAGAACTCCAAGCTGCCACAATATTCATTTCAGAAGTTCAAATTTAGCACAAAACATAATCAAGTTCAATGTAGAAAATTAAGCAGGCTAGTGAAAATACCATAGCATAACAGCTGAAGCCACAGAAAGCTTCATAAAACCAAACAAGTCCACAAATGCTAGCCATGTGAATCCAGTCCATGCTCCATCTGACTTTGTGATGAGAATGTAGAGAAATTGTGCAATGACAATCAACCACCATGATGTGTTAAGAGTGATAGCTGCTCCAATCAAACCCCACCCTAGCTTCAATATAAGAAGCCAGCTAAAAACTATGTGCAGCACCAAAACCCCCACTGATACCCATAAGATGACAAGCACTTTCCCCTGTGCCTGCAAAAACTTTTGGATTGGAAAGTTTATAGCATATGCAAATAACTGGGGTATCATCCACAGAGCAAATTTTCCTGCCAAAACAAAGCAGATTGAGTTCATAATATTTGAAGTGAGTGTTTTGAAGAGAAATGTGAAAGTGAGTTGTAACCTGCAGCATGTGAGATCTGAGATGTTTCTCCAAGCAACACTAAAATTAGGGGTGACCAAATATATATAGGTAACATAAGAAGTGCAGTGGTGAACAAGATGACCCATGATCTTTGCATATACACTCCCAACATCCTGATCTGCCCTGCACCAAAAGTTTGCCCACACAGAGTCTCCAAGGCACTTCCCATTCCCAACTTATCCCAACAACAACAACATAAACAATCCATCAATTTTAATCAAATAGTGACTATAAAACATAATCTTTTTTCTTTAAAGTAAATATTTTACTGATTTTAGTAAGTTTTCTACATTTTTCATTGTATTTTATAGCTATTCATACGTGAATATCACTTTTGAAACAGTTGCAAAAAGAAAAGTTTGTGATCATGACGTGAAAACTTTCCCCGCCACACCACTGAAACCTATATTCAGTTTGAGCTTTTTTAGTAAATGAAGTCGTGCTTAGTAATACTTTGCGAAAATATAGCACTGCTTACGTACAAACATGTTTTTATTCATAAATGCATATAAATAAAATAATTATATGTGACAGATATTTATTTATTTTGTAAAAAGTATAATTCTTTCAACTTTATTACATTATCATTACTTATAATATTTACAAATTATGCAGACAGTGCCATGTAAACCAAACAAATTATGCAGACAGTTCTCCCAAGAAAACCAGACAAATTATGCAGACATTGTGCTCCCCAGAAAACCAAACAAGTTTCTTTATAACATTATGGCAAACAGTTGAAGAAAATGAAAAAAAAAAAAAGGCATGAAATGGAAGATAAAGGTAGTTTGAGGGTACCATGACGCCAAAAGCAAGACCTGCAACGACAGAGTTTTCTACAGAAACTGCTGCAAGAGCAAGATCACCAACTTGGCCAGCAAAAGTTTGAGTGAGTGCACCGAGCGAGTACTGACATATACAGGTGAGGATAGCAGGGCCTGCTAGTCTCCATAGCTTCTTTGACTCAAAAGCAAAACTCTTAACAGCAAATTTCAGTGTCTTCTCCTCAACAGTGTGAGGGTTCTCAGTGTTCTCTAGCAAGGGAGTGTCCATTGACATGTTTGGTTTCTTGAGCCACTTAGTTCTGTCACTGATATTGCTTTCACTTTGAAAAATCAGAATTTCTGGTGGCGTTGAATATCAGACAAACTGTGGTTTAGCTTTTATATAGTGTTGGAGAATGTTGAAGTTGGAACTGAGATAATAGGAATGGCAAGTGCAGAGATGTAGAGGTTTTACCAACTGCAATAATAAGTATTAAAGAAGGCTTCGGAATGGTATTAAAGGTATTATGGCCACTGCAGAAATTTGAGGTACTCTTTTTTTATATAAATAGAAAATTTTAATTTAATTTAACCCTGATTTTTAAGTTTTATCTTTAAAATTTTCAAAATTATAATAACATGTATATATAGTCATAGAATTAAAACAATATAAAATTTTAAAATTATAAAAGTAGATGTCCCGAAAACACATGATAGATATACAATACATCAAGTTTATTATGTTTAATTGCTCTTAAAAATTCAATTTTGAATTTAGTTTTATAGAGATGATAAACTTTTGTATAAATTTCAATTCGATAAAACCAAGTCACGTCAATATCATGAAAATAGAATTTGTTACCAAATTAATGTATTCTAATTTTGTGTATCTTTTTCTTTCACCCACACTTCTCTCATTCTTTCTCATTTTTTTAGATATGTTGTATTTATTATGTTTCTTTTTTCTATTAGTAAGAAATATAAGTAGAAATTTTGTAATTATGAGACTGAAATTTATACCGAGAGAAGAAGATTCCACAATATGAATTGGATATATGTATTTTTTTTTTTAAATTGGGAAGATTGTTATCTAATTAAGTATTGTAAAAAGAAAGTAAATACATTTTTTCAAAATTTGTTTTTAACATTATTCGTCTATATGAATGTTTATATGATGATAAAAATATCAAAACCAAAAAAAAAATAAAAAATTATGACATATAATTTATTTATTTTGTACATATTAATCATGTTACATTTAATTTTTTTTACTTATGATGTTTTCTTTCCATTCCAAGTTCAGCAATATACGGAAATGAGTGTTGATTATGACCTCTTTGTACGGAAGGAAGTTAATTTGGAAACCGTGATTCAGCGGCGGATGTTCCAGGTATGGTTGGATTTCATTGCATTTTTCATTTGTTTTACCTAATATTTTAAATATATATTTAGTTAATACTTATTTAAATAAATTATGCTTATTCATCTATACAAATGTTTTATAAAAGCATGCTTCTGACTAAATATCATTACTTTCTTTTTTATAACATACTGCAATCCAAATAAATCACAAAACTAGTTTGGAGAAAACTTGGTAAAATTGAAAAATAGCAAAAACATAATTCAGAATAAGACAATAAAAAGCGCAAAACATAAGATTGTTTTTTAAAAAAAAACTGTGATTGATTTTTCTAGGATTTTCATTTTATTTTATTTATTGTAAACATGGTTTTGTTATTAGTGATATACAATGTTGTATACTACTGAAATTTAGATTTAAACACTATGGTATATCTAATTTGGGATGCATTTCAATTGCTAAGAACTTATGAACAGTGTTTTATTGTTGGATCATAAGCAAATATGATTACACTAAGATCTCTTAATCCATATTCTTCATTTTTTTTTTGTTTTGCCATTATCTTTCATACTTGTAAGATCTCTTAATTTAAGCATATGAATCCAACAAAAGTGCAAACTTTCTTTAAAACGACAAAAAAAAAAAAATACTCCCTATTTATTTAATAAGATCCCAGATGATCAGAATCTGGAAAACTCATTCTGAAAGTTTCTAGCCACAAATATGTTGGCCATTACAGCTGGAGAATGTACATAATTGCTTTCTTTTTACCAAATTTACATATTGGTGCTCATTGGCATAAAATAATAGCTTTTCAACTGTAATGACAGATTCATTGACGATGCAACAAAGTAGCTTCTTCCAACAAAAGTAATACTACCAGTTTTAGCTTCATAGTTTTTTCCACATTGGTGTAAAACTTGTTCTAAGAGTCTAGGTAAAGGATTTCAGCTTGTCTTGAGGCTCTCCTACACCGCAACAGTTGTCTCATCAGTTCTGTTCCTATGTTTGAAACAGGAATCACAGTCATCCTTTCCAACATAGGACAGTGTAGAAGTAGAAAGCTGATAAAATCCAGTTCAGGTTTGATACCAGATATGCCATCTATCTTCACTTTTCTCATACGCATTTCTGGACAAGAAAAAAACACATCTTCCCAACAATAGTTGTGCGTTATCATAAGAGTCTGCTCCTCCTGTCGAGCCTGCATGCCATCACAATTCACAATTGCAACCATTTCAGCAACACCCAAATGTCCAACACTGAACTGATTTGAAAATTCTAGAGCTTAATAACTTCACTGAAAAAATGAATCAGTGTGTGGGACAGCAAAACAGTAAGCAAAGATCAGTCACAACAACTTACAAGGAGTACTTACCAATATTTCTAGTTCTTGTAGATTAGGGGAGCTTCTTAGTAGGCAAAGAGCAGCTGAGATTTCCTTCAAATCATTTAAGTTTATTCGTATAGAAAGATAACTTAGATCAATGCACGGTCTTGGAAGATTTATTGGCACAACCCCCGCTGCCAAATACTAGCAGAAGCAAGAAACAGATGAATGGATCACAAATCAGTGTTTGTGGGAGAAAAACCAGTAATTGGGCTTTTTTATATTCTAATTAAACATTGAAATGATCAAGAATTTGACATTATTCACACAACTAGAATAATTGTTTAGGAAAAGTGATGTTATGAGCATTGTACCTTTAAAAAATAGCTCTGAATCTCTAGCCTTTGCAGGTTCGGAAGATTAACAAAAAATTTGAGCAAATTGCTATAGCTTCCACGAAATCTACTTTGATTGATTTCAAAGTTCACATATAAACCAATTGATACCACAGCTAATTGGAAAGTACTCTCAAAGCTAATATCTTCAAATTTACCCCCAATGTCAAAAAACAGGAGATTCGGTGTATCAATATTAAGATGAGTGAAACCATCAAAGTTCATCAATGTCAACCGTTCAAGCATTGGACAGCTGGATATCAAATTTTCAAAAGCATCCTGAGCCAAGGTAACATGTTGCAGATCAAGACTCTTTAAGTTCTTGAAGCCTTTAAATGTAGATGGAGGTTTAAGCCAACAATTAAACAATTCTAAATGAGTCAAACTTTGACAACAAAATAAACACGAGTGTATCTTATACCGCTGTCCTTTCCAGATTTCCAGCACAAACTCTTTAACAGCCTTTCTGGATACATGAAGCGTCCAACGATCAATATCAATCACACCAAGGAGATCACGATGGGAGAGTTTGAACTTGTTAATTGGCCCGGAATGAAGTAGCAGAACATGATCAACAGTTCTCAAAAACTTGTTCTTTACAATCATATGGTCCTGAGCAGCCACACAGACAAATTGGTTATCGAACACAAGATTCGGTAGCGTGGCCCATTTGTACCTCCATTTGCTAGACAAAACACTTGTTCTCACTGCTTCCTTAATTGACAAATGTGACAAAATTTGGTCTATTACATGACCCGGTAAGTAACTGATTCTGTCTAGGTCCATATCTGTTAGGCAAGGAAACTCAGATGGCGCTCTTCCCTACATTGAAATCAAATATAAAAACAGAACACTTCAATTGTCTAGATTACCATCACAAGTATAAATTCAGGCCTAGGAACAACCATAAAATAAAAAGCAAAAATGTAACACCATTAATATGCTAATGTTGCTACATTGCACAAAGATAGCATGATAACTGTTAATCATTTAAAATTTCAATCACATCAAATAATGTACATATTCATGAGTCCCAAAACCAGCTAGGAACTCAAGAAATCCCACCAAACTCTCCTATGAATGACATGCAATGACCATAAAAGGCACAAACATCCTCAATTGGATGATCAACAACCCCTCAATTCCTAGGCACTTATTCTGTCTGTTAATCCCTAATCCATAAAAAAAAAGTGATAATCATTTACACTTTTTGATTTCAAATTGCAAAACAACCCAATTGCAAGCAGGAAGCATATTTTTCTTGAAGAATGCCTAACCAAACAAGCAAAGAAATCACTAATTACACTCAAAACACAAAAAATACAATTCTAAATTAAGAAGACTCTCTGAGAGTTACCATCTCTAGCTACGAAGTAATTCCAGGTAAGGAACACAATCCGGAAAGTGAATGCTGCAACAAACAACACCAGAAGAAAACTTCAATTTAATAATCAGAATACCAAAAACCAAACAGTGAAAAAGGGGTTCCAAAAAATGTAACAGAATTAGAATGATTGAGAAGCACTCACAGTGAAAAAACTGTGATCGAATATAGACATGGCTTGCATTTTGGAATGAAGATACATTGTATATACTGAATATACTGTGATTACATTCATACTCTTTCAAACCTAATCGGGTTGAAGACGAGATTTCAGGATCCATCTTCGAAGAAATAGAAATATAGGCCCATCTTAATATTCTTTTGGGGAATTTCTTTCTGCAACCCCATGTTTTCTTTGTGCACCCAATAGTTATAGTGAAATGATTTAGTTATCCTTATCAAAGAATTTGCTGTCTTTGAAAATTGTATTATGAAGTGCACAATTATGTAAAAATTTAGAATTTATTTTCATTTTAAATTGTTTTCTAAATTTGTATTACATATTGTATAATTTGAGATGTAAATTTACATTATGGATTCTATAATTTGAAATGCAATTTATATTTTAGATTTTCTTTTAAATTTGTGTTATGAATTCTTTTATTTGAAATGTAATTTTATATTACAAATTATATGATTTAATAATTTGAATTATAAATTTTATTCCAAATTTACATTTTAAATTACATAATTTGGAATGTATATTTGAATTACAAATTGTATTGGGATATAATTTACATTTTGGATTGTCTTTCAAACTTTTATTATAAATTATATATTTGATGAAATTGGTAAAGGAGATGGAGAAATTAAACCTCATCATTTTTTTATCAAATCTATTTTATTTTTCTATTTCTTCACATAATCAATTTTTTTTAACAATTTTTTTTTTCTAAGTTATAAGAAATGATTATGTGGAAAAATAAAAAGATTTGATGGAAAATGGTGGAGATGACATCATCAAAGAAAAAACTGAGGGTTTTGTGTAAGGAGAGAGAAAATTAGGTTTTATAGTTAGGAACAAGTTGTACTAGCTTATAATATGCGTTAATGACCTACTACTCTTTCACTTAGTAAACTACATTAATAATGTAATCGATTATCAATAAAATATTTGTGTTTCCAAACTCCCATGGTAATTGATTACTTGAGTATTGCAATAAACTAAAAAGTGTATTAACAATAAAGGAATAACTGAAGACAATAATATTTTGATGATCAATTCAACATATTATAATTGATGATTAGAAGAATCTATTGTTCACCCTAAAGTTATTGTAATAAGTTTTTTATATTTGTGCATTTGACTTGGTTTAGAAAGATACACCACAGGTTGCATAGACCAATCAGAAAAAAAAAACATTATTTCAAAAACTTTATGAATAATCGATTATCAGAAGGGATGTGAAATTATTGTTTCAAAAGTCCTTTAGGTGACGCAAGGCAAGAGACATCACATATGAAAAACCATTTTAAGATTTGCAAGCTTCGAACAATATGGGACATCAAACAATCATTTTTAAAAACTCATAAAGAATGTCAAAGCATAGTGGTTGGCAATTATATATGTTCATTCAACAAACAACTAGAGATGTACTTGTAAGATGATAATTCTAAAAGAGTATCCAATGTTAATGATTTCTCGAGACACCTTAAAAAAGGTTATTATGAAGAATTACAATGCAGAAATAGATAAATTGAAATTATTGTTGCCAAGGATTTAATGTCGAACCAAATGAACAATGATCATTTGTAGAACACAATGTAGAAGAATGATGTTTTTATAGGTTCAATTTCAGGTAAAATAAAAAACTCAACTACGTCTGTTAAATCAAGAAGATTATTGTCAAATGTTTGGAATCATTTTAAGAGACAAAAGGAAGATGGAAAATAGAAAGCGATGTGAAATTATTGTTCCAAAAGTATTTTGGGTGGTGGAAGGCAAGGGACATCACATTTGAGAAACCATTGGTAGAGTTGCAAGCTTCGAACAATATGGGAAACAAACAATCATTTTTAAACACTCATAAAGAAGGTGGTGAAAGCGTATTTTTTGGCAGTTATGTATTCAATCAACAAACAACTAAAGATGTACTACGTAAGATGGTAATTCTACATGAGTATCTGATGTTAATGGTTTCTCAAAACACCTTAAAAAAGGACATTATGAAAGATTACAATGTAGAAAAAGAGAAATTGAAATTAATGTTGTCAAGGATTCAATGTAGAACCAAATGAAAATGGATAATTTGTAGAACCAAATGTAGGAGATTCAAATAAAAAAGATGTTCCTATAGATTCAATTTCATGTAAAATCGAAAATTCAACTTCTACTGTTAACTCAAAAAGATTACGGTCAGATGTTTGGAATCATTTTAAGAGACAAAAGGAAAATAGAAAATGGGGAACGATGTGCAATTATTGTTCCAAAAGTCTTTTGGATGACACAAGGCAAGGGACATCACATTTGAAAAACCATTTTATAAGAGCTACAAGCATCGAACAATATGGGACATCAAATAATTAGTTTTAAAAACACATAAAGAAGGTGATCAAACCGTATTTGTTGGCAAATATATGTTCAATCAACAAAAAGCTACAAATGTACTCGTAAGATGATAATTCTACAAGAGTATCCAATGTCAATGGTTTCTCGAAACACCTTAAAACATGTTATTATGAAGAATTATAATGCAGAAACATAGAAATTGAAATTAATGTTGTCAAGGATTCAAGGTCGAACCAAATGAATAAGGATAATTTGTAGAACCAAATGTAGAAGATTCAAATAAAAATAATGTTCCTATAGATTCAATTTCAGGCAAAATAAAAAATTCAATTGTGTCAGTTAACTCAAGAAGATTATTGTAAGATGTTTGGAATCATTTTAAGAGACAAAAAATAGATGGAAAATGAAAAACGAAGTGCAATTATTGTTCCAAAAGTCTTTTTGGTGACTCAAAACAAGGGAAATTACATTTTAGAAACCATTTGACGAGTTGTAAGCTTCAAACAATATGGGACATCAAACAATCATTTTTGAAAGCTCGTAAAGAAGGTGATCAAACCGTATTTGTTGGCAATTATGTGTTCAATCAACAAACAACTAGAGATGTACTACGTAAGACGATAATTCTACATGAGTATCTAATGTTAATAGTTTCTCAAAACACCTTAAAAAGGATATTATGAAGGATTACAATGTAGAAAAAGAGAAATTGAAATTAATGGTGTCAAGGATTCAATGTAGAACAAAATGAAAAAATAATAATTTCTAAAACCAAATGTAAGAGATTCAAATAAAAAAGATGTTCCTATAGATTCAATTTTATATAAAATCGAAAATTGAACTACTACTGTTAACTAAAAAAGATTATTGTCACATGTTTGTAATCATTTTAAGAGACAAAAAGGCAGATGGAAAACAAAAAGCAATGTGCAATTATTATTTCAAAAGTCTTTAGGGTGACGCAAGGCAATGAACATCACATTTGAGAACTCATTTGAAGAGTTGCAAGCTTCGATCAATATGGGATATTAAAAAATAATTTTTAAAAACTCAAAAAAAGTGGTGAAACCATATTTGTTGGCAATTACGTGTTCAATCAATAAACAACTAGAGATATACTACGTAAGATGATAATTCTACATGAGTATATGATGTTAATGGTTTCTCAAAACACCTTAAAAAAGTATATTGTGGAGGATTATAATGCAAAAGAGAGAAATTTAAATTAGTGTTGTCAAGGATTCAATGTCGAACCAAATGAACAGGATAATTTGTAGAACAAAATGTAGGAGATTCAAATCAAAAGGATATTCCTATAGATTGAATTTCAGGTAAAATCGAAAGTTTAATTACGTCTGTTAACTCAAAAAGATTACTATCAGATGTTTGGAATCATTTTAAGAGACAAAAGGTAGATATAAAATGGAGAGCGATGTGAAATTATTGTTCCGAAAGTCTTTTAGGTGACGCAAGGCAAGTGACATCACATTTGAGAAACTATTTCAAGAGTTGTAAGCTTTGAACAATTTGGGACATCAAGTAATTTTTTTTTAAAAAGTCATAAAGAAGATGATGAAAGCTTATTTGTTGCAAATTATGTGTTTAACCAACAAAAAACTAGAGATGTACTCTTTAAGATGATAATTCTACATGAGTATTCAATGTTAATGGTTTCTTGAAAAACCATAGAAAGGGATATTATGAAGGATTAAAATGTAGAACCAATTGTGGGAAATTCAAATCAAAATTGATATTCCTATAGATTCAATTTCAGTTAAAATCAAAAATTCAACTCCTACTGTTAACTCAAAAAGATTGTTGTAAGATGTTTGGAATCATTTTAAGAGACAAAAGGTAGATTAAAAATGGAATGCGATGTGCAATTATTTTTCCAAAAGTCTTTTGGGTGATGGAAGGCAATGAACATCATATTTGAGAACTCATTTGAAGAGTTGCAAACCTTGAATAATATGGGACATCTAACAATATTTTTAAAAACTCATAAAGAAGGTGGTCAAATCGTATTTGTTGGCAATTATGTGTTCAATAAATAAATAGCTAAAGATGTACATTGTAAGATGATAATTCTACATGAGTATCCAATGTCAATAGTTTCTCGAAACATCTTAAAAAAAGGATATTATGAAGGATTACAATGTAGAAAAAGAGAATTTTAAATTAATGTTGCCAAGGATTGAATGTCGAACCAAATGATCAAGGATAATTTGTGGAACTAAATGTAGGAGATTAAAAAAATGATGTTCCTATAAATTAAATTTCAAATAAAATCGAAAATTCAACACGATTAACTAGAGAATATTACTGTCAGATGTTTGTAATCATTTTTACATACAAAAGGTACATGAAAAATTGAGAACGATGTGCAATTATTGTTTTAAAAGTCTTTTGGGTGACGCGAGGTAAGGGACATCACATTTGAGAAACCATTTTAAGAGTTGCAAACTTTGCACAATATAGGACATCAAATAATCATTTTTAAAAACTCATAAAGAAAGTTATCAAACCGTATTTGTTGACAATTTTGTGTTCAATCAACATACAGCTAGAGATGTACTCCATAAGATGATTATTCTACATGATTATCTAATGTCAATGGTTTCTCGAAACACCTTAAAAAATGTTATTATGAAGGATTACCATGCAGAAAAATAGAAATTGTAATTAATGTTGTCAAGGATTCAATGTCAAGCCAAATGAACAGGAATAATTTGTAGAACCAAATGTAGGAGATTCAACTTAAATGATGTTGTTATTGATTCAATTTTAGGTAAAATAAAAAATTCAACTCCTTCTGTTAACTCAAGAAGATTTCTGTAAGATGTTTGGAATCATTTTAAGAGACAAAAGTTATGTGGAAAATGGAAAGCAATGTACAAATATTGTTCCAAAAGTCTTCTAGATGACATAAGGCAAATGACTTCACATTTGAGAAACCATTTGAAGAGTTGCAAGCTTCGAACAATACAGGACATCAACCAATCATTTTTAAAAACTCCTAAAGAAGGTGGTGAAAGTGTATTTGTTGGGAATTATATGTTCAATCAACAAACAACTAGAGATGTACTTCGTAAGATGATAATTCTACTCGCTCCAACCCACCACGGGTTGGTAGGTTAAACGGATTGACTCACTGACTCACTTAATTACAAGTTTTTTTTTTTAAATTCAGACAAAATTATAATTTTTTTTGTAATTCAAATTTAAATAGTTTCACTCTAAAATGATGTTAAATTCCAAATATAATTTTAAAAAAATTAACATACAACTCAAATGTAATCTAAAACCAAACCCAAAAAGTGAATAAATAAGTTTATAATATTAATAATTTTTGTGTCACTTGTTCATTTATAAGATTAGAGTCTTGAATGGATAAATTTATAATATTTTGCTTTCTTAAAACATCTTTTTCTTTATTTTCATATACAATACAATAAAAAAAGTTAACAAATAATATTGAAATACAAAAAAATAAATAATTAAATCAAGCTAGGTGGGTTGGCTCGGGTTCAATCCGGGTGAGCCAGATTTTAGGTGAACCGAGTTGAAAATTGTCTCGTGTTAAAAAATTTATTTTTTTCAAATTCAACCTGACTCGAACCTGTGATGGATGGGATTGATCTAAAAGTTCTAACCCATTCTAACGACATTATTCACAACTAGTAACAACATTTTTTTTTCATAAATAGAGAAGAAAACACTTGTGATAAAAATAAAAGGTAGAAGGCCCTTTAAAGCGAAACTGTTTTCCAAATAAATATAAAACAAAGTAGAAATTTAAAACTTCAACAATAGAGATAAAAATGTACCAAAACTCATATATATATATATATAGTTGGTGGAATGGTATGAAAAGAAAACCAGCTTTGTAAGACTTACGTTGTAACATGTAGTTGGTAAACACAATAGAAGATGCCTATAACTTTTTATTGACTTTTTGAGGATTATTAGTGTATGATTATCTAAAGAGCAAAACCAAAGAATCAAAGAGGTAGGAGATATATATTGAAAAAGAGTGGAAACAATTTTGGGTGCTCCCTTTTATGACATTCCAACACGTATTAGTTAGGCAAAGTTACTTGACGTAATTTGCATGGATAGTGTCTATCAAATGGTCCTTTTCATCTTTGTTTTTTTCCCTCAATCCTCTCTGTAATTTCCCAACTATCCCTGACCTAACTCATGAGAAAAACAACACCACACACATTTCGAAATTTTCAAATGGTTGACAATTTCTAGAATACTTCAGAACTCGTGCTTTTTGGCTCTTATATATAAATGGTCCAAACAATAATAGCAAGTCAATAATTTATATGAATCCCTCCATTTCCTTCTTCGAAGTGTGTTCTTCTACTCAAAATCAGTTTTCAATGTCTAGAAATTAATTCCAGTGTTTGATTTTTGCCAATCACGTAACCATGGGGAACCAACTTTGCAAAGGGTATCTCTCTCTCTCTCTCTTTATATATATATATATATATATATATATATATATATATATATATATATATATATATATATATATATATATATATATATATATATGATCTATCATGTTTATGGATGAACTCAGTCAGATTATTGTTTCCTTTTTCACTTTCTTTGTTCAATTCTCACCAATTTTGGTGCTAATTTGTGTACAATTTGCAGAAGAAAATCAAGAACCAAGAGAAGGCCAATGGGTTTCATCCATAACCAAGCTTCACCCTCTCACACAGGAATTAGAACTGTGGGTGTTGAGAAAGTTTGTAACTTTTCCATTGATTCTGATCTCTGCATCTCCATAGCCACTTGGAACATGAATGGCCAGGTACAACCTTATAAATTCATAGTATTTGTACATGAAATGTCCACATACCAAATATCAATGTTCATAGTAATTTGTAAGCTTTATGGAAAATCTTTTCAAAATATCTCAGAAGTTCATTCATCCCAATCTGTCAAGAGAAAAGTTTTTCACTTTAATAGTGATTTCTTCTTTGGTAGAAACTTTCTGACTTCATTCTGTGTCGTGTTCATGCAAGTTTTTTCATTTTCTGTGAATAGGTTACGTTTGAAGATTTAGCAGAAATGGTTGGTAGCAATCGTGAGTTTGATCTTCTGGCTGTTGGGTTGCAAGAGGCTCCTCCATGTCCGCGAAACAAAGTTGCAGCCATGCTTTCAGCAGCTCTGGATGAAAGTCATACGTAAGAAAATATACTGAATTTACCAAACTTTTTGAATTTGTCTTTTGCTTGTTTTGTTCTAATCCTAAGATTGAAAAACAATTCAATGTTTATGGTACTTCAGTTGTCAGGAACCTTAGTGTAACTACATCCATTCATATATTTGTTTCAGGAATAAGTAATAACTATGACACTTTTATATTCATTTGGTATATAATATAAGATAAAATAATTTTAAACGTATAAGATAAAATAATTTTAAAAGTATAAATTTTGTAGTTTTTCAAAAAAATAAGTAAAGATAATATGAAATGAATGTAAAAAATATAGTTACTTGTTAAATAATATTTATTGTTCGCAGTAATGGTAAAAGCACTATTCTAATTCTATCGCCTTAAAAGTCATTCGAACTTTAAAATATAGTTTATGAAAACTATATCATATAAATTATTGATTTTTTTATCAATAAGTATATTAGATATTTATAAAGAGTAAAGATATTCATTAACATTTAACATGAAATTTTATAGTTTTTCGAGAAAAAAAAAATCAATGTGAAAAAATTATGTTTGTGAAAATATCATTTTTCATTTATAAATAAAATATTGGAAGTGATATATACTTTTTAAAACACGAATGTACCCTTATGAATAATATATCAACCCAATAATCTCTTGTGATTACAACAAAAGCTGGCCATTCTTTTATACTATATATGTCAAAAACCTATTGTATAAATGATTGATTATGTGAGTAAAAATAATTAGGTCATGGCTTGTGTATATTGTATTTTCTTTTATCAACATTTAAGGGTTTGTGTGGGCAAACATATTTAGATTATATGGAAAAGTCTACAAGATAAAATTAGTTTATATATATATATATATATATATATATATATATATATATATATATATATATATATATATATATATATATATATATATATATATATATATATATATATATATATATATAAGTAATAAATAACCATCATGAGTCACACTTTGAAGTAGATTTAGTAGAAAATTAAAATTCTAAAATGTTTTTAAATAATTTATATTCCTATATTTGTGTGTGAACTTATTGAAATCTTCTACCTTTTGCCTTCATTCTTTCTGAAATGAAGCCTGATAGGTAAAGTTATCATGCAATCTTTGCAGTTGTACTTGTTTGGGCCAAAGGATGCAAGATCATTCATCAATGGTGAGATTTTATGCCAAAAATTTTCTTAGGGTTAATGGTATAACTTAGTTGAAATCCCAACTAAATGTGATAAATTTCATTTGAATTTTACATCAGAATTGAAGGTAGACAAACAATCTTTTGGAGGCTGTGGAGGAATAATTGGAAGAAAGAAAGGGGCTGTAGCAATTCGCATAAACTACAAAGGCATTAGAATGGTTTTCATCTCGTGCCACCTCGCAGGTAAATTATATTAACACTAAAAAAATTAATAAAAGTGAATGCTAATGAGTAAAAAATTAATATTAATTAATAGAGTATGAGATTTATGTATATATGTAACTATATATGTTAATGTATTAGTGTGGATTTTTTGAAAACTAACTTTATGTGTAGAGTTAATTGAGTTAACGTTAATTCATCATTATTTTTTAATTAAAGTACTTTAGTATCAATTATGTCAACACATATTTAAATAAATTTTAAATTTTTAACAAAATAAAATATAAATATAAATAAAGAAGATAAGTATGAATGCCTGAGTTTAAGGGAATGATGAAATGATTGTAAAAAAAAAATTGTATGTAGATAAAGGAAATGAATGTAAAAAAAAGGCATACATTAAAGAAATGAATAGGAAAAAAATTATATGAAAAATGAAAAAAAAAAATTATGAATGAGAATATATACCATAAATTCGTATTATATAAATTAACATCAACTTAATCAAACTTAACTTAAATAAATATTATATTAACATTATATTTATCTTTGCTAATTTAAGTAAAATTATATTTAGTTAAGTTGATGTTAGTTTAATACTAATTTATATATATATATATATATATATTGAAAAAAAAGTTAAAAATAATTAACATTATCTTAAAATTGGTTAACTCATCTCCATTAACGTGCAACATTGAGCCAATTTTGTTAATATAAACTAAATTAATGTTAATATGACATAAAATACAAATATTTATTTATTAATTTTTTAAAAATAATTAACATCAATTTAAAATTGACTTAAATTATTGAAAAAAAAACAATTTTAATATTTCTGCCTATTTTTTTTAAGTTAACTTTTATACGATGTTAGAGTAAAAATAAACTCACTCTACTAATATTATATATAAACCGACGTTAATATATAAAAGCTAATTTAATAATTTTTTTTGTAGAATACGATTTTCTAAGTTAGATACTTACTAAGATAATGTTTTTAGCATAGAAAAGAACTTTAGCTGAAAAACATTCTCTCTATATATTTCACTGTTTCTCCAAGCTTTTATAGAATGAAAATATTTTTTTTTTGACAAACGTAAATTTTATTTAATATTATCTTCTTCTTCTTTTTTTTACTTTTTTTTTCTTAAAAAAATACAAAACTTGATATTTTTATAATCATTTTATTTTATTCTTGTACTCTCTACGAAATAAATGTAAACTATTACTCTTATACAGTCTATGGAAACCATACATTAAAACCTAATAATCCATGACTCAATTATAAAATAAAAAAATAAAATATAAATTAAAAATTACATTTACCTACATTTTAGGTTTTTAACATAAAATTAAAATCTCTTTTTTTTTTTTTTTTCAGCTCATGAACACAATGTGGAAGAAAGAAATTCACAATGCAGACACATATCACACAGGCTATTTTCCAAGTTCTGGAACCCTTATTCAAGACCCTCCCACATTACTATCTGGTTAGGAGATCTGAATTATAGGCTTCAAGGAATTAATACATACCCTGCAAGAACTTTGATACACCAAGATCTTCATAGGGTTCGTTCAACTTTTCAATTTTTTTTTTTAATTTTTTTTTTAATTTTTTTTTTCAAAACTAATAACATAATAGATATTAATTCCTTTTCTTTTTGGTATTTCAGCGTTTGCATAACAAGGACCAGCTTCTGCAAGAAGCAAGTCGAGGGCAAATTTTCAACGGCTTTTGTGAGGGAACGTTGACTTTCAAACCAACCTATAAGTACAACAAAGGAAGTAGCAACTATGATACAAGTCACAAGGTATCACACTTTTCAATTATCCTCGTTAATACGTTAATTTCATGTCATTCATTATTTATATATTTATATATATAAATATGGTATAACACGTAATTTCTAAAGTCAAATAAGAGAACTACACGGAAATTTTTAAGATTTTATCCTTGTGTTCATGTAAGCTTTTATAGATATTCATCGAACAAAAGAGTTATTGTTTAATTATACATGGATAATGTGTGTGTAGTGTTTTTTAAATCTTTGTTTGGTTTCAAGAAAAAGAAAAAAAAATAGATTAAAAGGGAATGAAATGAAAAAAAGAAAAAGAAAGAAAGTGAAAAATATATTTATGTTAGTTTGAATAAAAAAGAAAAAAAAGGAAATTATAATTAATCTTTATAAAGTTCATATGAACTTAGATTAATATCAAATTCAGTTTAAGTAATACGATTAGATATCATATTGTAGAAAAATATATATTTGGTTGAGACAAAACAAAAGTCATTAACAAACTACCCATAAAACATAAGTTATTTTAATTTAGTTCATCCTCTCTTTGTCATCATATATAATAATATGATTGTTGGTGTTTAAATTCGTTTATTGAGAATTTTACATCAACTAAAAAAAATGAAAATATGATGAATTTGTAGTTTATTAGTGAAAAAAACCAATAAATTAAATTTAAATTTACTTATTAATATGGATATTAAAACTTATATATATTAAGAAGGTTTACCTTTTATGATATATATTGGATCACCATAAATATCTATCTAGTACATGAAATGTATGCATGTATGATTTTTAAGTGAGTCTTATTATTGGTGTAGATATTAAGTTTCTTGGTCGTGCCTATCAACCTATACGTGTATATACGAGTGGTTGAAAATACGTATGAGCAATTACGTGATGTATTATTTGTCTCAGGTACGAGTGCCAGCATGGACAGATCGTATATTGTACAAGATAGAAGACGAAAATAAGATGGAAGCAAGTCTGCATTCATACGAGTCGATTGATAAAATATACGGCTCTGACCATAAACCAGTAAAGGCACATCTCTGCTTAAGACTTCGTCAAATTCCAACAAAAACCTAGTCATTGCCGAACAAAACATTAGAATCATTCTTTCTTTCGTATTTAATTCTTATATGCAACTACATCCTTCATCCACAAATGTTTATTAAACATATATATATATATATATATATATATATATATATATATATATATATATATATATATATAATAAACATTTGTAATTCCATATATACAGTGCTTTAAATCATTAATGTATAGTTTTTTTTTCCTCCTTTCTCTATATCATCTCAAATGTTTATGAAATTGCATTAATGCATGTTTTATTGTAAAAATACACTAACATTATTTAATTCTTATTTTTAGTTCATAGAAAATCTTCAGAACATTCTTTATATATATATATATATATATATATATATATATATATATATATATATATATATTAAATGTAAAATCAAACGGATTATCCGTAATAAAGTTTAAAAAAAATACTAAATCTCATTAAGATGAATTTTAACTAATGATTCTACTATTATATTATTTTAAATACAACAATGAAAATGGGTTGTAACCTGGGGACCAGGTTGGCACACCACGGATTTGAATCGGATTGGATTTAAAAAAATGTATTTTTTTTAAGCAAATCAATTTTCAATCTAGTTTATTTAAACTCGGTTCATCTGGGTTGAATTCATAATGAGACTCACCAATCCACCTAATTTTATTTTATTAATTTATTATCTTATGAAATCCTAAAAAAAATACTCTCCTCACTTATCATAACTGTATACCAAGAAAATTTTGTACTTTTTTTTTTTATTATTTTGAATTATCTTGAGTTTAACATTTGAGAGAGAAATTTATTTAGATTTGAATTACAAAAAGTTTTATTTAAAAAAATTATAATTAAGTGAACTAGTAACCCGTTTATCCCATCAACCTGTGGTGAGTTGGACCGGATTCAAGTTTTCTGACTCTTTAATAAATAAACTGAGTT
Source organism: Vigna mungo (assembly GCA_036885675.1). Lineage (NCBI taxonomy): Eukaryota > Viridiplantae > Streptophyta > Magnoliopsida > Fabales > Fabaceae > Vigna > Vigna mungo. Next base: position 43,064,028 of record CP144690.1, read on the forward strand.
AAATTGACTCACTAAATAACAAAACCTATAATAAATTGAGTCGAGTCAGACTGGATGGTTCGTTTTGACAGGACTAATTTAAAATCTAATTCATTTCTATAAACTTAACGAAGTTTATATTTGTTATTATTTACTTTTTATTTAATCAATGTACATCTCCAAATATTCTTTAAAGAAAAAACATTATATATAACTTCGTAAAACTTTTATATTGTCGTAAAACATTAACTTTAATTCTATAAAAAAAACTCAGAAATTGTTAGTGTAATTTATTCTTATGTGGTCCTCTGGAGAAAATTTTAGGCTCTATTAATCTGTCAATAAAATATATATAAAGAAAGAGAAAGAAGAAAAAAAAATAAAGAAAAGTGTGAATTTGTAGGTTTGTGGATATAGAAATCGGGCATATGTGGACACGTAAGTCTTTTTCTGGTCGGTTATTGAGCTTTGACTGTTCTGTGATGTGTTTTTGATTGGTTGAGCAATGACCACCTAAAGCCACCGATGTTGAAATTGACCTATCATACGAGACAATTTATTTCTATTTGATTTATATCTTCTCGAATTTTTGAATCGGTTTTAGTGTTGAAGAATCGGGTGTGTTCTTCAACTAAATTTAATATTACTATTGTGTGTTAAATAGTGTTATATATAAATAGTAATAATAAATAAATATTTTGAATTTTTTTTCTTGATCAAGTTCTCTTATCTTTAATCATTTATGCATGGATAGTGACAACGAGGGTCTACAAAAATCGTCATTAATTTAAAGAAAAATTAAATATTATTTGTATACATCTTTAAGCAACTTTTTTCTTTTTTCTTTTTCATTAACAAATATTTGAAGGAGGATTTAACATTATTCACAAAGGTTTAGACATTGGGCTATTTATAAAAAAACAAATATTAAGATATAATAAACCAATGAATTTAAGATTTATGATAATAAGATATAAAAAAACAAATGAATTTAGATTTATGATAATAAGATAAAAAAAAACAAATCTTAAGATATAATAAACCAATGAATTTAAGATTTTTACCTGATAGGAACTCTATAATATTTTATTGTTTATAAAAAAATATTGTTAATATTAAACAGTAACATGACTTAAGAGATATTATACACATTATGTAACATCCCAATAAATATATAGAGTAAAACTATATTTTATTCTAGGAGTTATCAAGAATAATATTAAAGAACAGTGAAGAAAAGAAGATTAAATATAACTAAAGAAAGATTGGATTAAAACAACTTGATCAACCAAAATATACAAGTTTGTAAAATCTACAAAGTTCACTAATCTTAGGACGGACGGTTTTACAAAACAGAGTAACCGACCATCTACTACAATATTACACAAGATTAATTAAAACTATGGACCGGGCGGTCCAGCAAACTGCTCGGGCAGCACCTCCAAAGGTTGCTCTTCCAGTAAAGCTTCTTCCAAAGTCTCCTCTTGAAATCCTTCTGCTCACACCCAAAAAGGATGATCATTGCAGTGTAGAAAAATATCCGAACGGTCGGATACCGAACGGTAAAATAAACAAAACGAAAACACGTAGCAGGGTAAGCTTATGAAGAATTCAACAAATTATTTACTATATAAACACAATCATCAATATTACATAGCATTTTTCTCAAATGAAATCATGATAGAAACATCCACAATCATCAAAATATTCAAAAACTAAAGTCCGGACGTATGACCCTGTATGCTCGCCGCTCTCTGCACCCGGGTGGACCTGGCTGGGATACACTCAACAGACCGCCACCCGAGGTTAGTCCAATGGAACCACCTCGGTATAGAAATACCCTGAGGCTAGAGGACCTCCCGCCATTCCCACGCATGAATTACTCTCCTCTACTTGAGGTGATGTAATCACGGAATATCGGAATAGAGTCGGAACCTGAGCCTATAACCACGGTCATACTAAATCAATTTACTTCAAACATGAGACATTCCTCCTTGGAACTCTCTTACAATTCAATCCAAATATCCGACAACTTAGTAACCATTTAAAGTAAGAAACTCAACAGAACATAGGTAAAGAGTGTTTGACTGGTAAAACCGGACGGAAAGATCAGTGGTGGTTCAACCGGACGGAAGATCAATGGTGGTACGTCAACAGACGTAACAAATAAAAACCGGTCGGAATAATAATAAATTTAGAGTGTACTCAACAAAAGAGAAATACAACTTTAGAGAGAATCAAATAAAGAAATTTATTAAGGGAATTTAACTGACTAAAATAAAAAAAAACGGACGGTTTATGAAAGACAGATTCTCTCCGGAATAGTTAATGTCCTTACTAAACTGAACACTCTGTAAGAATCAAGTCTCGGTAAAAGACCGGACGTTTTATCAATTGAATACTATAATTTGCAAACCGGACGTTCTGTGTAAGACAGAAAATCTGAAATGACTGACTTAATAATATATGTTTGGTGCAGAAATAAGAAATCAATTCAAGGTGTGACGGGAAACCGGACGGTCATAATGACCATTCGATTATAAAATCAGTTATACTACGTTCTTATACTCTCTTTGAAATTTACATGTCAAGGAATTCATTTCAACACAATATTCAAACTTTCATTTTAACATATAGAAATTAAACATACCAAAAATCATACATTCAACCATATAACAAACAATTATTGAATAATCATAAACTTCCCTTACCTCTTAACTCCCGCTAAGACTTCACAGAGAATGGATAGCAACTGACTCTTCTAAGTTTCCAAATTCTAAAATGAAATACGAAATTATAGGTTCAGAATAAATGGTTTAAAGATACATGCAAGCTTTAATAGCACATGCATGTAGGAAAACTAGGAACCCTAAAGAGTCGAACACTTACCAGCTCCGAACGGTCTTCTGGTTAGTACAGATTGTACCTCTTGATGCCAGCTATCAGATTTCTTGAAGGAAACTAATGATCGGAGAACGATTTGAGGTTAGAAATTTAGAGAGAAGATTGGTAAGGTTTAGAGAGAAGGAGGAGAATTTCTAGGTTGAAGAAAACGAAATTTTATGAAGAAGAAGAAGATTTGCATGCAGAAAGAATTGCATTGTTTTCTTCTTACCTTCACACCAGCGGTCGGCCAGTACTATGCTGCCACCTGGTTTCCACTACCAACTCTAGTCTCTCCAACTGACGCCACCTGGTTCCCACTCACAGGGATTTTCCCTGCTAAGCCGTCGCTGCACGGATTACAAGACAAGGGAATTAATTATTTGTAGAGACTTGTCCCCCACTCACTCAAGAGAGAAACCGGCCGGTCGCCACGTGGCCGAGCCTAAAAATTTTGGATTTTACGGGTTGTGACATTCCCCCCAACAAATAAAAATTTTCGTCCTCGAAAATTAAAATGTTACCTTCAAACAAGTGAGGAAAGTTTTCTCTCATTTCATCCTCACGTTCCCAAGTAATGTCGCCAGCTTTATCATCCCAAATGACTTTAACATAAGTGGTCCGCTTGTTGGACGGTCGCTTGTATGCTGATTCGTCAACTCTCACCGGTCGGACTTCTAATGAACAATCTCCCTTGAGTTGAATATTGTCGGCTTCAATTATATGCGAAGGATCGGCAATATACTTACGAAGTTGCGAAACGTGAAATACTGGATGAAGGTTGGACAACGAAGGAGGTAAAGCCAACTCGTAAGCTACCGGTCCAATACGCTTCAAAATTTGATAAGGACCAAGGAATCGAGCGGATAACTTCTTTGGTCGAATGATTCTCCCAACTCCAGTCTTTCGGTCCAACTTAAGAAACACATGATCTCCTTCTGCAAATTCCAAAGGCTTCCGTCTTCTATCGGCATATGATTTCTGTCGGCTCTGGGATGCCTTAAGTCTTTCCTGGATCAACTTCACCTTCTCGGTGGTTTGTTGCACTATCTCTGGTCCAGTTAACACCGATTCACCTTCCTGGAACCAGCAAAGAGGTGTTCGGCATTTTCTACCGTAAAGAGCTTCAAAAGGCGCCATTCCAATACTTGAATGAAAACTATTGTTGTACGTGAATTCTGCTAATGGCAAAATTTCATCCCAAACGCCCAAGTGATCCAGCACGCTTGTCCTCAACAAATCTTCTAAGGTCTGGATAGTCCTTTCGGATTGACCGTCCGTTTGTGGATGGTAAGCAGAGCTCATTTGAAGTTTGCTTCCCATTTCTTGTTGAAGTGCCTGCCAAAACCGAGACGTAAATCTTGGGTCTCGATCCGACACGATACCGGACGGTACTCCATGAAGCCTTATGATTTCTTTAACGTACAACTGAGCCAGCTTGGACATAGGCATTTTCAAATTGATAGGAAGAAAGTGAGCACTCTTGGTCAGCCTATCGACTATCACCCAAATTGCGTCATGGTTTCTGACCGTTCGGGGTAAATGGGTCACGAAATCCATTGCAATGCTGTCCCATTTCCACTCGGGTATCTCCAAAGGTTGCAGTTGACCGCTCGGTTTCTGATATTCAATCTTAGCTCTTTGACAAGTTAAACAAGATTCCACAAAACGAGCTACATCTTGCTTCATTCCTGGCCACCAGAAACACATTCGCAAGTCTTTATACATCTTCGTCATGCCCGGATGTATACTGAGTCTACTTTGATGAGCTTCTTTCAAGACAATTCTTTTCAATTCTTCATCTCTAGGTACGCATGTCCGCCCCCTATATCGTAGAAGACCATCAGTTCCAGTATTGAAATCTTGATGAAGTTGAATACCGTTCGGTTTGCTGATTTTCTGCAATTCTTCATCGTATGCTTGTCTTTCTCTGATTCGGTCAATGATGTTGCTAGACAACTGCATATGACTGCATCTGATACCGGTCGGTTCAATTTCACAATGGAACCTTAAATCTCTGAAGCTTTCCACCAGTTTGAATTCTTGAACCATCATGTTTGCTACATGTACAGTCTTCCGGCTTAAGGCATCAGCGACTACATTTGCCTTTCCCGGATGATAATGTAGTTCAAAATCGTAGTCCTTCAGAAATTCCATCCATCTTCTCTGCCTCATATTTAATTCCTTCTGATCGAACAAGTATTTGAGGCTCTTGTGATCACTGAATACTTGAAACCGGGCGCCGTATAGATAATGCCTCCAAATCTTCAATGCAAACACTACGGCAGCCAACTCAAGATCATGAGTTGGGTAATTTCTCTCGTGAACCTTCAACTGCCGAGAGGCGTAAGCCACGGCTTTCTCTTCTTGCATCAGAACGCAACCCAACCCTTGATAAGATGCGTCGCAATATACTACATAAGGTAGATTGACATCCGGAATCACCAAAACTGGAGCATTCGTCAATCGCTGCTTCAGTTCTTGAAAACTAGACTCGCACCGGTCGGTCCAAACGAAAGGTTGATCCTTTCGAGTCAATTGAGTTAAGGGCGCTACTATCTTAGAAAATCCTTCAATGAATCTTCGATAGTAGCCAGCCAATCCCACAAAGCTTCTAATTTCTGAAACCGATCGGGGAGTTTCCCATTCCAGAACCGCTCGGACTTTGGCTGGATCTACAGCAATTCCGCCCGCCGAGATTATATGCCCAAGAAATTGAACTTGCTCCATCCAAAATTCACACTTAGACATTTTGGCATATAGTTGTTTTTCCCGTAACACACCAAGTACTATCCTCAAATGTTCTTCATGCTCAGCTTCAGTCTTAGAGTAAATGAGGATGTCATCTATAAAAACTACCACGAAGTTATCCAAAAACGGCCGGAAGATCCGATTCATGTAATCCATGAATACGGCAGGTGCGTTGGTAACGCCGAACGGCATTACCACATATTCGTAATGGCCGTATCTAGACCGAAATGCAGTCTTCGGGATATCTGCTTCCTTCACCAAAATCTGATGATACCCGGATCTTAAGTCTATTTTAGAAAATACTGTCGCGCCGGACAGTTGATCCAATAAGTCGTCTATTCTGGGTAGTGGATACTTGTTTTTAATCGTCAACTTGTTCAATTGACGATAATCCACACAAAGTCTCGAGCTTCCATCTTTCTTCTTGACTAATAAAACAGGCGCTCCCCAAGGTGATACACTTGGCCGAATAAACTTCTTTTCCAAGAGGTCTGCAATTTGCTTTTTCAATTCCACTAACTCTGCTGGGGCCATTCTGTACGGTCTTGCTGCTATTGGGCCAACTTGAGCAATTAAATCAATGGAGAATTCAACTTCTCGGATTGGAGGTAAGCCTGGCACTTCATCCGGAAAAACATCCCTGAATTCTTCAATAACCGCTCGGTTTTCTGCCGGACGGTCTTCTTCATTTTGATCTTCACGTGTTAAGACTAGAAAACATATTGCTCCTTCTATAAGATCCTCTCGAAGTTTACCGAGAGTCAGTGATAAATCTTCTTCATCGCTTGGGAAAATCAACTTTTTCTTCCTGCAATCAATGAGAATGCGATTGGTTGTTAGCCAATCCATCCCTAGTATTATTTCTATGTCTTGAAGAGGTAAACATATAAGGTTTACCTTAAACTGGTACCCTTCTACCTCAATAGGACATCTAATGCATACGGTAGATGTCCTAATCTCTCCAGCTGCTGGGGTAGACACCACCAAATCAAGCTGCATCTCACTCGTGTCTAAACCCAACTTTTCAACACATGCCTTCGAGATGAAAGAATGTGTTGCCCCCGAATCATACAATACACAGCAAGGAACTCCATGCAGCAAGCAAGTGCTAATAATAAGGTTACCTGAACTTGCTGCTTCTACTCCGGTCAAAGCATAAACCCGGCCGGTTGCTTACGCCCTTCCTCCGTTTCTCTGACCACTTCTACCAGCAATTGGAGGTCTCATAGCCCCTCGATTTCCCATGTTACACTCAGAGTCCGTATGGCCGGTTCTTCCACACTTAGAACAATGTTTGAATCCCACCAGTTGAGGGCAAGATGATCGATAATGTGGCCCTCCACAATTGAAACAAGAAACAGTTCCTTGCTGCCTTGACGAATTAGTGTAAACTGAGTTTTGTGAGGGAGTACCAGAACCGGTCGGCATAGGCCGAGAATAAGGAGTCCTCCTCACGACTTGACCAGTTCGAGCCGGAACAGATGCCCTACCGGTCGGTTGCTGCAGTTTCTTTTGCTGTTCCACTTCTGCCATATTTCTTTCAAGTACTTTGGCTCTTTCCACAAGAGTAGGAAAGGAGGTAATGCATAGACTGGAGATCATCACCTTCAATTCTGGCCTTAATCCATTTTCATACTTCCTGCACTGCCACTCCTCATTCACGCCCATGGTATAAAATCTCATCAAATGCTTGTAACGGTCGGTGTATTCGGATACCGACATCCCACCTTGAACTAGCTGGAGAAATTCCACTTCCTTTGCAAACCTCACGCTGTTGGGGAAATATTCTCCATAAAACTTTTCTTTAAATAAATCCCAAGTGATTGGAAGTCGTTGTTGTTCCAATAACATCTTCATGGCACTCCACCAATGATTTGCCTCCCCGGTAAGCTGGTATTCAGTATACAACAGCCTGTTTTCATTCGGGCATCGTTTAGCCTGATAAATTTTCTCCATGTCCCTTATCCAATGATCCGCTTCGTCAGCACTACACTTTCCGTCAAACTTTGCCGGGCGGTGTTGGAGGAAACTCTCCAAACTCCATTCTGCCGTATTAGTTGCCGAAGACCCGGACGGTCCACCGGTCTGTGATCCAGTTCGTAATAACTCCATTATTTGTCTCTGAGTCGACTCCGCAGCTACTCTAGCGGCTTCAGCATTCTGTAATGCAATCGCGTTCTGTTGCGCAAGGTTAGTGTTTTGCTGAATCAAAGTGGTGTTTTGTTGTTGGAGTGCAGCTAGGACGGATTCCAACAAGTTGTTGTTGTTGCCGGATGTTTCTCGATCGGCCGGTTGTGGAGGTGGTCTTGGAGCCATTTTCTGTTTTCAACAGAAGAAACTCATAAATTTCCATAAGAAGTTAGAAAATTCTAACTGATCCTGTGAGTATACAGCACAAGCATAGCATACCCATAACCTATAGGCATTCTAAGGAACAAAACTGCTCTGATACCATTAATGTAACATCCCAATAAATATATAGAGTAAAACTATATTTTATTCTAGGAGTTATCAAGAATAATATTAAAGAACAGTGAAGAAAAGAAGATTAAATATAACTAAAGAAAGATTGGATTAAAACAACTTGATCAACCAAAATATACAAGTTTGTAAAATCTACAAAGTTCACTAATCTTAGGACGGACGGTTTTACAAAACAGAGTAACCGACCGTCTACTACAATATTACACAAGATTAATTAAAACTATGGACCGGGCGGTCCAGCAAACTGCTCGGGCAGCACCTCCAAAGGTTGCTCTTCCAGTAAAGCTTCTTCCAAAGTCTCCTCTTGAAATCCTTCTGCTCACACCCAAAAAGGATGATCATTGCAGTGTAGAAAAATATCCGAACGGTCGGATACCGAACGGTAAAATAAACAAAACGAAAACACGTAGCAGGGTAAGCTTATGAAGAATTCAACAAATTATTTATTATATAAACACAATCATCAATATTACATAGCATTTTTCTCAAATGAAATCATGATAGAAACATCCACAATCATCAAAATATTCAAAAACTAAAGTCCGGACGTATGACCCTGTATGCTCGCCGCTCTCTGCACCCGGGTGGACCTGGCTGGGATACACTCAACAGATCGTCACCCGAGGTTAGTCCAATGGAACCACCTCGGTATAGAAATACCCTGAGGCTAGAGGACCTCCCGCCATTCCCACGCATGAATTACTCTCCTCTACTTGAGGTGATGTAATCACGGAATATCGGAATAGAGTCGGAACCTGAGCCTATAACCACGGTCATACTAAATCAATTTACTTCAAACATGAGACATTCCTCCTTGGAACTCTCTTACAATTCAATCCAAATATCCGACAACTTAGTAACCATTTAAAGTAAGAAACTCAACAGAACATAGGTAAAGAGTGTTTGACTGGTAAAACCGGACGGAAAGATCAGTGGTGGTTCAACCGGACGGAAGATCAATGGTGGTACGTCAACAGACGTAACAAATAAAAACCGGTCGGAATAATAATAAATTTAGAGTGTACTCAACAAAAGAGAAATACAACTTTAGAGAGAATCAAATAAAGAAATTTATTAAGGGAATTTAACTGACTAAAATAAAAAAAAACGGACGGTTTATGAAAGACAGATTCTCTCCGGAATAGTTAATGTCCTTACTAAACTGAACACTCTGTAAGAATCAAGTCTCGGTAAAAGACCGGACGTTTTATCAATTGAATACTATAATTTGCAAACCGGACGTTCTGTGTAAGACAGAAAATCTGAAATGACTGACTTAATAATATATGTTTGGTGCAGAAATAAGAAATCAATTCAAGGTGTGACGGGAAACCGGACGGTCATAATGACCATTCGATTATAAAATCAGTTATACTACGTTCTTATACTCTCTTTGAAATTTACATGTCAAGGAATTCATTTCAACACAATATTCAAACTTTCATTTTAACATATAGAAATTAAACATACCAAAAATCATACATTCAACCATATAACAAACAATTATTGAATAATCATAAACTTCCCTTACCTCTTAACTCCCGCTAAGACTTCACAGAGAATGGATAGCAACTGACTCTTCTAAGTTTCCAAATTCTAAAATGAAATACGAAATTATAGGTTCAGAATAAATGGTTTAAAGATACATGCAAGCTTTAATAGCACATGCATGTAGGAAAACTAGGAACCCTAAAGAGTCGAACACTTACCAGCTCCGAACGGTCTTCTGGTTAGTACAGATTGTACCTCTTGATGCCAGCTATCAGATTTCTTGAAGGAAACTAATGATCGGAGAACGATTTGAGGTTAGAAATTTAGAGAGAAGATTGGTAAGGTTTAGAGAGAAGGAGGAGAATTTCTGGGTTGAAGAAAACGAAATTTTATGAAGAAGAAGAAGATTTGCATGCAGAAAGAATTGCATTGTTTTCTTCTTACCTTCACACCAGCGGTCGGCCAGTACTATGCTGCCACCTGGTTTCCACTACCAACTCTAGTCTCTCCAACTGACGCCACCTGGTTCCCACTCACAGGGATTTTCCCTGCTAAGCCGTCGCTGCACGGATTACAAGACAAGGGAATTAATTATTTGCAGAGACTTGTCCCCCACTCACTCAAGAGAGAAACCGACCGGTCGCCACGTGGCCGAGCCTAAAAATTTTGGATTTTACGGGTTGTGACACATTATACATAATACATACGATTTCACTTCCTAAAATAATATTTAAAAAAATGGGAACAATTAAGTTAGTTAAATATATCGAAACATGTAATTATTTAAATTCTTATATTTCAAACAATTTTGTACTCATAATTATTTTTTCAATGAAAATAAAAAACTCATGTATAAGAAATTATACTATGAAAATAATATTTTATTTAGGGATGACAACTTCGAACAATCTAACTTTTTTCAGTTTTACATTTGGTTTATTTTGTATAAAAAATGCAGATTATTTTTTTTACCAGTCACATATTATTTTTGGTTCATAGTGTATTGTTATCACTCTCAAATAGAGATAATAGAGTTAGGTCAAACATTTTATGTTACTCGATCCACACAAAAAAATTCATTAATTACCTATTTTATTAGTTTTCGAATATTTTAAAACTAATGGATACAAATATTAAAAAAAAACTTATTTTATAAAAATTTTAAAATAAAACCTAAACAAAATTAAAAAGAAATAAAATATAATATAAATTAAAAATTAATTTTAATTAAACTTAATTTAATAAAATATAAATTAGTTTTAATATTTAATTAAATATAACTTAATAAAATATAGATTAAATTTTAATATTAATTTTTTCGAATAACAAAAAAACATGTAAAGATAATATAATATTCACATTTAATCTATTTATAAATGGACTACGTGCAAGTAGTAAATATATATAATAACCAACTATATTCACCCATTTTATGTAGCAAATATCTCTGCGAATACTTATATTTTTGTTATCTTTTACGTCAAAGAAGTTACAAGAGAATTATTAATTTGTTTAGTTAGTATATTTTTTTTTCTAAATTATTATATAAAATTGTGTTTCGTCATAGCCTATATTATTTAATCTTGAAGTTTATGAAAGTAATGTATTTAATCCCTGAACATTTTGTGTTTAATGTATTTATTGAAAATTTGTTTTACTTAACTTTGATAAAATATAAAAACTAAATAATTTAATTTAGACACGAAACATAATATAAAAAAAAAGTATTTACTTTATTATTTTTCTTTGAAAATGGAGCCGAACATGTAAGCATGAAATAAGAAGCAATGCTTTGTGTCTCACTGTTGAGAAAAAAAAAACTCAGAGGAGAATAAAATATAAAAATATCTTAATCTTCTTTTCTATTAATTTCATTAGTATTTTATTCTTATTATATTTGACTTAATGTTTTATCATTTATTAAAATTTAATGATCCTTATAAGATAATTTGAAAATTCTCCTCATTTAATTCTCATTATTATATGCAAAAAATTATAAAAAAAAAAAAAATTGGGAGCTCCTGGCTACTCCAACCTAAACAATTAATCCATTAAATATATATATATAATATTAACTCTTATAACTTAATTAAAAATGCCTAAGTAACAAAACTTCCTTAATACACCCAATAATCCAATTGAGTCCCAAAATCCAAACTACCAATTTTTATTACAACCATATATCTTCCTAACAATCAAATAACAAAATTTTATAGATCTAAAATTTTAGAATACAATAAGAAGATATATAATTTTTATTTATATATTTTATAATTTGTACTCATTTAACATTCGTCTTAAATAAAATTTAGATCTTAGGTATAATATTGGTTATCTATTTCATCTTTTTAATATATATATATATATATATATATATATATATATATATATTAAAAAATATCTAATTTGTTATGTGGCATGCACTAAATAATAAGTTAAATTAAATTACTCTATCACATTCTTATCTTTTCGATAAAGAAAGTTCTAAATATTTTGCTAAAATTTAGGATTTTACTGCAATAGAATATAAATTTTGTAATTACAATTTTTTATTATTTTTTCAAAGATATATTATAACACTTGTCAAAATTATATAAATTGTTTAAATCCAACGGTGAGGAAACCAACTACCAGTAAACTGTGTAATTTTACGTAACCGTCTTTCTTTCAATATTATAATTAAAAAAATTATACAGTTAAAATACACGACATAAAATAGTCACGTCACTAAATCTATATATAACATGTAACAAAAGGTACAAACAACATTAATTATATTGTCAAATCGACCCAACATATTACCTATGTCTCATTAACACATGTCTTATCTTAATATTTATTTGAATATGAGTTTATGTTAAAAATAATTAAATTAATGGTATATTAATTTGGGTATCTAATTTATATTTTTCAAACAGAACAAAATTATCTATACTGATTTATACAAAAGAAGATTTTTTTTGACATTTTTTTTTAAATTTAAATTATCTATATCCATATCTATATATTTATATACATTTATATACAAGGGAATTTGTTTTCTTGTGTATAATTTTTTTTTTCAATTTTATCTTTTAAGTAATTATTATTTTAAATTAAAAAAACTATATTATTTATTTGTTTTTTAAATAATCATTAATTTAAATTTAAGTATTTTTTAAATTAAAATATTTGTTTTACTATTTTATCTTTTTAAGAACTATTTTTTTCAATTCAAATAATCATTTATAACAAGAAAAACATATTTAATTATAAAAATGATAGAAATTATTTATTTTTATAATAAATTTTATTAAAAATTATTTATAGTTTAATAAAATTTTACTAGAATATAAAAATAATAAACACACTTTTTTTCCACTAATTAAAGATAGAAAAATGTTCATGAAAAGATATAACATAATTTTTAAGAGGTTTGAAATATAAATATTCATGATTTTTGTTCTTTGGAATTCAAGGGTTTATTTAGATGATTAACGAAATCAACGAATTTAAACTTGATCTAAAAGTAATCCCCGCATCCGCATGAATCCCGTGTGCGTGTGCGCCAGGGAATCTTTTCCCTCTCTTTCTACCAAACCAACCGCGTACTCTACTCAACGCATGAATCCCCACAACAACGCAATCAACGATAAACACTAATTAATTAATTAATTGATAGATTAATTAAATAAAACGAATTAACTAATTACAATCAAACAAAAACAATAAAACTCTGTTCTTCATCGTCCTTCTCCTCTCTTTATTCCATCATAAAGAAAAATCTTTTGCCTTTGTTTTTCGTTTGTGCCTTTTTTTCTTCACCTTTGGGGTCTCCTTGAGGAGAAGGGAAGAAGAAGAAGAAGAAGGTGGACCCCACACGCGCACAAGCAAACACGAAACACATTCACACCAATTTCAAACCCATCTTCATCTTTATTTTCCTTGATCCTTCCTCATCATAAGGGTTTATCACTTTTTTGTTAATTACTTCAAATTATTTTTCTTTCTCGATTTTTTCTTCAGCCCTCAAAAACGCTTCCACGTTTCTTTCTTCTAATTTGACTTTCAAATCGTCTGCGTGCGTGCGCTTCCACTTTCTTCTCCTTTCAATCCTTCAATCAATCCTTGCAAATGTCAATCATCTTCACTCTTCGCCTTCCAACTCGTTTTTGAATCGTTCCACTTTTTCCTGCCAGCTTCTTTCCCTTAACACGCACCCAAAAAAGCGAGTTTTTATTTTATTTTTTTATCTTTTTTCGACAGAAAAGAGCCATATTGTTGTAATTACGTACCTGCTGATTTATTAGATCATCACACACTTGTTTTCTTCAATTCAGTATTGATTCTTCCGCCATTTGTTTAAAGGTGAATCCACACACACTTGAAATTCGGGGTTTTGCAGCTGGCAGTTATTATGATTGCTTTTGATGTATTTAGCTTTTTTTTTTTTATATATAATATAATTTGGTCTTGTTTTGCAATATGCGCAGGATTTTGTTTTGTTCTTCGTATGAAGTTGTAGTGATTATTTTTTGAGTGAGTGGATGGGTTGGCTTAGCAGAATTTTCAAAGGGTCTGAGCAGAAGATTTCGGAGGGGCATTATAGTAAAGAGGATGCTGGTTATTATTTGCCATCGACTTCGGGGGTAACAACAAATGTCAGCATTCTAACATTCTAGTTAACGAAAGGTTTTGGAAGTTACTGTTTTGTCCTCCTTACAGGAATGAGAGTTTGTTTGGGTTGCAGGATGTTTGGAACCAGAACGAGAATGAGGATATAGATCGTGCTATTGCACTGTCGCTGGTGGAAGAGAGCGAGCGAACACACAATGTAAATGGTGAGTGATTTCAGCTCCTAAGACATCATTGAGTATTCTTGATTTGGTGCTGAACGGACCAAGTGTTTGCCAGTGCATTTGTTTGATGATTACTTTCTAAGGAACAGTTTGCTGTGGACTAATTCAATTTTGCCAAGTGCCAAATTTGGAATGCCCGTGCTGCTATTTTTCTAGTTTTGGATAGTGATTTTTCCGTTGGCCCCCCTTGTCTTTGTTTTGTAGTTATGAGAATTTTTATATGAAATCTGTGATCAGATCATTTGGTAAATGAAAAAACTTTTTTCTTTCTATTCATTGTCTTGTTTAAATGTGATTGTAAATGTGGATGCCACGCTTTTCTTTGAACGCAATGTGTGCAGTTTGGTGTTTTATATTGTGGCTTAACTTAGTTGGTAGCTTCACTTTCGATAATGTGCTAATTTAATTATGTACCAATTACTACTGTGTTGAAGATTTACTAATTTTGCACGGTTTTGTTTTTGTATCTATCTTTTTAAATATATATTACACTTATAGTAACTTTATTTTTGTGTAGATAATCTTTTCTAAAGTGTATTTCCTTATTATAAAATATATTACCGTTTCACATCAACAAGCGTCTGTCTGTTCTGTAGACAACAGATCACAGTTAGAAGAAGATGAACAACTTGCCAGAGCTTTAGAAGAAAGTCTAAACGTGGAGTCTCCTCCCAGATATGGAAATGAAAATGCGTATCAACCAATTCAGTATTTCCCCATGGGGTCCAGGTACGAGTTAGATGTTGGATAATAACAATGTACGAAGTTGATATCATAATTGAGCACTTCTTTTTGTTTGATTACTTCGATTCATATGTTAAAAGAATCATCTTCACTTGTCTATTCATCATTTGCCGTAGGGTCACAAGTCCTGGTTCTATAAATTCTCACATTGACATATACTGCCACTGCTTGATTGGAATTCTCTATTTTGACACATTTATCCCTTAGTTGGTGATCAACATATTTTTCTTGTAATTTCACTTATTTGTGCTGGTCCTTTTGAAATACTTATTAACTGATATTGCTATGACTAATCAGTCATTTCATTACCAATATTTTTGGTAAGAGTGGTTTATCTAACTGGGTTTGGTGGTAGTCTGCATACCTTGATCTCATCCTTTTCCTCCTCCTTAATTAAATACCTTGTCCGAAACATATCATAAAGATGCATTAGTTTAGTGAAACTGCTGCATTTGGACTAATTTACAGCCAAATATTAATATTATAATATATATGACTAGACTCCATATTATTATGGGATGAATTAGTACCAAATATCCTCAAGTACCTATGAAATCCACTTGCAAAGAAGTGATATCATTATCTGTTAGGTGTTAGGAACACATTCTTTTGAACACTCTTATTGAAATTTATGTAAAATCACAAAATTGGTGTGTTTCAGAACTTGTTTAATGGCTCGCACTTGATTTTGTATTTTTCAATAAATTTTAACCAGTAAGAAAGAGTGTTTAAGAGAGTGTTTTCTTAGCACTACCTATCGACCATCATGCTCAATCATAAAGGAGAAAACATCTATCCCAGTATCATCCCGTTTATTTTCAGTTGTTGAAATTATTCTCTTCTTTCAATTTCCTATACCTTCATAATATCAATAATGTTATGCAGATAACTAAAGTTGTGTAGTTATTTACATAATAGGATTTGTGCTGGCTGCTATACTGAGATTGGTTATGGCCGATATCTTAATTGCTTGAACGCATTCTGGCATCCTGAATGCTTCCGCTGCCGAGCTTGCAACCTACCAATCTCTGATTATGAGGTGCTAAAATTTCCATATACCTGTCACATTACTTGTTTTTTATATTTTCATAATTGGTTTTCATTCTTGAATTACAGTTTTGTTTTGGCTTATTATTATTGCAGTTCTCCACATCTGGGAATTACCCTTATCATAAATCATGTTATAAGGAAAGCTACCACCCGAAATGTGATGTCTGCAAGCACTTTGTAAGTATTTTGAACAAGCTTTAGTGAAAAGTGCACTCAGTACCCCTTAGATTTACTTATATGACATGCACACCGTTGCTATTTTTGACCTATCACTTGTTAGTTGTTACCCCAATAACACCCCTTAGCTAACATTGATTAAAAAATCCAATTCTCCTATGCTGTCCACACCCATATTCTCTTTTATCCTTTCACTGTGAACACAACTCCCTTACACAGCATCACTTTCTCACATCTTCTTTTCACTCAGCATCACCTATCTGCATACACATGTTCATGTACACCTTCATGCCCACAAGCAAGATACTAAAGTTCTGGCTGTAAACTTCTTATAGGAATAACAACAGCAATACATGTTTTGTGGATCAGCATTTAAAGACTAAACAACACCAAATCATTTGACCAAACCATTCTCAAATTTGTATCAACCATTACCCCATCAGACTTTCAACCACTCAATCACAAAAGCCCCAACCATGTCCAACTTCTTTTACTGTGAACCACTCCCTGTACCCATGATTATCTATCAGTATATCTGCCAAATGGTTCTTACTCTCCCTGCAGAAACCACAAAATTGCCCATCACCCACAATGTCTCCTTTGGTCTCAGTTTAACAACACCTCTCCTTTCAGTGACTGCCATCACCTCAAGGACTTGTCCCAACATCTCATCCCCCATTTCATGCCCTGAACCAAAATAGGTGCACAGGATTCTCAGTGATGCCCAGTTCACAAACCATCCTTTTACAAAAACTTCGACATAGCTAATACAAGCATAGCTTTTCACCATGTTCAACCATTGTGGCAATGACATTCTTACTGCACAACCTTCTTACTGGATTGACCATTGTTGATTCGATCACCTTGTTCATCCAAACTTGTAGACATTGTTTGAGTCATTCATGATTTTATTAGTTTGATTTTCTTGTTAGAATTAAAAATGAATTTCTTGTAAGTTTTTACCTTTACTTTGGCCTCATATCTCATTGCCTGTTGCTGTTGATTTTTGGTAATATATATTTTCACAGATTCCAACAAATCCTGCTGGTCTTATTGAATATAGGGCACATCCATTCTGGGTCCAGAAATATTGCCCTTCTCATGAACATGACTGTACTCCACGATGTTGCAGTTGTGAGCGAATGGAGGTTAGTATGAATGGATTATATTTATCTGATATAAGCTTGCCTGGGGAGAAGTGGATGAACTTCTATGGTGCAAAGTAAAAAGAGTGTACTGAAAATTTTCTCTCTTCATTTTCAGTCGCAAGAGGCAGGATATATTGCACTTAAGGATGGCCGGAAGCTCTGTTTAGAGTGTCTGGATTCTGCTATCATGGATACAAATGAATGCCAACCCCTTTATGCTGATATACAAAGATTTTATGAAAGCCTAAATATGAAACTGGATCAGCAAATTCCACTACTATTGGTTGAAAGACAAGCACTGAATGAAGCAAGAGAGGGAGATAAGAATGTAAGAGAAAATGCATTGTCATCTGTGTGCAGTAAATATAGTAACATGATTTAACTATAACGACATTCCTTTATCCGACATACTTGGAACTATTTTTTGGATGTTTGGCACTATCGACACAACTCATATTAAAAGGAAAATACTGCCTTTTGCTATTGCTATTGATAGCTTTGCAAATTCTATCTGACTGAGGTTTTTCTCCTGTGATATGTTAACTTCATACTCTGTCAAATAATTCAGCCCGACATGTGTGATGTTGAAAATTGAAGAGCAAACGAAACAAAATAAGTATATTCATATGTGAAGTTTAATGCTTGGTCTGTCAAATAATTCAATCTGACATGCATGGTATAGAAAATTGAAGAGAAAAAGGAAACAAAAAGAAATATATTCATATTTGGAAGTCTAATTTTTGTAATAAATAATACTGTCCAAGTCAAAATTCTTTCAACTACGAATCTTTAATTCATACTTAGTTCGTGATTAAAACAGTGCTTTTCCATTTCATCTTGGGCAGGGACATTATCACATGCCGGAAACCAGAGGGCTCTGCCTCTCAGAGGAGCTCAGCACTGTAAGATTTCGTGTTATTTTTTCTTTGGAGACACTGATTGATTTTTATGGTTAGATGATAGAATTTCTTTAGAACGAACCATTAACAATTTATGGTACATTGCATGTAAACTTTATCAGTTCTCAAGACGACCAAGATTTGGGGCAGGAAATGGAGCAATGGACATGAGAGCACAGCCATACAGGATGGCTCCACATTGTGATGTGACAGCTATTCTCATTTTATATGGTCTTCCAAGGTAATGATCTGGTGTTTTTGCTTTTACAAGTTGTAACTTGGCGACAAACTAAATGCGTATGAGCAGATAAATAATTTAAAAAGCACCAAATCCAGAAGAGAAGAAAATTTCCCAAGGATTAACACAACTGTCGGCAAAAGATCCATATGTAATATTTTTCTAGTTTCAGAGACCCAATTGCAATTTCGGTGCCTTTGTCATTTGTGAATTTAGTCCCCCTATTTTGTTTTATGAATTTGATTCTCTTAGTATTTTGATTGTGCAATTTTGGCACTGCACTAAGACTGACAGTGGCACAGAGCAATAGTGAAGGATCAAACTCAGGAAAAAAAAAATTGGGGAGACAAATTTGGTAAACGAGGATAGTAGATAGACCAAAAGTTCAATCAAGCCTTGTATGTTAGACAAAAGCAATGTATTTTACCTGGGCCTTTTTCTAACATGGCTAAATAAGAAAGAATGTAAAAGATGCAAATTGTAACATTCTTCTCCCTTGGCATCCATAGGTTTAGCTGATGTGAATTCTCTCCTCTTTCAAGTAAAAACCCGTGTGTTATTTCAGAATTAGAAAAGGAAGTTAACTAAAAAAGTAATGTCTGCAGCCAAGCAACCGTTGCCTTGTTTTTATTAGTTATATAACATTTCTCCTATGCATGCAAGATTCTTTGGGTTTTTTCTCAGTGTCCCGACTTTCAGAATAATAGCTCTTCTGAGAGAAAGTCCCACCCCTTTCCCTTCCTTTGGCTACAACTTTGGTTTCCTCTGTTGATATCATTTATACATGAATGCTATTTTTGACAGATTGCTCACTGGATCGATCCTAGCCCATGAGATGATGCATGCCTGGCTTCGACTTAAAGGTACTATTTTATTGTAGAGAATTTATTTCATTAGGATTTATCCATTAAGTTGTTGCAATTGGGATGTATTTGTTTTGGTTACGACATGTAAACTGTTTTTCATTTTAACAATTAAGATTAATCACCTAGCATTGAACCAATGTTATTCCGTTGGGGTTGTCTCTCAAATTTATGCTAAAATCTGTGTTTATGAAGGTTATCGGACTCTAAGTCAAGATGTTGAAGAAGGTATCTGTCAGGTTTTGGCTCATATGTGGTTGGAGTCTGAACTAATCTCTGCATCAGGCAGCAACTTTGTATCAGCTTCATCCTCATCTGCATCACACATATCTAAAAAGGGTAAAAGACCTCAGTTTGAGAGGAAGCTTGGGGAGTTCTTCAAACACCAGATTGAATCAGACATTTCCCCTGTTTATGGAGATGGGTTTAGGGCAGGTCAAAAAGCAGTGCGTAAATATGGTCTACAAAAGACCCTTCACCACATCAGGATGACGGGGACTTTTCCATATTAAGTACAGAGATACTCCATTAACAGATTGTTTTTTCATTCTTTCTTCATATAAAGCCTGGCCTGTTATTAGAAACCAAGGTCAAGGTGTGCTTTAGGCATTAGCTTCAACGAGTTGATGATTTTTTGTACTTGTAATTATTGATGCTGTTGCGGTATATTCATTACATTCACATTTTTTTTAATTTATCACACTGCTACTTTTTGGCATAGACTCCTAACCTCTGCTATCTCCGAAAATTAACAATAAAGATCACTTTCCTCACAATACCTATATTCAGCTATCTTCTTGTTTACTCGTTTCGTTTTATTCAGTTAATAAGAAATCAGGTGGCCACCATGGAAAGGAATAACGATTGGTAAAAAGAGATGCTAGAGGACTAAGTAATGTCTGTTTAAATGAATCAATCTAAAATTTTACGTGAAATACGTATAATATATTCAAATTAATTGCAAAGGTAATGGATTTCTAAATTCCATCTCAGCTAGCCAAAGTATACTTTCACATCTCCATGCTGAGACTATTTTTGATGCTAAGCGGAAATATTTTTTATTTTGTCCATATAACTTACATATATTTTCAATAAGCTAGAGACTACCTGTACCATGGTTGGCCTCTCTTCTGGTTGTTGAATCAAGCAGGTTAGACCTAATTTAACTAGCTGGAGAGCACACACTTTCTCATTGTTTCCAGTGAAGCTAGGATCAACGAACATACTCACCTTCTCTTCTTCATTCTCTTTCCCAATGAAGTTTACTATGACTACATGAAGCATTGCTTCTCTCTCTTCTGGTATAGTAACAAAATCTTTACTTGTGATCAATTCCAACAGTACCACTCCAAAAGCATAAACGTCCACTTTGGTGGTCACTATCCCTGCCTCCAGATACTCTGGAGAAATATAACCCCTCTCCACATCTGACAAGGCACAACTGGAAGTTATTTTCCTTTCTGATTCTTCAGCAAATGCGAAATTTGCTATCTTGGCTCTTAGATCTTTGTTTAGAAGAATGTTTCCACTGTTTATGTTCTTGTGCACATAGGAAGGTTCCGTGAAGTTGTGAAGATACTGAAGACCATTTGCAATATCCAGAGCAATCAAAATTCTCTTTGCCAAAATCTGGTCCTCGGTAGTCCTGTTTTTGCTTAGCCATTCTCTCAAAGAGCCATTTTCCATATACTCATAAACAAGATAAGAACAAGCATCGTTTTCACAGTAACCCTGCAGCTTTATCAGGTTGAAATGATTGATTCTTTTCAGCAAATTCACTTCCTTGGACGCATCTCCTCTCATTTTTTTAACAGCCAATATGTTCTTGTCATTACCAAATACCCCACGAAACACAGAACCTTTAATTCTATTCTTTGAACTAAATTTTTTTGTGGCCTTCTTTATTTCCTTAAACTCAAAAACTTTAGAGTGATGCTGAATGATTGCTATCTCACCACGGATATCATCTGAAGATAAGCTCTTTGCTTTTTCACCTTCTTCACCTCTCTTAACGAACCTTGCAGATCTCTTTCTGAACAGAAAACCCCCATAAAAGACAGCACACAGAACCACAATGGAACCCCCTGTGGTGGCAATAGCAGTGTGGAATTTCCTCTTTGACTTGCGCTTCATGGAGCTCCAAATAAGAGGAGGTGACATATCTGGTGGATCACTAACAACTTTGGTCATTGAACTCAGTGGTTCACTTGGCAATGGAATAAGAACAGTTGTGAAGGGAAAAAGAGTTTCTGTTGGTGTGTTAAAACCATTAGCATCAACCAAATTACCTGCTGCTACATTGAATCTCGTAGCAATACTTGTAATGTTATCATGCCAGTTCACTGAGTATGTCAGCAAATACTTGGTGCCGTTTGTGACTTGATGCATTGTTGGACAAGCACATCTGAGTGGGACGTGCAACTCCATGCCAGGAAGCAAATCAAATTCCCCATATGGATTAGCACGCATGAGCGAATCACAAGTGGTCAAACCCTGAAAAGTAGTATTTGCCACTGTGAAATATGTTGGGGATTGCCCCAATACATATTCAGTTTCAGCTTGGTAATAGTCCCTACTTAAACAAGAACAGTTCATAGGGACAATCACTTCTTTCCCAGTTGGGAACTCTGTGAACACAGTTACATCATTGATTCTTGCAAGCTCTTCTGGGTTTGATGATGTGAGGTTGGACACTGTGAGTATGGTGTTAAAAGGAGGTCTTGATTTGAAGATTAAGAAGGCCATGCATGATTTGTTGAGGCCATTGCAGGTATAGAGGAATGAAGGTGAAGGCCCCATTTTGTCATCATTCTTGCAGCTGAGAACTGAATTCCCAGAGTAATTTTGCTGTGCCTTGCAATCAAAACAAAGAAGAAAAAACGTTATTGTGAAGAGAAATGCAACATGATTCATGGTGAGGTTGTGTTAATGACAAAACAAGACTACGAAAAAACAAAGTGAGAACACATTTGAGTGTGATAGTTTAAGATGTTTGAGTCTCATTCTACCACTATTATAGCAGAATAACGCGTTAGAATTTTTCTGACTAATTCAGTATATTACAGAAAACACTAGGCAATTGCCAATTGCTGTGAGGGACCACTGTTTCAGTGTACCATGATTGCTTTAAGAGATGAATTACATAACTGTGAGCATATTTAAATTCACTTGGTTTTCGGGTTGCTTCATATTATATTACGCTGTGATGTAAACTAAGGGAAAAATGAAGATAAATAAGGGTGTTTCTGTAATTTTGTTTTTGGTCTTACTTTTAATTTTTGTTATTGGTTTTAGCTTTAGAGAGTATTGTTTTTAACTTTACAGATTTCTATTATTATTTTTATACTTGGCACATTAGGGTTATTGTTTTTATTTCCTCTCCCTGCAGCATTTAAGGTTTGCGGCAATGATATACATAGAATTATAGAGTACGAATATAGTGAGTCATGCCTTTATTTTATAAATTGGCATGAGAGTTTTATGTCTTGAGTGTCTAAGCGAGAAAGGAAAAAATTTGAGAGAGTGAAAGAGTGTATTGGAGTGCTAGGGAGAGAAAGAGTGAGTGAGATGACAAAACTTGCTAATGGTATATCCCTCTAACAATAGATGAAAAAAAATTTCCAATTATGATAATTGGAATGAACAAACGAAGACTCTTCTTGGTTTTTAAGATGTATGGGATATAGTAGAGAATGAGTACTAAGAATCAGCGGAAGATGAAGAACAGACGATGATCCAAGTTGCTGCATTGAAAAAAATACGAGTGACGAACAAATCAATTTTGTAAATATTGTACAAAGTTGTGGATGAGTCCGACTTTGAAAAGATAGCAAAAGATGCATCTTCAAGAATAACGTGAGAGATCTTCGAGAAAGTTTACAAAAGAGACAACCGTGTTAAATAAGTCTAGCTTCAAGCTCTTCAAGACTAGTTTGAAAACTTGAGAATGAAAGAGCAAGAATGAGTAGTCGAGTGTAACATCCTAATTTTAGATGCCACAAATAAGATATAAAACCTTCTAACATGCGAAAGCTAAAAATTTAAAACATTTTTTACATTGCTTTTCTTAACATTGTTTTTTGTTTTAATCTATTAGATCACTTACCTAATTAATTATTCCAACTCTTACTTTGTGAACAATTTTAAATAATATTTGAAAACAAAAGGAGGAATAAGTAAAAGTCAATACCTACATTATATCTTTTGTGCATAACATTCTTTTTGTAGTCAATACACATTACTCATTTGCATTTAAAATATGATGGACAAGAAGGTGATGAGAATGAGGAAAATTCCTAATATCATTAATCCCTTTAGCTAATCACTCGCTATAAACATTACATTTAATTTCCTTTTAATGTTCTATTTTGGTTGTGCAATTTATATTCTTTGTTTAAACTTGCTATATGGTTGAACTTATTACCTTGCTATATGGTTAACCTTTTCAACTTGCTATAATTGTTATATTTGCTTTATGCTATGTAGTTTCTTATTTTTTTTCATTTTTTCATTTTTGCTAATGATCAAATGGGAGAAAGCTTGAATTGCCAGAATACAAGTTGGCTATCATAAGAAAATGGGGAGATTGTTGAAAGGGAGAGCAAACTGATTAATGTTTGATATGTTTTTGGTAATGTCCCAACTATCTTGAGCAAGTTAGAAATGTCATGCTTTAACTGGTTATTGAACTAACAAATCTATTACAATATAGAAATAGACTCAGTTTTAATCGTATATGTTAAAATATAATCAATTAAAAAGATTAGTAACATGTTTTCTATATAAATGAGTTTGGTCTCAATTTCGTGTCAGTGCGAATATGCTATACATAACTCGGATTTGTGAAGAAAGAAAAGCTAGCAAGCTTTCTTAGAGAACAAAGAACCTTAGTACTTAGGAATCAAGAATAGAAGCCTTCAAGCATGGTTGGATGTAATTAAGTGGTGACTTATTTTGGTTTTAGTGTGACATCCACTCTTGAGGTGTATTACTTTCTTTACATTTATTGTAAATTTGATCATTGATGTGTGTACTTATTGTGTACGCAATTTGTAGTGGATGCTTTGGCCAATTTCATTCTCTTGCAGTCCTTCAGTGCCTCTAATTTCCTCCTTCCTGGACCTATTCCTGATTGGTTTGGTCTCTCCCTTCCTTCTCTCATAGTGCTTGATCTTCGTTCTTGTTCCATTGTGCTTGATCTGCTAATTTTTTGTTGGGACCGATTCCTCCTGAATCAGGGTCTCTTTCCAGGTTACAATAATTTAATCACAAACCTTGTTCTATTTCGGCTCAAACATTTTTCCCATTTGAAAAAAAAGCATTTTGCCTAATTAAGAATCATAATTGACAATCACTTAATCTCATGAATAAAAAAAAGAAAAACAACATGGCAGAGATTGAAGAGAGAAACTAGCATAAGACGTGTCTTCGCCGTTTGCCATATCACATAAAAGTTATCGTCATTCATTTTTAAGGACTAATAGTAAGAGCTTTAAAACTATGATGATTAAAAGTCATCAAAGTTTCAAATAGAGACTAAACCCAAAATCGTGTGATGACGAAAAACATATTTAACCCATTTAATTTTAAACATTTTAAATTTTGGTTATTGAATCGTAAATATTTAAAAGTTATACAAGTATTTTAAGATTTTAAAATAATTTTTAAAATGTAATTGTAATAAAATCCGATTGAATTCAACCAATCCATTCTTAGTTTTACTAATTTTATTAGCTTTGATGAAAATTTGCAAACTAGACCATTTTAATTAGTTCAATTTATACTGTAAATCCTAACTAATTAAAATGGCCTTTTTAACTTTACTAAATATGAACATTATTATTATTAAAATATTATTTGCATGCAAATATGAAAAAAATAGTATAATATGCTTCTCCTCCAAAGTCAAATCTTACATTACCAATATTACTTATCGTATACGCAATCTAGAAGTGTTGAAAATAACATATTAACAAATTTCATTTACTTCATCTATTATAATTCTTCAACTTCCTCTCATAAGCAATTCGGAGATGTATATTTTATCATCTTAGATTCAACAAATATACTGTGATGAACTTAGATTAAATTAAAAATGACATGTACAAATAGCTTAGCTAATAAACCAGCCGGCCAACATCTCTTTGCTGGAAAAAATTAACAACAAAGTTAGACACAGTATTATATATGTACCCATTTTATTAAATATTACTAAAATCGATTTTCAACTCCACTTTTCAAAAAGTCTAATAATACATATTCCATTTATTTATAAATAAAAAATTAAATAAAAGATAACATATTTTTTTATAATCAGCATATATAAGTAGACACAATCAAAATACTCTTTCACATATCTTATCATTTATGACTTTTAATTTTGATGATTCACAATGTTAATTTTTTTATAATTTAATATTACAATAATTATTCTAATTATTTAGAAAAATATTTGTGTGTATTACCATAATGATAGGATCTTAATTATATATTTCTATTTGTATTTAAACAATACATTATCAATGCAAACTATAAAATTCAATACATTTTCTATCTTGGCATTAAAGCTATCAAGCAAACAGCTCTTGATCCATAACCACAATGTCATCCACTGTCAATCAGAAAAATGACTTACCTTCTACAATTTTTGTCAAGTTGGACAGAGGCAATTATCCACTATGAAAATCTCTAGTCTCACCAGTGATTAAAGAAGATAAACATGATGGCTATATACTAGGGAAAATAGAATGTCCAAACCAATTCATTGTTGCGGAGAACGCGACAACAAAAGTCAATCCTAGCCATGAGGATTGACAAGCCCAAGATCAAGCCATTCTATAAGGCTGATGAATTCTATGTCAATTGACATTGCAACTCAATTGCTTCATTGTGAAACATCCAAACAATTTTGGAATGAAGCTCAAAGCTTTGTTGGTGCACAAACCAGATCCAGAATCATCTATATGAAATCTCAATTTCACAACACACGTAAAGGAAACATATGAAGATGGAGCAATATCTTGGCAAGATGAAAAATCTTGTTGACAAGTTAAAGTTGACAGGTTCACCAATCTCTAACTCTAATTTAGTGATTCAAACACTAAATGGTTTGAATTCTAATTACAATCGAGTGGTTGTCAAGTTCTCTAACCAGATTAACATTAGTTGGGTTGAAATGAAAACTCAATTGTTAACCTTTCAAAGCATATTAGATCAAATCAATAATTTTAGCAGCCTTAACTTGAATGTCTCTACAAACTTTGCAACCAATAAGGAGTCCGGAGACAATAAATTTGGATCCCAAGGTGATTGGAGAGACTCTAATTTCAGAGGCACGAGAGGTGGCAGAGGAAGAGGTAGGATGTCAAAACCAATATACCAGGTATGCAGAAGGATTGGTCACACTGCTATACAATGTGATTATTAATTTGATAAGTCCTATACAGGAAAAACTCAATCTGTTGAAAGTGAAAAAAAAGGAATACACATGCAGTCATAGCTTCACCTTATCAAGGTCAAGATTATGAATGATATTTTGATAGTGGAGCCAGCAATAAGGTTCTATAAGACTCTTTGTTGATCAATGGTTCTAATGATGTACCCTGATCATGTTTCTGTTGTTCGTAGGAAAAGATATAACTTCATGTGTGTTTTGTACCATTTTAGGCCTTTTAGAGCAATTTAGTCATCTATAAGGTAAGGAAAGCTAAATACATTATTTATACTATTTTAGTACTTTGATAAATATGAATTGGTTTGTTTTAGTTGGATTAAATTGACTGAGTTATGGAATTGAGTAAATGAACTTGTTGAAATTCGGTGTATTATAATATGATCGTTTGAACTTGGTTGGAGTATGTGTTGTCTGTTATATGAAAAACCTTGTTGTGATTACTTGTAAATGTTACTTGTTTTGGATTGCTTGGACAGGGGAAATTGATGTTATAATTAGTTAGGATTGATGTTGGATTTTGGTATGGTAAAAGGTTAGTGTTATGTTTGGTTTTGGTATAAAATTTGTGGTTTGACATGTGAAATCCTATGGGAGTAGTTTCTTGAATGAAGTTGAGGATAAGAGATTGTATTTGTATCATTTAGAACTTGGTTAGCCATTTAGTTTACTGAAATTGAGTCTTTAGGATGCTTGTTGTTGTTTAGGCTGTGAAGGGTTGGTTTGGTCTGATGGACTAAGTTATTGATCAAATAAGTCAATTGATATTCAATTTAAATGTTTAAACATGTTTTGTAAACAATCACAAAGTTAAGGATATCAAATTGCGTCATTTGGTTAAGACTAAAGTACATTTAGATCAATTTTAGAGTTGTTTGTTCTGGTGTGGCGTTGAGCTTTACCAAGTCAAAGAGCCACTAAACTTTAGAGCGTTGAGCACTGTGAAGACAATAAGCAATTTGTGTTCTTATCACTAAGGAGCACCTTAAGTCACTAAGCGCTGTGAAAATAGTGGGCTTTTTGGCTTGTGGGCATTGAGCGGTGGATTAAGGTGTTGAACGCCACTTTTTTTCCTGTAGGTCTAAATGTGGTTTTCCCAGTAATTCGTTGGGCAAGTGATCTTGTTCACTGAGCAAGCCCTGATCTGGTAGCTTTATGATATTTTTTTACACTTTTTGACTTATGTTTGTTTAAGATGTGCTTTATGTTTTTATCTTTTTTATTAGAAATTTAGTGTATGTTCAATGAATTATATATATGGATTTGATATGAAATCAGTTTGGTGGGGATGAGTTGTCTCCTAGAATTCGATATCAATATATGTATCCTGATTATCAAGTCTAGAGGAAAGAATTATATGTTTTAGGATGTCTTGATATATTTGTTTTATACGCCTACTTCTATAAATTTAATATATGATTGCTTTTGGTATTTTAACTTACCATTTCTTCTTTGTGTTTGTTTGTTTATTTTTCTTCTTCTTGACTTTGATAATCACCTTAATAGTGATAGCAGAAGAAGATGTCTCTGGTGAGTAGATGTTAGGAGGAGATGGAACAAAAATATAAAATAAGAAGTTTTGTTGCATTTTTCTAGATTTTTTTTATAAATACCTATTACACTCTTGATTCAATGTAATCTTTCTTAAAAATTGGGATATTATTTATATATAATTTTTGCTATTATAAGTTATATTTATAATAGCATCTTATATAATTTATTTGAATTAACTATTTTATATTATTGAAAATATAATTAATTCTAATAATAAAATATAATGAAAATTAGAATGTTACATATTTATACAAATATTAATTTTAATTTATTTGAGAATTTCAATTCATTTTATCTTCCTAAAAATTTCTCCTTCGCTATATAGTTATACGGAAATTATGCTCTTCCTTTTCTAATAATTATTATCAACAGAACACAAGGTACGAAACATTATTTTTTGTAACGCTCCATATTAATATTTTTTTCTTTCCCTTTGTAATAATTTGTCAAACATCATATTCAAGTACTTAACCAAACACACACAAAAGTATGTGTTTAACCCAATACTATGCTTGAAAATTAAAGTTTAAGTCAGATTAAGTATTTTTTATCTTATTTCCCTTTTTTGAAATATTTTATAATAAATTTGTGACGAAATTTTTCATTTTAAAATGCATAATATCTCAAATATATAATAAATAATTCTAATAATCTTATTCGATAAACTTGAAATTAAAATATAAAATATAAATTATTGATAACGAGATTTGATGATAATACTCTTTTAATCACTCAATCAAATAAAAAATTTGTTTGAGTATTCTTAAGAAGAAAAAATGAGAAATAATTAATTCAATTTTTACACATTATAGTAACATATAAAGTTAATGCAATCCAAATAATTAAGCACATTTTCATATAATCTTCTGAATTAGTTAAAAAACATATTACCTAATAAAATTTGTCAAAAAATATTAACCTGTTTTAGATACACGTGTAAAATGATCTTTTTAATCTGTCTCATATTGTGAATTTAAGCTGGATCATTTTTATGGAAGCAGTTTTCTATTTTCAATTATTATTGATTAAATCACTTCATACCCATAAATTTATTTTCTAGAAAAATTAAATTTTCCCAATATTTTTTATACTTTCAAAATATTTTGATTTGGTCTTGTATAATTTTTTCTTTGCTTTTGGTCTCTTTGAAATTGAAAATCAATGTTTTTTATTCACAATATCGCATGATATTAATTATTTATTTATATACTCCAAAATATCAATTAACCCTTTCAAGTAACCCAAGTAGTATTTTTGACGTAATATAGTGTTTAAAAAAGTAAAACAAGTATTAAGTGTTAAATATAGTGATTTAAAATTTTAAAGGGATGACATTTAAATTAAATATTTCATAAGAACTAAAATCAAAATGTAAAATATGTAGACTAAAAACTTTGATTTCAAATTTTATAGAAATGAAAAGAAAATATAAACCGAAACTAAAACTCATTAGTTTATAGATGATTAATGTAACATCCCAATAATTTTACTATACAAGTATTGATTTATTTAGGAGTTACAATATAATATAGAAAGCAGTAAAGAATTTCGATTAAAAATAGGAAGGTGGATATGCTAATATTAACATTGAATATAGACCGGATACAATCAACACAGCATAAAACTGAGTTAACAATTTAGATTACAAAACGAGTATAGACCGGTCGGTCAAAAATAAAAGCAAAACCTATACATAACAGTTTATAAACTAGTGCAAAAGAAACTATCTCTAGAGACCGGACGGTCCAGTACTAAACTCGGGGATTTCTTCAAAATGCTCTTCAACTGGTACCACGTCTGTTAAAGGCTCTTCCAAAGCTGCTTCCAAAGTGACTTCTGCTCACATTCGTAAGAATGATCATAGCATTTGAGAAAGAAAAGATGACCGGTCGGATACCGGACGACAATGTACAAAACAAGAAAAATAAGGGTAAGCTTACGTACATTTAACTTATCCATTCAATATACAAACAAACATACTTCACAAGAATCAATCAACACAACATATCATTCTCATACATCATATTAATCGACACGACACTGTCCGGACCGTATGAACGTGTAGCTCGGTCGTCCCTAGCACCCGGGCGGTGTAATAACTGTTCCAACAGCTGCCGCCCGAGGTTAGCCCTCAAACGGTTATACTCACTTATATCCGCGGGCCTCCCGCCATTCCCACACATGACCGACTTCTCTCTATTTGAGAAAATGTCCTCACGGAATATCGGAAACAAGGACGACACCGGAGTCATTCCCACATTCATACTTTACCAATCAAATTTGAATTCATGAGACCTTCCACCCGAGGAATTCTCTTACTTAGTCAAATCTCTTATTTATTTTCACTCTCATAAACGAAGCTATCGGGTCAATAACCATATTAACCACAAGGAAATCACTAAATATTATAAGGACGAAATCTAATGAAATCTTTGAGAAGAAGATAAAGGACATTGATAGGTTTAGACAGGCATTTCTGGCAACGGATAACTACTAATCATCAAGGACTCGAGAATAACAAAAATGACCGGGCGGTAGAATCAAGGTGATATTGGAAAAGAAGAATGATTTGTTGAATACTGAACCGACAATGAATAAAGTATCAACCACAAAGTTAACTATTACTATTAGTTACCCGGCCGGTTATGATAAAGAATAAAATATGTTATAATCATATTATAAGACTGGTCTATGACCGAACACTTATCCCAAAAATTAATATAAGTAAACACACCGATCGGTCAAATAAATAAACTTTACTAGTCAATGTGGTCACTAAGTAACCGGACGGCTATTTACAGAGAAGGAAGTTATGTTTATAATTTTTACAAAATTTTAAGTGTCAACCAAATGTCAAACACTTTCCAGAATAAATGTTTAGTTATGAATCGCTTTTAGTAAATATTTTATACTGAGACTCTTAATGAAACAATCTAAAGTTCAACAACAAATTGGCCGAACAGTCCAATTAGACCGGACGGTAAAATAGGGGAAGAATGAATGATCCTAATGATATTCAATCTCAACTCACATTCTCTAAGTTTTTCCATTTGATTTATTTCTCATAACCCATATAACAACATTCAGATCATGCATTTCAAACACCATACTTTATAAATTAACATACATCGAATTATTCACATTTGCATTATACAGAACATCAAACTTAAATGTTCATAAGCTTCCCTTACCTCTTAGTTCCAGCTAAACTTCAACAGTAGGTTGATAACGACTATCTCTTCTAAGGTTTCAAAGTCTAGAGTGAAACACAAAAATATAAGTTCAGAGAACATGGTCGACAGGTGCATGCAAGCTTTAATGGTGCATGCATGTTGGAAAAGAGAAAACTTTAAGTCAGAAATGAAGTTCTTAGAACTTACCGAATGTAATACAGAAACCAAACGGTTCAAAGGTAGGGAACGAGCTCCAAGAGTCTTTAAAAGTGATCTGAAGGTGATCGGAACAGTGGTTTGGTTAATATTTTAGAGAGAGAAAGGTTGAGTTTCTAGAGAGAAGGAAGAGAGTTTGGAAGTTCAGAAGTTGACAGTGGGGAAGAAGATGAAGATTTTCATGCAGAAAGAGTTTTAAGATTTTCGAAGTTTCTACCTTAATTGTTCTTCTAGAATCGGACAGCTGGACATTTCTTCCGGTGCCACGTGGTTCCCACTAACCCAAAAATCCTTCATTCCCTTTTGCAGCCGGACGCATCCCGAGGTTGGGGAATTTATTGCTGCTGCAGAGTTTGTCTGCCACTTTACTGAGTTCCAGTCTCTGCACGGTTTTCGAGAAAAAGAATTTTAAAAACTTTGCTGTTTAATAAAAAGAAGACCGGCCGGTCGCTATTGGCCGGCCCAAATTTCTGGGTCGTGACATTCCCCCCAACAAATAAAAATTTTCGTCCTCGAAAATTAGTACATACCTTCAAACAGGTGTGGATAGGCTTCCTTCATATCTTCTTCGCGCTCCCAAGTGACATCGCCCGTTCGGTCGTCCCAGATAACTTTCACCAAAATAGTGCGTTTACCGAACGGCCGCTTGGTTACGTTTGTCTCAACTCTAACTGGTTGTACTTCAACTGAACAATCTTCTTTAAGTTGTATGTGGTCGGCTTCGAGTACATGCGAAGGATCAGCGATATATTTTCTAAGTTGAGAAACGTGGAATACCGGATGAAGGTTAGACAAGGGAGGAGGTAAAGCAAGTTCATAGGCGACTGGCCCAATGCGTCTGAGAATCTGATACGGACCAAGAAATCGTGGTGATAATTTCTTTGGTTTGATGACTCTCCCAACACCGGTCGTTCGATTCAGTTTTAAGAACACATGCTCTCCTGCAGCAAATTCTAAAGGCTTTCTCCTTTTATCTGCGTAAGACTTCTGTCGGCTCTGAGTTGCCTTAAGTCTTTCTTGGATCAGTTTCACCTTTTCTGTTGTTTGTTGAATAATTTCTGGTCCAGTCAACACAGCTTCTCCTTCCTGGAACCAACATAGGGGTGTTCGACATTTCCGTCCGTAAAGAGCTTCATAAGGTGCCATTCCGATACTTGCATGGAAGCTATTGTTGTAAGTAAACTCAGCTAGCGGCAAAACTTCATCCCAAACTCCTAAGTGGTCCAACACGCTGGTTCTCAATAGATCTTCTAGAGTTTGGATTGTCCTTTCCGACTGACCGTCCGTCTGAGGATGGTAGGCAGAACTCATTTGGAGTTTGCTTCCCATTTCTTGATGAAGTGCTTGCCAAAACCGGGAGGTAAATCTTGGGTCCCGGTCGGACACTATTCCGGACGGTACTCCATGTAGCCTAACAATCTCTTTAATATATAGCTGAGCTAATTTAGACATAGGCATTTTCAAGTTGATAGGAAGGAAGTGTGCACTCTTAGTTAATCTATCAACTATTACCCAAATGGCGTCATGATGCCTGACTGTTCGAGGAAGATGAGTCACGAAGTCCATAGCGATACTGTCCCACTTCCATTCGGGTATTTCCAGCGGTTGTAAGAGACCGCTCGGTTTCTGATACTCGATCTTGGCTCTTTGACAAGTTAAGCATGACTCCACGAATCGAGCAATGTCTTGTTTCATTCCTGGCCACCAAAAACTCATTCTAAGATCCTTATACATCTTAGTAATTCCAGGATGAATGCTTAGACGACTTTGATGAGCTTCTTCCAAGATTATCCTTTTCAACTCGTCATCATTTGGAACACAAGTTCTATCTTTATATCTTATCAAACCGTCCGTTCCATCATTGAAGTCTTGATGAGGTGGTGTACCGAACGGTTTGGAAATTCTCTGCAACTCTTTATCAACCTTTTGCTTTTCTCTTATTCGATCAAATATGTTACTTGACAATCGCATAAGGCTACAACTAATACCGGTCGGCTCCAAATCACAGTGCAACTTTAAATCTCTGAAGTTCTCAAGTAACTTCATTTCTTGTACCATCATTGCCGCCATATGTATGGTTTTTCTGCTCAAAGCGTCGGCAACTACGTTGGCTTTTCCCGGATGATACTGTAAATCAAATTCATAATCTTTAAGAAATTCCATCCATCTTCTTTGCCTCATATTTAACTCTTTCTGGTCAAATAGATACTTGAGGCTTTTATGGTCGCTGAACACCTGAAACTTAGCACCATATAAGTAATGTCTCCAGATTTTGAGAGCAAATACTACAGCCGCCAGTTCCAAGTCGTGAGTTGGATAATTCCTTTCATGAATCTTCAATTGTCTAGAAGCATACGCAACGACCTTCCCTTCTTGCATCAATACACAACCCAATCCGTTATACGAAGCATCACAGAACACAACAAATGGAAGGTTGACGTTAGGAATTACCAGAACCGGAGCATTCGTTAACCGTTGCTTTAATTCCTGGAAACTGGACTCACACCGGTCGGTCCAGACGAACGGTTGGTCCTTTCTGGTCAATTGGGTTAATGGCGCCACTATCTTAGAAAAACCTTCAATGAATCTTCTGTAGTAGCCGGCCAAACCAATAAAGCTTCTAACTTCAGTAACTGAGCGAGGCGTTTCCCATTCCATAACGGCTTGTACCTTAGACGGGTCTACAGCAATTCCGCCGGCCGAAATTACATGCCCAAGGAATTTTACTTGATTCATCCAAAACTCGCATTTGGACAACTTAGCATATAGTTGTTTCTCCCTTAACACTCCAAGAACCATTCTCAATTGATCTGCATGTTCTTCGTGACTTTTGGAGTAAATGAGAATGTCGTCAATGAAAACAACTACAAATTTATCCAAAAACGGCCGGAAGATCCGGTTCATGTAGTCCATGAATATTGCCGGAGCATTGGTCACACCGAACGGCATTACCACATACTCAAAATGCCCATATCTTGACCGAAAAGCAGTCTTCTGAATATCTTCTTCTTTCACTAGTATCTGATGGTATCCGGACCTCAAATCAATCTTGGAGAAGATTGAAGCTCCATGGAGTTGATCAAGTAAATCGTCGATTCTCGGCAATGGATATTTGTTCTTGATGGTTAGCTTGTTTAGTTGCCGGTAGTCTATACACAGCCTTGAACTACCATCTTTCTTCTTAACCAAAAGAACAGGCGCTCCCCATGGTGATGCACTTGGCCGGATGAATTTCTTTTCCAACAAGTCTTCAATTTGTTTCTTCAATTCCGCCAACTCTGCCGGAGCCATCCTATAAGGTGCAATTGATATTGGACCAGCTCCCGAGATCAAGTCAATGGAAAACTCGACCTCTCGGTGTGGAGGAAGACTTGGGATTTCTTCTGGAAACACGTCCATAAACTCTTCCACTACCGGACGTTTCAGATCCGGTCGGTCCGTTCCGCTCACGTCCAGATACGTAAAAACAATAAAACCCATAGCGCCTTCAATCAAGTCTTCTCTCATTTGGCCGAGCGTAATCGTAAGTTTCTCTTCTTCACTTGGAAAAATTAACTTCTTCTTCCCACAATCAATAATAATACGATTGGTGGTCAACCAATCCATTCCTAATATAACTTCAAGGTCTTGAAGAGGTAAACATATAAGATTTACCTTGAATTTGTACCCCTCTACCTCAATAGGACACTTCACACATACAGTGGACGTCCTAATCTCCCCAGCTGCCGGTGTTGACACCACCAAGTCAAGCTGCATTTCACTCTCAGCTATTCCCATTTTATCAACACATGCCTTCGAGATGAAGGAGTGTGTTGCCCCCGAATCAAAAAGCACACAGCAAGACATTCCATATACTAGGCAAGTGCTGATTATGAGGTTACCTGAACCAGCAGCTTCGGTTCCCGAGAGCGCATATACTCTACCGACTGCTTGGGCTCTTCCACCGTTCGGAGACGACTTCCCAGCATTCGGTGGCCTGGAAAATGCTCGTCCACCCATGTTGCAATCTCTTTCCAAGTGCCCATTCCTTCTACACTTGACACAAAATTTTGTATTGTTCTGCCTGGGACAATCTCGCATGTAATGAGGGCCTCCACATGTAAAGCAGCTGACATTCCCAGATTGACCGGTTGGTCTAGCAAAGTTCACTGGCCGAACGGCCAAAGCAGAAGAACTCTGCGAAGACGGTGGTCGAGAATACGGAGTCGCCTTAGGACTTGAAGTATTTCTGGTTACAATTGATCCCCTGGTAGTGGATGACTGTTGTTTCTTACATTTCTCGGCTTCCATTAAATTTTTCTCCAATACCTTAGCCCTTTCCACCAAGGCCGGAAACTTCTGAATACAATGACTTGCAATCACCGGCTTCAAGTCTTCCCTCAGCCCATTTTCGAATTTCCGACACTGCCATTCTTCACTCATTTTCATCGTATAAAACCTCATTAATTGCTTAAAACGGTTTGCATATTCTGACACTGTCATTCCGCCTTGTACTAGTTGAAGAAATTCAACTTCCTTCGCAAACCGGACGCTATTAGGAAAGTATTCCTCATAGAATTTGTTCTTGAATACTTCCCATGTGATTGGAATATTATCATCTTCCAACAGCATTTTAGAACTACTCCACCAATGCCCAGCTTCTCCATTCAGCAGATACTCCGTGAAAGCTAAACGATT
Organism: Vigna mungo; assembly: GCA_036885675.1. Lineage (NCBI taxonomy): Eukaryota > Viridiplantae > Streptophyta > Magnoliopsida > Fabales > Fabaceae > Vigna > Vigna mungo. The sequence continues at coordinate 43,100,643 of CP144690.1, forward strand.
TTCATTACTACACCTCTTAGCGTCATAGATACGCTCCATATCGCGAAGCCAGTGGTCAGCTTCATCCGCACTGCAATTTCCACTAAATTTGGCCGGCCGGTGCTGGAGAAAACTCTCCAGACTCCATTCAGTCTGAGTATTTGAAGAAGAACCGGACGGCCTGGTAGCTGAAACTCCACTTGATAATATTTCCATGATCTGCCTTTGTGTTGATTCTGCTGCAGTTCTAGCGACTTCTGCATTTTGTAATGCCAATGCATTCTGTTGAGCTAAGTTGGCATTTTGCTGAATAAGGTTGGCATTCTGTTGTTGAAGCGCTGCCAACACTGACTCCAGCATATTATTACTTTCGCCGGACGGATCCCTAGCGACCGGTTGAGGAGGTGGTCTAGGAGCCATCTTCTGTTTTTAATCAGAAAGAAGAACCCGTTAGCCCACAAGAAATCAGAAAATTCTGATTGAATATGTAGAGTACGTAGCCATCAGCATAATATACTCATAACCTACAGGTAGTCTAAGGAAGAAACTGCTCTGATACCATCTGTAACGTCCCGGCAACTTACAGGGACTGTTGACTGCCCCCACAAATCACCACGAGACTTTCTAGTGTGCTTTGTCATCACTCGCACACTTTCCGGGAAAACTTCCCGGAAGGTCACCCATCCCAGAATTACTCCAGGCTAAGCACGCTTAACCATGGAGTTCTTATGGGTTAGGCTACCGAAAAGTAAATGCATTTTGGTGATATGGGTAGCCAAATCAATTCCTTTAAGCTATCTTTCAACTGTATAGTCCCATACCTATACAGTCTCCAGATCCCTCTCATTCCGGTGTATGTTCGATTCGTCCATGTGCCCCTTCCACTCGAAGCCTGCCAGGAGCCGCTCCTTGTCCGTGCCTTTTGCACCGGCGATCACTCCCCGCCCTCGTCAGTGCCCGGGCGTCACATGCCCACCAGCTTCCGCTTGGTTCGTCCTCGAACCACACCGTACTGGGAGAGGCTAGGCTCTGATACCATTAATGTAACATCCCAATAATTTTACTATACAAGTATTGATTTATTTAGGAGTTACAATATAATATAGAAAGCAGTAAAGAATTTCGATTAAAAATAGGAAGGTGGATATGCTAATATTAACATTGAATATAGACCGGATACAATCAACACAGCATAAAACTGAGTTAACAATTTAGATTACAAAACGAGTATAGACCGGTCGGTCAAAAATAAAAGCAAAACCTATACATAACAGTTTATAAACTAGTGCAAAAGAAACTATCTCTAGAGACCGGACGGTCCAGTACTAAACTCGGGGATTTCTTCAAAATGCTCTTCAACTGGTACCACGTCTGTTAAAGGCTCTTCCAAAGCTGCTTCCAAAGTGACTTCTGCTCACATTCGTAAGAATGATCATAGCATTTGAGAAAGAAAAGATGACCGGTCGGATACCGGACGACAATGTACAAAACAAGAAAAATAAGGGTAAGCTTACGTACATTTAACTTATCCATTCAATATACAAACAAACATACTTCACAAGAATCAATCAACACAACATATCATTCTCATACATCATATTAATCGACACGACACTGTCCGGACCGTATGAACGTGTAGCTCGGTCGTCCCTAGCACCCGGGCGGTGTAATAACTGTTCCAACAGCTGCCGCCCGAGGTTAGCCCTCAAACGGTTATACTCACTTATATCCGCGGGCCTCCCGCCATTCCCACACATGACCGACTTCTCTCTATTTGAGAAAATGTCCTCACGGAATATCGGAAACAAGGACGACACCGGAGTCATTCCCACATTCATACTTTACCAATCAAATTTGAATTCATGAGACCTTCCACCCGAGGAATTCTCTTACTTAGTCAAATCTCTTATTTATTTTCACTCTCATAAACGAAGCTATCGGGTCAATAACCATATTAACCACAAGGAAATCACTAAATATTATAAGGACGAAATCTAATGAAATCTTTGAGAAGAAGATAAAGGACATTGATAGGTTTAGACAGGCATTTCTGGCAACGGATAACTACTAATCATCAAGGACTCGAGAATAACAAAAATGACCGGGCGGTAGAATCAAGGTGATATTGGAAAAGAAGAATGATTTGTTGAATACTGAACCGACAATGAATAAAGTATCAACCACAAAGTTAACTATTACTATTAGTTACCCGGCCGGTTATGATAAAGAATAAAATATGTTATAATCATATTATAAGACTGGTCTATGACCGAACACTTATCCCAAAAATTAATATAAGTAAACACACCGATCGGTCAAATAAATAAACTTTACTAGTCAATGTGGTCACTAAGTAACCGGACGGCTATTTACAGAGAAGGAAGTTATGTTTATAATTTTTACAAAATTTTAAGTGTCAACCAAATGTCAAACACTTTCCAGAATAAATGTTTAGTTATGAATCGCTTTTAGTAAATATTTTATACTGAGACTCTTAATGAAACAATCTAAAGTTCAACAACAAATTGGCCGAACAGTCCAATTAGACCGGACGGTAAAATAGGGGAAGAATGAATGATCCTAATGATATTCAATCTCAACTCACATTCTCTAAGTTTTTCCATTTGATTTATTTCTCATAACCCATATAACAACATTCAGATCATGCATTTCAAACACCATACTTTATAAATTAACATACATCGAATTATTCACATTTGCATTATACAGAACATCAAACTTAAATGTTCATAAGCTTCCCTTACCTCTTAGTTCCAGCTAAACTTCAACAGTAGGTTGATAACGACTATCTCTTCTAAGGTTTCAAAGTCTAGAGTGAAACACAAAAATATAAGTTCAGAGAACATGGTCGACAGGTGCATGCAAGCTTTAATGGTGCATGCATGTTGGAAAAGAGAAAACTTTAAGTCAGAAATGAAGTTCTTAGAACTTACCGAATGTAATACAGAAACCAAACGGTTCAAAGGTAGGGAACGAGCTCCAAGAGTCTTTAAAAGTGATCTGAAGGTGATCGGAACAGTGGTTTGGTTAATATTTTAGAGAGAGAAAGGTTGAGTTTCTAGAGAGAAGGAAGAGAGTTTGGAAGTTCAGAAGTTGACAGTGGGGAAGAAGATGAAGATTTTCATGCAGAAAGAGTTTTAAGATTTTCGAAGTTTCTACCTTAATTGTTCTTCTAGAATCGGACAGCTGGACATTTCTTCCGGTGCCACGTGGTTCCCACTAACCCAAAAATCCTTCATTCCCTTTTGCAGCCGGACGCATCCCGAGGTTGGGGAATTTATTGCTGCTGCAGAGTTTGTCTGCCACTTTACTGAGTTCCAGTCTCTGCACGGTTTTCGAGAAAAAGAATTTTAAAAACTTTGCTGTTTAATAAAAAGAAGACCGGCCGGTCGCTATTGGCCGGCCCAAATTTCTGGGTCGTGACAATTAAAAATATATTTAACTTTTTTATTAATAATTTTACTTACTACTTATTAAATTCATTTTATATTTTAAAAATATTGAATATATCTCATTTTAATTTAATACTTTCATTTATTAAATAGGAGTCTAACTTATAAGATTTCTATATAATACCATCTGAGAGCTCTCCTTTATACCTTTTTTATTCATAAAAAATTGCAAAACTCTTAGATAAGGAATTCACACCATGCAAATAAATAAAAGAAAAGGCCCAAGCTGGTCCATTCTGACATTTTGGGCTTCCTTTGACACCTAGGCCTATTACTCATTCCTGTTTTTTCTTCTGCTGCTTTTTCCTGCACTTGCATAATTTCATCACGCACTTTGTACATCTGAAAAAAAAAATCAATTTCACCCTTTAATGTAAGGTTTTTATTTTTTAATTTTGTGATGTAAAATTTGAAATACAAAATTTATATTTTAAGTTGTACATTTCAAAACACAAAATCAAAACTACACTTCGAATTTCGAATTGTACTGATGCCTTATAAATCCGTTTAAGTATTGATGGTTTAATTAAAATTAAAATCTGTGTTTATCAATGTTGTTGGACTATAAGTAAAGGAATATGATACTTTGACAATATTTTTTTTATAACATTTTAATATTGTTTACGTGTTATTATGTAATTGGTCCATGTTGATATTTATAATTATTATTATTTATTGTGAAGTAATTTTGGACCAATCATATAATAATACGTAAATAATGTTAAAATGTTCTTGATAAAATGTTATTAAAGTATCCTTATCCTATCCTAAGTGAAGATGTTGAAGGGATCTGTCAGATTTTTGCTCATATGTGGATGGAGTCTGAACTTAGCTCTGTAAATTTTATCACACTGCTACTTTTTGGCAAAGATTCTTAACCTCTGCTATCTCCGAAAACTAACAATAAATAACACTTTCCTCACAGTACCTATATTCAGCTATCTTTTTGTTTACTAGTTACGTTTTTTATTCAGTTAATAAGAAATCAGGTGGCCACCATGGAAAGGAATAACGATTGGTAAAAACAGATGTTAGAGGACTAAGTAATGTCTGTTTAAATGAATCAATTTAAAATTTTACATGAAATACGTATAATATATTCAAATTAATTGCAAAAGTAATGGAATTCTACATTCCATCTCAGCTAGCCAAAGTATATTTTCACATCTCCATGCTGAGACTATTGTTGATGCTAAGTGGTAATATTTGGTCCATATAACTTACATATATTTTCAATAAGCTAGAGACTACCTCTACCATGGTTGGTCTCTCTTCTGGTTGTTGAATCAAGCAGGTTAGACCTAATTTAACTAGCTGGAGAGCACACACTTTCTCATTGTTTCCAGTGAAGCTAGGATCAACGAACATACTCACCTTCTCTTCTTCATTCTCTTTTCCAGTGAAGTTTACTATGATTACATGAACCATTGCTTCTCTTTCTTCTGGTATAGTAACAAAATCTTTACTTGTGATCAATTCCAACAGTACCACTCCAAAAGCATAAACGTCCATTTTGGTGGTCACTATCCCTGCCTCCAGATACTCTGGAGCAATATAACCCCTCTCCATATCTGACAAGGCACAACCGGAAGTTATTTTCCTTTCTGATTCTTCAGCTTGTGCGAAATTTGCTATCTTGGCTCTCAGATCTTTGTTTAGAAGAATGTTTCCACTGTTTATGTTCCTGTGCACATAGGAAGGTTCCGTGAAGTTGTGAAGATACTGAAGACCATTTGCAATATCCAGAGCAATCAAAATCCTCTTTGCCAAAATCTGGTGCTCGGTAGTCCTGTTTTTGCTTAGCCATTCTCTCAAAGAGCCATTTTCCATATACTCATAAACAAGATAAGAACAGGCATCGTTTTCACAGTAACCCTGCAGCTTTATCAGGTTGAAATGATTGATTCTTTTCAGCAAATTCACTTCCTTGGACGCATCTTCTCTCATTTTTTTAACAGCCAATATGTTCTTGTCATTACCAAATACCCCACGAAACACAGAACCTTTAATTCTATTCTTTGAACTAAAATTTTCTGTGGCCTCCTTTATTTCCTCAAACTCGTAAACTTTAGAGTGATGCTCAATGATTGCTATCTCACCACGGATATCATCTGAAGATAACCCCTTTGCTTTCTCACCTTCTTCACCTCTCTTAACGAACCTTGCAGATCTCTTTCTGAACAGAAAAACCCCATAAAGGACAGCACACAGAACCACAATGGAACCCCCTGTGGTGGCAATAGCAGTGTAGAATTTCCTCTTTGACTTGCACTTCATGGAGCTGCAAATAAGAGAAGGTGACATATCTGGTGGATCACTAACAACTTTGGTCATTGAACTCAGAGGTTCACTTGGCAAAGGAATAAGAACAGTTGTGAAGGGAAAAAGAGTTTCTGTTGGTGTGTTAAAACCATTAGCATCAACCAAATTACCTGCTGCTACATTGAATCTCGTAGCAATACTTGTAATGTTATCATGCCAGTTCACTGAGTATGTCAGCAAATACTTGGTGCCGTCCGTGACCTGATGCATTGTTGGACAAGCACATCTGAGTGGCACGTGCAACTCCATGCCAGGAAGCAAATCAAATTCCCCATATGGATTAGCACGCATGAGCGAATCACAAGTGGTCAAACCCTGAAAAGTAGTATTTGCCACTGTGAAATATGTTGGGGATTGCCCCAATACATATTCGGTTTCAGCTTGGTAATAGTCCCTATTTAAACAAGAACAGTTCAGAGGGACAATCACTTCTTTCCCAGTTGGGAACTCTGTGAGCACAGTTACATCATTGATTCTTGCAAGCTCTTCTGGGTTTGATGATGTGAGGTTGGACACTGTGAGTATGGTGTTAAAAGGTGGTCTTGATTTGAAGATTAAGAAGGCCATGCATGATTTGTTGAGGCCATTGCAGGTATAGAGGAATGAAGGTGAAGGCCCCATTTTGTCATCATTCTTGCAGCTGAGAATTGAATTCCCAGAGTAATTTTGCTGTGCCTTGCCATCAAAACAAAGAAGAAACAACGTTATTGTGAAGAGAAATGCAACATGATTCATGGTGAGATTGTGTTAAAGACAAAAACAAAGTGAGAACACATTTGAGTGTGTGATAATTTAAGATGTTTGAGTCTCATTCTACCACTATTATAGCAGAATAACGCGTGAGAATTTCGCTGACTAATTCAGTATACTACAGAAAACAATAGGCAATTGCCAAATGCTGTTTGGGACCACTGTTTCTGTGTACCATGATTGCTTTAAGAGATGAATTACATGACTGTGATCATATTTAAAAATTGACTTGGTTTTGGGGGTTGCTTCTTATTATATTATGCTGTGATGTAAACTATGGGAAAAATGAAGATAAAGAAGAATGTGGATTATTTTAATCATTGAGAGAATGAACCAATGTTTAAAAATATACAGCAACTTGAATAAGGTGGTTCAAGATTTTGTCCTTGTATTTTCGTTCTCGAGCTGATGCTGGCACGGTTTATCTTACTAATTAGATCGTGTTTTGTACATTTTCAAGATCTTCTTTTTAATTACATATATCTTTAATTGTTTCACTGTTCTACTATTTAGAAAAATATACTTTTAACATATATAAATATTTTACATTCATTTACCATTATCTTTTCTTATTTATTTTTTAAATTACAAATGTTCACACTTTTATAACCATTTTATTTTTATACTGTTTCGGTTAAATTGGTCTGGAATCGATCATCTTTTCCTACTCTGCTATCTTCTTATCGTTTAATCATTTCTTACTCACGGTCAAGTCACATATGTTTGAAGAAGAAGTCTCTGTTTTATTAGGATAGATCCATGTTAGAAAATGATGTTTTACCTGCACATTAATTGTATATTTATAGGACTTGTGCAAGCCAAACCCCTTAATTAACCATTAATGCAGTATATTTTTAGACAATCAAATCTAATAATCATGAATTACCTAATACCGTGTATTTGTAAAGCGTAAGGTAATTTGATTATTAATACCTACTAATATACTTGTTAATTGTTCATAAATGACGATTAACTCAAATAGGTATATTTCATATAATACATATATTATATGTTAAATCAATATAAAAATGTGTCATTGTTATTCTGTTACTTATACAATGTCAAATTGGATTCCACATCTAGAAATTTCCTTGAATAACCAATCATGTAGGACTACTAATTCAAGAACAGAATCCTAAGATAAAACACAAAGAAAACAAAAGAATGAAATAAATTATTTAAATAAAACATGTACGAAGACTATTCAAATTATCAATAACGTACATATAATGATTGAATGCTTTTGAAGAACTCATATTAAGTTGAATGCTTATTATAATAATTTTTTCAGTCTTATAACTTAGTTTTTGTTGGTATATATGTCATCCAATAACTTCTTACAACAAATTATTTCTTACACATTTCATCAAGTATAAGTGACACTTCCTCTTCAACTAAATGACATAAATCTCGATAGGCTTTTACTATCTTATGTTTTTGTTATATGACTAAGTCTATTGGTAAAAAACTTACATTATGATTAGCTTTGATGAAAATTTTCAAACCAGACCATTTTAATTAGTTCAATTTATATTCTGTAAATCCTAACTAAAATGACCTTGTTAACTTCACTAAATATGAACATTATTATTATTATTAAAATATTAGTTGCATGCAAATATGAAAAAAATAGTATAATATGCTTCTCCTCCAAAGTCAAATCTTACATTACCAATAATTTCTTATTGTATACGCAATCTTAAAAGTTTTTGAAAATAACATATTAACAAACTTCATTTACGTCATCTATTATAATTCTTCAACTTCCTCTCATAATCAATTCGGATATGTATATTTTCTCATCTTAGATGCAAACAAATATACTGTCATGAACTTAGGTTAAATTAAAGATATAAAAAAGTATTATATTTTTTTTAACAGACAATTTTTACATATATTTTTTTCAACAAATAAACCTCTTAAATTTTTACAGAAGAAAACAATTATTATCATGATGTTAATTAAACATTGATTCTAATACATAAAACATAATTAAAGATAAATTAAGGATAACGACATATACAAATAGCTTAGCTAATACACCAGCCGGCCAGCATCTCTTTGTTGAAAAAAAATAACAACAAAGTCAGACACTGAATTATATATACAACACTTTTCAAAATTTCTAAGAATATATATTTTCAATTTATTTATAAATAAAAAATTAAATAAAGGGTAAAATATTTTTTAATATTTTCCAAGCTATAATGAACATATACATACACTTTACCTTTCCAAGTTAAATGGAAAATATACTTCTACAAAAGTTTAGTGTGTAAATTAATTTTAATTTATTTGAGAATTTCAATTCATTTTATCTTCCTAAAAATTTTCTCCTTCTCCAAGTACTTATACGGAAATTATGCTCTTCATTCGTAATAATTATTATCAACAGAAAAATGCACAACGTACGATAAGCAGTTTTCTATTTTCTATTATTATTTATTAAATCACCTCATACCTATAAATTTATTTTCTAGAAAATTTAAATTCTCCCAATATTTTTCATTCTTTTAAATATTTTGATTTGGTCTTGTATAATTTTTTCTTTGCTTTTGATCTCTTTGAAATTGGAAATCAATGCTTTTTATTCATAATATTGCATGATATTAATTATTTATTTATATACTCCAAAATATCAACTAACCCTTTCAAGTAACCCAACTAGTATTTTTGACGTAATATAGTGTTTAAAAAAGTAAAATAAGTATTAAGGGTTAAATATAGTGATTTAAAATTTTAAGGGATGACATTTCAATTAAATATTTCATAAGAACTAAAATCAAAATGTAAAATATGTAGACTAAAAAATTTAATTTCAAATGTTATAGAAATGAAAAGAAAATATAAACCGAAACCAAAACTCATTAGTTTATACATGATTAAAAATATATTTAATTTTTTTTATTTATAATTTTACTTACTAATTATTGAATTCATTTTATATTTTAAAAATATTGAATATATGTAATTTTAATTTAATACTTTTATTTATTAAATAGGAGTCTAATTTATAAGATTTCTCTATAATACTATCTGAGCTCTCCTTTATACCTTTTTTATTCATAAACAACTGGCAAAATTCACACCATGCAAATAAATAAAAGAAAAGGGCCTAAGATGGTCCATTCTAACATTTTGGGCTTCCTTTGACACCTGAGCCTATTACTCATTCCTGTATTTCCTGCACTTACATAATTTCATCAAGCACTTTGTACACTTTGAAAAAAAAAATCAATTTCACCCTTTAGTGTAAGGTTTTTTTAAAAAAAAATTTGAAATACAAAATTTATATTTTAAGATGGACAATTCAAAACACAAAATGAAAAATACATTTCGAATTTCAAATTGTATAATTTGTGATGTCTTATAAATCGATTTACAAGTATTGCAAGTATTGTCGGTTTAATTAAAATTAAAATATTACAATATTTTTATATTTAAAGGTGAAGTTAGTTATATAAAAGTTTTTAATAATTAAAGTTCACTTTTATAAAATCATAATCTATCTACAATCAAATTTTTTAAATTATTTTTGTTTTCTCTCTAATTTATCTTACTCGTTTTTTATTTTTTTTAAGATCAATAACCATAGTTGTGATGACTTTAAGTAACAATTCGATCAAAGAGTCAAACATAGTAAGTTCTATGTTCTTTTTTTTTTAACATTAGAGTTTCATATAACTCAAGGTTACTCTTGGTGATTCTCTGTTACTCTCTAATTTTAATGGTAGGCTTAGAACTCCTTGTTTGAGAGAAACGTATTTGGCTAAAGTAAGGAAAACTAATTTTAGCTATTTTATTATTTGAATTCCAATTGGTTTGTTGTATGATTGTTGAATTGTGATTGTATGACACATTTTACATGTTGATGGTTTATATATGTGAAATGAGATGTATGAACTCCAACATAGGTTATATATGAATTTTAGATAAGATAGGGTGTCATGCTATGCATTGTTGGATTTGAATGAATGATGAAATTATGAATTTGATGATATTAATTAGAATAATGATTGTTAATTGTGATCTTCTTGTAATGTATGTGACTTGTATGAAACATGAAATGCATTTTTAGTATGGATTGCACTACCAAATTTCAAGATTACTTTGTTTACATTATGAAGATTCGTTGAGTGAGCGGTGACTACTAAAATTGATTTTAATAAAGAATCAGGAAAAGCCTATTCATTAGGCGAGAAGACTCTCATTTAATGAATGTTAAATCGAGTTTGGCAGAAAGTCAAGAAAAGGAGACTCGCTAAGCGAGAGAGCCTCTAAAGGTTGCTTACTAAGTGATGGTATGATTTTCCTAAGCGAGTTTGTATAACTCAGTAGTGTTAATTAAGGAGAATATTATAAGGAGGTACATTTATGTGATGGAAAGGGATCACTCAAGAGGGTGTTACAAGACCAATGAGATGTATTTAATGATTGAATGTGGTAATTAAATTGATGGTCATATAATTGATGATCATATCATTCTTTAGAAGAAAAGATGTTATGCAGTTGCTACAAATACTTCTTGAAAGTTATCTTATATTTTACTAGATTCCCAAACTCGTATAAAAAAAATAGTCTAATAAATAAAGAGAAAATAAGGTTCTTATAACTTATCTTAAAGCAATAAACTCTATTTTTTTTTAAGACTATAATCACTTTGTCATAATATATATTATATTTAACTTAAACTCTATTCATTACATACTTAGATAATAAAATAAAATAAATGAATATGAAGCTAAGATTGAATTGAAATGTAGTATTCAAAAATTTATAAATGTAGCGATTAAAATATAAAATTTATAAATTGAAATCGAAAGAAATAAGATTCAGAAATAAAATTAAAAAAATGTAATCTAGAAAGAAGATTTTTTTGCCCCCAAAGCTAGTGAGGAATTTCAATGTTCATGGGAATTGATTCTACATTCAATATTCCATTATGCTTTCTGCCATTTTTTAAAGTAGCACCGCAATCTATACCAGTTTCTTGGAGTGAAGAGGTAAAAACCAATTAGATCGAGTTTTATCCCATTTTCTATCATAAACCTAGTTAATTAAAAAATATTAATTATTAAAAAACTATTATTTTTATGAGAAGATGTCAATTTAATAACGGTTGTACCATTAATATATTTTTTTGTGACAGAATATCTTCCATGATTATAACTTTAATAATATATATTAATTAATCTTACAAGATTTTTGTTATAAAATGCAGTCACTATCTTGAATTAACAATGCGTAAAACAATAAATAAAGTTGTTGTCGTGTTGTGAGGAAAATTCATGGAAGTTCGGAATTAAAAGGACATTATCAACTCTTAATTAAAAACGGTGAGGCATTAAGATTGTCGTTTAATTAAAACTACTTTAATTGGGTGATTAAATTAATTTTAGTGATATACGCGTACTACTAACTACTGTTAATGTGAGTGATATATATGTCTTTATTTCAATGAATTAATGAAAAATCTTCGCAACCAATAATTGTGTATGCTCATTACTCTAATTATAATCCAACTCATCAACCTTTGATTTCATCCTTGGGCAAACTAAATTAAATTAAATTTTGTAAAGAGATTGTTTTTCATAAATAAATGGACTAGAATTCACTTTATAGTACCTATGTATAAATTCTAGTTAGATATGAAAAATCTTTATAAAATAGTAATTGTATTATTTATAGATTAAAATTATATCAAAGTTTGATATCTAAAAAAACCTTACTTGAACATTTATTAAGATAAAAACTAAACTATTTTTTACGAAAAATATTATTGCTCATAAATAAATGGACAAGAATTCATTTTATAGTAGATAGGTGTAAATTGTAGTTAGATCTGATTTTTTTTATAAAGTATTAATTGTATTATCTATATCTATATATAAAGGGAATTGGTGTCCATATTTTTTTTAAAATTTAATTTTTAAATTAAAATAATTATTTTATAATTTTATTATTTTTTAAAATATAATCGTTTTTTAATTTAAATTTTTTTCAAAATTTAATCATTTTTAATTATAAAAATATTTATAAAATAAATAAAAAATATTTACAATAAAATTATAAAAAATATTTATATGTAATTTCATAATTACAGTAATAATAATTTTATTATTTTTAATATTGTACTACACATATTTAAGACATATTGACTATTTGGACTATTGATCTATGTATATTCAGCGAGAACAAAATCATATCGATCAAGTCATGAATGTTAGTTAAACGTGATTAAGTTACGACAAAGGTTAAAGTGTATTAGTCATGGTTAACTAAGATAATTAGTCATATGGATTAGTCCCGTCTAGATAAAAATTCATAAATATAGTATAAATAGTATAATACATAAGGTAAACTAATTACGTATTCATTATTATAACATTTATGATGTTTGGTTAACTTGACTATCAGAGTATCTTACATCTCCTCTTGACTTTAAAGAGACGTGAATCTAGAACATCTTGACTTGAAAACGTGAAATTGAAAACATAACTCCTCTCAGTCTAAAACTACGTCAAGGTCGGAAAACATTTTGGTTTGAAGAATGACGAGTCTTTTGCTAAAAAAATGTTAAAATAGCTTCATATTATGATTTTGATTTTACAAAAATAATTATTAAAAAAAAATAATACATGTGCATTTCACTGGTGTATATTAAGAGTATTAAGAGAATTTGATATCTTAATACCTTAACTTAGACACTTAATATATGTATATTAAGATAAAAAAAATGAGCTGTTTTTTATAACAAAAAAAGGTTTTTACTCAAATAAATTGATAAAATTTCACTTGGTATAAATTCATGTTCGATACGAAACATCTTTGATGTATAGTTTATAAATTAAAATGAACTTGGTCGTTTAATTTAGGAGTACTAAGGTAGAAGAAAAAAACCTCATTAAGTGAGTACAAATTATATAACTTTAACATATTATAAGCGTTTATTGTTATGGTACATCTAAAGTTTATAAACTTAAAAATAAATTTAATACATATAAAATATTGATTTTATTTTAGCATTAATGCAAGGGATGTGACACGGGAACAAAGATTCGTGCGAGAGTGGTGGTAGATACTGAAAGGGCCCTACGAAAATCATTATATAACAAATTCTACAGTTCTTCATTTCAATTTACTACTATTACGTGTTTCAGTAAACTCACCAAAACATAAATATCAAAGTTTTGTCGTATTTTATTGTTATTGTTTTATATTTGAATTTTGGGTTCCTTAGACGAAAGTCTGTCGTACAAATCATGTTACCCAATTTTCTATTTTTCATTTTTCATGTTTTTAATATGTTTTTTCTTCCTCTACCGACACTGCTTCCGTCCTTTTTCTTCTTTTTTCGAATTAAATATTCATCTCAAAACTCATCATTTTTCCTTAGATAAGTAAAACAAATTGTCAATATAATATTATATAATTTAATTATATTATTTTGCAAAATTACTTTTAATTTTTCCTTTCTTTATTTTCGATTTGTAGGGGCAAGAGGGTAAAGTATTTTTCATCATCTACATTAGAATTGAATTTTATTATTAGAATTTGAAATTAAATCATAGTTTATTGACCTCCAATCATCAGTTTCTCCTTTCTTTTCACTGACAATTACTTATTATTGCACATGACATTGTTTCTATACTTTAAATTTAATGGCTGGCAATAACACCTTTCCAACCTCATCATATTCCTTTCAAGACCAACTTATAAACAATACAATCGATTCAATTTTTTACATAAATTAAGTCAACATGTGGATAATCAACATTGATCAGTTTTATATTTTTTACATAATTTTTTGTAACATATATACTGTATCTCTTATCATCACATTATTTATTTTATTGTTGTCTTGTTTTTCCTTCATATATTTTATACAAATCTTTTGAAAATAAAATTATCCTTATTAAAATTAAACCAACCATGCATGCATTTGACCATTTACTAAATATAACCAATTACTCCTACTATTACAATAATGTAATGTCTCTTACAGCTATATTTGCTTATATTATTTAAAATTTACTATCACAGAATACAATTAACTTTGTTTATAGAAAAAATATTAAGTAATTTAAAATTTAAAAAAATTGCAAATTCATCCATGCAATAATTGTAAAATAACCAGTTTGCGTTTTCATTGTAGCATCTGATAATCACTTTTAGTTTTTTTAGGCGTTATTAATTGAAGATTTTGACTCTACTGTCTCTCAAACATTCACAAATATTGATCTCTTATCCTAGAAAAACGTGAAATTGAAACTGACCAACCACTTCCTCTTGCTTGAAACTCAGTCATCTAGAACACAGCAACATCATCAGAATCCGGAAACACACATAATTACAGCAACAAAGCAAGAACTTGATTCACATTATCAAACCACAGAAGTTGGAAAACCAGAAAATAAGGAAGATCTGAACAAAAGCTTCATCATGTTCAATTATCATCGATCACGAACCAAACTCATCATATAGAGTAAAAAGAATTAATCTTAGGTTCTCCGTCATTGTAAAAAGAAAAATTCACAAACCCCACTCATCCTTTCACGTATTATTAACTTTAATTACACTTGAACAGCAGAGAAACTAACCTCTGTTTACAGCCAGCCATGTTATGTATCAAAATAACAAAATTTAGACATTATCAGACATCTTCGTACTGTGTCTCAGCCAAAACTAAAGTTTCACCTTCATCCTTTATCATCACATGCATAAGAAAAGCATGTGGAAGACATCAAAGTGTAGAATTTTAAGGATGAAACTTAGATTGTGATGAAAGAAGACATCTAAATTCTGTTGAGAAAGATATTCACATTTGATTTTAAGTTTATCAAGAATCGAGAGAAAATGGGGTGCGTAGAAGATCATAAGGTGACCAAAGAGCATCGAGAGGACAAGGTCTGTTACCGTCCAATCGGACCCAAGGTTTACCCTTGCCACTCCAATGCAGCAAACTAACAGGACCAGGGTGAAGATCCCGACACAGACCATGAAAGTTGTCTCCTCCGAGACCGTGCTGGTTCCACCTATGATCCACCGGAACAATGTTCCCCGCAAACACAAGCAAAAACGGCGGTAACGAACCCAGTTCGTAGATTCTCATCCTCTTCTGAACCTCCATCCACTCTTCGATCTTCCTCGTGTACTCCCCCACGCGCCACCGTTCCAAATCAATCACCATCACCCCCGTGTTGAAGTAACAGGCTCTCCGCTCCGCGAACGTCAGCGACAGCAAAGGGTTCGACCAGAACGTGGGCGTGAAGTAGGAGGTGAAGTTCGCGTTGCAGTATTCCGGCGCCGCCAGCACACTGTGTTCACCCAACGGCGTGGCTGCCAGTTTGGCGATGTCGTCGACCAGTACGAGGTCGGAGTCGAGGTACACCACGCGCTTGACGCAGCGTGGGATTAGGGTGGGGAAGTAGCTGCGCGCGTAGTTGAGGGGGCAATCGAGTGCGGCGCGGATTGAGGTGGAGATGAGGCCGGAAACGAGGTGGTCGTGGAAGGGGTAGATTTGGAAATTGAGGTAGGGGAAGGAGGTGGCGACTGTGGCGCGTAGGAGGGAGGCGTTGGAGGAGCAGACGAAATGGAAGAAGACGTTTTGTGGGCAGGAGGAGTGTTGGAGGACGGAGAGGATCGCCGCCATTGAACCTCGGATGTATGTGGTGTCCAGCGTCATTGCCACGTGGACAACTTGTTCGGAGCATAATAGGTTTGAATGTTGGGTGTTGGAAAGAGAAGGACATTTTGGGGAGTTGTAGAATTGAGGTGCTTCTTTGAATTGTTGGGTGAAGAGGTTGTTTGCGGAGTACACGCACGAGAAGAAAAAGAAGAATAATAATACTAAGAGGGAGAGATTTGAATAGAACATCATCGTTGATCGTTGTTGTGTGTGCTGAGAATGAATGAGAAAATAAGAGAGATCTTTGGGATGGCTTATAATTGGATTTGAGGTTTCAAAGAACACGCTTTTGAGTTAGCTAGCAATGTTATAAAGTATTAGCAATAGAGAAAGATTGAGAGGGAGGAAGAGAATAAAGTCAAGAATACATAAGTTGGTGGAGTTCACAAAGATTTTCAGCCTAGTCGTATTATATTGAAAAATATATAATCTTATATACATATATTTTTTAAATAATTTGAAAAAAATAATAATTATAATGGTATTGTTCCTAAGGTTTTGATGTACAAATATGGGGTATGCTAGTGGACATTGAAGGAGGGATGGGAATAGAAAATAAGGTAGTCCACTTACACAAACATGGTATGTACTTGTGTGCTGTGGAGTATGTTGCCATAATGAAAAAATAACTCAATTTGACAACTCAAATACACCCATCTTCATGCTTTCATTTTTATTATTTTCTAAAATGGAAATGGGAAATGTGTATTCGTAACAGTTATCTACCATGCAAGTACATTCAAACCAAACGTGTTTATATTTCTCTATTTCTCTCGTATTTTTCACTCACTAGAATTAATAGAGGTTATTTTAGGATAGTGTTCTTCCAAATAAGGACACTTGACTTAGAAATTTAGAACTGTAGAGCACTGTTGTGGCAAAGTAATAAAGAACATCTAATTAATGATGTTTTTTACTCACATTCATCGTTGTTCATAGTTCCTGGTCATTGCATTGATGAATTTCATTTTTATTTAGTGAAACTATGTCGCATTCATCAGAAAACTTTGTCTCAGCAACCTAGCATTTTCACATCGCTTCATTTCTAATTTAGAAGAAATTAATTCTTCAAGAAATGATCACATTTATAGGTAAGATATAATTGATTTAGGTTTAAGCAAACTCAACTGCACCTCAGGTTTAATTTTTGTAGTCTTTTATTTGATCAATTTATCTTCCAAATAATAAATATTAACATAAACTTGTAATTTCTCAACGTATTTTTTTAAAATGTATTATATTATTTAATATTTAAAAATACACATGCAATTAATAATATATTATTATTATTTAATAATTTTCGTAAGATGATATACTTATAAGGCAATTAACGAGTTCTTTTGTTATTTAAGTTAGTTTTTGACACAGTTTTACTTAAAGTATTGATTGCTTTTAGGTTTGAAATGAACTCCGTAACAATATATTTCTGAAAGAGAGATCTTACGAAATTAATAGAGAAAATCATATATAATTATTATTATCTATTCAACTTTTAAGATGTGAGGTGTACAAGAATTATTTTATTTTCTCCAAACAAAAGATTATCAAAAAATACTTTTAAGATGAGTTAACTTATCAATTAAAAACGTATAAATTAAAAAGATTATTAACTTCTAAATAATTTATCAGTTTTATTAATAAGATCCAACATCTACTAACCACGTATTAAATAAATGTCATTTAGAATGGGAAGGAATATATTAATCTTGGAATATATTTCGTTAAAGAATTGAAAATATTTTTTTATTTAAACGAGTAAAAATAAACTATTTGATGACTTTTAATACCCTTTATGAGCTGTGCTATATTTATTAATTTCATAATGCAAAGTTAGCAAGTACCATACATTTAACTGACCCATGTCAATGTATTTTAATTTACTCCTTCAATTGGCTTGTTGTAACCCAATCTTCATTACATTGACTCGCTTGATTTCAATAATAATTAACTATAGTATCAACTATTTTCTAACCTGATCTAAGAGAAATTAATTATAAAATAAACTTCGTTGGTTACATGACTCTATACTAATCTTGTAGTTTAATCAAACTAATTATTGTTATACATTAATTATGCTTACATGTTTTTATTGAGAATACATCAAAATTAGTATTTTATTCATCCCTTTAGAATATATTATTAAGATTGTAAATATAGTATATGAATTTTATAATATTAAGCTGATTCTGCAAATTGAGTATTTTCAATTGTTTATTTTGTAATGTTTTTATATATTTTTTTATTTGATTTTTTACGTTTTTTGTTGTTTCAAAATCGTTAAGACGGTACTTGTAGTAAGTATTATGATGTTATAATCTATAGATTGAGAGGATATTTATGGTTATATATATATATATTGATCCATCCGTCTAATTAATCCAAAAGATATGTAACATACCCATGCGAATAACGTTAATTACTTAAATAAGAGAATGTAAAAAAAATAAAAAAATAAAACAAGGTTTGAACAATAAAGTGAAACCGCGTATAAGCACGTGCGCGCACGTGATGAAGAGAAGTTATTGAGTTTTGGTCCATCTCTCAAATTACTTTTTCCATTTATACTTTGTTTCTTTCTGAAAAGAAAACGCAATGATACCGCTAAAGTTCAAATATATGGAAGCACCGTCATTTCAATCAAAACTAAAACACGCTTCCCTTCAAAATTCTCTCAAAATTAATCATCACTTTCTTCGTATTAGTTCGCTAATCATGTGCTAACTAAGCCTTCTAATTGCATTAGTGCTTAATGTTAGCAATCTAAACTCAAACAGTTTAAACATTCTCAACTTTAATCTTTAATGAAGAAAAAGTTTTTGATTAAATTTTAGAAGATTACGATTAATTAAAACTAAATCTCTTAACTATGACACACTTTCTATTTTCCATTCAATTTATTATAACCTTATAGTTATGTATTGTCGGTGCCAAATCATTAATCCAATGTCACTATCGGTTGAAACAAATGGTCAAAAAGTCAAACTTATAATTTTCCATCTTCTTCATGTTATTAAAACCTCATTTACTTGACAATTTAGGGTTTTGTTTAATATTTCTTGCGAATGCAAGTTAAAATATTGTTTAAAAGAGTTTTGAAAACTTAAGAATAAATTAGATATCTAGAGTAAAGTACAATTTAAAGTATAAAGAAGGGGTTTTATGCTATATATGAAATCTTACAAAAATAAACAAGATTAACTCTTTTGACATTAATTTGAGGTAGAAATTTAATTTTGATGGTGCAAAACGAAGAAGTTGCAAAAGTTTGGATTACAGTTGTCGAGAACATTGAAGGGTCTAATCTATGAGTTGTTGGGATTTTTGTGACTAAGAGTACATACACAAGTACTACGTCATTATTGACTGTTCACACATCCTTTTGCACATGTTTACATACTCTGTTCTTATGTCTTCTTCTACATTATCTTATATATATATATATATATATATATATATATATATAATATTCTTCATTTTAATTTATGTTATAATATAAAATTAACTGATTTTATTAAGAATAAGTTTAAAGTTATATTCAAATTAAAAAGTTAATAAAAACAGAGTATTCAGACTTGGATTTAGAAAAATTAATGGATATGAGAAATGGGGATAAGTAAACAGAGTATTCAAATCATTTTGTTGGCTTGTTTAAGATTATATAGAGATCTATCTAATATGTAAACTTTTTGTTTATAAGTATTAAGTTTTGGAGGAATTGTCTTATATATTTCTTCGTTAAGGTTTCTTATTCTATCTTTAACTAATGTACATACCAATTCTTGGTTGTAGTTAGGACTAGAAGTAGTCTAACAATAATGTGTTTAGTAATTAGAGAGAAAGTGTCTAAAAAATTAATTCCTTCAAGATGATTATACTTTTTGTTATGAGTAGTGTTTTGTATCTTTCAACAGTTCCATCTGTTTTGTGTTTGATTTTGTAGACCCATTTACAGTCAGTTGAAAATGTTTTCAGGTAAGAGTTAAGTTAAATAACAAGTCTCATTATCTTATAAAGCTTTAATCTTTCTCTTTATATCATTAATCAATTCAGATTGCATTTTAGCTTAAACAAAAGTTTAAAACTCATATGACAAAAACATTAGAATTGAGACAAGTGATTTTCATATAGTAAGTCATATGACAAAACAATAGAATTGAGACAAGTGATTTTGAAATTATTCTTATTCTCAGTGGAAAGAGAATTATTGATCTCATGCTCATAATCCTTTTAAGTATAAAACATTTTTCTTATTTTGTTGGATTTGTTGACTTTCTTCACCGTCAAGAGAACCAAGATTTTGAATGTCACCATCTTTAGTAATAATATAAAAATAATATAATGACAAAGTCTTCTCTATAGAAGAATCACTATCAACATTGATAACTAGAATTAAAACATGGAAGTAAAGAGAAATAACTTCCAAAATGCAATTTTTTTTAAAATACATTCTGAAATATGTATTCTGAAACACATATTCAAATTAAAAAGTATTTTTAATATTACACAATCCAAAATAAATTAAAAAAAAAGTCTACTTTCCAAAATGGAAAAATGTATATGGAATTTCCAAAATATATTTTGAACTAATTAAAAATATTAAATAATTCAATATAAGATTTAAAAACTGATTAGCTTACAAAAATATTCCGTGTTTAAAGCAAAATAAATTTAAAAATACTTATATGTGTGAAATAACTATAAATTTTTTTATAAGGAACTATTTGACAGTTGAATCAGAGCCTAAGAGTAAATAATTAAACATATAATTAGAGATATTTTAATTGAATAATTGAACGAAGCACCAACATTTTATTTTTATTAATCTTAGAAATTAGATTAATTTTAATAAATTACTTGGTTTTCCTTTTGGGCTTGTAAAATTGAAGGCCAATAGTGAGTTTTTGTTTGTCTGTTTTCCCATACTTGGTTCAAGTAGGTTTAAAATGGATAATTTCTTTTAACACCCCATAAATATAAGAATAGTCCCAACTATATATGGGTTAGAAAATCTGTTTCAAAAGTTCAAAAATATATTTGTGCTTAGAAACATATTTTGAATGGTATGTTTTTTAATTTTAAAATTTTAAAATGTATTATGAATTAGATATGTAAATTATATAATTCAGAATATCTTTTAAAATTATATATCCTATAGATATAATATTAATTATATAATTTGAAATATATTTTTGCAACTTTGTTTTAGATGTACTGTCCGATTTTATAGTCCTAATGTCTTCTTGTCTATAATTTTTCTTTTGACTTGATATGATAGTGTAACATCCCAATAAATATATAGAACAAAACTATATTTTATTCTAGGAGTTATCATGAACAATATTAAAGAATAGTAGAGAAATGACGAATAAAGATAAATACAAAAGCTGTCATAAGGATATAACTTAATCATTCAAGATATACAAGTTGAGAGTTCATAAAGTTTAGGACGAACGACTTTACAAAACAAAAATAACCAACCGTCACCCACAATATTTACAAAGCTAAAACTATAGCTAATGACCGGACGGTCCGGCAAAATGCTCAGACAGCACCTCCAAAGGTTGCTCCTCTTGCAGTGCTTCCTCCAGAGACTCCTCTTGAGATCCTTCTGCTCACACCCAAAAAGGATGATCATTGCAGTGAAGAGAACATCCGAACGGTCGGATACCGAACGGTAACATAGACAAAACAAAAACCACACAACAGGGTAAGCTTATGAAGAATTCAATAATTCATTTACTATATTTAACACAATCACCAATAACACATAAGTCCTTTCCAAATAAACTCATGAAAGAAACAATCAACAACATTAATTATTCAAAACTCTTGTCCGGACGTATGACCCTGTATGCTCGCCGCTCTCTGCACCCGGGTGGACCTGGCTGGGATACACTCAACAGACCGCCACCCGAGGTTAGTCCAATGGAACCACCTCGGTATCAAAATACCCTGAGGCTAGAGGACCTCCCGCCATTCCCACGCATGAGTTACTCCCCTCTACTTAAGGTGATGTAATCACGGAATATCGGGATAGAGTCAGAACCTGAGCCTATGACCACGGTCATACTAAATCAATTTACTTCAAACATGAGACGTTCCTCCTTGGAATTCTCTTACAATTCAATCCAACAAGACGACAACTTATTATAAATTTAATGTAGGAAAACTCAAAAGAATATAAGGAAGGAGAATTTGACCAATGAAGACCGGACGGAACTATCAATGATGGTTCATCAACAGAAATGAATGTAAACTAATGAAAACCGGTCGGAAAAATTAATATAGAGTTAAATCAACAAAAGAGAAACTCGACTAGTTAATGAGAATCAAATAAAGAATTCAATCAATGGAAATTAACTGACTAGATTGAAGAAAAACGAACGGTTTAAGGTAGACAGGTTCTCTTCAGAAAAGTGAATGTCCTTACTAAACTGGACACTCCGTGAGAATTCAAGAATCGGTAAAATACCGGACGCTTTTTCAAATGGATACTATAATTATAAACCGGACGTTTTGTGTAAGACAGAAAAATCCGAAATAGCTGACTTTAATAATATATTTTAGGTTCAGAAATAAGTAATCAATTCAAGATTTAACGGGAAACCGGACGGTCCTAATGACCCTTCGATTATAAATCAATTATTCTAAGTTCTTATACATTCCTTTAAGTCTAAAAATCAAAGAATTCATTTTAACACAAGATTCAAACTTTCATTATACCATATAAAATCAAACATACCGTAAATCATATATTCAACCACATCAGAAAATAAATATTGAATTTTCATAAACTTCCCTTACCTCTAATTCCTGCTAAGACTTCAACAGTGGATGGATAGCAACTATCTCTTCTAAGTTTCCAAATTCTAAAATGAAATACAAAAATATAGGTTCAGAGGAAATGGTTTACAGATACATGCAAGCTTTAATGGCACATGCATGTAGAAAAGCTAGGAAACCTCAAGGGTCGGACACTTACCAACTCAGGATGAAATTCTGTTTAGTACAGGTTGGACGTCTTGGTGCCAGCCACCAAATTTCTTGAACGGTGCTAATGATCGGAGAAAGATTTAAGGTTAAAAATTTAGAGAGAAGATTGGGAAAGTTTTAGAGAGAAGGAGGAGAACTTTGAGGTTTTCAGAAAACAAGATTTGCTGAAGAAGAAGAAGATTGCATGCAGAGAGAATTTGCATTGTTTTCTTCTTACCTTCAACACCAGCGGTCGGCCATTCATAAGATGCCACCTGGTTTCCACTACAAAAATCCAGTCTACCCTAATGACGCCACCTGTTTTCCACTCTCAGGGATTTTTTTCCTGTTACGCCGTCGCTGCACGGATTACAAGAAAAGGGAGATTAAATGCTTGCAGAATTGGTCTCCCACTCACCAGGGGAGACCGGCCGGTCGCCACGTGGCCGAGCCTAATAAAAGCTAAATTTAACGGGTTGTGACAAATAGCCCTTGTATTAATAAGAGAAAAGAAAGTGAAGAAAAAGAGAAATTGAAGTTTCTCTCTTGCATTAGATGAAAATTTTGGCTTTTTTAGTAGAAAAGTCTAACGTAGTGAAGAATTAGGCCTCCATTGTTGATTTTATGTACTTAAATACATATTTTTCATTTGAAGTTTTTAAGAAAATTTCTATTCTTTGTGGTTTTAATTTGATATTTTCATGGGAACTACCATAATAATAATATCAATACAAATCCATGATTGTTTGAATGAATTTCTTATATTACTTTTATCATGAAAGATGTAAACATTCACTATTAAAGTTGTTAAAGTTTCTTTTTCTATTATGGCTTTCGCCATTAATTGGATAATTGAATCATAAGTTATTATCAGACAGCTGTTTCAATGAATTTTCATAATAAATGGATGAAACGCGGATTTCTTATTAAATAGATAATTACACATTTTTTTTTAATTGAAGTTGATTTTGTAAAATTTACAAATCATCCATTAATTTAAACTTATTTTTAAACAATCTTGTTTAAAGCAATGTTACATCTTTTGTGTTTAAAAGAACATGTCATGTCATCAAGAATAATTTTGTTAAGAATTTATTATTTTAAGTAATTTTGCTTTAAATATGATGTTTGTAAATTGGAACAGCATTTTTTTTTCTTCGAATAAAATGATTTTTCATGTTGCTAGAGTTAGAAAACTGAGTTAAGTTTTTTCTAGCACAAAAATTGAATACATATTAAGAACTTTATAACCAATTAGACATCTGTATAACCAACTAATTAAGGTATTTTGAGGAAAAAAAAGTAAAGTTTAGTAACATAATAATAATAAACAATTATGTTAAGGATTTAAATGATTGTAAATGGTAAAAAATGTATTCAATTTTAACAAAAATATTAAATATATTAGGTTTAAAAATATTAAATGTTTTGTTTATATGTTCTATTGATTGGATGTTGAATGAACTTTTCCCTTAATGAAGATCTAATAATTTTCTAACCTTGTTTATTACGATAATAATTAAATTATCTCTCAATACTGTTTTTTTATGTTTAATTGGTAAAGTAATTTTGTGTCGAGTATGACTTCAAATGTATCGATCAATAGTGAAAAGTATGTAGACATATATTAATAATTTAATATAACAACAATAAAGGAAATTTTCAGTATAAATTTTTCTATCATTTTTATTTTTTGAGTAACTAATTTTTAAACCATATTTATCCATAATAACTAATAATTAATATAATATTATATAATGAGTTTAATTTAGTTTCCTTTAATTTTAAATGAATATATTAAAAAACTATCAGAAGGATAAATCATTTAATAAATCATAGTAAGATAAATTCGAATGTATTCTAATATCATTTTATAAAAATAAATATTAAACGTAACTCGACTAATAAAATCATATTCTAGAATAAGATTTTCATTTAATTCATATAACTTGTTTTAATATTTTAATCATAAATCTAGACCAGATCTCTAACATTATTAAAAAATTATATTTGATCGACAAAATATAACTTTTTATTAACAATATATCAATCAACACCTAAGATTTTATTACAGTTTGATTTAGCTAAACTCTGTAACAAAATAATAATGAAAATATTATTCTGATAAACAAGTTAACTATTTTATCAAACACATTATAAAGTTGAACGTAATGTTACAGTATAGATAGGACAGAGATACGTTTGTTCAAAAATCGTTCTTCACGCCATAGGAAACATGAAAAGCAGAATTAAGGATGTTCCTCGAATGATTCGCCAGCAGTAACTACATTCCCAAATATTCATAACCCTGTTTTCTTTCTCTTCTAGAAACACCAAAGCAATGCGGTTGGTGGATCAAAATGTGCACTTTACCCCAACAAATAATCATTTTTAATTATTTTTATATCAAAAATATTTATTTTATCACTTTATTTAAATTCAATGCATCTAATAAGAGTACTGTATGATCGGTCGATTATCGTGAGAAATTCTAAATATTGTTTTTAATCTAGTAAGAGTTATTTAATAGTAATTGAATATTAATTGGGATTAGAATTCTATTAATTATAAGTTCATATTATAACATATAAATAAATAAATAAATGTTAAAAGTAAAAAGTAAGTAATTATATTTATTGTGAATTTAAAATTCGAGTGTAACTTAATCGGATTATTTACTAACTTGAGTTAGAGTATCTTTAGCAGGTATGTTTAGATGATTTGAAACTTAAACAAAAATAATTATAACTTAAATTAATTGTTAATTTGTGTTAAAAGTTTCACAGATCAATTTATAATATATAAATAAATACAAATCTCACCTTACCTACCAATTTTATAAGATTCATTAAACTTAAATATGTTATTTAACAAGCATTAGAATACTTTATAGAAATACTCACCTTATGTTAAAAAATAAATGGTATTTAACAGATTTATTTATTTATTTTTTCACAGATCTGATCATTCGTTACTTTAATAGTACAAGTTTTGTTAATTTGTAATTTTCAAATTCAATATATACTAACACGTTTTTGTGATAATGTAAATTAAAAAGCATTAATTGCAATTAAATGAGAGTGCAAGTTGGTAGAATAAGGTAAGGTTAAAAGAATGAACAGATAAGGTTAGAAGACAGAGTAATGTAATGACAACCCAAACTCTGAAACAACACCGTTGGGATCTCGAAGTGGACCCAAATCTCTTTTCACTGTTGTACAACGAAGCTGCACAGTAGGTCTCCCTGAGCACCATCGCTGCTGAATTTTCCCCAACCCAATTTAATTTCTCAGATTCATAATCCCTGTTTCATTCATTGCTCTTCAACTCTCACCTACAATAAGAAGAAAAACAGAGCAAAACAAGAGCTCTGAGAATCTCCACGCAAGGTGAGTTTTTTAAGTCAACCCACTATTCCAGTTTACGTGTTCTCTTCTGGGTTCTCTTTTCTTTGCGTGTTAATTATCTCCCCTTTATGGAATCTCAATTCCGTGTTTGTGTGTTTCTCTGAGGAATTTTTATCGTGGTTGGTGGTGTGTGCGTGTTGGATTCAACGAGAGGAGGTGGTCAAAACTTTGGAATATTCTAAAAAAAATGCTTTCTTTATCGGTTTAACTTTTGTTATTTATTATGGGAAACAGGATTTTGGATTCGAAACGTATTTATTCATTGCCCAATAACTGGTGGTTGTCAGACGGGAAGTTGTTGTTCTTTGATCGGAAATGGGGTTGGGGTGTTTACCCGGAGAAATTGGTGTGCTAAGTAGGTTTGGAATTGCCTTCTCTGGTTCAACATTGGGATTCCAAGATGGTTTTGGGAGATTTATTGAGAGAGAAATTTTGAAAATTTCAAGTTGATAGCAGAGAAGTATTGGAAGTTTCAAATTTCAACAATCCCCTGTTATTTCAGAAGTGTTTCTCAAGACCAGTTTTTCTCTATATTTTGTTTTTGCCTTGCTGTGTGTGTTTTGGTCCTCAGTTTTTATACTAGATACTAACCAAGGTTGGGTATTGTGTACGAGGTTAGTGTCTCATAACACAGTGACCAAAGACTTGAATATCTGATGAGAGAGGTGTGTGCATTTATTGTTCAATCATGTTTCCAACAGGATTGCATCTAAAAAGAATAACAAATTCTTGAGCAAAAAAAATTACTACTCCTGAGAAAGGTTTTAAAATGTGATTTTGCTTAAGAAATTGTTTCCAATATTTTGTTTTAGAAAATTACAAAATGTGACTTGTGTGCCCACTATTGTAGATGTCCAAGTACAAAAAACCTTGATGCTGCATCTAAAATTGTGTGGAAGAACTTTTCTAAAACCTTGGTAATAACATTTGTTTTCAAAAACTGTTTTCTGTATTTACCTTGATTTCATTTTTATTTTTGTTTCCATAACATGTATAAGAAACAGTGAAAACCGAAAATAAATATAAGAGAAAGTTCCTTTCATATTTCTTTATGTAATATGCAGAGTATTTTTGTAATTAAAAGTGAAAATCAAATGAAAGCAGAAAACCTTTGTTTTAATTCAGAAGAAACATTCTCCTCTTTCTTAACCACACATGTCATTTAGTCAGTTGCTGCATTATGGTGTCCTTGAACATTTAGTCATCTTCTCTTGCATATTGAAATTTATTGTGTCAGATTTTATGCTACTGTACAATCCATATTTTTGCAATTTAAATGTATCGGTACTTACTGTCTTGTTCATATGCTACTTGGGATTTGGGATTGTCTGCTGAAAGCAACTTTTTCAACCCTTGTGTAACTTCGAGTTCAAATTCTCCCTTGGATTTTTTTATACCATCTTTTGAAGTACATGTATATTAAAATTTCTTTTAATATATTTTAAAACATCAAAATGAATTCAAATCCAACATCTACACAGCAATTGAAAATACTAAATACTGTAATTCCCAATTTATTGACTGTGGTTACAAAACATTTAATGAATACTTCTAGTTGAAATTTAAGTATTAAATGATTTTATTACTTCTGGTACAATAAATACATTCTGGTTGATAAACAATTTTTTGTCTGATACCATTGATGTTAGCATACTTGTCCAGAATTGGATATTATCAAATAACACTGCAGTACATTATTGCAGAAGGAAAGTTTTTCAACAGTTTCCTGAAGAAGATGGAAGTTAGCGGGCCAGTGAAATCTGAAAATAGATTAAAGCACCGACCCTTGACCCCTCTTAGGTTGTTGAGAGGTGTA
Organism: Vigna mungo; assembly: GCA_036885675.1. Lineage (NCBI taxonomy): Eukaryota > Viridiplantae > Streptophyta > Magnoliopsida > Fabales > Fabaceae > Vigna > Vigna mungo. Next base: position 43,129,050 of record CP144690.1, read on the forward strand.
ATATGTTTAGTGGTATTTCTTTCTACAGCTTTTATGTGTTTAGTGTATTTTGTGCCAGTGGCAGTTGTAGGATTGCGGCTTTTCAGCATACGTTATAGTAGGAAGACAGTTTCATTCCTGTTTGGACTTTGGCTATCTCTGTGGCCATCTCTGTTCGAAAAGATTAACAAAACCAAAGTTGTGTTTTATGGGGATAGTGTTCCAATGAAGGAACGTGTTTTGCTTATTGCTAATCACAGAACTGAGGTTGATTGGATGTACTTGTGGGATCTTGCACTTAGAAAAGGGACACTGGGATGCATAAAGTACATCCTTAAAAACAGCTTGATGAAACTACCTATCTTTGGTTGGGGATTTCACATTCTGGAGTTCATTGCAGTGGAGAGGAAGTGGGAGGTAGATGAGCAAATACTGCACCAAAAGCTTTCAACTTTAAAGGACCCTCAAGATCCCTTATGGCTAGCTCTTTTTCCCGAAGGAACAGATTATACGTACTACCTTGGATCTTGTCTTTTAATTTCCAACTTCTTTTATTGTCATTGGATAATCAACATCAACTCTTTTCAGTTCCACAAATCATTTCATTTTATACTTCGTATGTTTGCAGTTGATGTTGTGTTTTGTCTAGCATGCTGCAATTTGTGGATCATGTTATACCACACAAACGTAAATACATAGTTCAATTGAGATGCACACTTGACACATGATTTGCTTTCATTGCGTAGTGATCAGAAGAGTAAAAACAGTCAAAAATTTGCTGCTGAAAATGGTCTCCCTGTGCTGAAAAATGTATTACTTCCGAAAACAAAGGGGTTTCATGCTTGCTTGGAAGCCCTACGAGGCTCATTGGATGCAGGTCTACAATTTCTTTCCTCTTTTCTAAGACTCTAAAGTCAATTCAAGATGATCCTGTAGTGACTATTTATGATGTTGTGAATGTAATCTGTCTTACCAAATGCATCTCTGCTTTAGAAAATTTTAACTTAACAATTTCACCATAACACCTCTCTATCACTTCAAGTTTGTATCTCTTAATATATATATATATATACACACACACACACATATATGTTTGTTTTTGTGGTACTGTGGCCCTGCTGAGTCTTCAAAATGAATTGATATTGGTGTATTAAAAAAGTTTTTAATATATTTTAAAACATCAAAATCAGTGTCAATCAAATAATATAAAAAATTTATCAGTGAATCTAAATTCATGTTTGTGTGTGTATATATATATATATTATGCTACATCACATGTCCAAGCTTACATGTAATATGTTGTTGGTATATTAAAAAAGTTTTTAAATATTTTAAAACATCAAAATTAGTGTCTATGGATGTATTTTGAAGATTCAGGAGGAAAGTAAAACCAAAAACTCAGCAGAAAATCACATATCAAGTTTGCTTGTACTATGTGTTTGATGAACTTTTGACACGAGGGTCACTGTCTAATTGCCAATAGTGTAACTATTTCTTGGAGGGATACTGTTTTCAATTTTTCTGCTAAGTTTGTTGAACATTGTGAGTGAATCACGTGCAGTGTACGATGTGACAATTGCATACAAAAATCAATGTCCTTCATTTCTGGACAATGTGTTTGGTGTTGATCCTTCAGAGGTGCACTTGCATATAAGGCGTATTCCAGTGGAAGAGATTCCTGCTTCTGAAAGCAAAGCTTCATCATGGTTGATAGAAAAGTTCAAGATGAAGGACCATTTGCTTTCAGATTTCAAGATTCATGGTCATTTCCCAGATGAGCAAAATGAAAATGAAATTTCTACATTAAAGAGCCTATTCTCTTTTACAGTCATAGTTTCTTTTACTGCCATGTTTATTTATTTTACATTATTTTCTGTGGTTTGGTTCAAAGTGTATGTAGGTCTATCTTGTGCATATCTTGCTCTTGCAACCCGCTTCAATTTTCAATTGATGCCACTAAGTAACTATGTTCATGCACTCCATTACAGCAAGAAACAAAACACTGAATAGTGTTCTCAATTTTATATTACAATGTAGTATCTTGCTCTTCAACTTTATATTTTGAGGGTCAATTATATCTTCAATTTTCTTTCCATTGTTTTATTCATACAATCACAGAATCAAAGGTATCATTTTTGCTACTAATGCTGTTTTGTAGGAAAAATCAGTATTTTCTAAAGTCAATTTTTTATTAGAAATTGTCACAATATGACCAAGAACTCAATAGGAATAAGGAGTTAATAGTTCATCAAAACGGAAGCAGGAATTCGGATAAAAATTTTATTCCTATTTTTACATATTATACGTTAAAAAAGTGATTTAAATTAATTCCAATGGAATTTATTTTCTTAAAATACATCTTTTCTTAGTGGAATAAATTTTTTTTTCCTTTTTAATATATATTTTAATAGATTTATTTTAAAATAAAAAACTCTGCATATTTTAATAAACTAGTCTTATTTGTTTCTTAAATATAATCCAGGTTGTCAAATTCGGAAATTCGGAAGTTTGAATCGAGTAAATTTGACTCGTAAATTCGTAAGAGTTTACTTCAGATAAAAAAATTATAAATAATATCCTAATTCAAATAAGTTAACAAAATTATATAATTTGAAATAAAAAAAATTATAGATATATTTTTTATAGAAATATTGTAAAATATAAATACTTGAATTAGTATAATTAATTTTGATGCATTTTTAGATATAATGCTATAATTTTTTTCATTAAAAAAACTTGCAAAATTCTTCCAAACTCGCAATTTTACACGATCTTACCGATTTCACAGTCAATTTCACCGAATTTACTTAGAGAACGAGTTTACTTCCGAATTAACTCGGAAGCCAAGTATGGAGTTAACGAGTTAACTCGAGAGTTTGATAACCATAAATAGAATTGTTTTTACAATTACTTATTAATAATATTAACTTGAAGTTTAAACTATATATTTTACTTATTAATAATACTAACAATTACTTATTAATAATATTTTAGATTATCTGCATAGAGAGGCATTGTTATAAAAATAAAGATTATAATGGATAGAATAACAAGAAAAGAAGAAAAAAGAATAAGAGAAAACAGATTTTCTGTATATTATTTCTTATAGATATTTTTTTATTTATAATCTAAAGAATACAGCTCAAGAGTTCATATGAGTAATTATAACAAATAAAAAAACAACTTTACTACAAAAAATGTTTTGAAATAAAAATAATGATTTAACTAATATATAATGTTTTGAATAAAGATACTTTGATATAAAATAGTAAGAAAGTTTAAAATCAAATTTCGAGAATACAATGTTTGGATGAATTTTGAGGAGATAGAAGGTAGGGATACAAGTTTTCTATGTTGTTGTCCGAGATTTTCTAAAGAAATAATTTAAATATAAAAGAAAAACATGTGATACCTTAATACATGCAGCTTGTTAGACTTTATTTTTTTCAATTTGATTAGGTTGTTTAGATATATAAATATGAGTCAGATACCACTTTATCTTTGACATATATAAAACAAATACTATTTTAGTCCTCCAAATTAAAACAATGTTAATTTCAGTACATCAAATTCAATAAAATATAATTTCAATTTTAATCTCCATTATTAAAGTTGTTAAAAATAGTTAAAGTATAAATCACTATCCTAATTCCTAAAATGCTAATTATAAGTATCTCTGACATTTTTTTACCAGTGGAAACAAATTGGTGTAGAACACTAAATTTCCTATTTCTAATTTGATTCTCATTTTATTAATATAAATATTGAATCTTTCAATAAGAGTATATTGTCTTTTGAAGAAAAAATATAAATATTATATTAATAGAAGGATCTTTGGTATAATTGTAAGTGGATACCAAAATACTACAAAAGAAACGAAAGATAAGTTTATGTATGTTATAAATTTATATAAATTTAAAAGTTCTTTTTAGTAAATATTCACGATAATTGAGTTTCTTCTTTCAATATACCACATTGTATCAGTCATACACTCATAATCATTTATTAAAACTGTAACACGATCTAGATTCAATTTCAGGAATATTTATACATTGAATCGAACACTCTTGTCAATCATGTATTTGTCATTAATTTTTTTCACATTAAATTTAACATCAACAATAATATTTCTCTTATACAAAGTTCACTATTCTTATCTCAAACCACTACCATGACAGGGTTAATTCATTTTCATCTTAACATTGATTCCATATATTGAGAACCTCCTTCGACCCTCACAACCTAAACTACATTCTATAAATGAGTATAAAAAAAGAATTTAGTAGAATTAGGATAACTTCACTCTTTGGATTGAAACTCAATGCAACCATACCTTATTGAATATGATAATTCTCCTTAGGAATGGTCATGTTAATAAAACTTTCATAATCATAATATATTCGTATCATATGATCTCATAGGTTTTTTGTATTCAAAACCTAAATTCTATTCATTTTCACGCACATTCTCACTCCAAGAATTCTATACCATCCATTCTTATTAAGTAATAAAAAGTCATCATAAAAAATTTCATATCATATCAGTCAAGTTGCAATTAGATATTGATCATTCAACTCATCCTTTAAAATTAGACACATAAACCTATAAGACTTTTGGATACGTATACATATGGTGATGTTCTTGTAAAGTCTTGTACCTGTCATAAATTTTTAATACAATGGATTCAACATCAACAACTATTTTTCGTTATCCAAAAGCTACCATCCTTATCACAAAAATAACCATGACAGGGTTAGTTCCCTTCCATTCTTTAAGTCACAATACTATTTCGTACTGATTCCGCAAACTAGGAATCTCCTTCGACTCTCACCGCCTAAATCTCCTTCTTTATATGAGTATGAGAATTTAGTATAGTCAAGATGACTTCATGCTTTAATCCGTACACCAATGTATACATTATACTATACAATATAGACATTTCTCCTTAGAAATATCCATATTCATACAATTCATCTAATATATATCAATACAATAATTTTAGGTATTTCTCAGTCACACAAAACACTTCAATTTCAAAGCAATTAATCTATAACTTATTTTTCGAAAATAAAAAGTTTTATTTAAGTATTACGTCTCTTAGCGGTCGTCTAGTGCCTTTACTTTGGATTACTCCTTTCACCTAACAATTTCAGAACTTCTAAAGTATGTTCTTCTGATTCTTCAAACAAAAACTAAATTTTTTCTATGAGTTAAAATTATTGTCACAATAAACATAGCACGCGACTGTTGTGTCTTATTCCTTTGAAGGACAATGTTAAGAAATAGGCTTGAAGCCTCACATCAATTTTGAAGCTTTCTCATTTTTACACCCAATATATTAGTTCTCATCTTAATTTATTTTATGGATGAACAATACTCATTTTGTGTTCAAGTACTTCACAAATAAAAGTGAACATGATATTATTAACATCACATTGAATAAAAATAATTTTAAGAATACATATAAATAAATAAGAATAATGATAAGAACATTTCACTTAAACAAATAAGTATAAATATAAATAAATGAAAACGAGGTTAAGAAACATCATTAGATAAATAAAAGTAATAACAATAAATAAATAAGAATGAAGTTAACACCTCACTCATAAAACAATAACAATAAATAAATAAGAATGAGCTTATAAACATCTTACTAATAAAATAAAAATAGTACCAGTAAATAAATAAAAATGAGGTTATAAACACCTCACTAATAAATTAAAAGTAATTAATAACAATAAATAAATAAAAATAAGGTTATAAACATTTCACTAAATAAAATAAAAATAATGACAATAATTTTTTTTATCAGGACAATTTAGAACTATACACTATTTGAAAAAAATGAGAGAATTATTTCTCTTAACATAAATTTCCAATAGTTAATCGCACCTATCATAATAAAAAATTATATTTTAATAATACTTTGTAAAAATTACAGCCTAACCAATTATTTATGAAATTGTGATCATAATTTTATTGAAACAATTAAGAGATAAGAACTAGTTAGTCTCTCAAAATCATCCTTCAATTTTTATAATGCCTTTTTTTTCATAATTTATCAATTTAAAAAATTTAAATAAAAAACTTAAATATAGTTAAAGAGAGAGGATGTTACATGCACACATATATATTTTTTATTGTAGATAATCACTTGAATTTTAAAAAATTACTGAATTTAAATAAATAATAATTTTAAAAAACTAAAATAATAAAATAATTATTTTAATTTAAAAATAACTAAATTTAAATTATCGGTCATTTTAAGTGTAAAAATAAATATATAATTATTTTAATTTAAAATAATAATTACATAAATAATAAAATTGGAAGAAGAATGTGTACACACAAAAAAATTCATATATATAAATTATACATAATCGATTATCTAGAAATAGTATAATATAAATAAATAATACTACTATAGATATTGAATATATATTTATAGTATAGCAAAACAATAAAATTCATCTTCTTAACTTTTTTTTCATATGTAGTTTTTTACATGTATACTTATACGGGAAGACATAAATGTGATATTCTTAGATTTTTTTTAAAAAAAGTAACTTTTACTTTTCTTATTACTTAAACTATTTAAAGTTTAAAAAATCTTAAATATAAATAAATGTAACAAAAACAGCTTTTGAAACACACAAAAAAATAAATTTGGTTATAAGAATTAAAAAATATGTTGGTTGGAACAATGTGTGTGTAATTAGGGGTTATTTAGCAATTAGAAAAATTGGAGTTAGCACGTCCATGTGAAGATGACCCACAATCTTCAATTTCTCACCAAAAGATGGACTCCATTTCTTAAATAACGGTTGGTCAGTTATAAATTCAGTTACCCACTTCTTCCAATTCTTCAATTCTTCTTCTTCTTCTTCTTCTTCCTCTTTCTTCTCTTTCAGAATCATGTCTCTGCTTTTCCACCTTCTCTTTCTTCTCTTAGGTAAATTCTTCATCTATTTCTTTCTTATTGCAATCGTCTCTGCTATGTTCAACTTCTACACTGCATTCAGCTCAAATCAAAACATACGCTTAAAGGTTTTATTATCATGTAATTAGCCAAGCATTTCCGATTTTCTAATTTTTTTCTTAATCAATGTCTGGATTATATACATTTTCAGGTAATGTAGCATCTGCCACGGTATTTTCTCTCGAGAATCATTGTAGTTACACTGTTTGGCCGGGGACGCTTTCCGGCAACGGCGCCGGCATTCTCGGTAATGGCGGTTTCGCCCTGCAGCCCGGTTCGTCGGTCCATCTCACAGCTCCTTCCGGCTGGTCAGGCCGCTTCTGGGCCCGGACCGGATGCACCTTTGACGACTCCGGCGCCGGAAAATGCGCCACCGGAGACTGTGCCGGGGGACTTAAATGCACCGGCGGAGGAGTCCCGCCGGTGACGCTGGTGGAGTTCACGATCGGAAGCTCCGGCAACGGTAACAAGGACTTCTACGACGTGAGTCTCGTGGACGGTTACAACGTGGGAATGGGAGTGAGGGCTACTGGGGGAACCGGTGACTGCAAGTACGCGGGGTGCGTGGCGGACCTGAACGGCGCGTGTCCAGCGGAGCTTCAGGTTAGAGACGGGGGCGGCGCGGTGGTGGCGTGCAAGAGCGCGTGCGCGGCGTTTAACACGGCGGAGTTTTGCTGTACCGGCGAGCACGGGTCGCCGGAAACGTGTTCGCCTACACATTATTCGGAGATTTTCAAGAGTGCGTGTCCAACAGCTTACAGTTACGCATACGATGATGCTTCCAGCACTTTCACATGTTCACAATCTGATTATGTTATCACTTTCTGTTCAATGGGATCATCATCTTGATCACTATTAACATGTGCACATTTTCATACCCTATACTTCATATATCTATTTTTTTTTCTGGTAACCTTGTGTTATGATTTATCTTAATTATGATTCCAATTAATCTTTGTATAGCGTATCATTAATTTTGTATCCAAAATTATAAAATTACATATTATAAAACTTTTTCTATATTTTTATTATAATTAGGATTGAAATTAATCACCCATGATCGATATACGTTTAAATTTAGGAATAGTACATATGGATGGATTATTATATATTTGTTGTCGATGGTATTTTTTAAGAAAATGGTTACTTTGAAAATTGTTGAATAAATTTGTTCTATTTTTTTTTTCATCATATTTATAAAAATATGTTCAACTTTATTAATAAATAAAAATTTACTTTATATATCAATTTAATTAATCTATAAATATTATATGTTTTAATTTAAATATTAAAAGAATGTAGACATATGCGAGCCACTTTAGTAGTGGTTCCATAACATGGTTTTTGCTGGACGAGTTTATGCTATCAAAAGTTAGCGAGCTCGATAGAAATTAGTCTTTAAAATTTATCCAAAGGTAGGTTCTATCACTGGTTGTCAGATATAGTTGGCCATCATTTGTTATGCATCTATGGGTATGGGTGATTGTTTCCTTTTTATGATATTAATGAATAGTTTAATGTTGTATTTGGTTATTAAAGTGAAGTACTTATATGAATGGATGACTTATAGGATATTTCTAGGGAAGAAATCCTATTGAAGATGTTTTTAAGTGTACATATTGGTATGGGAGTCTACTATTAGAGGTTATTCTAATATTCTAATAGTCATTCAGGTAGAGTGGAATGGGGATACGTGGTGAGAGTTGTAAGAAATCATAATCTAAAGAAAAATGTAATTTTTATGACAATAAAACATTAACTTTGTAAGTAGTAAGGTGAAATCTATCTTTAAAAGTGTAGTAGAGATCATTACAAGTATAAAACCTCTTAAGATTTGTTGTCAATGTTGTATCTGAATGATTAAATCTAGAAAAGTTTGGTTGGATGTATGTTTCTATATGAATATTGAATAACTCGTTGTATTTTATGCATATGCTATCTCTTTTTTAGCTAGTTTACTATTTTATAAGTGCTGTGTTATTTTTTTCTCTTAACAATTACTTTATTAGTGTGACCAAATAAATATGCATACACCTCTTCTAGATGAGGAACCAATTGTCTGAGTCATATAAGATATTAAATCATGTTAGATATAATTTTATAATATAATCATAATAAAATAGCTTAAAAATATATACGGAAGATATTATTACAGGCTTATTTTGAGACTATACTAATATACATTGAATTATTTATCTTTCTAAATATTCATAATGAAATGTTTTATTTTAATTATATATTTAAATGGAATGTTATAAATATTACGGTTCAAACAATATAAAAATAAAAATATATTATTTCTATTTTTTAGAAAGAAAAAATAAAACTTGCATAACTTTATCATTTTAATTTGGCTTAATACTTCCATTGGTCTTCGTATTTGTGTGAAAATCTCAGTTCGATCCTCAAGTTTTGAACTGTCTCAATTGGGTCATAATTTTTGTAAAAATGCACACATTTTACCCCAACCGTTAACTGATCTCAAACGGCGTTAAGTTTAGCTGACGTGGTATGCTTAATCCCTTCTTGGTCCTCGTATTTGTGTGAAAATCTCAGTTTGGTCCTCAAGTTTCGAGCTGTCTCAATTGGGTCATAATTTTTGTAAAAATGCACACATTTTACCCCTATCGCTAACTGATCTCACTTTGCAACAATTATCTTCTGCTATCAGTGGAATAAATAGCTTAAAGGCTGGTGATGAACCTATAGGTTACTAAGTTGGTTCATTTGCAGAAAAGGCTGTGAGACTGATTGCACTAGTTACGTGAGTTTTCCGGTGACTTTATTTTTTGAGTCGACGAGATAATCTGTGTAAAATCTCTTATTCTCATAGAGATGAATAAAATCTCTAATTCAAATAAACTAAATAATAAGCATTGTGCCAAGTGAAACATTGTTTATTTTAAAAAATAATTCATATAATTAAATAATACACGTCAGCATGTCCTCTGACTACCATGTCAGCTAAACTTAACGTCATTTGAGATCAGTTAACGATTGGGGTAAAATGTGTGCATTTTTACAAAAATTATGACCCAATTGAGACAGTTCAAAACTTGATGACCGAACTGAGATTTTCACACAAATACGAGGACCAAGAAGGGATTAAGCCAACACGTCAGCATACCACGTCAGCTAAACTTAACGCCGTTTGAGATCAGTTAACGGTTGGGGTAAAATGTGTGCATTTTTACAAAAATTATGACCCAATTGAGACAGTTCAAAACTTGATGATCGAACTGAGATTTTCACACAAATACGAGGACCAACGGAGGTATTAAGCCTTTTAATTCATATTATTAAAATTTGAAGAAGCAACTTTCCATGCTTGAAAAAAGACCTTTATAATAGAAGAAGAACATAGCAAAAAAAAAATATAGAAGTGCAAAGACAAAGGCACTTTTCTTATCTCTTATATGGCTTTGATTATTTCTACTATTGAATTTTAATAACCCCTTCAGTGAAGATAACAGACCTTGTTTTGGCTAATAAAATATGCAAATTACCTCAATGTTAAAGTATATACGTATTAACCATCTTTTTTTAGGTTATTTTTTTAAGGAGGGTTAGCCCCACTTATTACACCAAAGACCTTTATTGGAAAAATGAGTAACGGTTTAATAGATTACATGTTGTAGCCATTTAAGGAATTTTTTTATTAGTCATTTACTTTTAAGATTCATCTTATGTTATTGTTTGTTCAATGGCGTAGTGAAAAAGGCAGATACAGTGCAACAGAAGAAAGCCTAAAAAAGGTAATTTGATATTTACACAATATTAAATAGATTATTGAACTATATATTTTTTATGCATGTGGTTTTGTTAATAAATTCTATTAAATGTCTTTAAAAAGACCAAATTATATATCTATGTTACCTTAATACTTAATGAAAATCGTATAAAATATTTTTTCAACAAACAACTAATAAATATTATATTATAGTTCATTATAAAATTCTATTTTTTATATATCTAAATCCTATTTATCTAAGTATAAAATCATTTATAATATTTTGAAAATAACAATCACACAATAATACAATTTTTTTCATTATAGCTCAATACACCCACTAAGCAAGGAAGATAACTTGAAAATTCTCAACAGTTTCGAAAAGGTTTAAAATTCTCAAACGACCTAAAAAACACCCAAAACTGATATTTAGAATCTCGAATTCAAGATCATAAACCACATAATCATTGTCAGACAACTTGTACCACCAGACAATTCTTTACCAGACGATTGACCAGACGCTTACCACTAGACAACTCCTTATCGTAAGGTCTACCGGATGCTTACCACCAGACAACTCCTTACCAGATGGACTACCAGAACCTTACCACCAGACAACTCCTTACAAGACGACCGACCTACCAGAAGCTTACCACCAGACAACTCCTTACCAGGCGATCTACCAGATTTTTAGTAGAATAAGAGACCAACTAAACCTTAAAAATGGCCCCAAGACACTTCCCAAGATTGTAGACTTTCCCCAAAACCATGATTTTAAAATTTTACTTGTCAAAACTCTCATTTTATGCCAAAAACTCACCCTTCTTCTAATTTATTCCAAACCCAAGTTTTGTAAAAATACATCAACTCATATTCACTAAATCTACATTCACAAATTCATCAATAAACAACTTTCCACATCAGCAGCCCAACTATACACCAGCATGCATAAATTTTCAAATACACCACCCTTTTCAAGCACCCAACATAATTTTCAATTCAATACACCACTCATTCCAAGCACCCAACAAATTTCACGATTTAATTAAATTTCACAAATTAATCATCACATCATCATACAAATATTAAATATCACATGCATACAAAATCAAAACCAAATAAGCTAGCTTCCTTTACCTAGTTGACACTTCAATGGTTATAAGAACTTTAAATTCCTCCTACGACTCCAAGGTTTCTATTTACTATTTATAGCGGAAATCAATCGGCTAGAAATGAAGATTTTGTCTGTCTCAAGGAATCCTCAGGCAGTCTCTAATATTTCGATAGAAGAATAAGAAATTAGAAATTCTAAAGAGAAGACAGAGTAAATTTTAAAGAAGGAAGTTTTATATAGATAAAGTTTATTAGATAATGAAACTCCTTATTAGAATATTCTATTTATACTGATTATGTTTTTGAAATAAAATAATAAAGTATCATCATTTAAAATACTCTACAATATCTTATACTCGATTTTTGAGAATATATATATATATATATTACATTTTATATAAAAAGAAACAAGAAACACATTATTGATTATATAATGTTAATTAAATTTGTTCAAAATATATTTTCAGTAAATTGATAATAGTTACTGTTAATTTTTTTGACAAATATATGGCAAATGTTTTTAGGTTCACATACCGATATGTGGATCTATGTATGTTCAAATCCAAAAATACCAACAAGAATTCCTGGAAAACTAAAAAAGGAAATAATATATATAAAGAAAGAGGAATATTTATTAGTTTATCTCAAATTTAAAACTATACATTCTTTATACAATATTTGAAATTAAATTTAATACATTGAAAATGTTATTAAATAGTGTTTTATTCATCAGTATTTCATACTAAAATTATAAATACGGATAATTTTGTTTTATAAATATAATTGTTTATAACTATTGATTAACTATATATTTTAATAATTTTTTTCTTCTATTTTTTGTTGAAATTTTTTCCATATGGTTCTTTAATTATGTGTTCTTAATGTAGTGTTTATTTTTTATGTTAAAAGAAATTAATATGATTCTTTGTATTATATTAGAATCATATTAATATAAGCAAACCATGTTGGTAAAACATATTCATCGTCTAATCAGGGAATTAAAGTTAGAGAAAGAAAAATGACATGTCCTCATCTATAAATCATTTGCTACATATTGATGTGAATCTTCCAAATCATTACCTCTTAATAATGGTCATTAACCTTAATCAAATATAAAATATCACAATTTAACAAAAATAGAACTACATTAATAACAAAAAAGAGAGTTGAGAGATCGTATTAAATAATTTGCAACAAAAGAACTTATAAACCTAAAAAAGAACAACATTCAAATATTTTTTCAAAATAAAAAATATGATTTGTATAATAAAAATATATAAAAAAAGATTTATATAAAAAGATAACAGAATATGGTCAAAACTTCACAATAACCTATACTATATATTAGGGGATTTTTTTTTGTCCATAATTATTTTCTAATTTTACGTTTTAAATATATATTTTTTAAAATTGAAATAAGTATTTTATCAATATTATCTGACCTTTTGTTTGAATTTAAATTTTTTTTCGATTAACTATTTTTTAAAACTTAATAATTTTTAATTAAAAAATTACCTACAAAATAAATAAAAGCTACATATAATAAAACTATAAAAATTATTTATATTTAATTTTGTAATTATAATAATAATAATAATAATAAATAATTTTATCATTTTTATTATCATAAAAAAAAGTAAACACATCGTATAGATTTTTACTAGTAAAAATCCGATAACAACACATAATATTTTAATTTTTTAATAACAACATGTTATTGCTCCAAATAAAGTTATTTCTAAGATAACTTTTCCATTTATTATATAAAAATGGAAAAAATTATAAATATTCAAAATATAGGAATTAAGATCATACAACACATAAATTAAAACTTTGTATAAAATTATTTAAATAAATTAGGGAATAAATATTTATATGATTAGAAGAGTATATTAATAAACATTAAAAATCCTATATCGGTTAGACATATTATAAATTTATATTATATAAATAAATATAAAATTTATTTTATAAACTAATTTTATAAAATTAAATTTTAAATAATATTATATTAAATTTATCGTGTGACTCGGAGTAAGTCATATCTATCCCACGTCTTATTTAAATTATGTATATGGTTTACTTCTTAAAGACTAAATATTTAAATCAATATAAAACTAACTGTAAAAGACAAAAGTTTGATTAAAAAATACAAACTTTCTTTAACACATGGTAGAATAATAAAAGATAAAGATTATGAATAACAAAACTTTATAAGAACTTGTCTATTCTCTTTATAATGCACTCTGTTTTGAAGCCATCTGAGGTTGTTTTGCTGCAATTAATTCATTCTCAGAAGAACAACAAACATGGCTGCTCTTAAATCCTTAAAAATGCCCACAATCAAGTTCACCAACCTCTTCTTCAGTGGAAATTTTGTTGATTCTGCTTCATTATCTTCACTTACTAAACCCCTTTCTCTTTCTACTATCCCCTCTCTTGTCCTTAATGTTCTTTCTTTCTCGGTCAATGGTTAAAATGGTGAATGAACTTTATTCTTTTTTTTTACTATTAAGCCTTAGGATAAATAAATAAATGAAATCATACACATTTGGTAAAAAGTGTCTCTTTAGGGATTTAGGGGTCTTAGATTGAATTTGAGGTTAACATTAGTAAAGGAGTTGTAAATCAAACCACATATGTTACCGAAGAGGTTGGTCAAACACTCTAAGAGATTAGGTAGAATGTGTAGAGGCTGACCGAGCACTAAGCATATCAGACAAGTTGTTAAAGAGGTTGTTGTTGGGAAGTTTGGCCATGCTTCGTTCCATTAGAACATGTGGGAGGGCCTCTAGAAAGCACTCTGATGCTTAAATTAGTAGGTGACCGTTCGATTGGCGAAAGATGCATATTGTATGCATGATGTTCTAAAGTCATACTTTAGACCTTTATATAATAATTGAGATGAACCTTTATCTTTTGTTGGCCTGTCATACATTAATCTTTGTTAAGGAGTTAATATGTCGGTGGATAACCATTAGGATGCTCGGCTCATGGAGGGAATGACTGGGTTGTTAAACAAGTCGATCGAGTAGTTGTGGAGCTTAGTCGTGTTGTGAAATAGGTCGGTCGGGCTGTTATGGAGCTTGGCAGTGCGGTGGAAGAGGCTGGTCGGACTATTGTGAAGCTCGATAAGACGGTGGAAGAGACTAATCTAGTTGTTGTGGAACTCGACCACACTACTATAGAGAATGGTTGAACCGTTGAAAAACTCGAAAGCTGATCATAAAGAAAGACTTGCTAGATTGGTGAAGCTTAATCCTAAGAAAAACTAGTTGTAGAGTTAACTATCCTTTACTAATTTTCTTAAAAAGATATTTTTTTCATATAATTTTCTTTTTAGAAATTTAACACTATGGTTAGTAGGAACTCACTTACATGATGGTAAGAAACTATTTTTTCCTTTAATTGTTTTGTAAATGGTTTCTTTCGTTTTTTTTAATGCGAAATTGGTGCCAAAACTTGAATGTGTTGTGTTTCTTACTTTTTGTTTATTTGTAAAATAAAAGAGGAGAATTTAAGACAATAGATCCAATCAACGGAGAGGTAATTGCAAAGATCTCAAAAGGAAGAAAAGAAGACATGGACAGTGGTGTAAAATAAATACATAAATTTGTAATATAATATAGATTAATTTGGTAATGTTTGGTATAATGAGTTATTATAATTTATAATTTTTGATTGATGGAGGTATTTAGCTATGGGAAGTAATGATAAATAGATATAAAGCAGGAAGCAGTTGAGTTGGGAGGAGCATGACAAGATAACCGACAGTATTAAATTAATGACAGAAAGAGTATGCCAGAAAGATTCTTAAATAACAGTTAGAGGCTTAATCCCAAATATAAATTAAGTTTCATGCATCTCCATTTTCCATTCTCACTTTAACACTTTCTTGCATTTCCTCTATGAAACCCTTTGCACTTACACACTTCCTCCTCTTCTTATTAGGTAAACAACGTCTTTCTCATTTCATGGAATTTTTATTTAATAATAGATCACTAAAACTAATCTCATTCTTAAAATATTTTTCATTTAAAAACTAATTATTATTTTTTAGTCATATTTCAGTGGAGAAATAATTAATCTATAATTTTGTGTATACAATTTTTTTTTTTTTCAGGTAATGTAGCATCTGCCACAGTGTTCACCCTCCAAAACCGTTGCGGTTACACAGTTTGGCCGGGGACACTTTCCGGCAACGGCGTAGCCACTCTCGGCGACGGCGGTTTCCCCCTGGAGCCGGGTGCGGAGGTTCAGCTCACCGCACCATCTGGCTGGTCCGGCCGGTTATGGGCCAGGACCGGCTGTAGCTTCGACGGGTCCGGCATCGGAACATGCGTAACCGGAGACTGCGCCAGTGGACTGCGGTGCACCGGGGGAGGCGTTCCACCGGCCACTCTGGCAGAGTTCACCATCGGATTCGCCGGTAACGGCGACAAGGACTTCTACGACGTGAGTCTTGTGGACGGTTACAATGTAGGCATCGGCGTGCGGGCTACCGGAGGAACCGGTGACTGCCAGTACGCAGGGTGCTCGGCGGACTTGAACGCAGTGTGTCCGGAGGAATTGCAAGTGAGAGACGGCGGCGGCGCGGTGGTTGCGTGCAAAAGCGCTTGCGCCGCGTTTAACACGTCGGTGTTTTGCTGCACCGGCGAGCACGGAACGCCGCAAACGTGTTCGGCGACACATTATTCGGAGATTTTCAAGAATGCGTGTCCAACAGCGTACAGTTACGCTTACGATGATGCTTCCAGCACTTGCACCTGTTCTGGATCTGATTTTGTTATCGCCTTTTGCCCTTAATAGTCTCACACTCACTTTTTTAATGTAATAATTAATAATTTCCCATGCATAAAAATCGGTGCCCACTAATAAATATATGATACTTTTTTCTCTCACAATTTTATTTTACATTTATTTTTTACACTACTTTTTCTTAATTTTTTTCAAAATTTCACTTTTATGTATTAAATTAATGTAGATGTTGGTGAATACGGGTTCAGGATTAACACGAACTCCTTTTGGTGGATATTTTAGTTAAGTTTTTCTATCATGACTATTCAAAACTATGCTTAGTGCTTTTAAAAGAGCTAAGTTAGGATTAACATGCTTCTATTCCTTAAAATTTTGAAGCTTTTTCTTTCAAATTGTGGTCTACTTCATAATAAATAGTTTTTTCAACACAATATGGATTGAGTATAATGAAAATATACATTTTTAAAGTCTCACATAACCTAAAATAAGTAAAAGAATAAATGTTGATGGTTATATAACGGTCTTTAGGTTTATAGTTTGTCTTAAAACTGTGGATGTATTTGAATCCAAATGGTATGAAAGTGTTGTTTGTCTTGTAAAATTATTTACAAAGTATTATTCTTTTATTGACTTTAGACAACAAAGATACATTTTTTTCCAACAATATCAAATCCCTTACAATGTCTTATATTTAAATTTGTTTTCTTTTTCTTGGACAATACTACAGCTACAAATTAGATATCCACTTACAAGAATGTGTTTATCAATGTCTGTCAAAATTTGGTTGTAGTTACACATCTAAAGATGTTTTCTTTAATGAGAAAGTTTCTCTGTTGATTTTTTTTCCTCAATATTGAACTTTGTAGTGTTAAAAAATTGAGAAATGATTATTTGACACCTAAATTTTTTACATTCATTTGATACTACTTTTATTTACTTTTTACTCTCTTCTTTCTTGAAAAACTACAAAACTTTATATTTTTTTGAATCATTTAACCCTTACATTATGAGTCAAATGAATGTAAAAATGTGTCATGGTATTATTACTCTAAAAAATTAAAATGTTTTACCATATCGCGAAATAATTATGGCTATATATGAATCTAATATTACTAACTTTCACAATTATTTCTGCTCATACCTTTCAACACACAAACTCGTGTTGTAAAACAACAAATTTTACTGAAAATTACAAAATTAAAAAACATTAAATAAGTTTTAAGACCCACTGAATTTAATTATTTCTAACAGAACTCAACTATGTGTTAACAAATGTTACGAAGAATGTTCCACAGAAAAAATGTTGGATAAAATTGCACGGAACAAAGAAACAAGAGTAAAGCCGACTACATTTCATTCCTATTAAACAAAAAATGGCCATACTAGAAAAAAAAATATATTAAAAGGGTAAAATGAAGAAGACTTTGTCAACTATACATACAGCAAAATAAATGAAGGGTAATTTTTTTCTTTCCCCCCTGAAGGCCTTCGGCCAAAAGTCAGTTAATGTAAACTTCAGTTTTTCTCTCATCACCTATGCAATTCCAAAGACTATCAATTTTCTCTACAAACGGCTCTCTTCGAAAGCCAAATCTTTAGCCTTCTCATCCCATTTTTCTAGACAATTTTGGACGAGTTAGGCCCTAAATCTAAGACGTTCCATGCTCCCTATTTCTCCTAAAATAACCATGTGAAGTTACAATCCAAGCACCCCTCTCCCTGGAGAGAGAGAAAACAATCGAAGCTAAAGCTGCCTATATCTTATTATAGATATCACTTTTGAGGAACTATTTCTCAAAGAAAAACTATTTCTTAGTCGATTAAACCATGACAATTTCATCTCACCAGAGCCAGTGCACTGACCCTCCCCCTCCCCCTCGCTGCTGAAAAGGGTTTGGTCACCGCAGTCCAGTGAAGCTCCACATGCTAGATTATAAGCCTGACATGCAGAATGACATACTCGTAACCTGTTGTCTCCATCCTTCTCACACTTTTGAATTGAGATCTGGAAATTAATGTACCAAAAGTGTTAGATAAATGAGCAACACTACAACTAAATGAACAGCTAAATTTAGAAGCAGGGTAATCAAGCATTACACGACTAAAAAGAATTATAGTTTAAGGTTTCAGTCATTCTCAGAAAGACACAATGTTAGAATCAGCATACTAGTCAGAATCAGTATTACATTATGGCTAGCGGAATAACCAGCGTCAGTATATTATTTTAAAACCAAATAAATTTGGTCCGTGCTATTGTTACATCAGAATGGAAAGTCACATGCAAGGCTTTAAATTGTGCGAAATAAATAGTTACCGAAAAATTAAAATAAATACCACATTGAAAAGCAAAATTGAGCATGACTAAGAATGAAACATATTACAAATAGGAAAAAGAAGGATCTAAAGAATAATTTTGGCAAGAAAAGATAGAACTTACCCAGCAGGCAAGCCTTTTGGCTGCCTCATCACAGTACGTACTGCCAAATATATTAAATAGTTTCCTAGCACCACCGGGGAATAATCTATGGTAGTTGGGCATCACAACCACTTCCTCTAGCTGCTGAAGTATGCTAGGTTCACTGGGTGCACAATGTTGTCCGGAAATATCATTTCCCAGCACATTTCTGCAAATTGAAAGACTGGATAGGAGCCTGGAGCTGTTCTGGCAAGTATATCCCGCATAGTCAGAACAACGGAATTCACAAACTCCATTATCACAAACTCCACCATGAAGACTGCACTGCTCATCACAAACAGCTGCATGTAATATCAGGGACAGCAATTAAAGATTTTCCTACTAGAAATATTGTTCAACAAGATTCACTAAATCTGTTTAAATTTAACATGTAAGTTCAATCCAAACGTTTGGGGAAGGAGGAGGGTACATAAACTAGGAGCCTTCATGAATTGAACTGACGCTAATTATCCTGCAGGACAACAATATAGTCCATATGTTCAAGCACTCGAATATTCATCATATTGGCTAACAATGTAAAAATACTATTCAAAAGCTCATCCGTGATTATCTAACTAATGCTAAAAGGTTAGGATCATTTATTTACTGTTACATTTTTTAAGCAAGAAACTACGAAGTATAGAACTTGAAATGTACCAGTGGAACAGTCAATGCCAGTATAGCCAGTTTTACATTCACATATTCCACTGGTGAGGCACACCCCCTTGCCAGTGCAATTGCTAGGACAGTAACCTGGAATATAAGAAGAGAACAATAATTAATAAAACAAAGTATAAACAAATATTGTACCACTACACAAAGGTAACATTTTAGCAATCAAAGTAAAATGAATACTGAAGTTCAGTCACCGCGTGGGAAATGAGAGCTTACGTCTACTGCAATCATGACCATGAAATCCAAGAAAGCAGTGACAACTTCCATCAACACAATCTCCATTGAAATTACATGCACTGGGACATTGCCCAGACACAACCACTGGATCCGTGTTACAGAGCTCATGATATGCAGGGCAGATTAATTCACCTATTGGTAAGCAAAAGCAAGCCATCAGCTTACTGGAATCTAACATTAATGTGCAAACAAAGAAAACACCAGTAAATATTGACCATTAAAGCCAGGGAACTGAATGGGTCCACCAGCCTGAGGACACACTTTCCAGACACTATCCACAGCAACCTGTATGTAATATGGAGCTTCATTCAGTGGTTTCACATTAAAGGAAAAAGAAGGGAGATGTACCAATCAATTCAGAAAAAGGTGAAAGAAAAGACAACCAGCAGTTGCAACCTGTTCAAATGTTAATGAAGAAAGTGTCTACTCAAATTTGGTTCTAAATTAGAGAAATAATTAGTTTTTCAGAATATAAAGTATCTACAATAATATAAACCATGAGGAAAGAACAAAAAAGTATGAATTTATTGTTTTAACAAGAACAAGAAAAATTCAATGACCGTCATTCATTGCTCAAACAATCAGCCCCTGGAGTGGGTAGGGACAAAGTGGAGGTTATTCAACCTAATTATCTGGCTAGTTCTCTAGTAGTTCAATTCACTCCTTAGTTCAACGGCAACAATTGGCTACACACTTTCAAATTTGCTGTAACTAAATGATCTTGTCAGACTTTCATTGTCTAAGGATTATAGTATTGCATCATGTCATCTCCATATCAATCAAAAAAGGCATTGTCTGCCAATCTTTAACTTCAATTAAGGCATTTCCTTAAAACTATTAACACTACAAACTATACCTCTAGAAAATTGTTGATACACCTGTGCTGATAACAGCCATTTCCCTGGGTCAGAGAACCCCGTACAAATCCTGTGCGCACCAAGGATGATGCCATACACCTGCATTGAAAAGCAATAACAATTAGAACGTAGAAATCATACACCCTGTTTGATGACAAATTGGATGTAAAAACAGGCTATGTTATCATTCCAAAGAAGAAACCTGACCTGGAGTTACTTCCTCGAACTTCTCCTAGCATGCTATCAGGTGCTCGTGCACTGCTAGTGTCTGTACATGATCCATCAGAGTATGCAACAAAATAAGTGCAATAATCAGCCAATGAGGATTGTCCACCTGCACAAACCAGTGCATCATCATATTTCAACTTTCTACAACCAAATCTTCATTTAGCATTTAAAACCATTTACAACATCTACCAATGACAAAAATTCAATGTGAACTAAGATAAAAAAGCAGCAGCTACAAATGAATTAGAATAATCTACAAAAAATACAATCGCTTGGCAGTCTGTAAGAACGTGTCCAGATATAAGAAATTAATACGGAAAGAATGTAAAAGACACATGACATTTATTCTTCCTCACCAAGTGTATACAATGAAGATAGATTGAGCATAGGGTACAAAAGATACGTAGCTTGAGATAACTTATTCCCTCACGCACTGCAGTAAGACACTGGAGAGACCTTGGTTCTCACTTCCCATCCAGTTCTAACTAAATTCCATCCTAGCCGCTACAAACATGGTGATAGACGTCAACCCTTATAAGGCCTAACAAAGTTAGGAGCATTGAGTATAATGAGCTACTAAATGTAACTTAAACATTGAAGTTCTCCCACCTAATAGACTAGCTTTTGGGTTTAGTTCTCCCCTTATGCTTAAGTCCTAACATTAATTGTCCACCTTTATCCACTGTGACCTTCCCTTTATTCGTTCTACTACAATGTTCTAATTAGTAGTATAGCATTAATAAAATATAATCTGTCCCAAGCATTGATTATCAACACATGAAAGCTCTCAACAGCCCATACACAGATTAGCACTCAAATATTAAAAATGAATACATGAAAATGCCTACCTTTATTAGCTTGAGGAAAATACCGAGCCCACTGAGGAAGATCTCCGCTGTAGGTTAGAATTGGGCAGTAACCCTCTGCCTCCCTGTTATACGTACATCCTGAGAATTGTGTTGTGTTGCAACGATAGGCCCCTTTCCATAGATTGCAAGGGGAGGTAACAAACTCGGTACCCTGGTTCCGACCCCAATCAAGTTGGTCTGCCATGCTATAATTGGCTTTGTACCATCCACTGTCTTCTAATAGAGCTAGTGTCATTTTTGAAACTACAGATCTTGTATCCACAGAACCAGTCATGATCTCATTCATCAGAAGCCTCTTTTCCCAGTGAGACCCTGTAACCCAATCATCAAACTCGGATTGATGAATTTGATGGTATAAGTTGGAAGCAGCACTTAAACATCATGCATGATATTTTCTAATTTTTTTTTCCATATTTTTTCATTACTCAAGTGTATTTTTGGAAAAGTTAAAGAACAGAATAAAACAACTAATGTTTTGTTTATAATTTTCCCAAGAGGGCAAAAATATTTCAACATTTCAATATGCATATTGTATATAAATTTTAAACCATATATTTGAGCAAAAATTTATTGCAACACCCAGGATTAACTAGTCTTTCTACTAATATTGGTTGGACTAAAGCACCAGGATAGCATTATTCTTTCAAAATAAAAGGGGATGGGGCAGGATGAGGGATTGGAAATATAAAAAGACAAATAAAATATTCTGAATAAAATTCCAGCTTTGCCAGCTTCAGCAATTGAAAAACAGTTTGCCAATGTAATCTAATTCTGGTGGAAACAACATAGACCAGAGGAAAAGGATGGCACTTCTAAATAAGAAGAAAATGATGAGATTAAGAACCTGATGTGCCACGTCCTCCACCATCTTCCAGCTCTAAGCCGGTAAAATTTCCTGAAAATGCCTGCCAACAAATCACTAATCAATCATTAGTTGAATCTTTTAATGAAGATCCCATTACATGTGAAAACAGGAAAGTTGCCATTGAAATCAAAAGAGAATATGTTCCATAAGGAAAGTTGCCATTGAAATCACAGAATATGTTCCATAGAAATTACCGCATAATGATGCCGGGAATGCATGACAACACGTGGAAGAACCACTCGTGTTACCATCCGCCCAATCTTTTCATCCATAACTTGTTCAGTAACCTAGAAACACAAGAAACAATGAGTTTCCAAAATGTGACAATATGGCTTAGAAGGCAAAGGAGTGCTTAAAAAGAAAAAAGATTTTAACATACATATCGGAAATAAAAACAGAGGATGTTCTAAAAATAGGATTAAATGCCACAAGATTTGTAAAGTTTTCATACAAACTCCGTATTCATTAAAGTTCATCAACTTATTTTCAATACAAATTAATATTTAATAATGTAAAAGAGCTAAAAATTGTCTCCACCTGCAATACAAACTCGGCTATTACTAGTTTCAAACTTCATGACTGACAGTATACTACGATAAAATAATAATTATAATAAAGATAGCAGTAAACAACTATCAGTATCAAATGACGTTAGAAGCCACCATTGTTCAGTTACTCATTGTAAAATTGAAATCAAACATAGAGGAAAGTATACTTGAAAATCAATGGCTTATAAATCTATAATATTCCATAGCATTGTAAAATCGCCAACAAAAGCAGCAAATACCTTGTCAAGGCGTCTTTTCCTTTCATCTCTAAAATGAGTAAAGGCATGTGGATCAAAACCAAGAACATGCATAACCTGAAAAGCATCAAATAAAATCAACAAAGACAAAAATAGATAGCTATGTTTGCAATCTCATCTTTTCTATGCACAAATAAATAACCTCATGTATCAAAGTAGCTGATAGCAAAGTCTCTGCCTCAGCTGTCAAATGACGTGGAGCAACATTAACATGTCCTGCACACAAATACAAGCAAGCAAAAGAGCACTTTCAGTTACAAAGCATCCCAGGGATAAAGACAACATTAAAACCCACACATTCAATGTACCAGCTATAGCACGACCCCATTGGTCCCGTTCACATGCCACAGCCCAAGCAAGTGTATTCCCGGTAGTAGGTCTTGTAGTCACCAAGAGAACCAAGTCGGCATCAGAAACTCCCTCTAGGGAAGGCAAACAAAGAGTCGTCATCATAAATTTACTAGTACAGTCAACCAAAAGCTTTATAAGAACTACATTTTCAACAGAAGGCCAACAAATGAATCATACCTTCAACATATGCATGAGGGAGCTGCACACCTCCATCTTGACCACATGCAGAGTATCCACTTAATCGCAAGTTCCCCTTCACAGGCTCCACAGACAATACCCTTCTAAACCAGTCAGCTGTCTGACCTAATGCCTGCAATAAGTTTCTACTAATGATAAATATCTTGATCCAATATTTATAGTATAGCTCTAGCTAACACCACCCTGACAAACAATAAATAGAAAACTGCCAAAAATGACACAGAATCACATAACATAATCGGCATGATGAAGAGGAGCATCAACGTAACAGTTGGACTTGTGGCTATGTGATTTGACTCAAGCTGTGTTGCAAGGTAAGGCTGCCTACTATGGACCCACATAGTGGATCTTATAATTCTCTGGAATTAACGCATATCCAGACCTTTAATTATCTATGTGATTTGACTCAAGCTGTGTTGCAAGGTAAGGCTGCCTACTATGGACCCACATAGTGGATCTTATAATTCTCTGGAATTAACGCATATCCAGACCTTTAATTATTTATGGCAACAGGAGGCACTTTTTTTTTGTTATCAATCAAGTAAAACAGTTTATAATTAAAAAAAAAAAAAAAAAAAAGGCAAAATCCCAACAAACCTTACGAAGGCGATGTTTTTTGTCCTCTCCTGAGATATCTTCAGAAGTGCAATTATACCAACAATCGCCAAAGACAGGAGGATCAGCAAGAGGATTACAGGAAGGCAAACCAGAATGAGAAGTTATGGGAGGCTCCCCAAGCTGTTCATAAAAAAATAATGATTAAACCGTACCAGTAGTATATGTGAAAGAGAACACTGAATCCTTTTTTCATTGATTTTAAATACACACCTTGATAATATCACCAATCTTTTGGCAATCCCTGTCAGGGGAGTGACCAACTGCATCATAATTTAGATATATCCTAATAGGTTGCTTTTCAATCTCTAGAAGCTCTGATGATGTTGATATACCAAGCAACGCTCTACCTTTAAGCTGGAGGTGTTTCGAAAGACCAGGCTTGTAAACCTGTGGGGTAACGGAATACACCTTTCGACCAGGTCGTTTTCTCTGTTCAAGTATCTCGTCATGTATGCAAGAGTGTGAGGCAATGTTCTCACTCCTCCCTTCCAAACCTCCCCCATGAAATCGGTGTTCTGGGAGCTTTGCATTATAGACTTCCAACCATGCCAATATCAATACAATCTGATGCAGGATATAACAATAGATATCCAACTTTAGAAACTATACTGACTACACTTTCATGCAATGTTTTAAACAAGCATTATGAATCAAAACTTCATAACTTTTTGCTTCCAAGCAATGAATGATTAGATGGAGGTGCCTGTGCAAGCTCGTTTAGTTGCATTTTGAAAACTAAGACGATTTTTGAAATAGAAATTGAAGACATTCTGATTCTTAAATCTTAATCCCTCTATTTATTTATATATTTTACTACCTCGTCACTCTTACAAATCGTGAAAAATAGTAAAACCGAATTTCAGGTACGATAATATAAGTTTTAAACATCAATTCTCTTATAAATCTCCACTCACATTCTCCAACTACAAAGTAGATCCTAAGCACAGTTCAGCATGCTATTCACAAAAATCCCAAGACCTTAGAGTATCATTGAACTAAAAGAAATGTCCAAAAAACAAATATATATTCGAACAAAAAATTCCTAAACTGGTGAAGAAGTAGCAAAATCCAAACCTCGAAAACAACAACGGCGAATCGAAGGTTGCAACGAAATCCAAATAACGCGCAAGAACTATAGCACCGAACCATGGACTCCATGGAATGGCAAACACCGGAACGCAAACGGCGCCGATTCCATCAAACCGCCGGCGATTTCTCGATCGGAGCGCTCGATAACCGCTCGCTACGATGCATTTCGAGAAAGCTTCGCGCAGAAGAGAGTGAGAGAGAGAAACCTAACACTGCGCCTCAACCGGTAACACTGGTTTCGATTAACAATGTTCTGAGATATATAAATATAAGCGAAAACGGAACCTCAGTTTCTGAAGAGAGAACGCGTGGAAAGATTCAGAGAGCTTCGAACTCGCAAAACGATGTCGTTGCGTTCGGTATGAGCTTCTTTCTCCCTGAAAGAAGGCGAAAAAAAAGAAGACACTGACAGTGAAAGAAATAGATATTAGATAGAAGAAGAAGCTGAGAAGACAGGAAGAAGATGAAAATATTGGGTGGAGTGGTTGGTTCTTAATATTATTTTAATGTTTTTCTGCGTTTTTATTTATTGCTGTTTTATGTTCCATTTTTCTACTACAAAATTAAAAATATCATACTTTAATAATTAATCATAAAAGTAAATTTCCTAAATAAAACTCTTTTATTTATCAACGCGTGTAGTTAAAATTCTTGGTCGTTAAGTTTAGTGCTAAGTATTAATTAACGTGATGTCATATTTAATTCTTTGCTTGTTTTATACCCAAGAATAAAAATTACTTCTTTTTAACTGAAATAATAATTGTTAGGAGACACATATTAAATTAGTAATATGCATTTTAAATTATGATTTGAGTTTCTATTTTTATTGTAACTTACTTTAACCTGTATTTTACATTGCTTTTACATAAATGTAGATGTTTTTTTTAGTTTAAATATATAATATTATTTTTTAAAATGTATATTAAATTTAATTTAACTTCTTAAAATTAGTGTTATATTGGTGTGAATCTTCTAAATATTTTTTTAAATAATGTTTTAATTAATCAGAATCTCAGACTCTGATTAAAACAAGGTTTTGAAATGTTTCAGCTTCGTACAGTTAACGTTTACCAATAAATTAAATACACTCATTAATTGATTCCTTATCCACAATTATTCTTTAAGAGAGGCAACCTCAATAATGAGAAAAAGATTTTTCATCATAAATCAGTTTTATGTGATCATTATAAAAATTTAAATTATTAAAAAACTTACAATTATAAAAAATAATGTAACAATTTTTTCACATAGTTACTATAGCCTTATAAAATCTTTTGTAATCAAATTTAAAGTATTAAACTTTTAAATTTTTTTCTTTTACCAGCAAAATTTTCAACTTATAACTCCAGCGCCATTTGTAAGAATTAACATTTAAAAATTAATTCTTTTAAATTTGATATATAAATCAAATAAAGAAGGTTTTGTTTTAAGAATAGAAACATTTTTAAACTTTACCTTCTGAAATTCAAATATGTGCAAATTGTATGTTTGAAAAATAATTATAGAAGTAGAAAAACTTTTACTAATAATAATTTTAACTTTTATTAGATGTTTTCAAAATTAAATGTTACATATGATTTTAAATCATGAATATTAAATTTTAACGATGTAATTTAAAAAAATTAAGTATTTTATATAAACATTATAAGTTTTTGAATTTATTTTCTCAAAGTCCTTTAAATTTATGAGAAAACTATTTGAGAATTGTAGAGTTGATTTTGTTATGGTAAATATTACTGAGCTTGGGTCAAAATTATACCATAATTTTCTAAGACAAGTTTTTTTCCCCTAGATAATTTGTATTTTTCTTTTTTTATTTGTAAAAATTATACATTATATCCTATTAATGATAGATTAGTTTATTTAGGTTTCATCTAATAAAAATAATACTAAGGAATTACTTATGTAATTTATAAATAACTTTAACTTGTTTTATCAATATAATTGATGTGAAACGAATTTCTTTTTAATTAGTGATTTTCATTGTTGAAGGTGTGACTTATGATTTTAGAAAGAGAATAATAAGAGTATAGTATATTTTTTCTTATGAGAATAATCATTCAAGTGATCACTTCAATATTTGGAACAAAAGAGCAATTGTATCAACTCTCTCAATATGTATATAGTTTGCATATAGTTTAATTTTTATAATGTCAATGAAGTGACATTTCATAACTTAAGAAAGGGAGAAATTGTTTCAGTTTTCTATCGATTAGAACAAATGACATTTGAACATTATGTTGAATGCTGAAATAACATTTTTCAAAATTTATAAATGTATATTACTTAGTTAAATAAAACATTTCTTAAAATAGTATATTACGTGATTGGTATGTTAAATTGAAAAAAAAATGATAGATATATGATAGCATCCATTTAATTTATAATTATATTGTTAAATAATGGAATTTAATAGTAGAATTTAACATATAATTACAATCAAGTGGGTCGAGTTAGTTTTTTGAACTCACTATCTCGACATGGTCTGACTCACTTAGTCTACAATAAGAGTCAAAATTCACTAAATTTTTTTATAAGAACATGACATTTATTAACTTAATTGTATGAATGATGATAATAAAACACCATAATCTAAGATATATTAAGTGTGAATAAGTGATTTTGAGTTTTTCATCTGTATACATATTTGAAGGAGAAATTAGTTGATAAAGTGCTCAAGTGTCGCTTAAGTGAGTAATATCTCGTCCAGGCGATACTGGGAACAATAGAGAAGTTGATTTAGGCTTTTGTCGCCCAAGCAACACTACGAATTATGGAAAACGAGGTTCTAAAACATTTTCGCCTAAGCAAGAATATGTCACCCTAGCGACACTTGCTAACATACTTTCTTGCCCAAGCGAGAAACATGTTTCCCAAGTGAAAATTAAATAGGTAACAATGATTTATTGTTGCTCAAGTAAGAATTTTGTCGCTTAAGCGAGAAGTGTTGTCACCTGGGCAAAACTTTATGTGGCTTGAGCGACAACCTAATGATTGGACGAGATTACTTAAAGACCATGATGTGTCAAAGACCAAAGAGGGGATATGTTAGAGAAATATGTCAAAGGTTGGATTTGGAGTAGAGGAAATGCATAGAGCTTTGGGAACTTTCTCTTTTGTCTTCCCTATCCAATTCTTTGGTTTGTATGGCTACCATGAGTAGTTAATATCCTTTTTTGGGATTAAATGTAATCAACTCGAACTCATATATATTATGGTGATATTCTCATATATTGAAATTTATTTTCATTGATATTGGTATTTTTATTATGTTCTTCACACTTGATTTTATATAGTTTCTTGATTTTGAATTTCAGATTCAATTGGGAAGTGCTTATGAAAATTTTATTTGGATGAGAATTATATGTTGTAATATTAGAAATATATTATAACTTATGAATTGCTTATGAACATTTGATTTGAATGTTGGATAATTTATGAATGTATAAGGAAACAACAATTGGTATAATTGTCTTGTGAATTTTATGCTTGAGGAATTGATATAAATGAATTTTGTATATGTATCAATATAGTGAATCTAGACAGTGTATTATTGTGTCAAACCATATTACATGGGAGATAGATGAAATTTAATCATAACCTTTTTCATTGACAATTTCTCACTAAATTTATTGTTTTGATTATAATTTATATGTGACAAAGTTTATGTTCTTCAAAATCAAATTTGAACCAATTGATATTCTTTAACATTGCCTAAACTAGTGATTGAACCCAAACAATTCAATTCTCTTGAGAAAACAATATTCGAACTTATCATTTATTGCTTGTATGATTTGGTACGCTTGCTAAGGTTTCAATAACCTGTCAACTCGCAAATGAATAAAAACCATTTAACTTTTGTTTGTTTGTGACAACACACCCCTAACAACGCTACAAACCAAACAAAGAAGCATGTGATAAAGACGAAGACACAAATGAAGAGACGAAGACACGAGAGAGAGAGAAAGAAAGAGAGAGATAAAGAGAGAGAGAGAGAGAGAGAGCAGACCCATACCACAACATCCACCTTCCATACTGGTGACATGATGACGATCCCACATTTGCCTCAAATTTGGGACGTGATGGAAAATCCCACCCACCCTTCAGACCGATTAATCATATCTCTGGTCAGAGGTTAGGGTAAAGTCAGAATAGCACAAAGCAATGAGGCGCCACCTAACTCAGTTGTTACCATTCTTATTCGACGATGGTCGATGCAACGGAAAGTCCAAACCACCGTGAAGTCCTGTGATTGTGGGTGCGCCTCTCCTCCCTCTTTTTTTTATTCTTCATCTTTTAAGTGTGTAATGGCTTAATGAATCAAGATTGGGACTTTGATTTGATTTATTTGTTAATATCACACAACAGAATATTCGCATTTGGACAAAAATCAAGAGGGATGTGAATTGGCTTACTTAATAAAATTGTGCCTTTTAAAAATTTTCTCTTTTCATAAATTAATTTTACAACTAAAATTAGAGTCATCAAAATGGGTTACAATCTGCAAGCCAACTCGGCCCGCCACGGGTTCGGGCCGAGTTAGGTTTGAAAAAATTGAATTGTTTTGATGTGGGTCAGATTTCAACTCGGCTCGTTTAAACTCGGCTCATGCGAGTTGAACCCGTGGTGGGCCGGGTTGGCCCGCCAACCCACCTACCTAATTTTATTTTTAATTTATTATTTTATTTATGAAACCCTAAAAAATAAAATACTCTCTTCACTCACTGTGTATACCAAAAAAGTAACCTTTGCTCTCACAAATCACTCTCACGGAACTTGCTCTCATTTACGGTGTTGTCACTCTCATTTCTTCATTGAAATTCTTCAAGGAACAAGTAAAACACCCTCTCTGTTTTCTTCTCTTTTCTCCATATTTTTGTTTTCTCACTTATTTTTCTTTTTTTTTTGAAAACCTTATAATGACAAAAATAGGGGTTTTCGAAAACCTTATATATAAGAGTTTGTTCATTTTATTTAAACAATTTGAGTATAAATTATTTGAACAATCTGTTTTTGATATCTTTACATTTGGAAAATTGTGTTACAGATTAAACTATTAATTTTTTGTTGATGTTGTTGAGTACTGGTTCTCTTTTTTTTAACTAATATTTTCTTATTGTTTTTTGAAATTGATGAATATAAGAAACTTATTTGTATGTTTTTTGTGTTTGTTTTTGGATGACATTTGGATTATAATGTACTTTTTATTATTATTTTGAATTGTCTTCAGTTTAACATTTGGGAGTGAAATTTGTTTAAATTTGAATATAGAAAGTTTGTAATTTTTTTTATTTAAAAAAATTGTAATTAAATGGGCTAGTGAGCCAACCCGTTTACCCACCAACATGTGGTGGGTCGAGCCGAGTTCAGATTTTTCTGACTCGCTAATAAATGAGTCGGGTTGGGTTAGCTCACTGAGTGACCAACCCGTGGTGGGCCGGGCCGGGTCGAGCCGGGTTACGTTTTGACAGCTCTAACTAAAATTATAACAATAATAAAAATAAAGAGTGTAGGGAAAAAGAGAATTACACATGTAGTTTTATACTGATTTAGATTAAAAGACCATACATCCATTTGTTAATCTCTCTAGAGATGGATTAACTAATCACCAACAAACAACCACAACTTACAACTACAAGTAATATAGTTTAGGTTAGAAAACACCTATTTTGAAGACACAAAAGATGAATAACACCTTCTTTGACAAACAAAGGATGAACGACACCTCCTTCGACGCATTAAGGATGAACAATTTTTCTAGCAACACTAACAACACTCAATCATTTAAAACACACTCATTGAAAGTTCTCGCTTTACCCACACTAAGTTTTTCAAAGCTCCTTTTAAAAAACACAGAGTTTATCTTGCCAGCACAACATTAAACCTCCTAAAAGAAAAGTTATTTTGGAAACTAGGTTTAATTAAACTATATAAATTCTCCCTTTTGAAAATTAGATCAAGAAATTAAAGAGTTTGGTCGTAACTACCATTGGTAATAAATTATCATAAGTGATAATTGATTATCTTATAAACCTTTCTCAAAAAACATTTTTTCATTGTGATAATCGATTACCAACAGTGATAATGGATTATCACATATTCTTCTGAAAAACTTGATTTTAATTGGATAATTTATTATCATAGGTTTTATAAAAAAATAAAACTTTTCCTTGAGTGTGTCGCTTGAGTCTTACTTTTTGCCTCTTGACCTAGTAATTTAAACAACATACATATTACAAGACTTCAACAATTAAATTCTTAAGTCTCCAATGTATCTCTTGAATCCAAACATTCTTTAAGTCTTTAGTAATTCTCCAAGAGTCATTATCATCAAAACTCTTTTTTGAAGTAAGATGTTCATCTTTTTCTTTTGTCAACATTAATTTGTTGTTTAAGACTCAACTTGTGTGAGGCTTCACAATTTTGTATTTGCCTTCTTCACTTTTGGCCTTGAATTTTTTATCCTAATGTTGCCTTTTTGTAATTAGGTTGCTTTGTTTTGTGTTGCGTTCTACTATCTATGTAGGAAAAAAATTCAAAAATAGCAAGCCAGCTTGCCATCCTACCAACTCGCCCAGATGTAGGATGGGTTCCATTTTCCAATCTATTTTTAAGTGGTGGGTCAGTTCGACCCAACTAAGTTTTGGTAGGCCAATAGGTGGTCAGGCTAAAACGGGTTGAGCCGACCTGTTTTGACACCCCTGCTCAATAATATAAAGAAATTTCTAACTTCACTATTATTTTAAATCACATACATTAACATATTAGATTGTCACAAATTAAATAAGGTAATTACATCAAACTTTTATGAAATAAATATAACAAACTACAAACACGATAAATTATTGTTGATAGATCGATAAATATTAATATATTTGTATGATTTGTTCAATTCATATATTTTCAAATGTCATATTTTCTTAAATATTTGATAATGTGGGAGATGAATAATGGACTTTTATTTTTATTAAAACTATTAAATATTAAACTCACAATAAAATTTGATATTTTTAATTAAGTATTAAATAATATTTTTTTAATTGAGTGGTCAAATTGTTTATATTTTTCATTTGAGTTTCTATTTTTTAATTTCTCAAGTAGGTGATGTAGTTACCTTATTGTTTCGGTATAAATTTTTGGGACCGAAGGACTGACCTTGATGACGTCGCTTTCTGTCTTTCTGTCTGCTTCTCCTGTTCTGACCCGTACGCTTTATGCTTGCCTCAACCGTTCGGTTCTTCTTCAAGCCTGGATCGGAGGGGGAGGTACCTGAAAAGGCGCTCCGACGCCCAAGTTAGGCGTGTATGATAGATTCTCAGTAGGAGAGAACTCGATCCTCGATGGGAGAGGATTGATGATGTATGATAGCAAAGAGAGTGCTAAGAATTATGAGTGGAGTGTATTGGGAGTGTGTAGAACTCGTACCTTGTTTGGAGTCTTCAGGCCTTTATTTATAGGCTTTGGATTGATATAAGATGAACAAAATATAAACAGAATAAAACATAATCTTATTTGGCATATCTTTGATATGAATAAAATAACCTTACTTGGCATATTTCTGATATGATAAAATAAAATATAATCTTGCTTGGCATATTTCTGAATAAAATATCTTCGTTTGGATTTTATTTGTGTTTGCAATATATCTGGTTGATATATTTCTGTTTAGAATATATATGATTGATATTGCAATATATCTGGTTGATATATTTCTGTTTAGAATATATATGATTGATATACCTGGAAATCTTTTATTCTGGTGCTGGGCCTCGAGCCCAATAACTATTGGCACTGTGATGGGCCCCTGTAAGGCCGGTCGTTTGACTTTGGGGATACACCACCGTACATCATCCCCCCCAAGTCCGAGGGAAAGGGAGGGGTTTGCTTCCTTCATGACCGAAGGACTTAGTTTTGTTGGCGCTCGGTGTATCTTTGCCGCATTGTTGTGCCGGTCGGACTGTGTGTCCTGAAAGTGACGGGCATGTCGCCCGGTGGGACACTGCGTCCTGAAAGTGACGGGCTTGTCGCCCGGTGGGACATTGCGTCCTGAAAGTGACGGGCTTGTCGCCCGGTGGGACGTTGTGTCCTGAAAGTGACGGGCTTGTCGCCCGGTGGGACGTTGCGTCCGGGACATTGCGTCCTGAAAGTGACGGGCTTGTCGCCCGGTGGGACATTGCGTCCTGAAAGTGACGGGCTTGTCGCCCGGTGGGACGTTGCGTCCTGAAAGTGACGGGCATGTCGCCCGGTGGGACATTGCGTCCGGGACATTGCGTCCTGAAAGTGGCGGACATGGCGTCCGGTCCTGCAGTGAAAAGATGAATTGCACATAGAATTTTGAACTGAAATACCTCGTTGAAATCGTTGGGCGGAAGGAAATCTTTTCTTTAAACCTGCTTTTGAATCCAAACCTGTTTTAATAATCTGAAAGATATAATTGAGACCGGTCGATTGAGATGCAACCGCTTTAGTAATATGCAAGAGATATAATATTAGAGATATAATTGAGACCGGTCGATAGAGATGCAACCGTAAGAGATATATATTGAGACCGGTCGGTTGAGATGCAACCGTAAGAGATATATATTGAAGATATAATTGAGACCGGTCGGTTGATTGAAACTGGTCGGTTAAGATTGTACGGCTTTAGCAATCTGCAAGAGATATAATATCAGAAAGATATAATTGAGACCGGTCGGTTGAGATTGTAACCGCTTTAGTAATCTGCTAGAGATATACTATCAGAGAGATATATTGAGACCGATCGGTTGAGATTGTACGGTTTTAGTAACCGCTTCTGCAAGAAATATAATATTAGAAATATAATTGAGACCGGTCGGTTAAGATTGTACGGCTTTAGTAACCGCTTCTGCAAGAAATATAATATTGAAGATATAATTGAGACCGGTCGATAGAGATGCAACCGTAAGAGATATATATTTGAGACCGGTCGGTTGAGATGCAACCGTAATAGATATATATTGAAGATATATTGAGACCGATCGGTTAAGATTTGTAACTGCTTCAGTAATATGCAAGATACATAATGTCAGAGAGATATATTGAGACTGGTCGGTTGAGATTTAATGGCTTTAATAATCTGCAAGTTAGAAATAATATCAGAAAGATATATTTGAGACCGGTCGGTTAAGATTGTGCGGCTTTAGCAATCTGCAAGAGATATAATATCAGAAAGATATATTGAAACCGGTCGGTTCTTTGATTTATGGTAAGCTCCAGATAAGCCAAATGATTTGTGTGCAAGATCCTGTCATCTGCATTGAAGAGATATAACAACTCGGAAAGACCAATATATTTACATGGTTAGACAATTCATAACAAAATAGATCATGTTATAAAAGTCGACCGGCCGAGAGAGTGCACCACCTTCTGCATCATGTTCCGTATTCTTGCGGCTATCTTGATTTATCCTCATATTGCCCCTGAAGTTTTTCTTTTTACCTTGATGATATAATAATGAAAAGTGGTATCTTGATACATGATTACCGAATCCTCTAAGATTCAAATTATACATTATATTATATAATAATATAAAACTAGTGCTTAAAATCATGTATTGATAGTAAAATAATTTTATGAAGATGTATACATAATAACATATGTATATCATGATATGCATCATATGTCATGTATATGGGTTTCGTATATCATATATTTCGGTAGATATTTTATTGTTTCATATGAAATATTCATATTTCAGAAACACTTATCTTGTTGAAGATGTTCCATGTAGAGATGATAACTCATGCTGTGTAATCTTCGCTTTAGTGAAATTTCTTGATGTTGATATGGAGTAGTGATGTTGAGACCGAACGCTCGTCTTTGTTTATTATCATCTTTCTGGTGTTTTGTTGTTCCTCCATGCTCCTCGTGGTCGCCATTTGGGTTTGCCATTCGGCCCCACGGTGGGCGCCAAAATGTTTCGGTATAAATTTTTGGGACCGAAGGACTGACCTTGATGACGTCGCTTTCTGTCTTTCTGTCTGCTTCTCCTGTTCTGACCCGTACGCTTTATGCTTACCTCAACCGTTCGGTTCTTCTTCAAGCCTGGATCGGAGGGGGAGGTACCTGAAAAGGCGCTCCGACGCCCAAGTTAGGCGTGTATGATAGATTCTCAGTAGGAGAGAACTCGATCCTCGATGGGAGAGGATTGATGATGTATGATAGCAAAGAGAGTGCTAAGAATTATGAGTGGAGTGTATTGGGAGTGTGTAGAACTCGTACCTTGTTTGGAGTCTTCAGGCCTTTATTTATAGGCTTTGGATTGATATAAGATGAACAAAATATAAACAGAATAAAACATAATCTTATTTGGCATATCTTTGATATGAATAAAATAACCTTACTTGGCATATTTCTGATATGATAAAATAAAATATAATCTTGCTTGGCATATTTCTGAATAAAATATCTTCGTTTGGATTTTATTTGTGTTTGCAATATATCTGGTTGATATATTTCTGTTTAGAATATATATGATTGATATTGCAATATATCTGGTTGATATATTTCTGTTTAGAATATATATGATTGATATACCTGGAAATCTTTTATTCTGGTGCTGGGCCTCGAGCCCAATAACTATTGGCACTGTGATGGGCCCCTGTAAGGCCGGTCGTTTGACTTTGGGGATACACCACCGTACACTTATGATCTTATTTATTTGTCTCTACCAATATTAAGAAATACGAGATTTTGTATTAATTTAAAACGATAAGTGATTTTTATTTGATTTTATTAAAAGGCAAGATTATTAACATCACTTCCATCAATGAAAATAATAATGATGATCCTTAATTGTTGTAGGTGATGACATGAAAATCGTTAAAAAAACACGATAACCTTTTCATCTAATATATATTTTCAATAAAAATAATAAAAATTTACTTTGATTTTATATTAACCATAATATCATTTTATATTAACTATAAAATCAAAACCACTAATGAATCTTCAACAAATATGTTGGAGTGGCAAAATTTTTATATAAATATATAAAAATATTGAAAGTGTCAAATATATTAAAAAAGTTTTAAAATATTTAATATATATATATATATATATATATATATATATATATATATATATATATATATATATATATATATATATATATATATATATATATACTTTGGGAAGGGGTGGGTCTTGAGGTTTCTTATATCTAAAGACAAGCTTTATAGCTGAAAATTGACATTCCTCTATTCTTTCCTTCTTTTCGCTTTTGGTTTTATTTTGGGTCTTAATAAAGGAACTTTTCTTCCACTGCATATATTCTCTATGGTTGGAGTCACGTGACGTGAGCTAGGGTTCTTGGCCCTTATAAAGCACCTACAAAAAAATGGTCCATTTACCAAAATCTAGCAACCACTTCAAATTTTCACTTTCACTCTTACCCCCACAAAGTCTGTCAGAGTTCAAAGAAAATAAAAGAAAAAACGTGATATCTTAACAATTTTTTATAACAAAACACGTGTAATTATTTTATTATTAGTTTGTTCGAATTTAATTTTAAAAAATATTTAAAACAAACCTCACATAATTATAAAAAAAATTTATTAATTTTTTTTTTCCAAAATAAAAATTAACAAATTACTATAAATGGAATTCTACTCTGTATATATCACATCAAATATTTCTCAACCATATTAATATAAGAATTCTTTTTTATTGGATACAAACTACTACTAAATCTATATCTATTCAATTCATTATTATTTGACTATCATAACATTAAATAACAATAATTCATAAATAATTGTCAAAAATCATAAACTAAAATATACCAGGGTTGACGAATCTAAGTTTATATAAATAAAAACTCATAAAAATAAATATAAATAAGACGGTTGATTATATTCATTAATAACTATATTATAATTGTTTATTATTAAATTAAGTTGTCTTTAATGTTAGAATGTCTATCCTAATCAACTAAGAAAACAGATATTAAAAATAAAGACGATAATTCAGATATTAAAAGTTAAAACTATTTGAAATGGTGTTGAAATTGTTTAGAATATATATTCGATTTTGTAAATAAATAAATAAATATTATTAAACTAAAAAAACATATATTAACATTATTAATCAAGATATTTGGTCGATTATTTGTTTAGAGAGTGAAAATTATGAATGTTGAAAAGCAAAAGGTGCTAAGGATTTGATGAAAAGAATTCCTCTTTGAACCGGCAAATTAAGGCAACGGATATGACTTACTTGCAAGCAAAAGATCCAAATGATGGGTTGATTAGGTTTGGTATTTTTCAAACCTACAATTTAAGCTTTCATGATATTTTAAAATACTTTGACCTTCCACTATTTTTGTATTAATCCGCAGACTGAATTGGATAAACAAACACGTATAATTATAATTACATTAACTAACCACTTCAAATATCTATAAATGTGTTGACCTTTTTTCCACCCAAGTATCAAAACTTTAACAATTTAATAAAACTTTATCACACATCAAGAACAACATTGTATTAGAACTGTCCAAATATGTTACAATCCGCAAGCAAATCCGATCTGTCATGGGTTTGGACTGGATTAGATTTGAAAAAAAAAATATTTTTTTATCTGGGTTAATTTTCAACCTGGCTTATTTAAATCCGACTCATCCGGATTGAACCCGTAGTGAATCAGGTTGACTTACTAACCCAAAAGATTTTATTTTATTAATTTATTATCATATGAAACCCTAAAAAACTCCCCTTACTCACAATGACTTTATATCAAGAAAGATTATTTTATACTCTTTTTTTATTTTTTTGAATTGTCTTGAGTTTAAATTCATTTTTGGAGTGAAAATTATTTAGATTTAAATTACAAAAAGTTGTAATTTTTTTTTTCATTTAAAAAGCATATAATTAAGTGAGTCAATGAATCAACCCGTTTAATCTACCAACCTGTGGTGGGTCGAACCGAGTTCGAATTTTTCTGATTTGCTAATAAATGAGTCTGATTGGATTGACTCACTAAATGACTAACCCGTTGTGGGTCGAGCCGAGTTAGGCCAAATGACCCGTTTTGACATTACTACACTGTATAGTTATTTACTGAAATAATATAAACTTTATATAAATTTTATCTATTTCAAGTATATGCAATTTTTTTAATAACATATTTCATTTAATATGTTTTCTTAACTTAATATTTAAGAGATTTATTTAATCATTATCTTTGTTTAAGAATTTGGGTACAATCCATCAACCTCTTGGTGAGCAACCAGCATAAAAGAAGATATTATTTTAGTGATAGTTGAACAAGTGTGGATAAAGGTATAGCATGTTGAGTCCATGTCAGCATGGTTTTGTAAGCATTTGTGACAGTTGAGTTGTTTATGTTAGGTGGTATGGTTGGTCATCATCATACTTCCAAAATCATTCTCTCAAAGCTTGTGGGTCATACACACTATATATGGCTTTTACTTTTTTTTATACATTTCTTATTAGGTTCCTAATCACCCCAATTAGGTTTAGAAAGGGAATTGCACACTTGTTTCATCAAGTTTTATCTTCAAAAAATGTTTAGAATTGATGCATGTATAATTTTTTTTATGGTAATTGAATGAGATTGTGTTTACAAAATCAAGAATGCAAACTTTGGTGATATAGATGGATAGGTAATATCATATTAATATTGATCATATAGTATGTTATTTGTTGAAATGGTATTGAATTTGATTTTTTTTTTAAAAATAAAAAATAGAAATAGAAATATTTTAGCATAACTTTTTTTCACAATATTTTAACAGAATACATATATTACTTTTTATTCGATTTAAAATACATCTACATAATAATAAATAAATAATTAATGAGAAAATTACACATATTATGTCAAAATATTATGTGAATTTTTTTTTCCTTTCAAAGTATAAGATTTAGAGTTCAGATATTTTGTTATGCAATTTTTTTTAACACTTTTCTATCTATATCTAAAAAATTAAACTTTCTTTACCTAAAATTAAATTAGAGTTCAAGGATTCTTATGAAACTAAATCACTCAATAGAAGATAAATTATCTAAAACCCATAGAACCTAAATAAATATGAATTCCGAAATGCATTAGAAAAACATTTGGATTGAGTTCTTCTTCGTTGCAGAGAAAGAATCAGAGAGTATTGTCATTTCATCTAAATGAGGTGCAGGAAGAAAAAATAATGATGCATGAAGAAGCATCATATAGTTGTTGGTAGTCAGAAATTTAGGCCCAACAACAGAAAACTGGTCCAGATTACACTTACAGGTATTTAGGCCCACACAGGATACAACCAACTTGTAAAAGTAAACATGAGATCTTTTTCCTATTTTTCCAAGCATAAATTTCTCAGAAGTGTTGAAACATTGAAATGTCTAGCCCAGTTTAAAAAAATAGTAATAATATTTTTAAAAATATTTCCAGTCTCTTTAAATTAGCAAGTTTTGATTCTAATTTTTCATTTTGGTATTTTTTTTAAATATATATATATATAATGCATGAATTATAATAATAGAAAGAAGTAAGAGTAGTACATGATAGTATAGAGTTTAGAGTCATCCAGAATAGGCTAGAAATTTAAACTTTACAAATATAAACTTTCTCAAAATATGGAAAAGTCTAAGAGAGGTCCTAAGAGCTACGGGTTGTGTCATCTTCCTCCAAAGCATGCTCCAGAAGTACATCATCTTCCTCTGTTCACATCCAAGTGGATGATATCGCAAAAGAAAGACATACACACACAACACAAACAAGTAAGGGTAAGCTATGTACAAAAAACATGTTAT
Source organism: Vigna mungo (assembly GCA_036885675.1). Lineage (NCBI taxonomy): Eukaryota > Viridiplantae > Streptophyta > Magnoliopsida > Fabales > Fabaceae > Vigna > Vigna mungo. The sequence goes on from CP144690.1 coordinate 43,169,648, forward strand.
CAATCAAGTATGTCAAGCATGCAAGGATCATAACACAATACAGACTATGACCAGATGCATTTTAATGATACAAATGACCGACCACGTGATTTGACTATCCGGACTAGTATGAAATGTCAAGTTCCAGGGGTTTGTGCACTTGTGGTGGCCTCTACTGCTTTGTAAAGCCATTGCTATGGGTTTCACCCTACCACACACACAAGTGTAAGTTCGTTATCACTCATCTTGGGCCATACTGAAAGCACTCAAGACTAGGACCTCCTGCTATTCTCACCACATGACTCATCACTCTCTACTTGAGCATGGATAATCATTAGAATGTCAGGATAAACCCCATAAGGACACTTCGGCCATTCATACGGTCAATCACAATAAACTACAGGACACCACCATGTAACCTCCCTCGAGGATCATGGAATTACATCCAATAACCATACTTTTCACTTTCCACACCATGCATATCTCTTACATTCATATACTTTCAATTTAGCAATATAACATCAATCATACTTTCACTTTAAAACTTAACTCAAGCCAAGAACAACTGAATACCATAATATTATCGCATTGAATCCATTCCATATACATTAACAAATAATAATAGTCCAAGAAGAATCACTAAACAATCCAATACCCCTTAAACTCATACTTAGACAAGGAAAACAACTTTGGAACCATCACCAACAGTTACGCAAGGGTCAAAAACCCCCAGAACGACCTAAAGAACGTCCAAAAATGATATCTGGAACCCCGAAAACCACCTAAAACTGTCCTAGATGATTTTTCGACGACAATAATCGATTATTTACAAGAACTTTGAAGGAAATATGAAGTTCTGACTAGAATAATCCTTTGTCAAGTGAGATAATCAATTATTCTTATCAATTTTTTACAACAACCTGATTTTTCTGGTTTTAGTGCATCTGAGACACTTTGATGAGTTTCTAACACTCCTAACTTGATCTATGTGATGAGTTAAACTTGCCTAACTGGTTCTAAGCATTCTTAATCCCATAATTTAGTGTTTATGCATCAATTCCCACCCATAAACCACATTTTTATTCACCTAGAGGTCTAAATCTCAATTTACCACTTAGTACCTGTTTTTGACCATTCTAGAGATCCAATTAGGTCCCATTTGACCTGTATAGACTATCTAAAATGTCCAGCACTACAAGAAATGTTTAAATCTCATTTTGACTATCTTAGTTCTTCATAATAAGACTCAACATACTATCATTCACTCAATTTTCATATAATAATCCTACACAAATAGGTTCACTTCCTCAATATATTAAATCTTCAGTAAGGCACCACAAACAAATCAAAATCATAATCTAAAATTCACAGATTCACCAGTAGATATATAAATAGCTCTAAATTTAACATGCAAAGTTAAAATCTTTCAACCTAACATCACCCATGTATCAAAACAGATTTGCATGCACTTGATTTCACAAAATTAAACATATAACCCTAGCTTATTCAATAATTAAATCTCAAAACAGAAAATCAGCACCTAGCTTCCCTTACCTCTAATTCCAGCAGCTAAGCTCAAGGAGAATTCAACACTGTCCCGCGTCTTAGGAAAAACCCTTAACAGTACCTATGGATCATCCATTGATGATAGAACAAAAGTTTTAGAACCTAATTAAGTCTATAAATTGAAGGAAGAAGCAATGTACTACGTGAAGCAAGGCTTGCTACATGATCACAATCCTAACATTACACGGAAAGATGAAGATGACTTATTGGAGGAAAATGAAAAAATTGATCAGATAGATTCGAGGCTCTCTACTCCAGTATCGCTGGAGCGCTACCTAATCAAGAAATCAACAATTACTTTGTGGAGAATGGAAGAAGATAAACTGCAGAAGAAGAAGAAGAATCATCTTGAGCAGAGGAAGCTGTTGTTCAGAAAATAGGCTGATGATCATAATGCTTTTAAAATTTTAATTTATTAGTAAAGCTTGGCCTATAATTTGGAGACATATATTTAATTACAAGTCTACTATTTTTCAGTTTTTACATTTTTCACCTTATAACATTTAAAATCATCATTTCTAAATCTTACAAAAATAAATGAATCATGATTTTGGTTCATATAAAATGTTTTCTTTCATTTTTTTTAACCTTTTTTATTTCCAGTTCCTCGAACAAATAAAAGTTACATTTTTTTTTTAAATATAAATAAATTTCTTAGTAATAATAATAATAATAACAATAATATGGATTGTCTTTCAACTATCTTAATTTACTTGTATAAATAAATTTCTTGAGGTCAGTTTTTTCTTAGTGTCAACAACAATTTTTTTAGTTGTCTTATTAATTAATTTCTAATAAGTTTTATTTATCCTTCAATCGGTTCATATTGATGTAAAGTAGAATTTTAGGAAACTAAAAAATAAATTATCTCCCAAAAGAAAATCTTACTATTTATTTTAGTATTTTAGAAAACTAAGTGAAGTTTTAAAATATGTACTTTAAGTTTTGAAATTTCATTTATAGAAAAGAAGAAGAAGATGGAGAACACTAGAGATATCCATTTATTTTTTAAAAAACAGAGTCAACATACTAAATTAACCTTATTATTAATAGCTTTTAAAATTTTCTTTTCATTATTACAAGATACACTTTTTTATAATATTTATTTGGATGATAAAAAAGAAAAAGAAATTATATAAAAATTATAAAATGTCTTATAATAAAGACTAATGATTTTTTTAAATGTATCTTGTAATAAAAATTATTGGTCAAGTTATTTAAAATAATTAGCCTGTTATTTACATTCATTTTGTTCAAGTGTTAATGTTACAAATATTTGATAATTTTGTAAGTAATATATATTTGTCAATTTTCACCATGTATAACACATATTAATAAGACGAGATTTTACAACCTTTTCATGAACACTTTTTTAAACTTTACTATGTTTTGTATCTTTATATTTAATAACCAACTTTTTAGATTTTATAATTAAAAAAATATTCATAAAAATCAAAAAGTAGTTTTATTATATAATTATAATCAAAAGTTTCAAAATAAAAATTAAAATACTTTTTAATGGTTATTGAGATGTATTTTATTTTTATTTTGGTAAAAATTCACAAATGTACTTATTATAAAATTATAAAACGTATACAAATTATTAAAAAAAATATGTTCATGATTATTAATGTACATAACTTTGATATATTTTTATTTTTATTATCATATAAAAAAAATTGCACAATTGGAACATGTTTTCCACTGCTGTAAAGAAATGAAACAAGGCAAAATACTCAAAGTGAAACTGATCCATTTCTTTTTTCCTTACACAAAACAAAAGGACTGAAAATCTACAAATTACTGATCCTTTTTAATTTTTCATTTCATCACTTTAAAATGGATCGTGTAGTTATCTACTGCAGTGACGCCAAAGAGTAATATTACTGAAATAAAAGATTATCTGCACATAATTACTCAACCACGCAAAGCTTTTAGGTCACTTAGATGAGTCTCTGGTGGGAAGTGAGAGAGTGAAGAATGTTCAGATTTGGCACCACCTTCAAAACTGGGATAGCACACCTTACAGAGCTCCTTATACCTATTCATGTCAAAGTTTTGTTTCTTCATCAGACGTTGCTGTTTCACCCTGAATCGGTGAAAGAAGAAGCCCTGAAAGCTGGGTTCTGTGGAGGTCTTCATGAAGAAAAGATAAGCAAGACCAAACCCAAAAGAGGTAACAAAAAAACATATAGGTTCCATCACATCCCAGTCTAGCTCCCAAAACGTCAGCCTCATGAACCCAAGGGTTTGTACTGTCAAAAAGCCCAGCCCACAATAAAGCTCAGTTCGGACTTGGGCCTTGGCCTTGTCATCAATCACTTCCTTTTGCTTCTCCATCTCCTCAAGCTCTTTCCTTCTGGGATCTGTTGGGTTGGCTATTGATTGTTTGATTAAGCTCTCTATTGATTTTGCCACCTAAATAAAGAATCGAAACAACATTATAAAATTCCTCAATGCATGATGTTTTATAATAGCCACTAATTGACCAGGTTTTTGTCCCATAGAACAGGCCAAATCTTACACTAACTCCAACTTACGGAAAAAGACATTGTCAATCAAATCCCACACTTTCTGTGATGAAATAAACTAATAAAAGTTGCAGTTACAATGTAATTATCATCTTAATCAATGAACAGTGGAGGAGCAACTAAAAATCAAGTTGTCATATTGTAAAAACTTTTTGGCTTTTGCCTTTTTTTTTTTTCAATAATGTAAAAATAAACATGAATACAGAGAGCGGTTTGTTTTTAAGGCACCGCCAGTGTAGACAAAGAAAGCCTCGGATAATCGTGACCTTTCATTAAAATTTGGAGTTTCTCCCAGAGTCGAAGACAACATGGTGCCACGTTTTGAAGATTAGGAAAGGTACTCAGACATGAAAAGCCATAATGGCCAAAATATCGTGCAGAGTGAATGAATAATGATAGTAAGAGAAAAAACAAGGTTCCCCTCACGCAAATTAAAATTCATGCAAAAGAAAAGTGGTCACTGATCAGAGCAGCTCCATCCATGGAGAACTAGTATATCAGACACCTCACATACCTATCCAAAAAATCTAGTTAAAACTCTCCACAAGGTTAATGTTTCTGGGGATGGGACAAAGTAAATACCCGTTACCCAATATTAGGATAAGGATCTCCTCATTACTATCCACATTATGGCTTTTACTGACACATTACCATTGTCTTTTATCACATCTTTACTAAAAAGAAATTTAATGTTTAATGGACCACACTATTCTCACTCAAACCCTATTTTTATGTATAAGATGAGAATTTGTGCCTGTATTCATTGTCAAAATCCACGCGGTTTAAGTGCAATAGAATTTTAATTCCACGTGACTGTTTCAAAAAACGTTTTTATCATTTTGTTTGAATTTTTAGTATCTGATACTCCTCTTTTTTTTTAATCAAAATTTTAACTGAGACAATTTCTTATCAGCTATGATGATTTTGGAAAAAAAAAATCAGAACTCTGTTATAGGTGAAATAAATAAAAATCAAATTGAAATCAATATCAATTTGTGTTAAACAGGACTAGATTCTTACAGAAGTTGTTGTGGTTGAATTTATAATCAAAAGATTAATTCCAGAAAAATATTAACTAAATAAAGATACTAAGAGCCAGCCAAAACAATGATAAATAAGAAAAAAATTCTTAATGAACAAGGTAGTCTCCCATGAACAAAAATAGATTATAAAAGCAATATATAATTTCTTTAAAATAAATAAATAAATAAATGTCGAGTTAAGGGAAACTGAATGTCAGTATGCAGAAGGATCAGAATCCGAGGTGAGTACCTGTTCAGGACGGAGAAAGACGGCGTTTCCCAAAACGATGACGTTTCCGGAGTCATCCAAGATCTTTGCGAACTCTGCACCTTGATCGTGGTTCTCACACGCCTCAACGCAGATCCGCAAGAACTCAGAGTACTGAACCGAACTTTGAGTAACACTCCTCAGTTTTGCCTTCACCTTCTCCATTTGTGCCGCTCTCAGAATCTTCTTTGCATCCTCCACGGACATTCCGGTTTCGCACACCGCATGACTGGCGATTGGAGTTGCCACAGGAGCGATACCAGTACTGTTGTTGATGTCTTTGAGTGCCTCTCGAAGCTTCTCCCCTATAGGAAAAGAGAAAAACTCCGGCATCCGCACCGGAGTGGAGTGGTATACTGCTCGCCGTAGGAGCGAAACTCGCCGGAGAAAGCCTTTGTCATCGGAACTCTCATGCGGCACGATAGGAGGTGACGTGACCGCTTTGGAAACGATGGCGCGTTGAAACGACATCGTCATCTTGAAACGATCGAGACGTTTGGTAAAGAGCTTCTGAAACGCCATGGATGAGTTTCTTCTTCTCAGTGTTTTTTATAATTTTATTATATTTAAATTTGTTTCTCTCTCTTCGTTGAGAGAAAAACTAGAGAGAAAGTGTGTCCAATAGATCAAAGTTCAGAACAGAAGGTTTTTAAGACTCGTGATAGTGGAGGTTTGTGTGGAAAGAGTATATATATATATATATACAGGTCCAAAGTTCAAGGAAGAAGAAATTATCTTCTTTATCTTTAAATTAATCTAATTAATCATATTATTTATCACCTAATTAAAAGATAATATCAATTTGATCTATCTGGACAAAATCAGTTAAAGTAATTACTAAATTATTCATTTTAATTATTATTATTATATGAAATATTCACAATTTAATTTTATTATTTTTAATTCTTAATTAAAATATAAGTACACGTGTCAAACTTAATCAAGCACGCGTGTATAAAAATGAAATTAGATAATGAAGATTTAAATATATGGAAAAAGTAGTAGATATATATAGAAGAAGTAGTAGAAAAAAATTCCGTTTATGGTGTTAATTATTTTTCTAAAGGACAAATAATAGTTTTCTATAACTAAAAATATTAATAATATAAAAAAAACGGACCATTTTTACTATTTTTCAATAAAAAATTCATACAGTTTATTTTTATTCTAATTTGAAATAATGTATTCTTTTTTATCTCGTTAGGAGAAAAATAAAGGAATATTTTTCCAATTAATCATAATAATATCATTGTTTACGTTATCTTTTAATTATCAATAACATGTATGACTCCCATGTAAGAAGTTATTGGAGGATAAAATTAAATAATATATACAAAATCATAAGCATGATTTTTTAGTCATTATATATTTATTAACTACTTTAGTATTTAATTTGTTTTCTCATATACCTTAATACTCAATACTAATAATGGTTGAATAGAAACGGAATCCAAATCCTATAAATAAATAAAATTTAAACCAAATACTATAATAAATAAAAATATGATTACAAAAAAATTCTCATATTAAAATAACTACTAAAATTTCTCAGTAAATTTTAAGTGAGATTTTATAGAAGTTAAACAATTATTTTTTACAGATTTTCAAAAGAAAATCCGCAACAAATAAAATATAAAAAATCATAATATATACATATTTTAGATTAATTATTAAAAATATATACATTTTCATGCATTTATATTCAGATTTTTACTATATTAAAATAATATAATTTTAAAAATATATATTATTTTTTAATTTTGTGCGTTATTAATTAAAAAAGTAGAAAGTTAATATAATTTAAATATATATAATTTTGTAAAAACAATATTAGACATAATGTGAACATGCTGTTTTATATTAAAAACAGTATAAATATAGATATTTTCGTATATTAATGTTTGTTAACTTTTTATTTTCTTATTATAAAAAAGTAAAATAAAACACTTGATATTATCATTATCATTATGATTATTAAAATAAATAATAATAATAATAATAATAAAAGAATTATAACTTTATTACATTTTTATTATTTAGGTGATTTTTTCAGTTTGAATTGCTAGTTGAGTTTAAAGTATCAGTTATCTATAACATAAAAGGGTGAAAATTTGGATACATAGAAAGAAAGATTGATGAAAAGGAAGAGTTCTTTTATCAATATTATAGAAAATATAATTTTAAAAATATATATTATTATATTATTTTATTGCTTTTATGAATAATTAATTAAAAATTAAATAAAATATTTTTAAAGTATACAATGTTGTAAGAATAATATTAAATATATCATATAAAAATTATTTTGAAAGATTATTAAAAATAATATTAAAAAATTAACATATGACTCTTCATTATATACTGAGTGAGGTAAAGACTTATAAAATGATATTTTAAAAGCGATAATTTAAAAATAACAAGATTTAATTATTATAATATTAAAAGGTTTTAATATAAATAATTCTTTTATGAATGAGTTTTATTATTTTAAAACACACAATTTCTTCAAAAATCAATTTTATGTAAGTTAAGTTTCAATTTTTTTCTTAATTTTTTTATATTATCTATTGTATGTGAGTCTTCTTTAACTTCATATGTGTCCTTTTAGTCATTCATACGAGTCTCTACTGATCAATGATTCTAGTGGTGTGTCCTTATCATTTTTGTGTTGTTAATATGTATAAATATAACATCATTTTAGCTTAAAGGGATTTGAGATTCCTTAGAACAATTGCATATGTCTTTCAAGTAAGGGATTTGAGATTCCTTTAAGCTTAAAGGATTCTAATGGTGCGTCTTGATTGTTTTTGTGTTGTTCATAGGTATAGATAGGACATCCTTTGCGCTTAAAGGATTTTGAGGTTCCTTAAAGCTATTGCATATGTCTTTCAAGTAAGGGAAGGTAATTGCAAACTTTTTATGTCATTGATACCTTGTAATTTTTTACTGTATATGCTTGTACAATGTTGTGACTGTATGATTGAGTTGTGTCATTGAGTATGATGTGTGGAATTGAAATTAGGGTTTTAAGTTGACTTACTTGAATTGTATGATGAGATTGAGAATGTTACATGATTGGTATCACAAATGAGATTATTTGAGTTAGCAAAGGTTGTATAATTTGAAATTTGATATGTTTTGACATCTGTAATAGTTGTTCAACTGTTTGGCAGGACTGGAATGACATAAATCTTTAAAACTATGTTATGCAAAATTATATAGACTCGTTGGGTGAAAACATGCTCGTTGAGCAAAGCCAAAGTCAAAGAGTTGTTGACTTAGTTGTTGCTGAGTGAGAATATACTCGTTGGATGAAGTTAAAGTCATAAAGCTACTGACTAGGAAGTTGTTGGGTGAGAATATACTTGTGGGTGAAGCCAAAGTCAGAGAGCTCATTGACTTGACAATAACTTGGCCACACAAGTCTCGTTGGGTGACTTTTGGAAGAATTTAAGTTTATGAGTTTTAGTGATAATTTTCTCTATACGAGCTAGGTCATACTCGCTCGCTGAATGAGTAAATGTTTTCGGTGATCGAAATTAACAAAGTGAAATTAGGAAACATTTTAAACCCAATTCAAGCAAAATAGAGAATTAGAAATCACATAAACACACACTGGCGCTCGACAGTACCATGTCACTACTCAGTATCAGACCATTTGCACATTTTACCGCTCAATAGCAGAAACTGGAGTTGAGTGCCATACTAGAAAACAACAACTTCACAAACTATGATCTAATGAGCTAGAGACCAAATCAAATGACCAAATTGGTGCTCCTAACTTGGTGCGTGGTTTAAAAACATGTTTCATTGTCAAAGTGAATAGCAATTTTGGTCAACCAACTAGATACTCAATGCATCAACTCAACGCCAATTTCAACCAAATAAAGTAATTCAAACAACACACTATCATAATACCAAAAACATATTTCAGTAGTGATTTAATCAACTAAAACATCAATTTCAATCAATCACAAACCAATAAAAAATAAGAACTCATTCAACAAGCAACCACATAAGAATTTTCATACCAGACTATCAATCTCAAATTAAATTCAACATACATCACATACTAGAAATGTATAAATAATTTTAAAAAGTGGTAGTTAGCTTCTCTTACCTGAAGATGACTAAACCGCTTTAGAAAACCTAAAATAAATCCAAACGCATAGGAAATCTTATATGCTCCTACGAATAACAAAAACACGATTAGGATACACCATTAAAACCACTAATAAGCAGAGAGTCTTATAAAAGACTCAAACATCACATGTAATTACAACAACCTCGCATATGAAGAAGACAAAATAACAAAAAAGACGAACAAAAAATCAACTTACTCTATCTGAAATGCTTATCAGTTCAAATTGAAGAGTTCATCACTATAATCAATCCAACAATTTTGGTTCAACAATAAGATAAACAGAGGATGAAAACTTCTAGTAAGAAGTTAGAGAACTCTAAAAATGTGATTTTTAAAAGAATAGTATGTTTTAAAATTATGAAACTTGTTTATAACAAATTGAAGAGTCTTATAAAAGACTCAAACATCACATGTAATTACAACAACCTCGCATATGAAGAAGACAAAATAACAAAAAAGATGAACAAAAAATCAACTTACTCTATCTGAAATGCTTATCATTTCAAATTGAAGAGTTCATCACTATAATCAATCCAACAATTTTGGTTCAACAATAAAATAAACAGAGGATGAAAACTTCTAGTAAGAAGTTAGAGAACTCTAAAAATGTGATTTTTAAAAGAATAGTATGTTTTAAAATTATGAAACTTGTTTATAACAAAATGTATACTAAAAACCTTTTAATATTAAAATAGTCAAGTCTTATTATTTTTAAACTATCACTTTAAAAATAATTTTATAATCTTTACACATTAAATAGAGTAATTTAATATGAAATGGTGAGATTTTGAAAATTAAAAAGTGATTCTTGTACAGAATCTCGAGTCTTAACAATAAAAACTAATATTTCAATAATAAATTAATCTTCTAATTCGTAAAAAAAAAATCAAATAAAAAAATTGTGAGTGTGAATTTTGGTAAGACTTTAGTTTTGGTACAAAATTGATAAAAGTAAGGGTAGTTACTTAAAATTAAAGTGATATGATAAATCTATTTAAAGTAGAATAAATCCTATATATAAGTTTTTTGAATTCTAAATACTATTAAAATGATAGTAAATTTCAATAGTTAGCTTATTTATTTATATGTATAATTTTCTTAACACATGTTAATTTAGTATTAGTATTTTTTCTGAAACTAAGCAACATTGATGGAGAAAGAAATTTGTCTTCCTGCATTTAATATTATTGACAAATGGTATTTTGGTATAAAATACCCTATATTTAATGTCTACATCTTTGATTATTAACTCGTACCTTTATAGAAAATATGTGACACTTCATTTAAGGATATTCGTATCTGAGAAATATTAATGAAACTCGAAAACTATAAAACATAAAAAATTTAAAATAAAATTGATTTCTTTTTTGAAAATTCCAAAAAGCTCCATTACGTTTTATTTGAATTATTTTCTAAAATTGTTTACTTTTTAAATATTTTGTTTAAAAACAAAAAAGTAAATTTGTTGAATTTATTTTTTATTAAAATAAAATAATTATACAATTTTATTTTTTAAATCAATTTTGTAAGATTAAATTATACTTTAAATCTATTTTTTAATATAATATAAAAGTAATGTGTTATAATGATTATCTTAAAAAAAATGTTGTTCGTTAAGAGTTTTGTTTTATATATTATGGGATATTATCAGATCTTTATTAATGTTTAGTATCATATTTAGAAATAAAATTAATTTACACTATCATCATTAATATCTAATTTCGTACCTAGAGACAAAGTAAATTGATATGAATTTTATTATACAAATCAGTTTTGTAAAATTACTGTAGATTTAAAGTTTATTTTTAATTAATATTCTTTAAGACAAAAAAATATTATTCTAAATAAAACTTAAGCCTTTTCATCATTATTATATGAAATATTTCGATTAATTTTAATATTTGTGGTTATAAATGCTTATTAGTTTTTGATTCTTTTATTATAAAATAATTATTATGGTTTAGATTATGAATATTGTAAATATTTTGAGTCTCGTTTATTTATTTATTTATTCTTTAATAAAAGAAATAGAGAAACCTTTTGATTAAAATAAAAAATTTGTAATATGAATACAAATATTGAAATAGGATAACTTAAGTTAATAATAACAATAAGTCAGGTTAGATACAGTGTTGTTGATTATTCGATTTGTAATAAAACAATTTGATTTATTATTTATTATCCATTAAATACTAATTTAAAAATACTTACGAAATTTTAAAAAAATTTTGAATATTGATGAATATTTGCAAATATTAAAAAAAACATATATATTTCTGAAATTTTAAAAAATAAAATATAAAATAAATTAATTTTAATATAAATTAATTTTAATTTTAATTTAACTTAATTTAATAAAATATAAATTAAATTTTAATTTCATTAAATTCAACTTAAATTTTAATTTTAATTTTTTACTCATTAACAAATACATCATATTAGTATCATATATAGACAGTTTGATAATATTAACTAGTATAAATTTTACTACCTATCATGGATAATAGACACCAAAAATAACAAACTATTTAGTATAAATTTGATGTATAGATACAGAAAACACCAATATTTCTTACATAAAGCCTAGTTCCATTAATGAGAAAGAAGGTCTTCCCAACACCTAAAAACAGAAAACAAAAATTAATTACCCTCTTCCCTAATTGCTAGTTGTTGTGCATGCTGTGACATTTGTCAAAAATGGCTCAGAGACCTACACGTAGGTACTGAGATATTAAGTTTGCATGAGGTTATAGTTGAAATTGAAGAGAGGGTTGCAAAAAGACTCATATTCACATGCAGACCACCACTTCATTGACACTTGTACCAACACACTCCACATCGCTTTATCAAAAACAAAACCAAAAACACTTGTGTCACTTTTTCTCACTCTCAAAGCACTGTTCGGTTACATATTAAACAACATTTTTTTTTCCCTCTGGTTTGGGAATTGCAATTCATTAAATCCACAATATTTATATTTATTAAGTTTAAACTCTAATTTGATCTTCGTATTTGTATGTCCATATCAATTAGGTTATCATTTTTTTTTTCAATCGGATCTTATTACTTGTAAAAATGAGCTAATATTAAACTCTCTCCGTTAAGTTTTTACAATCAACGTTAAAATTGCCTGACTTGTACTGTTGATGTAAAACTATTATATTACGTGGATTTTGTTATTTAATTTGTTATTAAGTATTGTCTAAGTGTTATATGACGTGTTATTATATATTATTTAATTGTCTGAATTAAGAATTTCTTTGGATTAGGAGATTTTTAATGAAATAAAGTTAAAGGTCTGTTGCGACCGAAGAGGAGTCCTCTGCCAACGGGCGACAATGATGGTTGTTGGTGAGAATCAAAGAAAGAAATAGAGAGAAAGAGAGATGGATGGAGTTGAAGGAGATGACAGAGGAAGGGGTGAGGAAAGCAGCAACAGTACAGTCTAGAACCCTCGTGAGATTCTGATTTGCCTGGACGTAGACCCTCAATGCCTCGTCGAGATGAAAGGGGCCACCAGACCCAACGACAGACCGCTCACCCAATTGGACTTTGTCAAGTAAGCCATCATTCTTTTCGTCAATGCCAAGCTCACCATCAACACCCAACACCATTTCGCCTTCGTCACTCTCTCCAACATTATCTCCTGGATGCGCAAAGACTTCACCTTTGACATCGACTCAACAATCGTTGCAATGCGGAGCATTTCGGCTTCTTCTTCCGCTGGCCCACCCGATCTCACTGTTTTGTTTCGATTGGCCGCTCACGAAGCCAAGAAATCCCGTGTGCAGGGTCGCATCTTTAGAGTTATTTTGTTCTATTACAGCTCATCAGAGCGACCACATCATCAGTGGCTGGTGAACCAGAAGATTTCGAAGCGCCTCCACATCAGCTACTCCCACATCACTCCAACCCTAAATCTCTGAAGCTGGCCACAATGTATTAGGCTTCCATCAGTGGCTCTCTTCTAATCCATAATTCACACACACTGAAACAAAAACAACAAAAAAGGGTAGGAAAAAAAATTAAAATTTTGGGAGAAGGTGTAGCTCTCGGCAGAGAAGCCACGGATCTGGCCACCAAAGCGGGTAGGAAACTTGGACTCGTCGAAGTGATCGATGGCGGTGATGACACTGCAGGCCAGAGACCTTGGACACCGCCGTGACGGAGATGAAGAAGACGCGTTCGTCTTCTCTTGTGTGTTCTTCCTATATATAAAATCCCTAATTTCCTTTCTCTAATCCTATTTTATTAAAAGATTTCTAATCTTAATAAATTCTTAACTTACTAATTCAATTTTGTGCCACGTCAAACACGATTAATTTAGCTAAAATAATTTCACATAATATAATAATTTTACATCAGAAAAGCATATGTGAACCAATTTTAACGCCGTTTATGAAAACTTAATAGAGAAGGCTTAATTGCCTCGTTTTTACAAGTAATAGAACTCGATTGACACAAAAATACGATGACCAAATGAGAGTTTAAACCTATTTATTATTACATTATATAAAATATATAATCAGTGGTCAATTATGAATAATTACTAAATATATTAGCATGTTAAGCTTTATAAATATATAATACTAATAATTAATTAATGGTTAATCAGATTTAGTTATCATGAGTTCTATAATATAAGATTAATGTTCGAATAAAAATACATTGATCTATTTTACTAAAATAGAAACATATGAATTACATTTTCAAAAAGAATTATACAATCAAAATAAAACAAGCAAAGACTACCGATCTTCGGATCAATTTAACTAAAACAATTATTTTCTTCGCTTTTTTTTCTTATATTATTTATATTTTCCACTCAAAATTTATTTTTATTTAAAATATTAACACTTGTTAAAAGTACTCTCCGGAAACTTCTTCCGTTTCTCTTCCTTTATCAATAACCAAGTTAGTTTAAATTTAAATAAATAATTTTATTAAAATTTTAGATCCAAAGAGAAAAAGAAATATATATAACCCTTTTAAATTCATATTTGCATTCGCTCAAAGGTCAATTTCATCAAACAATTTGCTATAATTTGCATCCTCTCACTTTCATTTTGGAATAGTAGTATCAGTGTTTTGTGTGTGAATAATACCAACTTCATTATATTTTGGTTATCGTCAATGAAAGGATTATTATTTTAATTTTGAAGGTTGCTCTTCTTAGATCTTTAAGAACAGTTAACTTAAAAAAAAATTATAAGAAAGTGTCTTCAACACACTAATTAGCTTTCATTTAAAATTTATACATGACTTTTATTATTGTGTAGCAGTAAAACAAAAATATCTATTATTATTTCAATTGTCTAAATATTTAAAATATGAATGTTTTAATTTAGTGTCTAAATTTAAATTTTAAATTAAAAATATTTGATTTAATATAATTTATTATCAAAACTTCCATCAACCAAACATAAAAATCAAACACAGTTTGATGTTTGATTTGACTTAGTCCTAAATTGATACAAAATAAATTAGATTAGTTTTGGTCCTAGTCAATTAGAGGGACAATAAAACAATTTGAAAATGTAACACGTATATTTCACTTTATATCTTTTAATTTTATTTTAAAATTATATATAATACATTGAAAAATCAAATTTAACCTACAAACAAGTAATGAAACACACAAAACAAATCATATTAGTTTAAAAGTCACACATTATTTAAAAGTCAGAGACTAATATTATCATATATACACTCTTTTGTTGTTCAAATTTTAATATATTTTCAATGATAAAATCATAATAAAATTTTAAATTCTTAAAACAAATATTTCAAATACAATGCTTGTGATGATATTATCTCAAGAAATAAGAAAATAACCATAAAATCTTACATATAATAAAATATAAACCTTTAAACAATATAAAATAATATTACACTTTGAAATCAAATAATATATAATTACTAAATTTCTAAGATGAAAGTTAGAAATTTTTTTTCTTTCCAAACACAGTGGTGGATGTGCTATGAATATAACATGAAGGAAGAAAGAATGCATTAAGGAAAAATTACTATTAAAAATCAACTAAATGTTAATAAGAGTATAACACATTTTTAACAATAAAAAAAATTTCATTTTGGTGAATTATAAACTATAAATTGATGTGGATGTCCACCTGTAAGAATAAGAATAATGAAAGGATTATGGTGAGGAGTGCATTCACCATCACCAAAAGCACCAACATATGTTATTGGAGTGTGACTCAATGGTCAAAATATAGTTACTAGAAGGCCTTGCTAATCACTACTAAATCAGTCATCAATGAAAGTATCATATTAATACATTTTAAAATGTTTAAATAAATATAAATAAAATTTAAAATATAGTATATGTTAGAATTATGATCATATAAAAAATGGTATTTTAAAAAATGTTATGAAATTCATTGTAACATGAACAACCAACATATTATTGATGTATACAAGAATTATAACAAGAATCAAATTTCTTATTACATCCACAAGAAATGAGACATAAGAATTCAAGAAAATAAAGATTTATGAATCAGACTGCACAAAAGATTAAAGATTGCAAAAGAAAAGGAGAAGTAATATCTAAGAAAAATAAATGATAAATGGTTGAAGACATTGATAATAAGTGTAAGAGAAATTCAGGAGACTCAACTTTAAAGAGAAAAAGGTAAGAAAAATATACAGCACAAGATTGTAATGAAAAAGGTTGTGCCCTAATATAAAATATTTAATTTGTAAATGATGTAAAAAACTATATACAACACTTATATATATTCAATAAGAAAACATACCATTTCTGCATATAACGGATTTGATATATACAAGACATTTTGTATCAATATAAAATATAAAAAGTTAAATTAGTTACTTAAATAAAAAAAATGTAGCATTTTCTTTTGTAGCATTTTCTTTTACATTATTAATATAACATTTATTTGAAAAATATATACGAATATAATATTAATCTCAAGTATTTTTATTAGTGAATGTAATTAAAATGTACATTTCTCTGTATATTATTCCTTCACAAACTTAATAAATATTTTATAAAAAATTCATTTATTTGTTCTTTATATTCATTTAATCCATTACAAATAAGAGTAATTAAATAAAAGCAATCTATTTAATTTTGAACATAATTAATGGATATCTACCATGTTTTAAAAAAATATTATTTTATTTATATTTAATCAATAAAAAAAATGTAAATATGTTTTTTTTTTCTTCATAATTACATTTTCTTATTAATTTATAAAAATGTAATTTAAAATTTGATTTAGAAAATATATTTTCAAATATTTTAATAATATATTTTTATCTTTCCTTTTTATAAAATAATTCTTTTTTAAAATACATTACCTTTGATGATATATTTTAAGAAATAAATTGAAATATTGTTAATTCTTAAAGAGTGTTGATTAAAAATTATACTATTAAATAAATGTATTTATTTATCTTTGAGTTTTATAAATTTTCCAATTACACACACATATCAACCATCAAATACCTACATCTATAAACCTCATTAACCTATACTAAGATAAAAATCATTCAATTGAGTCTAGATTTTAACACTCCCAACACAATAATTTCTAGAAAGCTAGTTGCAAACAACCCTAATTCTAATCTTGCAGAAGAAATGTCACATATTAAAGCTTAGTGATTATTTCTAAATTCTTATACTTAGGAATTTAGAATTTCTAAGTAAGTATATTCCTTAAACAAGTATTACTTTGTAACATCATAGGTTTTGCATCAATCCATTGCTAATACATTCATGAGGTAAGCGCACTTAATTTGAAACCTATAATGGAACAAACATTTTAAAAGACAAGTAAAAACCTAAAACATCACTGTCTCATAGTAAAAAGGAAATGATTTGGGATTAGTTTCAAATATCTACACTAAACATCTAATAATAATCTATTAGTAAAAAAAAATTAAGAAATTAATTTTATTCAACAACCAAGAACAATAAAAACACAAAAAAACTTAAAAGAATGATACAATAAAAACACAAAATTTTTTTCTAACAAATTAATTTTATTTGATTTTAATAAATTAAATATAAATAATAAAAACTGTTGACACATATTATGTAGGCAGACTGAGGCTCTAACCTGAGAGTATTCCCTTCCTCGGTTGAACACTGTCCAGTCACACCCAAATATTCTATCGGCAAAAAAGAAAAACAATAAATTGTATAAGATAGTTTTTAATAGAATATGTATTTATTAGATTTCTCAATTCTAGGAGATTTGTAAGGTAGTGGTCCTAAGATTCAGCATAATAAATTTCAGCACAAATATTTATAAAGTAAATAAATAATGTTTTAAAAATATTTTTTTAATGCAAATCAACTTAAAAATATTTTTTCATTTATGTATCTTCATTTATTATACATAACTTAAATAATATTTTTTTTATCCAATATCTTTATTTTTCTAAAATATGATTTCAAAAAAGTCATATTTATCTATTATTCTCACTTCCTCAATATAAAATTAAATATTTATTTCAAATTTTACCATTACTTTTTCTCTTAAATTTTAGTTGATTTACACATTTTGATAAAAATAATTGATATATAATTTTTTTATAGAATATGATAAAAAAAAAGAAACGGATAGAGAAAAGAAAAGAATTCAAAA
Source organism: Vigna mungo (assembly GCA_036885675.1). Lineage (NCBI taxonomy): Eukaryota > Viridiplantae > Streptophyta > Magnoliopsida > Fabales > Fabaceae > Vigna > Vigna mungo. The sequence continues at coordinate 43,187,797 of CP144690.1, forward strand.
CTGTTTTATAACAAGAATAAAATTCTTCATTTTACTTGGAAAAAGCAGAACATTTAAATCAAGTATGCATAACTCACCATTTAAACAAACAAGTTTCATCTCAAAATTTATTTGATTATCAGAAATTTGCTTGAAAAGTATAATGTAACTCGAAATCAAATTACTTATATTTTTATTGGTTGTACATTATCAAGGTTAGGTGAAGATTTGTTGTGGCACTTGATACCCCCAAATAGCTTAAAGAATAAAGTGATAAAGAACATTGAAATGTGTCGCAACCGAAAAATCGCGACGGGACGACGATCCTCAAAAAAGAAAACTAATTTTTTAGAAAAAAGAGATTTTGGAGTCGCCACCATAATTTATTCTGGAAAACTACGGAAAAAACCATAAAGAAAGGACAAGGTCTGCGAAAACCGAGATTCGGGTTCGGGAGTCGGTTACGTGTAGGGAAGGTATTAGCACCCCCACAACGCCTGCCCTAAGGCAGTACCTTTAATTAAATACGCGAATAAAGAAGTGGTTCTCAAAATGTTTAATTTCCCCTAAAAATGAAATTCTAAAGAAACAAAATAATTTTTTTTATTTTTTTGTGCCCGACAAGGATTGACCTTGCTCCTACGTATTCTCAAAATGAGAAATCAGGGTTACGTAGTTCTTTGGTTGTCGTTTGGGAGTATGATCATTTTTGGTTCTTGAAGATTTTTGTTTATTTTTAAAAGAAGGAGAGAAAAAGGTTTTTGACACAAGGCTGACGCGAACGGTCGCACGTGTGCTTAAACCTTTTAAAATAATTTTTGTGTTTTTTAGAAAAGAGGAAAAAGGTTTCTAACACAAGGCTGACGCGAATGGTCGCACGTGTGCTTAAACCTTTTAAAATATTTTTGTATTTTTCTGAAAGAAGGAAGAAAAGGTTTTAACACAAGGCTGACGCGAATGGTTGCACGTGTGCTTAAACCTTTTAAAATATTTTTGTATTTTTTGAAAGAAGGAGGAGAAGGTTTTAACACAAGGCTGACGCGAATGGTCGCACGTGTGTTTAACCTTTTAAAATATTTTTGTATTTTTTGAAAGAAGGAGGAGAAGGTTTTAACACAAGGCTGACGCGAATGGTCGCACGTGTGCTTAAACCTTTTTAAAATATTTTTGTATTTTAATATTTATTTTGAAGTAGATAAAACGGGATAAATAAATAAACAAATAAGTAGAAAAATAGAAATAACTAGGAAATAACTAAATGAAATGAAAGTGAAAATAAAAATAAAAAAATAAAGAAAATAAAAAAAATGAAGTAAAAATAATGATAAAACAAACTAAAGGGAATAAAATGACAAGAAAAATAAAATAAACAAAATAAACTAATTGGGCCAAAGCCCAAGTGGAAAAGGGTGGTAAAAACAAAAAGAGGGGTGGTAGAAACCTAATTTGTTTCTAAAATCAGATTGAGCCCAAGCCCAATGGGAGAGGGGCGCGACTTAGGAGAAAAAGGGGGTGCAGCAAGGAAGAAAAAGGTTTTTTAAACAGAATGGGCCGAAGCCCAAGGAAAGTGAGGTGCGAGAGTGAGTGCAGGGGGTGCGCGAAGGAAGAAGGTTTTAATCAACAAATGGGCTCAAACCCATTGCACTTGCGGCGTCAATTAGCGAAAACGGGGGTAGCGAGAGAAGGTTTGTTTTTTGTTTGCATTTGACCTGGCCCAGTGGCCCAAATCGAAAAGTGGCTGCGAATATGAGAAATGGGGGTGGCAGAGCAGCAAAGTTCCCTTTATTTGATTTATTAAAAAAACGAAAGGGCCTGGCCCAGGAATCCTCAGCAGAACTTAGGGGTTCTCTTCCCTTCACCTCATTTCCCACTCCAACACTCAGACTCCCAATTTCTCTTTCTCTCGCACTCACTCTCCAGAGACCAGGGGTCTCTCACTCTCTCCGCCGCAGCGTCGCGAACCACTACCACTTCGGACCGGCCGCCGCCACCGTTAAACCGCCGGACGTCATCCCCTGAAACCACCACCACTCTCGAATCGGCGGCGGTCAACGCGCCGTGACGTTCCCACCCCTTTCTCTCTGTTCGACCTAGGGTTAGGGGTTTCTTCTCAAATGCAGTGGCGCTTCCTCCGGCAGCCACCGCGCCACCACCGTCGAGGCTCGTCGCCGGCCACAAATCCGAGATCTCGCTGCTCTCGCCATCGCCGGCGAAATTCACGACCGAAAGCCGCGAGCCAAGGCCGCGCCGGTGACGTTGTCCGCCACCGAAGTTGTCGCCGGCCGTCGGGTCTTCTACGCCTCCCCTCTCCTTCGCGCGCGAGCTCCTCCCTTCCTCCGTAGAGCAACGGCGACTCGCACAGGAACATCATCGTCGGCGTCGAGGACGAAAGCACTTTCCTTTTCTTCTTCTCTCATTCCATTTTTAAATGTTGTTGTGTTGATTGATGCTTCTTCTACTAGGATTGGAAAACGATGAGCCTTGTGTATATGAGATTGTGTTGATGACCGAGAGGCAGTCCATTGTTTCTGTTTCAGGTATTGGCCATGGGTAACGAGACCAAAAATGGAGGAGGCAAGTTATTTTGAGGAACGGTCTCTGTTTCAGGTATTGGCCATGGGTAACGAGACCCAAGATGGATGAGGGAAGTGGTTCCGGGGAAAGGTCTCTGTGTTTGTCGCATAAGAACTGATACGAAAATGTATCAGTTTTTTTTTGCTTTACTTCTGTCATGTGTTATCAGTTTTTTCGCTTTGCTTCTGTTTTGCGTTTTCTGGGTAATGGACATTGAAGCCTGGGGGAATGTATACATATTTTCTACTGTCATTTATATCTGATGTTGCAGGCATTAAAATTACATATTGTGTGCATTTTGATTAACAAGTGAAGTCACAAAAAGGCAAACGACTATGTAAACTGATCAAACATGATTCGTTCATATCCAGACAAAACCTCATTCATCCATATTCGGACGCATAACAAAGGAGCATGCTTTCACATAATACAGGACCAAGAGCTTAGATAATGAGACTTACCTTCGCAGCTGGTTCCGTTTTCTTCGACTGAACTTTTCTTTTTCTTTTGGTTCTCCAATGGTCTTGCAGGCGCAAGAAAGCTGAACGGGAGGTTCGCAGTTGACAACCCAGATGAATTTCTCTCTGGCCGTGAGGTTCCTTCGCTCTTTCCTGGTGATGGTGGTGAGTCCCCAATGCCCGAGCTGTGTTGGTGGGGTGTTGAAGGCGATAGAGAGTGTAGGTTGGATTGGAGGTGAAAAATTGGGAGTGAAAGGGAAAAATGGTTGGGGTCTCACCAGTCCGAAGAGTAGCGTCTGTGTGTGGAAAAAAAATCTTGATCACCCTCCAATCCTTTTTTTGATAATGGGGTCTGTGATCTCAGTAAATTGCTGGGTATTCTCTCCTCGTCCCTCTCTTTCGACCGTTTTCTCCGGAAGTCCCATTCTGCCATCCAGCCGCCTGACAAAACTACTGTCAAACGCCATTCCTCTTTGATGCACCATTGGTGACAGAAACCATGGTACGCAGGTTTTTTTTTCCAGAAATTGCTTGTGGAGGCGTCTGTTGTTGTGTGTTGCAGGAGGTTTAGTTGACTTTGGATTTTTTTTGTTTCCTCTTCTCTTTCCTTTTTCTTCTTTTTTTATTTTTTTTTTTTGTATTTTTTAGAGTAGCTTAAAATAATATCCTTTTCTTGAATTTGAAATATAAAAACAAAGTAAAGGAAAATAACAAAATATTTAATAAACCTAAAAAGTAAAGCGAAAAAAAAAAAAAAAAAAAAAAAAAAAAAAAAAAAAAGAAAAAGAAAAAGAAAAAGAGGTAAAAAATGAAAATAAAATGAAACAAAAAGAAAATAACGTTAAACAAAATGGAATAAGAAAAATGAAACAAGAAAAGGAAAAAAATAAATGAATAAATAAAAATAAAAATACCAAATAAGAAATAAAGTAGAATAAAATAAAATGAAATAAGATAAATAAAATAAATTGAAAATAAATAAAATAAAATAGAAAAATAAAATAAAATAAAATAAAATAAAATAAAATAAAATAAAATAAAATAAAATAAAATAAAATAAAATAAAAATAAAAAAATAAAATAAAATAAAATAAAATAAAATAAAATAAAATAAAATAAAATAAAATAAAATAAAATAAAATAAAATAAAATAAAATAAAATAAAATAAAATAAAATAAAATAAAATAAAATAAAATAAAATAAAATAAAATAAAATAAAATAAAATAAAATAAAATAAAATAAAATAAAATAAAATAAAATAAAATAAAATAAAATAAAATAAAATAAAATAAATAAATAAAATAAATAAAATAAAACGGAATGAGATCAAATAACGTAAAACAAAATAAAAGTATGAGATAAAATAGGTAAAAACAAAACAAAGTAAAAACAAAAGGATAAAAATAAATAAAAATAGGAACAGAACACAAAACAAAAATCATCATCATTTTTTCATCTTTTCTCGTTTATTTTTATTTTATTACCTTTTCTTAACTCTAGATATTTTGTTTAATTACCCGGACGAAATTAGGTATTGACAGCTGCCCCTCTTTACTTAGATTTTACTAGACAATATGACAAACAAAGTTCTTATATTGTCTGAGCAAAAGATAAGTAAAGATAGAAATACCGATTTCGTCGGAATTTCAACTAATTCAAGCATATGCTGATCAAAATCAACAGGGAGGTTACAACGCAACAAAAGCTTGACCAAAGCCAAAAGAGAGACGACTCCCCAAAACAACAACCTGGATTTGACCATTTCCTTGCAGAAGGCCAAGATCGCAGAAGAAGAAAATAAAATTTGACCATTGCGAAGCAGAGGGCCAATAACAAAACTAAAACATGGATTTGACCATTGCCTTGCAGAGTGCCAAAATCATAGAAGAAAACTTAAATTTGACCATTGCGAAGCAGAGGGCCGATAACAAAACTAAAAACCTGGATTTGACCATTGCCTTGCAGAGGGCCAAAAACGCAGAAGAAAGCTTAAATTTGACCATTGCGAAGCAGAGGGCCGATAACAAAACTAAAACCCGGATTTGACCATTGCCTTGCAGAGGGCCAAAATCGCAAAAGAAAATTTAAATTTGACCATTGCGAAGCAGAGGGCCGATAACAAAACTAAAACCTGGATTTGACCATTGCCTTGCAGAGGGCCAAAATCGCAGAAGAAAACTTAAATTTGACCATTGCGAAGCAGAGGGCCGATAACAAAACTAAAACCTGGATTTGACCATTGCCTTGCAGAGGGCCAAAATCGCAGAAGAAAACTTAAATTTGACCATTGCGAAGCAGAGGGCCGACGTCTTGGAAAAACTTGGATCAAACTTTGAAAAATTGGTAAAAGCTGAGCAAAACTTGAGGATTTTTTTTCGGACAATTTTCTTGGCTTCTTTTGCATGATGTATGATGTAATGCCATGAGGATGTATAGATGCGTAAACACATGAGACCTTTATGTCATTTTTCTTTTTGCCCTCACTTTCTCTTCCTTCATTTTTTCTCTTCCTCTCTCCTTTTTTTTTTTTTTACCTCCTTTTTTGAAAATTCCATATTGGAATCTGTTGTCAATATTGTCGTCCAACCTGATGTACTTTCAAAAATGCATTTGTTGAAAACAGTGTTAAGAAACCAATGAGTCTTTTGATGAAAAGGAAAAAAGTGTAACCATTAGTTCAAATTCCCTTTACCGCTTTCAGCAATCTAAACTGACTCGAACCCGAGAAGGCGTGGAAAAATGGCCATGAAAGGTAGAGGGTGGTCAACTGATTACCCATGAGCAATATTAAAGTTGGGGCGTCCCTCATTTGGGGAGGATGTATTTAACATGCTAGGATGATTTGGAAAGATGGAAAGGTTTGGGAAAGGACAGATTGCCCCAGTTTATCGATTCTCGATTGACGGGGAGACCTTACAGTATTTATCCTTTTTTTTTGTTTTCGTTGTTGTTTCTTTTTTTTTTTTTTTTTTTTTTTTTTTTTTTTTTTTGAACGATTGCGTCATTCGGCACATCATTTTGTTCCAGAGTTAAGTTCGTGAGAAAGATTGGGATAAACATTCTTTAGTCAGCGAGGACTTTAATTGGCTTGTATCGCGGCCGGAGGTTAAGGGTTTTGAAAGAAAAAGATAACGAAGGCCCAAATGGGTGTTTCATGGTTAGATTATTTTAACAAGAATCATTTGCAATGTGTCGAGTCACTTGTCTCTGGGAGATTGGAACTTCTGACATTGTTGTTGTTGTTTTTTTTTTTTTTTTTTCTTTTAAACCATTCGTTCAGTTGCCCCTACTATGGCCCTTTTTGAAACTTTTCCTTTTCATTTCATTTTTTCTTTTCTCCTTGGTTTTGGATGCTCTTGACGTACCGTTAGGTCGACATCGACATACTACTGATTCTTGTCGAGGGTGATGAAAACAATTAAAATTTACGGCTCAAAAAGGGTGCAATTGGATAAATTTCTTTTATTATTTGGGGGTGAAAGAAACAAAATGGCCACACGTCATTCTAAGGCTTGCTCACCTTACTTTCTCACGACCTTAACCCTGGAACGAAACTCTGTAGTGGTTAACACATCAACTTCTTTTTCCTTCTTTTTCTTTTTCTTTTTTTTTCATTCATTTTTCTTTTTATCTTTTATCTCCCCGATCAACGGATCATTGGGCATGCGCACCATGATGGAAACTGCCCCAGTATTATATTCATGACAGTCCTTTGTTTTAAAGGGAAACAAGATGGTTAAGGGTTCAAGTAATATGAAGGCTGACGCCTTATCAGGAAAAGAACACCGGTTACCCTCGAAACCTTGAATCAGGAAAAGACTCGACACCGGTATTTGTCGAAACTTTATTTGCTTTTGCTTTTCGAAAGTACTATGCCTTCGACAACTTTATTGGCAACGAATTCAACATGTGTCTTTTCTTTTCGTTTTTTTTTTTTTTTTTTTTTTTTTTTTTTTTTTTTGTCCCTTTTTTTTTGACATCCTCCCGGACCGAGCTTGTGTTCAATGAATATACCCGTGATGCTTTAATTATTATCATTTTCCTCTCCCTTTATTTTAGCTTAAAATTCAGTGCGACATGAATCGTGTCAAAAGAAAGACGTAAAAGTGAAACAATGGCTAAAATCGTATGGTATTTATTGAATGAAATAACACATAATACAACAAAATTCGAAAACAACGTTAATATCCCTTAATAGCATCCCCTATCGCGGAATCATCATGCGTAAAATTTTTTTACCGCATCGGAATTAACCGGTAAAGGTAACTCCTCTCCATCCATCCTTGTGAGAATTAGTGCCCCACCGGAGAATGCTTTTTTAACTACAAATGGTCCTTCATAATTTGGGGTCCACTTGCCTCTATGATCCTTCTGTATAGGCAAAATCTTCTTTAGTACCAGCTCGCCTTCATGGAACTCCCTTGGGCGCACCTTCTTGTCGAAAGCCTTTTTCATTCTTCTTTGGTACAACTGTCCGTGGCACACCGCTGTCAGTCTCTTTTCTTCGATGAGGTTGAGCTGGTCAAACCGAGCTTGAACCCATTCAGCTTCCTCCAATTGTGTTTCCATTAAAACTCGTAAAGATGGGATTTCCACCTCAAATGGAAGTACTGCTTCCATCCCATACACAAGTGAGAAAGGTGTTGCCCCAGTTGAGGTTCGTACTGATGTGCGATACCCATGTAAGGCAAAAGGAAGCATTTCATGCCAATCTTTATAGGTGACCACCATCTTCTGTACAATTTTCTTGATATTCTTATTAGCAGCCTCTACTGCCCCATTCATCTTTGGACGGTAAGGAGAAGAATTAAGATGATGAATTTTGAACTCCTCGCATAATTCCGCCATCATCTGGTTGTTCAGGTTGGTGGCATTATCAGTGATAATCCTATTAGGTAGCCCATATCTACAAATCAACTCCCTTTTTATGAATCTGGTCACCACTTTTCTAGTCACGTTGGCATAAGAAGCAGCTTCAACCCACTTGGTGAAATAATCAATTGCGACTAGTATGAAACGATGTCCATTTGACGCTTTTGGCTCTATAGCTCCAATAACATCTATTCCCCACATCGAGAATGGCCACGGTGCAGACAACACGTTCAAGGTCGTGGGTGGCACATTGATATTATCTGCATACATCTGACATTTCTCGCACTTTCTCACGTGTATGCAACAATCATTTTCCATGGTCAACCAAAAATAACCAGCTCTCAATATCTTCCTGGCCATTGAGTGCCCGTTCATGTGTGTGCCAAAGGTACCTTCGTGCACTTCCTTCAGTATCAGCTCGGCCTCCTTTGCATCCACGCATCTGAGGAGAACCGTGTCATGATTTCTCTTGTATAAAACGTCCCCGTTCAAAATAAAACTGCCAGCCAACCTCCTTAATGACCTTTTATCGTTTTCAGACGCCTTCTCAGGATACTCTCGGGTTTTAAGATAATGTTTGATATCGAAATACCAAGGTTTCCCATCTACCTCCTCCTCGATGAATTGACAATATGCTGGCTCTGCGTGGCTTTTCATTTCAATCATTGGTAGTTCTGCGTCTCGGTCAACTTCGAACATCGACGACAAGGTAGCCAACGCGTCTGCCAATTGGTTATCTTCTCGCGGTATATGATTAAATGTGATGGAGTCGAAATGCTCCATTAATCCCCTGATGTAGGCTTGATAGGGAATTAATTTGGTATCCCTAGTTTCCCATTCTCCCTTTAACTGATGGATGACCAAAGCTGAGTCCCCATATACATCTAGAATCTTTGCCTTGGCTTCGATTGCCGCTCGAATACCCATAGCGCATGCCTCGTATTCCGCAATGTTATTCGTGCAAATGAAACACAATCTCGCCGTCATAGGTATGTACTGCTTCTCTGGAGAGATGAGCACTGCCCCTATTCCGTGCCCCATCACATTCGAGGCTCCATCGAACAATAGTGTCCACGTTTCTTCGTCTCGGTCTTTTCCGCTTTCTTCAAATAGGGCCATGATATCTTCATCGGGAAATTCAGGCTGCATTGGTTGATAATCACTAATGGGTTGTTGAGCCAGGTATTCCGCTAGAGCACTACCCTTGACGGATTTCTGAGTAACATATACAATGTCATATTCTGACAATAACATCTGCCACCGAGCTATCCTTCCAGTGAGAGCGGGCTTTTCAAAAATATACTTGATAGGATCCATTTTTGATATCAACCACGTAGAGTGATTCAGCATGTATTGTCTTAAACGATGAGCAGCCCAGGCCAATGCACAACAAGTTCGCTCTAACGGGGAATATCGTCGTTCGCAGTCTGTGAACTTCTTGCTCAAGTAATATATGGCATGCTCTCTTTTTCCGGCTTCATCATGTTGGCCCAGTACACAACCCATTGACTCATCCAATACAGTCAAATACAGAATGAGTGGTCTTCCTGGTTCAGGTGGACGCAACACCGGGGGGTCTTGTAGGTACTGTTTGATTTTTTCGAAAGCGACCTGACAATCCTCGTTCCAAAACGCATCCTGATTCTTACGCAACAACTTGAATATCGGTTCGCAAGTGGCAGTTAATTGGGAGATGAATCTAGCAATGTAGTTCAATCTACCCAGAAAACCTCGTACCTCCTTCTCCGTCTTAGGCGCGGGCATTTCCGCTATCGCTCTTACCTTGTCAGGATCCACTTCTATCCCCCTTTGACTAACAATGAAACCCAGCAATTTCCCGGATTTCACGCCGAATGTGCATTTCGCAGGATTTAATTTGAGTTTAAACTTCCTCAATCTCTCAAATAATTTCCTCAAATTGAGGATGTGCTCTTCTTCCGTTTCAGACTTTGCGATCATGTCATCCACGTACACTTCGATCTCTTTGTGCATCATATCATGAAAAAGTGCCACCATCGCCCTTTGATACGTTGCCCCAGCATTCTTGAGCCCAAAAGACATCACCTTATAACAAAATGTTCCCCATAACGTGATAAACGTGGTCTTTTCCATATCCTCAGGTGCCATCTTGATCTGATTATATCCCGAGAAGCCATCCATGAATGAAAATAGTGAAAACTTGACTGTATTATCTACTAGAGTGTCGATGTGGGGTAGTGGGAAATTGTCTTTCGGACTTGCACGATTCAGATCCCGATAGTCAACGCACATCCGCACTTTACCATCTTTCTTGGGTACTGGTACGATGTTTGCCACCCATTGTGGGTATTTTGCCACAGCCAAAAATCCTGCGTCGAATTGCTTCTGCACCTCTTCCTTGATTTTCAAGGACATTTCCGGTTTCATTCTTCTTAATTTCTGTTTGACCGGAGGGCATTCTGGCTTAAGAGGGAGTTTATGTTGCACGATATCGGCATCCAAACCGGGCATATCATTGTACGACCAAGCGAACACGTCCTTAAATTCCTTTAATAGGACTCGCAACCTTTCTCTTACTTCCTCTCTCATGGTAGTACCGATCTTTACTTCTTTTATCTCGTCTTCCTCGCCCAAGTTAAATGTTTCAACATCTTCCTGATGGGGTTTTATTTCCTTAGACTCTTGCTCCACTAATCTCATTAGCTCTGGAGAGGGTTCCAAACCATCTTCATAATCATCTTCCGTATTATCGACATGGTGCTCAAAATTAGGGATATCGACATTGTTATTTTCAAAACATTCATTGTCATATCTGCATTATTTAAGTTTGCGAAAAAGAATAAATAAACCAGAAAAACGATGGAGAAATCCAAAATGATGGTAAAAACGAAAACGAACACGATTCAATTATCACACTGAAAGTAAAATAAAAGCGTCAACCCGTAAGTCATGAATCCTAAAGCTCCGGGTAAAGCAATAGGATTAATTAAAATATTACATTTCATTTGAATCAAACATCACGGGTAAATCCAAAGTCTTCCAGTTATTGAGTTGCATATCTGGGGAGCAAGCCCACACGAAGTTCGAGCATTCAGATTCAGCTTCATCTTCCACGACTGCTATCTGGCTAGTGTTCACCCATCCAGCGCTGCGAAAACTCTCCTTGATATCACAAATGTGAATCTTTCCTGCCCTTGGTTCCCGTCTCTCCACACGAGCCAGACTATGCTCTCTTTTTTCCTCAATCAGTCTTTTCTTGTCCTCCTTGCTGGGCTTGTACCCCAGGCCATACCTGCCTTTGTTCTCGACCACCTTCAATGGGAATGTCCGCCCTTGCCCGTATTTGCCTAAACCGTTTCCGTACTTATAGCCTCCCTTCATCATGACTTTGGCCACCATGATAGAGGCGCATGAAAAATGCGGGTTTATTGGGAATGGCTCCACATAAGCATTTCCCACGATCTCCAATGATTGGAAAGCCGTCTCGAGGGATTCCTCAGCAGCCTCAATATAACGGGCGGAAGATGGCCCACTCACAAGGAGATCCTCCTCCCCAGATACTATTATCAACTTATCTCCCATGACATATTTCAGTTTCTGGTGCAGGGTGGAAGGCACAACCCCCGCAGAATGGATCCACGGGCGACCCAATAGACAGCTATAGGCCGGGAGGATATCCATGACTTGGAAGGTTATCTGAAAAACACATGGGCCCACCTGAACCGGTAGCTCTATTTCCCCCATAACTTCTCTCTTACTCCCGTCAAACGCTCGTACGATCATAGAACTTGGCTTCATATGCATTCCGTCGCAAGGTAGCCTCTCTAATGTCGTTTTGGGCATGACATTCAGGGAGGAACCGTTGTCTACTAACACCCGCGCTATGACGTGGTCCAAACATTTAACGGAGACATGGAGAGCCTTGTTATGCCCTCTCCCCTCAGTAGGTATCTCTTCATCGGTAAAGGTGAGGTAATTATTGGCAGTGATGTTGCTGACAATGCCCTCGAATTTGTTCAGGGAGATACCTTGCTCTACATGGGCCTCGCTCAGTATTTTCATCAACAGTTTTCTATGGGAGGTGGAGTGCATGAGCAATTCTAATAGGGAAATTCGGGCTGGCATGCGATTCAACTGTTCCACCACTTTGTATTCACTTTGGTGTATGAATTTCAAAAACTCGCAAGCCTCCTCCTCAGATATTTCCTTCTTGTCTTCCCTGTCGGGGGTCTTCTCTGCCTGCACCCCTTTTCCTTTTAAAATCTCCTTAGTTTTGGCGACCGTCGTTGCTTCATTACTGCTAGTCCCTTCTTTCATCAAATTCGGTGGCGTGAAGATTCGACCACTCCTTGTCATTCCGCCGATGCCCGATATATTTTCAATAGCTGGATCATGGCCGAAGGATTGACTTTCAATGCATTGTCCCTCGTCAATCGCATGCGTCCCATACCTCCAAGGGACAGCTTTCTCGCTCTGGTAAGGAAAAGGGGATGGTGTATGGATAACAACAGACGATCTTCCGTGAACTACTGGTGTAGGGGTGGTTCGAGTGAAACGGAACACCAACGGTTCTGGAAGAGTTACATCATACTCCCCATCAGTTTGTGCAAACACCTCCTCCTTCTTATCTTCGTAACATACCTGCATCAAATTCCTATCAAGCAAGTCTTGTAAAAACCTCTCGAACTCGACACACTCATCGATAGAGTGTCCGGCGCATGGATGAAGTCCACATGCTTTTCCCAAATCGTAATCCCCGTTTAAAATACCCAGCTTCAATACCGTCTCGAAAATAAACTTTCTGGAACTTCTGATTTCACTTGCATCCCTTATCAATTCATGCTTCTTAACTTCAATGGCATTTGTTGAGGCATTCCCATGCCCGGATAGTGGATTAGCCTCAATGCTAGGTTTATCTTCTTGAAACTTCAACCACCCGGCGTCAATTAGAGCTTGCACTTTATGTTTGAAGGCCATACACTTCTCAGTTGAGTGACCCACGCCTCCCCCGTGATAACTACATTTGGCATCGGCATCATAACCTCTTGGGTATGGAGGTTGCATAGGCATCATCGGACATACAGCAACCAGACCCCTTTTGACGAGGTGAGGTAATAATTCAGTGTAAGTTGTAGGGATAGGGGTGAAGTGAACAAAATTTCTTTCTTGGGTCCTCCTCGGATAGGCGCTTTGACCCACATTCGGGCTTGGATTCGCGCTTGTCCCAGCCCTCCAGGCGTTGTTTGTGATAGGTTGCGGCTGATAAAATCCTTGTTGTGGTTGTTGAGGCCTAATTGGATGAGCAAATGCCGCATTAGCTGCATATGGAGGGGGGCCCAAGTATGGTCTATAATTGTGAATAGGAGCTTGACCTCTCCATATAGGTATTGCCGATGTTGCATGCACATCTCCCTCCTTCTTCCTTCCTGGACTGAAATTTGGTTTTTTAGAGCTTACTGCCGCAGACGGGCCATACGCAATTTTTCCATTCTTCAGCCCAACTTCTATTCTTTCACCTATCATGACGATATCGGCGAAGTTGGATGACACATTTCCGACCATGTGTTCATAAAACGGCGGTTGGAGTGTGTTTACAAACATAGCCACCATCTCCTTATCGTACAAAGGCGGTTCAACCTGCGCAGCCAACTCTCTCCATCTTTGAGCATACTCCTTGAAAGTCTCATTGTCTTTCTTCGCCATGTTTTGTAGTTGCAACCGGTCAGGTGCGACATGCATGTTGTACTTATACTGCTTCACAAAGGCGTCGGCCAGGTCCACCCAACAACGTATGCGAGACGGCTCTAAGTGGGTATACCAGTTCAATGCTACCCCAGCCAAACTGTCTTGGAAAAAATGGATGAGTAATTTCTCATCATAGGCATAAGCAGCCATCTTTCTGCAGTACATGGTCAAATGGCTTTTAGGGCATGTATTACCTTTGTACTTCTCAAACTCTGGCACCTTAAACTTGTGTGGTATTTTTACGCCGGGAACCAAACTCAATCTTGCGACATCCCCGAATCCATAGTTTTCGACCCCTTCTATGGCCCTCAGCCTTTCTTCCAGAATTTCCAGCTTATTTTTAGCTTCACTGAAGCTACCAAACCCTCCAACCACTGTGGTGTGCAGCGCGGCCCCTGCTGGAGAGTCTTCTTTAGCAACCACGTGTGGCGTTACAGTCACCCGCGTCCCTTCAACCGCGGTCGTCTCATTCATTGCTGAACTTGTCATAGGTGCCGAAGCCAAGACAGGACCTTGGGTACCGGTGGGCGGTACGTTTGCGGTTGTGGGAAAAGAGAAAGACGCATGCTCCGCTTCCGAGTAATCTCCCACGGGAGGAGTATAACCTGGCGGCAAACCGTACATCGGGAAAGGAATCGACGGACTTAAGGCGTTAAACAAAGGGGGAAAAGGGGGGACATTTCCCTCGACCCGCGTCGACGATGAGTCTCCCGCAGTCTTCAAAGACTCTAGGGCGGCAAGGATCTGGCCCATCTGATCCTTCAACTGGTTGATATCGGCTTTGACAACCTCGTGTGCTTCCTCCCAATCTTCCATAATTCTCGAATTGGCCCGGGTCCTGTAAGGATGTCGTGGACGTTTTGCCGTTGTTTTCCCTCACTTTTATACTGCTTTATTATTTTAATTTATTCAAATTAGGTGAAAATGATATATATGCTAAACAAAAGGAAAAATGTGATGCATGCTAGTAATAGGGGAAAATCACAGGGTCACGATAACATTACTGATGGAAATTAATGCAAAATCGGTACCATACAAAACATACCAAGTCTTTCATACAAAGAAAGCTTAATTCATTACATTGCTTAAAAGAAACAAAACATGGATAATTGATTCCTACATCAATCCCTAGCTCGAGCAATGAAGGCCTTCATTTCGCCTACTAACCATTTACAATGATTAATAAACAACTCTATCTCCGCTGGCGGGTTATAAAAATGAGTAGTTGCTTCAGCATTCGACACCATCCTGGGGATGTCTTCAATTGCCCCATTTGCCAAAGCAGCCAACTGAGAGAAACTTTCTTTCCAATGCTTTACAGCCGTTTCTTGTTCCACGATGTGCTCTTTCATTCGCTTTATCAAGGCCTGATGCCCTTCTTCAAATTCCATCGACCTCCATCGCTCCTCCTGCTCCTCGATGTAATCCTCCATCTGCTTTATCATGGTTCGATACTCCTCTTCAGCCTCTGCCCTCTTCCAGCGCTCCTGATTCAACTCCGCTTCAAATGATGTAGCCATTTCCTTCACTTGATGCCCTGCTTCTTGTACTTGGACTTGCGCTTCTCTTAGTTTCTTTAGGGCTTCTCTTTTATCTCTCTTGGTTTCTTCATAGAGTTGTTTCCATTGTCTGCCTTCTTCTAAAGCCACATTCTTCATGGATAATTCTTTACTCGCGGCCGCAAGATCCTGCTTCACTCGGAATATATAATCCCTCTCAGCCTTCTGGCTTTTGACAATGTTTTCATAAGCCCGTGACTTTTCTTCATTATCATTCCTCATATCCACAAAATCATTGCGCGCCCTCTGTAATTCCGTTTCCAACCTAGCATTCCTCATCCTCAATTTCTCCATCTCAGCCTTTAACTGTTTCACCTCTTCATTTTCCGGGGTTTGAGGTGGTTGTTCACTGGCCGACTGATCATTTATTGGCCTGAAAGGCAACTTGACTTCTTTTACCCTCTCCAGAATCCAGGTGTGATAACTAACCCTGCTATCCATCACCCCACTCCTCAAGTCCTTCTCTGCTCGCACCACATTTTCCCAGGCACTTCTAACCCTCCTCATCATTTCAGTGCAATGTCCGTCCTCGTAGTAGATGAAGAAGGCTGTGAGATAATCTGGTGAAGGCGCCCCCTTCATAGGGTATCCAAACTGTCTTTGAACCAAAACAGGGTTGTAGTTAATACAATACCTAGCACCTATAAGAGGTACATTAGGAAAGTTGCCACAATGTTGAATAGACGGTTTAGTCTCAAGCCAAGGAAGGCGCCATTTTACCTTTCCTCCATTCAAACCAGCCAAGAATTGGGCCCACTCATTGCCCCCTTTGCCTTTAAGCCCCTGGTGCGACAGATCCTCCGATGGACACCTAACATCAACTGCTCCTTTAAACATGCGTGCAGTCATCCATGCATACAATGCCGGCAAGCAGCATAAAATTTTCTTCCCCTTTCTCTCATGGCAAAAACTCATGGTTCCATACACATCTGCGAGGACTGCGATTACAGGGTTCTCTGACCTCGTCTTTCTTGCTACAAAGACATCGATGGCAGTGTAATCCACAAAGTCTTCTATCCTGGGGAACAAAACGATGCCATACACGGTGAGAGCTAACACATCGGTAAAAACCTCCCACTCTTCTCTATCGGCCAGCTGATGCAAATATTGTTCAAGATATCCTTGTGTCAGTCCACGCACTTGATTCCTTATTACCAACTTGTCTTCTAGCTCTTTGGGAGGCAATTTCATTATAGCGGCAATGGTAGGGATAGAGGCGTGATGCTCCAAGTGCTGATACGGCGTGGTACCCTCTAGTGGTAAACCCAAGATGTGCTCAAATTCTTCTATAGTCGGCGCCAGCTGGAAGTCCTGAAAGGTAAAACATCTCAGCGGAGAGTCATAATATCGGGCTAGGGCTGTGATAGCAGGCAGTTGTACTTCCATTTCTAGTAGACCCAAAAGATTCCCATACTTCTTCTTGAAAGCTTCCCTCTTTATGGTCTTCAGCTTCTTGCCTAAATTTACCAGTCCTGTTAGATTTCCCCCATGAATCTTTAGGCAAGGCTTCTTTCTTAAAGTGGCAGAACCGGTCTGTTGTGTAGCACCAGGTCTTGCGTCAACTTCCATCTTGTATATGATCAAGCAAAAACCTGTGATTTCCCCTAAAACCAGCATGTTACCAAATCATGTATGAATAAAATGCATGACAATATGACGAAGTAAAATGACATGACCAACACAAATGCATGTATAGTATGAAGATGCAATGACATTAGTAATATTTTTCTTAAAAACAAACAGCGTGGGGGTTATAGGAATACACATGCCTCCCTTTGTGCCCTAATATAGGTTCGGTGCTTCAGATTGGGGGTCAAGTATATGCAACCTCACAAGGATGGTCTCCTGATCCTAGAGGTCAAGGGTCGCTAGAGCTATGGCCCTCTTCATAGCATCTCCACAACAGTCGAGTAATCAACTAGGTGTGAAGACACAAACGAAGAGAACAGACTCTAGTTGGGGTTCTCACGATAGCCAAACAGGAAGAATATCCAAAGTGGCACCGCTACACAACCCCTCTAATTCTAAATTGCACTCAGACCCGGGTATAGGGCCCCGCTCAATATGCATAAAGTGTGTGTGTGAAGGGAGAATGCAAATGCGACCCAAACCCTCACCTGCAAAACAACCAGAAAAGTTCCCAGGCAGATATAGACATGTTTTCTAGCCTAGGGTTCAATATCCAGCAATTATTTCAAACATAAAGAAACAGCAGCAGAACTCTCATGCAATTATTCTAAATATCAAACATAGACAAAGAAATGGGGAAGAAAAACATCAAGCAAAACCACGTCAAATTCACGCATCTAATTAAATGGCTTGACTCTCTAGTATCCCCAGTGGAGTCGCCATCTGTCGCAACCGAAAAATCGCGACGGGACGACGATCCTCAAAAAAGAAAACTAATTTTTTAGAAAAAAGAGATTTTGGAGTCGCCACCATAATTTATTCTGGAAAACTACGGAAAAAACCATAAAGAAAGGACAAGGTCTGCGAAAACCGAGATTCGGGTTCGGGAGTCGGTTACGTGTAGGGAAGGTATTAGCACCCCCACAACGCCTGCCCTAAGGCAGTACCTTTAATTAAATACGCGAATAAAGAAGTGGTTCTCAAAATGTTTAATTTCCCCTAAAAATGAAATTCTAAAGAAACAAAATAATTTTTTTTATTTTTTTGTGCCCGACAAGGATTGACCTTGCTCCTACGTATTCTCAAAATGAGAAATCAGGGTTACGTAGTTCTTTGGTTGTCGTTTGGGAGTATGATCATTTTTGGTTCTTGAAGATTTTTGTTTATTTTTAAAAGAAGGAGAGAAAAAGGTTTTTGACACAAGGCTGACGCGAACGGTCGCACGTGTGCTTAAACCTTTTAAAATAATTTTTGTGTTTTTTAGAAAAGAGGAAAAAGGTTTCTAACACAAGGCTGACGCGAATGGTCGCACGTGTGCTTAAACCTTTTAAAATATTTTTGTATTTTTCTGAAAGAAGGAAGAAAAGGTTTTAACACAAGGCTGACGCGAATGGTTGCACGTGTGCTTAAACCTTTTAAAATATTTTTGTATTTTTTGAAAGAAGGAGGAGAAGGTTTTAACACAAGGCTGACGCGAATGGTCGCACGTGTGTTTAACCTTTTAAAATATTTTTGTATTTTTTGAAAGAAGGAGGAGAAGGTTTTAACACAAGGCTGACGCGAATGGTCGCACGTGTGCTTAAACCTTTTTAAAATATTTTTGTATTTTAATATTTATTTTGAAGTAGATAAAACGGGATAAATAAATAAACAAATAAGTAGAAAAATAGAAATAACTAGGAAATAACTAAATGAAATGAAAGTGAAAATAAAAATAAAAAAATAAAGAAAATAAAAAAAATGAAGTAAAAATAATGATAAAACAAACTAAAGGGAATAAAATGACAAGAAAAATAAAATAAACAAAATAAACTAATTGGGCCAAAGCCCAAGTGGAAAAGGGTGGTAAAAACAAAAAGAGGGGTGGTAGAAACCTAATTTGTTTCTAAAATCAGATTGAGCCCAAGCCCAATGGGAGAGGGGCGCGACTTAGGAGAAAAAGGGGGTGCAGCAAGGAAGAAAAAGGTTTTTTAAACAGAATGGGCCGAAGCCCAAGGAAAGTGAGGTGCGAGAGTGAGTGCAGGGGGTGCGCGAAGGAAGAAGGTTTTAATCAACAAATGGGCTCAAACCCATTGCACTTGCGGCGTCAATTAGCGAAAACGGGGGTAGCGAGAGAAGGTTTGTTTTTTGTTTGCATTTGACCTGGCCCAGTGGCCCAAATCGAAAAGTGGCTGCGAATATGAGAAATGGGGGTGGCAGAGCAGCAAAGTTCCCTTTATTTGATTTATTAAAAAAACGAAAGGGCCTGGCCCAGGAATCCTCAGCAGAACTTAGGGGTTCTCTTCCCTTCACCTCATTTCCCACTCCAACACTCAGACTCCCAATTTCTCTTTCTCTCGCACTCACTCTCCAGAGACCAGGGGTCTCTCACTCTCTCCGCCGCAGCGTCGCGAACCACTACCACTTCGGACCGGCCGCCGCCACCGTTAAACCGCCGGACGTCATCCCCTGAAACCACCACCACTCTCGAATCGGCGGCGGTCAACGCGCCGTGACGTTCCCACCCCTTTCTCTCTGTTCGACCTAGGGTTAGGGGTTTCTTCTCAAATGCAGTGGCGCTTCCTCCGGCAGCCACCGCGCCACCACCGTCGAGGCTCGTCGCCGGCCACAAATCCGAGATCTCGCTGCTCTCGCCATCGCCGGCGAAATTCACGACCGAAAGCCGCGAGCCAAGGCCGCGCCGGTGACGTTGTCCGCCACCGAAGTTGTCGCCGGCCGTCGGGTCTTCTACGCCTCCCCTCTCCTTCGCGCGCGAGCTCCTCCCTTCCTCCGTAGAGCAACGGCGACTCGCACAGGAACATCATCGTCGGCGTCGAGGACGAAAGCACTTTCCTTTTCTTCTTCTCTCATTCCATTTTTAAATGTTGTTGTGTTGATTGATGCTTCTTCTACTAGGATTGGAAAACGATGAGCCTTGTGTATATGAGATTGTGTTGATGACCGAGAGGCAGTCCATTGTTTCTGTTTCAGGTATTGGCCATGGGTAACGAGACCAAAAATGGAGGAGGCAAGTTATTTTGAGGAACGGTCTCTGTTTCAGGTATTGGCCATGGGTAACGAGACCCAAGATGGATGAGGGAAGTGGTTCCGGGGAAAGGTCTCTGTGTTTGTCGCATAAGAACTGATACGAAAATGTATCAGTTTTTTTTTGCTTTACTTCTGTCATGTGTTATCAGTTTTTTCGCTTTGCTTCTGTTTTGCGTTTTCTGGGTAATGGACATTGAAGCCTGGGGGAATGTATACATATTTTCTACTGTCATTTATATCTGATGTTGCAGGCATTAAAATTACATATTGTGTGCATTTTGATTAACAAGTGAAGTCACAAAAAGGCAAACGACTATGTAAACTGATCAAACATGATTCGTTCATATCCAGACAAAACCTCATTCATCCATATTCGGACGCATAACAAAGGAGCATGCTTTCACATAATACAGGACCAAGAGCTTAGATAATGAGACTTACCTTCGCAGCTGGTTCCGTTTTCTTCGACTGAACTTTTCTTTTTCTTTTGGTTCTCCAATGGTCTTGCAGGCGCAAGAAAGCTGAACGGGAGGTTCGCAGTTGACAACCCAGATGAATTTCTCTCTGGCCGTGAGGTTCCTTCGCTCTTTCCTGGTGATGGTGGTGAGTCCCCAATGCCCGAGCTGTGTTGGTGGGGTGTTGAAGGCGATAGAGAGTGTAGGTTGGATTGGAGGTGAAAAATTGGGAGTGAAAGGGAAAAATGGTTGGGGTCTCACCAGTCCGAAGAGTAGCGTCTGTGTGTGGAAAAAAAATCTTGATCACCCTCCAATCCTTTTTTTGATAATGGGGTCTGTGATCTCAGTAAATTGCTGGGTATTCTCTCCTCGTCCCTCTCTTTCGACCGTTTTCTCCGGAAGTCCCATTCTGCCATCCAGCCGCCTGACAAAACTACTGTCAAACGCCATTCCTCTTTGATGCACCATTGGTGACAGAAACCATGGTACGCAGGTTTTTTTTTCCAGAAATTGCTTGTGGAGGCGTCTGTTGTTGTGTGTTGCAGGAGGTTTAGTTGACTTTGGATTTTTTTTGTTTCCTCTTCTCTTTCCTTTTTCTTCTTTTTTTATTTTTTTTTTTTGTATTTTTTAGAGTAGCTTAAAATAATATCCTTTTCTTGAATTTGAAATATAAAAACAAAGTAAAGGAAAATAACAAAATATTTAATAAACCTAAAAAGTAAAGCGAAAAAGAAAAAAAAAAAAAAAAAAAAAAAAAAAAAAAAAGAGGTAAAAAATGAAAATAAAATGAAACAAAAAGAAAATAACGTTAAACAAAATGGAATAAGAAAAATGAAACAAGAAAAGGAAAAAAATAAATGAATAAATAAAAATAAAAATACCAAATAAGAAATAAAGTAGAATAAAATAAAATGAAATAAGATAAATAAAATAAATTGAAAATAAATAAAATAAAATAGAAAAATAAAATAAAATAAAATAAAATAAAATAAAATAAAATAAAATAAAATAAAATAAAATAAAATAAAATAAAATAAAAATAAAATAAAATAAAATAAAATAAAATAAAATAAAATAAAATAAAATAAAATAAAATAAAATAAAATAAAATAAAATAAAATAAAATAAAATAAAATAAAATAAAATAAAATAAAATAAAATAAAATAAAATAAAATAAAATAAAATAAAATAAAATAAAATAAAATAAAATAAAATAAAATAAAATAAAATAAAATAAAATAAAATAAAATAAAATAAAATAAAATAAAATAAAATAAAATAAAATAAAATAAAACGGAATGAGATCAAATAACGTAAAACAAAATAAAAGTATGAGATAAAATAGGTAAAAACAAAACAAAGTAAAAACAAAAGGATAAAAATAAATAAAAATAGGAACAGAACACAAAACAAAAATCATCATCATTTTTTCATCTTTTCTCGTTTATTTTTATTTTATTACCTTTTCTTAACTCTAGATATTTTGTTTAATTACCCGGACGAAATTAGGTATTGACAAAATGCATTGTCATTGTTAGAGTTTAAAGAATTTTCATCTAATTCTCTCAACCATTGGCATTGACAAAGAGATAATAAGAGTGTGATTCTGATGCTATGATGAATCTAATGTTATTTCAATTTAAAGTTAAAATCAAATTAAAACTTGCTTTCAGAAATGCCACAATTAGATATGAATAATATTAGCATTTACTTCATTCAAAGAACCATCTATAACTTTTCTGATTAATCTTAATATATATATATATATTCTAAATAAACTTATATAAAGTATTTTTGTTTCTTTGGTTTGATCTTGCTCATACTAGAAATTATGATAAAAGTCAAATATTTTTTGTTATTTAATTTTCCCAAATGAGATTTGCATTTCTCAACAATTTTATATGATAAAATTTGAAACAATTATGTGTATATATATATATATATATATATATATATATGCATACAAGTAAATGAAAACAATTAAAGATGTTGATTAGTATATATGGGTTTAAGATGATATATTTGCTTGATTTTATGTATGATCTTTTGAATTAGATGGATTGAGTCACGAATATATGGAAAGTATGAGTTGACCTTCATTATATTAGTGTGTACTTGGTAAATGAACTTATATATAATTTAAATATTTCTTCTTTTATATTTTTGTTGTTGTTTATATTCAAGTGTTGAAATATAAGTAATGAAATGAATCATATTTTGGATTGAAAAAGAAGATATTAATGTAAAAGAAACTTACATATAAAATATAAAATAAATATTGTTGAAAATGAAATAAAACTCTTACATTAAAATAAAGATAATTAATACAAACAATATATGAAAAGAAAAACAAGTAAACTTATTTTTCGAGAATAATATGATATTATCTAATGTTACATTATATTGATTTAAGGTGTTATAATTTCCATTTTTGTAATGAAAATACAATCACTTAATTGTTTTTATCATATATATCTTGTACAACATATATAATTTGGAAGAAATCAATGATCTATCCCCAATTAGATGTTTGTCATTAATATGAGAGTAATGAGAAAAAAAAAAAAACAAAATTGTTAGTCTATTAAATAAAACAAAAAAATTCCTTTAAAGTTAAAATGTATTAAGAAAAGGAAAACTCTAGTTTGTAGGTAGTAATGAACTACATGCTGTATTATTAACAAAGCATGATTGAACATAAAGAAACAGCACTTTGGAATCTACAATGAATCTTTGACAAAGAATTTGTCGTTTTAAGCTGTGACATTAATTGAAACCATAATCTAAATCGTGATTCATGGGACAATGTCTTGACTCACTCAAAAACAAGAAGCAGTTGTGGAATGATTATGCAAAAGTGATAGAAGAATTTGACCTGGTAGCAAAACAAAAAACAAGTGGATTCACGATAGTGCCATATTTCATACGGTGCAATTAAAGTGTGGGAAAAATTGTTGTTGCGAGATTGTAGAGTCCAAAAGGGTTACGACTTAGGAACGAGGATGTAATGGCCACGATGATGTTTTTTCTTCGTGGGTTTCTCATTTTCCATAACGTATTTTGTGCTGTCTCTGATTTTAGAATTCAGAAGAGGACTGTGACACTTCAGAGTACAATTCAAGTTTAATTTGCCTTGAAAAAAATGGAACTCTGTGCTTTATTGATACAGTACTTTATGATCGGACGACCATACATTTATTTCAACTCAAATCAATCGAATGGTCCTGAAAAGTAAAAAGCAGTCAAACAGTTATTAGACACGGCCGAACCAGCAGAGGATGCCAGTGGCATAAATGTCCGGTTTTAGTCAAGAAACATGTTTTGCTACAATATTAAGGTAAATAGTAATTAAGAGTATTAGACTGAAATTGATCCTCAATTAAGGTTTCAGTAATCTCAATGGCATGACGAAAATTATAAATATAAGTAAAAGTTAAAAGGTAGGTGATTGAATTTATTGTGTATTTATTACCATAACATTTACCTATCATATGAACATTATTGACTTAAGCATCAAAATACCTTTGACAGGTACACCTTTGGATGGTAGAACAAAGATAAGGAGCAGGAGAGCAACTACTGAACAGAATCTTAGAAGAAATTGTGCAGGGACTGAAAGTGACTCAACCTCACACCTTAAACTACGTTTTGACATTATGCAACTTGAAGTGGTAAGAGTTTTAGATTTTTTTTATTTATTTTGGTTTTAAATTATTCTAGGTTTCTAGTTAAAGTTCTTTTGAATTGTAAATTTCACAGGTCACAAGTTATAAGTTAAAATCGTATCTCACATTACTGAATTTTAAAAGATATTTCAAATTAGACATGAAATAGAATTAGGTTTTTAATATTAGTTTGAGTATTTTTAGCCTTATTAGTTAGTATGGGTGCATTTAGTAACAGTGGGGTGCAGAAGCAATAGGTTAAAGTAGGATGCAGATTAAGTCGACGTGTTCCTCCGCAAGGTTCGTCCACGGAGGGTGAGTCAGGGCCTAAGATCAGGCCGAAAGGCGTAGTCGATGGACAACAGGTGAATATTCCTGTACTACCCTTTGTTGGTCCCGAGGGACGGAGGAGGCTAGGTTAGCCGAAAGATGGTTATCGGTTCAAGGACGCATGGTGCCCCTGCTTTTTCAGGGTAATAAGGGGTAGAGAAAATGCCTCGAGCCAAAGTTCGAGTACCAGGCGCTACAGCGCTGAAGTAATCCATGCCATACTCCCAGGAAAAGCTCGAACGACCTTCAACAAATGGGTACCTGTACCCGAAATCGACACAGGTGGGTAGGTAGAGAATACCTAGGGGGAAGTTACTCCCTGTACCTCCCCAGTTCCAACCCCCACCTCCCAATTTTTTTGGATTTTTTTTTTAAATACAAAATTAACCTTTATGTTTTTTTATTTTTACCGTTTTAGCCCTATTTAACCAACCCTACAATAACCCCCCTCTTTTACAGTCTCAAAACACACAGACAGATTCCTCTTCGTATTCTCACCCCTACCCCACCAAAGCTTTGAAACCTCCTCCTCCGAACGCTCTGCAACTCTCACTTTCCAACTCCTCTCTATTTGTGCGGCTGTTGTGCGGTGCGGTTGTAGTTGCTGCGCAGAGGGTGCTGGTGCAGCGGGAGAATTCGTGAAAAGATGAAAACATGAAGATTAAAAAAAAAAGAGGAATAAATAGGTTATGTAGGGGTGGGGGTTGGAATTGGGGAGGTGCAGGGAGTAACTCCCGGTCCAATTTTTAAAGAGCCCAACATCAAGCTCAATTTTAAAAGCCCAACCCATTTATTCAAGCTCGCAGTTACCCGCGGGGTCCCTGGAGTCTGATTTGGGCATGGAAGGAGAACACAAATCGCAGAAACTTTCGTCGTTTTACGAATCTGGTGTATACTCCTTCGATGATTCAAACGCCGTTTTCGTGGACTCCGTCCGCGTTCTCAACCGTTTTTACCACCGCTTCAGCGTTTCTCCTTCAGCCTACTATTCTCGTTTCTTCAAAACCCAAACAACCCCCAACGCCGTCTCCTCCACCGTCACTCTCTCTCTCAGGAAACGGAAACGGAAACGGAGAGAATCTCGACCGTTGAACGAGAGAGAGCTAATCGCTCTACAGCGTCACCAGGTAGTAACGGAGTGTATTGTTATTATTATTAGAATTACTATTATTTGTGACTTTTATTAATTAATTAATTAACTAATTAATTAATTGCGTTGGCACGTGTGGGTTTTGTGCAGGAAGCGAGGCCACTGTTGTTGGCGGCGCACGAGTGTTTGCTGAAATCGACTGAAGTGTTGAATGCTTTGAAAACTCTGAAGAGTGAACCGAGTTGCTCAACGAAGGAGTATGACGGTGGTCAACGCTCTTTCGTTGACCTGGGACACGTGGCGCCTCAGCTTGAGGTAACGCTAAGTTTACGTGTCAGTGACAATGACGCTGACCCTCACCCGCTCCCAAAGGATTTAGATGGTGAGTGTTCTAGGTGTTCATAGAAAAATTTATCTATGGTGGCTATGCCTAAGTATTAGATTGAGTTAGTTCTGTCATTGGAATAATGTTTGAGTCTTTGTTAGTTGGATTGTGTGGAGTTAGCTGTTGAACAAAAGCTTATTGCGTAAATGTAATTCTTTGGTTTCTCAGACCTTCCCAGTGGGCAATGCTGTGTAGAGAAGGTACTCCGTGCTTTTAATAATTTGGTTGCTAATGACACCCAGGATGATGCAGTGGCTAAAATTTTGAGCAATTCCTATATAATGCCTCGGGAGAGTTGCTTTTACATGGTATGTTAGAACCTGCATGGTTGTAGTTGGAATGTGTTTACTTTTCAAAGTTTCTATCTACTGGGGTTTCTTCTTTGGCTCATTTTATTTGTTGAGGTTTCTTAGTTTTTTAGTTGATTAAACTTATAAATCTTGATCCAATTCTGTGTATCTTACATTTATAATATTTATTTGTTTTCATATGTGGAAGTCTGATCTGGGACAGATTCGCAATCTAATTCCTGGTAATGGTTGCATATGAAACTCAATTTTATATTTCTTGTTACATGTCTTGGTATCACTTAGCCACTGTCTGGTTCATGATACCACAATGTCAGCGTTTACTTTTATGCCACAATCACCTTCATGAAAAAAGGGAACCCTTTCTAGCTACGTGTCATTCTCTTTCTTTCTCGTGTCTTTGAATTAATATTCAAAAGTTCCGTGACATGGTAATGGAGTCATCTTGAATTTAATCAAAATATGCTAGATGGATGGAAGGTATTTCCGGACTGCCTGTATGATCTTATAAATAAAATTGTTTTTGCGGAAATTCTTTTTGTGGCCTTTTTTGGGGTACCTTTTGTGTTAAGGTGGTCAAGTAGAGAGGGTATAATATGCAATTGCATGATCTTAACAGCCACATACCAGTTTGTATCTTTTGTGTTAAGGTGGTCAAGTAATGAGGGTGTAATATTTAATTGCACTTTTGTTTGATTAACTTTGTGCAGCTCATGCCGATTCTGGCTTCAACCTCATAATGGTGGATCCACCTTGGGAAAATGCTAGTGCCCACCAAAAATCAAGGTATGTTAAAAGTCATACTATGTTTCATTGATGTAAAGTTTTCGAATTTCCTTTATCATATGATGTCTCATTGAAGTAGAGTTACATATAATGTCTCATTGATGTAACTCATCCCTGCATCGACTAAGGATATGCCATGCTTCTCTTTGATCTTTGTTGTTCAGATACATTTCTCTCTAATGAATCGACGAAGAGGGTTCTTTCTTGGAATTTGGGGGAGGGTCCATCATTGAATAATATATATATATATATAATATAAACAGAGATAGCTTTGTGACTCATTGTTGAACTCAATAACTGTTACTCATTTTAAATTGGTTCATAAAATGCAGCTTATATTTAAGCGAATTTGATCGCAATGTCATCACTGTAGGTACCAAACCTTGCCCAACAGGTATTTTTTATCCCTTCCTATAAAGCAACTCACTCACACTGAAGGAGCACTTGTAGCCTTATGGGTGACCAACAGAGAGAAGCTACGATGTTTCATTGAGGCAGAGCTTTTTCCTACCTGGGGAGTCAGCTATGCTGCTACTTTTTATTGGTTAAAGGTGACCTCTCAACTCAATAACTGTCCTTTTCCTTGGTAATTGGCATATAAGTTTATGGAGTCATTCCAAATGTCTGTTATTATTTGTTGTCAAATGCAGGTGAAAGAAAACGGATCCTTGATTTGTGATTTAGACCTCTTCCATCATAGGCCGTATGAATGCCTGATCTTGGGATATAGTCCTGGGAAGGTCAGATTTTGCAATGTTTATTTATTAAGCCTTCTAAGTATTAGACACCCCCTTCTGTTCATAGCACTCAGTTGTGCTCTTCTGCACCTTTCTAGGTAAATAATACTGATAATCTGTCAGAGTTTAAACCTGTGAAGAATGATCGGGTGATTATGAGCATTCCTGGGGATTACTCAAGGAAACCCCAAATTGCAGGTATCCTTGTCTGTCTAATGTGGTGTTTTAAATTTCTAAACAATCAGTTGCACTGAAAGTTAGACATGATTTGAATGCATATTCATCTTCCTCATAATATTGGTCAGATTTATTACTGGAGCACGTTCCTGGACTCAAACCTCCTCGATGTATAGAGCTATTTGCTAGAGAGATTTTGGCTGGATGGGTTTCTTGGGGAAATGAACCCCTCTACTTTCAAGATTCTAAACATTTTGTTAAAAAGATGATTCAATGATTCTTAAGGAAAAAAGATTCCATCCTTGGTGATGATCTATTCATTTTTTTATCTTCAGCATATATTTTTACCATATTTATTTCGTGTGACTTGATCTCTTCCGGCTCTAACACTTCTTTTCGCCTTCTTTTCGATGGTTAGAAACAAAGACATACTGAAGCTCTGCTTCGATTGTGAGAGATTGGTCTTAAACAATGGTAGGAAACGGTTTCTAATTTCTAAGATATGTAATGCTTATTGATGGGATTTTGTTTAAAGAGCCCTAATTTAAACATTTCAGCACTATCAATAAGTTGTAGTTCAATGCAATTTCAATTTATTTATGTATTTATGTCATCATATGCAGCAGCCAGTGTTTTATAGTAATTTTGTCTATTCACTAGTGACAAAATTTTGTGAAAATGTACAAATTATTTTCTTATCATGCTAGGGTTTGAAATTATCGTGCTGCAATGTGCTATATGATTTAGTTAGATTAATCTAAAATGAGAAACATAACTTTTTGGCAGCTTCAATCTTTGACTCACAGGAAAGAGAATATGGAAAAAGAAAAAGTTTCAAACACTCCCAAAAAGAAGGTAAAGAAAAAGCTTTTCGCCGTTCTTGGTCCAAATCGATGACGACATATGAAGGCTCATCAATTTGACTAATCATAATATCTCTTTCCATTCAAAGGATACCACAATTTAATATTCTTTTCATCTTATTTTTAACGAGTTAAAACAAAAGCAAAAAAACAAAAAATCTGATTAACTAAAATCAAGTAAGATTTGGGATTCGATCTAAATTTAAATTTAAATAAATAACGTAGTAGTTAACAATGTGCATAGTATTAATTAAATAACTTGCTAATTTTAGCAAAAATAAGGTGAAGTAATGGCAATGATGTGAATTATTAAGTAGGGCCTGGCCTAGGTAAGCTGCCTGTAGGCTCTTAAAAATATTTATAATTATTTAACAGAATAATCGGTATTAAAGAGTAAACCAATTTTCTATTTGTTTGTTCCTTTTTAACCATAGATATTTGAACATTATTTTATATATTATTCTATTAGAATGAATTTTTCCATAAAATAAAATAGAATTACGCATTTTAGTTTCAGAGAATTATGCATTTTAGTTTCAGACACCTATTTTTTATTAATTTTTTTGTTAGTTTTCTACACCTAATACTTTATGTTGCGTTTTGTTTGAGTAGAAAAAACACTAGAGAAAAATAGAAATATACTGAAAAATGTGCTACTTAAATTCACAAAAAGAAGAAAAGAAAAAGAGAGAAAATTAATTTTCTGTTATCTGGAAGGGTGAAAGGAGTGAGTAAATGGAAATAAATGATATATAGACAAACTTATTTAATTGTATTTTGCTGAAGTAACAAGCAAGTAAGAAGTGACAGTAATCTGCACTCTGCAGAGTCCGAATGCTTCCACTTTATCTGAAAAAGTCTCAAAACAGAAGCTATATCCATTTTTTTATGAATTTTCTTTTCAAATTTTAATCATTTCTCCTACTCTGTCCATTTTAAAACTCCTCAGGGTAATTATTGAACAAAAGACTGTTGAAAAATATTTTGTCTGAAATTAATATAACTAAATGTTATTGATATACATTTACAATATCTTTAATTAATTTACACATGGTGTTATTGTGACTTATAGTCGACCGATGACATACTGGTTTAAAAGGAATATATCTAAATTCGTTTAATTTATTATTGAATTATTTTAGTCTTTTAGAAAAAAATTATAATTTAAATATTGGAGTATATTATGTTCATTTTCCTTATTATTGAATTATTTTAGTCTTTTAGAAAAAAATTATGACTTAAATATCATAGTATATGATGTTCATTTTCCATACACTAATCGATACGAACATAAAAACTTCACATAGACATCATTCTCGTTCCATTACAACGGAAACACAGTTCCATTACAACGGAAACACAGTTTTTAAAGCTAAAATAATACAATAATAGTTGTTGGTGTTAGTAATAAGGTCATGCACTTATCCTTCTAATATCAATTATTGATTTAATTTTATAATATTCTTAAATGCAATAAAACAAAACAAAAAAGAGTTTGATTTGCTCATTTCTTTTTTCCAAGTTAAAAAATAAATAATTGTAATAATACATTTGGGATTTAAATATAATTCCTTATTTTTCTTACACAGATGAATCATTGTGTTTTGAATCATTGATGATCTTCAGTTGTGGGTCCCACTCCCATTAATAATTAGCTTATCAGGGAAAGCAGTCCACATGGAATGCAATACGTCCACGCGTCACATCGATGATTCCGCTCGGGCCCACTTCACAACCATCAGCAGCGCCGAACAATCCCAACCGTTCAATCTCTCATTAAATATTAAATCTAACAAAGCTCGCACATCGAACCTACAATCTTCACTGAGCCTTTTCCGCACTGGATTGTTTTCCCCGCCTGAAATTATCTTTATCAGATTCTTCGTTCTTTCACGCATCCAGCGAAGACAATTGGAGAAAAGCGCGATCCTCGTGACTCGTGAACTCGTTACGTTACACTCCAATCGGGTTTAAATACCCTGCGACGCGCAAACGTTAGTCACCATCGCCGGAAAATGACATCCGACGGAGCTACTTCGGCTGCGGCGGCGGCGGCGGCGAGTAGGAGAAAGCCGTCGTGGAGGGAGAGAGAGAATAACCGTAGGAGAGAACGAAGACGAAGAGCGATCGCGGCGAAAATATACTCTGGACTTCGAGCTCAGGGGAACTATAACTTGCCAAAGCACTGTGACAACAACGAAGTTCTCAAAGCGCTTTGTGCAGAAGCTGGTTGGTGCGTCGAAGAAGACGGAACCACATATCGCAAGGTAATAATTCAAATCGAAACCAATCACGTACATTTTACCTGTTACAGCGTTACCGGATCTTACTTTTGCATTTTGCATCTCAATCAAATGATCGTTTAAATTTCTGTCCATGCTGCATTGCGAATTTGTAATCGGGAAGTGGAAGGGACGAAGTACAGTTACTTATCGTTCTGGTTAAACGGAGATTTCTAACTTAATTGTCGGATGTTCTGATCCTTAATACTACTGCGTAAATGCGGAAAATTTTATAAGGAGTGATAAGTCTCTGCTTGTTGATTACCAAAACTGATCGAACTTTGATGCTCTAGTTGTGTGTAAGATGTTGGAATTAGCAGTAGATAATCTTAATTGTGAATGGAAAAAAATGAATTGTGTGTACACAGATATTAATGTATGATTTTTTTTCATCTCTTGAGATTACTGGAGCTTTGTTCACTTTAGTTTCTTATTATTTATATCTATTTTAATTTATTTGAGGTGGAAAAATATTTTTTGCAATCTCTGTCATGATGTTGGAAAAATAGTTGAAACTTGTAAAATGTTTTTTTTTTATCTGAAGAATAAATTATTATTTTAAGAAAAATATTTTTTTTTTTATAATTATGAAAACTTTTTATTTATAATAATTTTTTCAAATGTAATTCACCCTTATAAAACAAGTGATAGTTCCCAGAGAAAATTAATTATCTTTAAGTTAAAATCATTTTTCGGTAATTTTAAAAAATTTGATTCTAAATATTATTGAAATAAATTGATTTCTGCATCGATTTCATAAATACCCGATGTCAATGTGTTTTTGTCACCAACAGCTTAGACTTGTAGAGTTACTCACTTTGAACGCTAAGTTGTTGGTGTTAATCTGAACAGAATGATATGAACTTATGATTTTCTCTTCACTCTGCAAACTCATAATTGTTGGTGTTAATGAGATTGATTTGCAATGGTAACGTAGTTTGTGTTTTGGGTGAATAGGGTTCCAAACCACCACTGGCCAATGGTGCAGGGAGCTCCATGAGAAACATTCTCTTTTCTACTTCACAAAATCCAAGTCCGTTTTCTTCGTCGCATCCCAGCCCAATTCCTTCATACCAAGTGAGTCCTTCTTCCTCCTCTTTCCCAAGCCCGTTTCGGTTAGATGTGGATAAGGACAATGTATCAAACCTCATTCCATACATCCGCAATGCCTCTCTGTCTCTTCCTCCTCTGAGGATATCAAACAGTGCCCCTGTGACGCCGCCTCTGTCATCACCTACGTCAAGAAATCCAAAACCAATTCCTACATGGGAGTCCATTGCCAAAGAATCTATGACCTCCTTCAACTACCCTCTCTTTGCAGCTTCTGCTCCTGCTAGCCCCACGCACCGTCACCTTTACACCCCGGCCACTATTCCAGAGTGTGACGAGTCTGATACTTCCACCTGTGAATCTAGCCAGTGGGTGAAATTTCAAGCATTTGCTCCTTCTGCATCTGTGTTGCCAACTTCTCCAACCTTCAATCTTGTTAAACCCGTGGTTCCTCCCGGTGTGCCTGATAGCTCAATCCAAGAGATGAGGACGAGTTCAGAAGAGATTGGAGTACAGGTAATGCCTTGGGTTGGTGAAAGAATTCATGAAGTGGCATTGGATGATTTGGAACTCACTCTTGGAAGCGGGAAGGTGCGGAGTTAGGCTGCTAGCAGAATTACCTCATCTGGGTTACGTGAAAATGAGATCACAGGAGTTTTTTGCTGGTTGGTTGTTGCTCAACCTGGTGTTAGAGATGGAGTTAATAGCTACCTCATCCAGTGTCGTTGGTGCAAGCAGTTTATCGGGAAGAGACTGTTATTATTGGGAACTTGATTTATCTGATGCTGTGGGCATTTTATGGAGAAAATGATCTCCTTCCATCCATGGCTTGGGTAAAATGTAGAAATGAGAATTTCACCTCCTCCCTTCGTGGTTAAATCAGCTATTGTTCAAAAAGGCTCATCAGGCCTATGTGCTAAGTGTTAGTTGCTGTGGGTGATTTGAAATTGAAATTTCAGGTTTTGTCAAGTTTATTGTGTCAAAAGCTCACAAGACCTGCTTATTTGTAATGTTACATTTAAATTTTGTTGTTCTTCTTTATATCAAATAGTTTGTATGTTATTTTTATTTTTGCCGACAGGTTTTGTAGTTAGCTCAAAGTCAACAATTGGCTCTATCGTCCTTCTACCTTATTGACCCCTTTGATAAGTTCATGAGCTCAAAGTGGCATGAACTATGGTATTCAATATGGGATTGTCACTCTATACTAATGAAGTCATGTGGTACATTGGGGTGTTGTTCCCTGGTTAGTGGATTGTATAATATGTGATGAGTTGTGCAGGGGATGTCTTTGGAAAGAAAGGCAAAGTGCCATTAAGGTGGCTTAGGGTTTGCTGTAATATTCTCCTTCTGATTTTGCAATTCAGAATGTTCCTAATGTAGTCTTGGGTTATTTATTTGTTACTTTTAAGTTTTATTTTATTATCATATAATTTACGGTGATTCGGGATGTGTTGGTAGTTTGGATCTTTTTTGGTTGGGTCTTTCTTCCTTTGCAGCAGCCTAGTTCCTAGCCCCTGAGGATGTATAATAGCCAAATATTGGAATTGGCCTTAATTTCATGCAACAAAGCACATTTGATGAGGATACAACGGAAAATGTTCAAGTTATATATGAGATCATTGATCTTGAATTGGAACTTGTGAATCCTTTTTGGCAAGTATCATATGCAGAGCAGAAGCTATTGGATGTCTGCAACGAAGAACAGAAGATGTAGATCCTCATGGTACCTATAAACTATGGCAACTGTCGGAATTTCTATAAACACTCATGGGTGATGAAGCAGCTTGTGCCAGTTCATCGATTGTCTTGTTAAATTTACCATGATGATAATTGGTATGTGTTTACTTTCTCGTGTTTGCATTGATTCATCTTTTCCCGCAAGGAATTGTTTTTTCTTTGTTTATCAGTGGTTTAAACTTATAATATTGATTGCAAGGGTAGTGTGCAATGACTCTCCCTTATATTTTTTAATACTGAAGATCCTTTGGCTCCGAGATGCATTGGTTTAAACTATTAACTTCTAATCCAATGGTGTGCATCTTACTTGTTATAATATTTTTTTTGTTTTCATTTATGGAAGACTGATCTCGTACAGATTGGCAATCTCATTCCAGGAAATGGTTACATATAAAACTTTATACTCAATTTCAATTATTTTTATGACTTGATAGGCAATCTCATTCCCTTAATACTCAATCTCATTCCATGTGCGAACCTTCTCATGTATAATTTGCTAGAAAAATTGTGGCTGGATGGATTGCCTGGGCAAATGAACCACTTAACTTTTGTAACATCCCAATAATTTTACTATACAAGTATTGATTTATTTAGGAGTTACAATATAATATAGAAAGCAGTAAGGAATTTCGATAAAAAAATAGGAAGGTGGATATGCTAATATTAACATTGAATATAGACCGGATACAATCAACACAGCATAAAACTGAGTTAACAATTTAGATTACAAAACGAGTATAGACCGGTCGGTCAAAAATAAAAGCAAAACCTATACATAACAGTTTATAAACTAGTGCAAAAGAAACTATCTCTAGAGACCGGACGGTCCAGTACTAAACTCGGGGATTTCTTCAAAATGCTCTTCAACTGGTACCACGTCTGTTAAAGGCTCTTCCAAAGCTGCTTCCAAAGTGACTTCTGCTCACATTCGTAAGAATGATCATAGCATTTGAGAAAGAAAAGATGACCGGTCGGATACCGGACGACAATGTACAAAACAAGAAAAATAAGGGTAAGCTTACGTACATTTAACTTATCCATTCAATATACAAACAAACATACTTCACAAGAATCAATCAACACAACATATCATTCTCATACATCATATTAATCGACACGACACTGTCCGGACCGTATGAACGTGTAGCTCGGTCGTCCCTAGCACCCGGGCGGTGTAATAACTGTTCCAACAGCTGCCGCCCGAGGTTAGCCCTCAAACGGTTATACTCACTTATATCCGCGGGCCTCCCGCCATTCCCACACATGACCGACTTCTCTCTATTTGAGAAAATGTCCTCACGGAATATCGGAAACAAGGACGACACCGGAGTCATTCCCACATTCATACTTTACCAATCAAATTTGAATTCATGAGACCTTCCACCCGAGGAATTCTCTTACTTAGTCAAATCTCTTATTTATTTTCACTCTCATAAACGAAGCTATCGGGTCAATAACCATATTAACCACAAGGAAATCACTAAATATTATAAGGACGAAATCTAATGAAATCTTTGAGAAGAAGATAAAGGACATTGATAGGTTTAGACAGGCATTTCTGGCAACGGATAACTACTAATCATCAAGGACTCGAGAATAACAAAAA
Organism: Vigna mungo; assembly: GCA_036885675.1. Lineage (NCBI taxonomy): Eukaryota > Viridiplantae > Streptophyta > Magnoliopsida > Fabales > Fabaceae > Vigna > Vigna mungo. The sequence goes on from CP144690.1 coordinate 43,223,096, forward strand.
TGACCGGGCGGTAGAATCAAGGTGATATTGGAAAAGAAGAATGATTTGTTGAATACTGAACCGACAATGAATAAAGTATCAACCACAAAGTTAACTATTACTATTAGTTACCCGGCCGGTTATGATAAAGAATAAAATATGTTATAATCATATTATAAGACTGGTCTATGACCGAACACTTATCCCAAAAATTAATATAAGTAAACACACCGATCGGTCAAATAAATAAACTTTACTAGTCAATGTGGTCACTAAGTAACCGGACGGCTATTTACAGAGAAGGAAGTTATGTTTATAATTTTTACAAAATTTTAAGTGTCAACCAAATGTCAAACACTTTCCAGAATAAATATTTAGTTATGAATCGCTTTTAGTAAATATTTTATACTGAGACTCTTAATGAAACAATCTAAAGTTCAACAACAAATTGGCCGAACAGTCCAATTAGACCGGACGGTAAAATAGGGGAAGAATGAATGATCCTAATGATATTCAATCTCAACTCACATTCTCTAAGTTTTTTTTCATTTGATTTATTTCTCATAACCCATATAACAACATTCAGATCATGCATTTCAAACACCATACTTTATAAATTATCATACATCGAATTATTCACATTTGCATTATACAGAACATCAAACTTAAATGTTCATAAGCTTCCCTTACCTCTTAGTTCCAGCTAAACTTCAACAGTAGGTTGATAACGACTATCTCTTCTAAGGTTTCAAAGTCTAGAGTGAAACACAAAAATATAAGTTCAGAGAACATGGTCGACAGGTGCATGCAAGCTTTAATGGTGCATGCATGTTGGAAAAGAGAAAACTTTAAGTCAGAAATGAAGTTCTTAGAACTTACCGAATGTAATACAGAGACCAAACGGTTCAAAGGTAGGGAACGAGCTCCAAGAGTCTTTAAAAGTGATCTGAAGGTGATCGGAACAGTGGTTTGGTTAATATTTTAGAGAGAGAAAGGTTGAGTTTCTAGAGAGAAGGAAGAGAGTTTGGAAGTTCAGAAGTTGACAGTGGGGAAGAAGATGAAGATTTTCATGCAGAAAGAGTTTTAAGATTTTCGAAGTTTCTACCTTAATTGTTCTTCTAGAATCGGACAGCTGGACATTTCTTCCGGTGCCACGTGGTTCCCACTAACCCAAAAATCCTTCATTCCCTTTGCAGCCGGACGCATCCCGAGGTTGGGGAATTTATTGCTGCTGCAGAGTTTGTCTGCCACTTTACTGAGTTCCAGTCTCTGCACGGTTTTCGAGAAAAAGAATTTTAAAAACTTTGCTGTTTAATAAAAAGAAGACCGGCCGGTCGCTATTGGCCGGCCCAAATTTCTGGGTCGTGACATTCCCCCCAACAAATAAAAATTTTCGTCCTCGAAAATTAGTACATACCTTCAAACAGGTGTGGATAGGCTTCCTTCATATCTTCTTCGCGCTCCCAAGTGACATCACCCGTTCGGTCGTCCCAAATAACTTTCACCAGAATAGTGCGTTTACCGAACGGCCGCTTGGTTACGTTTGTCTCAACTCTAACTGGTTGTACTTCAACTGAACAATCTTCTTTAAGTTGTATGTGGTCGGCTTCGAGTATATGCGAAGGATCAGCGATATATTTTCTAAGTTGAGAAATGTGGAATACCGGATGAAGGTTAGACAAGGGAGGAGGTAACGCAAGTTCATAGGCGACTGGCCCAATACGTCTGAGAATCTGATACGGACCAATGAATCGAGGTGACAATTTCTTTGGTTTGATGACTCTGCCCACACCGGTCGTTCGATTCAGCTTTAAAAACACATGCTCTCCTGCAGCAAATTCTAAAGGCTTTCTCCTTTTATCTGCGTAAGACTTCTGTCGGCTCTGAGTTGCCTTAAGTCTCTCTTGGATCAGTTTCACCTTTTCTGTTGTTTGTTGAATAATTTCTGGTCCAGTCAACACAGCTTCTCCTTCCTGGAACCAACATAGGGGTGTTCGACATTTCCGTCCGTAAAGAGCTTCATAAGGTGCCATTCCGATACTTGCATGGAAGCTATTGTTGTAAGTAAACTCAGCTAGCGGCAAAACTTCATCCCAAACTCCTAAGTGGTCCAACACGCTGGTTCTCAATAGATCTTCAAGAGTTTGGATTGTCCTTTCCGACTGACCGTCCGTCTGAGGATGGTAGGCAGAACTCATTTGGAGTTTGCTTCCCATTTCTTGATGAAGTGCTTGCCAAAACCGGGAGGTAAATCTTGGGTCCCGGTCGGACACTATTCCGGACGGTACTCCATGTAGCCTAACAATCTCTTTAATATATAGCTGAGCTAATTTAGACATAGGCATTTTCAAGTTGATAGGAAGGAAGTGTGCACTCTTAGTTAATCTATCAACTATTACCCAAATGGCGTCATGATGCCTGACTGTTCGAGGAAGATGGGTCACGAAGTCCATAGCGATACTGTCCCACTTCCATTCGGGTATTTCCAGAGGTTGTAAGAGACCGCTCGGTTTCTGATACTCGATCTTGGCTCTTTGACAAGTTAAACATGACTCCACGAATCGAGCAATATCTTGTTTCATTCCTGGCCACCAAAAACTCAATCGAAGATCCTTATACATTTTAGTTATTCCAGGATGAATGCTTAGACGACTTTGATGAGCTTCTTCCAAGATTATCCTTTTCAACTCGTCATCATTTGGAACACAAGTTCTATCTTTATATCTTATCAACCCGTCCGTTCCATCATTGAAGTCTTGATGAGGTGGTGTACCGAACGGTTTGGAAATTCTCTGCAACTCTTTATCAACCTTTTGCTTTTCTCTTATTCGATCAAATATGTTACTTGACAATCGCATAAGGCTACAACTAATACCGGTCGGCTCCAAATCACAGTGCAACTTTAAATCTCTGAAGTTCTCAAGTAACTTCATTTCTTGTACCATCATTGCCGCCATATGTATGGTTTTTCTGCTCAAAGCGTCGGCAACTACGTTGGCTTTTCCCGGATGATACTGTAAATCAAATTCATAATCTTTAAGAAATTCCATCCATCTTCTTTGCCTCATATTTAACTCTTTCTGGTCAAATAGATACTTGAGGCTTTTATGGTCGCTGAACACCTGAAACTTAGCACCATATAAGTAATGTCTCCAGATTTTGAGAGCAAATACTACAGCCGCCAGTTCCAAGTCGTGAGTTGGATAATTCCTTTCATGAATCTTCAATTGTCTAGAAGCATACGCAACGACCTTCCCTTCTTGCATCAATACACAACCCAATCCGTTATACGAAGCATCACAGAACACAACAAATGGAAGGTTGACGTTAGGAATTACCAGAACCGGAGCATTCGTTAACCGTTGCTTTAATTCCTGGAAACTGGACTCACACCGGTCGGTCCAGACGAACGGTTGGTCCTTTCTGGTCAATTGGGTTAATGGCGCCACTATCTTAGAAAAACCTTCAATGAATCTTCTGTAGTAGCCGGCCAAACCAATAAAGCTTCTAACTTCAGTAACTGAGCGAGGCGTTTCCCATTCCATAACGGCTTGTACCTTAGACGGGTCTACAGCAATTCCGCCGGCCGAAATTACATGCCCAAGGAATTTTACTTGATTCATCCAAAACTCGCATTTGGACAACTTAGCATATAGTTGTTTCTCCCTTAACACTCCAAGAACCATTCTCAAATGATCTGCATGTTCTTCGTGACTTTTGGAGTAAATGAGAATGTCGTCAATGAAAACAACTACAAATTTATCCAAAAACGGCCGGAAGATCCGGTTCATGTAGTCCATGAATATTGCCGGAGCATTGGTCACACCGAACGGCATTACCACATACTCAAAATGCCCATATCTTGACCGAAAAGCAGTCTTCTGAATATCTTCTTCTTTCACTAGTATCTGATGGTATCCGGACCTCAAATCAATCTTGGAGAAGATTGAAGCTCCATGGAGTTGATCAAGTAAATCGTCGATTCTCGGCAATGGATATTTGTTCTTGATGGTTAGCTTGTTTAGTTGCCGGTAGTCTATACACAGCCTTGAACTACCATCTTTCTTCTTAACCAAAAGAACAGGCGCTCCCCATGGTGATGCACTTGGCCGGATGAATTTCTTTTCCAACAAGTCTTCAATTTGTTTCTTCAATTCCGCCAACTCTGCCGGAGCCATCCTATAAGGTGCAATTGATATTGGACCAGCTCCCGAGATCAAGTCAATGGAAAACTCGACCTCTCGGTGTGGAGGAAGACTTGGGATTTCTTCTGGAAACACGTCCATAAACTCTTCCACTACCGGACGTTTCAGATCCGGTCGGTCCGTTCCGCTCACGTCCAGATACGTAAAAACAATAAAACCCATAGCGCCTTCAATCAAGTCTTCTCTCATTTGGCCGAGCGTAATCGTAAGTTTCTCTTCTTCACTTGGAAAAATTAACTTCTTCTTCCCACAATCAATAATAATACGATTGGTGGTCAACCAATCCATTCCTAATATAACTTCAAGGTCTTGAAGAGGTAAACATATAAGATTTACCTTGAATTTGTACCCCTCTACCTCAATAGGACACTTCACACATACAGTGGACGTCCTAATCTCCCCAGCTGCCGGTGTTGACACCACCAAGTCAAGCTGCATTTCACTCTCAGCTATTCCCATTTTATCAACACATGCCTTCGAGATGAAGGAGTGTGTTGCCCCCGAATCAAAAAGCACACAGCAAGACATTCCATATACTAGGCAAGTGCTGATTATGAGGTTACCTGAACCAGCAGCTTCAGTTCCCGAGAGGGCATATACTCTACCGACTGCTTGGGCTCTACCACCACTCGGAGATGACCTTCCAGCATTCGGTGGCCTGGAAAATGCTCGTCCACCCATGTTGCAATCTCTTTCCAAGTGCCCATTCCTTCTACACTTGACACAAAATTTTGTATTGTTCTGCCTGGGACAATCTCGCATGTAATGAGGGCCTCCACATGTAAAGCAGCTGACATTCCCAGATTGACCGGTTGGTCTAGCAAAGTTCACTGGCCGAACGGCCAAAGCAGAAGAACTCTGCGAAGACGGTGGTCGAGAATACGGAGTCGCCCTAGGACTTGAAGTATTTCTGGTTACAATTGATCCCCTGGTAGTGGATGACTGTTGTTTCTTACATTTCTCGGCTTCCATTAAATTTTTCTCCAATACCTTAGCCCTTTCCACCAAGGCCGGAAACTTCTGAATACAATGACTTGCAATCACCGGCTTCAAGTCTTCCCTCAGCCCATTTTCGAATTTCCGACACTGCCATTCTTCACTCATTTTCATCGTATAAAACCTCATTAATTGCTTAAAACGGTTTGCATATTCTGACACTGTCATTCCGCCTTGTACTAGTTGAAGAAATTCAACTTCCTTCGCAAACCGGACGCTATTAGGAAAGTATTCCTCATAGAATTTGTTCTTGAATACTTCCCATGTGATTGGAATATTATCATCTTCCAACAGCATTTTAGAACTACTCCACCAATGCCCAGCTTCTCCATTCAGCAGATACTCCGTGAAAGCTAAACGATTTTCATTACTACACCTCTTAGCGTCATAGATACGCTCCATATCACGAAGCCAGTGGTCAGCTTCATCCGCACTGCAATTTCCACTAAATTTGGCCGGCCGGTGCTGGAGAAAACTCTCCAGACTCCATTCAGTCTGAGTATTTGAAGAAGAACCGGACGGCCTGGTAGCTGAAACTCCACTTGATAATATTTCCATGATCTGCCTTTGTGTTGATTCTGCTGCAGTTCTAGCGACTTCTGCATTTTGTAATGCCAATGCATTCTGTTGAGCTAAGTTGGCATTTTGCTGAATAAGGTTGGCATTCTGTTGTTGAAGCGCTGCCAACACTGACTCCAGCATATTATTACTTTCGCCGGACGGATCCCTAGCGACCGGTTGAGGAGGTGGTCTAGGAGCCATCTTCTGTTTTTAATCAGAAAGAAGAACCCGTTAGCCCACAAGAAATCAGAAAATTCTGATTGAATATGTAGAGTACGTAGCCATCAGCATAATATACTCATAACCTACAGGTAGTCTAAGGAAGAAACTGCTCTGATACCATTAATGTAACATCCCAATAATTTTACTATACAAGTATTGATTTATTTAGGAGTTACAATATAATATAGAAAGCAGTAAGGAATTTCGATAAAAAAATAGGAAGGTGGATATGCTAATATTAACATTGAATATAGACCGGATACAATCAACACAGCATAAAACTGAGTTAACAATTTAGATTACAAAACGAGTATAGACCGGTCGGTCAAAAATAAAAGCAAAACCTATACATAACAGTTTATAAACTAGTGCAAAAGAAACTATCTCTAGAGACCGGACGGTCCAGTACTAAACTCGGGGATTTCTTCAAAATGCTCTTCAACTGGTACCACGTCTGTTAAAGGCTCTTCCAAAGCTGCTTCCAAAGTGACTTCTGCTCACATTCGTAAGAATGATCATAGCATTTGAGAAAGAAAAGATGACCGGTCGGATACCGGACGACAATGTACAAAACAAGAAAAATAAGGGTAAGCTTACGTACATTTAACTTATCCATTCAATATACAAACAAACATACTTCACAAGAATCAATCAACACAACATATCATTCTCATACATCATATTAATCGACACGACACTGTCCGGACCGTATGAACGTGTAGCTCGGTCGTCCCTAGCACCCGGGCGGTGTAATAACTGTTCCAACAGCTGCCGCCCGAGGTTAGCCCTCAAACGGTTATACTCACTTATATCCGCGGGCCTCCCGCCATTCCCACACATGACCGACTTCTCTCTATTTGAGAAAATGTCCTCACGGAATATCGGAAACAAGGACGACACCGGAGTCATTCCCACATTCATACTTTACCAATCAAATTTGAATTCATGAGACCTTCCACCCGAGGAATTCTCTTACTTAGTCAAATCTCTTATTTATTTTCACTCTCATAAACGAAGCTATCGGGTCAATAACCATATTAACCACAAGGAAATCACTAAATATTATAAGGACGAAATCTAATGAAATCTTTGAGAAGAAGATAAAGGACATTGATAGGTTTAGACAGGCATTTCTGGCAACGGATAACTACTAATCATCAAGGACTCGAGAATAACAAAAATGACCGGGCGGTAGAATCAAGGTGATATTGGAAAAGAAGAATGATTTGTTGAATACTGAACCGACAATGAATAAAGTATCAACCACAAAGTTAACTATTACTATTAGTTACCCGGCCGGTTATGATAAAGAATAAAATATGTTATAATCATATTATAAGACTGGTCTATGACCGAACACTTATCCCAAAAATTAATATAAGTAAACACACCGATCGGTCAAATAAATAAACTTTACTAGTCAATGTGGTCACTAAGTAACCGGACGGCTATTTACAGAGAAGGAAGTTATGTTTATAATTTTTACAAAATTTTAAGTGTCAACCAAATGTCAAACACTTTCCAGAATAAATATTTAGTTATGAATCGCTTTTAGTAAATATTTTATACTGAGACTCTTAATGAAACAATCTAAAGTTCAACAACAAATTGGCCGAACAGTCCAATTAGACCGGACGGTAAAATAGGGGAAGAATGAATGATCCTAATGATATTCAATCTCAACTCACATTCTCTAAGTTTTTTTTCATTTGATTTATTTCTCATAACCCATATAACAACATTCAGATCATGCATTTCAAACACCATACTTTATAAATTATCATACATCGAATTATTCACATTTGCATTATACAGAACATCAAACTTAAATGTTCATAAGCTTCCCTTACCTCTTAGTTCCAGCTAAACTTCAACAGTAGGTTGATAACGACTATCTCTTCTAAGGTTTCAAAGTCTAGAGTGAAACACAAAAATATAAGTTCAGAGAACATGGTCGACAGGTGCATGCAAGCTTTAATGGTGCATGCATGTTGGAAAAGAGAAAACTTTAAGTCAGAAATGAAGTTCTTAGAACTTACCGAATGTAATACAGAGACCAAACGGTTCAAAGGTAGGGAACGAGCTCCAAGAGTCTTTAAAAGTGATCTGAAGGTGATCGGAACAGTGGTTTGGTTAATATTTTAGAGAGAGAAAGGTTGAGTTTCTAGAGAGAAGGAAGAGAGTTTGGAAGTTCAGAAGTTGACAGTGGGGAAGAAGATGAAGATTTTCATGCAGAAAGAGTTTTAAGATTTTCGAAGTTTCTACCTTAATTGTTCTTCTAGAATCGGACAGCTGGACATTTCTTCCGGTGCCACGTGGTTCCCACTAACCCAAAAATCCTTCATTCCCTTTGCAGCCGGACGCATCCCGAGGTTGGGGAATTTATTGCTGCTGCAGAGTTTGTCTGCCACTTTACTGAGTTCCAGTCTCTGCACGGTTTTCGAGAAAAAGAATTTTAAAAACTTTGCTGTTTAATAAAAAGAAGACCGGCCGGTCGCTATTGGCCGGCCCAAATTTCTGGGTCGTGACAACTTTCAAGATTCTGGGTTTGTTAGGTGAGACTCCAGAAAAAAAAAAATATTTTATAAATTAAATTATTTTTTTGCTTAGTTCATTTGAATGATTTTTCATTAACTTTAATCAAATTGGACTTTTAATTAAAATATATGCTAATTTTAACTTCGAAGAGAATTTTTTTTTCGTTTTACTTTTTAAAAGTATTTTTAAGAAATTTCTTCGAAATAAATCCTTTGTCAGAAAGGTGCATCAATGATTCTTCAGAAAAGAGATTCCGTGCTTGGTGATCTGTTGTCATTTATGAATTTTCCAGTGTCCATTTTTCTGCCCTATACTTTATTCATTTTCTTCTCTGTGCATGAGTAACTTTGATTTCCTAGCAAGGGAAGAAACAAAAATATACTGAAGCTTTACTTCGACTGTCAGATGGTGCCTTTAAACATTGGCAGTGACTTCTATAATTTCTGTGATAGGTAAATTTTTCTTTCCCATTCCTGCTCCCTGGTGAACTGGATGAGATTTTGTTCAACTCAGTTTTAATATAAGTATTCTTGCTCCATTACATCTCTTATCATTATTATTATTATTATTATTATTTTTATTTTTATTTTTTGTCAAATATCTGTTTGCAAGAATTAAACCAGAGTTTTGTCGTAGGAAACAAATTATTTAGAAGAAGGAATTTCTAACAATGCATTAAATTATTGTATCTTGTGGCAAACTTCTTACATCTTTTGTGTATTACTTTAACTGATATTTTACGATTTGATATTTTTTGTTGTTGCTGAAATCTTTTATGATTAGATTTCTTTTTTGTCCAAATCCTTTATGATTGAATGATCTGAGGAATTATCATGTGTTGGAGGTTCCTTACCCATTTGTCTGTCTGTTGTTGGTTCCAGCTTAACTTAAAAATAATTTTGTATTCCCGTATTAATTTAAATTTTTAATAATGCAAAAGGAAAATCCACCGAAAGCGATTTCCGTACTGTAGCATCTTTCAGACAAATTTTGTAAAAATAGTTTGGTTCTAGATACATTCGTAACATAATTTAAATATTATATAAATTACTTATTACAATAATAAACTTAAAAATAAAGCATAATAGCTTAATTTTTTTATCATGATAATCAATCACAGAGTGACACGTAATCAACATTCAAATATTGTCAAAAAAATGTTGTTTAAATATCATTTTCTTTAATATATTATTCGTTTATAACAATTTTTTAATGTTTAATATGATCATTAAGTAAGACTAATATATATATATATATATATATATATATATATATATATATATATATTATATTATGTCAATTCATTATTAGGGTCCATTATTTTATCGACATAAATATCTGTAGATATGAATATAGAAATAAACTTAAATCTATCACTAATATAAGAATATAAAATGTTATTTTTATCATTGATGAATATAATCAAGTTTTCCTAAGAATTAAATTATTATAGGAATTGTCAGAATTCTTGTAATGGGTAGTGATAAGAATGACAAAAATTCTTCCCTTACTTATAATGGATTTTTTTTATAACATTACTTTTTGTTTTTTCCTTCTCTTATAGGGTTTGTTCTTCTTAAATGGTTCAACTATAAATCTCTTGTTTAAGTTATGATTCATAATTTGTTAAAAAAATGTAGGAAAATAAGATCAGTACACATGCTTAAATATTGTTCCATAACTTCATTTACAATTTATTACCCTCAAATGAAGGTGGAAGTTTCAATACTTAAAATTTCTTAATCCAAACAATTTTATTTTTACCTTCATTTCTCTTTAAATCTATTTTCACTTTTTGAGTTTCATCCTCCAATTCAAACACAAGCTTAATCTTCAACCTAAGAAACAATATGATCTCTATAAATTAGAGGACAATGAAGTATTTTTAATATTTTTATATTTATTTTATCCTCCATTATCACCAAGTAATTAGTTTAAGATTTGAAATTTTCAAGATCTTTGAGTAGCAAAACAAAGTTTTAGATACGTTTATTTTATAACACTTTGAACTTTGAATTATCTATTTTTTAAACTCTTGAAAGCAATGGTATAAATTGAGAAAATACCCCGAATATAGTACCATTAAGAGAAATTCTTTGTTCTTATTATTTCTGTTTTGGTGGATATTTTGTGGGACCGAGACACTGACCTGGCTGACGTGGCTTTCCTGCTTTCTGACGCTTGGACTGGTCGGATTACTCGCTTTTCCTGGACCTTGACCGCTCGCTTTCCTTCACCTTTGACCGTTCGGTGATCTTCAAGCTTTGACCGGAGGGGGGAGGTACCTGCAATGGTACTCCGACGCCCAAGTCAGACGTGTATTGAAGAGTCTCGGCTCTTGATTGAATATTTAGTGAAGGGTTTTCACTATTTGAGTATTTGAGAATATGAGTTGAATATGAGTAGAATGTGAATGAAAGATGATTGAAAGTTACCTGGCTTGTGGATCTGCCTCTCTACTTGAACTGATATAATCCCAATAGAATATAAACAAAATAAAATATAAACAAACTTACTTAGTTACTCATAAACAGATAAACAGCTTCATTTATATCTTTAATTAGATATTATTATTTGATTCTCAGTATTTATAATCAAATGTCTTTAGATTGATGGGCTACAAACCTAATAATAAGAGTTGGTCCAATTATAGCTCCGATCGGTTATTATTCGTAACCGTTCATCCCAGATATCATACTGTACAATTTCAATTGGTAAAAATATATATAATTTATTATTTGTATGGGTGATATGGAGTTAATGATATAGACTAACATATCCCTCATAAATGAGAGTATTATCATGATTATACGGTGAATCATTATTGCACGGTTCGAATAAAAGAGTTCAATATCAAACATCTCAAAATTAGTATCACACTAAATTGTATCATCAAGCTTAAATATTGCATTGATTTATATTTTAATTACTCAAAAAGCTTGTCAAAGTTTTATTATCTTGTCAAAAATATCAATTCAAATATATAATCCACTTACAAAAATGACTTTATATTTATCCTATCCCCCACACGTCAAAATAACATATCTTTTTTAGCTTCAATCTTTGACCCACTAAAGAGAATATGGAAAAAGAAAAAGTTCCAAACACTTCCAAAAAGAAAGAAGATAAAGGAAAACCTTTTCGCCGTTTTTAGTCCAAACGATGACTACACTTTGAAGGGTCATCAAAATTTACAACATCATATCTATTTTCAATCAAATAATATTGTCACTTTCACTCTTTTACTTTTAATTTATGATGCATATAAATTATGTTAAAATCTTACATAGGCTAAATATAATATAGATTTACAGTGTATATGTGAATATAGTATTTTATAAGTAGATTTTATAATTAAAGTTAAGTTTAAAGTTTATTAATTAATATAGAATTATAACTTTCTATAATTTATTCTAATAAAATTTATTATTTTTTAAGTCTATGTATTATTTACTTTCAAACTATTATTAAGTCACTTTAGGACCACTTATTAATATATATTTCAATGTTTTGAGATGTATATATCTTAATATAAATGTACTGAAAATTCATATCAATTAAAAATAAAGCATATTTGTAATATATAAATAATTACATACCTAAAACATATATATACTCAAGAGTGAGTAGTATCTTAAAGATTTTACTTTGACTAAAAATAAAATAAATTTATATTATATAAATAAGTATAAATTTCATCTTACAATACCAATATACAATAATTTATACAAATATTGTAAAAGAAGTTAAAATAATCCTTATAATGAACTAAGAGAGTTGGGTTAGGAGCTTTATTTAAACTAATAATGAAGTAATTAACATCATATGAGATATTGATAAAATAACCAGTGAATATTATGCAAAATGACGTAAAGTAATGGTTATGATGTGAATTATTTATTAAGCAAGGTATATAAGATGTTGGTTGTAAAACTCTTTTTTTTTCTCTTTTTTTTCTTCTTCTTTTACTTTCCCTCCTTCTTTTTCTTTCCTCACCACTCTCTTCTTTTCCTTCTTTCTCTCTTTGTAAAACCCTAGTGTGAGAGAAAAAGAGTAGCAAGAGGAAGCTCATTCCTCCCCGTGGAAAGACGGTTTTTGTTTGTGGATGTGGTGATAGCGATGTTCTCTTCACGATAATGGAGTTGCGGCTTCTTCATGGCGAGTTTCCAGTGACCTTGACAAAACATTCTTCATGATCATTTTAGTATTCAAATTTAGGATTCCTTTCCTTTTTCTGATTTGTGGTGATTTGGGGTTTAGGGTTTTGAAGAGGGTTTCCTTCCCACATCTCGCGATCTTGAGTGTTGTCATGAAAGAAAAAAGTTTTAGGTAAGAGAAGCTAGACCATGTTTAGTTGTGTTGGTATTATAAATTTAGTATTTTTATGAGTTATAAATGGTTTTGAGAAGTAGGTATGATTAGGTGTATAATATGTTTGTTAATTTGTGATCTTGATAGTATGATGTGTGTATGATTAGAACGGTGTGAAGTTGATGCTCTATGTTGTTAAGATTGTGTGTGAAAATGTTAGTTTGATGTTTGAAAACTGAACTCAAGTGGTTGGAGTGGGAGTTTGTTAAATTATTGAGTTTTAAGCCTAAGAAAAGGGGATTTTAATATGTGAGTTTGATAATTTGGGGTTGATGTGGGAAAAATGCTATTGAGGTGCTATCATGAGGTAAATTATGACTTGTTGGAGGTATAATGTGATTGAAATCTGATCTATAATAAAATGTCAGTGTATAGTTGAAGTTTAGAGTTTTTTAGTGTAAAATGGGGTTTTGAGTAGTAAGATTTTGAAGTAATGATTTTAATTTGTTTTGGAGAGTGTAAAAGCATTTTAATATAGTTCTAGCCATTTCTTAGAAAAATCTATTTTTCCTCTCAACAACTCCATTTTTTGTTGTGGAGTTCTTGGAGTTGATAAATTATGTTTGATGCTAGAATTTTCGCAAAAGTTTTCGAAAAACTCATTTCCAAATTCTCCTCCATGATCACTTCATATAGATATAATTTTCAAACCCTTTTCAGTCTTTATCCTTTTATAGAGTTTGCAAAAAACATTAAAAGCCTCAATTCTAATTCTAATATTAATTTTTCTTGTACTGAAACTAGTTTTGTAGGATTGAGTTAGATTTAAACTTCATATCCTAAAATGGTACCAAAGTAGTCCAAAATAACAAATTTTCTTATTTGCTAGGTTTATCATATCACTTGCTAACAAACCATAATTAGACCATCCATTAATATATAGACTCACACTTAATATATAATTCCTAGCTAGTCTCATACTTAATATTTAATTTCATACACTATATGTATAGTCTCTAGCTAGTTAGACTTAAAAGCTTAGTTTTTTTTACTAAATAAAAGTGTAATATACTTAACCAAGGGAAAGATGCAATTAATGGAAAATGTACTGTTTATATATTTAGTTTGATGGATTTTTGAAAAAATAGATACTTACAAAATTCTCGTCTTAAAAAAAATATATTACATATAATAGTTCGATTAATTGAAATTTAATATTTTAATTATTAATATTTTATTAATTGTAAAAAGAATGACTCTAGTGTTTATTTTTTTAAACACGAATTTGTTATAACTGATTCTTATAATATCAATTATTGATTTAATTTTATATTATTCTTAAAGGTAAATAAATAAATAAAAAAAGCAGTTCCATTTGTTTCTTTTTTTTTCAAATTAACAGAATAACTAATAGTACAATACATTTGGGATTGATGTCACGACCCAGAAATTTGGGCCGGCCAATAGCGACCGGCCGGTCTTCTTTTTATTAAACAGCAAAGTTTTTAAAATTCTTTTTCTCGAAAACCGTGCAGAGACTGGAACTCAGTAAAGTGGCAGACAAACTCTGCAGCAGCAATAAATTCCCCAACCTCGGGATGCGTCCGGCTGCAAAGGGAATGAAGGATTTTTGGGTTAGTGGGAACCACGTGGCACCGGAAGAAATGTCCAGCTGTCCGATTCTAGAAGAACAATTAAGGTAGAAACTTCGAAAATCTTAAAACTCTTTCTGCATGAAAATCTTCATCTTCTTCCCCACTGTCAACTTCTGAACTTCCAAACTCTCTTCCTTCTCTCTAGAAACTCAACCTTTCTCTCTCTAAAATATTAACCAAACCACTGTTCCGATCACCTTCAGATCACTTTTAAAGACTCTTGGAGCTCGTTCCCTACCTTTGAACCGTTTGGTCTCTGTATTACATTCGGTAAGTTCTAAGAACTTCATTTCTGACTTAAAGTTTTCTCTTTTCCAACATGCATGCACCATTAAAGCTTGCATGCACCTGTCGACCATGTTCTCTGAACTTATATTTTTGTGTTTCACTCTAGACTTTGAAACCTTAGAAGAGATAGTCGTTATCAACCTACTGTTGAAGTTTAGCTGGAACTAAGAGGTAAGGGAAGCTTATGAACATTTAAGTTTGATGTTCTGTATAATGCAAATGTGAATAATTCGATGTATGATAATTTATAAAGTATGGTGTTTGAAATGCATGATCTGAATGTTGTTATATGGGTTATGAGAAATAAATCAAATGAAAAAAAACTTAGAGAATGTGAGTTGAGATTGAATATCATTAGGATCATTCATTCTTCCCCTATTTTACCGTCCGGTCTAATTGGACTGTTCGGCCAATTTGTTGTTGAACTTTAGATTGTTTCATTAAGAGTCTCAGTATAAAATATTTACTAAAAGCGATTCATAACTAAATATTTATTCTGGAAAGTGTTTGACATTTGGTTGACACTTAAAATTTTGTAAAAATTATAAACATAACTTCCTTCTCTGTAAATAGCCGTCCGGTTACTTAGTGACCACATTGACTAGTAAAGTTTATTTATTTGACCGATCGGTGTGTTTACTTATATTAATTTTTGGGATAAGTGTTCGGTCATAGACCAGTCTTATAATATGATTATAACATATTTTATTCTTTATCATAACCGGCCGGGTAACTAATAGTAATAGTTAACTTTGTGGTTGATACTTTATTCATTGTCGGTTCAGTATTCAACAAATCATTCTTCTTTTCCAATATCACCTTGATTCTACCGCCCGGTCATTTTTGTTATTCTCGAGTCCTTGATGATTAGTAGTTATCCGTTGCCAGAAATGCCTGTCTAAACCTATCAATGTCCTTTATCTTCTTCTCAAAGATTTCATTAGATTTCGTCCTTATAATATTTAGTGATTTCCTTGTGGTTAATATGGTTATTGACCCGATAGCTTCGTTTATGAGAGTGAAAATAAATAAGAGATTTGACTAAGTAAGAGAATTCCTCGGGTGGAAGGTCTCATGAATTCAAATTTGATTGGTAAAGTATGAATGTGGGAATGACTCCGGTGTCGTCCTTGTTTCCGATATTCCGTGAGGACATTTTCTCAAATAGAGAGAAGTCGGTCATGTGTGGGAATGGCGGGAGGCCCGCGGATATAAGTGAGTATAACCGTTTGAGGGCTAACCTCGGGCGGCAGCTGTTGGAACAGTTATTACACCGCCCGGGTGCTAGGGACGACCGAGCTACACGTTCATACGGTCCGGACAGTGTCGTGTCGATTAATATGATGTATGAGAATGATATGTTGTGTTGATTGATTCTTGTGAAGTATGTTTGTTTGTATATTGAATGGATAAGTTAAATGTACGTAAGCTTACCCTTATTTTTCTTGTTTTGTACATTGTCGTCCGGTATCCGACCGGTCATCTTTTCTTTCTCAAATGCTATGATCATTCTTACGAATGTGAGCAGAAGTCACTTTGGAAGCAGCTTTGGAAGAGCCTTTAACAGACGTGGTACCAGTTGAAGAGCATTTTGAAGAAATCCCCGAGTTTAGTACTGGACCGTCCGGTCTCTAGAGATAGTTTCTTTTGCACTAGTTTATAAACTGTTATGTATAGGTTTTGCTTTTATTTTTGACCGACCGGTCTATACTCGTTTTGTAATCTAAATTGTTAACTCAGTTTTATGCTGTGTTGATTGTATCCGGTCTATATTCAATGTTAATATTAGCATATCCACCTTCCTATTTTTTTATCGAAATTCCTTACTGCTTTCTATATTATATTGTAACTCCTAAATAAATCAATACTTGTATAGTAAAATTATTGGGATGTTACATTAATGGTATCAGAGCAGTTTCTTCCTTAGACTACCTGTAGGTTATGAGTATATTATGCTGATGGCTACGTACTCTACATATTCAATCAGAATTTTCTGATTTCTTGTGGGCTAACGGGTTCTTCTTTCTGATTAAAAACAGAAGATGGCTCCTAGACCACCTCCTCAACCGGTCGCTAGGGATCCGTCCGGCGAAAGTAATAATATGCTGGAGTCAGTGTTGGCAGCGCTTCAACAACAGAATGCCAACCTTATTCAGCAAAATGCCAACTTAGCTCAACAGAATGCATTGGCATTACAAAATGCAGAAGTCGCTAGAACTGCAGCAGAATCAACACAAAGGCAGATCATGGAAATATTATCAAGTGGAGTTTCAGCTACCAGGCCGTCCGGTTCTTCTTCAAATACTCAGACTGAATGGAGTCTGGAGAGTTTTCTCCAGCACCGGCCGGCCAAATTTAGTGGAAATTGCAGTGCGGATGAAGCTGACCACTGGCTTCGCGATATGGAGCGTATCTATGACGCTAAGAGGTGTAGTAATGAAAATCGTTTAGCTTTCACGGAGTATCTGCTGAATGGAGAAGCTGGGCATTGGTGGAGTAGTTCTAAAATGCTGTTGGAAGATGATAATATTCCAATCACATGGGAAGTATTCAAGAACAAATTCTATGAGGAATACTTTCCTAATAGCGTCCGGTTTGCGAAGGAAGTTGAATTTCTTCAACTAGTACAAGGCGGAATGACAGTGTCAGAATATGCAAACCGTTTTAAGCAATTAATGAGGTTTTATACGATGAAAATGAGTGAAGAATGGCAGTGTCGGAAATTCGAAAATGGGCTGAGGGAAGACTTGAAGCCGGTGATTGCAAGTCATTGTATTCAGAAGTTTCCGGCCTTGGTGGAAAGGGCTAAGGTATTGGAGAAAAATTTAATGGAAGCCGAGAAATGTAAGAAACAACAGTCATCCACTACCAGGGGATCAATTGTAACCAGAAATACTTCAAGTCCTAGGGCGACTCCGTATTCTCGACCACCGTCTTCGCAGAGTTCTTCTGCTTTGGCCGTTCGGCCAGTGAACTTTGCTAGACCAACCGGTCAATCTGGGAATGTCAGCTGCTTTACATGTGGAGGCCCTCATTACATGCGAGATTGTCCCAGGCAGAACAATACAAAATTTTGTGTCAAGTGTAGAAGGAATGGGCACTTGGAAAGAGATTGCAACATGGGTGGACGAGCATTTTCCAGGCCACCGAATGCTGGAAGGTCATCTCCGAGTGGTGGTAGAGCCCAAGCAGTCGGTAGAGTATATGCCCTCTCGGGAACTGAAGCTGCTGGTTCAGGTAACCTCATAATCAGCACTTGCCTAGTATATGGAATGTCTTGCTGTGTGCTTTTTGATTCGGGGGCAACACACTCCTTCATCTCGAAGGCATGTGTTGATAAAATGGGAATAGCTGAGAGTGAAATGCAGCTTGACTTGGTGGTGTCAACACCGGCAGCTGGGGAGATTAGGACGTCCACTGTATGTGTGAAGTGTCCTATTGAGGTAGAGGGGTACAAATTCAAGGTAAATCTTATATGTTTACCTCTTCAAGACCTTGAAGTTATATTAGGAATGGATTGGTTGACCACCAATCGTATTATTATTGATTGTGGGAAGAAGAAGTTAATTTTTCCAAGTGAAGAAGAGAAACTTACGATTACGCTCGGCCAAATGAGAGAAGACTTGATTGAAGGCGCTATGGGTTTTATTGTTTTTACGTATCTGGACGTGAGCGGAACGGACCGACCGGATCTGAAACGTCCGGTAGTGGAAGAGTTTATGGACGTGTTTCCAGAAGAAATCCCAAGTCTTCCTCCACACCGAGAGGTCGAGTTTTCCATTGACTTGATCTCGGGAGCTGGTCCAATATCAATTGCACCTTATAGGATGGCTCCGGCAGAGTTGGCGGAATTGAAGAAACAAATTGAAGACTTGTTGGAAAAGAAATTCATCCGGCCAAGTGCATCACCATGGGGAGCGCCTGTTCTTTTGGTTAAGAAGAAAGATGGTAGTTCAAGGCTGTGTATAGACTACCGGCAACTAAACAAGCTAACCATCAAGAACAAATATCCATTGCCGAGAATCGACGATTTACTTGATCAACTCCATGGAGCTTCAATCTTCTCCAAGATTGATTTGAGGTCCGGATACCATCAGATACTAGTGAAAGAAGAAGATATTCAGAAGACTGCTTTTCGGTCAAGATATGGGCATTTTGAGTATGTGGTAATGCCGTTCGGTGTGACCAATGCTCCGGCAATATTCATGGACTACATGAACCGGATCTTCCGGCCGTTTTTGGATAAATTTGTAGTTGTTTTCATTGACGACATTCTCATTTACTCCAAAAGTCACGAAGAACATGCAGATCATTTGAGAATGGTTCTTGGAGTGTTAAGGGAGAAACAACTATATGCTAAGTTGTCCAAATGCGAGTTTTGGATGAATCAAGTAAAATTCCTTGGGCATGTAATTTCGGCCGGCGGAATTGCTGTAGACCCGTCTAAGGTACAAGCCGTTATGGAATGGGAAACGCCTCGCTCAGTTACTGAAGTTAGAAGCTTTATTGGTTTGGCCGGCTACTACAGAAGATTCATTGAAGGTTTTTCTAAGATAGTGGCGCCATTAACCCAATTGACCAGAAAGGACCAACCGTTCGTCTGGACCGACCGGTGTGAGTCCAGTTTCCAGGAATTAAAGCAACGGTTAACGAATGCTCCGGTTCTGGTAATTCCTAACGTCAACCTTCCATTTGTTGTGTTCTGTGATGCTTCGTATAACGGATTGGGTTGTGTATTGATGCAAGAAGGGAAGGTCGTTGCGTATGCTTCTAGACAATTGAAGATTCATGAAAGGAATTATCCAACTCACGACTTGGAACTGGCGGCTGTAGTATTTGCTCTCAAAATCTGGAGACATTACTTATATGGTGCTAAGTTTCAGGTGTTCAGCGACCATAAAAGCCTCAAGTATCTATTTGACCAGAAAGAGTTAAATATGAGGCAAAGAAGATGGATGGAATTTCTTAAAGATTATGAATTTGATTTACAGTATCATCCGGGAAAAGCCAACGTAGTTGCCGACGCTTTGAGCAGAAAAACCATACATATGGCGGCAATGATGGTACAAGAAATGAAGTTACTTGAGAACTTCAGAGATTTAAAGTTGCACTGTGATTTGGAGCCGACCGGTATTAGTTGTAGCCTTATGCGATTGTCAAGTAACATATTTGATCGAATAAGAGAAAAGCAAAAGGTTGATAAAGAGTTGCAGAGAATTTCCAAACCGTTCGGTACACCACCTCATCAAGACTTCAATGATGGAACGGACGGGTTGATAAGATATAAAGATAGAACTTGTGTTCCAAATGATGACGAGTTGAAAAGGATAATCTTGGAAGAAGCTCATCAAAGTCGTCTAAGCATTCATCCTGGAATAACTAAAATGTATAAGGATCTTCGATTGAGTTTTTGGTGGCCAGGAATGAAACAAGATATTGCTCGATTCGTGGAGTCATGTTTAACTTGTCAAAGAGCCAAGATCGAGTATCAGAAACCGAGCGGTCTCTTACAACCTCTGGAAATACCCGAATGGAAGTGGGACAGTATCGCTATGGACTTCGTGACCCATCTTCCTCGAACAGTCAGGCATCATGACGCCATTTGGGTAATAGTTGATAGATTAACTAAGAGTGCACACTTCCTTCCTATCAACTTGAAAATGCCTATGTCTAAATTAGCTCAGCTATATATTAAAGAGATTGTTAGGCTACATGGAGTACCGTCCGGAATAGTGTCCGACCGGGACCCAAGATTTACCTCCCGGTTTTGGCAAGCACTTCATCAAGAAATGGGAAGCAAACTCCAAATGAGTTCTGCCTACCATCCTCAGACGGACGGTCAGTCGGAAAGGACAATCCAAACTCTTGAAGATCTATTGAGAACCAGCGTGTTGGACCACTTAGGAGTTTGGGATGAAGTTTTGCCGCTAGCTGAGTTTACTTACAACAATAGCTTCCATGCAAGTATCGGAATGGCACCTTATGAAGCTCTTTACGGACGGAAATGTCGAACACCCCTATGTTGGTTCCAGGAAGGAGAAGCTGTGTTGACTGGACCAGAAATTATTCAACAAACAACAGAAAAGGTGAAACTGATCCAAGAGAGACTTAAGGCAACTCAGAGCCGACAGAAGTCTTACGCAGATAAAAGGAGAAAGCCTTTAGAATTTGCTGCAGGAGAGCATGTGTTTTTAAAGCTGAATCGAACGACCGGTGTGGGCAGAGTCATCAAACCAAAGAAATTGTCACCTCGATTCATTGGTCCGTATCAGATTCTCAGACGTATTGGGCCAGTCGCCTATGAACTTGCGTTACCTCCTCCCTTGTCTAACCTTCATCCGGTATTCCACATTTCTCAACTTAGAAAATATATCGCTGATCCTTCGCATATACTCGAAGCCGACCACATACAACTTAAAGAAGATTGTTCAGTTGAAGTACAACCAGTTAGAGTTGAGACAAACGTAACCAAGCGGCCGTTCGGTAAACGCACTATTCTGGTGAAAGTTATTTGGGACGACCGAACGGGTGATGTCACTTGGGAGCGCGAAGAAGATATGAAGGAAGCCTATCCACACCTGTTTGAAGGTATGTACTAATTTTCGAGGACGAAAATTTTTATTTGTTGGGGGGAATGTCACGACCCAGAAATTTGGGCCGGCCAATAGCGACCGGCCGGTCTTCTTTTTATTAAACAGCAAAGTTTTTAAAATTCTTTTTCTCGAAAACCGTGCAGAGACTGGAACTCAGTAAAGTGGCAGACAAACTCTGCAGCAGCAATAAATTCCCCAACCTCGGGATGCGTCCGGCTGCAAAGGGAATGAAGGATTTTTGGGTTAGTGGGAACCACGTGGCACCGGAAGAAATGTCCAGCTGTCCGATTCTAGAAGAACAATTAAGGTAGAAACTTCGAAAATCTTAAAACTCTTTCTGCATGAAAATCTTCATCTTCTTCCCCACTGTCAACTTCTGAACTTCCAAACTCTCTTCCTTCTCTCTAGAAACTCAACCTTTCTCTCTCTAAAATATTAACCAAACCACTGTTCCGATCACCTTCAGATCACTTTTAAAGACTCTTGGAGCTCGTTCCCTACCTTTGAACCGTTTGGTCTCTGTATTACATTCGGTAAGTTCTAAGAACTTCATTTCTGACTTAAAGTTTTCTCTTTTCCAACATGCATGCACCATTAAAGCTTGCATGCACCTGTCGACCATGTTCTCTGAACTTATATTTTTGTGTTTCACTCTAGACTTTGAAACCTTAGAAGAGATAGTCGTTATCAACCTACTGTTGAAGTTTAGCTGGAACTAAGAGGTAAGGGAAGCTTATGAACATTTAAGTTTGATGTTCTGTATAATGCAAATGTGAATAATTCGATGTATGATAATTTATAAAGTATGGTGTTTGAAATGCATGATCTGAATGTTGTTATATGGGTTATGAGAAATAAATCAAATGAAAAAAAACTTAGAGAATGTGAGTTGAGATTGAATATCATTAGGATCATTCATTCTTCCCCTATTTTACCGTCCGGTCTAATTGGACTGTTCGGCCAATTTGTTGTTGAACTTTAGATTGTTTCATTAAGAGTCTCAGTATAAAATATTTACTAAAAGCGATTCATAACTAAATATTTATTCTGGAAAGTGTTTGACATTTGGTTGACACTTAAAATTTTGTAAAAATTATAAACATAACTTCCTTCTCTGTAAATAGCCGTCCGGTTACTTAGTGACCACATTGACTAGTAAAGTTTATTTATTTGACCGATCGGTGTGTTTACTTATATTAATTTTTGGGATAAGTGTTCGGTCATAGACCAGTCTTATAATATGATTATAACATATTTTATTCTTTATCATAACCGGCCGGGTAACTAATAGTAATAGTTAACTTTGTGGTTGATACTTTATTCATTGTCGGTTCAGTATTCAACAAATCATTCTTCTTTTCCAATATCACCTTGATTCTACCGCCCGGTCATTTTTGTTATTCTCGAGTCCTTGATGATTAGTAGTTATCCGTTGCCAGAAATGTCTGTCTAAACCTATCAATGTCCTTTATCTTCTTCTCAAAGATTTCATTAGATTTCGTCCTTATAATATTTAGTGATTTCCTTGTGGTTAATATGGTTATTGACCCGATAGCTTCGTTTATGAGAGTGAAAATAAATAAGAGATTTGACTAAGTAAGAGAATTCCTCGGGTGGAAGGTCTCATGAATTCAAATTTGATTGGTAAAGTATGAATGTGGGAATGACTCCGGTGTCGTCCTTGTTTCCGATATTCCGTGAGGACATTTTCTCAAATAGAGAGAAGTCGGTCATGTGTGGGAATGGCGGGAGGCCCGCGGATATAAGTGAGTATAACCGTTTGAGGGCTAACCTCGGGCGGCAGCTGTTGGAACAGTTATTACACCGCCCGGGTGCTAGGGACGACCGAGCTACACGTTCATACGGTCCGGACAGTGTCGTGTCGATTAATATGATGTATGAGAATGATATGTTGTGTTGATTGATTCTTGTGAAGTATGTTTGTTTGTATATTGAATGGATAAGTTAAATGTACGTAAGCTTACCCTTATTTTTCTTGTTTTGTACATTGTCGTCCGGTATCCGACCGGTCATCTTTTCTTTCTCAAATGCTATGATCATTCTTACGAATGTGAGCAGAAGTCACTTTGGAAGCAGCTTTGGAAGAGCCTTTAACAGACGTGGTACCAGTTGAAGAGCATTTTGAAGAAATCCCCGAGTTTAGTACTGGACCGTCCGGTCTCTAGAGATAGTTTCTTTTGCACTAGTTTATAAACTGTTATGTATAGGTTTTGCTTTTATTTTTGACCGACCGGTCTATACTCGTTTTGTAATCTAAATTGTTAACTCAGTTTTATGCTGTGTTGATTGTATCCGGTCTATATTCAATGTTAATATTAGCATATCCACCTTCCTATTTTTTTATCGAAATTCCTTACTGCTTTCTATATTATATTGTAACTCCTAAATAAATCAATACTTGTATAGTAAAATTATTGGGATGTTACAATTGAAATGTGATTCTTCATTTTTCTCACACAGATGAATCATTGCGTTTTGAATCATTGATGATCTTCAGCTATGGGTCCCACTCCCATAATTATTAGCTTATCAGAGAAAGCAGTCCACATGGACACGCGTCGCATCGCTCACTCTTCGAAAGATCTCAAACGTCAATTTCTTATCTCGCCCTAAATCCTGCAAGGCGCAGACATCGATCTCACAGTAACAGACGCGACTCTTACCACAGGAATATTCCTCCCAGTCTCTCTACAGCAGCATTGCTGACCCTTGGATACATCTGACGGTTGAAGAAAATGTTCTCTCTTTAAAACTGGTATAAAAGGCAGAAATTATTACATACAAATATATTATAAATAGTGTATATTAAATTTTGTTTACATGTTAAAAAACTGTGTTAAGGATATCTAATATATTAAATACATTTTTTTTAACAAAATTCAAAAACTTTTTAATTGAAATCAATCTCCCAACTCAAGAATTAATTAAATCTTTAAATGTATAAATTATAAAAAAATTGATAATGACTAAAACATACATTTTTAATTTGAATAAATAAACAGTACGTGATTAAACATGCAAAAACAATTTGTTTTCATTTTTTTTTCAAATTTTCTGAATAAGAAAATTTATATTGTATTTATAGAATAAACATGTAAAAATATGTATCAGTCCTTTGAAAGATTAATTTACTAAAAAAGCAAGCAACTTAAATTATAAATTTACAATTTAAATTGGATGAGATTAATTTTAAAACCTCAATTCATAAAATTCAATATCTTATAAAACAGAGAAACATCCAACTTTACCAAAAATACACCAAATGCAAATATATTACTAGATGAGAATCTTATGTAACTCTTAATTATAAATATAATTAGTACCGAAAACACATTTTTTTATGATAAAAAAAAATAAAATTATTGTTGTTTTATTTATAAAAATAAATTTAAATAGTTTTTACAATTTTATTTTCAGAATTTTTTTATAATGATTTTTTATTATAAATAATTGGATTAAATATGTTTTTAGTCCCTATACTTTGGGACGATTTTGGTTTTAGTCTATTTTCAAAGTAAGGTACAATTTAGTCCTTCAACTTTAGAAAGTTCTGGTTTTAGTCTTTTTTACCAAATTTTTTTAATTTTATTTGTTGTTTCAAGCACGTTTCATTATAGCATTTGGATTGTTTACACTGTTTGACACATTTTTGCTTCAATGTTAACTGAGAAACGTGTTTGAAACAGCAAATAAAGTTAAAAAAATTTGGTAAAAATGACTAAAACCAGATTTTTCTAAAGTTGAAGGACTAAATTGTACCTTAGTTTGAAAATGGACTAAAACCAAAATCGCCCGAAAGTATAGGGACTAAAAACATATTTAACCCTAAATAATTTTTTTGTTTAATATTGTGTTCGCTTGGAATAGTTTCATTATTCATAATAATTTGTGCAAGTGGATTAGTGAATTTTATGTGATCGATTTAAGGTATCGTCGAACAAAAATGAAGGAAATGATTTGCAAGTTGGTTAATTAATTCTATCTCAACTTAGGAGTGTGTGTTGGAAGTCTCACATTGATGATGAAACCAATTTATAGTATATATGTAGGTGCAAACCTCACTTTACAAGTCAGTTTTTTAGGGTTGAGTCAAGCTTAAAGTCCATCGTCTAACATTAAACAAACCCTTACAACTCCATCCATTATGGTTACAAAATTTGTAGTATGCTATTAGAAATCTAATCAAGAAATGTGGTTGAAGAACTTTGTCACAAGGCTGTATGTTATGGAAGGAATTGAAAGACCACTCAAGTTATACTGTGACAACAAATCAGTTGTATTGTATTCTAACAACAATAGGAGTTCATTTAAGTCAAAAAACATTAACATCAAATTCCTAGTTGTTAAAGAAATGGTAGTGGACAAATTTTCATAGAACACTTATGCCTTGTTCACTTAAAGGGATTTGGGAGTAAGTGATTGAATGAATTTGAAGATAATTTTTGTTGTTGTTTATTTGAGTAGATTTGGAGGTAAGTTAAAATAAATTTGGAAGTACAATTTCTGAGAATTAGTGTATAATTTAATTTATGTGACAGATTAAAAAATTCCATGTTAAGAGATCCTTTTACTAAGGAACTTACATCCAAGGTCTTTCATGAGCATATTACTCATGTAAGTGTTTTAATTTTTAATGAATATTTGGTTGAGTGGAAGTTTGTCACTTTTGTGTGTGTTTGTTCTATGTTTGTTTTAATGTATGCATACATTGTCTTTTGAACATATTTGGTTTAATAAATATATAGTTTATTACTCCGTCATTACACTATGTATATTAAAGGTTATTATATTGATCGATCTCATTGAGATAAAGTAAGGACCAATTAGAACTAGACGTGTAGAGATCACTTTCATTTAATTTTCATGTTACACATTTAATGATGAATTTATGTCATGTCAACATTAGTAATCATTGTGAGGTTTGGTTGTAATTATTGGAATGAAAATTGTTTTAGTTCTACATACAGACATAATCATTGGACGAGATCTTATGCATATGTTCTAAGTATATAATGACAATTTTGAATTCATAAAATGTAATACATTTTGTAAGGATATATAATATATATATATATATATATATATATATATATATATATATATAACAAATTATTAAATGCATTAGGATTATTATATTTTATTAGTGAATTTTATAAAATGATTTAATTAATTAATTGTGGCTAAGGACATAATGTTATGAAATAATTATATTGTAGAGAACATAAATAATATTTTAATTTATTAAGGAGTCAAATTAAAATATTAAAACTTAAAAAAAAAATAATTGATAAATATTACGTAAAAATGTCATGGTCTCATCTACACTCTCATAATTCGTGTTTCTTCTTCTTCATCCTCGTAAGAAAAGTATTTTATAGGAGAAAGATCAAATACCAATCTACATATATCAATCTACATTCTTTATTGATTGTTTACAATGACCAATTTAATTACATTTCTGTCTTCTATTATAAAGAGTAATTACTTATTCATGGAAAAATTTATTGCACATTAATTATTAATTTGTGTTTACATACATAATTTAACATAAAATTGATAAAATAATAATTTTAATTTAAAAATACTTAAAAAGTAAAATTGAAAATAAAATTTTAACACGAGAGAGAGATTTTTTTTTAATAGGATAGATAAACTAATTGGCAACCCTAACATATTTTAAAAATAAAATAATGAAGTTTACTCTTTATCGAGGGACTGAGTTTAATTATTTTCAGTCACATTTAATTGAATTAGTTTCAAATTTTGTTCTGAAATTAAAATAAATTTAATTCAATTTATCTTTTTCATTTCAACTTTCTTTTTAAGAATTGGACTAAGTTAGTTTTAGACATTTGTTCTTCAGCACAATTATTATATGTTACACATCTGCAACACAAAAGGTACCACTCTCCTATCATATCAAATTTTTTTCTTTTCAGGATATGAAAATAATAAATTTTTAATATATAATAATACTCATAAAATATAATTAATAGTATCCGTATATATGTATTATTACTGCTACCTTTTTCAGATTCTTCATTTCTTCCACTCATCCAGCGAAGACAATTGGAGAAAAGCGCGATCCTCGTGAATCCGTTTCGTTGCACTATCCTCGGGTTTAAATCGCCTGCAGCGCGCACACCCTAGTCTCCGTCGCCGGAAAATGGCCACCGACGGAGCTACCTCGGCGGCGGCGGCGGCGGCGAGTAGGAGAAAGCCGTCGTGGAGGGAGAGAGAGAATAACCGAAGAAGAGAACGGAGGAGAAGAGCGATCGCGGCGAAAATATACTCTGGACTTCGAGCTCAGGGGAACTATAACTTGCCAAAGCACTGTGACAACAACGAAGTTCTCAAAGCGCTTTGTGCCGAAGCTGGTTGGTGCGTCGAAGAAGATGGCACTACCTATCGTAAGGTAATAAATTAAGTCAAATCACACTTTCGAACCGTTACGGCGTCACTGGATCTTATTTTTGATTTTGCATTTCGATCAAACCGTGCGTTTAGCTTTCCGTTTATGCTGTGCATTACGCTCAGGAACCAGAAGCGAGACAGTGTAGGCATTGTTCTAGTTAACGTCAAACGAAGATTTCTAACTTAATTATCGGATTTTTTTTTTCTGATCCTTGTTTCTAATGCGTAATTAGATACGTAAATTATAGGTTGTGATAAGTAGCAATTAATCTCAGCCTGTTGATGTACCGAAAATGGAAGTGAACTTTGATATTCGAGACGTGTGTTAACTTGATTGATTTATCTCGTAGGTGGAGTAAATAATCGCAATTGTAAATGGCAAAATGTACATTGTGTAACTACGGAGAATATTAATGGACGATTTCTTGTCAATTACTGAGATTTATCAGAGTATTACTCACTTTAGAGTCTAAATTGCTACCGCGATTATCTGTGATATATATAATATGAATTGGTGGTTATCTCATCAACTACTGAGACTATTGTAGTTGCTTACTTTAGACTCTAAATTGTTTGTGTTAATGTGATTAAATTTTATCGTCACTCACTGGACTCTAAATTGTTTATGTTAAGGTTATTGATTTGAAATGGTAACGTAGTTTTGTGTGTTTTGGGTGAATAGGGTTGCAAGCCACCTCTGGCCAATGGTGTGGGGAACTCAATGAGAAACGTTCCCTTTTGCTCTTCTCAAAGCCCAAGTCCTTTTTCTTCGTCGTACCCCAGTCCAATTCCTTCATACCAAGTGAGTCCTTCTTCCTCCTCTTTCCCAAGCCCCTTTCGGTTAGATGTGGATAAGGATAATGTATCAAACCTCATTCCATACATTCGCAATGCGTCCCTGTCTCTTCCTCCTCTGAGGATATCAAACAGTGCCCCTGTAACGCCGCCTCTTTCATCACCTACGTCAAGAAATCCGAAACCAATTCCTACATGGGAGTCTATTGCCAAAGAATCCATGGCATCCTTTAATTACCCTCTCTTTGCAGCTTCTGCTCCTGCCAGCCCCACTCACCGTCATCTTTACACCCCGGCCACTATTCCAGAATGTGATGAGTCTGATACTTCCACCTGCGAGTCTAACCAGTGGATGAAATTCCAAGCGTTTGGTCCTTCTGCATCTACGTTACCAGCTTCTCCAACTTTCAATCTTGTTAAACCTTTGGTTCCACACGGTGTGCCTGATAATTCAATCCAAGAGATGAGAACGAGTTCAGAAGAGTTTGGGGTACAGGTAAAGCCTTGGGTTGGGGAGAAAATTCATGAAGTGGCATTGGATGATTTGGAACTAACGCTTGGAAGCGGGAAGGTGAGGAGTTAGGCTGCTGACAGAATTGCCTCATCTTGGTGATTTGAAATTGAAGTTTCAAGTTTTGTCAAGTTTCTTGTCTGTCAAAAGCTCACAAGACCAGATTATTTGTTAATGTCGTACATTTAAATTATATTGTTGTTGTTCTTTGTATCAAATAGTTTGTATGTGATTTTTATTTTTACCAACAGGTTTGTAGTGAGCTCAAAGTGAAATAGTAGTCTCTATTGTCTTTCTACCAATTGACCCCCATTGATAACTTAATGAGCCCAAAGCGGCGTGAACTATAATATGGAATTATGTTACTAGTCTCTGGTCATGAAGCCATCTGGCACTGTCGCCTGTTGTTTCCTAGTTGGTGCTGTGTATAACATGTGATGTGTTGTGCAGAAGATGGGGTTTCTTTGAAAAGAAGTATAAGATTTGCTGTTGTATTTCCCTTCTGGTTTGACAATTTGGTATATTTTTTTATGTATTCTAAGTAATTTATCTGTTTCTAACAGCTTCAGTAATGGCTTGTTTTTAGATTGTGATTTATTTTCGGCATAATTCATGGTTGGGTGAGGATGGTTTGGGTCTCAATTTTGTTCCGTTGCTTCCCTACGATAATTCATTGCAGAACCTTGAGGTTGGTCCATATATTTACTTGGCGAATATTTGCATGGCCACAATTTCCTTCAACTACGAACAATTGACGAGGGTCACCAGAAAATGTTCAAGTGATATCTGTTGAGATCATTGATCGTGAATTGGAAATTCTGATGAATCCTCTTTGGCTAGTATCATTTGGAGAACACAGGTTATGGGATATCTGTAATGAAGAACAGAAGATATAGATACTCGCGGTACATACAGAAGTAAGGGAACTTGTGGGAATGTCTTTAAATATTCATTGGTGGTGTTACATGAACAGCCGAAATGAAAAATGATAGAGAAACTGTTTGGAAGGAATACTCCACTTTTATTAAACGAGTAAAAGCCTTTTAAATAGGCTGCACAGAAAACAGAACCAACTCCTAAAACGTAGAAAGGCATAACAACTTAAATCACATACTTAACTATTGCTGTGGAATAGGTCATAACAAAACTGAAAATATTTACAGGTGATACAGGGCTCGTGCCAGTTCATTGATTGTCTATGGTTAACTCTGGCCTGATAACAATTGGTACGTGTTTACTTTCCGGAGTTTGTTAATGTTGAGTGTCTTCTTTGGTTCATATTTTTGGGTGAGAAATTGTTTCCTATGTTTTTAGTTGATTGAACTTCTGCTCCTGATTGCAAGGATAAGGCCCTGTACAAATGACTCTCCTCCGTACCTTCATATGGTGAGGAGCTTCTGGCACCAAGGTACATTAGTTTAAACTTTTACTTCTAATACAACTATGTATTGTACGTGTTATGATATTTATTTATTTATATATGTGGAAGTTTGATCTTCGACAGATTGGCAATCTAATTGCAGATGAAAATTTTATTTATTGTTATATGTCTACATGTCTTGATAATTCTTCTCAAATATCTTGGTAGACGTTTATTTGTATGCCCCTATCACCTTATGATTAGGAATCCTTTTCACTTGACATTTCTAACTTTGTTTCATTCTCCTCCTTTCTCGTAATTTTGAACCATTATTATCTAAAGTTGAGCCACATTTTAAGGAAGTTATCTTTACTTCCATCAAATTATGTTAGTTATAAGGTATGCCAGTTCCTTTTATCAATGGCAAACCTATTGCTGAAATTCTGTGGTATTCCTTAAGAGTACTCTTTACTTCACTCTTTAACTCATTTACTATTAGTCTTATTATTTGATGAAGTGCTCCTCATGTACTATAAATAGAATTTTTTCATATGACGAGATCATAATTGGTCTAATATAATATCTTTATTTAAGATTATATTATTCTAATACAAACATATTTGCCGACATAGAGAATAATTAATAAAAAGTATACCATAAATAAATTCAAAGTGACAATTATCTTAAATCAAATACAAAAATAATTTCTTATATAATAACAAATACTTTTAACATATTGGATAAATATTTCGACCGGTAATCAATTTGCACTAATGTTAATTGGAAATATTATCAAGCTATTGGATAAGCGATCCTTTGAAAAAGAAATCCCTTCTTTGGTTGGTGATGATCTGTGGTCATGTCTGAATTTTCAGCGTCTATTTGTAGCCTTACCTATTGCATGAGTGATGTTAATTTCTTTCTGCTGCCAATACCTTATTTTTAATGAGTGGCTGCATTGGCAGGGAATGGTTCCTCATTTCTGGAAATGTTATCTTTATTGTTACTCGTACTTCTGAACCTGGAAAGAGAAACTTTATGTACATTATTTAAATATTTGTGAATTTTTTCGAATAAAAACATATCCATTAATTTAACATATTTTAAATAGAAAATGATTAATATCATTCCACTAAAATGAAATCTTCATAAAAAGTGAAAATAGATATTTTTAAATAGAACATAGTAAATCATTTAAGAGTAGAAATGATATAATTGAGATTAAATATAAATATTTTATTAATTATTAAACTTATAAATAGAAAAAATTAACTATTCAAATTTTAAATTTTATTTTAGAAAAAATATCATCTTTCTAAAACACTATTTTGGCGGGATTCATGAAGAATAAAGTAATCTTATATTATCCTAATTTGTTTTAAAGTATATTTCTTTTTATTCTTTTTTCAGTTAATTTCGAAAAGTTTTTGCACATGAGAATTAAGGATTTTACATGTGGTCTTTTTAACACAAAATCCAAATTATAAGGGTATGTTTATTTTATTCATGTTTAACTTATGAAAGTAGTAAAATTGGGAGTATAACTTGAACAACAACAACTAAGGAAAACTAGTTAAATTTTTTCAGTAACTTAGATTAGAAGATTTGAACATGAAATTGACATGATCATAATATTTGATTTTATGTAAAATTTGTGCATTGTTTGAATCTTGAATGTTTAGTTATATATTGCATAGTTTAGTAATAAAAAGTTATAATATTTCAATTGAGTCTAATTGGTTTAAATTCTTTTAATCTGGAACAAAATATTCTGTTATGCATTAGAGGAAGAAAATTATCAATTTGAATCAATTAGACCTTTGTTATATTTTGTAGAATTTCGTAATTACGTAAAGGTATTGGACAAGTTATTTAAATAAAATTTCTAGTGATTAAAGTACCATTCCTTCTAAATTGTTAAGTTGAACATTAATAGTATTCTTCTTTAAAGTTTTTTGTTGACAAAAAAATATTTTTGCATATTGCACATGGTCTTTCTTCCTCTTGAACAAATTTATATAAATATTTGAAGTAATTAATTCTTGTAGAACGTCCTTGTACAATATTTTTCTTTGAGAATTACATTTAATGCACTCAATATAGTAATAAATATTTTTTCTTCATTTTCTTAACACTCCAATAATTTAATGTACTTAAGTTCTTTATTGAGTAGTCTGTACTTTTTTATTCATCTTAAACTGAAGTGTTTTATGAAGTACACAGTTTTTTCAAAGATGACAATTGTTTTGCTTAGGGCTTTGATGAAAAAATGTTTAATTTCTATAAGATATCTTCTTATGTGTGATTTGTCATGTGTCTAATGAATATCTTTTAAAGACAAAAGTGGTAGACATGCTCTCTAAATAAAATAAGCATTTATATATTTTCAATTTCGTATAATATTAGCTTAATCCATTATGTTTATCATCTCAATGAATTTGTGCTTTTTCAAATTTAGAATAAGGATTGACAATGTTATATATTCTATCAAGCGAAATACTTACATTTTTATAGTCTGGTATTCATAAAATCATTGTCTTTCAAACAAAAAATAATCATATTTTTATATTTAACTATTTTTGATACATCTTTGAATTTTTATCTAACAATATTTAATTGTATCGTGAAGAAAAAAGTATATTTTAAAAAATTTTAAGAGAAAAATGTTAATTTCTTAAAAAATTTAATTCCTATACCATATACTACCATGTTACATTATAATATGTAAGACATTATAATGGTTTTTAAATTTTCCATGTAATATAATCAAAATTTGTTCAAATGGTTTGAATATGCTAATGGTGTGTGGAATTATGAGGTTCTCCTCACCTATATATTTCTAGTTAATTCCAGCATAGCATAAAAATAAATCATAAATATAATATTATTAAAATAAAAATAAATATTTCTTTTCTTAATTACATCAATCATATTTATTATAAATTTTTAGTTAAATATAATTACCTTCTATCTAAAGGTGAATGAAAAATTCAAATTTTCAAATCAAATTCGTATTATTAAAATAGAGATATTTTTTATTTAAAAATCTAGGTCAAAATGCTTCTACTTCATTTAAAATTATGAAATACTATATTGAATTAAACTTAAAGTAGAATTAGAAAAATTCATGCAAAATTTGGACCGATCTAAATCAAAGTGAAGCAAATTTAATCTATATTGAGATTAAATCAAATTAGCATTAATCTAAGTTAAATTAAATTCTATTTTAAGGTAAATGAGTCCAAATACAAGTCAAACAAAATATACTAAATTCAAAACGATTTAAATGATGATTTTCATTTATTTCAATTATACGATCTTACCAAAAAGGGATTATCTTAAAAGAAAAATCGATTTTTTTTTCTTTTATTGGTTCAATTTAACATTGCTTTTTGTTACTTGTTCTGATCACAGAGGCACTCGAAGTTGTAACAACCGCCACCGCCTATTTCTTCCGAACCGGCGGCGACACCTTCCACAGCTCCGGAATCGATTGTCATGGATTCCGATCCCAAATCTTCTACATCACCAGCGCCAAACCCTAACCCTAGCAAGCTATCACCCTCGAAGGAACAACACCACCGAGACCTATTGAACCACGTCGAAGCCTACCTCGCGAAGCGCGACGGTGTCGACAAGCTCCTCAAGATTTCCCGTTATGCAACCAAGCTCATCCTCGCCTCTTCGCTCCTTCAATCCTCCAATAACCCCGCCCTCTACCACCGCCTCAAATCCTTCGAATCCAGCGTCGGCGTCAGCCGCAAGGCCTTCCGACTCGGCAAATTCGTCCAAGACCTAAACGCTCTCCGAGCCTCCCACCACCACTCCAACCGTCACCTCCTCTTCACCCTCCTCGCCTACGGCGGCGAAGGCTTCTACTACTTCGTTGAGCAGTTCGTCTGGCTGGCGAAATCAGGCCTCATTGATCCCAAACACGCGCGCGCGTTCCAGAAAGTGAGCGCGTGGGCGGAGCTCGTCGGGTACTTCGGGAGCGTGGCGCTCAAACTCACCGATTTAAACATTATTGCTGAGGAGGAATCGTGTTTGGCATCGAGCGTGGAAATCTCGCGCTTGAGAGGGATTGGGTGCGTGGAAGAAGAATCTAGGTTGCGGAAGTTGAGAGAGAAGAAAACGATGAAGAGGCTTTCGGTTGTTCAGGATTTGGCCGATGCGGTTATGGCTTTGGACGATATTTTGGATGGGAATGGACCGTTTTCGAAACCGGTTTTCATGGCTTCCGCAGGGCTTTTGTCTGCGCTCATTAGCACTCACAAGAATTGGGTCTCTTGCTGAATTTCTCACAACTTCTTTTCATTCATAGAAAGTCATGTAGGTATGTATACTGTGCAGATAGAAAAATTGGTGCTTTGTTCTTTGTTACTTTCGCATGCTTATAGTTTTGGATTTGCCAATTAATATCAATTAAATGAATTAAAATGGCCATGATTCTATTTGTTTGTTCTACTTCTTTGTCTTCTTGTGGTTGTGGCAGTTCTGCTGCTTGCTGACTGAATTTGTTTCGTTTGGTGAGGTTTTGATAGAAGAAAAGAGGGTAATGTTTTTGATAGAAGAAACTGTGTTAAGTAGAATTGTGTGTTAGAGTCCATGGTTGAACCAGAAGAGAGAAATGGAGAAAATGTTATATACTGGAAAAAGAAAATTGCATTAGAATGAGTATTGTGAGTGTTCGCATAGGATTAGGAGGCTTGATGAATTTAGACAGTTTGCAGGAAATCTCTAGTATATACATCATTGCCACCATTGTATACACACAAAAAAACTAGGTGAAGTTGCAATATTTGTCCCTTTTCACAAATTGTTTGAAAATGCTTCAGAATTTGGAAGGGTATTTCTCCAGAAAGGTTCTGCTTCATTCTTCCTTATACTGCAAATAGGAGGAAAATTTGATTAATTAAAAAAAAAATTATGTGTGTAACCAAAAAATGAGATTTGCTGAATAAATCTAAAACTATAATATGTCCATGGGTTTAATATAATGTAATAAGACTTGAAAATTATTCAACACTGGCTTTAAGTTCATAAATATTGTCTTCAACTTCATCACTCTTTTGATGGACATTTTGACCATGGCGAAGATTCAAGTATAAAGTATTCAAACTTATTGGAGTTTCATCTTATATTTCATTTAATATATTACCATCCTCGGAAAGATGGGATTGTTGTCATTGAACTCCCACATCTTCTTCTCTACTTCTAGGGTTTTCTTCGTTATTTGTCATGGTTACATTTGCCATGTTGTCATGCATTATTTATATCACATTTAATTTGTTGAAAGATCTCTCATTTAGGAAATTTGACTACCAAAAGAATCTCCCACATACAATTGTCTTACTTTCTAAACACATCGTATTCGGTATACCAAAAGAATACGAGTTATTACAAGACCATAACGCGGAGTATGTCATTGCTTTTTGCATTTTTGCATATGTGCAATGATATGAAGTGATCGATTAATGAAATATTCTTTTTCATGACTCACATGAAGATATCATCTTGCAATACTTGTGTATAGCATGAACATGAACATAATATAATAATTTGTCCTCAAATAGTTAAATTATTTACATTCTTACAAGAAGGATGTCCATGAAGTCCCAATTTGACCATTTCAGCCAAAGTGATATCTCTGTCATCGTTATGGTTTTGAGGAATATATATAAGATCAAACTTTTGTTCCTCCTGTTCCATGTTGGCCACATTGATCCAATTATAAGTTTGATTTTGATTTTTTTTTCTTCAACATTTTTGTCACTAGACCTTCTGTGTCAAGAAGTTTTAAGATTTCTACATAATACTTTTATGAGATCCTCATAATAATTATCTCTCCATGATAAAAATGTATCTAAGGACTGAAAGATCAGATGTAAATGCAAATCCAGTTATAACAAAGAAAGGAAAAATTATTACTTTCGACCGGACAATGAGTCTGTGCTCATAATCATTATAATAATTTTGTTATCTGTTTTTCAGTTATGAATTAAGGAGCATGATGTAACAAATATGGAAGATGAAATGGGCGAGACAGGTTTGCACGAGGGTATAGGTTTTGAGGATGACGAAGACATTACATATAGCCTGTGTCAAAAAATTCAGTCATAGGTACACATATATATAATTTCATTTAATAAACTTAAATGTATATAAAAAAAATAAGAATATCATAACTTTGATTTATAATTTTATCATAAATTATGTAGTTAACTTTTGTTATAACAGTAAATGAAAATACTAACATTGATTTTTATACAATTTTTTAAGGGTTAAATATATTTATAATTTCTAAATTTTAACATAAAATTAAAGTTTATTTCTATTTCAGAATTTGATGCATTATGATTTTCAAATTTTGAAAAAAAAATCAATATAATTATTTTAATTCAATGATTTTAATTTTTCTTTAACGTGTAGCATTTGAATTTGAATTTATTTACATACGTGCTATTTATTTGAAATGTGTTTTAATATTTTAAAATAATTAATAATGTTTGATTAAAATGATTATATTTATTGATTTTTAAAGTTTGAAAATAAAAATTGTATAAATGTATGTAATAATAAGGAATTTTAATTTTAATTTTGTTTATAAATTTAGAAACTACAAAAATATTCAACTCTTTTTAAAATGGTCTGAAATTATGAAAAAAAAAGTGTCTTATGAATTTTTTGTCTTTTTTTTATGATTACACGAATTATTTATGTGAGAATTTTCTTAAAACTCAAAATTATAATTTAATAGCAATAGTTAATGTATATTATTACATAGGTTTAGGGATTATGTACGTCAATCATTCTTTACATTCTTTACATTGTGTTGTTGAAACTTTCTTTATCCTGCCTAAAGAATTAACCAATAATTTTTTTTTTGTCATAATTTCTAAACTAACATGCCAAAAAGCTAGCCATATTACAAAAATATAATAAAACCAATTCATATATTTATTTATTAATATTTATGATACAATTATAAATTAAAGCTGTAATGTTATTATTTTAACTATATTAAATTTAAATTAAGATATATTTAAAGCTTTTAAGAGATAAAGACCTGAAAGGAATGATTTACAAACTCGCCATCTTTTCTATATTGGTTAGATGATGTTCTCTATATCACAATTATTGAAAATGAACAAAAAATATTATGGTGATTACATAAGAAAAGATCCGTTGTCCAATTGAAGGTAATGAATTATTTTTGTTTGTTATGATTTGACTTGAATTTCTTTAACATATTAATTTTCAGTCTTTATACATTTATGTTTTGGATAGGTGAGATTTTGGAAGAGTGTTTTCCATAGATCTTAAAACTTCTTAACAAAGAATATTTAATGACAGAGTGTCCAAGATTGATGATTAAGTCCATGAGATTAACTTAAAATATGTAACATTGAATGCCGCTAAAATTATGAAATCAAAGTTCATATGTAACATCCAAAAAAGATTATATATATATATATATATATATATATATATATATATATATATATATATATATATATATATATATATATATATATATATATATATATATATATATAATAAAATTTAATAAAATAGAACCGTTGATAAGATAAGAAATAAAAAGTTTCGTTAGAGTTATCTATTATAACTATAAATTAAAACTATCAATTATGAAATTAAATCAAAATTGATCAGATAAAAATTATTTAATTTGATTCGTCCTAAGGCCATTATTTTTAGTCTTTCACCATTACCAAAAGGTAAATAATTCATATCACTATTTTTACTATTTTTTGAATTTTGTCACTTTGGTGAGTCACATGATTGCTAGCTGAATTGTCAAAATATTATTTATAATCTTAACCTTGATAAGGTAGAGCTATAAATGTGTTTTGTGTTTTTTGTTTTTCACTTTCAAGAGATTGAGTTTTCCTATATAAGACTTATCAAATCGATAATAACATTATATAACAATGTGACAAATCCTTTTGCATACTTGGCATATTAGTTTTGACATCCTACCTCTTCTCTTGCCCACCTCTTGTGTCTCTGAAATTAGAGTTTTTTTTATCACCTTGGATTCAAATATATTGTCTTTAAACTCCTTCTTGACAGCAAAATTTGTAGATATATTCAGGTTAAGACGACTGAAATTATTGAGTTTATCTAATATGCTTTCAAAGGTTAACAATTGAGTTTGCAATTCAACCCAACTAATGTTAATATGGTCAGACAACTTGACAACCATTGGATTGTAATCAAAATCCAAATCATTTATTGTCTGAATTACTAAATCAAAGTTAGAGATTAGTGAAGCTGCCAACTTTAACTTGTCAAAAAGATTTTTCATCTTGCCAAAATATTGCTCCATCTTCATGTCATTTTTATGTGTGTTGTGAAATTCATATTTCAGATAGATGATTCTGGATCTGGTGTGTACACTAGCAAGACTTTGAGCTTCATCCCAAAGCTGTTTGGATGTTTCACAATGAAGCAATTGAGTTACAATGTCAATTGACATATAATTCATCAACCATACTAAAATGAATTGATTTGGCTTAGTCAATCCTATAGCTAGGATTGAATTTTGTTGTCATGTTCTCTGCAACAATGAATTGGTTTGGACATTCTATTGTCCCTAATATATAGTCATCAAGTTTACATCCTCTAATAAGTTGTAATACTAGATATTTCCATAGTTGATAATTATTTATGTCAAAGATGGTAAAATGTAGATCTTTTTCTAATGGACAATGGGTGACGTGATGATTGTTATTATGGATAAAGAATGATTTACTTGAAAGTTTTGATACCAAAATAGAGAATGATATTATAATTTGCATCAATAATGTATTGTTTAAATATAGATATTAATGTACAATCAAGATCTTATAATTATGACAATATAAACAAATATTTTCCTTAAGGATGC
Source organism: Vigna mungo (assembly GCA_036885675.1). Lineage (NCBI taxonomy): Eukaryota > Viridiplantae > Streptophyta > Magnoliopsida > Fabales > Fabaceae > Vigna > Vigna mungo. The sequence continues at coordinate 43,262,456 of CP144690.1, forward strand.
TGATGAATAATTACATAAATTACCACAAAAAAATTAACATTGTAAATCTCCAAAATCAAAAGTCATATAATATTTAATTTTGTCTATTTCTCCTTTCAAGCTAATGTTAACAACTTTTATATTTTTAACTATTATTTAAGTATCCGAATTAGTCTGCTTATCAATGTTTTTTTTATGAATAAAAGACTAACTTATATAGAAAAATACAAATAGAATTTATTCAACATATTTAAAATAAGAGTTTAGCAAATGATAGTAGAATTAATAATGTGATAACCAAAAATTATTTGGAACGGTTAAACAATATATTCATTGTATAATACTTTGTTTCCTATATTTGATTTACTTTCTAAAAAAATTAAAACGAGATATTATATTGAGAGATAAAAAAGGATTGTTTTTTCTTTTCATGAATATGAAATTAGAAAAATATGTTGTCTATATTTGATTTACTTTCTAAAAAAACTAACTTTATCAGCTGACAGGTTTTTTTTAAAAAAGGTAAGGTTTTCTATTATTGATTTTCAACTAACTTCTCCACAAAAAGACATTCTCCTGAGATTGGTGAAAAACAAAACTTTCCAAAATTAAAATAGAATTTTACTAAAAAAGGGAAATTTTACTTATATTATTTATAATAAAAATGAATTATATTGATAAAATAAAACTTTACTTTTAAAGAACTAATATAAATATTTTTCACCCAGCAAAGAAGATTTAGTTATTATTAAGATTCGCAATAATTTTAAGCAATCACTATAATTGGGTATCAAATATATTTTCTGGAATTACATTTTTTATATTTAGCTTACCTTTTAAAATAAGTATTTCGTAAAAATAGTTTTTAACCAAATTTCCTGTAAAAACATTTTCGAAAGTGAGAATTAGCTCTCCCAAATTATAAAATTTATTGTTCCAACTAAATATTTATTATGACAGTAAAATTAAATTTTTGATAAAAAAAATACCTTTTTATATCTATCAAATGTATGTAAACATTTTTAAAATATTTTTACTAATTAATAAAGTATTTTTTTCTGTTTCTGCCCTTATCTCTGTTTGATGAGATAACAAGATAAATTAATAATATATTTAGAAGCCGTGGAAAATTCGAGATTCCTGAAATTGTGACAAATTTCGATATTCTTCTTCTTCTTGCTCTCGAAGGTCTTCATCTTGTTGCAGCTATTGCAGGTTCTTCTTCTCCCATTCTTCAAAGGTTACGGAAAGAAACCCTAAGGCTCCCTCGTGGCACGTGTCTAAATTCATTCAACCTTTTACGGTTAGGGTTTTTCTTCCCTCCAATTTTGAATTTCTTCAGTTCTCTTTTACTTTTCGATTTTTTTTTTAGTTTTAATTACGAGCGTGATTGTTTTCTTCAAAGAATGATTTGTTGGGTTTTGAGTTTAATTGTGGAATAATGTAACCCAGGTGTCTGAATTATTGAAGGGTCGTTGAAGGTATTTGTTTGCGTGCTTTGTTGAAAGGGGATTAGGTGTTAATGTTTTTGGAGCTATGAGATTGTATTGTTTAGCTTGTTGTGGTGGTGGTAACCCTCTTGTTGTGTTTGGTGAACCTTGATCATTGGGTTGGTGAAGAATAAAATGCCATCTAATTACTTATCGAGGCTTGGAGCTTCAATTCAGAGATCGGTTGTGGGGAAAGAAAGGGGAATACTGGACTCCGCTGAAATTCTGATTGGGCAAGGAAAGCTGTGGTTTGGTAGTTCCAAGTTCTTTCATTCTGTGCATAGTTCATATTGTGTGGAACTTAGCCTGCTCGTGCGCCCTGGCGTTGCCTTAGCTTCCAGCTCTGAATTGGTTGGAAAAAAAAGAACTTTGTCTGTGGTTGACACACTGTCTCGGACATTTTCGGTTCCGTCTGTGTCGGGGCCGTCGTTTCAGGTCTGTGGATACCACATTGGTTCTGCCCTTGCCGGCCCTGATCAGTTTTCTAGTGGTGGAACTGGATTTCGTATTAAGGCAATGGCTGCTCACTTGCCCGGGGTAGTGGTTGGTGAATCTTATGTAGACAACCCGAGTTTGAAGGGTGTTCGCCGATCAGTGTCAACCAAGAGGATTGGTAGTATATGTTTAAACACGAATTTGAGGAATGGTGGAAAAGTGAGCATGAGTTTGAAAAAGCATCAGCGGCCAGATAACAGTGCGATTTATGGATATTTTATTTATAATGCTGCCAAGACCTTGTATAATTCTCACCCTTACATGCAGTCAGGATCTGGAGCTTTCCATAGCTTGTCAAACTCGTGTTACTCAGTTGGGCCTGCTCATGACGTACCTTTTGACACTTCTGTCCGTGAGGAACAGTCAAGCAGTTCCGCAGATTCATCTGAACAGTATGTTATTCTCTCTTATTTATTTTACTCCATATGATATTTTGGTCAAGTGATTTTGACACCATGGTGATATCACTATACAGGAAAAAACTCGTAAATTTGATTGGTGTTTGCCTTTTGGATCAACTGACTTGTATAAACTATATAATAAAAAATTTGGAAGCTATATTTGGTGGTTAAAAGTATATTTTTAATGTGCAATCTTATGGCTTATATTACATGATTCGAGATGTTGACTGCAGGAAAACTCCTTCAGGGAAGACCCTTAAGTTAGTATCAGGATCATGCTACTTGCCTCATCCTGATAAAGAAGAAACCGGTGGAGAAGATGCTCATTTTATATGTTCTGAGGAACAAGCAATAGGGGTGGCAGATGGTGTTGGTGGATGGGCAGATCTTGGTGTTAATGCTGGATATTACTCTCGTGAGCTAATGTCCAAATCAGTTGAAGCTATTCAGGAGGAGCCCAAAGGTTCAATTGATCCAGCTAGGGTGCTGGAAAAAGCACACTCAAGTACAAAAGCTAAGGGTTCCTCTACCGCATGCATCATTGCACTTACTGATCAGGTTAACTTCTCCTTTATGCTCTTCTGTTTGGAATATTACAGCAGCTTATGCACCATAACTTTGACATATATTACTGTAGTACTGAATTTCACTTCCTTAGTTTTTGCTTCCTTTTTCGTTGATATTTTGAGTATCTTTATTCTACTATCCGATGTTCTTCCGGTGATTAATTTAACCCTTTCAGCTTATTTTCTTCATTCCACAGCATTCATTTGTGGAAAACCCATATAGAGTCCTGGTAAACGATTCTGCAACATATTGGCTTTCCAAAATAATTTTCACTGTTCTGGTAACTTGATTATGTGGAGACGTTTCAAAGCAATAATCTTAGATCTTTATAGATCTTGTGACCTAGTGCATTTTAACATTCGTAGTGAATTATGATGCAAAAGTTCCAGTTTACATAGCCAAGTGCTGTCTTAAATAACTTGTGGTAAAAGTAGTCCTCAGTGTTCTTGTAATAGTTAAAAATCACTTTTAAAGGGCTTTTTATTTGTTTGTAAGTTGTGACAGTTAATTTTCTGAAATATAATTTTGTTAGCATTAGCATTGGATACATCTAAGCATAAGATTACATAATATGAAGCTCCATGGTCGGGATTGTTGAGTAATTTACTACGGTAGCATACTAGCATTAGGGGTAGACTACTTCAAATAGGGTGAAATATTATGAGTTGTTACATTTTGGAAAGAAAATAGAACTGGACATAAAATGGTGCATTTTGGTTAAAGGGTGGAACAAGAAAGAATAAAGCAGCACACACTCCACTCCATTCTATTTGCATACCAAACATTGCCTAGTAATTTCCAAACGATGTCCTTACCGAACTTTGACTCTTTTTTTCCTGCTTTTTCTTCATTTTATATTTTTACTTGAGGGCTTGTGATTTTTCTTGTTTACAAATATTTTATTCTAATTTGTAAGTAAATAATTTTGCTATCTTATTATATAATTCTGAAAGAGTTGTTTTGGTTACATTCTTAACATATATTCATTATCGCGTGTTTCTTGCCCAGGGCCTTAATGCTATCAATTTAGGAGACAGTGGGTTTATGGTAGTCCGAGATGGGTGCACCGTATTCCGATCCCCAGTGCAGCAACATGATTTCAATTTCACCTATCAGCTGGAATGTGGTAGGAATGGTGATTTACCTAGTTCTGGTCAGGTATTTTCCTCCAGATTCTGACAGTTCCATTCAATTTATTGTTGTGGAGTCAAGCTTATTATGTATGCCAATTTTGTTAAATAGCCATTATAGGGGTTCTGTAACTACATTTCGTAGTAGAATTTCCCAGATATGCAAATGTGACTCGGTGCACTATTGCATCCACTATAGTTGCAGCATTCGTCCTGCATCCTCCTGCTGCGGTTTCAACTATAGTCTTACTTCCACTATATGCCCATGATGCTGTCAGCTATACGGCATAGCTAATTATTGGCTTTCTGCCATATTTTGCAATCTCCAACTGGTTGCACCAATATTCGCAGTTTATGTTTCATGAATCAATATTCGGCTGCTGATATAATTGTTAGTGTGCTGGCTTGTATTTGAAGTCTCAGTTCTTTGCTTCTGGGAGAGACTGCGTGTTTCTTCTATAGAACTGTTTACTGCATGATTTTCTACCCTATTTTGTCTCGCTTATGCACTATGGTATTCTTTTTCCTGCCGATATACCTGTCTCTACATTAAGAATTCAACCGTGAACTAGTAGTCAAACTTGGTTTTGGATTATTCTTGATGATGATTGGAGAATAAACTCATTCAATTTTTTGTGAGGGTTGATTTTCTGCATCTAAGTTTTTTCTACTAGTAGGATGCTTAGATGGTTTGCTTTGTTTATGTTAGGTTTTTACCATTCCTGTTGCACCTGGCGATGTCATAGTTGCTGGTACAGATGGGCTGTTTGATAACTTGTACAATAATGAGATTACGGCAGTGGTGGTTCACGCCATGAGAGCGGGATTAAGTCCTCAAGTTACAGCCCAGAAGATAGCTGCATTGGCACGTCAACGGGCACTTGATAAAGACAGACAGACTCCTTTCTCAACCGCTGCTCAAGATGCTGGTTTCCGTTACTACGGTGGCAAGCTTGATGATACCACAGTTGTAGTTTCATACGTTACCGGCTCAGCAGACGCATAATCCCGTTTTGTTGTGCCCTCTGTATATAATCACTTTTGTAACGGTTGTGACATGTTTTTAAGTTAACATTTTTAGGTCACAGTCGTCCTTGTTATGCTTGGTTTGTTAGTCCAGTTAGGGAAGAAATGTATTTGTTCGAGGTGGAGGTGTTAAGTACCGAGTCTATTGGCTTCTATGAGGTTAATTTTTGCTGTCAATGTTGTGAACATAGCAAATAATGGAGTCTTATCTCATAGTTCCCTATCACGAATTAGGGTTACATTTTTGTTGATTTTGATAGTGTTGTCATTTACTATTTCTGCTATTTTATTTGTACTAAACAATGTGCAAGCAGAAAAATGCATATTCGATAAGCATTTCATCAAGTCTTAAGTAGAATGTTTCACTTCATTTCTTTTCAGAAACAAGGTTTTCAGTAGTGTTACTTGTTGCTTCTGATCATAATCTTATATATACACGTTCCATAAATCAACTTGTACATCACACCATCTCAACCTAGACTTGTCTGAAACATTTCTTCAAATCCTTTAACACCCCAAAGCTTTTTATGGTCAAGCTACATTATATTATTCTGCTAATTATATATGTATAAAAAGAACATTTCAAGCCACGAGATTTTCACGTACAGAGTAAAATGAAATAATCAACTAAAAGTTGTTGTTTTGACAAAAATATCGTGCATGTGAATTTCCAATAATCCCTATAACTCTAAACAATAGAAGTATTCAGTGAAGGATCTCTTGAATTCCAACACTAACACAAAAATATATATAAAAGTAAGAAAATAATATTTTACACATATATTGGGTGTTACTAAAACCAACAATATTCGAAAAACTGAACAGATAATTGTTTCTTTATATGTATAAATTGAAGCCATGTTGAAGAGTTTGAAGTTTGAGAGAATATGGTTAGTTATAAGAGTGTTCCTCCCTGCACCTCCGTGATCTCGTCCTGCACCTCCTATTTTTCTTTTAATTGTGAGTGTATCCTTACTCCTACTTCTGTCCTATTTATTGGGTTTATAAAAAGTTAACCGCAACTCACAAAAAAAACCCTACACCCCTTTCTTCATTCTCCTCTTTACCAGTCTTTTTGTCCACCCCTTCAACCTATGCAGCTCTGTTGCGTTTGAGTGGAGTAGTTGGGTATCAGTTGTTCGTTCTTTTCTTAGATCGTGTTTTAAGTTTTTCTGGCGTCTATTTTTCCTCTCGTAGATCTTGTGTGAGAATCATGTTTTGTGATCTGTGGTTGCACCTCTGTTGTATTAAAAAGTGTGTTTGCGTGTTTACATGAAGCGAATGGGATGCGGGAAGGGTTAACCGCAAATCGCACTGCAGTTAACGACAGTCGCAGTACGAAGTGCGGATGGGTTTTGGGATGCCGCATATGAAACTGCAAATGGTAATGCGGTTAAACTCTGCCGCAGTACGAACGACAAATGGGTTTTGGGGTGCTGTCGAAGCGCAAATGGACGTCTATGCAGTACGAACGAACGGCGGATGTAGTCGTGTCGCAGCTGGATCAGCGGCAGAAAACAACCGTCGATGGAGCTGCAGTTGGTAAAATTTTGGGGGTGCAGACCTTCGTTCTCCGCATATCACAATGCGGCTTGAATAAAACGCAGTTCGAACTGCGGTGTAAGGCAAACGCATATCAGAATGCGTTTTGAGTTTTCAATGTTTATGAAGTTTTTTTCAAGTTGTTATTTTTCTAATTTTAGTTTGTTTCTTAATTTTACTTAATTTTTTTAAGTTTATAAAATTTTATATATTATTTATTATTAATGTAATTTAGATCAAGTATTAATTATGAATTTAGATTAAATATTTTTTAATTTATTGAATTAAATAATTTTTATTATTATTAAACTATATTTTCGTAAATTGGTTTATTTGTTTCTTAAATATTTTTTATATTATTTTTTATGTATATAATTTTAGTTAATTTTTTTATGAATTTAGAAATTTTTTTAAATTATTTATTAATTAAATAATTATTATTATTCCTATACATAAATTTTATTTTGTTAAATATTATATTCTTTTATTTGTATTTATTTAAGTATTATAATTAGTGATACTTTTGTTATTATATTTCTTTTTTTAATATATTATTATTAATTTTAAAATTTTTTATTTCTTTTTATTTGTTTCAATAGTTGTTAATAGATTTTTTTAGTTGTTTTGTCTCTTTAAAACCGCAACTCAAGCAGCAGTTTGGCTCTGCCGTAGCTTGATGTGCGGCAAAATAAAAAATGTACTAACGTGGGGAACTCTCCTTCTTCCTCTCGTTCTTTTTTTTTGTTCTTCCTCTATGGTTTATGTTTAAAGTCCAAAGCAGCAGCAAATAACACCACAAGAGGTGGGGGTGTAGAGTTTATTCATTAATTATAATTTGACTTTATTAAATGAATGAAGGATAATAAGGTAAATTTGGAGGTGCAGGAAAAAAAGGGGAGGTGTAGGGAACAACACTCTAGTTATAATAATGACATAGATGATGACATCAATAAGAAATGAAAGTGTGATGGATCACATTAATAAGATTTGAAAGTGTCAAAGTCAGAGAAACAAATACTTAACACTTCTTCTCCACTCTCTGCCAGCTGCCATAGCTCCTTCAACCTTGTGAGTTCAAATCTGAATTTATTTTCGTCCCGTTTAGGGTTTCGAATTGGATCTGATAGAGAGACGCAGCATGGTGGGTCGGAGAGACGCATTGCTCACCAGAGATAAAGCCCAATCATCCGTCGAATCTCGAATCGTCGCCGCCGTCGTCGTCGGCGTTCTCATCGGCTGCGTCTTCGCCTTCTTGTCTCCCAATGGCCTCTTCACCGCCGCTCCCACAACTCTCATTCGCCACCCCAAGGTTTTCATTCATCTTCCTCTTTCTCTTTTTTTATCTCTTCATTTTTCTTACAAGTCAATGGCTATTTTGTTACCGGAATTTGGACATGCTGTTATGTTAGTCCTTGAACTGAAGGAAATTAGCAATGGTGATCAAATTAGTTCAAAATTCAAATGATCTAGTGTCACTAAATTTATAGTATTAACATGTATTTAGAGGATTAAAATCACAGTACGTAATGAAATTTTGAAATTTGCTAGACATTTCAGGGACTTGTTTATAACATATTTTGAATTTCGGAAGTTAATATGACATGACATGACATGACCTACCAGTTCCAGTGACTAAAGTGATCCTTTACACTTTGCAGGGTTAGGAGTGATGTTATATGGTTCAAATTTATTCTTGATTAAATCACCCACTCAGCTCTCAATTTACAATCCTTTTTTTAGTTTAGATTCTGTGCTCTTGCACTGGGAACTAATCACTCTTGGACTTTTAAAGTAATTACTGGGGTGAAACATCTTTCGAGTTCCTGAAAACTAAGTGTTATGATATTGGTCTCTAAAATAAGGAAATTCTAACAAGGTTCCAAAAAGTATAATTTACCAAACATATTTTTAAGCGATAAAGTGTTAAAAATGTTGGGGCTTATTACATTGTTAGGATAGGTTATAATCAATGACTCTGATGCCATGTGAACTTTTATGTTTAACTCAACTTTATAAAACCAATTTGTAAGGAAAAGTTTGTATCAGCTTGTATACAATAAATTGATTTTGTCTTTTATCTACAATTAAAGTGGAACTTTCAAGAGACACTAATATAAGAATACTTAACAATTTTTCAAGGACTAAAAAATGGTATTTTACTGTAATAGTTAACAACCTTATCATGCATGACAATTTATAATTGATTAATTAGTGTATACACCGTTTTGATAATTAGTCGTCTTAGTTATTAGTATCAATGATCTCTCAATTGAATTCTTAACTTTGGTAACTGTATTATGTTTGCTCTTCACTTTCGTTGTGCATCATTCAATTTGGTCCCTTCTTTATGCTACATCTACCAATTTGATTCCCAGTACTTGATTTTGTTGTGCTTCAGTTTTGGTGTCTCTAACACAAGGGGCCAAATGGATGTGCGGTTATCAAATTCAAGAAGAACTAAATTGATTGGTTTTGTATAGTTGGCGACCAAATTCACTGGTTGTATTAGTTTTAGAGACTAGATTGAACAATAGTTTTAAAAGTCTGATTAAATTTCCTTATTTATAATATCTGGAATTAAGTTAACCTGTCCATGTAATTTTGGTGTATTACTCATTTATTCTCGTAATACTACTAAGTAAAGGAAACATTAATAACAAACTAAATGCAATTAATGTCTTAAAATATATCAAATAGAACGCTTACTATGTAGAAGGATGTGTATGAAGAATATTGATTGTTACTGTTGATTTTAGACGGTTTCATCTGCGTGCGAATCTCCAGAGCAAGTTAATGCGCTTAAAGTTGATATTCTATCAGCAAAAGAGAAAAATTCCGAGCTGAAGAAGCAGGTGAAGGATCTTATGGAGAAGCTGCGTTTGGCTGAGCAAGGAAAGGGCCATGCACAGGAACAATTTCTTGTTCTTGGTGAAAGACACAAGGCTGGGCCCTTTGGAACCGTCAAGGCTCTCAGAACCAATCCACCCGTCATTCCTGATGAATCTGTGAACCCCAGATTAGCCAAAATCTTGGGGGAAGTTGCTATTTATAAAGAGATAATCGTTGCCCTTGCTAACTCTAATGTGAAGGAGATGTTGCAGCTATGGTTCACCAACATCAAGAAGGCTGGCATTCCTAATTATTTGGTTGTTGCCTTAGATGATAACATTGAAGAGTTCTGCAAATCCAATGATGTTCCTGTGTATAGAAGAGATCCTGATCAAGGTGTTGATGCAGTCGGGAAGATTGGTGGTAACCATGCTGTTTCGGGATTGAAATTTCGTGTTTTGAGAGAATTTCTGCAACTGGGTTACAGTGTTCTCCTCTCGGATGTTGACATTGTGTACTTGCAGAACCCGTTTGATTATCTCTATAGGGATTCAGATGTGGAATCTATGTCTGATGGTCACAATAACATGACAGCTTACGGGTATAATGATGTCTTTGATGAACCCTCAATGGGTTGGGCTCGGTACGCTCATACCATGAGAATATGGGTTTATAACTCTGGTTTCTTTTACATAAGGCCAACTATTCCTTCAATTGAGCTCTTGGATCGTGTTGCTAACCGGCTATCCAATGACCCAAAAGCGTGGGATCAGGCTGTTTTCAACGAGGAGCTCTTTTTCCCTTCTCATCCTGGTTACGAAGGACTTCATGCTGCAAAAAGGACGATGGATATGTACCTTTTTATGAACAGTAAGGTTCTCTTTAAGACTGTCAGAAAAGATGCTAAACTCAAGAAGCTGAAGCCTGTGATTATACATGTTAATTACCATCCAAACAAGTTTGAGAGGATGAAGGCAATAGTTGAATTCTATGCCAATGGGAAGCAGGATGCGCTGGACCATTTCCCAGATGGTTCCGATTGATAGGAACATGAGAATGAACATATTTCTAATACGGAGAAGGATTTGTATGTTCGAATTGATGTGATACAGAGGCAACCATTGCAATTCACCTCCCAGGATCAGTTCTATCTCAATTTACTTTCTGTTAAGTTTTACAATTTGTTGCTTTTGATAATTAAACAGGTTTTTGTGTACCTTACGCTCTTCTCTTTGTATATATTTCTTATCTCTAATGCGTTAAAATTCAACTTGTCTGCTATGAACATGGCCGTTTCGTTCTTGTTGTTTAATGCAAAAAAATTAACATTTTGTATTACAGTGTTATGGATATGAAATTGCATGAGATGGCTGCTAGTGATTGTTGTCGAGATCTTTAAACTCGGAGTACCTTTATATTGATTTCTGAATTAACCTGGAAAACGTGCAACCAGTTGGAAGGGGAAATAATATGCTTGATCTTGTGTAATTGTTATGTGTTTTGGCGATTCTTGAATTTCTTTTTAAGATTAAACATATAATTTAGGGTTTACTGTCTGTGAGTTTGATCTGTTTTCTTAACGTTAAGGATATATATATATACATATGTAAATTCTTATTAAATAAACCTTTATATTATAAAGTTATCATTTCAGTTTTGTCGTCATACAATGGTTAAGTCTTCTTAATTTGACCTTTTTTTTATGGATATCACATTTTTACTATAGTTATTTTATGTCTAACAGTATTATGAATTGGCCTTTTCTTTTGCCACAGTTTCATGTCTCTCGGAATTTTGTCATTTTCAATGTATCTGTTCCTTCTAGTCAATATTTTCCTGACTTCACATGGCAGGTTACTTTGTTTATTTGGTGGATCACATGACAGCCATGCAGAAGAAATGAGTTTTGGGATAGGCTGAAAACATTTTTGTGTGAGAATAATACAACCTGTCACCTACGCCAAAGTTTTTGGTTTCTTCTTTGGGTTACTGTCTTATCTGGGATTGGAAATGCTGCGATGAGCCATTCCACAACCAATAAAATATTCGAGGAAGAACAGAGAGGTATTTCTTTAGTATTTCCTTCACTTTTACGTTTTAGCAATTTTACCTTTTTTTTTTCTTTTTTGTAAAAAGTCACTGTCCAAAATAACTAAACATTAGTCTTCTTTTACCTGTTTATCTTTATTCCATCATGTTTAGTTACTCCACACATTACCATACCAGTAAGTTTTTCTCTTCTCTAATATTCATATATCAACAACTTAATACATATTAAAGAATATTTGAAAAAAAAAAGTGTTAGAAAAACTACTTATAATTTATGATTAGAAATAGAGAGAATGAAAAATTCAGCACGTGATTAGGTAGAGTATGGGTCATCAGTGTCACTTTCCTTCATTTCCCCTTTAGAATTTTCTTCTTCTTTTGGCACATTCGTTCATATGCTTTTGTGACTTCGCCATCTATGATCATTGCCTGTAAAAGAAATGCCCTTGTCCCTTCGTGTCTAAGATCTCATTCCTCTGCATGAGAAAGAGCTGTTTTGGGAGGTGTAAAACTCAAACTTATAAGATATTGAGGTCAACATTAAAATTGTGTTAAATTAAAAATACTAAAATTAGAAAGATTTTTTTTTTCATAAGACTCAAAATTATTTTAATCATAAATTTTAAGTGAACGGGAAATTGAATCTATCAATAGGAGTTGGATAGTCATTTTTAATTTATTTTACAATTTATAGTTTTAAAAAAACTTTTCTTCTTTGGTATTCTCTCAACAATAAAATAAACAAATATTTGAACTAATTCTTTTATGATATCAAAGTTTTCTATGAGATGAAAATGTATAAGTCTTATTTTAAACTTGATTTTGATACATATAATCACTTTTGATTTTTTAAAAGTTGGATATATACATTTTTGTCTTTTAACTTTGACCAAAAATTACGCAAAAATTGAAATTCGTCATTGTTTTAATATAGTTTAATTTTAAAATTTTAAAAATTAATAGATATAGTTATTGTAACCTAGTTGTATTATATTTTTTTATGTGTCAACTAACATTTCATGCATTCGCTATTTGATATGTTTCAACTCAAATGTTAATATAGAATATCATTTAATAAAAAAAATAACAAATTAAGATGATTATATTTATTTATTTTTAAAGTTTAGGTCCAAAACACAGATGAATTTCAATTTTATGTTTAAATTTAGATATCACAAATGCATTTAACTTTTTAAAGGTTTGTTTCATTCAATTAAATTGTTAGAAGAGATTATCTAGTGGTAGTGGTTTTTATGTAAAACACTCTTTAAAATAGGTAGAAAAAACTAAGTTTGATGTGATAGTTGTTTCGATGTATAGCTTACATGAACTTTAAAATAAGTAAATCATATATTGAGATTGTTGGATTGCAATGGTTTAAATTTTATAATATGCATAAGAATATTACTTTTGATGAGATTAGAAAGCGTAGAGTCTTAATAATGAGATGTATAAAATAGTGTATGCATGATATACATATGTCTTATGGTGAATCGTAGTTGGATAGTTTGATGTACATGTATATATATTGACATATATGTATATATGGTTTGATCCTAGATAATTGGGGTGTGGTAGAAGATATAGTGGAGGACGGAAGATTGGTAGTAAGAAGGGAAACAAAGTCATTTGGAAAGGAAAAAGAGAACAAAGAAGGAAAGACACACCTTTTATATATATATATATATATATATATATATATATATATATATATATATATATATATATATATATATATATATATATATATATATATATATATATATATATATATATATATATATATATATATATATATATATATATATATATATATATTCATGTGACATAACTACTCTTTAACCTCGTTTGTTACATCAATAATTTTTTTTATGTATAGTCATAATTACTATATCAATTCATTAATAAAAATTTAAGGAAAAAAATGATTCAAAGTTTGAGATATAAAAAAAATATAATTTTTCGTTAAAAGTTTAGAGATTAAAAATTATATTTAACCTAAAATAATATTAGATAATACATTTTCATTCATTTATTATGCAAATCAATACACACTTTCTTTATTTCTCATATTTCTCCAAGTACAGTCTTTTATTCTCTTAATTAAAAGCATAATAAAAATTGAAAAAAAAAAAACTCTATTAAATTGAATCCTCTAAATTATATCACACATGTATAATGATGAATGATGGTACAATATTTTACTTACATTAGTTTGTCCTTTCATAATTACTTATATATTAACCGCGATGATCATACTGGTATAAAAATGTATTTTTACATGTTTTTATTGTAAGTGAAAGTCAGATGAGTTGCTAGCTATATTATACTGAGAAATTGATGTTGTATATTTTTTGAGTACTTTTGACTCCTAGTGCTGCATAACTATATATATGTATATGCTACGCTTATAAATATATATATATATAATTAGTCATGGTTATTTGTCTTTTGTTTGTGAAGAAAGAGACGTTATAGAGTCTTGAATTTGCATTTAATTTGATTGTCTTGTAATTGGGTTTTAATGGCGATGTTCAGTTTTTTGTCTTTTGACTTTGTTTGAATGACTGAAAGAATTTAGGTGAAGAATAAGGTGGCAACTGTCTTTTGAATGAATGGAATCTTATCTTTGAAATCTAAATAGGAAATTCACTGTCTCAAGTGCCAACCAATAATAGAAAGTGATGAATTATTCACAGTTTTTCTTTCATTTCATTTATTTAAATTGTCTTTCTTTCTTTTCCTTAAGCACATAATTATTTTGAAGGAAAATAATAAGAATTGGAAGTGTAGTTATTGGATAATGATATTTAGACAATATTTTTTTTTATAACATTTGAATATAATCTATATGTCATTATATTATTGGTTTATAGTAGTATTTATAAATATTATTATTGATTGTGAAGTAATTTTGAATCAATAATATAATTGGTTTATAGTAGTATTTATAAATATTATTATTGATTGTGAAGTAATTTTGAATCAATAATATAATAACACGTAAATGATGTGTAAATGGTATAAAAATAAGTTGATTAAGTATCATTATCATGTGGTTATAGGGTATTAGTTTTGAAGTGTTGTCGTTGGTTGAAAGAGCAAAAGGTCCTACAACTGTTGATGTTTCTAGGTTTTGGTTCTGACTAATGTCATGTCTGCAATCATCCCACGTGCTCTCTCTCAGTCCTGCCATTTCTGTCACCCTAAACCCATGCTTCTTTCACTTCTCCATGTTCATTCTTCGTGGAACATAATTTTTTTTTTTTTTTTTTATCATTCAACTAAATAATCTTACTTTTCAAGCTCCTATTTTGGAATAAAGGATTTTTTTTTTTTTTGGAAAGAGTAAGATAGGAAGACACATTCATATTTATTTGTTATTTGACACAGATAATAAGTGTAAATGAATGTAATAAATTATGTGTATTAAAATATTATTTTTCTTTTGAAAACTTATTTTGGATTTGAGAATAATTTTTTAATTTTTATTTTACTTATAAAGTTATATATAATCTTACTTTTCCATGCCCCTAGCTAAGTCTCTTCACATGTCAATCTTAAGACATTTTCTTCTCATCAATAATAACCTCATTTTTAGATATTTTTGAGAGTACCATAAATTTACATAACCTTGTTTTGTAGATAATTATCTATGAAAACAATTATTTTTTTTATCAAAATACTAAAATAAATCATATAACATACAATGATTTTAACTTTATTAATGAATTTAAAATTATAACATTTTATATTTAAAAAATAAGGAATAATTTTAAATACGATTTATAAACATTATTTATGTTTGACATAGTCAAACATTTTTTTAATAAAAAAACTATGAGCATTTCACAAGAAAATAGTGTTAATTATTGTATTTATTTTATTATTATAGAGTTTCTTCCGAGTAGTTTTTATTGAAAGATATTGAATATGTTAACATCTTTTCTCTCTTTAAGACTTTGAAATTATAACCACTTAATTATATTTGTGACTTCTAATCACTCACATCAACCCAAATTGAAAACTATACTTTTTAAATACAAAAGAGAGATGCAAACAGGAGAGGAGACTTTATGATAGTTAGAATTCATTTGCTTACAACAATATTTTGTATTACTTTATAAAATATTTAAACGGTCCTCGTATTTGTTCATCAATCTTAAGTGGGTCATTTTTTTTATTTCGGTTTCAATTGGGTTTATATATTTACAAAATGTTTCAATTGAGTACAAATATTTAAAAATTTAAGTCAATTTTATCCTAACAATTAAGTTTTCACATACGGTGTTAAATTGAATTAAAGTTTATTTTTTTTTATTTTGATGGTGTGGCATTGTGCATGAAATTAATCAAATCCACGTGGTGATGGTGTTTCTTCTTCCCTCCAGCCACTGATCACCTTTCACCTCTTCCTCCTCCGCCCAAGCTACTTCCCTCCCACTCCCATCCTTAAACCCTCCCCTCGCCTTCTATAGATCCATCTCTTACGCTTTCTTCGTCGCCTACTATAAAATGATTATGTTCTTCACTAATAAATAGAATCACCACTATCTTTTTACTCTCACATTGAATAAAATACATTAAAAAAAATACTTTTATTAATAAAAATGAATATAAAATAGAAAAACAATGTAAGATAAGAGGATAAACCTCTAGTTGTTTTCAAAATGAAAAGAAGATCGAGGCTCACAGTGACAATATAACGACATATTTCACGTTATTTACAAAAAAAGAAAGAAGGAAATTAAAAGAGTAATAACATTATCTATGTTAAAGTTCGAGGAAAAAAAGCAAAATAACTCTTGTAACAAAAAATGTGATGCAGCGATACAAATGAAAAAACTTTCATAAAAATGTAATTTTAACTTTAATAAATTAATATGTCTAGATTATTTAAGAAACTGAAACCTATAATTATAAAAAAAAATCAAAAACATTACTACATTTTGAAAACCTTGTGTTTTTCGCCAAAACTTTAGTGATTAAAAAGATATTCATCCTGCAATTCAGCACAAATCTTTCTGCACAAATAGGTTCAAATAAACATGTGATTATGTTTGATTTATCGATTCCGAAACGGCATAAACAGTGTTTCATCCTTGAACATAAACATAAGTGATTTTGAAAATTTTTTGCATGAGATTCTTAAGGTTGTTCAACCTTTTTCATGGCTACCAATAATGAATGTGACAGTGGCATGAAGGGAAGAGAAGTGGTTCCTTTGCATTATGATTAGTATGCAGCACTTAATGAAGAGAAGATTATGGTTATATGATAAAGTTTTTAGGCATAATTTTCGTTGGCTATCATTAATGCAACCGACGAATATTTTGGTAGTGATGAGGTGTTGATGCATATATACACATAAAGCAATATTAATGTTTTGTGGAATTATCAACTTTAATTAAAACCACACTTGCATTCATTGGACCTTTAAGTAATGTTCATTTTTTAGGGTTTTTGAACAGCTGCCAACACGAGAATCAGACTCAAATACTCAAAAGAAAAATAATCAATTCAGAGAAAAAGAAAGAAAGAGTGATGATGCCCGTGGAATCTAAGGTATGGAGTAATTACATACAAAACTGCTTTATCGGGAAAATTAAGAGAAAAGAAAAAAAAACAGATAATAATTAAGTTTTAATCTTTTTGTAAACCTATGTACTTTTTAATAAAATTTTATTATTTTTTCTATTTAGTGGATATTAAAAAAATTAATTGAGTTTCTCTTGTTTAAGTTTTTCGTTATTTTGATGATATAACTTTTATTTTGTTTTGTTATCTTACTTTCTTGTTTTTATTTATTGAAAAAATGTGAGATTTAATTAATTGTTTTTTATCACAAAATTTTATATTTTCAGAGACAGAAAAAAAGTAAAATGTCGAGAAAAAATAAACACAATTTTTTTATATTAATTGTAAATATAGTTAAGAATATAAAAAAAAGATAATGATATTTTTTTTTACAATATTTGAACATTGATTACGTGTCAATCTGTGATTGATAAAAAATTACTCCAGTCAATAATAATAATCATAAACATTAATGTGAAATAATTTTTGACCAATCACATATTAACACGTAATCAATGTTCAAATGTTGTCAAAAAAGTGTTGTCTAAATATCATTATCCTAAAAAAAATGGTAAATAGATTGTAATAACACAATTTGTAATGATTTGTGATAATATTATTGAGTAAATAATCAATTTGTCCGAGATGCAAATTAGTAATTAATTATCTGGTTTCGAAATTATACAACTTTTATCGAGTTGGTCTTTAAATATTATAACTTAATAATAAAATAATTTCAAAAAACTTAACCAAAAGACATAATTTTTACAGTGTTTATATATGTAAGAAAAATAAATAAAATTTCCATTCATAAAAGTTATATTGACTGAACATTTTCTTTATTTCTTCCAAAGCGTCATATTTTAAAATATCTACATTTTTATTTAACTACTTTTTTTGAAAAATTCAAAGAATTATTAATTACTATTTTATTCTTTATATTTTATCCTTCAATAATATTTAATTATTTTATACATGTAATATTATGATGGAGAAGTAAAATATAAAATATATATTTTATTAGTGTAAACAATTATTATATAATATATATAATAATTAGACACTGATTGGCAAATCCTATGTGGCACTATTGGCATGCGTTGTTTGTGGTGTTCGCACGAACATTTCATAAAATTATATATACATATATATATATATTGTTTTCGTATAAATTATTTTAATTTACCATAAAAATAAAAATGCTTGCGTTTTCGCATCGCTGTAAGAACAACACACTAAAAAAGTTTTACAACATATTTTTTTTTATTACTATGGCATATAATAAATATTAAGTAAGAGAAAGACAGACACAAAAAGGTATTATTTTTACAAAATGTCTTTTAAAAAGTTTGGTATGGATAAAATTTCTTTAAATGACAAATATTATATACAATAAAGTTATTTATTTGAATAATTAACAGAATTATATAGTGAGGGTGGTGATTAAATTGAAAGAGTTGATTCCTAATTGATGAAAGTAATTAATTAGTGAAATTACATTAATTTGAAGTAATAAGAAAATGTCTGAAGGAGAATGAATGTATAAAGCTTTAAATTTGTTTTCCACAATGATTTGCAGTTGCTAACGCTATAAACAATTTTTGTTCACTCCTTTGCAACTCTCAATCTCAGTTTTCATTTCATCGTTTTGTGATTCTCTTTCTCTCTCTCCGTAATGGCGGCACGCTTTCAATCTGCGGCTGTAAGTTTTTTTTTTTTTTTTTTTTTTATTCTCTTTCTCTCTCTATAAACACTGAAGAATTTGTAATGATACTATTAGGCTCTTGTTTTTGAGGCCACTGTTCTTGCTTCTGCTGCATTAGCAATCTGGGACCATTTTTTTTTTTCAGTACCTTCTCCAACCAAAGTTCAAAAACCTTTTTTTTTTTTTAAGGAAGCCATTGTTGTTTTATAGTCTTGCTTGTGGTAGATCTGAAGCTGTGAGGCCAAACTCTCTTCTTTCATTTCCTTCCTGTGCTTAAATTGCAAGTCTGGAATAGTTTATGCTCTGCTCGATTTGGTTGCTTTCGACAGTTTTCTGGAATTGAAACACTTGCAAGCTTTTTTTTTTTTCTTTTTTCCAGTTTTCAATCTGTATTTGCTGTTGTGATTTGGTGCGATTTGGTGCTCGTTCTGCTAAGTTTCTCATTTCTAATTCTTTTTCATTGTATGTTCGTGCCCAGAGGATATTTGCACCGAAAATTAAGAATTTCTTTTTGGCTTTTTCCATCTGGGAAGTCTATGCAAGATCTTCTAAACCATTGAAGGGGCAAAACTGAAAGTGCCATTGTCGTTTCAAGTTATCATATCTTGGATAAGTTTGTTGAATTTTTCCTTTTGCTATAATTTGACAACATGGTTTGAATTTTAGTTTACTAACAAGAGAGAGAGAGGGGTTAGCTTGGTTGACTTGTAAGACTGATAGGTGAAGTTAAATTGTATGCTAAATTTGTTCTGCAATCAACTAAATTTCTTCAGTTGAATTTTCTGTACCATCTGGTGAGAAGGAAACTTGTGCTTATTAATTTATTGAATAAAAGTCGGTGTTAAATTATGAGGAAAGGAATTGGTTGTATGCATTTAGTGTGAATTTTCATGTTGAGATGGAAGCTAGTAGTTGTAACCTTAGCATCTTTGATAATGTAATGTATCTCCAAAGACACTGTAAATGTTTGGTGGATTCAGGTACCATGCTGTTGTTCCCAATAGGGAAAGATGAAATTGAAGTCTAAGAAAGGATGGAAGTCCGTTGTGGCTGTTCATTTGAAAGGAAAATCATCAACCCGTTTTTCTTTATTTCGCAAAGTGAATTCAGGTGGCTATGGACAAGGGAAAACACCAGTTTATCTGAATGTGTATGACTTGACACCCATGAATGGTTATGTGTACTGGGCTGGTCTTGGTATCTATCACTCTGGTGTAGAAGGTGCTTTGATTTTGAATTTTGATTCTGAAATGTATTATTTCTAGATTTCTTCCGTCTTGGTTTGTCTCTAAATGTAGGTAAAGAGTTATATTATCTGATAAATTTGACTTACCTGCACTTTACAGTTCATGGTGTAGAATATGCATTTGGAGCTCATGACTATCCAACAAGTGGTGTTTTTGAGGTTGAGCCTCGACAATGCCCTGGCTTCAAATTCAGGAAGTCAATACTCATAGGAACCACAGCTTTGGATTCTACTCGTGTCAGGGAGTTCATGGAACGACAGTCAGCAAACTACAATGGCGACACATATCACTTAATTGTTAAGAATTGCAACCACTTCTGCAAAGACATCTGTTACAAGCTGACTGGGAAATCCATTCCAACATGGGTAAATCGATTGGCCAGGCTAGGTATTTTCTGCTCTACTTATTTCATTCGGATGCTACTTCACTTTAAAGTGTATTATGTGATTGTGTGTTGTTGTTGATTGATTGTGATAGGTTCAATTTGCAATTGCATACTTCCTGAAGCACTGAGGATTTCTGGTGTGGGGCATGATCCTAATTATGAGGCTGAAGACAGTGAAAAGAGAAGGCTTCGAAGTGGCTTGAACTGCTTGTCCTCAATCTCCATGCGTCAGAAGCACCTCTCCACTTCTTCACTGTTTCTACAGTCACCATTAAGAGGCTGCTTGTCATCGTCATGGCCCTCCTGGGAATTGAGAAAATCCTTGAAGGAACGATAACTCAAACTTTGAGAATTCTATCAATCTTGGTTATGTTAGTCTTCTGTAAGTAGTATTTCTGTTTCATTTTCTTTTCCTGTCTTTTCCCATAAACCTCTCCTGTTTTTTTATTAATGGTGATGTTACTACATCCGCCATTCATATGTTCATTCTCTCAATTTGAAACTAAGAACGATCCTTTCCAAGATGCCCCTGAAACTTATACTCTCTTTTTTTTAATTTATTTATACATTACCATGTAATGTGCACCACAAGTTCAAGATCATTTGAAAAACACGTGTGCATATTTTGAATTCAATAGATTAACATAAATCCTCAATAAATAAGAAATTATCGTTATTTTAATATAACCACTGTAAGTGAACGAGATAAGGTGTTTGTGGTTTAATTATAGTAAAAAAAATAAATTATATTTTTACAGACTGCTTTGTCATGATTTTACAGATTTTAGTATACGCAATGCGCCATGCAGTTTTTCCAAACGAGATATATGGAATAAAAGGGAACATTTGAACAACGTAGTGCAACATTTTACATATTTACAATGAAATTTAAACGTATGAAAAAATCAATGTAAATATTTTTACATATTTACGATCTTCTCTGCAGCCCTAATTCCTGTAGCCCAGTACTGGATTTCCTAAACTATCTTTTCCTTCTTTAGCACAATACAACCATAACACTGACCATGATGAAGCCATGTTAGCATTGGGAAAACAAACCTGTAGGAACATAAAACAAATAATTAAGATCCAAGTTGCATAGCCTTTCTAAAAGAGTATCCCTCACGTGTTACTAAATTTTAATAAAATTAAGTGATCTAACAGGATGATTCTCAAGAAAAATAACTTGGACATTGTTCTGATTCTATGCACTAGGGTGTAAATTTTCCTTTTTTGCAATCTGATCTACCCTTTATATACACCCCACTGTATTTCACAGGAACAGGAAAATGATTGTCTCATTCACGCTAATACCTCTTTACTCTTTCTGATATATTTTACAATTCTACATTTATGTTAATTTTCTTAAGAGTCAATGTTTGAAAGAGAAGTCATAAAATTATTAAAAACTATAGACTTGTAAAAGTAGTAGTACCCCCCACTACCAAAGCAAACGCTATATTCACAATCATAGCTTGAATGCACTATAAACATTAACTCTTGCATTGACGCTTCAGAAGCAGTTCACTCACGCTGCTGACCTTTCATTATTTACAATCAAGTTACAAAAGAACATATTAGCATTGAAAATATAAATACCCCTCAAATTCATTTGCAGATACTCAAAATATGTTTTTGTTTGGATGAAAAAAGAAAACACGAATAATATTAATTTTCTTCAGTCTGGCTAAAAATTATGAAAACAAAATAATCATTTATAGAAACAAAAAATCAAATTTTTCTTTCCTTCTATTTTTCATGGATTAAAATTTAAGAGTTTTTCCCTTTTCCTTTCCCCCTCATTTTTCTCCACTCTAGCAAACATAGGGTAAGTGTCAATGAGACTACTGACCTAGTGGAAATAAATAACATTTGAGATTGCGGCCATGAAATTATCAATTGTTGATGCAAAACACTATTTACCGTTGAGGGCTGCATGATACATTCGTTTTTCAGCTAGCCCAATATCTGAAAGTATCAAACTTCCCTGCAAGCAAAAACATATAAACAATATGAATCTCGTAGCTCCCGATTAAACAGTACAAAATCCATTATACTCCCCTTCTATCTATAAGTAACCACTGCATAGTGAATACATAACATTGAGTGAAGTAAATTTGCAGGAATGGATTTGGAAATAAAGAATGCAAAGAGGAATGGAGATTTTTGTTTTAATCAACTGGTGAAGTGAAAATTAAAAGGAACATAAATAGATATTATACTTAACTGCTATAATTTAATCTGTATCAAAAAGTTGGTGCCCCTACCAAAATAACTACTATCATTCAATCTTGTATACATTTTTCAAAACAAGATGTACCAAAGTATTCCTACTTTACAACATTATTACACTACAAGTACTCAAAATATCAGGTAATACAACTGATAATAACATTTCATTCGCTGTGTTCCAAGCCCTGTTTACACGCACTGCTTTATTCACTCATTTTCAATAATGAACTCACCCCCAACAATGTATAAAGAGGTCACACAAACAAATGTCAAACAAAAAAAAAACGGATCACTCAATCATCATGTACAAACTATGGTTTCTAAGAATTGGAACGCAAGATCAACATGATAAAAACTTTCAATTTTGATGAAGTAACCAAAATCGTTTTCTAAAGAATGATTGAGCGGCATTAGAATGAAATACTCCATTGGTGTCAATTTAATAGTTTAAATATGCACACACAAATAGACTCAACAGTGCATGTGAAGGGTGGTGATTGAAAGAGTCATATGAGCCAGAGAAGTGAGGTATAAGGCAATATAGTTGGTGGGTTCTGTTTCAACCGTCACGACTCACTCATAGATTATTCACGGCAGGAGGGGAAAGAGGACTGAGGAAGGTGTGTATTTTGTTAGGGAAAATGATTATGAGCAGAGAAGGCTATGGGAAATCCGGCAGTCAATGAGAAAGGAATTGGGTCATTTGGGCATGAAGGATATAAGACCCGTCAAAGACCATGCAGTGTCTACCATCTTCATCTTTTCTTTTCATTTATGTTATCATGTTTCTGTTTCCGTGAATGACAAAGGTCTTCCTCTGTTGTAAGGAGTTAATCTCAAAGAAATTCAAATTATATCTCTCAAACGAATTTGGATTCTCAGTTACATAAACATCGATTCCATCTATAGAATAGAATAAAATCCTGTTAGGATGTAGTTTTTCATATTATGCATTTAAATTATTTTAAGGGAGTTAGATACCTCGCTTGCCATCAACCTTCTAACATTATTAGCATATAGTTTGGGATCATCCTGCTCCTGCTGCGAGGGATAGTAAGTAGGTAACTGAATCACCTCCATATAATTTACAAACTGACAGAGAATAAAAATCGCATGACGTACCTGCCAAGAACATATGTATATCAAACTTTTAAGAATGCAAGATAGAGATAGGGGAATCATTCAAAAATAAATAACCGGCTAGATTCAATGAAAGACATTATTAGCTCAGTATTAGGAATGTGAAGAAAACTTTTATTTTAAAAGAAAAAATGATTGCAGACAAGAACATTTTGTTTTTCCTAGTCGGTTAGCACATCTTTGAAGTTTAAAAAGCACAAGAGCCGGTCTCTCTAATGGTCCTGAATGAACTAATTATATTACATAAGTAGAAAACAATTTAAACAAAAAATTTAGTGAAAACAGTAAACTCTAAGAATATTCAAATGCTTACGCCAGATATGGATTCCCAGGCAGGGCTAAATCTCTGGTAAGGATAAGTTAAAATTACAGGAAGTACTGGTGCTTTCGCTAAAAAACCGCCAGTCTTGAACGGAAGGAGAAATTCCCCATTTGTGGTTGTACCTTCTGCAGAATATACAATACAATTAATTAAATGATTATAAGTACATACAAAGACATGTATGAACAATTAAGATTGTCCTGGTCAATTGTAATAGTTACTGATAAACTCAAACTTATGATATACAAGGAATTATACATTGAGTGAAAAGTTTAATATTGTCTAGTAGAATATAACATACGAAACTGACAAAATATTAAAATTAATAAAAGTATACCACTAAAGAAATGTAAGGTATATATAGATATAAAGAGCTATATTTTAATATAAAAAAATGAGAGATAAATGGTCTTTAGGTTCAACAAAGAAAGAAGTTAAATGTTGAAAACATGGCCAAAACACTTTTGAACATTAATTAACATAAACTTCCACCTACATTAACAGGGTTAGAACATGGATGCCACATTCAATTGATTATGTATGTGTGTGACCGGAGAAATTATTGTCAATATTGTCAATAAAGCAATATACAAGACCCATAATGACAATAAGTTTCAAGCAAAAGTGACATTTGTAACTAACAAGTTCAACAGAGGATCATTTTTAACCCTCCACCCTCCTGACCAAAAAAGGAAAACATAAAATTAAGATGATAACCTGGGAATAACATCATTGTTGGAGCAGATGGATTTTGGTGAGCTTCCCGAATTCTCTCAGTGACAACAGCTGTACAGCAAGAAAGGTCAAAGTTCAATTTTACCAAACATTTAACAGACCTAAATATGTCATAGTTGCAACACTAGAATTTATATTTAAACAAAGCATTAAGAACTAAGATCCCCGTTTGACCTGTTAATCACATGAATACGCAGAATCGGAAGACAATTGGGACACCCCTACACAAGCCAAACGGCCAGAATATATCCAGAAGCCTAGAAAGGAATTCAAAAGCTACACCAAGCAACTAATTAAAATTAAGTATAATAAAAAATTACTTAATTATGATATACTGTTAGTATACAAGAATTATGATGTCATTAAACCCATATATGACGTCGCCTAAAAAAGAATGAAGAAAGTTTTTTATATATAAATGAAACCTTACACATTAATACGATTTAGAACTTTATCGTGTATAATCAGTATGAAGTGTTTTACTTGATCAAATCAAGTCCTAAGTGTTCTACAGCAGAAAAGGAACACCTTTACAGCATCTGAATTTTTAAACAGCACAATGATTATTCTTTCACATTCCTGGAACACCAAATAGTGAAATAATTTAATTTCAACATTTAAAAAATAACTATTTGTCTTCACATGTTTTAATTTAAAAATAATTTAATGAAGGATTGAGACAAACAGGAAAGTTAGGTAACAAACTTCAAGCCTCGCCGGTTTTCTACGGCAGGGATGTTCATACGAATTTAAACAGGTCCCATTTTTCATCTCACCAATTTCAGGAACTTGCTATCTTCCCATACGAATATCAGCTTATCTACCCAAATTACTTCCAGTCATCATACATTTTCAAAACCATCTGTTAACAGGTTCATCCTTTTGGCTAAGATAGAGTTCTAACACATGATATATTCAAGATAATCCAGTTGGAGGTTCTTCAATCAAAATTCATCAAAATCTCTGAGCAAGTATAGACCCAAAAGTACAAAATTCAAGATCAAATACCTCAAAAAATACGGAAGAACCAAAATATTGGAAAAAATATTTTCTTCAATAATTTAAAAATTCAAAATCAGATGATTCAACGCAATTTTCATGTCATACAGTATCAAGTGAAGAATCACACAAAGATGGGATTTACTTCATTAAAATTGCATACATTTTAATAATTATAAAAAAGTACATACACACCTGAAACACCCTTAAAGTCCGATGACTTTGATTCCCGTTGAACCAGGACGCAACCAAGGCACTTACTGTTACAACTCGCACAACATACAATCATATGTAAGCACAGGATTCTGAAAAGTCTACTTATGAAAAAGGGATACTGAATATTTAAGCAGATAAAATGTAACATTATCTGTCACTGAGAAAAATAAAGAGGGAAGCACCCCAGGATCTAAAGATGAAGAAATTGATACATGACACGAACCTGATGAGACCAAGAAGAGGAAGTTTAGCCACTGATCTCTTCATCGATGAGATCCAAGATTGAAATAAATGATTTGAAATTTAGAAAAGAAACGTCAGTTACAAAACTATATGGCAACAATGAAACATGCGCTTAAGATAACTGGAAGGGAAGAAGGACATGCCACATCACAAACCTTGGCAACAAAACTCGGGAACGAGGCATACATGTGATACAAAATATCCAAATATGACACATGATTAGATATTATAACACCGGGTCTTGTGTCTTCAGACTGAGCATTGTTTTCCTTCGTACATTAAAAAAGATAGAAGAAACAAAGTAAGTAGAAAGAATTCACAAACGGAGAAACAGCTTCTCGTTAGTTACATTAATTGGAAACAAAAAGGTATAGAAAATCAGATAATGCACAACTTCCAATCCAGGTATGGTGTGTTCGAATGAGGGCTTGAAAAATTAGTACTCATTGATTTTGATTAAAATTGTTTTTGAAGTGAAGAAATTAAATTAGTGTTCTGGATGTTTTTATTTTAAAAGAAAGTTACTAGTAAATTTCAGTATAAAGCTTTCTATTCAATACAAAAAACTATCCAAGTTTGTTTCAACTGGATCTAGAATCAATTTCACAATCTGAAACCAAACATGTGAACATTGTTATCTAAAATTACGCTGAAAAATGATCTTAGAAAATTAACATGAATCCAACATGCACTTCGTTCCTGTTTGAAACAATTATGAGTATGTGCACTGACACAAGAAACCACATCAAAATGTTAAAAAAAGAACGTGGAAGTTAAGCTTTTTTTCTTCAATCTGAACAAAGTTCGACATAACTGACGTTTATTTCAACCAGACAAAAACTTGCTTCTCAGTATTGTGAATTGGAAAATTTGTTTCTCGATCAACAAGTTTCAAACTGCAATCCAAACACTTCTCTAGACGTGCATCATGCGGGGATATAGATGTGCATCCAAACGGGCTATTGATAAAGTATATCCACCTTTTTAATTGATAGTAACGAGATACAAGAAAACGAGTAACATCACGTATGCAGTTATCATCAATCTATATCTGGAAAGAGATTATCAAAGCAGAACAGTTTTGCTGCGATTTAGCAAGCACCTGCTCGTTGGTGGTGGTAGAATTTTCAACGGGAGCCGGTGGAATCCGATACGTGTGTGTTATCCAATAAAACCCGAACACAAAGAGCATGAGCCTGGAGAGGGCTCTTCCACTCTGCACAATGACGATCCTCCTCCACCCTACAATGTGCGCGTAATCCTCCTGATGCTCCTCCACGCGATTCGGGACAGAGCCCATCGTGCAAACCCTACAAATAAAGTAATAGAGCAACAGGATGGTGGTTACCGCCACCACCCTCACCGGAACCAGCGTCACAAACGCCACACCCAGCAGCACCTTCTCCCGCGTCGGTAACTCACCGCGTCCCATGGAACCGTAAACATCGTGCCGCACGAAAGCAGCGAATTTTTTCTCGAGATCGCCGGAGGAGTCGGCGGCGGAAGGCTTGAGGAGAGGACGCCCGTCATTGTTCGGGTCGGGTTGTTTCGGCGGTTTCGGATTGAGGTCTTGGAGTTCGGACTCCATTGATGAGAGTTGGAACGTTAATCATGTGAACGGTTTTCCATCTGATTTTTGGATTTTTTGGGAGAAAGGAAATGGAAATCGTTTTCTTCTTGTGCAGAAACCGGAGAAGATGAAGGCTTCAAGAAGAAAAGAAATAAGTTTTTTCTTTTTTTCTCTTTATTGTTCGAAAACCAAAAGAAGAATGAATGACAATTGTGAGCCAATAATTTAAATAAATAAATATTAATATCAAATAACAGTTTTTAAAACTACTACAATAAAAATAACCGTTTTCACATGAAAAAAAACAGTTATTAAAACATATATCTCAATAATGTTGATTATTATTATTTTACTTTTTATTTTAATTTAAAAATGTAATGTAAAAATATTTTTCTCAGTTATAATTTGTTTCGAGTAAGCATGTGCTGGTATTCTTGTAATAACATTTTAGATTTAAAAGTGAGATAACTTGTTTTCAATAATTTTTTGACAATAAATTATGCGTCATTATTTTATTGATTTGAATATTTGATACAAACTAATTATAAATTATCACACAAATGATTATAAAGAAATTATAAAAAAAAAGTTGTTAAAGAAACATTTCTCTTAAAAGTTATATGACAGAAAGAAACATGATTGAAAAAAAAATTATTAATGAAATTTACTTGATAAACATTAATTATTAAAATGATAATAAATATTTTGAATATATGGTTTGATAAATAAAAAAAAAATGTAAGTATGAGTGTAATCTTACATTACATAAAAAAGAAAAAAATAAAATATTACATAAAAGTGAAAGACTTATTAATCCATTAATTTAAAGTTTTAGTTACATTGCACAATGAAATTAGAAAGTTGTAAATAAATTGTGATATGTCATTTCACATGAATAAGCATTTTCATAGTTTCCTAAAGATAATTTGCATGCCATATTGAGGTGTCATAGTCATCAACAACATTGGAGCATGAGCATACGAAGGTGATACAACAAAAGAAAACCTCTGCAACACCATGGCAAGTACAATTTTCATTTCAAACACAGCCAGATTTTGCCCTACACAATATTTAGGACCTAATCCAAAGGGAAAATATGGAGCTAAATGCTTCCTAGGCTCTGCAAATCTCATAGGATTGAATTGAAGAGCATCTTCTCCCCAAAACTCAGTATCATGATGAGCTGAAGTGATAGACAAATAGAGTTGTGTACCAGCTGGAATATCAATCTTCCCCAACTTAACTTTTCTACTTGCTTCCCTCACCAATGCCCCTGGATTAGGGTACAGTCTTAGTGTTTCTTGAAGTATCAAGTTAACCTATTCAGCCAAAAAATCAACCAATATCACTATTTTAAGAGGTCATACCCTTTAAACATGTTTGTTGTTCAAAATTAAAAGACTTCAAGATCAGTTTTTTTTATTTTGACAACTTTTTTTAACAATTGTTTGACAATAGAACACGTGTCATCATTTTATTGATCTATTTAAATTTATGTTTAAAAAAATATTTGAAACAGACCAATTACTAATGTCACGTATTGTCAAAAAGTTGTTAAAAAAACTTTTTCTAATTTTAATCGACAATGAAAATGGATTAGGTATAGACTTACAAGTTTGAGTTCACTTAATGTTTCTGAAGTTGGGAAAGAATTAGGTCCAAGAACACTCAGCACCTCTTCACGTGCCTTGCTTTGCCATTCTTGATTTAACCCTAAAAGGAAAAGTGCCCAACTTAATGAAGTGGCACTTGTTTCCTTTCCAGCCATGTAAAAATTCTTGCAATCATCAACTATTTCATCCAACCTTAATTTATGTGTCTCATTGTTGATGAATTTGTGAGAAGACATCAACAAAGAAAGCAAGTTTTCTGAATCATGTTCTGCTTTTAGATTCTCCTCAATCAGTACCTTAATTGCTTCATATGTTTTTTTCTCTAACCTCTTTCTTTCTCTGTTCTTCTTAGTTGGTAGAAACCTGCATGCATAAATTAGTATTATTGTTATTAAGGAACACAATCACAAAAGGTTGTGTTTTTCATATATATGTACCTGAATCCAGGAATATAAACACTTCTGATGGCTAGACAGACCAAATGATAATGTTCTTCTAGTAACTCAAAAATCTCTTTCCCTTCTTCGTAGTTACTTCCAAAAGCAACTTTGGATATAATATCAGATGTAAGATCATGCAGATCTTTACACACTTCAATCTCAAATTCATCACTACCTTTGTTATTATCTTCCCACTTGTAAAACATTGTTTTTGTGCAATCAGTGATTTGCGGAACCCATAACTGCATAAATATATACACAAATCTAACTTAGTCAAATAACTTAAGAATTTTAATATGTGAAATAAACAACAAATATTATTGTAATAGATTCTAACATAACTTGGATACTATATTAAAAAATGAATTTTAAACCTAATTCAATTTCATAAAATTAAAAAATGAATTTTAAATCTAATTCAATTTCATAAAATTAGCTTGTAAAGTAAAATTTATATATGTTAAATTAATCTTATATTTAGTCTATATGAAACTTCCAATAATTGTCAACCAAAATCTTGAAAGACTATAAATTTGTAAATTTTTTCCTTATATAATACTATTTATATTTTTTTCTTTCTTTTTAAAGAAGATAATTTTTTGAATTTAGACTCGTATTTGAATTTTAGATAAAAAAATATCATTATACAAAATAATATTATGATAATAAAAATGTAATTAAGCTAAACTAATGATACAATAATTGAAAGGATTACCTTAACACGTTCTATTTTAAAAGCCTGGTTAGCGATTGCTCTATGCACAGCCCATTTCTCTCCTTTCAACACCAGAATCCCTTGTCCAAAGAACTGTTTCACCGACGGGTTCGGATCTATCCTCTCAAACCATTCACCCGTTTTCAAAAGAATCTCCTTGAGCATATCCGGGTCGGATAGTACCAGTTTGGGCTTCGACCCGTGCCAGTACAAAACAGTTTTCCCATACACGCGTGACCACCTGTGATAAAATGGACACACGCGCTCCAAGATGTCGTGGCACAAAGCCATTGGCTTGGATTGAACCTCCCTGTACATGCGGTGGATCTCATCTGTGTTCCCTTTGATCAGACGGTAGGGAGGTCCCGTGATGCCTTGCAGACGAAAGTGACGTACAATGATCCATGGAACCCAAATGACAGAATATGCAACTCTTACTACAAAGACTATAAGAAGAAGAAGAACGAAAACAAGTAGAAGATGATGCATGATTAGGGTTGCAAGCTAGATTAATGAGGATTGATTTAAGGTTGTTTATATATAAAACAAGACATGAGAAGAAGCATGTTTGTGTCTATGTTTTTTATTATGGCTGCATCTTGCATTGGTATGATTAGCCCCATATATGAAATCTTGAACTCTTGTGAAACCAAGTAATTATTGGTTTGCTTTCAATAATTTAATAAGAAAAATAAGAGTTAAGGTACATGTCACATGAAATACGACGTAGATTAATGGAAAGTAGTAAGGATAAGGGATGATGATGTAACCACTGACGTTTCAGTCCAACTTTGTAGTAAAAACTAGTTTAAAATTTGTTAAGAAAGTATTGATATTCTTTTAAATTTTATTGATTTGAATTATCTGTTACATGAAAAAACATTTTTATCTATACCATTATACACAAACAATTTGTTTTTTCAATATATGTATTACTTTTTCAACTTTACTATTTAAGAAATTATTACATAATTCAAAATAGTTTGATTTTAATTAATTTTCATATGACATATATAATTTACATTCTTCACTTTATGATATTACATATGGTTAAAAGCTAATCTACAACTTCAGATATTTTCAGGTAACAATTGTCATGGTTTCTGATCTCTTGTTTTCAATTGGTCACAAACTTCTGCAGTCATGTTTTCTACTTCATTTATAACATGAAAGAATGAAATCTATAATGTTTATTTGATCAATTGATACACCTTAATTCATTCTACTAGAACACTTTCTACAATGAGTTGGAGCAAAATAATTTTTTTATCTTTTTTTAGTATTTTTATCAGTATTATCAAAAAGGTTATCCGATTCGATTAATTAATTATTTAGTAAACCAATCTAATCCGACTAGTTTGAAAATAAATCCAACAAATTTAAACAAGGTGAAACCAACTTCTGATATCCAATGTTTAAGCAACCTGTGTCTTAAAATAGTCTTGGGACTTGCATGGACTTCTCAAGAAATGTAGAACTCAGAATAAGTGGAGTCCAGATTTTCTGGTAGATTTTTTGTGTTGTCCTCCGTTAAACATTAAAAATACGTTGATATTTATATGTTAAAATTTCTTTTTAACATATATGAAAACATCAAAATCAGACATAACAGAGAAACAACACAGAAAAACCCAACACAGAGAATCCAAATTCGAATATGTTGAAGTAAAAAAGACGAGCAAGTTTCTCAATATAATTTATTTCCCTCTTTTGTGCAACAACTTGAAAGTTAAAAAGGCAGAAAACCAAATAGCAAAGTGATGCTGAAGGATATGATAAGATGTAAAACTAAGGTAGGGAAAATTGAAACTGGTTAGAAAAAAGCTCATGCAATTAACTCTGCCACTCAACTGCGCTCATTTACAACTTGGTTTGATACAAACATGCCATCTCTTCTCTTGGGAAAACCCGGAGGATCCATGGTGGTGGCCCTATATTTCAGCTCAGAGGCTCCACGAAAATCTGGATCAACCGAGGCTGGCCTAGCATTGTGATCTGTGGAAGCACCAAGTCTATAGGAAGTTGCAGCAGAAGCAGCAGCAGCAGCACCAGGATATCTTGAAGGAGAGCCATACCTTCTTGGAGGAGCTCTGAGAGCTCCACCTCTAAGATCCATGACTTCAGTGGTTCTTGAGCTAGAATCTCCAAATGATCTGTCTGCAGATGCAGATGCCAAAGGTGCATTGGTGGTGGCTGAAGTGGAAGTAAAAGGGTCATCTGGTCCCCATGATGTAAGTGCTTCCTTCTTCTTGGCGAAAAAGTGCCAAGCACCAAACAAGAAAAGTACAAAGAACAACACAGGACTAGTCCATAGCATGGTGTTGAATTCCCCTTTGAAGATAGGTAGATTAGAATGATACATTCCAACATAGCCACCTCCAAGTCCAACAATAACAAGTTTTTCCCGGTCAGTGCCTATCAAAGGTATCACTTTTGTTTCAGCATCCAAACCCGGGATTGGACTATTCAAGAATGATGATCTGAGCTCATCAAGACTTGGAGAGAAAACAAGCCTAGGCACACCAACTCTCACATAGTGTGGAGATGAAACATTGTACACATAAACCTTCTCCGGGTTAACAATCAGCAGATACCCTTTGATTGCCTGCAGAGCAAGAGGCTCATCCATGTCAAACTTTTTCTTGTATCTCACCCTGCATTTGAAGTTCATCACATCTCCAAGCAACAACACATAAATCATTTCCCCATCTGAGGTAAAGCCATAAGCTTTGGAACGCTCCATGGCATCAAAAACGTATGTTCTAGCAACAGAATGGTTCAACCCTTCACACTCAGATTCCCTGATTTTCATACCCCTTAGATCCAATGAACCTGCCCCAGTTTCTGTCAAGAACATAAGCCTTTGCTTTAAGAAAGCCAGTGGCCTACTAGAAGCCATGACAGAACCATACAAGGAACCGTTTTCCTTAAAAACCTTGATCTTCCCACTTGTATCAGCAGACAGAATGTACTTCATTCTTCCCACATAATGAACTTCCAAGAGAGTCACACGCCTACCTTCTTCACGGTTTTCAGGTGACACAAACTTACCAACATTCTCCATGAAAAGAGAACTATAATCCTCTCCACTAGACCCTCCCTCCCAAACTCTGTGCAACAAAATTTCCCCGTTTTCATGACCAGTTACTACAAAACTCTCATTCTTATAAACCGAAGTATACGAAACCATTGCAGTAACAGAGGACTCCACCGAGGTATCAAACTCAACCAACACGTCTCCATTCCTCAAGAATACATACACTCTACCCCTCTCATCACTAACTGCCACATACTTACTCAGCCCCTCGTGATCCCTAAAAGGCAAAACATTTATACAAGTGACCTCAGAATCCAACTTCACAGCAGATGCAAACTGGAACCTCTCAGACCAAAAGGGTGTGTACTTTGTTACAGACATTCCCTTTGCTCTCTCCCCATCACGGATTTTTCCCTCAAATTCCCCATCTTCAACTCGCTTACTGCTTGATATTGTACCACCGTCACCGTCGTCACCACCCTTTCCTTGAGGTGACCTGCCCTTTTCTTGAGCCGGGTCAGGTAGCTTTGATTCTAATCTTGCAACTAAATCACTGAGATTTCTCACTAATTCCTCAAGTTTATCCAAAAAAACTTGCTGATTCAAATGATTAGTTGTTTGGGGCGGTTCAGGAACAGGTTCCTGACATGAATCGGGGTCCAGCTTCGATTCTACTGAACATGATTTGTAGTCTGAAGGCGTGCTAGAAACATGAAGAGAAGAGGAAAATAAGAGCAAAAGGAAGATAAAAAACTTGCCTTTTTCCAAGGACGCCATTGATTTTGAGGAAGAAAATTGGAGGGTGTGTCGGAAGTTGATGGATCTGGTAATAGGAAATTTAGCAGACATCCATGTAAGATACAGGACAGTGTATTGACTGGGGTTGAATTAGGGCTAACATGTGAATTAAGTAACAGAAAACAAGACAAAAAACTAAATTGAGATGAGTTCAATTGTTCTGTAACTGAGGATATATGATCTGGTCAGATAGCTTTGTTTGGACTATATCTACATCAGATAATCCTTAGATATTGACTAATTAAAGCTCTACATTAATTCTCTCAGAAAAATTTATAATCCCACATTTTTTTAAGGTAAAAAATTACTTTTTTATTATATAAGTATCTTCATGATTTGTACATTTTAAAATAAATATTATAAATATGCCCTACTCCCTCTTCTACGTTGATGTTTTTCTAAACTCATAAGTGGTGAATACCTATACCATTTTCATGCATATATATATATATATATATATATATATATATATATATATATATATATATATATATATATATATATAAATGATGAGCATATAACGTTCTATTTTGGAAATTATATATAATAAACTTAACAATTTTTATAGAAACTGATTAAAAATTATATTTATTATAACATCTTGTTAATTGTCGGATTAAAAGGTAAATTATATAATAAATAATCATGTCACCAAGTTTGCTACATAATTCAAGATTGATTATTGGTGAAGATACAATTATAACATTCAGATTCAAAATTTATATTTGAAAGTTACTATTATACATGTAGAAATATCATGTCATTTGGCCTTTTTTTTCTACTCAAATACAACTCAACTACAAATAAAGATGTGGATTTGTATTGTTTGATCTTGTTTATTTGCAACCATTTGTGATCACAGAAAAGTGGAGAATGTATTGATAAAGTATATCTAAGTGATCATTGAGTAAAATGTAAAAAAAAGTTCATGGTTACATGAAAACAAAGAATTCTAAACTCATGATCTTAAGGTTTTAGATTAAGATAATGCTAATCTTTTGTGTGTAAGTTAACTCATTATATTAACGTTGTATTTTCTCCGTAATTCTTTCTTGAAAGAGTCTTTAGTGGTATCAAAGCCAAATATTCATCTTGATAATCGGTTCAAACGAATCTCCATATTAAAAGTCTTCCTGATGAAGAATTAGACAAGTGTGTCCCGTTATGTGATCTACAGTACAAGTAAGGGATAATCATGGTTTGTGAAATGTGAAAGCTTGAGGAGAAAGTGCCTCTATCAATTAAAAATAATGTTGCCATTGAGAGGGCATAATGGGCAACAGAAAT
Organism: Vigna mungo; assembly: GCA_036885675.1. NCBI lineage: Eukaryota > Viridiplantae > Streptophyta > Magnoliopsida > Fabales > Fabaceae > Vigna > Vigna mungo. The sequence goes on from CP144690.1 coordinate 43,298,225, forward strand.
GATGGGCAAGAATGAGTTAGTTAAGCACCCAGGACACATGGCACCTACAGCAGAAGAAAGTGGCAGACAACAATACGTGCGAGTGAGAAAAGTGAATACATGACTGAAAAATTTTCATTGGAAAATGAATGGATACAAAGGAGAAATTGTTAGGCATTTTTGGAGGTAGACAATGATTGGAAATATTCTCTCTCTTTTTATGTGTTTCTTTCATTGCTAAATTATTTTTAGCTAATACAACATTTCTTTTGTACCCTATGATTCCATTTGAACTCATAAGTAGAGAAAATTGAATATTATTGCATTCCCACAGTACTGGTGCTCAAATTTATTGTTCTTTCTCTACTGTTTCATTGAAATACCGTGACAATTGGTGCTTTCATTGAACATGGCCAACACTTCATTTTCAAATGGCCTCAAGCAGATACTTGAGCTTATGCATAAAAGAGAACGCGAACATGTAACACATATGGAAGAGCTACGTAACACCATTGAGGATTTGAAGGCGAGCATGTCCCATGGTGGTGCAAACTCAAGAAATATACACAGTTCATTTCAGGTAAGGAATGTAAAAAATGATTTTCCACACTTTGATGGGTTTGATGTTTTACAATGGATATTCGAAGCGGAATAGTTCTTCAAGTATTATGATACTCCTGATGAACAAGTTTAGCGTTAACAGCAATTCATTACGAAAAAGAAGTTGTTTCCTGGTACCAAATGATGTAATGTAATAATCTCATTGTTTCATGGAATACCTTAGTTCGATCTTTAGAGCTGGAATTTGGCTCCTACCCCTTTGAATCACCTAAATCTACCTTATTTAAACTCACACAAACCACATATGTTAATGACTATTATGTACAATTTATAGCTCTAACTAACCGCATTTATGGTGTTAGTAGCAAGGTTCTTCTCAATTATTTCATAAGTTCTTTAAAGTTTAACATTTGTAAAAAAGTTATAACTCAAGTCCCAAACACGATCCTCAAAATCATTTCGTTGCCTATTTGAAGAAAAATATACCTTCAAACTAAGACAATTCCAAACCAACACTCCACTCCAAGAAATTCAACCCAAAACACATCATCTAATACTACCCAATCATACAGTAACCCACCACAACAATCAATTCTTCCTACTCGAAACCAAGAACTTTTTCCCCAAAACCTTAGAACCAATGATGTTAAACGAATGTCCCAACTGAAATACAATTACGCAAAGAAAAAGGATTATGCCACATGTGTGGAGAGCGGTTTACAGCAACTCACAAGTGTTTTAATCATCAATATATGTTTCTCCAAGTTGAATATGAAGAGGAAGAACATATTGATGCATAAATTCCGGATGTAAAAATGAACATCGTCTTTCCTTTAATGCTTTAAAGGGTGTTGTTGGTGTGAGAATTATGATATTCAAGAATTTATTGCAGAGGGAATGACAATGCATATACCACTAAATACTAAATAGTGGTAGCCATGATAATTTCTTATAATTTTTTGTTTTATTTTTTGTCATGTCTATATATTTCAATGAAAAATATGTCTAATAAAATTCAAATCTTAATTTTATATCTTCGTGTGTGTATATAACACCCCTTAAATGGATATGTTTTAAACCTTGTTTTTAACCAGAATGGATGTTGACATTCATTGACATTTGTTCTATATTTATTTTCTTCCAACTTTTAGTGTAAACTTTTTTATTGTTACCTAAGAAAAATATCTTATTACTTTTAAGCTAAATGTTATAAATTAATAAATTTAATACGCACAACAGCTAAGAAATTAGTAAATTTAACATATGTATAGATTTGTAATTAATTTATAAAACCTCAACTATAAAAAATATTATAAGATCCTTCAAAATACAAATTGTCCTTTGCTTTTAGACATTACCAAGACAATATACAACTAAAGTTCACCTGACTATGGTTCGTTTACCAAAAACTGAAAACTCTCACCTTTTTGTTATTAATAGTTATTACACATTTAATCTTGATTTGATCTTAAGACATTTCCAGCAGCTTTAAAAAACGGCGTTGCCACAGCAATGTTTCATTGCATCCACCAACAATGTCTCATAAAGCTATAACTACAGATTGAGTTCCAGAATCATGTTCAACCACTCCCAATTATGGTTTTTCCCAACATTTTATCAGCAATAAAACTGTCAATCATGCTGCATCGGGGACTGATACAAACCACTCTGCAGTTTGCTTTCTGTACACAAACTATAATTCAACTAGCTATAAAATATATTTATATTGTCCCACAAAAGCTTTTTTCAAACGCCAAGATAGTTTAGATGTCTTGATATGCAAAATAAAGTGTTTCAAATATATTGAAAACTTCGAACTTACATTGAAAAATACCAGCTCCACAAGTCCTGATAGAACAAGATATCCTTCAAACATTAAAGTAAGAACGGAAAAAGGATAGATCAAACAGAAAAGCTACATAAAATAACTTCTATGAAAATAAAAGTGCCCATATTTTATTGGCAAGCAATTATATGATGTTGTAATGTGGGGAAAATTCTAGAATAGTTTAAAAATCAAATGCGAAGTTGATGGTGGACAATTAATGCCAGATTGCTCATAACATGATCAAAATACTTTCAAGCATGTAATATAATATTCAGAGGCAAAATATGCCCAATGGTGATCGAAAAAGCCTTCAAAACTTGACAGTAAACCCATCAAGCAATTGAAACAATATATTGGAATCAAGCTACATCTCAAAATTCCATGTGGTCTCAGCAATAAGTTTGGGCGCTTTCAACTCCTCAGCCAAGTTAACAGATGCTATAATCTGTAAGACAAAGCTTAAAGTTAGAAAATATGTGTGAGAAACAACAAGATGATACTCAGGAACTACTTAATTATCTTGGGGACGGAAGTCAACCCATTTAACCAAATTTAGTGCAGAAAATAGATTACAGCAGAATCCTAAAAGAGTCAAATCTACACTGATTAATTTATTAATAGAAAAACACACAAGGCATCTATGAGTCATGTACGAACGGTTCTAACTTCTAACATTTCCAAGACTAAAATATATTTTAAAGGAACGGAGAGCAAGAAAGATCACAACCCTGACCGGTATCTTGTCGTATGTATGCCGCCACATATTTAAGTATCTAATTAAGGCTAACAAATTTAAGGAAAAAATCAAGACTACAGTGAAGCATTGGCAACAAAATCAAATGAGAATGAAGATAGATAATCAATCAGTACACATTGCATCCCTTCTTTGACCAATTACTGTCCATTTAGGCGGCTGTATCGGATTATTTACGGCTCACAATATTTATAGCTCACAATGTATAGATAATACGATACAGCCTTTACACTGATTGTTAGCACCCAAGAAAGGTGAAATTTCCAGTCTCCCTCATCCATTTCCACGCAGCAAAATTGTGCCTCCTCACACATAACCAAATTCACGATAAGCTACTGGCTTCATTATATTCAAAAAAGCACAAGATGAACGACTACACCTCAGCATAACAGTCTTCATTCGTAAGCTTAATCATCAGTCAACTAAGAAACCTTCCCTTGGTAAATTAACCCTTGAGGTTTCAACTACTAAAAATCAACCATGAGCGAATGCTCTAGCAATATTCAATATAAAAGCATATAACAAGACCCGTTCAACCAATGACCAAAATTTGTAATCATTTGCAGAAAGAAATTAAATTTACACAACACACTAACATGCAAATTTCATCCAAAATCAACTCAAGCAAAACACAAACACAAGAAAAAGAAAACCTTAAATTTTGGATTTACATCTAACTCAATCTCAAATTTGGGATGACCGTTACACTTCCCTTGCGCTGAAGACTAAACATTACAATTAAGTTATCTTTCAGATATATTCATTCACTAACTTTAGTCCTATAATTACTCCATCTAAGATCACTAATATCTCATCCTAAAGACAGAACATATCAAACGTGGCATTATCATGACTAACCATCTGCAAACGGTCCAAACGGAGTAGCCTCATTGACCGAACAACAAGATTCTAAAACCACATTAGAATTTGGGTTTTCCTTTAAATCTCTAAAGATAACACATGGCGTGACTAGTTTGAATTTGTCAGTAAATCCCCAGTCAAATATGAGATCCACTTCACATATCTATAAACTCTACCAGAAACATTAAAACTCAAACAAATACAAATTATCACAAAAAAACAAAACCACAACTACCATCCAAATATTGATATTCATTTGCGAATTGCCTCACCTTGAATCCAGCATTGTGTTTGGGATTCCGCGCCCACTCAACTCCTAAAACCTTGCTGGATGTCTGGTATGAAGCCCTCAACGTGTCATCACCGTAAACCTTCCTCGAAACGGCGAAATCCCACGTGTTCTTCGCCACATCATAGGTGGGTTCAATCGTGGTCAACCCCTTGTGAACATAACTATACTTCAACTTGCAGTTCCCTGAGTCCAGCGCGTAATTCGCCGAAACCTTGTTCGCGGGATCCACCACAAAGGTGCCGTCCAGTACGGTCCGGTTATCCCCCCTGCTGTGCGCGTAGGACAAATTCAACGCCCTGTCTCCAACCCTAACCGTGTTCATGAAATGGAACCGAAAGTCCTGCAAGAAACAATTTCAGAAACGGCTATTATTGAAGTAGTGGAAGTGGCTAGAGTATGGAATGGAACCTTTTTGGGAACATTGTAGTCGACGATGAAGGAGCCGGGTTTCTCGACGGCGAGAGACAAGCCGGTGAGGCTGGGGCCGTTGATGAAAGTGGCTTCCGTTACGGAAGCGCGGAACTTGACGTCGGCGGCGTTGACGGCGACGGTGGCGAAAGCGGCGCCGTTTTTGTCGACGTCGTACTTGCCTTTGAGCGTGGCCTTCATTGTAAACAACGGAAGGGAAGTGCGAAGAGACAAGAGAAGAATGGTTGCGCCAAACACAGTCTAATGTCACCAAACGCGGAATAATATATCGTTAAAATCCTCTGGCTTTTCGCCAGCGCCCACATTCTTTTACTTCCTTTTCCTGGGCCTCACTACTGGGTTTTCTGCTGTTAACAATCGGCCCGCTGGGTTTTCTACTTTTCATTTCTCTTAAACTCCTATTTCTCTAAATTATATATTTCACTTAATTATGTCATAATTTTTTTATAAATTTAAATATTTTTAATTAAATTTTATTTGAAATTTTATATTTCTAATTAAATTTTGCGTTAATTAGATTTTCTTTGTTATTTTTTAAGTTTTTCTTATAAAAAAACAAATTTATTATTACATAAAATAATATTGTAATTTATTTAAAATAGTTAATAACTTTTATTCCTTTGATCGGATAATCTCATCAATTATGATAAAGGATAGTCCTTAGTCAAAGAAAAAAAATGATAATGTAGAAAATATTGGGAACATAATATTCTCGTTGTTAAATTTTTTTAATAAAATTATTCCTTCATTTACATTAATCATAACATTATTTTATATTAATTATAATTTGTAAAACAAGTAATTAAAATAATATGATCAAATAACAACTTAATCAACTAAAAAATTAAATAAAAAACTTAATTAAAAATATGAAAAATTTGAGTATTTATTACGCGAAATAAATTTAATAGAAATTCATTTGAAAATATTCCAATTTAAGTACAACTTAAACATATTTAAGCTTTGTATTTTTATCCACAAAAATATAGATTAAGAATTTAGGTTATAATGTTTTTCTCAAACTCCTTAATTAGTTGTTTTATTTGATTAACTAAAGTGATTATAACTTCTTTTTTGCATATTTCTGTTTTGAATTGTCATAAAATAAAACATTTTCTTTAGATTGCATAATAATAATAATAATAATAATAATAAGTAACTATGACTTTTCAATTAGGGTGAAGTCACTTTTGAACTTGTAGTGTAAGTACCTCTATATTTCTAAAACAATTTCAAATTTAGACTAAATAATTATTCGTAAAAAAATTGTTCAATTTTACCCTTACAAATTTTCAAAATATTTAAATCAAAATTGAAATACAATCTTTATTTAAAATGATTTAAGATGAAATTAAAGAAAAGGCAAAAGAATGTAAATGGATGATGGAGATAGAAAATAAATGTTCTGAATATATATTTTAAAAACTTTTCAGTATTATAAAAAGAAAAAGATTGATTTTCATTTTCTTAATTTTTTAGTGATAATATTCGTGGTAAAAGAAAAAGGAGAATAATACGACACCGTATAGCTGAACGGCATGAATGAGTGCAAACCCTAATCTTCACGCAACCCTTATTTAATGTCCTTGAGTTCGGCCTCTCTTTGCCGTCTTTCACAACAGCGTTGTAATTCTCCGATTTCGAATTTGTACACGTTTTCTCTTTCTCTTCGATTTCTATTTCTGCAACGTATTTGCTATGATTCCGATTAGGACATCATCTTTATTTTGTTGAATCTCTGTATTGCATTGTTTGATTCCAAAGGGACTCGATTGGATGTGTGCATTTTTTTTTTTATTTGTTTTCTCAGTTGTTGATCGACTGCATCTGTTTTACCCTCTCCTTTTTTGTATCCAATTTCAATGGCGATGGAGATATAACTGATGCACATATTTTAATGGTTGGCTTACCAGCCCATTGCGCAGGTTTTGAAATTGCCATGGGTCAAATGGATCTACCGAAATGCCCTAGCTGAAAAAAAAAACGATTATTTTATGCATTTATGTGTTTTTCGTGTTTGCAAAGAGAGATTTGGCAGTGATGATTCAAATCTTAAACCGCTTATTGATATACTGATAAGTTGTGATGACCACATTAATTTATCTGATGCCATTAAACTTGTATTTTGGATATTTGTTTCGTTTTTCTTGCTTCTTATTCCCTGTTTTTTCAGTGAATCTAATATTGTGACTTGGGTTGGCAAGTGATGCTAAAATTTCTTATCCTACACACTGATTACTCTGTGAAGATCAAAAACTCCGCTTATTATCTGATGCCTTCCTTGTCATAACTTTGTTGTGTAGAGTTTATTGTTAATTTTGATTGTCTGTGTTTTATTGTATGAAAAACTGTCTGATTTGGTGTAAAGTATTATTTAAATCATCAATGATGAAGAAATGCAGACGGGCGGACTGAACTGATGCCGTGTTGATTGTCTGCCACTTCCACACTTGGAATTTCTGAGATTAATTGTCGTATGTTTTATTTTAAAATTGATTATGCTATTGATTGTTTTGTCTAATGTTTTTGTTATTTTCTTTCTTGGAAGTATTGCTTCTTTTTGTTAAAGAGTAATCTTTCTGCTATGATGAGGTTGCATAAATATGTCTGGACATATGAAAATTCTATGATATGATAATTGCTTCTTCTGAGCGGAGTTATTAATCCATAGTTTTTGCAAGCTGAAGTAGTTTTAGGTTATGAATTTCTCTGTTGAACTGATTTTAGTTCATGGATTTATCTGCTAGACCGCAGTAGCAGTACACACTTTTGACTGGCCTTGAAATCTGTCTACCTCTTATTGCTATTCTATTTTTTTTGTGGATTCTGAACTGCAGAGCTATTTTTTGGAAAAATAATTTTGTGGATTCAATATGATTCCATTTTTTCTCATTGATTATAATTCCATCTTGAAAGGTTTTTACATTTTTCAATTATAAGATGTTTAGAAATTTGTTGTCCTCACCATAAGTCTGTAGTATTTTGATAGTAGCCTTCTATTGAAATTTCAATATTTGAATAATGATGAAACTGGAGCGATTGATTATGATGAATTTAAGTACATGATGACTGCCAAAGTAATGTTTAAAAAGTTAGCACTCATGTAAAATATAGAATATAAAAATTGTACTCCGTTAATGTATCATGATTAAATTAGGTCCACTATTCATGTATTATTTTATCTAATCTCATTTTTTTTAATAATATAATTTAATCTTTGTCTTTTTTTCAAATTTAATCATTTGGTTAATAATCCCTTAATTTATGCGTTAAGTATTAATCCCTTATTTGTTATTCTGTTTTGTTAGTTAGACAAATATATATATTTCAAATATTAAATAATAAACATTTTATAATTTGGCAACAAGAAGGATGTCAATGACCAAACACATAACTTAGCTAAGATAAATAAATAAATAATAAAGTCTTTATTTTATCATTATTTAACGTTATGGTTTAATTGGACTAAAAGGATGTGACTGAAATAGTATTTCTCTAATGGACTAAACGAACTTAAATGATGTCAAAATTCATTAACCTAATTTATCATAAATTTTATTTTTTTTATTCTTATAAATGATAAAAAACAGGCTGGTATCTGCTAAATTCATATGAAATGTTCATTCTGATTAGCTCGACTGAAAAAGCTATAGAAATTGAAAACGATAGTGATCTGTATTTTAAATTATTACATTAAAAATATAAAAATTATAACCACTTATATAAGTAATTAAAAAGTTTAAATAAAGTATAAGAAATATTCTTCAACCCGTATTATTAAAATAATTATAAAACTCAAAGAGTCAAGATTATACCTTAATAATAACTTTTGGCATGGCAGCAAAAGATGAAAATATCGCTGACATTCCAATCTTTGCTATCACATAGTACATAAAAAATTGTTATTATCAATACTGTTTTTAATAATGAATGGTTTATAATAGATTAATAGAATTATCAATAACAAGTTATTAATTAAAATTAATTCGTTTGCGAAATTAAAAATAGGTGCGATACTAAAATGAAAAAGTTTGTTTATATTTTATACGTGATTCTTTTTAATTTTTTATTTTAAAAAATACATTCGAGATATATTACATAAATGTAATCAAGTTTAATTAATATAAAATATCGATATTATTTTTAACTCAAATATTTTAACATAATTTAACTTTATTATTTCTACATAGAATAGTTAATATACTTGCATTCTTAACAATCATATTTGTTATCTAATTCAGTCATCGGTGACTTTGATATTATTCATTATAAATAAAAAATAAAAAAGGGTAGTTGGAAATTAAGATGGTAGCTGAAAATTAAAAGCTTTGTATTAAAAGTTATTTAAGAATTAGATTCAAAATTATGTAAAATTATCAATTAAAATAAATTATGAATGTAAATAAAATTAAAGGTTAAATATTTCCCTGAATTATTTGACAATTTTCTTTATTTGAAACTTTCATATATTTTAATTCTTAAAATTTAAATATAATTAAATATATTTTTTTAACCTGATAATATTGATTTTTTAAATTTATTAATTGGTATTTTATATTAATAAGAAGTTGGGTCTGGGCTTTAGGAGGCTTATAAAAGTTAGATTGGAGGAAAAGGATAAGGGTAAGAAACCAGAACCCTAGTTTTTGTGAGTGGAAAGTTGTGATCGGGAAGGAGAAGGGATCAACCCATCTAAAACGTTTCTTATACTCGGAACCCTGAGAAAATTTAAGGTAAGGTTTCTTGTGAATTTTTAGTTTAAATCATAGATGCTATGATTCCGATTAGGACATCATCTTTATTTTGTTGAATCTCTGCATTGCATTGTTTGATTCCAAAGGGACTCGATTGGATTTGTGCATTTTTTATTTTAATTTGTTTTCTCAGTTGTTGATCGACTGCATCTGTTTTACCCTCTCCTTTTTGTATCCAATTTCAATGGCCATGGAGATATAACTGATGCACATATTTGGGCCTTGGGCTTTTATATTATAGACAAAATAACACAAAATCAATTTATATTTCCACACTTTTCTCCTTCTATTTCTTGAAAGGGTTTATTCCAAATTACGATTGATTTTTAATATTGCAGATATATGGGGACCATTATGATGATCTGGTTTCTGAATAAACGAACCGCGTTACTACCTCCAAGGATGGGAAACCTGCAATTTGGCAGTTTTATTAACTCTGGTGAGGATTTGTCTCTTTCTTGCTGGTATGCGTTTTATTATTACGTGTTACTACTAAACCCTGAGATGAAAGAATGTCTTTCACCTTCCTCTTAAAATGATTTTGTCTTCCTTGGAGACACTAAATGCAATCTCAAACACCGTTCCAAATCACTTTCCAAGAAAAAGATCTCACCTCCAATTTTTTTGGTTCTGTATTTAAATTAATCAATTGCATACTTCTAAATGGCTGTTATTCTAAAACTTTTTATATGCTTACGTAGATTATCTGTATTCTCCCTCTCTCCATCTCTGACGATCTAAGAAAGTTACTCATCTTAACCATTCATTTTCTTGAAATGTAATGGTTAATATTAGTTACTCATCATAACATATAAACGCTAACAATGAGTACCTCTTTGGAACGAATGACACAAAGAGAAGCACTCATGGTAATCTTCCGCTGTAATTCAAAAACATAATACCAGAGCTTTCATATTCAATGAAAAAATAAATAAATTAAAGGTGAAATTCCCCTGGCTTTAAATTTCTAGAAAAAATAAAACAGCAGAATCCTAATTTACTAAATTGTCCTTGTTATATTTTATATTTTATATTTTTAATTTTAGAAATTGAGTTTATGTTATTGACAACTCTTACCAAAGAGTGTTGTGCAATTAATTTATCAAAATTACTGACTCTGTAAACTGGCCCAAGTTGGGATCAGAAGAAATATTTTTTTAACGAGATTATTAATGTATGATGTTTTATAACTATGATCGCATCGGCGCATTTCTTGTTTTGTGTTTTATTCTGTATATTACTTAGCTTTTTGTTAGGTTAATTTAGTTGTTTTAGTTTTGATCTTTGGGCTGCCACAGGTGGTTACCGTCTTGGAAGAACACGGGGCAAGGCCACGGGGACATCAATGGCTGCACATCACCGGAACAAGGCCACGGGGCGCACCGAGGAAGAGGTCGTATCCCTGTTCGAGGAGTGGATCGTGGAGCACGACAAATTGTACAACACGCCCGAGGAGAAGAATAAGAGGTTTCAGATCTTCAAAAAGTCGTTGCTATTTATCGACAAAGAAAACTCCGCCAACCGAGGCTACTGGTTGGGACTGAACCCGTTCTCGGATCTGACCAACAAGGAGTTCAAGACCATGTGGTGTGGTTTTAAAGGAATAGATCCCCCGGGGACATCAATGGCTGCACATCACCGGGACAAGGCCACGGGGCGCACCGAGGAGGAGGTCGTGTCCCTGTACGAGGAGTGGCTCGTGAAGCACGGCAAATTGTACAACACGCTCGAGGAGAAGGATAAGAGGTTTCAGATCTTCAAAGACAACTTGCGATTATTCGACAAAATAAACTCCGCCAACCGAGGCTCCACGGTGGGACAACTGGGCCCGTTCACGGATCTGACCAACGAGGAGTTCAAGGCCATGTTTTTCCCAATCGACCCGAACCGGAGGTGATATAATAATTGCTTCTTCTGAGCGGAGTTATTAATCCATAGTTATGTGTTGGATTTCTCTGTTGAACTGATTTTAGTTCATGGATTTATCTGCTGGACCGCAGTAGCAGTACACACTTTTGACTGGCCTTGAAATCCTCCTACCTCTTATTATTATTCTATTTTTTTTTTTTCTTGAGGATTCTGAACTGAGAGCTATTTTTTGGAAAAATAATTTGGTTTTAGGATTCAATATGATTTTACTTTTTCTGATTGATTATATTTTCATCTTGAAAGGTTTTCACATTTTTCAATTATAAAATGTTTAAAAATTTGTTGACTTCACCATGAAGTCTGCAGTATTTTGATAGTAACCTTCTATTGAAATTTCAATCTTTGAATAATGATTTGAGCTTATAAATAGAACACTGGATTCTAAGTAGTTTAATAAATTGTTGCAATGCATGTATTTTCAACTATTTTTTTTGTGATAGAGATTTTGTTTTTCATATTTTTTTTATTCAAACGAATATGCCAAATTGTAACAGAAACAAATACGTACAGTTAGAAATTTGATGGTTTCTAAAGTGTCTTTAAGACAATTAAGTATTTCTACTTCATCTTCATAACTCATTACCATAGATAGAAATTTAAGTTAAAGTTGTCAAGATGTCATTGTTCAAAAAAGTTGATTAATTAAATAACTTCACTGATAATTTAACTTCATTTTTATCCACCCCACTGTGGTTTTAGTTGAAATAAACTTAGGTTCCGTAAACTCATAAATTTACTTTATAAAATAATTATTGTATTTTAAAATTTAATTTTTTTTACAAAAAGTTTGAATGTATGTTCCGATCGACTTAGTTTTTCGGGACATTAAACAATCTGAGCTGGGTTTTTATTTGGATTTTTTGGTTTCCTTCAACTTAGCAGCCAAATATTCTTTCTGTGATTTTTACGTTGCATGAGGCGGTTATCGATTGTAGAAGACTTATGCATTTACACAAAAGTAGTAACCATGATGACAATAGTTCATTTTTTGTATGTAAGGAGCATAGGTCACCCTCAACTGGTTTGTCGAGGTCGATAATATCTGTTCGCCTGCAGGACTGTGGTAACATTTATTTGAGTCTCTGTCAGCATCTTCTCTGACTGTGTCACTTTCTAGTGGTCAAGTTCTAGGGTCACTCTGTGACACTTATCAGCTAACAAAACAGTATCGCAATTTGTTATCGATTAACGAATTTATTTCTAAGATCAAATCTAAACTTTTAAGTGATAAACACGTCAAGTTGACTTTGGATCTGTGACCTACCATCACAATTTTGGTTGAAACTTGTTTGGATGTTGAAATAGAGACAACTAGCTCGCATCTATATCAAACATAGAGAGACCAAGATCTTCCACATAACAACGATATAAATGAGTGTGTTGTACTCAAACAAATAAAACATGCACATTTTTGCCAAACAAGTATTGAGTATCAAATTAGTTGACTTCTCTATTTTTGCCCCTGATATTACAAACAGTTTGTTGGTTGCAGCTTCCCACCGGATGTCCTTCTTAGAGGGATATCATAAGATATATGTTTGGCTTGTTGCATGTAAATCATGTCATCACCTCCTTCTTGATGTCTGAAAACGTTGTATAGTTCCTTCTTATATGATCACCTCCTTCTTGTATGATCACCACCATACTCAAAGCACTCGGTCCTTTGTTTGAACTGTTGTGATCTCTCGTATGACTTATTTTGTTGCCTACATCTTGAGAAACCTCCTCAAAAAATTGTCTTTCTAATTTCTCATAACTCGTCCTTTGTCCTCCATTTGCTTTGTCAATTTCATCTGCACTACCATTTTCGTGAAGTCATTAATCTTGTTTTGCTTAAACTCCTAGCACTTCCATTCATCACTAATATTGTAGGTATAAAATCAGGTCAAATACTCAAATCTCCTTATAAGCATGCACAATAAAAAATTATGCCTCTTGTTCGAACTTAGTATTGATAGGAAAGTATCTCTCAAAGAATTTGGACATGAAGTTCTCTTAAATAGTGACCTCTTCTCGGACATCCATCCTCATATGTAACTAGCAAAGAATAATTTCTGCCCTTCAGTGCATTCAATGGTCTCAAAGATCTTCTCATTGTTACATATCCAGTTGTTGGTTTTGTCTTGTTTAACCTTCTCAGTTTTTATTCCCACTCACTCACCATAAACATGTCATGTTCAACGGGAAGGCTACACCAGATGAAGCTGACGACTGAATGTGTAACAATAAGAAAATCTTGCTAGTGCTAAGCTTGAGCGGGAGACAAAATTTTTTATTATGCAACAAGGAAATATGATTTTGCAGGCTTATAAGGAGAAATTTGAGTATTTGGCTTGATTCTATACCTATAATATTAATGATGAATGGAAGAGTAAGGAGTTTAAGCGGAGCTTGCATCATAATCTATTGAGAGCACTCATCCATCTGAAGATAAATTACCTCCCGAAACTGGTGAAGCAGACAAAAGTGGCAAAGTGGATGGAGGACAAGGGACAAGTTATGAGGACTCAGAAAGACAATTTCTGAGGAGGTAAGCCACAAAAAAAGTCATATGAGAGACCGCGATAGTTCTTGCAAGGAACCTTGAAGTGGCGGACTCAATCATTCCCCAAGTAGACATGTAGATACACAAAGTTGTCTACCACACTGTTCTTTGAAATGTAGGTTCGATCAGTAAGCTTCATTGGATTCTTGTCCCACCTAAAGCAAGTGACATACTTACGCACCTGGTGTGTGGCCTATGCATACCAAGGACATTAGATAAGTTTTGTTCGTCCCTTTTAGTAGCATAGTCCACCTGGATTTCTCGAGCAATGTCGATGTTCCTATCTCTTACAGACCTTGTTCCTTGATCAGTCCCTTGTAAGATTCGGATAAAATAAAAATATATTTATTTTTTTATTCTTATATTTATAATATTAAAAAGTTATTTATGGTATGAAATTGGGGAAATAAAAGTATTTTGTAGTAGTATGAAGATTTAATTAGTAAAATTAGTGACTTTTAGTTTAGACTTTTACAGTAAAAGAATGAGGAAGTTTATATTTATATTTATATTTATATATATAATATAGAAAGTAGATTACGTATGGTTATATATATTATATAATATAGAATTTTATATATTTATGCGTTAAAAGAGGTGGATCCAGGCATTGTTTTTTTTTTATATATAATTGAGTTTGGGTTGTTTTTCTTTCTACTGGATATATAGCATAGTTTAGGTATTTATTATATTTATACATATGGAGATTTAAATTTATTTTTTTTAGAAAGAGAATTAGATATTTTCTTTTTGGGTTCTACATGTTACAGGGGGAACGAAGTGTTTTCTTTTCCTAGTTTTGGTTGGCACGTTGCAGGCACGTTGCAGAGAATTACGGATTGGGTATCGGGCTTTAAATAAATAAATAAATAATTAACTAAACAAGAGCAGGAAATCAGATAGTGATATGGAGATATTTAAGGAAGTTTTAGAGAAAACTAGGATAGAAAAAGGTTGTGCGTTGAAAAAAAAAAATAGAAGAGGAAAAACAAAAGAGGGATTCTTTCAAAAGCTGCACCCGTAAGCGTGAAAGGGAACCTAGCAATCTTCATTCAACCTAGGGCATTTGTGGAGACGAGGGTGAGACCTTGCAATCCTGTAGTGAATCAAGCACGACGTTAGAAAAGTTCTTTTGAATTCAGGTAAGGGGAGTGACTATGATTTATCTATGTATGTGTGGGGTTTGATTGATGATTTTGATAATACTATGATGTCTTATGTGGTATGAGAGGTGTGTGTATAGATAAATATATGTGTATTAATGTATTTTTTTTGAAAGAGTGGGAAAAAGGGTCTGGGGGCTTTTATATTTTGCTTACAGAGGTTACGCGGAGATGAGGAGAGTGAAGGGTTTGGAATTTGAGAAGTTTTAGAGAGTGTATGGGTACACTGGTGGCAATGAGAAAGGAGAGTGTGTGAGATTTAGGAATGAGTTTTGGGGTTGTATGATGTTTGAGTGAAGACGGAA
Source organism: Vigna mungo (assembly GCA_036885675.1). NCBI lineage: Eukaryota > Viridiplantae > Streptophyta > Magnoliopsida > Fabales > Fabaceae > Vigna > Vigna mungo. The sequence goes on from CP144690.1 coordinate 43,313,625, forward strand.
AGATAGACAATGATGTTTTTAAATTTGCATGGGAATAGCATAAATTCAACTTCTGTAACCTAAGGTTTTATATATTATAATATATTATATACGTGAATTCAACTTCTGTGATATAAAGTTTTATATATTATAGTATATTATTTGCATGAATTTAAGTTCTTCTGTAATATAAGCTTTTATATATTATAATATATTATTATTATAATAAGGTTTTATATAGAAAAGCACGTATGATAGTATATACATAGATATTGATTGATTAGGGTTTCGACATTGGAAAGAAAAAAAGGTTATATCTTACAAATTTTAGCGCGCAGTTTAGATTTAATTGGTTAAGCATATGCGTTTGTGGGTTTTGATGGTACGATAGTTTAGTTGAAAAAGTTTTTAGATAAATATGAAAGCAATATGATTGTGGGGTGGGTGAAATATGATTGAGTATGATTGGTATTTTTATAAGATATTGTAGTGTTATGTATGCAGTGGTAGTATTTTATATGACATAGTAAAACGTTATTTTTGATGAGTTAATGTCTATCGTTGAGATTAAGAGTGAAATGTATTGAGATTGTGTTATAAGCCGTGTGATGCGGGAAAGAAATTCTCTTCGGCCGTGTGATGCGGGAAGATGACGGTTTGATAATGACGACTCTTTCGGCCGTGTGATGCGGGAAAGAAATCATCTTCGGCCGTGTGATGCGGGAAGACGATGGTTTGATAGTGATGACTCTTTCGGCCGTGTGATGCGGGAAAGAAATTATTTTTGGTCGTGTGATGAGGAAGGAAGGTTGTGTGTGATTCGTACTGAATTAGTTTATGAACGATGTGGTTGTATTGCTATTGTGGTGATGAAATATGTTTATGAGTAAGCTATTAATTGTTTAAAATTATTATTGTATTTTTATGTGTTATGATATTTCTGGTTGCTCACCCTTGTCTGTTTGTGTGTTGTGGTTGTGGTTTCCACCTACGATGAGCGTACTTGTACGGGAGTAGATGACGTTGCAGATAAGACCAGATTGAAGTAGCGGACGAGAGTTGGGATTTATGTTCGGGTGAATTATTATTGTTTTCTATTATTGAAAAGTTTTCAAACTTGATATTCTTATGTAAAAGAGATATTTTGATATTTCCAGACTACATTTACGGTTATGCTTTGCTTCCGCAATTTAAATTGGATAAAGATTGTTATCTTCCATAAATGTTTTATAGAAAGGTTAAAAAAAAAATACTATGACATCTGAAAAAAATTGGGGTGTTACATCCCTCTTTTTGAATCAACCTTTATTAACAGGTTAAATAGGTGTTGTAACACTACTTAGGATCCCTTTCGAATGATTTTTGATTGCTTGATGATGAACTGAGCGACAACGAAGACGCAGACTTGTCATCAATGTATCCTTTGTCCTTACGGCAAAAAGATTCTTTCGAAGATATGTTGATGATAAACATTATTACCTTGAGAAGAAATAATGGAGTGTTGAATGGTGTACATATGGGTGTTAGAGTAAAAATTGTGAAAATGACGAGACCACCTAACCCCTATTTGTAGACATTATCGAGGACATGTGGTGCTCCCATAAACATCAGATTTGACACTGTCTAATAGTAAAGGACAAGCGATGCTTAACATTTGACATCAAACCTAACAACACATTTAACAAGGCAGTGTGACTCTTCATAGCAATCGTCATATCCCAGACATAGTGATTGATGAGGCATCAGTGCGATTTACAGAGCAACACAATCTTTCATCATCAATGGTCATATCAATAAACTTTTTTCATTTGTTGACTTAAGTTCAAACTCAAGACTTAGGAGATCTATATACTATATTTTTTCCAAGCAAACAATACCGACCAAATTATATCAAACCGATGATCTAATATGAGATGAAACTGTTGACATTTATTATCAATTTATTTAAAAATATCAATTTGACATATGATGACCATTGTAGTTTCATAATCATTTTATTTTTATTTTTTTCATTGTGTTATCTAATGTTTGTTCTAACTAAATAATTTGTAAAGGACATTTATGTTGGGATAAACTTAAATTTTAGAGATTTATTATTTTATTAGTTTTGGATATAGTAATATTTAGTTTGATTTGGTAGAGATAAAAGAGGAATGAGTAGTTATGATTTTGTGTTTATTAGGTAGAATGTTATTTTATGATAGAATAAGAAGATTTTATTTTTAGGTATGTTGATATTTTATACTCAGTTTTTATTATCTGTACTTGGCCCAAGGCCCAATCTGCACAAGGTGACCAATGTTTAATAAAAACAACCCACCATGAATTGAAGAGTAATATTATTTGTGTGGGTCAAACCCACAATGGATTGGAGTGTAAAATTATTTGTGTGGGTCACGTTATGAGTGTGTATAGTGAGATTTTCCCAACAGTGGTATCAGAGCTAATGGTTCAAGACATGGCTCAACCGAGTACGTTCCCCCATGATCAGGTGAGCCAGGCAGGAGGCCAGTGGTCGCCGGATGAATCATGAGAGGTGGGAGAGCAAGTGAAATGCTCAAGTGTTTGACCATGGATTGAGAAAAAGAAGTGATGACCATGGTGTACTCGAGGAGCCGATGGTTTGTCTTGGTGATGGGAGACGCGGAGACGCACACGTGTAGAGATTTATTATTTTACTAGTTTTGGGTATAGTAATATTTGGTTTGATTTGGTAGAGATAAAAGAGGAATGAGGAGTTATGATTTTGTGTTTATTAGGTAAAATATTATTTTATGATAGAATAAGAAGATTTTATTTGTAGGTAAGTTGATATTTTATACTCAGTTTTTATTATTTGTACTGGGCCCAAGGCCCAATCTACACCAAGTGACCAATGTTTAATAAAAACAACCCACCATGAATTGAAGAGTAATATTATTTGTGCACAATCGATTGGAGTGTAAAATTATTTATGTGAGTTGTATAGTGAGATTTTCCCCAACAATTTTATTGTAGAACCAACTATAATCACCAATATAACATAAAATCATAAATCAAAATTATATAGTTCAATGTTTAATAATATAATAAAAATGAGTACATAAATAATTAAAATCTAAGAACAATAAATAATCTTACTTAAGAGTGGTGGCAACAACAATGATAATGATAATGTGAAGGACCAGGAACACAATGGAGGCAAGGAAAGTGATAACAATGGGAGCATTAAAAACCAATGATGTAGAGAAGTGTTACGACAATGTTGGGAATGCAAGAATCAATGATTGCGCTTGTAAATCATATGCAGCATGAATAAAAATTACATTCTATAAAAATCAAAGATGGACTAACGTAGAAGGAGAGGATAAGAAAAATAGGTATAAAGAAGGAAAAAAAAAAAACATGTTCAAAAACTATTATATAACTAGAAAAAATATATATATACTTTGACATATAATTTTTTAATTTTTTATATTTATTTGATAATTTTTTTATTTTTTTACCCTTTTTTTAAAATACAAAAGTTCATTTCTTTAAAACTATTTTATCACTATACTAGTTACTATATAACTCAATATATGATTACATTTATTGACAGTATTTTTTCTTATTTTTTATTTTTTTTCTTTTTTGAAAAAACATAAAATATATAGATATATATCATCATACTATTATTTTTTTTTTAATCATTGTCATATTTGTACATTTATCGTAGAGTGATACAGAAAATTCAAAAGCAATAACTGTCATAGAATGAACATGACAACAATTAAAAAAAAAAACATTATAGTTAAAGACAATTGCATAAATATCATCAATTACTGGTCAATAATGGTTGTAGAAGAACTTATGTGATTTAGAGTTGTGAATTTAATATTTTGTACTTGTACATTAGAAGAAGTAAATGATAATAAATTTTTAAAAAATTATATGACTATATTTTTATTCTTAAAGAAAAATATTGGTAAGAGTTATTATCATGAAGTCTTGTTAGTTATTTTATAATGAATATTTCCGGTCTATTTGGTGTGGAAAAAATAGCAAATTGCAAATTCCATGTTTTGGAAGTGAAGAAACTATGAAAAGAAATTTAAAAACTGTGTAGAATTACACTCTCAAACATGAATTATATAAAACAATATGATCGATTATGTTTTCCTTTTTCAGAAAAAAAAATTACCATAATAATTCATTATATGTAATTAATTATATATTGATTATTTATAAAATGTTTATTTTTTATTCTTATTTAAAATTTTCATTCTCACTTTTACTTTATTTGCTTTTTACCAAAAACATATATTAATTTTCTATTTCTTACCCAATACATTATTTTTCTTTATTTTTGTTCTCATTTTCCAAATAGATTGTAAAACTTACATTAATAAATTTTATGCTTTATATAAATATCTTAATTTTGATATGTTGACTCAAAACTATAATGTTATTTTTTAATTAAACTAAAATGCAAGGTTATTATAGTCTAGTTAATCGTTGTCTAAAAAAATGTTAAATAATAATAAAAGGATAAAGTTAAATTATGTATATGAGATATTTTACAATAATGAATAAAAACATAATGAAAAAGAGGTAATATGAAATGTTAAAGATTACATATTACATATTTCATCATTTATCTAACATGAATTTATCAAATAAAAATTCTAAAAATACATTACACATTGTTTTGAATTTGGAATATAAATATAAGCAAATGCTTCTTTTAAAAGTGCATGCGACACTCTAAAAATTAAATCATCTACTATACTATAAATTCATCAAAAGGCTTCAAAGTTTATAATAATAAATAATACAACATAAAATACATAAAATATACATATAGATATACATAATATTACAAGTCTAGTTGAAATTATATATATATATATATATATATATATATATATATATATATATATATATGATCTTCAAAATGTTCTTCTTATACTTAAAAATATATTTATTCGTATACATAATATAGTATTTCAAAACATTATAAAAAATCCAATAGCACTCAAGTTCAAGTAGTCAAACAAATTTTCAACCAACAACAATCTCTTTACAAAATCAATATAACGTGACTATGTCATATATACATCCAAATCACATGTCATAAGATTTTATATTAAAAAATATAAATAGTTTATCTTATCCTAGAACATAATTCCCAAATATAAAAAAAAAATTAATATATAATTATTAAAATTGAAAATCACTTTTCTAATCATACAAAAATTGATTATAAAATTATAAGTAAAATAAAAGAAGAAAAAATTATAAAATAAATGAAAATTATTCTATCTAAAATTTTGATGAGTAAAAAAAAATCTCTAGCTTCTTAGCTATTGTGAGATGTAAAGGAGACATAAAATATGGAGAAATAGAGTTAGAGAAGAATAAAAAGGTTTTTAGAGTTGAAAAATAAATAAGAAAAGAGAGAATGGGGATGGAGAAATACGGCTCTCCCATGTGTGATAGCTTGTTGTAGAATACTTAATCAAAATCACTTAAATTAATATAATTTAATGCTATAATTTTAATGCTAGTTTGTTTACAAATTTTACAATAGATTGAATGTGAAACCGGGTTTTTTCAATTCGGGTTATCATTGACACTAAATCGTTATTTTCAATTTTAATTTATTGAATATGAAAGCCTTTTTTTTCAAAAAGAAATTAGGAACTTTAAAACTTATTTAATTTTCATATAACGGGCTAATTTTGATTTTCACATTTTGTAAAAAAAATCTAATTTTGCAATTATAATTGTTTATATTTAAATTCTCAATTTAATTTTTTTCTTAAATGACATTTTTCTTCAGTTTTTTTTTTTCAAAAATTAAAACAACATTAAAAAAATAATTAAATAAACATTCTTATTAATTTAAAACAAGTTGGCTATATACGATTTCGACATCACAATGTAGACTCTAAGTATTACTTATAAATGCCATTTGATTCACTTATAATTAAAATGGAGTTGCTTGATGAAACACTTAAGAATGCTTATATTTTTCTTTTAATTTCCCTAAATCCTATAAGAATAATGGATGTTTATCACATTTGAATGAATATGATAAACCAATTGCAATATACACGATAAAATTCAATTCGCCCTATATTCTTGCGTTTCAGTATTCTTTCACAAATCAAACTCTTTCTTATTGTTAGATACTGTTTTTGGATTTAAATGTATTTCTGGAATAACAAGCAAACCAAACTTATTGTATTGTAGCAGGGAATTTTGAAACTAGAGCATGATTTCAACCTAAAAATGAAAAGGGGATTGAAGTTGAAATCATTAGGAAATGGATTTGAAATATTAAGATAAAATGATGGTCACCGCAAAGTGTCAAAACAACTCCTAACATTAGATAACAAAATTGGTTAAGCAGATCCAATAAATGCTGCTACTGTTCTGTATAAAAAAGAAAAAAACATAAAACACCTAAAACGGGAAAAACCATTTACAAAGTACGACCAAAATGTATTTACATCTACCGACAGAAACCTCTCTCAAATTAATCTTCTACAGTCTGGATCTCACCCATCATGATACGGTTACTCACAACGTTAAATCCCAAAACTGAAGGGCTCACCTTTTTCCCCTTCTTACCTTTCTTCTTTCCACCACCTTTAGAGGATCCTTCAGTGAAGTCAACATCCTGCGTATCTGCATTAGCTGAAGCTGTCAATGCCGCACCATGTCCACCAACTTTCTTCTCACTCCTACTCTGAAAAGCTATGTCCAAAACATCCGATGGTAACAACTCCTTGTAATTCAGGAACTTATCAATGAATTCATGGTCAGGATCATATGATCCAAGGTTTTCTATGAGGAGCAGTTCAGCTTCCGATCTGGATTGCTTCAAGCAAAATTCAAGGAAACTTGTATCTGTAATAATCACCATGGACCCCCACCAAAAAGATTTAGTTAAAAAAAACAATTTATGGTGTTTAAAAAAATCAAATACTTTCAATCAGAAACGCAAGATTCAAGCAAAGTGGTTACAGTATAGCAAAGCCCAATTATGGTGCCATTTAAAATGTTCAATTCAAAACCGACAAGCCTTAACGATTGACATACCTTTTGACCCTATAAGCCTAACACACTCATTCTCACACCAATCTCTGAAATCCGTGGCCTCTGAAAATGTGACAAATAATTTGATCATTTAGAAGATTGTCAAAAGACCCAGGAAGGATATTATGCAATCAGCAAGTACAATAAACAAATAATAAAGTATCTTTGTTTTACCAGAATGCTTTGTCATGGCATCTTTTTTCAATTTCAGTATTGATTGAGAAGAGGCCGGTGATGATGCTAGAGACCGTTCAGCTTGTTTACCACTCACTGATTTCTGTCTTGTCAATAGTCCGGGGGAATTACCTTTCGAGCTTACGTTTTTTGAACCCCAACTCCCTTGGCTAGCAAGCTGAGGGAAATCAGACCTGCTCAAAGGGACAACAAGTAAATCAGCCACAGCTCACCAACTATGTTACCAAAACTGGATGTTTCAAGACCCAACACATATTCATCTACTATCACTTTAGACTACTAAAGTTTTAAATCAAACTCCACACTATTTTATGCGCAATGATCAAAGTAGTCCACGTGGGAACGGGGGCAACAGACCATTTTCCAATCCCACAAGGTGAAATGACAGAAGGAACGGGAACAGATTTACTACAGTATAAAAGTTAAAGATGAGTAATTAATTTCTTCACATTTTACCAGCAGTCAAATTTCATGTTTAGTACAGACGGAATTTTTTTTTACAGATGCCAAACCAGAAGTTTCATAACAAGAACAAGAACACACTTTCAATTTTCAACACCATAAATAATATAGCGGGCCTAAATTAGCAAATCATCTAACAAGAGAAACAAAAAATGGATGTTTATCACATTCTTCCGTGTGTAATATTTGAGACGTATAGATGTGTTAATTAGTTGCAATGCTACAGCAAACATTTCTAAACAAAAATGTGTTACGTCAAAAAAAGCTTATAATAAAAAATAAGAATGAAAGTTCTAGATAAAAAGTTTGAGTAAATTTTTCAAACGCAAAAACAAAGAGATAGAGACCATACTGCTTAGCATCTTGCTTAGATTGCTCCATTGGACCCCAGAACAAATCATCATCTCCTTTGTATTTTGATTGAGAAGCTTGGGTATTTATCTGAATTGGAGAAGCAGTTTTAGATGGAGAGGATGCTGAAACTGACCATGAAGAAGCACTATTCCGTGTAGACTGGGTAGGCTGAGATTTTGGAGGCGGAGGAACTGGGCTAACAGGAATTGCAGAAGAGGACTTTTTCTCCTGTTCCTTTAGAATGTCCCTCAATGAAGTTGGTTTTGGAACCCTGCCGGAATCAGTAGACCATGCTGGAGAAGGAGACGAGCTTGGTGGTTCTCGCTCTCCTTTCCAAAGAACATAATCACTGAAAGAGGGTCCTGCAGGGATGACAGGCAACTCTTCCTTTTCCTGCTGTGCCAAGCGGGAGTTTTTTACCTTTTCATTGGGGCTTGAAGCTATAGGTACATCAGATGATGCAATGGGCAATGAAGCTTTAGTTCCTGAACCCTTCGATTTTGTTGACTTTTTTCGGCTTCTTTTAGTATCTTTCGCCTCAATAAAATGGCCGTCATCCAATGATTCTGATTGTACAACTATATTATGTGAGGGCAATATACTATCTGGAACCTCAGCATCTATTTCATTAGATTTCTTTAGAACTTCTTCTGCTAATAGATCATGTAGAGGGCTTTTCTTGCTCTTGACATTTTGAGAAGTTTCAGATTTAACATGATTCTCAGTATTGCCTCCTTCTTTGACACTGTCACTAGATACCTTCAAGGAGTCAGGATTGGCCACAATCCCAGCCCAGGGAGTTGCTAGGCTCATTGAATTGACAGAAATAGCAACATCAGATACAAGTGTTTCGGTCTCTGCCTTCCTTTTTTCTTCCTGTTGAATTTCTAAGAAAGATTTCGGTTTGACACCTGGAGCAGGTTTCCAAGCTCGTCCGGCAGGTACCTCAGTTTTCTGTGTCAAAAAAGTAGTTGAATTGGTCTCACCTACACCAACTGTTTCAGTTATCTTTCCAGTAATAATACCAGACCAGCCACCAGCATGTTGGTGATCACCAGTCTCTGAGACAGCACTTCCAGTCCGAGTTCCCTTAACTCTTGTTTGTTGCATATTTGTATCATCTAACGATTCGTCAATCTTAGCTTCCCTAAAATCACTTAACTTCGCCATTTCAGTTTCTGACTGCTTTGATGGCTGCACAGTCAAATTTTTTACCACTCCCTTTGTTTGATCAAAAGACTGAGATTTGCTTGATTTTTGCTTCTTAGATTTCTTCTCACTAGCCTTTTTAGGTTCTTGAGCTTCAACCTTTCTTATGTCTCCCAGAGATGGCTCAGATACAGTGTTGTCCTTCCCAGCATGTTGCTCTTGATGCACAATATCCAATTTGGTCTTCACCTCCGTACCAGGACCACTCACCGGTGGTGACACATTAGATACAGTTGTAGATAAGGCAATGCTGGATGCAAAAGACTCCACATTTCCAGAACTTTCCCCAGGCCTAGAAGTTGAGGTCACAACCACAGCATCAGGCCTAAAATTACTGGGTGGCACCTGTTCCACTGACTTAGCAGCGTAATCAGAAGGAGAAAGAGATGCATTGAGGGGTTCCTCTTTGAATCTGTTCTGTTCAAGCAATGCAGAACCATCAGCCTGAGTTGATGATACTGGAAATGATTCCTTCTGATGCTGATCGATAATTTGTTCAGTAAGATTAGGGCCCCAATTTTCTGGATGAGCATCGCCAAATAATTGGTGTGGAAGACGTAAAGAACCTTGGCTGCTTACATTAGAACTTGTATCTTGACTAACTTTAGGTGGTAGATTCAAAGAATTAGAATTATGCTCATTATGCACATTGGGGATTGGTGTCTGAGAGCTCATGGGAAAAACCTCTTGTTGTGGTTGAACTAGAGAAGGATCCACACGCAAATTACCTATTGGTAATACACCTTGCAACTGTCCATAAGATAAATTGCTGAAGAGCTGGCTAGATGGTTGGTCTTGCAACACTTGAGAAAGCAGTTGTTGTTGTTGTTGCCGTAGCAGCTGCTGCTGCTCCTCCTGCTTCTGTTGTTGCTTCAGCAATAGAAGTTTATCAATCAAGGGGATCTGCTGTGATTGAGCAGCCGCTTGAGAATGCAGCTGCAACAAGTACTGCTGTTGCAACATATTCAATATCTGAGGATCTTGTGATAAACCTGAAGGAAGTAGCTTCTCCGCTGTCAAAGGGTTATTTGGGTTATCAGAAGCAGCTTGAGACAGTAAATTGCTTAAAGACAAGTGGTTTTGTGGTGGCAGCCTTTGCTGCTGAATTCCAAATGGCATTTGAGGAAAATTCGGATCATGAAGCATGTCAATTTTATTCTGTAGGGGATCCAATGCACCTTGTAAGGGATAATTAGGCCAGCCAGCAGCACCATTATTTAGGCCTGCAGATGTCCTATCAGATAAACCTTGGATGATTGACATTAACTCGGAATTTTGGGATTGAGGTTGCCGAGAGTTATCACTCACTGAAGACAATAGTTTAGAATGCATGGAGGCATCTGGGACAACCTCCGGCTTTGGAGCAAACGAAGCTGCATCACGCCCTGGCCAGTAAGGGTAGGGATTAGGCAAGGACCGTTGTCGTTCAAGTGCCATCCTCTTAGCAAGCAAGTAAAGATTTCCATTATCAACTGCTGATGTACCCATATTACCAGGATTATTTCCAACAAACCCTTGTAAACCTGAATTGAATATATCAAAATCAATGTCAAGCCTAAACATCTCAAAACATGGTAGAGTACAAAAATGAAAAAGATTTCAAGAGAAAAAGATCAATGAAGGGGAAATTATTATAGCTTAATTATCAAAAAATGAATACCAAAATAACCAAGTATGAACAGGTAAGAACCTTCTGACAATGCCAGGCCATCAAGGGGAGGACTGTTCTTGCTACCAGACATGAGTGACTCCAGAAACCTATTTTCAGCTTCAGTATCAGGACTTGGTCGATGCCTAGAATCACTTCGCAAAATGTCAAGCTCATTCAAACCAGTAAGAGTATTCCCAAATGTACTAGAAATTTGTCGGGCAGGAATATCTGTGAAGTCATTTGGCTTTGGTGTAGAAAACCCAGGTGGAGGTCGAGCTTTAGCTCGTAAATGGGGCATGGCATCACCCAGAGACAACCACGGTGAGTCAGCTGCTGAATTTTCCAGACGAACAGGTAAATCGATACCAAAATAACCAGCCTCAAACCATCCAATAATATCAATTCCTTTAAATGGACCTTGGATTAGACCCTTAGGATCTTTATACAATAGGGATAACTCCTCTGGAGCAGTCTGTTGAACTCTTCTGATTTCAAGTTCACTATCCAAAATGCCAGACAACTGCCTCTTAATAACAGGATCTTCACTAGCTTGCCACTTACCTACTTCTTTGGAGTCAGATAAATAACCCAAATTATTTTCCCACTGATTATGAGGATCTTTTGGCTGGAGTGAGTTCAGATCTGTTTTTCTCAATCTAACATCACTAGTTACATCTCTACCATCGTGAAACTGGGCAGCATGATCACCAAGTGGCATTGTTCGCCATGAAGCACCAGGATGAACAGAAGTATTTCCTTCAAATGATGAATCTTTATTACTGGAAACCTCTTCAGGCACTTTGTAAGAACCTCCATCTTCACCTCTATCTGTTCATTAAATATATTATGACAATCTAGTGGAAAGTAGAGACAGAAAATTATACTCATGAAAAGCCAGAGACCATAGGGTGGCATATATAAGTAAGGAGAACACCATTTAAGTTGAAAGAGGAATCCATAAAATGTGAAATTTGACATTGTTCACATAGTTGAAATCGAATACATAAATGGGAGGGGGAATTAGTGGTCAAGCTTGTTTGAGGCCATGTAAACCCACATATTAGACCAGTGAATCTTCTGAATTGAGGGTTTATAAACAAGTTGCTTCATGGAAATATGGGTCAAAACCTTACTCTGTTTAAGGGTCAAATCCTCATTCTACAATTCCCTCTACAAGGGTAAGAAAAAACCTAGTTCCAAAGTTACCAGCATCCAAACCTATCTACGAGTACATAAATGTATATGCAGAGTTTACCTTGGAAAGGTGCACTTCCAGGCTTCATTCTTCTTGTGTGAGTAAAATCTGTTGACCTTCCATCTTTTGGAACCTGAGGAGCACTGCTGCTAATTATGTCCCCTTTGTCAATTCCATTCAAGACAGCCTGTTCAAAAAAAAAAAAGAGCTCACACCAAACCACTAGAAAAGACAATTGCATTCAGTAACTAAAAAACAAACCAAAGAAACCAATTACCAGTTCCTCAGGATTTGGTGCCAGAATAGCTAGAGGCTCCAAGGGTTCATCCTGAGTAAGATTAGGCACCTGCACATAATCATCAACTAGTTTTCTATTTGTACCCATACCAGTCACTCTGTACACATCAAGCAATTTTGTCCTGTTATATCTAAAGGGGTTCAGTTCTTCAAGTCCACTTTGAACCTTTTCCAATGCAGTTCCAGAGTATGTGCCACTCAAAGAGCTAGCAAGGGAACCAGTACGTCCATGTCCAATACTAGAAACTGGGGGTGTATTCTCCCCACGGCCACGCCCATAGGAAAATGTAGAGACTGGTTTGTTTGGGGTTGTATGGGAAGGATCTACCCTTGCACGGCCTTGTGAGTAGTTAGGTCTCCATGGCCGATAGTGTTCTCCCTCCTTCTCGTCCTTTCCCTGACTGGAAATGTTAGTCACACCTTTTTCCAAATGTATATCACCATCCTTTCCAGAGTCGCTCCATTTTTCACGGATGCCTTCTGGCTCCTTGTCATCAGGACCCCAGCGGGTGTTCCACTTACTTTCACGCCGCTGGTCAAAGTTAGTTTCTCTGTTTCCTGAATCATTCCATCTGTGATTATCAGATGCACCACGCCGTGCTTCTGCAAAGTTCCTTGCAGACATATTATCTGTCCATCGATCCACTCTGCGAGAATCACCTAGGTCTTTGTCCCCATCTCTCCAACGATCCTTCCGAATGGAGGACTTGGTGTCTCTCTCCTCATCACGCCAACGATCACGACGTCCACTTTCTGAGTCAAACATGGATGGCCTAAAGACATCCTTTTTCTTATGGACATCATGCACATCCTCTCCGTTTCCAGATGTCTTGACAGTCTCGGAGCGATGGCCATAAGGTGGGTTCGAGACCATGTGGTTCTCCTGAATAGTTAGAAAAGGAAAATGCCAAAGAAAAAAACATTAGCAATTGAAAATTATTCCTGGAAGGTTAACGCTGCCCTTATGTCTGATTTAGAGACAACATCTAGAAATTATCCACAGACAACGATACAAAAATATGCAGAACTAGTTAAGCACACACCACAGATCCTGTTCCAAGTTTATTCTCCCCCGGCTTTGGCAGAAGCCACTGTGGTGAGAGTGGAATGGAATTGTCAGATCCTTGGGCATCTGTACAAAACGGTAAAAGCATCAGTCAATGAAAAGAAAATGAAGATTCTAACCATTAAGTTCAAAAAATATAACGCATGTTGTACAGAAAACTGATTAAAAATATATAACAAACACGTATGCAGTCCTCAGCCAAATACGAAGCTTAAAAATAAATAAAAGAAATATACAATCGCGATCAAAGGGCTAAATAGGAGGAAAGTGTATCGAGTAAAAGGAAACAGAATAACATGGCAGCAACATAAATCTGAAACTATGTTTCTTTACCTATTCTGGTAAAAAAATTTGAGGACGGGAACTGGAAATAGTCAAGGAAAAAAAATCCCATTTCAACCGCAACGAAACTAACATAATATCCCTCACTGTAAACCCCAATAGCCAATTCCAGCATTCACAACGACGAACTCAAACTTCAAAAACCGACAACCTTTGCTGCAGTTTAAAGCTCCGAACTTCTAAACCACAGTTCAGAAAATTCAAATGAAAAAAATCAAAATCCAAAAAAAATTTCAAATGTAGTTCAGAAAATAGCAAAAATGAAAAACCCTCGGTGGTAAAAACAAAAGATTATTGAATGTCATTTCCGTTTCGGAACCATTGAAGCCGTTCTGTCATCCTACACGAACAAAAAATAAAAACCCTAAACTCTCACCCGCAAACGAAGTGCATTTCGGTTGTTCACAAAAAGGAAAGGAAGAAAAATAAATAAAGGTTTGGGGAAACTAGGGTTTAGAGAAGCAAGTGATAAACCACGACTGAATAAAATAAAAGAGAAAGAGAACGCAGGCGACGAAGGGAAAGAGACAAAACAATGGAAGCTAAGACACATAAATCGCCGGATTCCAATCCAAAGCAAAAACGAAATTAGAAATGAAAGGAAGAGAGAGAGGGAGAGAAATGAAACCTTTGGAGATCTGTAATGGCGGTGAAACGGAGAGCTGGTGGCGATTGTCGGAGGTGGCGCGTTGTTCAGCCATGGATGATCAGCGAGAGTTGGAAGGAACGAATGAAAGGAGCGAGTGAGCACTGTGCGAACGAAAACCCTCTTTGCGAGAAAAACCAAACTGGGAGGCCAAGGGGAATATAGGTTAACCCTTTCAACACACTTCATAATGTGTGCTAGGGTGCACGATAAGACCCTGCGACCCACGCGCGCACATTACTGCTAACCCCTGTGATTCTCGGGAAGAAACGGCCACGCGCCTTGGACCCGTCCGTGTCCGACCCGCCGCGGGTTTTCAAGGACGTGTATCTCACGCGCCTCTTGAATTATGAAAGATTCTCGTAATGTTGAAAATGAAATTTCCCTCGTATTTATTTTTTTTTTCATTACCATTGGTGCGCATTTCTCCCATGACCCGATTTTTACGAAACGACTTTCGTTTCGTTGTGCATGGTAGATAATTATCAAATAAAATTCAAAAATTATAAACTTCTTCTATTGCAACTATATTATTTTTTCTTTTCGATTAATATTTTATTCTTTACATATTATCCTAATTAGTAAAAATGTTTATATTCTTTTACTCTGTGACAAACCAAATTTTGTAACTGTTTTTTTACCCCTTTTTTTTACATTTTATATCTTTATATTCATTCTTCAACTTTCTAGTTTTCATCGTCTAATAAATACTCAGGTATTTTTATTGTATAATAATAATCATAATTTAGAAAAATAAAAATTTTACAACTACTTTTCTGCATATATTTATTAAAACTTCACCTTTTATTTTAATAGAAATTTATAAATGTTTCTATTATATAACTATGACATTATGAAATTAATAATAAATTATAGTTTATGTATATTTTTAAAAAATTCTAATATGTTTTTTGTAATATTCTTAAATATTTTTATTACAATAAAAAAAATATATTTTCTATCATCATGAAATATTATACACACGTACTCATACATATAGATAAGCTCGGTTCTCAAATTTCATTTTTATTTATTTTTCATTGTTAAACAAAGCTGTAATTGATATAAATTTAATTACTTTTATTTATATTTGATTTTGAATGAAATATCTTAATAGTGTTTGACTGAAAAATATAAGGAGTGTTTTTCTAAGATTTTAATTTATTTTTAGGGATAATTCATGCATATAGATATTTTTGCAAAGAGGGTCGACATGGCACATGCACATGCAGTGTAGGGTAAAATCACACGAAATTATTTTTTTCAAATTTTGATTTTTCAAATTTTTGTGTGTTATTAATATTTTGTACTGTCGGGCTTTATGTTGAATTTTCGATAATTAAATTGATTTTTATTAACTAATGTTTCTAACTATTATTTTAGCTTCGCCATTTTCTTAATGTTAAATTTACAATAACGATTATTAGATTAGTTGTTTCAATTTTGTTTAGCCATTTGAAAGATAAAACTAAAGGGGCATTATTTTCCAAACACTGATATGATAATAATTAATATTATTGTTACTGTATTACTTTTATTAATAATTAGTATAATTTTATATTGCTCTTTATAATTTCTCAAAATTTTATATAAACATTTGTTAGTAGATATATATGTATGTATATCAACTTAAATAATATTTTTAAAAATTCAAATAAGTTTATATTCCGCATATTATCATCGTTTTGATTAATAAAAATGTGTTCGAAAGTATAAGTTTAATAGAGAACTATTATATTTTAAATTTTAAATCTTAATTAAAATTTTGCAAACACCAATTAGCTCAAAAGTTATTCTTTGAAGATGTAATCTATAACATTAATTTTTGTGACAGTCATTCTCAAATAAATAAATAAATAATAAATATAAATATATGAAATTGTTAATAAAATGAGCAACTTCAATGTGGGATAAATACACATGGAAAAGTTGGGATATATTGCACATAATAGACAAAAGAATAAACATTAGGAGAAAATTTTGTTAGGATAAACTTAAATGCAATATAATTAAATCGAGGATGGACATTTTTCTTGTTGGAGAAAATTTAAAGAGGTATAAAATGACATTTTAGAAGTGATAATAGTTTAAAAATAGTGAGATTCAATCATTTTAATATTAAAGTGTTTTAATATAATTATTTTTTATAAATGAGTTTCATTATTTTAAAATAGGTTGTCTTTTTATAAATTATTTTTCTAAAGTTTTTTTACTTCAATCTAATATTCATTTTGTTATACTCATCTGATTGAAAAGTCAAGATCGTAAGATTAATCATTGCGATGGGTTTTTCAATTTGGACCGATCAATTTCTCTATTTTTGTAAATTGAGTTTTATCTTTTTTCTTGGTTTTTTCTTTTATTTGTTTCGTGTGAGCTTTCTTTCTCTTGCATGTGTCTTTTTAGTCATCGAGGTCATAATGATAAGTGGTTTTAATAGTGTGTCTTGATTGTGTGTCATTTGTAGGTGTAAGCAAGACATATTGTAAGCTTGAAGGGTTTTGGGGTTCCCTGGAGCAAATTCATTTGTGTCTCAGATAAATGAAGCTAATAGCATTTGTTTATCAATTATAAATATCTTGAAACGTTATTCTGTATTTTTTGGTGGTATGATGATGTTTGATTTGGTGAATTTGGTTGTGTTGGATATTTATTATGTTGAATTGTCCTAGTTAGTTTCGTGTTGATTGGGGAATTTATAATTTGATAAATTGAACCAAGTGGTATTTGTCATAACAATAAAATTTGTTGTTGACCAAAGTACTAAGAAAGGATTACTGATTTGATTATTTGAACAAGTTTTATTTTTTCCAGATCATAAAATTTTGTCTATTGTTTTCTGATACAGTGTTAAGAGATGACAGATTGGCACTAAGCGCCAATTCATTTGGCATGTTTAAGAACATTTTAGTTTTAGGTCATTGAGCGTCTTATACTATGAATGATATAGCATTTGCGCCAAGGTGTCGTTGAACATCCATTTTTGCGAATGGTTTAGCGTTGAGCGGTGTTAGGGTGTTGTTGAGTGTCATCCTTATATTGTAGGTCTGGAGCCTTTTAACTTTAGGGCGTTGAGCGTCATAAAGTGTAGCTAAGTGCAACTTGTTATGAGAAGAATATTGTTGGGTGCCACCTTCTATGAGAAAGTTTGACATTGCACCTGTTTTGTCTTCTTTCCTGTTTGAGATAGATTTAAAATATATTTTATGTATGTGTATAAGTATTATTATGATTTATTAAGGTGATGATATTTTACGGATATGTGTGGTGATGATGTTATGAGAATTTCAAGGAGAAATTCTTTCCGTGATATGATTGTGTGTGCATTGACATTAGGAGTTTAGTAAGGAAGTATATTAATATATTACAAACCATTCAACTCATGTAAAGAGGAATGAGTTCAGGGAGAGAATGACATTAGGTCCTAGCATAATCTGGACTAACATTGTGAGTAGTAGGGTGATAACTCCTTTATTTATGACTCTCTAGATTATAAATGGCACTACAAGTGCACGTCTATGGTGAAACCCAATGTCAAAGACATATATCCAGATAATTAAGTTTAGTGTGAACTCTTTATATGTGTTTATATGAGTTATTTTGTATTTCATAAATGTTTAATTTATATATGATATGATTTGATTGCATTATAATAATTTTTTTGTACATTACCTTATCCTCTTAATTTCTTTTGATGTTTGTTTTTTTTACTACGATGGTGACCTTATTAGTGTAAGCATGTAAGAAATAAGTGTGCATGTATCTTTAATGGAAGATAATGATATAAAAATTTTATTTTTTATCGTCTGAGTGACTTTTTTAGTACTTTCAGATATCTATTATCATAATTATTTCCATTTTAGATAACTATATCAATATTATATATGTATATAAAAAGTGTAAAACACAATTATTTTGTTTATCAATTTTATAATATCTTATTTTATCTATTTAAATGTTGTTATATGTCACGTCCCATTTAATTTTCTTAAGTGGCGTCCACGTGTCACTCTCTCGCAGTGTCCGGTCAAGTATAGTGGGAGACAAACTCTGCGCTGCATTAAATTCCCCAACCTCGGGAAGCGTCCAGCGGCAAAAAGAAGAAGAAGATCTTCGGTCAGTGGGATCCAAGTGGCGCGCTAGGAGTAGGCGAACGTTTTGGTGGAAACCACGTGGCGGCCTGAGA
Organism: Vigna mungo; assembly: GCA_036885675.1. Lineage (NCBI taxonomy): Eukaryota > Viridiplantae > Streptophyta > Magnoliopsida > Fabales > Fabaceae > Vigna > Vigna mungo. Next base: position 43,332,272 of record CP144690.1, read on the forward strand.
GCAAACCGACCGTTCGGTTTTGGAGGCATATTTAAGGTAGAAATTCCAAATTCCTAACACTGTCTGCATGAAATCTTCTTCTTCTTCCTCAAACCTAAATTTCTGAAATTCTGGTTTCTCCTCCTTCTCTCTAAACTTCCAAACTTTTCTCTAAAATTATTAACTTAAACACTGTTCCGATCATCATCCACCTTTCAGAATTCTTACTCCTGCTGTCAAGGCCTTTCGATTGCACCGATCAGTTTTCCGGTCAGAGCTCTTTGGACGGTCGGTCAATCTCGTAGTTGAATATTAGAAGTTTAGCTGGATTTTAGAGGTAAGGGAAGCTTATAAAATTTAATTTGAATTATCTATATGTTTTGAATATGTGTTTAATGTATGCATGTTGATATATGAACTATATGGTTTGAATGTTAGGGATGAAATATGATATGTTGAGTATGAGTTATGTGATGATTATAAACTTAGAGAAAATGTAAATCTGAAACCGAAGGTCATTAGGACCGTCCGGTCTTCCCCTAAAAACGACCATTTTAATACTATTGTATCAAAACTCTAAGGACTTGCTTATTTAGTCGTAACATTACATCTATTACAGAACGCTCGGTCTTATACTGAGTGTTCGCCTTTTTTAATGTATTCGGTCATAGATCGAGTACTTAGCGTCATATTGAATATGTTTATGATAATTGCGGTCGTTCTCTTTGAATGTTCGTTTTTATACTAATAATGTTCCTTGAAAGTACTTAGTCATAAACTGAGGACTTAGTTTTATATTAATAACTTTTATTGATTATAACGTCCGGTCTTATACCGAACGTCCGGTTTGGAAGTTTTACTTAGTCATTCACTAAGTATTTGGTCTAATATGAATTGTATAGGACGGTCAGTCATACACTGAACGTTCGAGTTATATCAATGAGGTTATTAGCAGTGTTAAGTATTACATCAGTATACAAATCTTAAGAATATTCGGTCATCAACTGTACGTTCGGTCATTGAAGTGTTCGGTATCTGACTGACACTCGGCTTATGAAATTATTCGGTTTCAATGTTATCATTATTATTCCTGAGAACGTCCGGTCATGTAAAGTGCTTGGTCACAGATCTAGTGCTCGGTTTATGAGATGTTTAATCAGCAGCTGGTCGGTATTGAGTATCGGTATTCTTCCTAAAACCTTAACAAATTGGAAATAATAATGAAGTAAGAGAATTCCACGGGAGGAATGTCTCATGAACGAGGAATTGATTGGTAAAGTATGAATGTGGGAATGACTCCGGCGTTGTCCTTGATCCTGATATTCCGTGAGGACGCTTCCTCAAGTAGAGGGAGGTCGGTCATGCGTGGGAATGGCAGGAGGCCCGCGGTTATACGAGCAAATAACCGTTTGAGGGCTAACCTCGGGCGGCAGCTGAGGAAACAGTTACTACACCGCCCGGGTGCTAGGGACGACCGAGCTACATGTTCATACAGTCCGGACGGAGTCTTATGGTCGGTCTTGAGTTTATGAGTGACATGTTATATGATTGTCTTGTTGTATTGTTTGTGTTCTTGTATAATGATTTGATAAATTAAATTTACATAAGCTTACCCTTATCTGTTTTGTCTTGTGTATGTTGTCGTTCGGTATCCGGCCGTTCGACTTTTCTCTTCATGGCTGTGATCATCCTTTGGATGTGAGCAGAGTATACTTTGGAAGCGGCGTTAGAGGAAACTCTGGAGGAAGTATTACCGGTCGACGAACCTGTGGAAGCCGTGCCGGAGAATTGTGCAGGACCGTCCGGTCCTTAGTTTTAGGCTTTCCCTTTTATGTTTGTAAACTTGTAAATGTATAACAATCGTACATTATTAATGTTGGCCTTTCGGCCGTTGTTTTGTATTTTAGACCGATCGGTCTAACTTTTGTAAAACTTGTATATATTTAATCGTTCGTTTTAAAGTAATATTATTATCGTTCAGTCTTCTTTAATTCATCACTGTTCTCCATTATTATTTCTGTTAACTCCTAAAATAAATTATGGCTTTGGTTATATTTATTGGGACGTTACATTATATATTTATAATAAATCAATAAAAGTTATATTTATTCTTATAATTATAGTGATAATTATATTGTATTTTATTATCATAAAAAATATTATTATTTTTATTAATACTATTTTTTTTTATTAATACTAACTAGTGAAAACGTGTGTGTCGACTTTTTCAATTTTAGTAAAAGTTTTATTAAATTATAAAATATTTTTTATAAAATGATAATTATAAAATAAATATTTGTTGTAATTTTATTATAGATAAATTGTGTAGATGATTTATTTATCATGAGTAAGTATTTGAATTAAAAAATAATTACAAAATAAAAAGTAAAACTGGAAAGTAGTATTTTATTATAAGTAATTTATTTATATTTAAAAAAATAGTTATAAATCAGTAAAGTTAAAAAAATACATAGATACCGAAAGAGAAAATCTTTTATTAAATTTAAAAAATAAGGTGAACAAGGTGAATCCCCTCATTAATCATAATCAATAGTATAATGAAATTCATGTAAATTTCTTTTATTAATCAAATTAATACTGCGTTTTTGTTTACTTTGAAGAATTGTAATAATAAGATAACATGCAAACCTTAATATTTATTAGATAAAACTTATATTAGGAAGCAATTACACTTTTTTTCTCTCTCTGTATGTATACGTATTTCAGAAATCTTTCTAATAATATAATATTTATATTTTTTTTTCTCGAAGAAAAAATAATGATAGTAAATATTTAGGTTATTTAATAAAAGAAATATTTACAATGTAATTAGTATTTCCTAATCAATATTCAATTCTTAATATTTGGAGTAGTATCATAATTAAAACAATAAATGAGATTTAATATTTGTTGAAAATGTTTTTTCACGAAACAATGTTTTATATTTATCATTGATTCATTAGTTTTAAATTAAATGATAAATTAATATTGATATTATATGAAGACTAACCATGAATCGAAGCTTCAAATTTAATTTAACTTATAGTTTGGGTTCTATTGTGTTTTTTTTTCTTTAGTAATGAAATTTGAACATTGTTGAAATGATTAGTGCTGTGCGCGATAATATAATATAAACAAATGTAATTCATTTAGAAAAATGTGTAAAATTAATATATGTTTATGTTTTAATTTATTTAATTATGTTAAACGTTTTATTAATACACGAGTTAGAAGAATAAAAAAGAAAATGGAAAATAGTTGATTTTAGATTATGATATAGATATATTAGTAAGCATTAAATTTTATAATCAGAGCAATTTCAATTTTCTTTAAAAATGAAAATTAAAATAATTGATCATTGACAATAATTAATAAATTAAAACAATTAATGAAGTTCTCATTTTTCATCTCTAGAGTATCTTAGGTCATATCTTACTTTTTTTTCCTTTTAATGGGATGAAGATAAATAAATAAGAATAATGAATGTATTCAAATAGAGACAATAACCCTTTATAGAACATCTTACGATTATTTTTTTTTAAGTTTTAATAATTTTAATTTGGTCATTTCAACAAATTCAAATTATTATTGATTTTAATAATTTTTTCCTATCATATATGTTGTTAGTCACATTTAATTAAATCATTTTATAATTGGTTAATCAAATATAATAGTTTTAATATATATAAAAAAAGATAACAATTGAAAAAAAAAACATGAAAACAGATCATAAGTACTTTTTATTGATTAAGTTTATAAGAGAGTAGGAATATTAATTTTCTCCAATAACTTTTCATCAATTATTGTTGTTATAAATTGTAATATCTATTGACACTTTTGTATGCAAGTATCCATCTCATTGTTCATAAGATCAGGAGCACCTATAAACATATAAAATTAATAGTCAAAATCATAAAAAAACAAATAATTTATAAAAATTATGAGAAAAAAAATAATGAAATAAAACATGGAAAAACAATATAAAACCATGAAAGAAAAAAATATTTAAGAATACATACTGTTGTTAATGGCAGCAGACTTCAGTAAGTGACAATTACTGATACAACTATAAAAAGGATGATTGGATAATTGGCTACAACGTGACTCACAATGACTAACACAATCCTCAAACATTTCTTGAGTAAATCCTTTAAACACACATTGAGCTCTACACTTCACAATGCAAAAAATACCATGACTTAATACGGGCTGTGCAAAGTTTAATAAAATCATAATCGTAATCATAACCCCAATACATTTTATCTCAACTTTCCCCATAACTCTTTTCTAAATTCTCTCTAAGATTATGAAATTGTACAAAAGCTGAATCTCGCTTATGGTGTTTCATCAAAGCTAAACATGAATTTATACAAAAATAATGTATATACATTTTTACCCTTGAATATATTTAGCAACAAAAAAATATTAATTGTTTTCTCTTATAATTAATATATATTAATGTAACGTTTTGACTTTGTATCTTATTTAAAACAATGTTTATATAATAATTGACTTACTAAAAGGTATTAAATGAAAAAGATAGATTATACCAAAGAAAAAGAACCAAAGGAGAGAAAATCGGGAAGATCATAGAACACCATAAAAAAAGAGACTTTAATTCTCATTAAAACTTGATATTTTTCACTAATAATAGATTGCATTGTGACATCATTTATGAGATGTTTATTCATTATTGTTTCTAACATGCTTAAGCACACCAACCTTCTCCTCCTACCATTATATAAAGAACTCCATCATACAACACACAAAATCATTCTTCATACGTTTACTTATACTTTAAACAAATATCTGAGTTCTTACTTAATCATACGTTTACTTACCGATAAGAACAACTTTATATTAGATATGTATGTGAAATTTATATAGGTAACACACTCTTATTGTTGGCAACAAGAAGGCAAAGGTTGGCTGTGTTTTGAAAAGAAACTCTTTCTTTTTTCTCTGTGTTATTTCAAATAGCTGATACAAGTATTTATAGGCAAAAGATTTGCCTCTTCACATGCTGGAGATAACTCAAAAGTTTTATCTTTTCAAACTCTAGAGATAAATGATGATGCCTATAGGTCTTCCACCTAAAACCATTAATGCTATCTAGGAATACTAAGCAACAACCATTAATGTTATCTAGGAATACTAAGCAACAACCATTGATGTTATCTAGGAATACTAAGCAACAAAAATAAAGTTTCTTAATTTAAGTTTAATAACAAATCTCTCCCTTAAACTTAAATACTCTTCCCATTTCTCATTTCAATAAGCCTTTTGCAATTCTCCAGCAATGTGGTCGGCAGTGGCTTGGTGAATATATCTGCGGCTTGAGCTCGGCTTTCAACATGCTCCAGCTTGACTTTTCCTTCTTTGACTTGTTCTCGGATGAAATGAAAACGGACGTCGATGTGTTTGCTCCTTCCATGATTAACTGGGTTCTTTGCCAACTCGATCGCCGACTTGTTATCAACTCGGATCACAGTCCCTTCATCTTGGACAGCTTTCTCAAAACTCAAGTTTTCAGAGTCGGCCAGAAGACATACAACATGAACTTCATTTGTAGTGTCGTATATTTCCTGTAGACTCCTCATCCTAGGTTGTGGCTGGGTTTCTTCATCTGAGGACTCGGTCGTCGTTGTTGTTGAGGGTACAAAAATCTCCGAGCTAGTTTCTTTTTCGACCGAGTTATTCCAACACCACTCCTTCGTTTCCTCCACGTGAACATCTCGGCTCACCACTACTTTATTGTTAACAGGATCAAACAATTTATAAGCTTTAGAATTTTTATCATACCCGATAAATATGTACTTCTTGATCCGATCTTCTAGTTTTGTCCTGTGCTGACTTGGTACTTGCCCATAGGCCACGCTACCGAACACCTTTAGATGAGAGACATTCGGCTTCACACCACTCCAAATTTCCTGAGGCGTCTTCTCCCCCAACTTTGCATGTGGACATCTATTTTGCACATAGACTGCACATTGCACCGCCTCTGCCCAAAACTTCTTCGGCATATTCTTCCCTTTCAACATAGATCGAACCATGTCGAGAATGGTTCGATTCTTTCGTTCTGCTACACCGTTTTGCTGTGGAGAATATGGAGCTGTTAAGAAACGCTTGATTCCATGTTCCTCGCAGTATTTGTTGAACTCGACAGAAGTGAACTCACCTCCTCTGTCAGATCGGACTGTTTTGATGACTTTGTTTGTTTCTTTCTCTACCATCACTTTGAACTTCTTGAAAGTTTCAAACACTTCTGACTTCTCTTTCGGAAAGTAAACCCACGTCTTCCTTGAGAAATCATCAATGAAAGAGACGAAGTATCTCTTACCACTAAATGATTCTGGAGTTATTGGCCCACATAAGTCAGTATGGATCAGTTCAAGCTGCTTCTTTGCTCGGTACTCAGAGCTTCGCGGGAAAGAAGTCCTCGTTTGCTTTCCGATCACACATTCTTCACAGAACCTTTTTTCGAATTCCATTTTAGGCAATCCGAGTACCATCTCCTTTTTCACCAACTCGGTCAACCCTCCAAAGTGAAGATGACCGAACCGCAAATGCCACTTCATGACCTCGTCCTCCATATCAAGTTGCATGCATTTGTCTTGAACTATTTTCAACTCAAGTTTGTACATGCGATTTTTCTTCATTTCTACTTGGGCGATGAGCCTCCCGAGTTTATCTCTTAGTTGTAATTCTCGGTCCTTCATCAGAATTGAGTACCCCTTCTCCATTATCTGTCCCATGCTCAATATGTTGCTTTTGAGATCGGGTACATAGTATACATCTCTGATCTCTCCGATTCGCCCATTTTCCTGTTGATACCATATCGTTCCTTGACCTTTGACAGTTACTTTTGAAGCATCGCCGAAAGAAACGGATCCGGATTCCACCTTTGAAAGTACTTTGAATAGACTCTCGTCGCCACACATATGGTTACTCGCGCCGGTATCCAAGTACCAAACCGAATTATTAGAGCAACTCGGTTTGACCTTGGTTTCTGGAATATTTGTCACTAGCAAAAATCCTTCATCTTCTTTCTCGGCAAGGAAGTTTGTTGGCTCCTCATTTTTCTTCTCAGATCTACAATCCTTGGAAATATGACCCATATTTCCGCAATTATAGCATTTTATCGAGTAGCAATACTTGGCAAGATGCCCATACCTCCCACAGTTATAGCATTCAATGTTGCTTGTGTTTGTCCGACCACCCCGAGTCTGACCTCGACCACCTCGGGCTTGACCTCGGCCACGCCAGTTTTGTTGGCCAACTTGCTCATTTCTTCGTTCTCCTCTTCCTCTACCACCTTGGCTTTTGCCTCTTCCTTGGCCTCTGCTACTTTGAGCATAAAACACATTATCCTTTTTTATTGTCGCCTTTGCCTGGAGAGCCTGTTCAAGGGACTCCCCCTTCTTGCTTTTCCGTCTTTGCTCATGTGCTTCCAGAGACCCAGCAAGCTCTTCAATGGTGAGCGTTGATAGATCCTTGGACTCCTCTATTGCACATACAATATTCTCAAAGTCATCTCTCAATGACCTTAGAATCTTTTCAACAACTCGGTTCGATGAAAGATTCTCACCATTTTGATTCATTTTGTTCACCACGGTCTCCACCCGAGTAATGAACTCAGATACGCTTTCAGACTCGTTCATCCTCATGTTTTCCAGCTCGCGCCTAAGGGTTTGAAGTCGGACCTGCTTCACTCGTTCGTCTCCTTTGTTTGCCTTTTCGAGTGTATCCCATGCTTCTTTGGAGGATTTTGCATTTGCTATCTTCTCAAAGCCAGATTCGTCAACAGCTCGGTATAACAGATACAAAGCCGCCTTGTCTTTAGCTCGAATGGCCTTCAACGCGTTCAACTGAGCATTTGAATATCCATCTGTGCTCGCCGGTTCCTCATAACTAGTCTCGACCACGTCCCAATTATCTTGGGAGCCGAGAAGAGCCTTTATCTGCACCTTCCAGTTGTCATAGTTAACATCTTTCGTCAACTTGGGTAGCGGGATGCCATTGGTTAATCCTGCCATTTCTCTCGGTGTTTACACTCAACTCACACACCTCACAAAACTCTTAGTTGCTGCTCTCTCTCTCTGCCAGCGCACATCGCGGCGTTCTCACTCTCTCTTTCACCTTACACTCACGCTCTGATACCAATTTGTTGGCAACAAGAAGGCAAAGGTTGTGTTTTGAAAAAAAACTCTTTCTTTTTTCTCTGTGTTATTTCAAATAGCTGATACAAGTATTTATAGGCAAAAGATTTGCCTCTTCACATGCTGGAGATAACTCAAAAGTTTTATCTTTTCAAACTCTAGAGATAAATGATGATGCCTATAGGTCTTCCACCTAAAACCATTAATGCTATCTAGGAATACTAAGCAATAACCATTAATGTTATCTAGGAATACTAAGCAACAAAAATAAAGTTTCTTAATTTAAGTTTAATAACACTTATAACTTACCTATGGATTCATACCTATAAATTATTTTATTGATAGTTAAAAATTATTTTACGAAATTTATATGAAAATTTCGTACGTAAATACATATTGTTCAATTTACTTACAAATAGATAATACTCGTATGTAATGTTCAATTTACGTACCGATTATGATTGGTAGATAATATTTATATGTAATGTTTAATTTACCTACAAATTTGTATCTATATGTAATAATTGGTAAATAAATCTTGATTTTTTGTTGTTGTAGTTTGTATGTTGAAGTTTCAAGAGAATTTGATTTTTTTTTTTTGTTTTAGGTTTATTCGTAATGGTTATGGTTAGCATTTGACACAATGTAGAGATTAATGACTAATTTATTTGTTACTTTTTACTTCAAAGTATAAGGAACTTTGGAGAAGGAAAATTAATTTTAATGAAAAAGTTAAGTTATGACTAAGTAACCTATTTTGTGTTTTGATATTTTTTTTTCATGTGAAAAGGCTAAAAAATTTAATTAATAACTTAGGCATACACATTTACATATTAAGATTGCCAAAATTAAAGTAAGGTGGCAAAAAGGTCAGCTTGGCCGAGTAGATTAGCCTACCACTTTTATTAAATTTTTTATATTTTTTAATTTTCAAATTTAAAATGTGTTTGCATATATAATTATAAATAAATATTTAAAGCATATTTAGTCATATAAATATTTTTCAAGCCTTTAATTGATTAATTAATATTTTTAATTAGATAAATTAAAAATTATTCTATTATATTAATATTTATAACTTAATTTATAAGTGTTAATGATTTAAATTATAATAGTATTGGATATTTATATTTTTACAAAAATATAATATAGAAAAATTAAACTTTTTAATTATTTTAATTATAATTTTTAAATTAAATAAAATAGAAAAAAAGGCCAGTTTTTATGAAGAATTGATCATTGATAAGTCTCATGATTTTGATTTGTATCATGTGAGGTGATAATAAAATTGGAGAACAATGTTTTTAAAACTTATCGGTCAAATAAATATTTCTCTCAATTGATCACTTCTCCTTTAAACTATGTTATTGTCAAGAGAAAATGGAAAATTCACGGAGAATATTTCTTACTCAAGAAAACCTTACCATGTTTTTTTAAGTTAATTTTGTTTAAATACTTTAAATGTTTTATACTTATAATTACTAAAATTAATACTATTGTAGGAAGAATGATAACGAATCGAAGTTTCAAATTTAATTTAATTTATAGTTAGGGTTCCTGATGTTATATTTTGTTTTTTTTCAGTTGTGAGTTTGAACATTGTTGAAATGACTAGTATTGTAGGCAATTTTCTGAATGAATCATATTCATTTAAAAAATGAGTAAAATTAATATATGCTTAAGTTTTAATTTATTTAATTATATTAATTAGTTGCAAGAATAAAAAAAATTATGAAAAGTAATTGAAAGAAAACAACATGACAATAAATAATAAATACTATTTTTATTGATCAAGATGTATTTCTTATTATCGAGTAGAAATATTATTTTTTCTTGTTATAAATTATAATATCTTTTTGCACTTTTGTACGCAAGTATTAATCTCATGGTTCACATTATCACGAGCACCTGAAAAACATGTAAAATTAATGGTCAAAATCATAAACAAACAAATAAATTATAAAAATCATGAGAAAAAAAACAATCAAATAAAAAATTGAAAAACAATATAAAATCATGATAGAAGAACATATTTAAGAATATATACCCTCGTTGATGACGTTAGACTTCATTAAGTGACAATCATTTATACAATTATAAAAAGGATGATAGGATAATTGGCTACAATGTGTGACTTACACTCATTAACACATATCTTAAAATATTTCTTCTTAGTAATTAGTGGTACACATTTAAGTTTACACTTCAATCCGCAAAGAAAACTAGTACTTAATACGAGTTGTAAAAAATTTAATAAAATCATAATCGTAATCATAATTCCAATAAACTTTATCTCAAATTTTCCCATGAGTCTTTTCAAAATGCTCTTTTAAGATTATAAAATTGTACAAAAGCTAAATCTCACTTGTAGTGTTTCAAGAAAGCTAAACATGAATTTATAAAAAAAATAATTGATAACATTCTTACCCTTGAAAATATTTAGCAATAAAAAAATATTAATAATTTACTTATTGTTTTCTCTTATAATTAATATATAATTAATGTAACATTTTGACGGTGTATCTTATTTAAAACAATATTTAAATGATAATTAATTGAATAAAAGGTTTTAAATGAAAAATATAGATTATGTACAAAGGAATGAAAGGAGAGAAAATTGAGAAGGTCATAGAATCCCACAAACTAGATGGACTTGTCTCACTTTGAGTTGAGACTAGAGATTCAATATGAAATATTAGAAAATAAAAGCATGATTTTGTGTTAGCCAATATTTAAAAATGTTTTGTAAAGCATAATACGAGCAATTAATGAAAACAGAGATAAAAAGAAGGAAAAATGAAAGTAAAATGTTTGTGTACACGTTAGTCTAGAGAATTTAGCAGATATTCAATGCATATATTTGTTGTGTCTCATTTCTTACATGGTCATATATTATTCAAACATGACCACCATATCTTATAGTTTCATATAAAGAGTTCCATTAGAAAATATAACACACAAAAACATTTTTTCATACTTTCACTTATGCTTTAAATAAATCTTGAAGTTTTTACTTACTTAAGCATCATAAAGTTTTTTGCAATATATTATTAATTTATAATACAATACAACTATTTAAAAAATCATAAACACAAACCCATCGCATATGTGTTTACATAAGTGATAATAATTGTAATATAATAAATTGAAAAGTATACATGTTGATCAAGCAAATGTATCATTGTGAAAAATATGAAGTTGAAATTGCATGTTTCTTTTAACTTATTGAAGACCGTTATCTCACAAGGCTATATAGAAGCGTGATGAGTTTGGCCACCTACGAGATGATGTTGTTCGTGAGAAGGAGGATACAACGAAGCAACTAGAAGAAATGACAAAGGAACACGACAAGATATGATAAAAAATTAGGAATTTGAGCCACATGTTCATCATGACATGGAGAAGATCTCGACGAATGGGAAAGATGAAGACGAAGATGTAGAGAGAAGCATGGTTACTGATAAGTTAGTCATGGTCAAGAAGAAGTAAATCATAGTTATTAATAAATTAGTCAAGATTAGGAAGAAGTCAACCAAGGTAAAAAAATAAGTCGATCATAAAAAAAGTGAACAATCTAATTGTTAATGAAAGGAACAACACAATGTGGGATAATGTACATGGAAAAGATGAATATAGGGTATTAGGGTAGAAGGATGACAGACAAAAGATAAACATTAAAGTTTATAGGAGAGTTGTGTTTGGGTAAACTTAAATGCAATAGAATTAAATTGAGGATTGACATTTTTCTTGTTGGAGAAACTTTAAAGACCTAGAAAATGACATTTTAAAAGTAATAATAGTTTAAAAATAGTAAGACTCAGTTATTTTAATATTAAAATATTTTAATATAAATACTTTTTATGAATGAGTTTCATTATTTTAAAACACACAATCTTTTTAGAAACTATTTTTCTAAAGTTCTTTTACTTCTATTTAGTATTCTTTTTGCTCTACTCGTCTGATTGAAAAACAGAGACCGTAGTCTTTGTAGCAAGTTTTTCAATTTCGATCGATTAATTTATCCATTCGTGTAAATTGAGTTTCATCTTTTTTTTCTTGATTTTTTCTTTTATTTGTTGCATGTGAGCCTTATTTCACTTGCATGCGCCTTTTTAGTCATCTATATGAACCCCTGTTGATTAGTGGTTTTAATGGCGTGTCATGATACTGTTTGTATTGGTGTAGTTGTACACAAGACATCGTGTAAGTTTAAAGGATTTTTGGGTTCCTTAGAGCAAGTTGACCTATCTCTTGGATAAAAGAAGTTAATTGCATTTATTTTTCAATTATAGATGTCTTAAAATGTTGTTTTGTATGATTCAGTGATACGATGATGTTTGATTTGGTGAATTTGGTTGTGATGGATGCTTGTTATGTTGAATTGTCTTAATGAGTTTTGTGTTGATTAGGGAATTTAGGATCTGATCAATTGAATAAATTGGTATTTGTCATAACAATAAAAGTTGTTGTTGACCAAAGTACTATGAAATGAATATTGATTTAACCATTTGAGTAAGTTCCATATAGAAATTTGTCTATTGTTTTCCGATATAGTGTCGAGTGGTGATGGATTGGCACAAAGTGCCAATTCATTTGTCATTAAGAGGAGCATTTTAGATTTAGCCCGCTGAGCGTCGTATATTGTGAATGATATAGCGTTGAGTGGAACCAAGGTGTCGTTGATTGCCCATTTTTGCGAATGATTTAATGTTGAGCAGTGTTAAGGTGCCACTGAGCGTCATCCTTATATTGTAGGTCTAGAGTCTTTTAACTTTAAGGCATTGAGTGTCAGAAAGTGCAACTAACACAACTTGTTGCAAGAAGAATAATGTTGAATGCCACCTTCTACGATAAAGTCTAAGGTTGGATCTGTTTGTGCATATGTTTATGCGTATGTTTCTCTTCTTTATTGTCTGAGATAAATTTAAAATGGACTTTATGCACGTGTATAAGTATTATGATGATTTATTGAGGTGATGATATTGTACGGATATATGTGGTGATGATGTTGTGAGAATTTCAAGGAGAAATTCTTTGTGGTGATGTGATTGTGTATGCTTTGACATTGAGGGTTCAATAGGAAGGTATATTGATATATCACAAACCATTCAACTCATATAGGGAGGAATGAAGTGAGATAGAGAACGGCGTGAGGTCCTAGCCATTGGACTGTTGTTGTCCTAAGTGCGAAGTGGACCAACCTTGTGAGTACTAGGGTAATAATCTCTTTGTTTATGACTTTCCAGAGTATAAATGGTACTATAAGTGAATGCCTACAGTGAAACCCAATATCAAAGACATGTATCCAAATAATTAAGTCTAATGTCAACTTTTATGTGTGTTTATATGATATATAATAGTTTTATTTTTTATTGCCTTAATGACTTTTTTTTAGTACTTTAAGATATATATTATTATAATTATTTTCGTTTAGATAGCTATATTAATGTTATATTTATAAGTATAGAACACGTCTATTTTGTTTATTAGGATCTTATTATTATAGTTATATTGGTTTAGATAAGTATTGTTACTACGGGCTTATAGCTATGGTAATATGGTGGGAGAATAGCTGAGTGGCAGTCACGCAAGAAAGTGTCTCATGACCGCTCGGTCCCAACAATCATTGAGTATAGTTAAGGCGTAACTAATGTCATAACGGCTACGATCAAGTGGTTAAGGTGTGCATTAATTATCATTAAGAGGTAAATTAATTGGTCATATTCTTATAAACTCTATAAATAGGGGTTTACTTTCGAGGTAGGCGGACCTTTCACTCACTATTCATTTACAAAAGACCTATAGAGAAAAATTTTGACTTGAGCATTAGAGTGTATTCTGCATGTCACCCCCTTTTTGGACCGATCGGTTGACTGAAGCGTAGAGCAAAAAACATTCGGCACAGAGATAGCATGCAGGCGGTAGTTCTCGTCCCAATTCAGCATAAACAAGTATATTAATGTTATACCTATAAGGTTAAAACACTTTTTTTTATTAAGATCTTATTTTATCCGTTTAACCGATGTTACATATTTATAATAAATTAATAAAAAATTTATTTATTTTTAGAATTATAATGATAGTTACATTGTCATAAAAAATTACTGTGGTAATATTTTTACTAATGTTATTATTTTATCAGTATTAAGTAGTGAGAACATGTGTGTAGTTTTTTTTTTTTATTTTAGTGAAAGTTTTATTAAATTATAAAATAATTTTTATAAAATGATAATTATAAAATAAATATTTTTTATAATTTTATTATAGATAATTTATGTAGATGATTTATTTATCAAGAGTAATTATTTGAATTAGAAAATATTTAATCATTCTGATAGTCTTTATTTACGTTGAATTTTGCCTAATAGGTCATTTTATGTTGTCTCAATTGGGTTAACGAATTTAAAATTAAGTTGAGTTGTCGTTATGAGCTAAATTCATTAATTAACGTGATTGATGGAGGTCATCACATTAAGTTGAGTTGTCATCACATTCTGTTACGCCATCATCTTTAACCTTTCCCCAAATTAGAAACTCTAGTAGTCCATGACAGCCACTGAAAAACGTCACCACTAGCCTCCATGCACCGCCACACAACCACCACCATCGCAAAACCAAGTTCGTCTTCCTCGCACAATCGTGAAACCCGCGAAGCATCAACAGAACCACCATGGTCAGCCAACGTCCATGTGCCATCACCGCCAACCAGGTTTGTTTTCTCTTCATCCTCGCGCCATGAAACAACCCAAACCGCAAGTATCGTGAGAGTTCTGCAGCGAGTATGAACTTGAAGAAATTTAGAAAAATTCTCAATTCAGCAACCCTAGAATCGCTTCACCATTGGGCGAGTTCTCTTCTCCCTTCTAGCACAAATCCCAAATTTCAGACCGACAGAAACTCAAGTCAATCTTTTTCAACTCAAAAGCATCCAAAACGTAAAAACACCCAAATCGTAAAACTCCTTCGTATTCATCACAAAAATTGCGCAATCTTCTTCATGCAAAAGTCTCAGCCCTTCATCTTCTTCAAACATGCATTGCGAGTTGCTCCTTTGTCAACCACAACGAGGTCGCCGTTACGCCTTCATCTTGAACCAAAACCTGGAAGGAAAGTCAAACACAAAACCAACCAAAACCCCTTCGAATCGTGCCGCCATTGCGCTTCCAAACCCAATTGCGAACCTATGAAATCAATCCCGTTCATTGCGAGCTTCATCTTCTTCCTTGAGCATCAAGCCTTCAAAAAGAAATCAAGCAATCAAAACATAATTGCTAGAATCACTAGGGTTTCTAATTTGGAGAAATGTTGAAGATGATGATCCATAATTTCGTTTTCAAGAATCCTAATTTTGTGCTCCTCCAATTTCAATTTTTAGAAGCATTTTTTTAATTTTTTAATTATACATATTCCATGTAACATGCTCTGTATCTGCCACGTTAATTAATGATTCTACTTCACAGTAACAACTCAACTTAATTTTAACTCGTTAACACAATTTAACGACAAAGACCCAATTGCTTTGATATTTCACTTTTAGGAACTCGATTAAAAAAAAAAAGGACCTATCTAAAAATATATAATATAAATAAAGATTATCAAAATCATCAAACCTTAAAAAAATAATTACCAAAAAAATAAAACTGGAAAGTAGTATTTTATTATAAGTAATTTATTTAAATTTAAAAATAATAATAATAAAGTAAAATTAAAAAATATGTAGATACCGAAAGAGAAAATATTTTATTAAATTTAAAAAATAAGGTGAACAAGGTGATTCCCCTTATTAATCATAAGTATCAATAGTGACAATGAAATTCATGTAAATTTTCTTTTATCAATTAAATTAATGCCGCGTATATAAAAGTGTTTTTTTAACTAATTGTAACAAGGTAATGATATGCAAACATCAATATTTATTAGATAAAACTTATATTAAGGATTAGCAATTACACTTTTTTTTTCTCTCTATATGTATATGTATTTCAAAAATATTTCTAATAACATAATATTTATATTTTGTTCTCACAGAAAAATAATATTGATAGTAAATATTTAGTATTTCAAGGATATTAAACTTTTAGGTTATTTAATAAAAGAAATATTTACAATGTAATTTCAAAACGAATATAATATTTCCTAAACAATATTCAATATATGATATTTGAAGTAGTGTCATAATTAAAACAATAAATGAGATTTAATATTTGTTGAAAACGTCTTTTCATGAAACAATGTTTTACATTTTATTATTGATTCATCATTTTTACATTAAATGATAAATTAATACCGATGTTGTAGCAATAATAATAAGGAATCGAAGCTTAAAATTTAATTTATAGTTAGGGTTTTTCGTTGTCTATATGTTTTTTTCTCTGGTAGTGAGATCTCAATATTGTTGAAATCAAAGGTGTTCTAGGTGATAATATAAATGAATGTAATTCATTTAGAAGAATGAGTATAATTAATACATGCTTAAGGTTTAACTTATTTAATTACGTTAATTGTTTTATTAATATCCGAGTTGGGATAATAAAAAAGAAGATGGAAAGTAATTTAAAAAAAGTGAAAATAGATAACAAATACTCTTTATTGATTTGTATGTGTTTAAAATTTAAGGACAATGTTTTTAAATTTTTTTGTTCAAATTAATATTTCTTTTTATTAATCACTTGTCATCTAAACTACTTCAAGAGTAAATGAAAAACTCTTGGAGAATATTTCTTACGCAAGAAAACCTTAACATGTTTTCCTAAGTTAATTTTGTTTAAATACTTTAAATAGTTTATACTCATAATTACTATTTTTGTATATTTATATAGTGTTTTTATTTAACTAAAATTAATTATGTGGGCTAGGAAATACTTTTTATATATGTTTTTAGCGAAAGCCTAGACTAAACATCATGTTAACTATTTCATTAAATACTATGAATGAAGTTTTTTGCTATAATCACTTTATACTCAAAATTGTATAATTTATCTCAACCTCATTCAATTTTTTTTTTCAAATCATCACCATGAACACACATTTATTGAGATTTAATATTTGTTGAAAACGTCTTATCACAAAACAATGTTGTCTAAATATCATTATCCTGTTTATTTTATATTTGATTCATTACTTTTTTTTATGATAAAATAATACTGATGTTGAATGAAGAATGATAGTGAATCAAAGCTTTAAATTTAATTTAATTTATAATTAGGATTCTCCTTTTCTATGTTGTTTTTTTTTCAACAATAATAGTCTGAATATTATTGAAATGACGGGTGTTGTGAACTATTTTCTAAATGAATTATATTCATTTAAAAACTAAGTAAAATTAATATATGCTTAAGTTTTAATTTATTTAATTATATTAATTAGTTGCAAGAATAAAAAGGATTATGGAAAGTAATTGAAAGAAAAAAATATGAAAATAAATAACAAATACTCTTTATTGATCAAGATGTATTCCTTATTATCAAGTAGGAGTATTATATTTTCTAATAACTTATTGTTGTTATAAATTATAATAATTTTTTACACTTTTGTGCGCAAGTATTCATTTCATTGGTCACAGTATTTGGAGTACCTGAAAAACATGTAAAATTAATGGTCAAAATTATAAAAAAGCAAATAAATTATAAAAATCATGAGAAAAAAATAGTGAAATAAAACATCAAAAAACAATATAAAACCATGATAGAAGAACATGTTTAATAATACATACCGTTGTTGATGGCGTTAGACTTCTTTAAGTGACAATCACTCATACAATTATAAAAAGGATGATTGGATAATTGGCTACAGTGTGACTTACAATGACCCATACATCTGTTAAACAATTCTTCAGAAATTCCTGCAAAAAAACATCGAAATCTACACTTGACATCACAAAAAAGACCATGACTTAATACAGGTTGTGCAAAATTTAACAAAATCATAATTGTAATCATAACTCCAATAGATTTTATCTCAATTTTTTCCATAATTTTTTTCTAGTTATCTTATGAAATTATGCAAAAGGTGAATTTCACTTGTAGTATTTCATGAAGGCTAAAGATCTATTTATAGAACAATAATTGACTTGAAAATATTTAGTAATAAAAAAGTATTAATAATTTACCTATTATTTTCTGTTATAATTAAAATTTATAATTAATGTAACGTTTTCACTTTGTATCTTATTTAAAATAATATTTAAATGATAATTGACTTATTAAAAGGTATTAAATGAAAAAAAGAGATTTCAACGAAGAAAAAGGAAAAAAAGAGAGAAAATTGGAAAGAATATAGAATCCCACAAAGTAAATGGATCTGCCTAATTTGGGTGAGACTACACATTAAATATGGAATAATCTCTAAAATTTCCCAATCTACAATTGACTAAAATTTCCTTAAATTGGGAAGAATATAGACATTTTGTGTTAGCCAGGATTTAAAATTGTTTTGTAAAGCATGATATTGTCACTTAAAAAGAGAGGAAAAGTGAAAGTAAAATGTTTCTTAATGCTCATTGAAGTTTCCTAATCTTTATTAATGGTAGATATTCAATGCATATATTAGTTGTGCCTCATTTCTTAGATGGTTTATCTACTATTATTTTTAGGATAAAGAATTCCATTAGAAAGTATTACACAAAATCATCTTTTCATACTTTCACTTATACGGTAAATAAACCATTAAGTTTTTACTTACTTAAGCATCATAAATTATAGAAAAACAATTAATGTACATTTTTATCTTTAAAAATATTTAATAATAAAAAATATTATTAAAGTTTGAAGGTAATTTTTGTTTGTTGTTTATTTAAGTAAATTTGGAGATAAATGAGAGTAGATTTTAAATTAAAGTTTGTAAGAATTAGTGTATGATTTAATTTATATGACAGATTAAAAAAATTTACTTCCAAATCTACTCTCACTTATTTCCAAATCTATTCAAATAAACAACAACAAAAATTTATCTTCAAATATTTTCAATTACTCTCTTCCAACAAGAAGGCCTAAAACTTTACACTCTTTCCTAATAATAATAATAATAATAATAATAATAATAATAATAATAATAATAATAATAATAATAATAATAATAATAATAATAATAATAGACATTCAATGCACATATACATATAGTTAATGTGTTTCATTTATGAGATGGTTATATATTATTATTTATAAGATGTTCAAACACGATAACTATATTCTCATAGCTCCTTATAAAGAGTTCGATAAAAAAATAAAATATTTTTCACACTTTCATTTATATTTTAAATAAATCTTAAAGTTCTTATTTAAAATATATTGCAAAGGCATATGGAAATTCTCTTACATGTCTTAGAAACCCAAAATCTAAAAGTGATAAAAATATTTGTCATGGCACAATGGAAAACAACTATCAAGACGTTATTCTAGCTTCCATAGCCCAATTCGTAGTGTACCGTTCGCCCGTCCGGCCACATCCGGCCTGCTACCGTAATGATGTACAGTCTCCGTCCGGCCACATCCGGCCTGACCCTACCGATCGGTCCTTGTTCTGAGGACCACCAAGACGACCCCGGCCAACCATAAGTCATAATAAATGATTAAAGCCCCTAATGAGGGTTAAAGATGTGATTGGGCCGTCATTAGGCCCACGAAAGGTAAAAGCCCATTACACCTAGTATAAATAAGAGTCCCAGGTATGACTTAGGGGGGGGATTCATTCTCTGCTTATTATACATTCATTTTCAATACCGTTCGGTCACCTAACTGACTTGAGCGTCGGAGTGCCTTTAACAGGTACCCGCCCATTCGGCTTGGCGAACTAGGAGGAAGAACGTCCGTTTCCAACAGGAGAAGCGCCCGGCATTCTCCGCCCGACCCGCTCCACAAACTGTCCAACCTTCTGCGCCCGTCCGGCACTCCACAACGTCAAGAACGCCCCAGCTTCATCCGTCCCGCTTTCGGTTCTCGGCATCAACCGTCCGCCCTATACCGAAACATAAATGACGCCCACCGTGGGGCCGAGTGTGCATCCCCTTTCGTAACCGCAGGGTTAGGATGAGCAGTGCTCTTCGCAACCTCAGGAAAGCTTCTCAAGCCACTCGGTCCCGGCCATCAGGCTTCAACCGTCCGCCCAAAATGGCAACCTATAAACAGGTCTCGGCCAGCAGGACTCAACCGCTCTGCCAACATGGCCATCTTTCAAGGCATCCGGCCTTTCCCCCTCGGTCACCACTGTTCGATCATGAATCCGACCTAATGTATTTCGGCCTCCAAGTTCTCAACAGGTCTCAACCCCGGTCGTTCGGCCTCATGGCCCTTCGGCTCAACCGGTCACCATTCGGCCTCCAACCATCCGGTTATCAGTTGGCCTCCACGTCGTCTCCTAAGGCCCCTACCATTCGGCCATCCCTTGGCTCCACCTCGTCGGCCATCTATTAGGTCTCGACTCCTAGGCCTTTGACATCAAGCTTTCGGCCGTTTCGGCCTCATCCTTACCCAAATTTTTGGTATCATCACTCAACATTGGGCATTCGGCCCTCGAGCTGTCGGCCGAACATGGGTATCAAACACCCAGGCCTTCAGCCTCAAGGCTTCCTGGCCTCAATCTCTTGGCCCTCTTGGCCATGAACCCCTCGAACAACTTTACCTCTCCAGTTACTTGGCCTCAGCCACTTCTCTGCCATACTACCTTAAGATTGCGACAATTCAGTCATAGCCTAACATTTTTCAGGTATTTCCCCAAACCTAACTTCGCAGGTACCTTCCCCAAACCTAACTTCCCAAGTACGTGGCCAAAATTGGCGTCATCTCAATCGTACGGCCCATCCGTCTCTGTGACTCGGCCATCCAGTTTCAACGATCCATTTCGGCTGTCGGCCATCACACCTCAATTGATCGGCCACCCCTCCAGTTACTCGGTACCGGTCCTCAAGCCCTCAACCGTCCGGCCTCTCGGCCTCAAATGTTTTGCCATTCGGCGTAATCTGTTTCTCGGGCAGACTACCTGAAGGCTCAACCGTTCGTCCAGAGGGCAACCTTTCCTATCATTCCTTCTCGGCGATTCGACCTCTGCCATCCGGATAACTTGACCTCCAGTTCTCGACCTCAACTATTCGGCCTCAAAACTATTCGGTCATAGCTTGACCCCTTCGGTAAATCTCTCAAACTTGATTTCGCAGGTACTTGGTCAAAATTGGTCTCGACCGTTTCGGCCATCCAGCTGCAACAATTCGGCTTTTCGGCCTTAAAATTCTCGGCCATCAGGTCTTACACCGTTAAGCCTTCCGGCTTTCGGCCTCAATGACTTGCCTCAGCCTCTAGGCCGTGTGGCTTCGACGATTCGGTCTCACGGCATCACCCAACTCTCGGCTAGTTGGTTTCTAACCCTTCAGGTACCTTTCAAAGTTTGTTTCGCAGGTACTCGACCAATTATTCGACTCTTAGAATCCATATCTGACCACCGTCATGAAGACAACCAACTTGGCCGGGCGGTGAACGGCGAATGCCTGCCGCCCTCAACATCTGGAAGAAACCCAAGTTGATGAACGGAGTATAACTCCTGTCAACTTGGTCGGGTGGTGAACGGCGATGCCTGCCACCCTCAACCTCTTGAAGACACCCAGGTCGAGGAACGGAATTATCCTCTCGACCTGGCCGGGCGGTGAACGGCGAATGCCTGCCGCCCTCAACATCTGGAAGAAACCCAAGTTGATGAACGGAGTATAACTCCTGTCAACTTGGTCGGGTGGTGAACGGCGATGCCTGCCACCCTCAACCTCTTGAAGACACCCAGGTCGAGGAACGGAATTATCCTCTCGACCTGGCCGGGCGGTGAACGGCGAATGCCTGCCGCCCTCAACATCTCGAAGAAACCCAAGTTGATGAACGGAGTATCACTCCTGTCAACTTGGTCGGGTGGTGAACGGCGATGCCTGCCACCCTCAACCTCATGAAGTGTTCAGTAATCTTCGCCGTTCAGCCTCGTGTTCTCAACCACGCAAGGCCTTAACCTTCCAACCTGTCGAATTCAACAAAAATTGGCAATCTCCAAGCTTTCGGCCATTAAGCCTCTAACCGTGCGGTCATAGCTGGGCCCCCAACTTCTTGGCCATTCGGCCTCCGAGCTCTCGCCCATCCAGATACTCAGCAGTGGTCGGACATTTAACCTATGGCTCTTGGTAAACCAAGAGTAGCAACCTTCAAGCTTTCGGCCATCTCGGCCACCCAACCGGTCGGCAATTCGGCCGCGACACTTAGCCAAGTCTGGCATCAACATTCGATCTCGCCGTTCGGCCTCATGTTCTCGGCCTCCTAAGGCCTCTAATGTCTCGACCGTGTCGGATTCATGTTTTCGACCTCCAAAGGCCTCAAGTTGTCCGCAATTCGGCCCAGACGCTTGGCCAAATTTGGCATCAACGCTCAAATATGTCGGGCGTCCGGCTTCAACAAATCAACTTTTCAGCCTCAAAATTCTCTACCAGTCGGCCGTTTGACCTCAAGCCTCTCGGACTCCGTAACTAAAGGCGACTAAAAAGCGGTCACCGACTGGGTGAACCCGCCCTTTCCATTAGGGCCATTTTCAAACCCTTCGCATCATTAACAACATGCTCGGGCTTGGGGGGCTTAATGTACCGTCCGCCCGTCCGGCCACATCCGGCCTGCTACCGTAATGATGTACAGTCTCCGTCCGGCCACATCCGGCCTGGCCCTACCGATCGGTCCTTGTTCTGAGGACCACCAAGACGACCCCGGCCAACCATAAGTCATAATAAATGATTAAAGCCCCTAATGAGGGTTAAAGATGTGATTGGGCCGTCATTAGGCCCACGAAAGGTAAAAGCCCATTACACCTAGTATAAATAAGAGTCCCAGGTATGACTTAGGGGGGGGATTCATTCTCTGCTTATTATACATTCATTTTCAATACCGTTCGGTCACCTAACTGACTTGAGCGTCGGAGTGCCTTTAACAGGTACCCGCCCATTCGGCTTGGCGAACTAGGAGGAAGAACGTCCGTTTCCAACAGGAGAAGCGCCCGGCATTCTCCGCCCGACCCGCTCCACAAACTGTCCAACCTTCTGCGCCCGTCCGGCACTCCACAACGTCAAGAACGCCCCAGCTTCATCCGTCCCGCTTTCGGTTCTCGGCATCAACCGTCCGCCCTATACCGAAACACGTAGCCATTCGAGATGGACAAATCTCAAGGTTCTATCCGAATTCATAATCCGCAAAGACATTCACCTCATCGCAAAGACAATATCAGTATTAATTTATCATTTAATTTAAAAGTAATGAATCAATGATATGATAAAATGTAAAACATTGTTTAGTGAAAAAACGTTTTCAACAAATATTAAATCTCATCTATTGTTTTAGTTATAATATTACTTCTATAATAAAAATAAACCATCTACACAAATTATCTATAATAAAATTATAAAAATATTTATTTTGTAATTATCATTTTATAATTTAATAAAAAAATTTACTAAAATAAAAAAAGTCGACACACATGTTTTCACTAGTTAGTATTAATAAAAATAATATTAATAAAAGTATGATAATAGTAATTTGTTTAGAATAAGGTAAAATATAATTATCACTATAATTCTAAAAATAAATATAATTTTGTTATTAATTTATTATAAATATGTAACATTGCTTAAACGTTATAAAATTCATAAACAAAATAAATATGTTCTAAATTTATAGATATAATATTAATATAATTATGTAAATAAAAATAATTATAATATATATTTGGAAGTTTTAAAAAAAATCATTAAGACAATACAAAATAAAACTATTAAGACTGAACATAAGTAACTAAATTATACTAAACATTGACTACAATTTTAATAAACTAAAAAAAACTTAACTAATTAATATTATATATAAAATGTATTGTTTAAGAGTTCAGTTTTAGAAACTGAAATTATATCAATTAATTAATAATCAAATTTTTCTAAGATTATCCCTGAGTCAGTGTAAGTCAGTTTTACGAGATTTCTTACTTTTCCGTTCAAATTTTCCATACAGTTTTATGGCAGATATTTTATTTTGAGTTTTAAAAATTATTCTTTGTTTTTGTTTTTAAGATAAACTATATATTTTTAGACTTTATACAAATTATATAAAACATCATTTCTATCATCTGTTATGTACAGAATATAAATATTACATGTTATCTATTAAAATAAGTTAATATAATTTCAAGATCTAATTATTGAAAGTTGGGTTAAATATGTTTTTAGTTTCTATACTATTTTTTTATTTAGTTTCTCTTTCAAAATAAGGTATATTTTACTCATCTCCTTAAGGAAACTTTGATTTTAGTTCTCCAAAACTAACATGTTTAAAAACTAGTTGATGTGGCTATTGGTAGACTGACACAATTTCTTTTTCTTATATTGAGTCTGTATTTTTCACCTTTTCTCACCCGTCTATGCCCGTTGTTGTTATTGTTGTTCTCATATGCAACAACAACAAACGTTGATTGACCAGAGAAGAAATTTGAATTGGAATTGGAATTACCATTGATGCCCCCACCTCCGTAATAGAGGTTCTCTTGCTATCGCTGAAGCTGAGAATCTCGCAGGATTCGAGCTTCAGGGAATGCTGATTGTTAGTGTTGCCACTCTTGGGGTCAAAAGAGTACTCAGAGAAGTTCAATTCTTTGGAGAACACGCTTTGGTTCTGTGGAACAACTTGGATAGAGCTTGGGGTTTCAGTTAAGGTACTGCAACTGGGGGTTTGAATAGAATTCTCGAACTGCATAGTCTTTGAAATCCCGTGAGTACTATTATGAGGGGGAACAAAAACGGATACAGAAGGGGTAGCTGCGACAATGTTAATGGAATCCCTAACTTCAGGATCGTTGAGCCAGAGCGTGGAGGGGTCGTTTTCTCCTTGATCGGTTCTGGTAGCAGGCCAAGAAGAACCCATATTGAAGTTGTTGTTCCTAAAATTGAAGAGGACCTTGACCTTGTTCATCAGATTCAGGTTTTGGTAAATTAACTCGGTAGACCCCAGTTCAACGATGCCGTTTGTAGAAGGTAAGCAGACTAGGGTTTGGAGGGAAGACTGACACGAATTTCGTAGAGGGTGGGGAGGTTGGGTGGAAGATGGAAGGAAGAGACTATGGAGAGAGAGGGAGAAAAGGTGAGAAACACTGACTCAGTGTAAGAAAAAAAATTGTGTCCGTTAGTCACATCAACTGATTTTTATTAACGGTGTTAGTTTTGGAAGTTTCTTTAAAAAAAATGACTAAAATGTACTTTATTTTGAAAGAGGGGTTAAAACCAAAATCGCTTAATAATATAGAAACTAAAAGCATATTTAACCCTTGAAAGTTTGTTAAAAAAGAGTTAATTTCTACGTGTTACCTCACCGAAATGCTTTAGATTTATTTCACATCTTATTAAATAAATAAAATTAAATAACTTTATAATATTTTCTATAAACAAATAATTAAAATTAACATATAATTCTAAAAATTTTTATTTATTTTCGTTTTTTCTTTATGTTTTTATTCTTTTTCCTAATTTTCTTTCTTCAAAACTTGCACCTAGCTTCCAGAACAAAAATATATTTAGTTTAATGATAAATATAAAATATAAAATATATTTAACCTTTAATTTTAAATTATATTTATCTCACAACCTTTTATTTTCTTTTATATCATAAATTATAAAGGCAAATTAGATATATAATTTAGTTTAACCATAAAACTAATTATTTATATATATATATATATATATATATATATATATATATATATAACGTTTTTATTTTTACGTATATAATACAAGATATTCAAAATATTTATGGTCAAGCATAATTTCATGTCAATTTTTAATTTTTAATAAAATAAAAGTAATAATTATGGGATTAAATAATAAATAATGGATAATTGAGGTAAACGAATAGTTACCTTTATGAGATTAAATAATAAATAATGGATTATCCGTTAACTGAATTACAAATGCAATTAAAATGAACTAGAAAATAATATAATTTAGTTTTTAGAAAAAGAAGTTTAGTTTTTATAGTATAAAAAATTTAGAAAAACTAAAGTTCAATTATATTAATTATGCCCAGTCTTAAAAGCTATGCCATATCACTATCTCTTATCAAATATGCATCCACACTTATTTTTTATCTACTCGTACAAATATGATTATCGTAAAAAGAAAAAAAAGTAATAAACTGAAACAATTAATGAAGAGAAATATTGGTTTTTGATTTTTCATCTCTAGAGCATCTTAGCTCTTCTCTTAGTTTTTTCCTTTAACAGGATGAAGAGAAATAAATAAAAATAAATTGTGACCCCCTTATATAGCATCTGAGGAATACTTTTTTCTACTTTTTTTTAAGTTTTAATATTTTAATTTGATTATTTCAACAAATTGAAATTATTACCGATTTCAATAATTCTTTCATAACATATATGTAGTTAATCACCTCTAATTATATCACTTTATAATTGATAATAAAATACAATAATTCTAATACATTTATATATATATATAAGTTTTTATTGATTAAGTTTATAAGAGAGTAGAAATATTAATTTTCTCTAATAATTTTTCATCGCTATAAATTGTAATATCTATTGACACTTTTGTATGCAAGAATCCATTTCATTTCTCACCAAACCAGCAGCACCTGTAAGCATGTAAAATTAATGGTCAAAATCATAAACAAGCAAATAAATTATAAAAATCATTAGAAAAAATAGTGAAATAAATATGAAAAAGCAATATAAAATCATGAGAGAAGAAAATATTAAAGAATACATACCGTTGTTAATGATGGCAGACTCCATTAAGTGACAATTACTAATACAATTGTAAAAAGGATGATTGGATAATTGACTACAGCGTGACTCACAATGATTGACACAATTCTCAAACGTTTCTTGAATAAATCCTTTAAACACATATTGGGCTCTACACTTTACAATGCAGAAAATACCATGACTTAATACGGGTTGTGCAAAGTTTAATAAAATCATAATTGTAATCATAACCTCAATACATTTTATCTCAGTTCGAAATTCTCTCTAAAATTATGAAATTGTACGAAAGTTGAATCCAACTTGTGATGTTTCATCAAAGCTAAACATGAATTTATAGAAAAATAATTTATTTACATTTTTATCCTTGAAAATATTTAGCAATAAAAAGATATTGATTGTTTTCTCTTATAATTAATATATATTAATGTAACGTTTTGACTTTGTATATTATTTAAAACATCACCTGCAACTTTTCTCTTAGCAATAAAAAGACATTCACCTCATCGTCGGAACAAGTCAAAAAAAATTACGAGTACATGAATTCAACGTGAACTTTCAAGACATAGGGGTACACCTGCAACTTTATAAGAATAAGGACTTCCATTCTTTTACTTCGAACATTTCTCGAGCTAACCTTGATTTTTTTATTTTTTTTATATTAAATGATAAATTAATACTAATGTTGTACGAAGAAGGATAACGAATCAAAGCTTCAAATTATTTTAAATTATAGTCAGGGTTCCTGATGTCTATATTGTGTTTTTTTTTTCTCCATTTGTTTGAATATTGTTGAAAAGACTAGTGTTGTAGGCGATTTTCTAAATGAATTACATTCATTTAGAAAATTGAGTAAAATTAATATAGGCTTAAGTTTTAATTTCTTAGTAATTGAAAGAAAAAAACATGAAAATAAATAACAAATACTTTTTATTGATCAAGATATATTTCTTAGGAATATTATATTTTCTAATAACTTTTTCTTGTTATAAATTATAATATTTTTTTACACTTTTGTATGCAAGTATTCATTTCATTGTTCACAGTATCCAGAGTACCTGGAAAACATGTAAAATTAATGGTCAAAATCATAAACAAACAAATAAATTATAAAAATTATGAGAAAAAAAAGCAGTGAAATAAAACATCAAAAGACAATATAAAACCATGATGGAAGAACATATTTAATAATACGTACCGTCGTTGATGGCATTAGACTTCATTAAGTGACAATCACTTATACAATTATAAAAAGGATGATTGGATGATGGACTACAATGTGACATACAATGACCCATACATCTATGAAATAAGACGTCAGAAATACCTGCAAAAAAACATCGAATCCTACACTTGACATCACATAAAAAACCGCGACTTAATACGGGTTGTGCAAAATTTAACATAATCATAATCGTAATCATAACTCCAATAGATTTTATCTCAATTTTTCCCATAATTTTTTTCTAGTTATCTCTAAGATTATGAAATTGTGCAAAAGGTGAATCTCACTTGTGGTGTTTCATGAATGCTAAAGATCTATTTATAGAAAAATATTTAGTAATAAAAAAGTATTAATAATTTACCTATTATTTTCTGTCATAATTAATATATATATATATATATATATATATATATATATATATAATTAATGTAACGTTTTGACTTTGTATCTTATTTAAAATAATATTTAAATGATAATTGACTTTTTAAAAGCATTAAATGAAAAAAAAGAGATTATACCGAAGAAAAAGGAAAAAAGAGAGAAAATTATGAAGAATATAGAACTCCACAAAGTAAATGAACTTGCCTAACTTGAGTGAGACTAGACATTGAATATTGATTAATCCCTAAAATTTCCCAATCTATTGACTAAAATTTCCTTAAATTGGGAAGAATATAGACATTTTCTGTTAGTCAGGATTTAAAATTGTTTTGTAAAGCATGACATTGTCACTTAAAAAGAGAGGAAAAGTGAAAGTAAAATGTTTCTTAATGCTCATTGAAGTTTCCTAATCTTTATTAATGGTAGATATTCAATGCATATATTAGTTGTGCCTCATTTCTTAGATGGTTTATCTACTATTATTTTTAAGATAAAGAATTCCATTAGAAAGTATTACACAAAATCATCTTTTCATACTTTCACTTATACGGTAACTAAACCATTAAGTTTTTACTTACTCAAAATTTTAGAAAAATAATTAATGTATATTTTTATCCTTGAAAATATTTAATAATAAAAAATATTAATTGTTTTCTCCTATAATTATATATATATATATATAATTAATGTAATTTTGACTCAGTATTGTATTTAAAACAATCTGGAACAATAGAAAATGTAAAATAAAAACATGATTTTGTGTTAGCCTGTATTTAAAAAATGTTTTGTAAAGCATGATGCTGGGTAACTAATGCCAAAAAAGAAAAAAAAAAGTGAAAGGAAAATGATTCTATACACGTAATCTAAAAAGAGAATTTAATGCTCATTAAAACTTTACACTCTTTCCTAATAATAGTAATAATAGACATTCAATACACATATGCATATAGTTAATGTGTTTCATTTATGAGATGGTTATATATTATTATTTACAAGATGTTCAAACACGATAAGTATATTCTCATAGCTCTATATAAAGAGTTCAATAAAAAAAAATATAACATAAAATATTTTTCATACTTTCATTTATATTTTAAATAAATCTTAAAGTTTTTATTTAAACATTGTAGAGTTTTTTTTTTAAATGAATTTTCTCCTATCTAGACTGACCTATCTTGCAAAGGCATATGGAGATTTTGTTACATGTCAGAAACCAAAAATCTAAAACTGATGAAAATATTTGTCATCTATTGTTGGACAATGGAAAACAACCATCAAGACATCACTCTAGGATCCGTAGCCCAATTCGTAGCCATTCGAGATGGGACAAATCTCAAGACTCTACTCGAATTCATAATCCATAAAGACGTTCACTTCATCGTCGAAACAAGCCAAAAATTTCACGAGTATATGAGTCCAATATGAACTTCCAAGATCTAAGGGCACACCTACGACCTTCCGAGGATTAGGAATTCCATCCTTTTACTCTAAATATTGCTTGAGCTAACATCTCAAGAGGAATCAACATCAACATTCGAAAGTATGATGGTACCACCGACCCAACCACACATTTGAAAACTTATCTGACTTATGTATACATTCATAATTGGGATACGAGAGTGTATTTGATTTGGTGAATTTATTTGTGTTGAATGTTTGTTATGTTGAATTGTCCCAATGAGTTTTGTGTTGACTGGGGTATTTTAGATCTGATCAATTGAACCAAGTGGTATTTTTCATAACAATAAAAGTTGTTGTTGACCAAAGTACTAAAAAAGGAATATTGATTTTACCATTTAAACATGTTCTGTTTTCTCCAAATCATAGAATTTTATCTATTTTTTTATACAATGCTGAGCGGTGATAGATTGGAATTGAGCGCTAATTCATTTGGCATGCCTAGGAGCATTTTAGCTTTAGGTCACTAAGTGTTGTATATTGCGAATGATATAGCGTTGAGTGGAAGGCGTTGCTGAATGCCCATTTTTGCCAATGATTTAGCAATGAGCGGTGTTAGGGTGTCGTTGAGCGTCATCCTTATATTATAGATCTGAAGTCTTTTAACTTTAGGGTGTTGAGCATCACAAAGTGCAACAAAGCGCAACTTGTTGAAAGAAGAATAACGTTGAGCGCCACCTTCTAAGAGAAAGTCTAACGTTGGATATGCTTGTGCATCTATTTGTCTTCTTTACTGTTTGAGATAGATTTAAAATGGATTTTATGTATGTGTAAAAGTATTATGATGATTTATTGAGGTGATGATATTTTACGAATATGTCTGGTGATGATGTTATGAGAATTTCAAGCATAGATTCTTTACGTGATATTATTATGTATGCATTGACATTGGCGTTTCAATAAGGAGGTATTGATATATTACAAACCATTCAACTCATATTAAGAGGAATGAGGTGGGGGAGAGAATGGCGTGAGATCCTACCCATTGAATTGTTGTTGTCTTAAGTGCGAACTGGACTAATCTTATGAGTAATAGAGTGATAACCTTTTTGTCTATGACTTTCCAGAGTATAAATAGTACTACAAGTAAACGCTTACAATGAAATCCAATTTCACAAGCATGTATTCGGATAATTAAGTTTAGTGTCAATTCTTTATCTGTTTTGATATCATTTATTGTATTTCATAAATATTTAACTTATATATAATATGATTTAATTACATTATAATATTTGTTTTTACATTACCTTAATTTTCTTTTGATGTTTGTTTACTTTTTTTTCTTTTTATGATAATCACTTTATTTGTATGAACAAATAAAAAATAAGTGTGGATGCATCTTTGATAAGAGATAGTGATATGTCATAGTTTTTAAAGACTAGGCATAATTAATAAACTGAACTTTAGATTATCTAAACTTTTTTATATTATAAAAACTAAACTACTTCTTCTAAAAACTAAATTATATTATTTTCTAGCTGAGTTTAATTGCATTTATAGTTCAGTTAAGTGATAATCCATTATTTATTATTTAATATCATTAAGGTAACTATTCGTTTACCTAAGTTATCCATTATATATTATTTAATCCCATAATTATTATTTTTATTTTATTAAAAAATAAAAATTGACATGAAATTATTCTTGACCATAAATATTTTGAATATCTTGTATTATATACTTAAAAATAAGCGTTATATAAATATATATATATATATATATATATATATATATATATATATATATATTGAAATTATTTAAAAAATTAGTTTTATAGTTAAACTAAATTATGTATCTAATTTGCCTTTATAATTTATGATATAAAAGAAAATGAAAGGTTGTGAGATAAATATAGTTTAAAGATTAAAGGTTAAATATATTTTATATTTTATAAGAATAATTTATCATTAAACTAAATATATTTTTGTTCTGAAAGCTAGGTGCAAGTTTTGAAGAAAGAAAATTAGAAAAAAGAATAAAAACATAAAGGAAAAATAAAAATAAATAAAATTTATTAGAATTATATGTAAATTTTAATTATTTGTTTATAGAAAATATTATAAAGTTATTTAATTTTATTTATTTAATAAGATTTAAAATTGTGACATCCCAAAAATTATATCAAATTTTTCGAATGATTAAACATTATAATAGGATAGAAAAATTTAAGAATAAAATAAAGTTATAAGTTTACAGTCATCCAAAAGAAATCATAAATTTAAAATTTTTCAAACTATAGAGTATATCAAAATGAAGAAGATGGCTAATAGAAAACCTAAGAACTAGGGGCTGTATCTTCTTCATTCTCCAGCGCTTGCTCCAATGGTACATCATTATCTACTGCTCACATCCAAAGGATTGGATGATCATCGCAAGGAGGGGAAGACAAGCACATACAACAAACAAATGCAAGGGTAAGCTAGGTATAAAAAGCATGTTATCAATCAAGTATTTCAAGCTTGCAAGGACCATAAACAATACATATTATAACCAAATGCATTTTATTGATACCAATGACCGACCACGTGATTTGACCATCCAGACTAGTATGAAATGTCGAGTTCCAGGGGTTTGTGCACTTGATGTGGCCCTACTGCTTTGCAAAGCCATTGTCGAGGGGTTTCACCCGACCACACACAAGTGTAAGCCCTTTAAAGCGGTATAGGCCTTCCAAGAAACGTCTATCCTAGGACCTCCTGCTATTCTCACTACATGACTCATCACTCTCTACTTGAGCATGGATGGTCACTAGAATGTCAGGATAAACCCTATTAGGAACTTCGGCCATTCATACGGTCAATCACAACAAACTACAGTGGCACCACCATGTAACCTCCCTTGAGGATCATGGAATTACGTCCAATAACCATACTTTTACTTTGAAACTTAACTCAAGACATGAACCACCAAATACCATGACATTATCTCATTGAATCCATATAAAACCATGTACATGTAACTCTTCAACTTTACTTTGCATACAAACATATATATAACATTAATTTCACTTTAAAAGACCACAAACAATCCAAAAGCCAATGAACTCATACTTAGACAAGGAAAATGGCTTTGAAACCATCACCAACAGTTCCGAAAGGGTTTAAAACCCCCAGAACGACCTTAAGAACGTCCAACACGGACATCTGAAACCCTACAAACTATCAAAAACAAAAACAATAGCAGAAAAGGGCGCCCAGCGCCCGGGCGTCATAATTCTGGAAAATGTCGAATCAAAGGGCGCCCAGGCGTGGATTCTGCAGATTTTCTGTAGATTTTGCAGAACTCAACTCCTCAAAAATCATTTTA
Organism: Vigna mungo; assembly: GCA_036885675.1. Taxonomy (NCBI): domain Eukaryota; kingdom Viridiplantae; phylum Streptophyta; class Magnoliopsida; order Fabales; family Fabaceae; genus Vigna; species Vigna mungo. The sequence goes on from CP144690.1 coordinate 43,365,545, forward strand.
GGCATTTTAGTGAACTTTTAATCATCCTAACTCGAAGTATAGGTGGATTTAAACTTGTCTAAAGGTTCATAAACATTCCTAACCTCATTCCCTATCATCTATGTACTGATTTACACTTAAAAATCTCAATTTCCTCATCCTATGGGCTCATATATAAATTTATCCCTTAAAGACTAATTTTGGTCATTTTGCCACTTCTAACAAGTCACATTATACTTACCTAGGTTGTCTAAACTAACCAAAACCAACTATAACACCAAATCCTAATTTTGACTACTCTGGTTTCCTTAATATAGTCTATAATACCTTAATTACCTATCTTTCTACCTATGATCCTATACAACAGAAATTACTTCATCCCATCATTCAAAATTCAACATTTCATTCCACCATATCAATTTGTAAATAGCAATTTACAGAATCATAACTTAAAATCAACAAGTACACAATCTCATACACGAAATCAACCCAATTCCAATTCAACATTATTAACACACCAAGAATCATTTCCAAGCACACACCCTTCTACATTTTTAACAAAATTCCTAACTCATGCAAGCACTAATTTCATGGAATAGAAAAGGAATTCCCAGCTTCCCTTACCTCTAAACGGAACGCCAAGCTCACGAAAACCCCAATTGCTCACTTACACCTCAAGAAAGACTAGGATTACCTACAAATCATAAATTTGTGGTAGAAGGCAGAATTAGGGACCTAGACAGACTTGGAAATTACAAAGAAGAAGTATAATGCTCCTGTAAATCAAAAATCTGGTGCATGCAGTACATCCTTGAGATGCATGGAAAAGGGAGGACTACTTACCGACGACGGAACAAGAAATTGACCGGTTGAATTTAAAGCCCACAACTTCGAGATTACATACGCAATCTCTGATGGTGGAATAGATGGATCAATGGAGGAGAAATCTAGAGAGATAGTGGACAAAGTTTGAGAAACAAAGCTTTAGAGAGAGATGAAAATTTTTGGATTCTTACATAAATAAATCTAAAGCATTTTGGTGAGGTCACGTAAAAATTAACTTTTTTTTTAACAAACTTCCAAAAATTAGATCTATTCTTGAAATTATATTAACTTATTTTAATAGATAACATGTAATATTTATATTCTTTACATAACAGATGATAGAAATGATATTTTATATGATTTATATAAAGTCTAAAAATATATAATTTATCTTAAAGACAAAAACAAAAAATAATATTTAAAACCCAAAATAAAATTTCTGCCGTAAAAGACTTTGTGGAAAAATTGAATAGAAAAGTAAGAAATCTCTTAAAACTGACTTACATTTTATATATAATATTAATTCGTGTAAGTTGAGTTTCTCAAAAACTCTTAAACAATACATTTTATATATAATATCAATTAGTTCAGTTTTCTTTAGTTTACTAAAAATGTAGTCAATATAGTTTAGGATAATTTAGTTACTTATGTTTAGTCTTAATAGTTTTATTTTGTATTGTCTTAATGATTTTTTTTAATACTTCCAAATATATATTATTATAATTATTTTTATTTACATAATTATATTAATATTATATCTATAAATTTAGAACACATTTATTTTGTTTATGAATCTTATAACGTTTAAGGAATGTTACATATTTATAATAAATTAATAACAAAACTATATTTATTTTTAGAATTATACTGCTAATTATATTGTATTTGATTATAAAAAAATTAATATCATCATACTTTGTTAATATTATTTTTTTCATTAATACTAACTAGTGAAAACATGTGTGTCGACTTTTTTATATTTTAGTAAAAATTTATTAAATTATAAAATGATAATTACGAAATAAATATTTTTATAATTTTATTATAGATAATTTGTGTAGATGATTTATTTATCACGAGTAATTATTTGAATTAAAAAAATAATTACCAAAATGTAAAACTGGAAAGTGGTATCTTATTATAAGTAATTTATTTAAATTTTAAAAAGTAGTTATAAAAAAGCAAAAAAATAAAAATAAATATATATATATATATATATATATATATATATATATATATATATATATAGAAAGAGAAAATCTTTTATTAAATTTAAAAAATAAGGTGAACAAGGTGAATCCACTTATTGATCATAAGTATCAATAGTATATATAATGAAATTCATGTAAATTTTCTTTTATCAATCAAATTAATACTGCGTATATAAAAGTTTTTCTTAAATTCATTTAGATGACTATTTTGTTAATTAAGATCTTATTATTATAGTTATTTTGGTTTAGATAAGTATATTAACAGTATACCTATAAGTTTAAAACACATTTATTTTGTTTATTAAGATCTTATTTTATCGGGTTAAGCGATGTTACATATTTATAATAAATTAATAAAAAATTAATTTATTTTTAGAATTATAATGATAATTATATTGTCATAAAAAATTACTATGGTGATATTTTTACTAATATTATTATTTTTATTAGTATTAACTAGTGAAAACATGTGTGTAGGCTTTTTCTATTTTAGTAAAAGTTTTATTAAATTATAAAATAATTTTTATAAAATGATAGTTATAAAATAAATGTTTTTTATAATTTTATTATAGATAATTTATGTACATGATTTATTTATCACGAGTAATTATTTGAATTAAAAAAAGATTTAATCATTCTGATATTTTTTATTTATGTTGGATTTTTTTAAATAGGTTATTTTTTGTTGTCTCAATTGGATTCTTAAATATGAAAAAAATAATGTAATTGGGTCTTTGTTTTTAAATTGGGTTAACCAATTTAAAATTAAGCTGAATTGTAGTTATGAGCTAAATTTATTAATTAACATGATGCAGGTCATCACATTAAATTGAGTTGTCACCACATTAATTTTGTTACCCGATCATCTTCAACCTTTTCTCGAATTAGAAACTCTAGCAATCCATGGCAGCAACCGAAAAATGTCACCACTAGCTTCCATGCGCTGCCAGACAACCACCACCATCGCAAAACCATGTTCGTCTTCTTCGCATAATCGTGAAACCTGCGAAGCATCAACAGAACCACCATGGCCAGCCAACGTCCATGTGCCATCACCACGAACCATATTTGTTTTCTCTTCATCCTCACACCATGAAACAATCCAAACCACAAGTATCGTGATAGCTCTGCAGGGAGTCTGAACCTGAAAAAATTTTGAAAAATCCTCGATTCAGCAACCCTATAATCGCTCCACCATTGGGCGAGTTCTCTTATCCCTTCTAGCACGAATCCCAAATTCCAGACCTGTAGAAACTCAAGTCAATCTCCTTCAACCTAGAAGCATCCAAAACATAGAAGCACCTAAATCGCAAAACTTATTTGTATTCATCACACAAATTGTGCAATCTTCTTCATGGAGAAGCCTCAACCCTTCATCTTTTCCAAACATGCATTGCGAGTTGCTCCTTTGTCAACCACAATGAGAACGTCGTAACGCCTTCATCTCAAACCAAAACCTAAAAGGAAAACCGAACACAAAACCAACCAAAACCCCTTCGAATCATGCCACCATTGCGCTTCCAAACCCAATTGCGAACCTGTGGAATCAATTCCCTTCATCTTGAGCTTCATCTTCTTCCTTGAACATCAAGCCTTCAAAAAGAAACCAAACAATCAAAACATAATTGCTAAGGTTTCTAATTTGGAGAAATGTTGAAGATGATGAACCATAATTTCGTTTTCATGAACCCTAATTTCATGCTCCTCTAATTTTAAATGTTAGAAGTTTTTTTTAGTTATACATAATTAATGATTTAACTTTATAGTGACGACTCAACTTAATTTTAACTCGTTAACAAAATTTAACACAAAGACCCCTATAAGAAAATCTAATATAAAAAGGACTATCAAAATCATCAAACCTTAAAAAAAAATTACCAACAAAATAAAACTCGAAAGTAGTATTTTATTATAAGTAAATTATTTAAATTTTAAAAATAGTAATAAAAAGTAAAATTAAAAAAATATGTAGATACCGAAAGAGAAAATCTTTTATTAAATTTAAAAAATAAGGTGAATCCCTTATTAATCACAAGTATCAAAGTATAGACAATGAAATTCATGTAAATTTTCTTTTATCAATCAAATCAATGTTGCCTGTCTAGAGTTTTTTTTTTTTTTTTTTTTTTTTTTTTTTTTTTTTTAACTAACTGTAATAAGGCAATGACATGCAAACATCAATATTTATTAGATAAAACTTATATTAGGGATTAGCAATCACACATTTTTCTCTCTCTCTCTCTATATATATATATATATATGTATGTATACGTGTTTCAGAAATCTTTCTAATAATATAATAATTATACTTTTTTCTCGAAGAAAAAATATTGATAGTAAATATTTAGTATTTCTAGGATATTAAACTTGTAGGTTATTTAATAAAAGAAATATTTACAGTGTAATTTCAAAGTGAATATAATATTTCGTAATCAATATTCAATATTTGGTATTTGAAGTAGTATCATAATTAAAACAATAAATGATATTTAATATTTGTTAAAAACGTCTTTACATGAAACAATGTTTTACATTTTATCATTGATTCGTTATAGTTAGGGTTTTCGTTGTTTATATGTTTTTTTTATCATTTTAATATTGTTGAAATGACGGTATTGTAGGTGATAATATAAATGAATCTAATTCATTTAGAAGAATGAGTATAATTAATACATGCTTAAGTTTTAATTTATTTAATTATCTTAATTGTTTTATTAATACTAAAAAAGATGGAAAGTAATTTAAAAAAATGTGAAAATAGATAGCAAATACTTTTTATTGATAAGTTTATTAGAGGATACAATATTTATTTTCTCTAATAACTTTTCATCATTGTTACTATAAATTGTAATATCTATTTAATTTTTGTATGCAAGTATTCATTTCATTGTTTATAATATCAAGAGCACCTGGAAAACATGTAAAATTAATGGTCAAAATTATAAACAAGCAAATAAATTATAAAAATTATGAGAAAAAAAAGTAAAATAAAACATGGAAAAATAATATAAAACCATGAAAAAATATATATTTAAGAATACATACCATTTTTAATGGCGCCAGACTTCATTAAGTGACAATTACTGATACAATTATAAAAAGGATTATTGGATAACAGGCTACAGTGCGACATACAATCATTGACACATTTCTCAAACATTTCTTGAGTAAATCCTTTAAATACACATTGGGCTCTACACTTCAATTGGCAAAAAAAACCATGACTTAATACAAGTTTTGCAAAATTTAATAAAATCATAATCATAATCCCAATAGATTTTATCTCAATTTTTCCCATAAGTCTTTTCAAAATGCTCTTTAAAATTATGAAATTGTACAAAAGTTGAATCTTTCTTGTGGTGTTTCATCAAAGCTAAACATAAATTTATAGAAAAATAATTGATGTACATTTTTATCCTTGAAAATATTTAACAATAAAAAATATTAATTGTTTTCTCTTATAATTAATATATATATATATATATATATATATATATAATTAATGTAATTTAATGCAAAAGAAGATAAAAAAAAAGTGAAAGGAAAATGTTTATGACGTGAGTCTAGAGAATTTAATGCTCATTAAAACTCCACGCTCTTTCTTGATAATGATAATAATAATAGACATTCATTGCATATAATTAATATCTCTCTAATTGAGTCCTTATAAATGCTAATTTCAACCAATTGAGTCCCTGTCGTCAAATTTCGTTAAACGAAGTTAACTTTCTGGACATGTGATGGACTGACGTGTTTAAATGGTTTCAACGTGTCACTCTCTTCCTCCCATTCCATTTTCCTCTTCCTTCTTCCTTCTTCCATTCTTCTCTCTTCCAACGACTCCCAACTTTCTTAAAGAAAAATCGAGATCTGCATAATTCACTTACTCATTCAGCAAAGATCAACAAAAGGACTTGATTCATCAAGCTCGTATGTTCTTCCCGATCCCTCTTCCGGAAGTAAATAGCTCCGCTGAAAATGGGTCGCACCTCTACCAACAAAGGGTATCAAAGAAATTAATCCAAGGCAGAACTCAACATGGATGCTTTGTTTTTTGTTTATTTATTCCTGCTTTTAGAAGTTATTATTACGAATAAAAAAGCTTAACAGTGGTCTCTATCTCAATATCTTGATATGATAATTATAGCTTCAAGAGAACTATATAACTACTCACTTTCCATACATGAAATTTGATTAAAAAAGTTTAGATCTTTAAGTTTATCAAAAAGTTTCCATCCATGAAAATATGGTTATTGAGCCTCAAACATCAATTTATAAGCCAGATATTTATGACCTGAAATATGGGTGTTCTGAAATGATATGTGATGGGTTGATTTTCGTTTCGATCCATTTCAAAGTTAAGCTAATGTCATTGTTCGAACCCAAATTCCAAACGTCAAGACCAATATTCATTAACTCTATATTGCTGCTTGATGCCACGTATCAAACATGAAGAAGTTGAAAGTATTCTCCAATTTAAGAGCAAAGAGAAAAAGACAACTTTCTGGGTCTTTATATAAATACAAAATTCTGGGAAAATAACAAAATCTTACCGCACAGAGTATTGATTTCAAAACTAAGGCACAGGCAGAATCAGATACGTTGTTCACTTGGAATTGCTTCTGTATCTGTGAATCTTCTGTGGAGTTGCAAGATGAGCTTCCATTGTAAGGACAAAACTCAAGTGTCTTGTTCAAGGTCAAGGGTGCTCCTACAAGAAACAAACGATGAGAAAAAGTGAATGTGAGAAAAGTTACCGTTTGCAATTGGGGAGAGGTGAATGTACCTAGTGAAAAAGATGGCTTCAAGCTCATGGAAAAATGAATGTACCTGGTGAAGAGTGTATTTATTGCAGAGGGGAGAGGTTTCTGACCATGAAAGGGAATGTGAGAAAAGTTACCGTTTGCTCTCTGCCCAAATCAGAAAAAGAATAGATGTGTATCTATTTTAAAGTAGCGAGGATAAGTGTGTTGCGTTTGCACGGCTTATTACTCAATATCATGGTAGTAGCTGAGGTGAGGTATGGATTCTTGGTGGAGGAGAAAAGACCCCGATACTGTGATTTCTGGGTTTTAATAGAATCAGTTATTTAGTCAGATTACTGTTTTTAACACAGTAATCATTATTTGTTTGTTAGCTAGCTTTCCTCTTTTAAGTTTTTCTGTTTTCCCTTTATGATTTCAGTTTTCTTTGTTAAGGAACTCTATAAATAGAGTTCCCCCGTTCTTCATTTGTACTTGTAACACAGTACATACAAAAATATGATTCAGTTTTCTATCTTATACGAAACGCTTATCAAACACTAACCTCAGACCCACGCTCCTCTCGGTCTTCTCTTCATCTTCTTCTACTTTACTTCTTCATCGTTTGGAGAGAACGATGCCTTGACGTACATCTGCAGAAGCGCAACAGAGCTCCACTTCTTTCTCGCTAGTGCTTCTTGGCTTCATCTCCCACCTAACTCTCTGACACCAGAAGCTTCACGAAAGCCTTACACAGACTCACTTTCCTTCATATTCTTTTGGGTTGAAAAAGGGCATTGGGCCGGTCTCAAAGTTTTGGCCCACTTCTATTATGGTATCAAGAGCAAGAGCTTCCGCTGTCCAGGTTCTTGATGATTCTTGCCTAACTTCTTGATCCTAGATTCTTGATCTTTCCTTTTTTTTTCTATGTCTTCGTCAGTTTCACTAGATCAATCAACCAACCCTATCAGCCCTTACTACTTGCATCCTGAAGAGAATCCAGGCCTGACCCTCATCTCTCAAATCTTGAATGAAAATAATTACTCTTCTTGGAGTAGAAGTATGAGAAGAGCCCTTATCTCTAAGAATAAAATCAAGTTTGTTGATGGGTCAATCAAGAAACCCGAAAGAGATGACAAATTGTTTGATGCATGGGAAAGATGCAATATGATGGTCCTCTCATGGATTATCAAAACACTCTCACCACAGATTGCTGAAAGTGTGATATATGTTGAGGAAGCTAAAGAATCATGGGATGAATTAAAGGAAAGGTTCTCTAAAGGGGACTATTTCAAAATTTCAGACCTTCTACAAGACATTCATTCAATTAAATAGGGTGAAAGAAGTGTTAATCAATTTTTTACCGATCTCAAAATACTATGGGAAGAGTTGGAATCACTTAGGCCCATACCCAAGTGTACGTGTAAAGTTCCCTGCAGCTGTGATCTCACAAAAGTCTCATTGAAATATAGGGAAATGGAACATGTTATCTGCTTTTTGAAAGGACTAAATGATACCTACAATACCGTCCGGACTCAAGTCTTACTGATGGAACCCCTTCCTAGTATCAATAAGGTGTTCTCTCTTATCATTCAACAAGAGAGACAGGAAAGATCTGAACCTGGACATACAGGGCAAAATCACCCTATTGAAAACAACAAGGTCCTAGTTAATATGGCTGACAAACACAACAATTGAAAGACCGACCAACCTTGGAAAAATCAAGGATGTGGTACTGGGTCTTATGGACAAGGAAGAGGCAGAGGAAGAAATCCTAAAGAGAGATTCACTCAATCTCTAACAACACAAGAGAGGAAACACTTACTCTCTAACCTGGCCTATACAACACAAGTGGTAAATTAAATACAAGGTACAAGAACCTGATGAAATCACACTCCTATAGTACAGAAACATTGGAACAGTTGAACTCCAATGAGTCTTGAATGATTCTTGATTGCTTGATCACCACTGAAGCTTCAAATCTCCAAGAACTCTTCTTTAGAAAATCTGTACTCAAAACTTAGAGATAATGTTAGTATATGCCAATGAAAATGTTAAAGAGTCAAGTCTCAAGTTTGGTTTATATAGAAAAACCAAATCCTGTCACAGTTTAATCGATTGTGTTAATAGCGTAATCTATTATGCTTTTCTTTCCGTTTTAATCGATTATGGTACTTATATAATCAATTATTTTGACATTTATGCTTATAACTGTTTCTTTCAACTAACCTAACAGATTAGGTTATTTGTATAATGGATTAAACCTTTCTCTCCGTTTTAATTGATTATGTAACTTATATAATCGATTATTTTGCCACTATATATGTCTTGTTTCTTACCCATTTGTCTTTCTTAACAGATTATGTTATCTGTATAATATATTATGTCTTTCTCTTTGTTTTAATTGATTATATAACTAATGTAATAGATTATAATAGAATCCTTTGCCCTGTTTTGTTTTCTAAGTGTTATGGTTTAATCTAATGAATTATATTACTAATCAATGTAATTGATTAATACTATCAGAAAACTAGATTCTTAATCTGTTTAGACTTATTTCATAGATCTTATCAAGATTGATACATCTAGCACAAACATATTATAATGATTTAAACAATTGTTATGCCATTTTATTATACTATGATGATTAAATCATTTCCTAATAATTATAAACCACTCATCATAAAAAAACCAATATATGTGGAGTCTAATGCTCCCTTATCATCAATAATTATGGTTAGGATTTGACACAATAAAAAGATTAATAACTTATTTATTTGTTACTTTTTACTTCAATGTGTAAGGAATTCTAAAAAAGAAAAACTATTTTTAATCTAAAAGTTAAGTTATAAGTAACCTATTTTGTGATGCCTTGATACTTTTGCACGTGAAAGTGTTAGAAATATTAATTAATAACTTAGCCATAGACGTTTACATGTTGAGATTGTCAATATACTTGTAAATAAATATTTAAAGTATATTTAATCATATAAATATTTTTCAAGCTTTTAATTTATTAACTAAAATTTTTAATTAGATAAATTATAAATTATTCTATTAAACTACTAATTATAACCTAACTTGTAAGCTTTAATGGTTTAAATCATAATAATATTGGATATTATTTTTTTTTCAAAAATATAACAAAGAAAATTTAAACTTTTTAATTCTATTTTTTAAATTAAAAATATGAAAAATAATAACAAAACGGGTCAGTCACGGACGGACTGATCCACCTTTAATCCATCAATTTTGCAAGCTTGGTGGGGCGAGACAAAACAAAACAATAGATTGAAAATTTCAACCTGACCCATTCTGTTTTGACGAACTGACCCGCAATTACTATTGTTCTATTCTATATTTCTAGTGTTTTTATTTAACTAAAATTAATTATGCGGGTTAGGAAATACTTTTTATATATGTGTTTAATGATAGCCTAAACTAAACATCACGTTAACTATTCGATTAAATACTATGAATAAAGTTTTGCTAATATTTTTAAGCATACATAGAGCACATAGTTGAGCAATTAAATATATAGATTAAAAAAATTGAAAACATATTTACTAAGGTAAAGGAAAATCTAAAGTTGAACTACTCTTAACATAAAATACACTATTGTCATTATACTTTTGATGCATATGTTGCCTTTCTTGGTGCAAAATTGGCATGAGCATCCACGATCGTTAATATTTTAGGTATTGACATGCCACCAGAAATAACAATTTCTGCATCACAATATAAAAAGGTATTTGTTAAAGTATATAATAGCATGTAAGATAATAGTAAGAAAAGAAGAAAAACCATTAATTGATGTTTGTAATTCTTAAAGTGTAAAATTGGAATTTGTTTTTGTTGTAAACTTTAATATATTTTTATTCTCAAACTTTAACAAAACATAAAAAATGAATGGATATAATCATTTTGATCCAACTATTTTCTCTTACGTATAACATTTGAGTTGGAATATGTCAAATAATGTAATCAACTAAAACGTCAAATTAAAAATTTGATTTGAAAAACAAACTATATCAAAATTTAAAATAAAAAATATTTCAATTTCACATCAAAATTTAGAACTAAAAACATATTTAATGTATCGAGTTCAGAATATTCGTACCTATTCCTTCTCGAACTGACAAATTTGGTCTTAGAATATCATTTGGGCTAATGAGATAAATATCTCCAAGGTACAAGTGATTGGTGGGAACGTAAACACAAAATAGTTCATCATCATCTCTATTCCTTAGTATCACTGAAGAAGTGATGAACCCAATTGCATACTCACCAACACGAGGGTGTCTTATGATCGCAACTTCCTTGAAAGCATTTGAGCTTTGATCTATGAATAAATTAACAAAGCTTAAAGTTTGCTAAAAAAACATGAAAATAATGATATAGAGTTAGGTCATAATGTATTGAGAAATATACCAGGTGATATTGCTACACTTATTTGTTTAGAAGCAACATATATGTAGCTTACTAAAGGCATTTTCTTGATGAACCATTCACCAAGGGTGAGAAGTGAAATTCCTAACCATGATGACATGAAAATTCCAACCAAAAATATAAAAGTGATGGAAGTAATAAATCCAAGACCTGTAAATTGAGAAAATTTATCTGTTAAAGTTCATGATATAGTATATCTTACAAACAATCTAACATACTATTTCAAGAAAATAGAATTTGTAAGAGATATAAATAAAAGAAACAATAAGAACAATATTTTTAGCAAATGATACAATTTCATCCTAAATCATATAACTTTAAAAAATGCAATATTTCTAATAATTTATCTTTCTAAGTGAATAAACTTATACATCGAATTTATGTATGTCTAAAATTTATAACCAAAATGATTTAAAAAAAAAAATGTGTTTACTAATAATTAGGTAATAGATTCCAAAATCTTACCAAAAATATTGATTCCTAGATGATTATATATTGGAGAGAAGAAACCATCAACAAATCGGATAAATCCCCAAGTAACATAAAATGTTATTGCAATGGGAAGAAGGATGACACTGCAAATTACATCACAATCTTCTTCAGAAACTTAACAATAATAATTCATGTAAACAATAATAATAAAAAAAAACATCCCAACTTTATAATGTTACAAAAGTATTAGAGAAACTCCCTTAACCTTTTTGCATCCTTTTAAAGACATTCGCAACCTTTTTAATTTGTGAAAAGTTCATTTATCATAAAATAACCCTTTAAATATATTTAGTACTATTTTCCATCTATAAACCTCTCAGAAATAACAAAAAAAAGTGTAAAGTGAAAGGATAAGGAAGAAAAAATGGAAATAGAACAATATTTCACTCGGTGGGTAGGTATATCTATTGTTACTAGAGATGGGCATGTCGCTTGATAAAAAAAGTGTCATTAGGAGGTTATTGATATATGAGAAAAGGAAGGAGAAAATCGGCGATGGAGAGCAATACGAAGGAGAGATTAGATAATTTGGAGATCACGACGGAAGAAATAAAGAAGGAGACGGCGGTGATACGTCTAAACCTGTAGCAAATTATGAGATTGATGGGAGGAGGATGAAATAATTATGAGAGAGACTCTAAAGGAGTGTTTTCAATAGGTTTCTGATTAGGAACCTATCACATTAACAAATAAAAAAACTGATTATTTGATTTAAAACGAATGTTGTTAATACCAAACCTAATCATTGTATAAGAATTCAACTCTAAGACAGTTTTTTTAAAATTTTAAGTGTGAGTCTAAGTTATATATAAGATAAAAATGAAAACGTAAAGTATTATATAAGAATGAAGATCTATTAATACATTATTTTGAGGTTTTGGATAGAAAGGACATAATGTCAATCTATTACGTAATTAGTCGGTGTTATATCTCTCTAGTCAACTTCATTTTTTATAAATCTAACAAGTTTATATATTTTTTCATCCGAAAATATTTAGTTCCTTAAGGCTTCGATCAAAGGCTTATGTTCTCGTTATATCTAATAGTCTCACATCACTAATATTTCATATATACGAACTAGAAATCAGAACTCATAATATTCAACTAGGTTTTATTTGATTTAAAACTAAATCAATGTTGTTATTACCACAATTAATAATTATTTAAGAGTAAATATTTTTTCATTCAGAAATATTTGATCACTTAAATTCTTTATTATTTATGTGTATTCAATTATATTCCTAAAACTTGAATCGAAAGGTTATGTTATTACCACATCTAATAGTTTTACATTCTAATGGTTCATATGTAATCGAAACACGAAATACAACTATATTTAGGATACATGCACTTAAGAAACCCAGAAAAGTAAATGTATGAACAGCAAAATGAAGAGAAGATTCATACCATCCAGACATGAACTTCTTCGAGGCCCAGCTGCGAATCACTTTTAAAAATGCCTACAAAAATGATCTTTTTATGAATTAAGAAAAGATGATAAATATTAAATTTTTTGGTAGAAAAAAAAAAGAAAAGAGATTGAAGAAAATGATAGAGAAAAATAGAAAAGAACCTCTTGGCCAGTGTGATTGTGGGTGGAAGTAACGTTGGAAGAAGTGGCTGATGATTTGGATCCATTTTCTGATAAGTTGGAGACAGGAATCAAGAGCTCAAGATCTCTTGATGCCATCTTTCTTTTCTTTTTCTTCTTTCTCTCTCGCACAAATCACTGCATAACCTTATAACAGAATGTTAAACTTTCATTAACTCTTGCGTTGAAATCGTCATATAAACTTTCGTGTGTTGCGTGTTTCAGATTTTATTATAAAATTTCGTCACATTTATTTTATTCCCATTTTTAATTTTTTTATTATATGTTATATTTTATTTGTACCAGAGATATATTGTATGACGTCATGACTAATATCTAATGATGTAAGAGAAAGAATAGGAGGGTTTTATTAATAAAAATTTATGATATTTTAACAACTTTTTGACAATAGATTATTTGTACTTTATTGGTTTGTATATTTGAAACAGATCAATCACAAGCTGTCACATAAATGATTGTAAAAAAATTGTCAAAAAAAGTTGTTAAAGATACATTTTCCAAAATTTATTGTTTTTCTTATGGTATTCCTAAAATTTGTAATAATTAATATATGGAAATATTAAATCATATTTATATGTAATTTTTATTTGATTATAAAATTAAGGGTTAAATATGTTTTTAGTCCATATACTATCAACCGGTTTGGTTTTAGTTCCTCTTACATTTTAGTCCTCCTTTTTAGAAAAAACTTTAATTTTAATCTTCCTAAACTAAAACCCTGAACTCACAAAAGATAAAGTAAATATTGTTATTACTAACCAAAAAAATGCGACTAAATAAATGAAAACACGAAAGAGCCCAAATATCAATGGTGGCTCAGGGTTCACAAAACACAAAATGAATAAATAACGCCCAAGAGAACAATACGAGAAGAGGATGAAATGATACAGAAAGAGAACTCACACAATGCAAGAAAGGAACAAAATGACGAAACACACACTCATCGCCCAAGCCACCCAAATAGGGGATACGCGAAATAGACCTTACCTTGCGAAAGATAGTTTTTTTTCGGTTCAGATGACACGAGCGCTGCAATGGAGAAAGCAAAGGATTGGAGAGATGGAAGCAACCGAGAATGGAAAGAGTGATGGGAGACAAGAAGCTTCAAAACCAAAGTGAAAGAGAAGAAAATGAAACCGTCAAATGAAAATTCATATCATAAGAATTCTTATTCTACCCTTGTCAGTTTTTTAAAAACTCATTTCCATTTAAAAGAAAAAAGCCAATAGAAATTTGACACCTGTCCGGTGTCAAATTTGTGTCAAATAAAGATGTTAAAAGAAACATTTTCCTTTCAAAAATTGCAGTTATCAACTTGGAAAATAAAATTTTAACACCATTTTGACACTGCACACGTGTCAAAATGTGGTTGGACGATTTCAAATTAAAAAATAAACTTTGGTTTTTCTCTTCCAAATATACCCCTGCCTCAACTTTTTTAATTTGAAATCGTCCAATCACATTTTGACACGTGTGTAGTGTCAAAATAGTGTCAAAAAAATGGTGTTAAAATATCATTGTCCTATCAACTTTTACCGCTAAACCTTCAAAATATCAGTGATGTTTCTGAAATAATACTACGTTTTTTAAACAATGTATCTTTATACTGGCATGTTTTAATCTAACCTCATTTAAAATAAAGTACCAATTAGAATATCTGTTTCTATTTAATATATTTAATACCGGAAAAAGTAAAATATATATATTATTTATTGACCACCAAAACTGGTTGTTAGAACAAATAAATTCAAAATTGAATAGTAGATACAGTGCAAATGAGAGTAGAGGAGGGATGGAGGAGATTAAAATATATTTAACCCTAAAAATAATCAAGTACACAAAAAAAATTGTTATTTAGTAGAGGTTATTTTGTGGAGAGTTTTTATAATTTTCAAAAAAATAACATTATTAAGACAGTTAAAATTTGTGTTTCTTTGTATTTTATTTATTTATTTAAAAATTTACATAAAGTATGTATCTTGATTTAACAAAAAACGAGTTTATGAAGCTTGGTGGAGGCCAACTTGTTGCATACTATATTGACATTTTTTGAGCCATTTTACCTTTTATATCAGATATAGAAGAGAAAATCATAATGGCTGGTTTTTGAGCTTTACTTTCTTTCCTTATATAGTGAATATGAATGTGCAATATTGGTCTTGCTAAGTATGCATTTCTGCATCACTTACAGTGGGAGAGAGAGAGTGTGTGCTTTATGAAAATCCAGTTACAAAGGAAACGATTATGGAATGTTGGAATTGGTTTTGGGATCCCGAAATTAGCTCTTCAATTGGAAAACACTTTTCATTTGAGAATCACCATGCTACATGGAATCAATTCTATTAATATATATATATATATTTACTTTTCTGTGTGGGTGAAGTTTAAAAAGAATAATTTCAGTTTACTTAATTCTTTTATTAATTTTTTTTAATATTTAAGATTTATTTTATCAATAAATATATTATTAATAAATACTATATTACATTTACTATCAAGAACATTTTAATAACTTTTAATTTCTATCAATTACTATTTTTTTATCTATTATATCGGTCAAAATTTATTCAAACTTTCATAAATTTTATTTTCAAATTCACTTTTAATCACCTCAAATCCATTATAAAAACAACAAACAATTTATCTCAAATCCATTTAAATTTATTTTAATATTTTTTCTCAAATCATCACCCTCATGAAAACAGGCTTAATGAGATTTAATATTTGTTCAAAACGTCTTTTCACGAAACAATGTTTTATGTTAAATCATTGGTTCATTACTTTTACATTAAATGATAAATTAATACTAATGTTTGATGTTGTATGAAGAATGATACCCAATCAAAGCTTCAAATTTAATTTATCATTAGTGTTTCCCTTTTCTATATTGTGTTTTTTTCTCCAGTCTGAAGATTGTTGAAATGTGGTGTTGTAGGCGATTTTCTAAATGAATTATATTCATTTAAAAAAATGAGTAAAATCAATATATGTTTAATTTTAATTTATTTAATTTTATTATTAGTTGAAGGAATAAAAAAGATTATGGAAAGTAATTGAAAGAAAAAAGCAGGAAAATAAATAACAAATACTTTTGTTGATCAAGATGTATTTCTTATTATTGAGTAGGAATATTATTTTTTCTAATAATTTTTTTTGCTATAAATTATAATAATTTTTTACACTTTTGTACACAAGTACTCATCTCATTGTTCACATTATCAGCAGCACCTCCTGGAAAGCATGTAAAATTAATGGTCAAAATCATAAACAAGCAAATAAATTATAAAAATCAGGAGAAAAAAAAAACAGTAAATAAAACATCTAAAAACAATATAAAACCATGATAGAAGAACATATTTAAGAATACGCACCGTCGTTGATGGCGTTATACTTCGTTAAGTGACAATCACTTATACAATTATAAAAAGGATGATCAGATAATTGGCTACAATGTGACTCACAATCCTTGAAACAGTCGTTAAAAGCTTGTTTAGAGGAAAGTCTGTATATTGAACATGAAGTTGTACATTGCAATCGGCAAAAAAAACCATGACTTAATACCGGTTGGGCAAAATTTAAAAAAATCATAATCATAATCATAATCCCAATAGATTTTATCTCAAATTTTTCCATAAGTCTTTTTCAAAATGCTTTTTAAGATTATGAAATTGTACAAAAGCTAAATCTCACTTGTGGTGTTTCATGAAAGCTAAACATGAATTTATAGAAAAATAATTGATACATTGTTACCCTTGAAAATATTTAACAATAAAAAAATATTAATAATTTACTTATTGTTTTCTCTTATAATTAATATATAACTAATGTAACATTTTGACTCTGTATCTTATTTAAAACAATATTTAAGTAAAAGAACATTGCAGTTATTTCTGCCATGAACCTAGATTGAGATGTATATAGTTAACAATTATTTGTTTGTAATCACATAGATGAAAAATTAATTTTAATGCAGCAATGACTAATAGACTACTCTTTTTTTTTTTAATTAAAAGTGAAAAAGAAGCCTGCTAATTTCTAAACTAGTATTAAATATTATATTTTCTAGGTCTCAATATTTTAAAAAACTTATAAACTTTAATACTTTAATTTTTTAGATTCTTACAAATATAGTATTTCTTAATCAATATTCAATATTTAATATTTGAAGTAGTATCATAATTAAAGTAATAAGGTTGTGTTCGTTTCTACTGATTTATTGTTGGAAGAGATTTATAGATATGGATTTGTTGGTGATTGTGGTGTTCGTATTAAAAAATATGAAAAATAATGAGGGAATGAAATTGCAAGATTAGCCTCTCTCGCTATCTCCCTTAGGATGAGGAGATTTGTAGGTGAGAAGTGGTATTTTATAATACATCCTTGATTTTTCATCATGTTGGAATTGGTTTTTGGATGCTGATATTGGCTCTTCAAGAGAAAAACACTGCTTTTGAGAATCGGTTATGAGGACCCCGACGTCTATAATATTATAAAACGTCGGGGTCCCTATTAACTGATGATCTATGTTGACAACTTATTTACGAAAGTGTTACCGGTCATTAATTTACGTCGAGTCCTTGCTTAACTAATGCCTAAAGGGTTATGTTAAAAACCAATTTTGTACTAGTGAACCTATCTCTCCTCTTGTCCTCTCACATTCCCATCTTTTTGAAAAAAAATCTCAAACCTAACTTACATTGATTTTTTCCCTTCTTCCACCTTTCCTCCTTTCCTCTTCACACAAGCCTTTCCCCTTTTCCTCTTAAATCCGAAAGTAGAATTTAAGTCACAATTACGCAACACAAGAGTCGGGTTACCATAATAAGGAGGAGGCGATGTCAAAGAAGGCTTCAAATCTTGATAATTCAGTGATCGTTATTAGAGATGTGTTTGTGGACGAAATGTTATTTCAAAAGAAGCATTATTAGTTACTTGTGTTTGTTTGTATTTTATTTATTTATTTAAAAAATTACATAAATGATGTATCATCGTTTTAACAAAAAAGCAAGTTTATCAAGCTTGGTGGAAACCGGCTTGTTACATACTATGTTGACATTCTTGGAGCCATTTTACCTTCTATATCAGGTATAGAAGAGAAAATCAGAATGGTAGATTTTAATTAACGTAAATAAAAGAATTGCATATATTTCTCTTGTAAATAATTATTAGAAATCAATCATCTTAATAGGATCTATAATCATAGGGATGATTTCTAACATGGTATCACTAGTCAGTATCATCCTCAAAGAACCCTACCTGCCTTCTTAAGACAGTGCCTCCTTTCTCTTCCTTTTCCCTTTTTATCCCATCTTGTATCTCCCTCATATCAACGGTTAATCAATCCAAATTCCACCCTGCACTTACTGTCAACAACGTCAACCATTTCATCTCTATCACTTTAGAGATGGACAAAGGTCATTATTCTTCATGGACAGAGTTGTTCCAAATTCATTTTCGAGCATACCAAGTCATCGATCACATTCTCCCATCTACATCCCAATCAATTGACACGACTGCAAAAACGGTTGTTGAAGTCGATTCCACACTTTGGTCTCGCTTGGGCGCTATCGTCCTTCACTGGATTTACAACACCATCTCCAACGATCTTCTACACACCATCTTGCAACAAAATTCCATTACACACCAAGCATGGGAGCGACTGCAAAATATCTTCCAAGACAACAAAAAGTCATGCGCTGACTAATTGAAGAATCAATTCACTCACGTTCATATGGGCAACTATCCCAACATCTCAACATACTGCCAAGAGCTCAAAATGCTTGCTGATCAATTATCTAACGTTGGTGCACCAGTGTCAAATCAAAGACTAGTTCTTCAATTAATTGCAAGCTTAAATGAAAACTACTATGATGTTGCTACTTTCGTTCAAAAAATAATCCTTTACCCCTTTTTATGAGGCACGATCTAATCCTTGAAGAAACTCACAAAGCAAAGTAAGTTGTCTCCATCACCAACAATGTCGACATCGCTCTCCTCACAACCAACCATAGGAAAAATTATACGAAATAAACATATAGAAAAAATTAAGTGAAGAAAACAAAAATATATTACTAAGTCACTATATACACATTTGAGACCGATGTTTACTATATTTTTCCATTATCATTTTCAGAATAGTCGATGAAGAAGAGTTAGAGTTTCATGAGTACATGAATGAAAAAGATCCAAGTATTCTACACTTTTTCTTAGCATCAAGAGATGATTTATGTTAGCTACGTTTTAATTGTATTTTTTTATAAAAGGACTGGATGTGATTGCAAAGTTTTAAATAATGACTCTTTGTAGGTATCAAGTAAGCAACTTCCTGACGATATAATAACATGGTCACTGTCGGACATGAAACATCAGCTATTGTTTTAACTTGGACCTTTTATCTACTATCCAATGACATACTTGTAAATTTCATCGTTGTTTTATATTTATTTTGTAATCTTATGTACTTTTATAAATATATTTAATTTTTATTATTGACATTTCTTTGATAGGGATACAAGGTTGTCCATGAGAGAGAGTGACCATGAGATCATTGAAGCTGAATTCAAATGGGAGGACATTCGATAATCAATCATCACTTGTTTTCAATTAACCTAGTTATTTTTTACCATAGATTTTTTAATCAATCTTGTATGTTTCTTAAATATTATATATTTTTTATAATATTTATATTGTAATTATTAATAAATATATTTTATCTTAAATCATTAATAAAATTAATTTTGATTAATTTTTGTGTACTTTAAAATTTTATATATTTTATTCATTTCTTATTACAAAAACAGATTTAATTAAATTAAGAAATTATAAAAAAAAAATCAATCCTTCACAGAATCATAATTACTAATAACGATTAAAATTTTCCAAAAAAACTTGTGCAATATACATCAGATAGTGATTAAAAACCTTCACAAACTAATAACTACTACTCTAAGTGTGAAAGTTTTTTAAACTTTCACAAATTAATTTACAGACGATAAAAATCTTAACAAATTGAAAAATAAATCAACACTAAATATATGACTATTATATTTTAATTCATAGTAGAATTATTGAGACAATTAGATGTGGAGTTTTCATATGTTTTCTACTCAAGAACATAAAAACTACTACTCTATATGATCTATATTTCTTTTATTTATTACATTCGACACACTTGTCTAAAAGTGTCATATAGATTGTTATGTTACAGCCTAACTTAGAAAAGTTACCATATATAAATTGGCATTATTTAAGTTCAGTCCATACTTTGGGGTTACTTTTTTTTTGTTTGTTTGATGCTCAATCGAATCAATGAATCAATATATTTTTTTTATACTGTGAATATTTCTGAATATCCATGTCTATTTCTGCTTTCTTTCAATTTTTCAAAATATTTTAAAATAATTATTTAAAATATAAATTCAGATAAAAATAGATCTTTATTTATAATCTAAATAAAATTAAATAATAAAATAAAAGTGCAAATAAAATTAAAATTTCTTAAAAATCAAATACACAAATAGTGGTTAAATAAAACAATATATTTCGTTTTTAGTAAATAATTTTAATATAAAATTGTGAAGAAAACAAACATATATTACTAAGTCGGTATATACACAATGGAGCCCGATGTTTAAAATGATTATTACTCACAGTTGAATGACATTAAAAAATGTGACACTATAAATAGAGGAGATCCTCCTCATACATACATACATACACACTCTCCTATTACTACATAGCACTCAAAGAACCAACCAGGGGGAATTCTTGGCAATTAAGACAGAATAATTTAAACAACAAAAAGTGGCATCTTTTATCTACTTTCTTGTTTTTTAGGTTAGGCATTTCCACCAGCATAAAGACAACTCTTGTAACCTACAAAATAAACAAAGAGCAAAGATTGTAAACATGTGGGTGTACAACAACTACACTATAATCAAAGTTTATGATGAAATGGGTACTACTTACTTGGATTATTTGTTGATAACATGGCTGTTTGGGAGAAATCACAAGTCAATGGATTCCGTCCAGCAGTTTGATACAATAGATTCATGGCATATGCAGCATGGTTTAGTAAAGTGTTAGGTTCAAAACAAGCTCCTCCTTGTTGAATTGCGGTACAATCAATCCCCTGCCCACAAGCATAGTCCAAATTTGCTTGCAACTGTGGATCTGACACTCCTGCTTTCGGCACACACCAGTTTGTTTTGGTTGGACTTGGAACTGTTGTTGGCTTTGGAGTCACGGGAGATTTTGACACATCCGGAGTGGTCTTCAATGAAATTAAGAAACATATTATATTAAATACCACAGGCTAGAACAACATTAAGACGAGAACTGAGAACATTATTAAAGACTGCAAAATGGTGGCTTCATGTCCACTCAAGAATTCTGCATTATTTGGTGTTGGACCCGGGCCTACTGGCGCTGGAATCACTGGAGATTTTTGTGTTTGACCCGGGTCTGTTGGCGCTGGTATCACTGGAGATTTTGACACATCCGGAGTCTTCAATCAAATTAAGAAATACATTGTTAAATACTGCTATAGACTATAATAAGTCTAGAACAGCTTCAGGATGATGATGATGAGAACTATGAATATGTAATGTGAAGATTGACAGTATTACTCATCAGCAACAGTGCCTAATTATTGATAGTGTTACTCATAATAGAATTTTTTCTTACCGGAGCAACTACTGGCACGGGGCTACTGGTTTGTTGCTGTTTGGTGAGGCCAGCATCATAGATCATGGTTTGGTCAGGATTGAAAAGTCCAAATGCTCTCTCAGAAGCAGCACCGGGCTTCAAGTCTTCATCATACAGAGCAAACAGGTACGTGTCCACTGATTTTCCAGGCATCAATGGAGTCCCAACCATAGATCGAAGGTGTGCAATGAGATTACCGTTATAAGCCTTAGCATTCTCTAGACTTGGACCAGCTTCATTGCTGTCTCCCTTGTAGGGCCATCCTGTCTCCGCAACCACAATTTCAACATTCTTAAACCCCAAAGAATCCAACGCTGAGCGAACCGCATCCACCTACACACACAAAAACACAAACACTTTCAATACACCATACCAATCAATAACTAGTAAATACTGAAACTATCAAATTCGGTTGTGGATACCTGAGCATCGAACATGTTCATGTACTTGATGTTGGTGTTAGAGTCAATTCGGCCCGCGTTAGGCTGAAAGAGGCAGAAAGCAAGGTTATCGGCTCTGCCAGGGTCGCTTCTGTAGGCGAAGTAGGGATAAGGGTTGATGGCGAAGGGCGAGCCCGTGGCATTGTTAAACGACAACAGCCCCTGCAAAACGGTGTCGTACTCAGGGTGGAACCTTCCGGCGGAGGGAGGCTCCGAGTCCCTCAGAACCGCCATCGAGTGCACCGTCGACACCTTGATCTTGCCGCCGAGAGAGGCCGCGTCCAGCGCGCTCTGCACGTTCTGGATCGCCGGCAGCATCTGGTTCACGAGGCCCGCGTCGTTGGAGGTTATCACTTCGTTGCCAACGGTCACGAGGATGATGTTGCTCGCGGGGTAGTACGGCACGACGTTGGTGTTCACCCACGTTTTCGCGAAGTTCGGGTCCGACGCCAGGCCCGGAATGTCGCCGTTCGCGGCGCCGATAACGATTCCAATTCCCGTGTTCGCCAGCGCTTTTATTATCGCCGGGTCAGTTCCGTACAACCGGACTTTCCCTATCGCCGTCGATTGGAGGAGCTTCGCCGTCGCCGAAGGCGGCGGCAGGTTGTCGGCGACTTGCCCATAGTTCACGCCGATAAACGATTCAGAACCTGCACAGATTAACAACATCAATAATTTCGCTTCCTTACTTCTTTCCATAAACTACTTAGCAAAATAGCAAAACAAAAAAAAAAAACAATACTCCAATTTCAAAGGACTAATTATATTATATAGTTAATTTTTTTTTCAAACTAAATATAGAAAGGGTGTCACATTGTGTACAAAAATCTTAAATCAAAACGAGAAAACTCACTTGCAAGGTTAAATATAAGAAAGAGAGGAAGAAGAATTGCGAGCGAAGTTGCCATTTGAGAACTCCGTTTTCTTTTGTGTGAATGAACAAGTGGTGTGAAGGGAGAAAATATATAAAGGGAGGGAAAGGAAAGGGTAAAAGCGTCATATAAAAAAGGAAGGTCTTTCTTAATGTATTATTCAAAAGTAACGGTAACCTACTATGTCTGTGTGAGTTCTTCTTACTTACCTTTTGAAGATTTGAAGAAAATAATTTGAAGGAGTTGAAATTACAGAACGGCTTTTTCTTACGTGCTAATCAAAGAACATTCTCAGTGGAGGAAGAAGAAAGTAAAGGATTTTACATGAGATGACTGTCCTCAAAAGCAGCACGTTGAATCTGTTGGGGCCTCGTAGGAACTCGAATGTTGTTTTGCTTCCTGGAACAACCAAAGACCAAGGAAACTCCGAGAAGGTTAGCATAATCCAATTCAGAACAACATTAACAAATACAAAATGAGATAAAAGCCTCTTTTTCTTCCTTTCGTGAAATTTAATTTAATTGCTTACATAACCACCTCTTCCTTTTAAGTGGACTCAATTTTGCAATGGCATCCACACAGATTTCCAATTCAAACCAATGTGCCACAATCACAATTTTCAAACAACTCTTTTTTGCCTACTGTTAATATCAAATTATATTTATGGGTTCAATATATTATTAATCTTTCACTTTTAATATGAAATTAAAATTTGTTTATGTTTTAAATTTTAAAAATATATAATTTTGTTAGTCCAATTGAATTAAAATCTTATGATACGTAAACTGGTACTTTAATATATAATTTTGAACTATTTACATTGTTTTTGTTTGTTATTTTCTAAGTTAATTGTTAGTCTAGAATTTAATTTAATATAAATTTAATTAAAAAATTATATTCATTTATTTTTAAAATTTAAAAATTAAAATTTATCAAAGTTTGAAACAAAAATAAATTTTAATTTTATATCAAAATTTACATACTACAAATATATTTAACCTTGTATTTATATATCAATACAATTATTAAGTAATAGAATTTAAATTTAATTATTATATGAATTTGTAAGATAAGATTCACATCTATTTATATTATATTATATAAAGTGACATTAAGACATATTTATCATAATTATTTCATAGTGATGTTATATCAAACAATTGGAGTACCACATTTTGATAAAATGCAAAAGGAAAAAAAAAGGTATTAAAGACGTGTTGAGTGGTTGTTTCCTCTTTAGGCTTAGCTCCACTTTAAAGTTAGCCACAAAATGAAATTAAAGAGCATTGGAGTTTTCCCAAGGACCACCACCTCCTCCACTTCCTCTTAATAATTGCAACTTTTCTTCTACCCTAACAACTCTCATTTCTTAATTCATAAGTTACCATTCAAACAAATCATTTTTATACCATAATGTCACCATGTCTATTTTTTAAAATGTTATAAATCTCCAAATTGAATATTATTTATCTAATTGAAAATAAATTATTAAAATTTTATTCATTCTATAGAAATTAAAAATAATACTCTAATTTTACATAGTTTAGATATAAAAGAAAAATATTATTTTTTACATATATAATTTCTTTACATTTATTTGATTTTTTTTTTTACCTAACTTTTTTTTGTTTCCAAAATTATAAAAGATTATATTTTAAAAATTATTTTATCTTAGGTGTGTCAAAATAAATATTAATGTATGTCATGTTATCCTCGTTCAAGTATAAAAAGTTGGAATTTCAAAATCGACTTCGTACTAATTGATGGTATATTCAAAATTTTCATATGTAATCACATGCATACCCACTTGAGTTTTTTTTTTTTTTTTATAAAATTACCTTTCATAACTCTTTTTTTAAGACTTTGTCTTCTCTTAATTTATTTAACTCGACAATAACTGATGGGACGTTGCATGCAATTTCATCATTTTATTTCTTAATTTTATTTGAAACTAAGAAAGCTCTTTCAAGAAAAAATATTCATTAATAAAAGATACACGATTCATACATTTTTCAATTATTTTGTCGTGTTTGTACGCATTTTAAAAAATAAGAAGTCGAATAATAAACTATGGTACGAAGGAGTTGCAATTTATTTACCTTTTTCCTAATTTATTCACAAATATTTTGTATAAATTATTTTACCACTTATTTTAAAACATTTTTTTTACTAACTTATACATGTTTTATTGATAGGATGTATTTTATATATTAAAAGTGTGTCTCGTAAAAGATACTATGTTTCTCTATATTATTTTGTTTTGTCTTCTTATGAATGAGTCTTATATTAAGCATAGCTTGATTGAACACACTTCAAGAATAATATTGAATTTGTTCAATATCATCGATTTTTCTTAGACTTCTCTTAAGTTCACTCAATAAGTTGTGTTTATGATGTTAATTCCAATACATTAGATATTATAAGTTTAAATTGAATTAATTTTGTAAAGCAATGATTATTCTACGTGAGACTCAAAATATACAATGTCCTTTTTCTTATCGGTGTATTTTTTTTTAAAGTTTTTTTAGTCAAATTTTTCTATGACAGAAATTTTTAAAATAAAAAAGACAGTTTTCTTGTATTGATGAAAAAGTAATATAATGAAATTTAAAGGATGTGAGTAAGATATTAATTTAAAAACAATATGTACATAAAGGTTAATAGTTAATGTTAATCAATTTATCAAAGAAAATTTTATGTGGATAATTTTATGAAGGAGATAAAGAGGAGAGGTTCAATACATGATTATAAATTCCATAATAAAAAATGACTTGTTAGAAAACAAGTCACTATATAGTTTAAAAGACGTTTTTTTTTATTTATTGTTATATTTATTTAAGAGTTAAAAATGTTTTAGTCTTTTAATTTTGACATAAAAATTGAAATTTGTTCATATTCAAAATTTAATACATTTTAATTTTTAAATTAAAAAAATAATGAATTTAATTCTTTTAACTAAATTAAATTAAATTTTTATGTCTCAAACTCTGAAAAACAAATTTAACATATAAAAAAAATTGTAATTGATTACAAAATTATATATATTCATTTTTAAAATTTGAGAAAATTTTATTCTCGAAACAAAATTTTAAAACTAAAATTATATTTAACTCTTTTTTCAAATTTTATAATTTTATGTTGAGCGAAACAAAATACAATAGTATAATTAGTTGTACCTAAATTCTTTAGATTTCTTAAAATTCATTTCAGCTTTTAAGTGTTTGTCTTAAAATAAAGTACTTGAAAATGTAAACTTACATAATGTACTATTACTTATAAAAGAAGAGCAATTAATTAATTTTTTAAATGTTTCAACTTGTATTATATTGAGAAATACTAGAATAATAATGTTAATTATAGAGAATAATAATGCAATGAGTGTTACTATAAACATAAGCAATAATAATAACAATAACATGAACATGTAGGAAATGCAAATTGATAAATGTCTAGATTATTTAATTTGATACATGATTTTATTATGCATAAAATTGTTATATTTTTTTTAGTAAATTATACTTTTTTAGATTAAAAATACAAAGTGCATAAATGATATTTAGTCAACGTAGTTGAGAGCTAGGACTGGTAGTGTTGAGTGGTAGCATGTTTCTCCTTAAATATAGAACTCGTGTTTAGGCTTATATAAGCATTAAGTGAAGGAGTAATTTTAGGAGATAATATTACGTAGGAACATAGTATTAGAGATTTGTGAGGCTAAAAAGATGTTGCTCATATTCTAAACATTGTACAATTAGTTGTTGATGAATCATTGCAACATACTATTCATCATGAGCAATGAAACAATAACTTTCATATTACTCTCTATTTATTTGTGCAATGCTTATGTTTTTCATTAATTTAATTTATGTTTAATGCTCTTCTTGAAGTACATTTTTTAGCATGATCTACTAGTTGGAAGGTTATAAGAATGGAATTTTAAGAGTTGAACTAGCTGCTTCTGCTTTTGTTGAATATAGTAAAAATTATGTATGAAATTAATCTTCTTTGGGTTGAATATACATATAGGGTCCTCTATTTATAATAGAAGAAATATGGACTAAATCCAAAATATAAATAAAAATAATAACAAACAAACTAAAGATAAAAGATAATTATTAAATAAAGATAATATATCTAACAAGTTCAAACAAAATAGTGCAAGTTATCAAGGATGAAATAACATGTTTGGCCCTATTGTTTTGAATCTTAATATAGGTATTGAATAAACATTCTGCCAAGGAATTAGGTAAGTTGTTCAAAGACTTAGATACACATTATCAAAATAATTTGTGTGTTCTTGGCTTTCATGAACCGAAAAAGTAATATGTATCACCAAATGGCCAACAAAGTTATCTACCAAACATGGAGGTATATATAGTTGAATAATCTCGAGAAGTACATACATGAAATTGGATTTTCACGAGGTTACTAGATACTCTTACTACAATAAGAATCTACGTAAGGTTATTTGGAAGATTGTTTTAATCCATCGAGCATATTTGAACAAGAAAATATATAGTTGTTATTATATTCATTGTATTTATCACAATTACATCTAAACATATGACTTTAATTTACTTTTATTTCACTAAATGCATATAATATATACTATTATTCATATTTTTTTATAAAAAAAAATCAAAAACCAATTACTAATATACTTACTAGACTCTCATTCAAATGTATTATACTTATTTTAGTTTACTTGACAATATGTCACTCAACTAAATAACTCTCTTAAAACCTGATATTTCGTCATTTTGTTGTGTGAGACTCAAACCTAAGTCTTAGAGGACTTTCAACAAAATTGTTTCAAATATCAATACAATCATCACGCCACCTTCAAATCAATTAATAATAGTAATGATTTATGTGTCAAGTATTATTTTCATGATAACTTTTATATTTGTTTAATCATCACAACTAAAATGAAATGACTATTTTTCTTTAGGCTTAATAGCTTATTTTGTTCTCAGTTTTGTTGAATTGTCAACTAGGTCATCCTTTTAAAAGTATGTCAAATTAGTTCTTACCTAATAAATTTTGTGTCAACATCGTCCCTTCTGTTAAATACCCATAAACGACATTAATTTTTTTTTCCCTCCTCTGCTTCTATGTAAGAGAGGAGACCTTTCTCTTTCTTTGTCAGTGTTTTCTTTTAATACTTTTGCATATTGTATTCTCTGGATAGATGACAACAAAATTCAATTTCTAGAAGGATAATTTGCACTAACGCAAATTGAGAGAACAATGCAGGAGAAAGTAATGAAATCAAGTATAATGGATATGCAAATTTAGTTCTTTCAAAAAAATATAAAAGTGTTCATATTGAAAGAATAGAAATGAGATGCATGATTGTGATAACATTCATTCCTAAAATGAATACTAGTAACTTTTTTTATTTGACTAGTTGATTTATAGGCATAAAGCAATTTAGGCACGGTTCTACTAGAGGTTTGCTAAATATCAATAGGGTAAATCATATTAATACGTAGATTAGAAGGTTCTGTCGCCACTAGTTAAACGTTGGCAGCAACTTTACACAACATTAGCCCTTCCTTCAGCATCTTCATATCCCATGAACAAAGTAAATCTACTGAAAAGAAAAGAGTTGTTAATGATGACACATAAGCATTGTTCCTCAACATTCTTGATTTTAACCATTATAATGAGAAAAATAAGAGTTCTTTAACCTTGAGGCACGTAAATTATGCTAAATTTTCAAACAATTTTCTGTTGGTACGAGCTTCTGCAAATTGGAGATTATCATGTTCTTACAAGAAGTGTAGCATTAGAAATTAGAAAAAGGCAACAATAAGAAATAATTCCAACCGGAAAAACCAATCATAATTAACTAAAACCACCCAAGCTTGACCTTTGTGTTTTAGGGTTTTAAAAGCTAACACCTCAAGTATCTTCCCGAACTGAGTGAAAACAACGTTCAGAGACTTCTTCAACTCTACATTCAACATACGACAATTCAAAGAACTTATAATCCATTGAAATCAAAGTTGCGAAAACACTTTTTTTAGTATTGCAAAAAGTATGAAAAGATAGCACTGAGAAAAGAAAAAGAAAAGTCTGTTATGTTACAAAGGAGCAGAGAAGAGAGAAAAAAATTAACGCCGTTTATGTCTATTAACTAAAGGACGGATGTCAGTATATGAAATACAAAAACTAATTTTCTGATTTTCAGGTATGATAAAATTGTAAAAACCAAACATTTTATGTAAGTTGTATGTGACAAATGTAAGTATATGAAATACAAAAACTAGTTTTCTGATTTTCAAATATGGTAAAATTGTAAAATGAATCATTTTATTAAAAAAAAAACACTAAGCAAACATCGGAAAATTCATTTATCGACATCAATTGACGTCAGAAATGACTACAACGTTAATTGACATTGAAAAATACATTTCCTGACCTCAAATCCCTTACAGTGTCACTCTAGGTCACAGATTTCGCTGAACGAGTAGGTGTGACTCAGCGATATTGACATCGAAGAATGTAACATCCCATATTCTCACACTTAATTTTACTTTTTTATATATAAATAAATAATATAAGAACTGTAAAGTTTACACAATCTTCCATAAAGAAGTATACAAGATTTCATGTTAATTACACCTTTTAAACTCTGATTTAAACTTCCCCTCTATAAAGATAACTCAAACTCATATCAACTATTCTTCTCCCTCTATCTTCACTTGAACTAGATTAGACAACATTCCTTCATCTGCTCCCGTATAACATATACATTATACGATCATCGCAAAAATAATTTTCCGGCACAAACACAAAAAGTAAGGGTAAGCTACCATAAAAAAAATAATTTTAATATAAACGTTATGAGAAACCAAGAAGTTGAATCTGGTTAGACATCTTCTTATTATCCTTTCAGATAGATGCAATAGAAAAAGGATATACACACAATAATTCATACAAACATCATAAAGTCCATCCATCCAAAAAATCATACAAATTGAATATATCACAAAATAATTTAACTGCACATAATCTATTTGATAAGAATTAGTTAAAAACACATCGAGTAGACTTCTAAGTAAGAGAGGTGCGTCACAATGCACAACTTATTCACATATTCAAAACAACAGCATATAATATTATCACAGAAATTCATACAACAAGCACATAGATTTTTCATTAACGGTAATTGCACAAAATTTCAAGATATAAATAGTTATAAAAAAAAATAATATAAAAAAAAAACTTAGAAAGGTTAGTTCCCCTTACCTCTATTTCGGACTCAATCTCTTGCTCCGAATTTGTTTCCCTAAAACCCTTCAAAACCTCTACTCTTCTAAAATTTTCTTCCTAACTCTTTCTTCTCTATATTTTTTTTTCAAGATTTCTCACTTGATTCTTCCTCTCTTTGTGCAGAATAAGCTTCCCTCCCATGACTATTTATAGTCCGAAATTTTTACTATTTAAATTATTTTTTTAATATTATTTATTATTTTAATATTATTTTATTAATATTTTAATCACCACTTGCAAATTTTATCCTTCCTTAATCATGCAACTCAAAGATTCTTATCCTTTCATTATTTTTTTTACTATTCACTTTTTTTTAACAAAACCTTCTCAAATAGGTTCTCAAAATTTTAAAACCCTCATTCTGAAATTATTATAATTTTCTATCATAAATTTAAATTTTCTAACCTTAATTATATTTTCTATTCATTATTATTACTAATAATAATGCTAAAATTTACTACAATTTATTAAAATAGATATTTTTCATGAGTATTACAAGGAACATATGTTCAGACTTCAAATGTCCCATTTCCATTTTCTAGGAACCTCTCCCTATATTTCCGCTAAGCCTGAAGGAGATGGTACTGAGCGCCATAAGACTTCGACATTCGTTCTTTCCTGACGTTCTTTGAAGTCGGTGTTATTTTTTGACATCCTTTAATGTTTCTCGATATGAAGTCGGTGTATTTTTAAATGTTTAAAACAAAAAAGTATCGACGTTAAAGTCCATATTAACATTAGTACCACAAAATGACTTAAGTATTGGATTCATTACAATTCAAACTACACATTAACAAATGTAAGATGTTAGTGAGTTAAATGATTGACTTTAATTGAGAATGTTTTAGTCCTCTCAAAGAAAATGACAATGAGGATCTTTCTCTTAATGACAAATCATAATTATGATATTCTCCTTAATTATAATATCAATAATAATGTTAACCAAGGAGAAAATCCATATAGAGTGAGAGGATAAAATGCTAAAAGGGTTACATATTACAACTGTATAGTCAAAGAAATAATTAAATCTATCCTAATAATTTATCAACCCTAATAAATATAATTTTAGTTGAATCAAGTGTCAGAACAAATGGTATATCAAGAATTAGGGCATTTCAATCAACTTTCTTTCATGTCTATTTTTATTTTTCTTTTTAAATTCTTTTTGTTGGTGATAATTAGATGTTAAGTGAACATGGATATATAATTGTGAATGAGTATTTCAAAATGAAATATTATTCCCTACTTTGTTAATTAAGAATGGTTTTATTTGTTTCACCATTAGGTCCATTATAAGTAGACTTTTAAGAAAAAAATTATTTAAAGAAGAAGCTATATAGTTAATTCTAAAAATTACGAAGCCAATATATTTATTTTTAGATATTTTTTTCTATCCCCACCTCATTCCGTACTTAAAAAATATTTAGATTAAGGAAAAATTCGTATATATGAGTGAAAAATGTATACTAAAAATATAACTCATTAAAAATAATTATTATATAATAATCAATTTTAGAAATAAAAAGTAAATAATTATTATTAAATAATTTAGAAATGATTTTATAAACTAAAAGTTATTTATATCTAAAATAGTTTTTATTATAAATAAAAGTTATAACTGATTTTAAATTATTTTTTAATATTATTAATCAAAAAATTTATCTAAATTAGTCTTTAATTTAAAAATTATTACATTAATTAAATGTCTTACAAATTTTAATATAATTTTTTATTTCTACTTACTTTTAACTTTATTTTCACTTATTTTTTCTTAGTAAACTATAAAGTTTCGATAACCCCGATAAACCTGGCAAATAAAACAAGAAAGAATCATAAAAATAAATTCTAAATAAGAATTGGATCAAATATTTCACAATTTTTTTTTCTTTGAATAAAGGATTACATCACTTACATTGAAACTAAAACAAATAATAAAGATAAATATTTACTCGCAGAAGATAATGATATTTTGTTAAAGTTGGTTACAATATGGTTGTCAACAAGAAAATGTAAACGATAACAAGATAAAACAAACTTATACCTAAAGTTAATCAAAATGTTAGTATCTTGTTAAACTAAATGATTATTAACTTAAAAGTTAATAAATAATTACTTTAAATTATATTAAAAGAAAAAGTAGAAAGTAAGTAGACATAATATTGTAAAAGGATTAATAATTAAATTTATTCAATAAATAAATTTAGAATGCAATGTAGTTAATAAAATTAAATAACTTAACTGT
Source organism: Vigna mungo (assembly GCA_036885675.1). Lineage (NCBI taxonomy): Eukaryota > Viridiplantae > Streptophyta > Magnoliopsida > Fabales > Fabaceae > Vigna > Vigna mungo. The sequence continues at coordinate 43,398,396 of CP144690.1, forward strand.
AAACTCCAACAAATTAAAGATTAAAATATAAGATTTATATAATATATTAACCATCCTAAAAATAAGTGAAAGATAATATATAATATATATATATATATATATATATATATATATATATATATATATATATGTGTGTGTGTGTGTGTAAATTACACATTCGTAAAATTATATTGTTTAAAAAGGAATTTAAACATATTTATTATTATTTACTTATAGTATTATATTATCCCATATGAAACCGAAAAATTCTACAACCGTATTTTATGGAAACCGCGTCTAAGGCCCAACAAACAGAATCGGCCCATAGGCAATCTATCCAAAGCGACCCAATTTGAAACATCCCAAGCTGACACATAAAAAACGTGTCACGCAAAAATATCTACGTCATCGAGAACCTTCTTTTCTTTGTGACCGCAAATACCTTACCCAACTAACAACCCGCCGATTCGGCATTTCTTTTAAAGCAACGAACTCATGTAATCTGCACCGTTGGATTAATCAGTTTCAAATCAACCACATCCGTTGATAATCTCCAGATTCGTTATATATAAAACGATCCCAACGCTTAATCGTCCCATTCAATAGCCCATGTGAGGCCCTCGGCTTCTTTTGTGTGACTCATCAAACCCTCGTTTTCATCGTCCATAGTCAAATTATTCGTTCTCGTATGGCCGATCAAACCTTGTTCTGGTTTTTAGGTTTCGTTAAGTGCAGGTTCTGTTGCTTCAATTTCGACGGTGGCGAAGGAGACTGGTTTTACGCAGGCAAGTAATCTTTTAAATCGATCGTTAATTTTAATTAGGTACGTTAGATTAGGAGTACCTTTACGAATTTTCAGTAAATTTTAAACGGTTATGGTTTTGTGTTTTAGGTTTCGGTGGCGCTGGCGTTTGATCGTGGTTTTTCCGTGGTGGATGTTCTTGATGGTCACTTGTCGAAAGACTCAACTTAGTAATTATCGCGAGATTCGGCGTGTTACGTTTGCTTTGTGGCTTCCAGATGACGGAAGATCGTTCCGCTTCTCCTGAATCGGAATTATGTCGAATTCGTGGCTGGTCAGATATCGTTCGCGGAAACAACCTACAAGATGTCGGGATTTTCCATCCGATTCGTGATTACATGGATCTTCTACAACCACTAAGAGGTATATTAATAAAGGATTTGGTGGATTCGGAATTTTTTGTAAAAGATCTCGTCACCGAGTGCTCTGACTTAAGGTATTTTGATTGGGTTGATTTTTGATGGGGCTAATACCGGAACACGTTGTATTGGTAAGATTGTTTAGGTATTTTATGTGGTTATTGGATCTGGTTGATATATTTTGATTTATGGTTGCGAGGGGTGTGTGTAAGTCATTGTTCTGATGTTAGCTCTTGTTAATGGACCTTTGCCATGTCAGGTGCGCTTGCATGGCAGGTCCGAAAAGCGTTAATAAAATGGTTATTTTTTTGTTTGGGGGAGGGTAGGAGTCGGGGCTTTTATTTTAGTTTTTTCCCCGATTCTTTTCCCTCTCCCCGTGGTGTCGTGTTTTCCCCTTTCCCTTTCTCTTCCTTAGTCTCTCTTCTCTGCCCTCTGAATTTTTTATATATTCTGGTTCGCTCACTGCGTATCGGCTCAACAAAACGACAAAACGATTGGCTACTCGGCAAGGTACATAGTGCTGAATGCACACTTTAATTCTTTTTAATTTCGTTGTTTATAAATTTACTCTTCGAGTTTGCAATATATAATTAACACTATTCTATGCATCTAAATGCGGTTTTATTGAATCTTAATTAACATTTAAGTCATTGCCACAATTTATGCATACTTTAACTATTTCTTGACCGTATGTTCTATAATTTCGCAAATAAATTATTTGTCTAAGCATATATACTCTGCCCTACTGTGAGTTGTAATTTACATCAACAGAATTAATTTGAAGGGGGTTTCCAATAAGTTAATGACTAAGGAATTTACAAACTTCATCGAAGGAGATTTGAACAAAGTAAATTGAACCTTTTAGTTTTGTGGTTTTATAACTTGATTGATTAAAGGTAATTTATTAAACTGAAGCATAACATGATTTTTAATATTTGTTCCAAATTTATATATTATTCAACAATTGAATCAAGTGACTTTGGAATTACAATAAAACAATGTGCAAATGTTTCTTTGTTGAGAGCTCATGCATATATTTACAACTTGTTGAACACTTGAATCAAAGTGCCTTTGGATTTACGATAAAATTGTGTGCTAATGTTTATATTTTTTGTTAAGCGCACATGCACATCAACTAGTCCATTTATATCAAATGCAGTACTTCAACTTATTGTTTCATTTTTTTGGTTATATATATATATATATAATAAACTTATGTTAAAAGTTTTCGTCTATAAATACCAGTCATGTCTCCTCCTGCTATGTATTGTGATAATCTCTGCAATTGTATTATGGAGCTATTATGGGAAACATTTGTACTTTAGTTCTTTTTAGGATCATTGGGATTTTGTTGTATTTTTATGCTTAAAATCTGCCGTGGTACACGAGGCAGTGATCATAGATTGCTGTAAACACCTGTGCCTAGTGTAGCTTTAAGGTTCCTTATGTCTGCAGTATTCTGCTTTGGATCAGCTTCGATATTGGCCTTTGTCAAGAACTGTGCGACTGGCCTTACATGTTCCTTTGGAGTCTAGATATAGTATTTGAAAAGGAGTCTGAGATCATGCAGAGGATGAATGTACGTGTTATTTTGCGAAGCGGGAAGGACCTTTAGACTTGGAGGAGGTAATATGGGTTGATCTCGGACCATTACATCTTATGGGTATGGATTTAGTTCCATTTCTTATAATTGCTCTTCCTGAATTTGGTTTTGTTTATTGGATTGCATTGTGTAAATGGTTAGTTTTAGTTCATGTTGTCGATCTTTGTTTGGAATTGTCTGGTCTTCATTGCAAACAGTTGTGTAAACATCAAATTATGACATTCTCTGGCATATCTCATTTATGCCTATGATTAACAATTGATGCTCTTACGGGTGATTGAATGTGCATTTTGTCTAACATGATTTGTGCACTATTTGCAGGTTAGATATCAATCTTCTATCACTTGAAAATTTCGATCCACGTCGAAGCTATTTATCTAGAGATTTGACTTTGGTGCTCGATCAAATCATACTGGATCAACGACAAGCCACGGTGCATTATAATCAAACGGTTGTTTTATGTTTGGTCATGTAACGTCGACCTTAATGGTCACGTCTTTTATATTTGGCGACATCTTCGGGGATCTGTATACTGTTGACGAAATCCTGAAGTTGGTGGTTGTTCTCAACTTCTCCTATCCTTGATCATTGTTATTGAAAATTTTCCTCGTTGTTCTTAGTCATGGGAAAGATATTTGTCTCTGGTTTGTTCTCTACTTCATTTTTTAACTATGAACATGCTGAAACAGTTTTTTCCAGATATTGTAAATGTTTTCATGTAGATCTTTTGGTGCAGTTTGGCCCATTATCGCGCCAGTTATTGTTAGTTTTGGTTTTTTACTACTCTTGTATCACAACATATTGGTTTATAATTGGTTCTCAGAATTCGGTTTCGTCGTTATATTTTGCGAATCAGATTTTGTGGGAAGATGTGATGGATTATCAGTTTGATCCTCCTGGTTTGTTAGTTAATTGATTGAATATTGTTTCGATAAAATACTAATTAATTCTCAGGGAGGACCATATGATATGAAATTGAATATTCATTTAGAAATTGACTGTTTAATGTTTCCTAATCTTGTGTGCTCGACAAGTGTATGATTCAACTCACTTTTAGAACATCCGTTTTATTGAAGTAGTTTGTTACTTCCGTTGAGGAGTTACTACCGTTTATTCCTTCTCATTGTGCTCCTTTATTTCAAAAATCTTTTTTCTTGATTTGTGGTTTGACATCTAAATAATTTAATTTCATGAAGTATTTTACAATATTTTGGCTTATATAAACATGGTATGCAACCTTCTCAAGGATACAATTGATCCACTAGCTCGAATCGGAACGAGCGCCCAATTGCTGTTGCATATGGGAATTTGGTGGTTCGAATCCACCTGGATCCGCCAACACATGCGACATTAAAATTTACTCGCCTTTTTTAAGAACAATATAAGCTGTGTATCTTCATCGGATAAGTCCATAGAAAAAAATAGCTTTATACATTCAAATGGGTTTCAGTCTCCAAGAAAACTGATGAAATTCATCTAGCTAATGAGATATTGGGATGTCCATTTTAAGAACAATTTGTATGATCTGATTTATAATTATTTTTTTGATCTGTTCTGTTAAATATTAATTTTTTGTGACAGCGTTGTACATCTTTTTTCCTTTAAATTTTGGTGAAATCCAGAGACTTGGCTGATAGGATATCGTTTTTTGTAACAGTTGAAGGGTTTGGCGACTACAACATCTCTGGAGGAGATACACCAGCTGGTCCTCTAGCTTGGGAAGTAATTAGGTTTAGATTTCAGAGCAATTATAGTTCTGGAGTTTTGATTGCCTATGACGTTGATGAATGTTAGGATCACTCACTTCTTTTTATGATTTTGCAGTTTTCTATAGGTCTTAAGGAAGTAATGAGGGATTTAAAAACAAAATTGGTTTGAGTCATAAACGTTGAATGATTTAAAACTAAAATATCCAATGTCTAAAAACACCTAATCTTACTCCTTTCAAGAGTAGTGGGACTTGAATACAACCAGTGAAATCAAAACTTCAACATCGAGGCAGCCAAATCCCCTTTAGCACCGATGCAGCAATAGCACGGCACTGAGCTTCTACGTTTTCTTGTTATTGTTGTAAGTTTTTTTTTTATAGTAAAGGCTGTTTTTGTTCGGTTACATACAATCTTCGTTTCCCGTGAAAAACCTTGCATGTCTTTGCTAATCATTCTAGATAATAAGTGGAAATTTAGATGGGTTTTTAGTTTTCAAGACCTCTAAGGAACAAAATAATTTTTCTTTTTCCGGAGCAATTAGCAGAGTATGCTACTGCATCAGATAACACCTGCAAAATGAAGTTTCCTATTTTTCATCAAAAGGGTATTTTATGATTGCATGGACCAAATTTTCGTTTCTCTGTTACAAATTTTAGTTTTTTCATTACAGTATTTGGCTGCTCAAGATAATTTTCAATCTTAATTTGTATTCTACCATCCATACGTATGTAGGCTTGGAAAAGTTTGATACTTTTTATCTTAGTTTCTGATTAAGTTTTTGGTAGTCTGAGTATCAACATGAGGGTATAGATTTGTGTGTTGATTTTCGTTAATGGGTTGCCACTTTTCATAGATGCTATGGACCTTTCAGTGAAGTATTCAATTTTTCTTTCTTTTTCAGATTTTTTGGATCCGTTGTTGCTGTTTGAATGGATTTCAAGTGACTCTAAATTTAACGCCTGAAGGTTTTTGTGTTTAATTTGAAAAAGAAGAATAAGTTTGAGTTGAAAATGGGGTTCAAGAGTAGATAGTGATGAAAGTTCCAAATGCTCAAGATGACTCGTACGGGAATAAAACTTGTCATATTTGATTTGATGTCATGAATTTGTGATGGTGATTATTTAATCTCAACCACCAACTCTCACTAGCTCTACAAATGTTAGTCTTCTTTTCCATGAGGGATGAAAAAATAATTTTTTAATTCAATTAGAACCAAAGTTAGAAAAGAGGCTCATTGCAAGTGTCCAATAATTTTAATGTTTTGATATTTGGTGTATATTTTTGGACATCGGTACAATTTGGTTGAGGTATAATAGTTTTTCTAGAGCCTTATATTTGTAGTATAAATAATCATAAATTATGTTAATATTGACTTCTCATATACATATACTCAAATAAGAAAAAAAATTCATCAATATTGAGAATTCTATAAGTACACTATCAATATGACACAGTATATTTATTTATTACAATATATTTATTTATTAGTCTATATAGCATTACTATATATCAAATTATCATACTCATAATTAAATTTTAATGGATTTAATAATTTTACATCGGTACCATTTAAAATTAATCAATTGCGTTCAACTCATATAATTTAATATAAAATAAAACTAAGTATAAAACATAATCTTCGAAAAAAAATTTAACATTTATATATGTATAGTATAACAAAATCAAAACCACAAATTATATAAAACTCTTATTTCATATTTTTACATATGTATATTTTAATATTTTTTTAATGTATGTATTATTGTTATTTGAATACCTCCATTCACACTTTTATAATAATTACTATATAAATGCTCATCATACAATCACTTCACATATACATTCTATAGCAATAATAGAAAAACATAATATCAACACTAGAAAAGCATATTTTAAACTAATATATGATAAAAAATACCATAGAAAATTCATCTATAATTAAATTATAATAAAAATAAATTAAAACTACACACACACATATATATATATATATATATATATATATATATATATATATATATATATATATATATATATAATCTATTTCTTAACACTTTCTTCATCATCAATGAAATGATCAATGCTTTCTTCTGGTTTAGTAAAAAAAAAAATTAACAATATCAAAATAACTGACATTTATATGACCATAATCAAAATTACCATAAAGAATGTTTTTATATTCTTTTTCTTATTTTTAAATATGATTTGCTTCTATATTATTTTCTTTTCATCTTATTTGTCATTATTTTCATCTTTTTCTTTTTGATTTTTTTCACATTATTATTTTACTTTCCATAATAAAATGTCTTTTTGAAATTTTCTTTAAAATCCTATTTACAAGTATGATTACTAGCACGATTCATAACCTGACATGAAAATATGAATCAAATATTTGGTATCCATTAATATTTATTATCTTATATTAAGTTATCTGAACTTTTCAACTATTTTTTTTTAAGTAAAATTTGAAAGCGGTATTAAATCAATTCCAAATATTCAAATGACTTTCTTTTAAATATATAAATTTGTATTTCAATCCAATTATTTAAATTTGGATATATAAAAAAGTATTCTTCTTTTTTCAAAATGTGAATTTAAACTTACTTTCAATCTATATTATTTGGATTTATGTGATTGATCTACTAATAGAAAATATTCAATTTTAGTAAAAAAAAAAAATTGTGTATCCCTGCCTCAAACATTGATAAAGTATGAGAAGTGCATTATATTTTGTTTTAATAATGGTGATGAGTGAAGTTAATTATTGATATGATGAAGCAGTTGGAATATGAACTTTCCATGCTATTTGTGTGTGCAAATACAGAAATGTAAAATCAAAAGCAGTTGGAAAAGTAAGAGAACAACCAAAAGCAAAAGGTGTAGCAGTTAAAAATATTGACCTTTTACATGTTAATATTTTTAAAAATAAATTGAGATTTTTATACACAACATAATAAAAGTTTGAATTAATAAACAAAAACAACGATGTTAAGATATTTCGAAAAATCAATATTATTGAATCACATGAAAGAATGACCCAATAATTTTCCATGGAAATGATTAATTTCATTTTTTTCAATTCGAAAATTTTGTATACTTATATTTATATTATATTCTTGTACAAATCATGGTCTATTTTTGTGTATTGCTGTTGGAATTTTTCTCCTAGATGTCCATGTCTTTTGAAAGTGGAATTGTCTTTATATACATAATTTAACCTAACTTTTATTATTGTCCTTTTGAGAAGTTGCCCACTATGAACCACTTGTAACCTATGGTTCAACAACTCCCTAAATAAATTAAACACGAGTTTAATCAAAATTTAGAGTTAAATATATTCAGTTTTTAATGTAAAATTAAAAATTTATTTAAAATTTTAATATGTTTTTATTTTTAAACTTAGAAAATAAATAAATATATACTTTTTAAACTAGTTATATTAAATTTTATTGAAGAGTTAAAATATTTTACTGTTAATATTTGAAATTGTTTGACCCATAGTCAATTAAATATTATTCAATAAATACGTTTGACATTAGATTAAAAGAACTATTTATTTTTTAAGTTTTAAGAATAAATTCTGATTTTGAGTAAATGTTGAGAAAATAAAAATATATTTAACTAAATTTTAAATATTTTATAATTTTTTATATTTTTAAGTAAATTTTTATTAAGTTTTGTTTGATATATTATTTTTATTTTTTAGTTAATTTTTTACTTATATTTTGAGTTTACTTCGTATTTTTTATATTATAGATAAAGGATTTATATATATATATATATATATATATATATATATATATATATATATATATATATATTTACACAAACATGTAAAGAAAAAAGAAAATTTCTGATGTGTTAAAGTAGACCTAATATTTATGTTGCAGACTGTTCCATTTTAATGGGTGTTTGAAACCGTGTTTCTACCAACAACAACAAAGTAAGATTTAAACCAAACAGCGTACAAGAGACGCTGATTATTTTTCTCGTCAAAACAAAAGTTATGTTAATATTGAAATTTGGTGAATTTCCCAAAATTCACCAAATTCAAAACCTATCATTAAAGACATCTAGAATGTGAAGAATGGTTCAGCCAAAAAAAAGTCATTAATCATCAAAACCACTCATTATTTAATATATGTAACATTTAATATATCTTAAATTCAATTTTAAATCCATAGTATAATTAAGTCTCTAATAAATTCTTTTTCCTATGATATACTTAGAAATTTGTATTTAATATATTGTTAATAGAACAATATATGTAACATATGTTCATTTTACATATAATAATATATGTAACAATTGTATTTTATTTTACTCCTCATTTGTCATTTTATTATTTAAAAATATTAAATACTTTAAATTAAGGCGTTTAATACATCTATATACGTATGTTTAATATTTTCTTCGTATAAATTTATTAATTTCCTTTTCATTTTATTGTTTGTTTAATAGAAAAATATTAAAGGCTATTAAAAACGTGACTTTAATATTTAAATATTTCTTAGTTAATGCTTTTTAATATCTTATTTAATTAATCTTTAATTTCTGGTTACCAACTTAACAGATGGGTCTTGGTAGATGTATTTTTTTTTTTCTACAATGAATTGGTAAAAACAAAATCTTTTATGGTAATTATTATTCAAGTAAAGCCATAACTCGTAATTAAAGAAAAACGTAAAAGGTTAAATATTTAGATAGAAAACAATAATTACATCATTTTTATTTATATCAGTCAATGTAAATTACATCAAACACTATTAAAATTTCGCAGAATTATATAGTTATTTTATATTATCTGAACTGGTTACAGTGTATGAATTTTGAATTTGATTACTTAGTTAAGATAATGTAATTTTAGAATTTCAAGTAAGAAAGCATAAGTATAAGTTTTATATTCGATAAAAAAAATACTATATAAAAATAAAAATCTATTAATTTATTATTTTAAGATTTTAGAAAGATAATGATATCAATTCTTTATACAATTGAGTTAAATCTTATATATTAATATTGTATCTTTTCAATAACCTTCTTCTTACTGTAATGTTTACAAAATAAGTAAAAGAATAAAATATATAGTTTATTATAACAGTTGATTTTATATTATAATCAATGGTTACTAATATAGTTTATTGTCAGTCAAATCTTTTTTAATAATTAAAAAATATTATCGTTGAAATAAAGAATTTATACAAATTTGACGAAACTGCACATATAAAATAGTCAATTATTTATGGTTTTTTATTATTGCAGTGTCCTTTGTTTTTGTTTTCATACACACTAATCACACTTGTCTTCTCTCCTCACATTGTTCAGTTTCTGTGTTCTTCTGAATTATTGTCTTCTTGTGAAGAACAAGTCCATGCTTTTTTACCTAACCAACGACAACCATAGAATGAATGAAAACATAGTTTATGTTTAAAGGTTATGCTTCTGTTACTGTGTTTGTGTTTGTGTTGTGTACTTATTATGTTTCTTTGATGGATCTGTTCTCACAAGGAGAAAAAAATTGTTTGGGTGATTCATGTGTTTCTTATTAATTTATTCTTGCTGTGTGTGGTTTTGCTTTTTTCATTCTCAGAGATAGGAATTGGCTGTGAAAAACAAGAACTTTTTCCAAGGAATCTTCGGTTGCCATGTTTCAGCGTTGGAGCAGTTCCCCTCAGCAAGACCAAGAAAGCAGCGAGCTTCATGCTGAATCAAAGGTGTGTTGTTTTTTGTTTCGTGATGTTATGTTTTGTTTTGGAGAAGTTTAGGTTGGTTGAATCTCGTGTTCCAGAGGTTCATACATTAAGAGACTTTAGGGATCACAGACAACCTGTGTTTCTGGTGTTTTGTTGAGTAAGAATGATGTTGCTGATTATGAATGTTCAAAATTCTGCAAGCAGATCAAGGAGCTGAAGGGTGCAATTGGACCCTTATCAGGTCATGGTTTGGTGTATTGCACTGATGGATGTTTGAAGAGATATTTGGAAGCTCGAAACTGGAATGTAGACAAGTCCAAGAAGATGTTGGGGGAGACTCTGAAGTGGAGATCAACATATAAACCAGAGGAAATTCGCTGGGTAAGTTCTGGCTTAGCTTCTACTTTCCAAATTTCAGTTGAATCCAATATTGGTTACTGAATTAATTAACAAATAATCATTCTGGTTTTTCATATTTGAAAAGGAAAAGAGCCCTTAATTAAGTGCTTAGGATCTGAAAACTTTGACAAATTTTAAGAGTCTGAAATATATATATATATATATATATATATATATATATATATATATATATATATATATATATATATATATATATATATATATATATATATATCCTTTTTTTTTTAAGTTAGGAAGACCGAAATTGGATTCATCTGAAATCTGAAGAACTAAAAACATAATCTAAGTCTTTTGGGATATTTTGGTATATAGATGTGATCTAAAATGACTTATGGTAATGTTATTTGTCAGCAAGAGGTTGCAATGGAAGGGGAGACTGGGAAATTGTATAGAGCAAGCTTTCGTGATAGACAAGGAAGAAGTGTTCTTATTCTGAGACCAGGAATGCAGGTATAATGGTTTGGATGTGGAGATATTTAGTCAATCGGTTTCAGGTTAAACCATTCACTTTGTTCCTATAATTATCATTTAAAGTTAATCCATATACTAGAAAACCACCAACTTCAAAAACAACTATAAATTTGAGGGTGATAAAAAAACCTATTCAGAGACTAAAGCTCAGAATGATATGATACTTATAGGAACCGATTGAATAGTTTTGACCTTGGTTAAGCTATTATTTCTCAGAGCTTGGTGTCTGTAGAATCTGAAACTTGTTTATGTGTTGCGTGTAGAACACTACTTCAATGGAAAATCAGATGCGGCATTTTGTGTATATGTTGGAAAACGCCTTGCTTGACCTTCCACCGGGTCAAGAACAAATGGCATGGTTGATAGACTTCACTGGCTGGTCAATAACCAACAATGTGCCCTTGAAATCAGCCAGAGAGACTATCAACATTTTGCAGAATCATTACCCTGAGAGACTTGGCATAGCATTTCTTTACAACCCCCCTCGAGTTTTTGAAGCCTTTTGGAAGGTTTGTGACTTTGTTTTTAGTCATGTCATTACTTTAGTGTGGTTGGCAATAATACTGATTCCATTAATGTTATGCTTCTATTGATGCAGATAGTTAAGTACTTCTTGGATAGCAAGACATTTCAGAAGGTGAAGTTTGTGTACCCAAAGAACAAAGACAGTGTGGAGCTCATGAAGTCCTACTTTGATGAGGAAAACCTTCCCAAAGAACTAGGTGGAAAAAGCACAATGCGTTATAATCACGAGGAGTTCTCCAGATTAATGGTTCAGGATGATTTGAAATGTGCAGCATTTTGGGGGCCTGATGAGAAGCCCTCAAACCACATTGCTAATGGGCATTCTGCTGCAGTTTTCAATGAAACTTCACCTGACGCATGTTGAGCTCAGTTTAGATTACCATCTGGGGTGGTGAATGTCCATTGGGAGAAGCATGCTCTTTGTTTAATTTTGGATTATGAGTAATTTTTGAAGGGTTGGTAGGGTAATCCAACCATACACATAGTTTTAGTGCAGAAGATATGAATACTATTCATTATACAGTCATCAGCTCGGGAAAATTAGGACTAAGGTGTATCCCCAGTTTAGTTAATTACTGATAAGAGGGATTTAGAGTATATCTAGAAGTTATTTACTGCATAACAGTTCCATATGATATGATATGATAAACTTGTTCCTAATCTAGCAGATGTATACCTCAAGCAGAGGGACTTTTGATAACCTGACAATGAAAATACTGTTCTTCAAAAGAACTAACTATTCAACTACACAAATTTCAAACATCATCCATTTACTGTTGCACAATTTTATGACCATTTACATGAAAACGCTTGTGCCACCAACAACCTATATGAACTACCAAACAATCACACGATGGATGTCATTTGATGGTGGTGACAAAATTTGAGCATCTATGCTCTCCTTTGAAATAATAACATTCTGTTTAAAGGCTTATGAAAGGGGAATGAGTGTACAAAAAAGGGGGGGAAATATTACTGATAGTTTGTTGCCTTTGACCTAAAGAGCATAGATATTCAAACTCATTAGGGGTCATATGAACCTCCTTTTAAAATTTCGAGTAGTTGTTTGGTATGAGCGTACTAACAAGCTAACCCCTATTCCAACTCCTACACAGATGCCAAGTCCAATTCCAACACCAACACGTACCCCAGCATTGAACCATGATAGTTCACCATCTTCACCGTCTGCATATGCTGTTCTTTGCCAATACATGTTGTTGTAATCCTCTTCTTGTTCCGTTTTGAAGCTTCTTCTGTAGTCAACATGCTATAAAGAAAAAACAAGGGGGGTTATAGACAAACACAAATGCTTACAATCGTTAGTACATGGAAATTTTCACTGCCATAATGTATTATCACTAGCTATGAATTTGGATGCAATATCAGGACAAATTAAGGGGTAAATAACTCACATGTAACAAGTATAATGTTTTACATGATCAAAAGATCTGTTCAAATGGAATTCTTACAACATTCAAAGAAAATCAAGGCGTGGATCAATGCATGCATGGTAAATCTTGCGAAGAAAATGAAACCATAATGAAAAACCAAGCTCTTAATGCAGATGCTCAGAATTAACGTGGTTGTGTCATAAAAGAAAGGGAAGGCTGAATGTTCCGGTGTAATTTGACAAGTCTTTTTCTCAATCCAATTTAGAAGTTTACACCATGTAGATGTGTACTGCTTTCGAGTTTAGGCAAGAATATAAGCTAAAAAAGAAAAGTTACTGTTAAAAAACATCAATCTTTTGGTTAAAATAATCTTTTTGTTGTCTCATCTTCTATTTATTTAATTGGTATTATGGTGTTTTACATATGAGAGATTAAATTTGATAAGTTTGGTACAAGAAAAAGGGCGAACTAGAGACATCACATGTGCAAATCATGTCAAGCATCAATCCAATAGGTGGCATTTGACAAAATCATTTAATGGTTATGTTTAGACGTGAATATATTTTTCTGATACAATCAGAGGTATAAATATGAATGAGATTAATTCTGTTCTGTACATTAGTATTCCCATAAATGTTATAGCTAAAAACGGAAAGAAGACCATACAACATATTCTAGTTATTAACTGCATAATTCAGATCACATTGATTCTTATAGATTTCAAGAGATCAAGTTCCTTGATCATGATTGCTTTCCTTAATTACCAACCAAAATTCTAGATCAGAATCCAACACACGGTCATTCAAAAATTAAACCTTTTGTCTCCTCGGAGTTTTGAAAATGAACTGTAAGTATGTGACCATGATGTTCTTTTTCCAAATGAACAGCATACCAGTAACATAATCTTTAAGCACACATACAGAATTACAGATATACAGAGTCCTTAGAAAGACTCTGTGGGACCTCGCGAAGAATTGTCCTTAGGGAAGACTCTTTTTGTAATGCAAGGAACATCTTAATCCAAGAGATTGTGTCATTTATATAAAATCTTAATCCAAGAAAAACAAAGAATTCAAAACATGATGCCCAAAAATTTACAGTTCTTTTACCTGCAAATCATGCCCATGATCAGATACATCTTTGTGACATTCAGTAGTTTCGTATTCTGGAATGGCATCCAAGGCAGATTTCCTGTTATGCTTCTTTCGGCAATTGAGCTGCAGTGTCTTGGTTAAGATTATAGGTGTTCCTGAGAAGCTGCCAGTGACATAAACCTCAATTTCAGGGCAAGGAAAATCAGTTACAGCAACGTATTTTCCCTTGAAGAAGCCACAGCCAGGTGCCATTTCTGTTTGGCAACTCATACTCCATCTCTTGACACTAGTTTTTGATTCCCCAACAAAACCATTGGTATTAGACATCTCCAGAACCCCAGAGAGAATGCAAAGCTCCTTATCATAAACCTCAAACTTCATGCTCCCACTAAAACGTATACTATCTGTATTAACAAAGGTAGCTTCCTCAGATTTCTTATCCACTCTATCCCTTCTAAGAACTGAAGACTCTGCATCACAGTAAATGCTGCTCCTAACACCATTCACCTCCAGAAGGGTATCAGGACTGAGAGGAATATGATGGAGAGAGAGAAACTCCGGGGTGGATTCATCAACCTGAATTCCACTCACTCTCACATAAAACACTCTCAGATCGAACCAAGGTGAGGGTATCATCATGGTGAAGGGTTTATAAGGAGAGTATTCAATGATCTGAAGGCTTCTATTACCAGTTTCTCCATTGCGTGATGATGAATCATAAGATCCTTCCATATCCACTCACTTCAAAAACCCTCTTGTGACTGAAAGCATCCTTGGAAACGGAAGAACCATCAAAGCTACATCAGATTTCCAACCGAAACCTGCTTCACAATCAGCGAAATCCTTGGAGTCATCAGACAATTGAACCAACACGTGGTGAACAAAATATAACAAAAACCAAAACTGAAGCACACATACGGCAAAACATGGTATGAAGTTAAAATTCAAAGTGAAATGAGTTAAAAATAAACAAAAATAGAAGGGAAGAAGAAGTTGAGAGTGAAGGTGGAAACTAAATCATTACTCTGAGTAGAAAAAAACAGCAACTTTTGAATTAGAACAAAAGAGGAAGAAAGAGGGTGATGAATATAGCAAAATAACACAAACATCCCATCTTTGTTAGTAATAGCCAAATCTGTGTTAACGTAAGAAGGAGCACAACCACAAACAAATTCAAAATCCCTCTTTTTCCGCAGATAAACTCTTACCACGAAAAACATTACATCTCAATCTCAAATCATGATCTAGCACCATGCTAAGCCACTCATGCTTTTAGATGCAATCAAATTCTAAAACCAAAGTACCTGTCAGATCGTTTTCCACCTTTTCATACAAATCATCTATGTTCTGCCCCGTGGTTTTTGCATAGTATTAATAATAATAATACTAATCATAATCATAATCATAATATCTGGCACGAGTTCTTTACAAGCATATGATGCAACAGTGTTAGTATCTTAAGATAATCAGAAATTATAATAAACTGTGACGTCGTTTCTATGTGCAGAAAATAAGGATATTATTTAAGATTATACTTTAATCCACATTTTTCTCGAGTTAATAAGAAATTATCGTTACAATTCAAACATGACATTTTTGATAATACGGTGGGAAAAAAAACTGAGATTAAGCTTTCAAAAACTCAATAAAATAAAGCTTATATGAATTTAAAGTTTACGACAAATTTGTATATTTTGAATTGAGTTATTTTTACTTTTCTAATATTCAATAGATAAAAATAATAATGATAATTCAATTAAAGATAACTGAAGTTATCGTAAACTTTTAACTCTAATTGAATTATGAATAATTATAATTTTTTTTATTACAAATAGAAAAGTATTTGTTACATAAGTTTTTTGAAAATATGAAAGGAGAGAAATAGGGTTGTTCGACGTGGTTCATCTTATCCGATAAAATCAGATAAATACGAAGAAACTTACCTAGAAATAAAGTTGTTTGTCAAAAGGTGAAAGTGATGTGATGTGATTGTTAGACCAATCTTTAACATTAGTTTAACCTAATTAAACTTGGACCAATCTTTATTAAACTATTTTTCGATTATGAAATATTTAATATGAATTAATATTTAAAATATTAGGTGACGTGCTTTCAAAATAACTTTAGAAAATGTGATCACTTAATATTTTTTTTTCTTACAGATAATAATATAAGGACTTTTCTTTATTAAATGTTTTAAGTTTTCAACATAAGTGATTATTTGGGTTTTCTAAAAATGAATTTTCTCTTATTCTTTCTCTTAAAGAGTACAGTGGAGGAAGGATATTTTAATTAATTTTTTTCTAATAGTATAGGTGTAGTTAGTAATAATGGTCATGCAATAAGAAAAAACCGTAATACTGTCAGTGCTCGATTTTTCCGAAGGTTTTGAGGAGCATATCATGTTGTTGGATTTTCACTTTGGGCCCATGGAAAGGCCAAGGGCCCAATATAAATTGCTGATCGAAATTGTAGTTTTCTCTTAGGTATTGTAAGGATAAGTGATTTTAAAAAACTTAATATATATATATATATATATATATATATATATATATATATATATATATATATATATAAAGATAAAACTGAGACATTATTCAACAAAAGTGACTCTAATCAAACTTTAATCAACGAGATACTAATAAAATATACGATAACTTTTTTGACATTTTTTAAACATTTTTTTTAAACTTGTATTATTAACTATAGACTATAGTTAGTTCAGTGATTAAAGTAGAAAACGTTAACTAGCATAAGACAACAATAAATATTTTAAATTGAGACATATATACATATTATCTTACTCTTTACTCGTAAAAGTAAAACATTTTACGTCATTCCAGACATAAAAAGGGGTTATATAATTTTCAAATTTTGTATTTGTTTATTGATTTTATTGCATATGTGAAATCTTGGTAGAATTGAGAATGCATGATGAATTTGATCACTTGTTGTTTTTATATGTTTGATAAATGAGTGTATTATAAAAAATGTAAATAGAAGAATGAAATTTAATGTCAGTTTTAATGTCAATTGCATCATAAAGTGTGATGGTTACTCAGAATTTTTATGCTAATTGTAGAAGAAAATATTGGATTAAATGCTCTATACTAAGTCACTGCCTAAATTAATATATAGCATTTTAATTTGATGTGATTTGGTAAACTACTAAAACATCATCTTCAATATACACTTTAAAGATAATAATTTTATGAGTTTGTTTTTCTTATCTATTTATACATAACATAAATTTAAAATTTAATTCAATTTGACTAAACTACTATAAAAAAATATATATTATATGAAATCTTAATTTAATCCTAACAATTATATCACATATTAGAACTTTCAAAATTAACTAAAACTCATTAAATAACATGATCCATCACAAGATCAAGTCGGTTATATAAAAAGAAAAATTTTAATTTCAACACAAATAAAAAATAAATCTATTTACTAAAAACTCGATTAACTCATAAAATCCATATTGAATCAAGTTGGCTTACCAATTCATCTATAAATTATATTAAAAAAATGAAAACCTTAAATACTTTCCTCTCTCAAAATTGGTTCATGATTTTGAAGTAAATGTAACATTATTTTAATACTATAAAATTAATTTAATTATTATTATTTAATGTTTCAATATTTTAGTTAATATTTTTTCTATTGTATTGTAGATGAGGACAAAGAAAATGTTTCAAGAGATAAAAATGTTGTGAATTTATCCATTTAAGACCCTAATATTATAGTTAGATGAATGGCAACAATAATTTGATGTTAGATAATAATTTTGTATTTTTATGCTTTTGGATTACATTTGGAGTTTAATATGATTTTGAATTGTATTGTATTTTTGAGATTTTGAATTATATTTAGAGTTTAATATTATTTTAATTGTATTTGGATTAAATTTTATTTATATTTGAATTAAAAAAATTATAAATTTTTTTGAAATTAAAAATAAAAATTATAATTAAATAAACCAACCCAATTAAATTGGTTCATTAAATAATTAATCCTTAATATATCAAACCTAACCAAAATGAATAACTCGTTTTAATAACTCTAACACACATCAATGGTTTCTCCCTGAATTGCTAAACCTAACACAAAAATAAATGGCTTCATCACTAAGTCTCATCAAAACACTCTGAAACTTTCTCCACTCAATAAATGGCTAAAAATTTGGTGAATCCTGAAAATAGTTAGAGAGATCAACCGAAACTTGGAGCATTTTAATAAATATTCATTAGAAACTCGTGAATTAATTGGGGAGATCACAGAAAAAGGTTTACATTAGATAATTAAATTAGTTTATGTTTACGTTCATAATTTATTACATTAAAATTTACTTTTAAATATAATTATTTTATCATTTAATATTGTTTCAGTATATTTAATAATTTTTTATAATTTAAGAGTTTACGTAAAAAATAATTTAAATACATTTTTATCTTTCTAAAACTTTTTATAAAAAGAAAATCTTAACAAGCTTCAAATTTCAAAACATACGATATGCGATTATGAATTCTGATAATATTATTTCATAAGAATTAAGATTGAGAAAGGTATTAAAAAAATAAAAATGAAGATGTTTTGATGTATTATTGGAAACATAATATATAATGGGTAATTAAAAAGAAAAGAAATATGGTAATAAAGTAGTGTATGAATTATTGAGTGAGGTATATATAATTGGTGAAATAAGATAGAAGAAAATGATGGTAGATAGTTGCACCTCTTTTGCATAAAATCCAAGGGGAAAGATTTTCTCAAGATTCGTATTTCAATGGTCATGATTAATCGGTCCCACCAAAACTTTTACTACTATTATCGACAAAAAAATAAATCAATAGGAATAAAGCATAAAAATTGTTGATTTTTTAAAATAGAAATCGATAAATATATTATTCTAAAGTATAGAAGATAAAATTGATTAAACTAAAATAATCATTAAACTATATGAATAAAAACTACCTTCAACTTCTCGTCACGTAATATTTTATTTTTTTTGTCTTAAATACTCAGTAAAGTAAGGAAATCTATGGTACAACAATTTTTAATACAAATACAAAATCAACAATAATAAGTAAATTATCTTCATAAGTGATCACAAATTCATACAAATCTTATAATTCTTAATAATCATTTTCATATAACATAATTCACTTAAACAAAATCATAAATCAATATTCATTTTAAATTTATTATAAACATTCAAATCAATCTATAAATAGATAATAAGAGAAAAATATTTTTTTTCTAAAAAATATATCTTTTTAGTTTGAGCAAAAATATATTTATTTGAGTGAAAATCTAATCGAGATAGTTGTTGAGTTACAATCTCATTTTCTCTTGAGCAAAAATAAAACAAAAATAAGATATGAATTTTTGCTCTATTTTTTTCTTTAAAAATCCTTTGCATAAGTAAAAATATAATAAGAGCAAATCAAAATAATTTTTAAATGTTTTACCTAAAACCATTTTAACAAATACAACTCTCAAACATATACAAAATTAGTATAGTCCAAAATGTGTTTAAACATCATTCTTCACTCATTTCAATTCAATCTTAATCATTCAAACTCAATATATATTTCATTCACATCAAACTAAAATAATATAAAGAAAAACCGTAAGAATTAACCATATACCTTAACATGAATAATCTAGCTATCAAAACAATTTCTATAAAAGAATATTCAATTCAAAATATTTAAAAAGAAAAATGTATTAATCCAAAACTCAAATAACAATAAATTTCAAACATTTAAAAATTTTCAACCAAAATACCATCTTTTACATAAAAATAAAAATCTTATGATCAATGATCTATTTTAAAGTTATATGAAAAACATAAATAATTAGAAAAATGGTAAAACGTTATGTATATCCTTTTAATCAATGTAATGAATTGGTGACTGTGAAACCATTTTCTTTTCTCTCCTTTTTTTTTTTTTTTTCTTTCTAACCTCTCTTCTCTACTTTTTCTCTTTAATTCTTTAACTTTGCCTATAAGTATTATGAAATTTTACCAATTTTGTTAGTCCAGACAGATTATTTTTTTCATCAATCCATCTTCTTATCAATGTTTTAGTGATGTTTCCTTAAGTATCTAGATATTTGAAGTTTCCCAACTTTTATTATGCTATTACTTATAATACAAACAACTCTAAAGTGAGTGAAAATATTTTAAATTTGATTAGTCATGAAGTGTTTTTAATATTGAAATCTCCTTATATGTTTTGAAATGTTTGAATTGAATTAATTGTAATTATGCTTTCATTGATTTTAAATATATTTTAATTTATAAGAAAATGATTTATTGTACTTTTTTTTTTATAAATGTTTATTCAGAACATAATTATTTCTTAATAAATACTTTTAAGTAAAACCTCACTTTCCTAGTTAAAAAAATGCTTATTATATTTTTTTCTCAAATATACCAAGTATTAATTATTTTTGTGAATTAATTTAGCATGATTCAAAGTCATTTGGAGAACATATGATATTTAATAATTATATGATATGTTATTATAAAGTTGAGATGGTGGTAAAATTGAAAAGGATAGTGGGAGAGTTATAAGGATGACTAACAACCAATATTTGTAGATAAAAAGAGGATTTTTTGTCTATTATTATTACCAATCATGATTATATGAATAAAAATAATACAACCTTTTTTAGAAAGAAAAAACCAATACATTTAAATTTTTATAAGAATATAAAATAAATTTTATTTTTATTTTTTATTTTAATATAGCCTATCATTATAAAATATATTTGCTATTTATTTATACAACGTTGTAAAAAACTATTAGGCAATAACTTCACCTATACTTTATACAAGAATATCGTATTTTCTAATTTATTTAACTTAAAATGGATAAAAAAAATTATTTAAAGAATAAAAACTATTTAATTCTGAAAAGAAAAACTATTATTTAATTGATTGGGTTCAATTTTGTTTGTAACAAAAAAATTGAACCATTTTTAAGACAACAATAAAAGACATCTACACGTAATGTTGTATATATTATCACAAAAATCTTATATTTTTAAATGATATAAAAACGAATAAACAAGATAATAATTACATAATTTTTTTTATCAAAGACATTAAACAATAAAAATCTAATTAAAAAATATTTAATATTTAAACAAATTTAATAGATTCAATTAAAAATATTCAAACTTATAAAAATTCAATTAAAATATAAAAAAACCTAAATATTCAATAATTAGATAAATTTAATATTGTAACAATATAGAAAATAGAGTACTAGAGTGTTTTAAAATAATGAGATTAAGTGTTTTAAAATTCAAATAATTCATTAACATAAATAGAATTTCTTAAACTCATTATTTAAAACACAAATCATCTCTCTAAAACTATTCATTCAAGTTCTCTCTCCCTTCTCTCTAAAAAATCTAACTTTTTGATCATCTGTTTGACAATGATGAGGAGGTGTTTAGGAGATTACAGTTGAGTAATCTTCACTGATCAGATTTTATTATAGAACAAATAACTTTTGACTCATTTTCCCTTTTGTTCTTAGTTTGAGATCATGCGTAGTGATCTCTTATCGCATGTGTATCATGATCTATTTTCCTAATTCTTTGTTAATTTGAGATCATAATGACTTACTCCGATCACAATTTGGTGATTTGTAGACGTTTATAGATTTTCTTGCGTTTCTAGATTTCCTTGTGTTTGAAGCAAAAGTTGGGTGTTCTTAGAGCTGTAATAGTTTTCTGTGAGGTAAGAGAAACTAGTTCTTGTTATATATTAATTTATAAAGTATGAATCTATGATATTTAGGATGTAAATATATTGGATGTTTATGTTTGAAATGTTAGTTAATGTGAATTATTGTTGTGTGAGAGTGTTTAATTTCATGATGATAAGTTGACCTCGGGTGATTCTTTGCTAAATTCAAGATTTTATGATGAATGTTGTGATTGAGATGTTTGGTGGAGTTATATTTGGTTAAATGTTGAAGAGAGTTGAACTAGGTTGCAATTTAGTCTTTTTGGTTATAAAAAAATTAAGGGGGTGGGGGGTTGTTTGGTGTATAGAGTTCGGAGTTAAGGGTTAAAAGAAGAAAACCGAATTCTAGCATCTATTGTAAGGTAATTTGAGACTTGTTAAAGGGAGAATAGTTAAAATCTAATCTATGAACAGGTGATAGTACATTGATAGTATTTTGAGTTGATTTCAAGTGAAAATTGGAGTTTTAAGTAGTGAGATTTGGTCTGGAATGTTACGAGGTTTATGGGAGTGGTTGGGGTCTATCTTTGAGTCAATTGTGACTTGTTCAGATCCCTAAGTTGCTCAAATATGAATTGATACTAGTGAAATTCAATTTTGGTTTCTAAAATGAGGATTTAGTTGTTTTAAGATAAAATCTTGTTTTAAAACCTTTGCAATCTGGTTTAAATTGGTTTAACTCTTTTGTTTAGATTTAAAATAGTTTATAATTTCGTCTATGAGTGTTAGAAGTCGGTAAAAGTAATTTAGAATAGGTAATAGATGGTTTAGAAGTGCTAATTTTGTAGTCTTGGACGAGCAAAATAGACTAGTGAATTTAAAGATGTTTTGACAATGAGTTCGAGAAATTAGACGAATCAACTCGTTTAACTTGAAAAACTTGTTGTTTGGACTTTCGCTAGAGTTTTTGGTAGAGAGTTACAAAGCTATAACTACTTAATGAATAAACTTTTGAAAAATATGCACTTCATCCATTACATTATTCTATAATGGTATAAATTTAATCATAAAGTAAAATATCGTTTTTTTGTTGCAATTATAAATCACCAGTGGCTTTAAAAGCCATTATTCAAAAAGTACCAAATCTGTGGTCCTGTCTTGCACTAGCTAGACTTTTGTTGAACCCTATAAACTATATATATTTTTTCATCATTTCTACATATATTTATATATTAGTTTTTTATTCAAATAAATAAAAAGCACCAATAAATTGACAATTATTAATGACTGACATGTATTAATTAATTATTTATGAAAGTATTATTGACTGATTCTTATTATTTTATTACAAAAAACTTGCTGGTGAATATTGCGTATATAATAACAAAATTAAAATGTGTAGATCTAAAGATTTGTTATTTCATTGGTGAAAAAGAAAGTGTTACTGTTGAAGAACATAGTACTACTTGTAAGTTAAAGAAAGTATTAATATTAATAGTGAGTTAAAGATAGATTAACAGTAATATTACTTAAGCAAAAAACCCAGCAAGACTGTATATGAGTCATTTGGCAGAAGCTGATTATATGAAAAAACAACAGATGAAGCTTCCTTAGAAGTTTTTTAGAAAAGATGTTTCTCTCAGCTATATATATATATATACTATATCTGAATGACACTGTCAAAAGCCAACAGTGTCATACATAGCTAGTTCGGTCCCGCAAAACAAACCACACACACACTCTTGTGTTTTTTCTATCATCCGTTTATCATTTGCCAGATTCAACTTGCCACAGAAAACATCTTTTTTTCTTTCTCTCTTCTTATAATATTCAAATTATTATCACATATGGACCACAACCATTACATATGTATCTGGTTTTGTTTGATCTCTGCATAATCATAATCCTGTGATTATTAACTTTTATAATTTAAAACACTCGAATATGTCCAACAATATCAGTTTGTTGAATAACAAGTTTCACTTGAATCAATAGTTCAGAAAATAGATTAAGAATATTAACTAATAGGATCATAGATGAATCCATGACAACATTCGCACGTAAGGGTATTAGAAAATGCTAAAAAAAAGACTTTAAATCTAATTCAATTCCAAAAACATAAAACTGATATATAAAGTATAATTAATACTAACTTATATAATATATTAACCTTATCTTTAGTCTATACAAATCTACTTCAACACATGACAAAATAGAAAGTAAGAAGTAAGAAGTTACAAGACTGTTTTCCTGAGAGTTACAATACACAATCCATGAAGTAAGAAGTAGAATTTTTTACATAGATGATGGATGAATGATTGAAGATAGAGTTGACAGTGAAAAGGGTAAGAAAAATAGAAAAAGAAAAAGTCACAGACTACACAATAGTTGTGTTGTGTGAAGTGTGATGACCCCAACAACATTTAAAGCTGCTGCAGAAGAGTAAGGACGTGAAACCCGGGAAGAAACACAAGTGGTCAGACTGGAACACTGCGTGTGAGTAGTACAACACACACACCAAATCTGGCTACCTTACCCCTCGTAAAAACCCCACATACCCTTTTCCCATAACCTCTTTGGTCCACACCCTTAACCATGGTTATTCCTTTTATTACTTTTCCACTCACCACACTTTCTTCTCAGTTAGTTTATTCAAACCTTCTTCATTTCTCATATCTGTTTACCCTTCTGCACACACTGTCTACTACTACTACTACTCTACTTTCTACTTTCTACTTTCTTCTAGTAGCATAAGCAATTAACATAGCTACTTCTTTTTTTTCTTTTTTCTGCTGTGGTAGGAAGAAAATAACGTGTGAATAAATTGGAATGACACTAGACGGAATGAATGGACAAAAAAGGAAAGTGAAAGATGATGCTATGAATGGTTTATTTAATTGGCACCCGAATGAAGACCTATAGTTCTTTGTTTTTTTATGCCACTATAGTTTACAAAGGCCTTGCTTTTATAGAGTTTCCAGAACCGGGATTCTGGTCAAAGATATTGGTCTTCCTGCTTTTAACATATTGCAAAATATAAAAATTAAGAAAAGAGAGAGAGGGTATGCGTGTGTATTTTGCATTACAAACAGAATCATCTTTTTCTTCCTATCATATCCAGTGAACGAATTTAAGGGTTAAGGGGTTGGAAGATTTGGTATTGATGGTACAGCTTTCGTGATCTCTTTGAATTGAAAATTTGGAAATAAGAAATAGTGAGTATTGATGATGGGCAAGAAAAAGCCACAAAAAACTAAGGAACTTTCAGTTGCAATAGCTGAAGCCGAAGCATCATCAACCGTAGATGATGAGAAAGAGCAACAAGAAGCTCAACCTCAACCTCAAGCTCCTAGAAAGAGAGGTAGACCTCGTAAGGTTATTGTAAAGATGGAAGAAAGTGAAGAGGAGAAGGCACAAGTGATAGAACAGCATAGAGGAGGTTCTTTATCAGCACAAGGCACAGAAAGTTCAATGGAAAAAGTTACAACCAACGAGGAAGAGGGAACATCCTCAGCAGCATGCATGATGGTTGCAAAACAAGAGGAGATGCAACTTCCAAAAGTGGAGCCATCCAGAAGCAGAGCTAGGAGGAAAAGCAAACCCAGAAAGAGTAGCTAATATACATAATCATTGCTCCTTTTTCTCTTCTCTTTTTTCTTTTTTCTTTTTTATAGTTTATTTCTTTTCATTAAGCAATTGATTCTTGGTTGGTTCCTTGGTCTTGCCATGTTTTTGTTATTTAGATAATCGGTATCAAAACTGATATCGATGCTGCTGCTGTTGTTGTTGAGGAACACAAGTGTCAATAGAAACACTTGAAGGAGGAGTTATTGGTTTATCTTCTGCTTTTTCTCTTCTGTGTAAGTCAGTGATTTATCTTATCCTTACCTAAATTATATGTACTGTGTTATGGTTCCATTCCATGACTTCAATTAATTACTTGTTTCTTGAATATTACTATCCATTGCTTCACTCACACACACAGAGAAAAGAAAGTTAAAATCATAAGATGTTCTTGTCTGAGTGTGTTGTTTATGTTGATTGCCTGCAACCACCAACCATAGTTGTGCTGCAAAAACACATGACCCTTATCTTGTTGAGTGTTTTCTTTATCTTCCAAAATTTAGCTTGAAACTACAGTTGTGAATAAACTATAAAAATATTGGTTATGCTCTTGATATTCCATAGCTTTCTTTTACTATGTTTTACCTTTTTATATGAAACAATGCATTATCATCATCATTTGTTTGATATTTGATGTTAGTTATATATATTATGTGGTTTTATATAGTTTGATTGCTGCTATTACTATCTTACAATGGATTCTGTTTGTAGCTGTAGAAATTGAAGGTACTGTTTTATTTATTTATTTGTGTTGGTAGCATTGGAAAAGGGTGATTGAGTGAAGAACAAAAAGAAAGAGTAGAAGAGAGAGATAAACATGGCATAGAATGTGAGAGTCACGTACCAATGAAGAATGTAGTAGCCGCCCAAGCACACCAATGAATGATAAGGATGGTTGGACGTTAAGTTAAACACCACTTTCGGCAGTAACAAAAACCAAACCAATGCTTTTTTATTTCAACTTTTCTATGATGTTTGAAAATCTATTTTGTTGATTTTTGCTGTCATGGGAAATGTTTAGCAAACAGAAAAGGAGATTATAGATTAAAATTTATCAAGAGGTATTATATTAGTGAATAAAGTATGGAACCTACAAGGTTTTGTGATCTTGATCAATGCATGTGGATGGATAATAGAACGAGTTAAATGATGTTTTCTTAGAATTTTTCTTACTGTAAATGATTGGCATAATTTATGTGATGTTTTGGATGATTAATATTATAAAAATATTTTTTTACACACCTAAATTTTTTTTATTCATTTACTATTATTTTTATTTACTTTTACTCCTTTTAAAAAAATATATAAAATTTTTCATTTTTATGGTATTTTTCATGTTAACTTTTAGATTATTAAGGTAGAATTTTGTGTTTGGCAAATGGGTTTTCACCTTTGTTGGTATTTGTGAAACCTATGGTTGGTCCAATGAATGAGAAAGATTCCCTCCATGTCCTATATCTTTCCATGCTAAACTTTTTAAATGACGTGTGACGTTTTTCTCCTTTAATTTTACATGGCAAACGTGGAATATTCAAGTTCAAAGTAAAAGATGGCAAAGGGTGACTTAGTACAATGTTTTGACTATGATCAATAACAAGAAAACTTAACAGATTTTGCATTTATTCCCACTGAATGTGATGAAGTATTCATTGTGTTGCATTCAAAAATATTTAATAATAAATAAAGTAATTTAGCTGTTTAAACAGAGGTGGGCCATGTTATAAGAATTTGGATAACGATGGCATAGGTTTTATTAAATTGTTCATAGCAAGGTCAACCATTCAGTGAGAATAGGAAGTATAATCATCTTTTTTATTTCAATCACAGTAATAGTTATGTATATTAAAATTTATATTATGAACTTTGCCAAAAAAAAAAAAATATTTGTCGAGTGCATACTCAAGATTAAAGTAATAGTTTTATACTGTGAATAGTTTCAATAATAATTTTATTTTACTGTTTTCAACAATTTAGTTATTTTCCTTTAACCAAATAATAGTTCAGTTCACTGTGTAAAGTTAGTATAAAAAAAACTATTAAATAGTTGTGGGACCTATTAGAAAAAAATTTGTGCAAGTAATGTTATGGCGTGTTCCACTTGGATTGCTATCAATCATGTATATCATACTATTAGAATTGCATTTGGAGTGGGGGAGGAGGACCTTGTCAAGTTTAGCTGAACATGATAGATAAAAAGATCATTTAATTTCTGTAAAATAATGCTATTTGTTCCAATTATTTCAATAAAACTTCTGACATTTCCCTTCAATATATACTTCTCCCTTTTATTGATAAAATTTAATACCCTTTTTCTTTGATATTCCATTACTTATTTTAACTGCTAGGCCGTTTATACTCTATTTTATTTTTCTATTAAATTACATGGAATTTCAATAAATAAAAAGTTAAAAAAGTAACCGAAATCTAAAACTGAAGTTAGATAAACTAATGACTAAAAATTCAAATAAAAATTATTATATTTATTGAATAATTTATCAATTAATTTTTTTTAAAGAGTTGGACAAGTTAATTTAACATCTTCAACTTTCACCTAAAATCCTTTTTCTAAAATAGAATCATTTTTCAACTTGATTTGAGTAGTATGTTTTGTTTAGTGCTCTTATTCATGTCTTCTAGTCGAATTTAGTGGTGATCCTTGCTTGGTTAGTCAAGCTTGTTATTTTTACTCCATTTGTATTTAACTTCTGTCCAAATTAGAAATGAGATAGAGATTTTAAAAATTGCTATCAAGAAAAACTATTGGTTTAAATAACTTATGGGGGGCAATGGTACAAAGGGACAATAATGTTATACTACATGTCCAATTTTGGTTCATAAAAGTTTTGACATAGTCCACATGCATCCCACAAGACAATCCTATTCAAGTTGGACAGCTTCCACTACATAGACTAAATTTTCCTAAAAAATTTTACTTTTCATTCTCTAAACTTTTTAAGAACAAACAAACAAACACATACCAATTTTGTTGAAAACATTCCTTAACTTGTAGGATTTTTTAATCACGTTTCCAAGATGAGGATTTTGTTCTTATACAGAGGTTTGCTCTGTCATTTTATCGTTCTCAGTTCATAAGGACAAATTAATATACAATGTCTTAATCTGCTTAGATTCCAATGTTTGAGAGAGCAGGCAAATTGAAAGCAGGAATTTACTCTATCATCTCTCAGTTTATTCAATTACACAATTAATATTGGAAACTAATTACGAAAGCAACCTGGATTGATGTGGATTAAGCTTTAAATCAGAAGATCCTGTAGTGGTCCAAAGTTGTCTTCAGCCGAAAGATTGACGGAAATGGATTATAATTGAAAGGGACGGTTATGGAAAATTGACAGAACATAGTAGCTGCTGTGTGAAAGCATGTTTTGGGGGAAAAGGGAAACCTGAATTGTAATACTAGCAAAAACAAAATGAGAAATAATGCTTCTTGAAAAAAATCTCAGGTGAAAAATATGAAAAAAAATAATAATATCAGAGGATGGGACCAACAAAAATCACGCATGGTAAAAAGCATGAAAATGCTATATTGGTACAATGATGTTGGAGTAGCACTAATAGATATGACGGATGAGTATGACTCGGCAAACTAATTCCACAAAGCACTCCATATGAAGGAAGGGAGAGACGCAGCATTCGGGAAACTGCTTAGGATTAGGATATTTTGACTTCAAAGTCATAAATTGAGAGTGAGGATGAGGGTAGGAGAGCTCAAAAAGGAATAAACAATGGCTTCAGTTTGATCCTAAAAGGCTTGTGACATCAATTTATTTCTCTTAAATTTTAAGATCATTCGCATACTTCGATAACAAAATTTGGCATTCGTTCCCCAATTGTCGTGTTCATAGGAAGTTGACATAGCTTGAGCTTTTTTAATAATATCACTAATTTGAATTTCCATTCTAATCATTTGTAGATAGAAATATGATTAAGAGACAAATGATCAATAGAATCTTTCAAGGACCAAAGAAGTTCAATTTTTTTTATAAAATAGCGAAATTGTGAGTATTTGGGTAGAAGAAAACATTATAGTCAATAACTGACATCGTTGGTTATTCGACAATAATAGGACTACATTAACAGTACAATAATAATTAAAAAACTTAAACTACAATCCGACGCTCGAGATTTGCACAATCTAGATGTTTGCATTGCATTATAATATTTCCACCTAATCTTCCTCTCCTGAAAGGCTATCTAAGTTTGCCAAAATATTACAACAGAGCAACACTAAGCAATGCTTTGTACAGCAAAACTTCAAACATATTTTACAGATCTCAATCTCAAAAACAAGTTGCTTCTGCGACTACAACGTTGACATCCAAAATTTGAGGTAATTACGAAAAATATAATAATATCCTTTCAACTTGCAATTGGGAAAACTTGGGAGCTTAAAGGCTTAAATACACTGAAATGGTACTAGCCTATGTATGAAGCCATGTATTACAAAACTATCCTATTGAAGTATGTTGTATAACCTAATGAGTTATACACTGAAGAAGAAAGATCAACGGGAAAGTGAATGTCAGTGGCCAAAAGCTCTTAAATGTCTAACCTGATTGATTGTGGCTCGACTTGTGATGTCTCTCTTTCCTATATCTCACTTGCCCTGGATCAAATCCACTTTCCTTCGATCCATAGATGGCCCAGGATGGTGTGACAGTCATGTAATCTCTGCTGTCAAAAGTTTTTCCAGATGCCACCTGAAAACAAATTGAGGGTAAATTTCATAAACAAATAATCCAGATTTGTCCAAAAGAACAGTAGGACTCGGACACCTACCAGATCATGAAATTTTTCATAGTCTATCCATGTATACCACCGGCCATCGATTTTGAACTTGTTGGTTTTTGCTAAGAGGATACAGCACGAGTGAGCATGCTCACATGCAACTTCATACTCTCCTTGACTTTTCAAAGCTAGGGCCTCTGAAAAAGCTTTCACATCAGTATGCCAAGGGACATTTTCCATTGTGATTTTTGATGTAGTGGACCTGTGAAGAGTACGTTGTCATTTAAAAGAGGGTCTCAGACTAAACCAAGTTGGAGTACTAGAGTGATAAGGGGAGAAAATGCAGTGACTTACTTGCCACAATACGTAACTCCCTTGATTTCAACAAAGTCAGGATCTCCTATACTAAAGAGCTTAGAATAAGCATCAACATCTTCAGTATTCCAACCTTTCACCAGGGTCAGGCGGTATACTGTTCGCTGATGTTTTTCCCTTAAAGCAGTCAAGGAATCCTGGCAGGTAGTTATGTTATGAACATACATAGATAAACTGATCATGCGGGTAAAGTATACACCACGTGGTAAGATTAAATCCAACATAAAAAGAAAAAGAAACTGAATTAGTTATGTTTTTTCTGTAATTAAATAGTGTCTATTACAACTAGTATTCCACTCTTTATAATGAAAAAAGAGGGGTTCTGACAAAATAAACACTCCTCTAGTCCTATCTATAAGAAACAAATCAGCGGTGTACTTCTTGCTTTAATTATAAGAACCATAATAGACTCATTTTCAGATGTATTAATTGCTAAATTCCTTTTATACCCTTAATTTAATATAAAGTCCACTTCAAAACTCACGTTCCAAGTAGATACATTCGTCAGACTTTTGCCAGTGATTAACTTGTCTGTGATTATCCACAAAAGTCCACTTCAAAACTCACGTTCCTTTTATACCCTTAATTTATTATGAAGTCTACTTCAAAACACTCGTTCATTTTCCATGCAAGAAGAAACATTCACCAGACTTTTGCCAGTATATTGATTAACTTGTCTGTGATATTCTCCAAAAGAATATGATTCTCTGTCCAATTTTGACAGTATGATGATTAGCTACTTGCAGATTACTAACACAAACAGTTCTTTTTTTGGATCTATTACTACATCCATGCTTCAAAATTGGCGATCATGGTGGGCTAAGGATCCTAAAAAAAAAGCTCTTGGAAAATAAAAATAAAAACATCTATGTAATTCTGTTATGCCTACTCTTTGGAGCGACTTAGAAGGAATATCTCTGCACCTTATTAATACACTTGTTAACACTCTATGATTCTACTAAGGACATATTTTCACTCAGAGAACGGAGAAATACTTACAATGAATCTCTCCCAGAAATCGCCAAATAGTGGTCTATCAATTGCCTTCAAAGAGTCCTTTGTTGCAGCATCTACACTGACATATAACTGCAAGGCGGAACAAGAATATTAGGTTTGACTAGCATTAGCAAAACCACCACGAGTTTAATTTAATATCTCTAAATCATGCAATACCTGGGTAATAGGTTTCAGCGATTTAATTTTCTCAGGAAATTGTGCATTTGTAACTAGAAAAGTGGAAATCCTCCTTTTGTGCAGCTCATCCACAAGTGCATTTATCTCTGGATACATTATAGGTTCACCAACAAGAGATAATGCACAATGACGAGGTGAGAGACCTTCATTTAATCGCTCCAAGGTGACTCCTAGACAAAGAGTTAAATGAGACATTTTAATGAACACGGTGATGTTCAGAAAGGTGGAGTTGCTCTGAAGCTAATATCCACAATATCAGTCAGAATGGACACATAGCACGGTACCTGTGCTCCAGTTTTCTTTTTCTTTTGATTGATTTATAATTACAAAGCACAAGTATGGGAATTAATACAACAAAGTGGGCTTTGTCACCATACAAATGCACAGGCATTTCGAGATGGTATGCTACCTAGATTGAATACAGTGTTCATATAAGAATACAACCACTGAATAAATGATCAAAATTGGAAATTTTTTACAAAGACATCATATTTAGGTTTTGAATGAGGGCAGGGCTTAAATGGAGGGATTGGATAGAAAAGGAGGGACAGATAAATTTTGCATTTTTGAGTTGCGAGAGAGTCTTGCCAAGGGATTGAAAGGTTACATAATAATCTCTCATTTAAAAGAAGTTCTCAAACAGGAGAATATTTATTTGAAATGAAACCTTTACCACTACCCCCCTCTTTCCATCTAAACTTCTTCACTATAACATATCTTTAGTGTACCCAACGCTTTCAATTAGAGCATATTGAATGATAGTCCAAAGCATATGATCAAGGGATACTTTATCTGCTTCATTATTGACCAATCCCCCATGTAAGTCCACTAATCTGACAAATATCCTTATAATTCAAAATTATTGCAGCATAGGTACATAAGTTTACCAGGAACTCCTTTCATTTGTTTAACCATATTTGTGTGGAGGTGTATTGCAGAATTTACAATCTCTACCGGATCATCCATCTCCCATTGCCAACTTTTCCCTACTGGATTTGTGTGATGCCTCCAGCAGAAAACACATTTATTTGCACATGCCAAGCTAGGGGTTGCCTCCATGCATCTGTGTCAACTCAAAAAAATTGACATAGTGAATTAGGCAGCTGAAATATGCTCAGCAATATGTAAAACAAATGACAAATCAACTTTATTGACAAGCACAAGAAAACTCCACAAAACCCATGGCCAGGATAAAGCCAACCACTTTATGGCCAAATTTCAGATGATGTGAAACCCTATTTACAAGTCCACCCCACTTTTCAAAAGCAAAACTATTATATTGCAGCCCAAAGTACACCCTCATTCTTTCCTTTTCTTGATCCATTCACTGCCTTTCTTGTTTGTGAAATTTAATTTAGACCATCCAACGGTGCAGAAAATTTCATACCAACATAACTAATAAACTCCATCTTTAAATTCAGCGAGAATGAATAAGATAAAGAAATCAAGCACCCAGAGTTCCAGCTAAAATATAATGTTATGACATGAAACATACCTAGACATATAACATGAAATGAATAGCATGTCAACTTGCTATTACCTGTGACTCTCGATTCCATAAAACGAGTGCTTATAGCAACCACCTCGACCACGAAGCTGCGCCTTTGTCCATCTACAAATCTTGACACCACTATGCGACCCAATGATTTTATACCCCTGCAAATGGATAAAACCTCGAATAAATAAAGCCATTTGAAAAATAGAACTTAGACCTACGTCTCATCTACCAAAGTTCAGATAGAAAACTAAACCATCACTCACTAAGCAACACAAAACACGCAATGCGACATTATGACATTATTCAGACTGTATACCTGCTTCACTAAATTTGCTCGAATCACCGGAGTCACCATTTCCTTTCTGCCACTCAATTTCCCATTACTCTCTTCCCCACTAGCCAATGTCTTCCGCCGTGAAGGAGCTTTACCAGCAATGTCCTCAAGATCAACAATCTCACTCTCCACATCAGACTCCTCTTCGGAACTCGAATAGACGCCATAATCCAGAGCACCACCACCATCACCATCATCGCATTCCGCAACACCACCTCCTTTCAAAACGGCCAGAACCTTCTCACACCACCGATCGAAAACCTTGTCCAGGTCATCACCGTCAACATCCCCCTCGCAAAGCGGAACCACCTCCTTGGCGCCTAGCTCCCTCAGGTGCGTCGCGAGGCCCTTCGCGACGGCGTTGAAGGATTCTCCGTAGGCTCGGCTCCCGACGCCAAAGACGGCCACACGGCAGCTCGAGAGGAGAAGGGAGCCGGCGCGAAAATCGGCGGCGGCTTCGGCGAGCCACGTGGCGAAGAAGCGGGAGGCAGCTGGCGGTGCGCCGTCCTGCCACGTGGAGGCGACGAGGATGATAAGCGTCTCCTTGGGAAGATCCTCGGGCTCGTAGTGCCGCGAATCGACGACGTCGAATGCGACGCCGTTAGAGGCGAGGAGACGGTGGAGGCGGAGAGCGAGGGTTTTGCTGGTTCCTGTTTCTGATAGGAATATGATCTTAGGTTTAGGTTTAGGGGTAGGGTTTAAGGATAGTTTGAGGTATCTCAAACGACGAGATTTGTAGAGACAGTAGAAGGTGGTGGCGGAGAAGAGAGCGAGGAGTGTGAGACGCGCGGGAACTGAGGATAGCGAATTTGATATCGACATTGTTGCAGTAGGAAATGAAGATTTGTGAGAGAAAATGTGTAGTAATGGAATCTAACTACGCCTTGTTATTGAAAAATGGAGCGAAACGAAGGATCCTTCAACACTGTTTAGTTCAGCGATCTGTTTGCAGCGGCCAATGCCAACGGAGGAACCAGCGACACCGAAAATGTTTATGGGCCGGGCTTTAGAGTTGCAGGCCCGGCTCGTTTGTTTCACTCAATTTTTTTTCAATAAAACTTACTATTTATAACTATTTTAGCCTAATTTTTAATAAACAATTTTTATCTTTATATGTCTTGTAATAATTTATTAAACGTGTGTGTATAATATATATAATGTCATTGTTTTAAAACAGTACAAAACATTTAATTATAATTAATTGCAAACTTAACTACACTTTTTAGTTTCTCTACTATGATTCATGACCAATTTTGATCTTTACTTCAATTTAATATCCTTTTAAGTTATTACAAACAAATTTTCTGACAAATTTAAATTATATAAACAGTCTAAATTATCAATTCAAATTTTAAAAAAATGAATTAAATTGTTTCAATGGAATGTTTGAAGCATTTTAAAAAATATATATATTTAAACTTGTGAGAATGAATTATGCCTTCTTATAAATCATATAAGCACTTGTGGTTATGGTTGATGTGTTACAGAAGAAGAAAATTGCATACAACAAGGACTTAAGGCCTCCACAAAGTTTTCTGTGCACACAAGATACCCTCCTTATCCTGAGCAAAAGTCATCCTAATCTCCCACTGCATGCTTTTCAATATTTCTTCCAATGGATTTAGAATTTCAACTTTGTCACGTATGATTGTCCAACCTCCTGGCCTTGTTATACGGTCCATCTCAACAACAATGGACACAGGCTGCTTGCACCTGCAAAACAAATGTTTCAAGAACATGAAACTGATCTTAAGCATGTAGTCAACACACAAATTGTCACATGCAATTCTAATTTCCCTACAAACGGTTGGAGATCCTCCATCAACTAGAAATAAGATCAGTTTACAATATATTAGTGAGTTTAAACCTCATCTTACAAATCAGTTTTATGAAATTGAGTTAAGCTTAAAATTTACTTCTTAAGATGGTATCACATCAGAACCAATCAAAGTCTATTTTAAAGATAAGGTGAGTTTACAAATTGATTTTGTAAGGTTGAGTTGGGCTTAAAATTCACTTCTGAATCTAAAAGCCTAACCATTTAAGGTCTCATTAGTGGTACTTATTGTTTATACATTTAAAAAATCTTAAGTGGAGGTTACCTCATCATTTGACATCTTATAAGATTTTGCACTCAATAGTATCATATCAGTGTCTGATATTTCTAAAAGGACAAAAATCAACCAAGAAAAAGCTAACATGAACCAGAATCAAAAGTCCTTCAGTTTATATGAAGTAAAAGCATACTTGAACCTTCTAATTTTACTATAGTCCACAAGAACAGGACCATCTCATGTCAAGAAAGAACATCTAGAGAAAAGCATGCATAGAACAATGTTAAGACTTTGTCCAATAATACCTGTTTTTGAGCCGTGAGAACAAATGATCAGCATGCAGAAGGTCATATGTTCTTGGATAAGTGCCAAATGACTCACACCAATCATGGTACATACCAACAAGCCCACGTTCAAAAATGATGGGAAGTGTATCAGGTGCATGGACAGGCACTACATTCATCACCCAGACCTTTTGTTGAGAGAGAGCTACAGCCAATCTGAATTACAAGGGAGAATTGTGAATTCATTTTTGCCAGTGTTTAAAACATAGGAAATCATGCAATGAACAAAAGTTAGAGATGCATTAAGTATGTATCAGAGAATAATGCAGCTCACTCATTGATGCCAGGAACCTATCCATAATATCTACAAGGACTTTCAAATTGAGTACAAAATTCAAACTGGTTTCCTGGCATACCCTCCATAGATGGATTTCATGTCCATTACATTCCGAATACTTGTCCAGTTAATGCCTAATCCACTGATATATGACTTATTAACAACAGCATTCCAGTGATTGGTGTCTGCAACCACTTTCTCTTTGTTGTTCACCCAATCAGGATAGGTTTCAAGCCTCTTGGGCCATTCCTCAGGCCATTCTGCCCCATGTTGTTCAATTCCAGATGGAATAGGGTGCAAACATGTCTTCATGGGAACATACCTATTCAAAGAATATTGAAAATTTACCAATTAATGAATGAGATAACCTGATTAAACTCAAGCAACTAAATGCAGTACACAAAGATTCACAAACACACAAATGAGGAGTTTGGTTTTGGAAGTATCCCAGGCATGTAAAGTCTAAACATAATATCCAATCATAATCTGTTTTTCCTAGCTTTGTTTGGAAGCTCAAATGATCAATTCTAAGTGTTAACCACAAATATAGTACATAACCAAACAAAGTGACAACCAATTCTAATCACAGGCAGCAACACCATCATACTAATGTGTAATTTTATGTCATTACCAGATCAAGGAAACTCTGCTAATATAAACTAACGTAGAAAAATCAGGTTGGCATGCTGAAGATAAATACCCTTTTACATTCAACAAAAACAAATTGTAACTGGGAACATAATGTAGAAAGCAATGATATACTGCTAGAAGATCAATTTAGCAAAACAATATTTACAGTATGATACCAAACTGCATCAGGATTTTCATTTTCTTTGCAAAGTGGTGGAATTTTCTTCCTCCTCAGTTCGTATATGTCGTTTCCTTCAGGCTTCTGATATATTTTAACTCCAACTTCTCCAACATCATCACTTTTGTGAGCCAGAACATTCCAACAAATAGATGCAGTCAATGTTGTCATGGCTGGAAGAGAAAAGATATGTAATTGTCACTTTTATGGCATGATTTTTGTCATGTAACAATACAGAGCAAGGTTAATATATACACAAAAAAGCATTGCCAGATAATGTCTTTAAATATTTTCTGCTGAAAGGCTACGTGCATCTGATCTCCAACAGTAAGTATAATCGAAATGGAATGCACTGCAAACTCTATATCATAGGGAACATATGATATACCATTTTATGATAATTCAAAATTTTACCTATATTTTATATTATATATACGATTGAAATGTGTATTTAATTGTTACCATTTTGATAATGGTTTATCATGACCAAACCAATGAGCCATGATAAGAAATGGATAAATTTTTAATGCATTAATAAACTAATTAATATCCTGCTACAGTTTTGTTCAAACAAGAATACATGATAATAGTAATTAATGATAAGAAACTGAGTCACTTATGAATCAAGCATGAGACCAAACCTTCTTCTTCTTCAATGCTGTCATGTTTGGTTGACATAATAAAGTATCCACCAGGTCTTAGAATCCTATTCATCTCCAATAGAAGTTTTCCACCTGAAAAAAAAAAAAAAAAAGTGGGAAATTTCAACCTGTTCTTCCAACAAATAAATGTAAGTTGGAGAAACTATTTCCAAAAACAAGAAACTGAAGACAGGAACACAAACCATTGGAATGCCAAGGTATGCTGCAACCTGCACAATGTATAGCATCAAAAACTTGACTTGGAAAAGGAAGTCTCCTTCTATTGAAAGGACTAATCACTGCTGGAAAACCCCGTTCAAGCGCCACCTGAGCCAAGTCCACTAGATCATTCTTCAATCCTAGTGATAATGTTAAAACATCCTTATCAAGGAGAGCAGCTGCAAAGCTCGAATCTGTACATCCAATGTCCAGGACAACACGAATGTTTTTACCCCATTCAATGTCTGGTACCATCTATAAAGTTCAGAATGAGTATCAAAATGTTTCCAACATGACACAAATAAAGAGTAACAATTTTATTTTGTTTAGTTGAAACTTATAAGCTAGTATAAAGAAATATCAATATTACCATCACAATGCAATAAAAGAATATACAAAGAGATATATAGTTGTTCAAATAAAACCAAGCGCTGAAAATGGACGTGACAAAGAAAGCCCAAAAAAATATTCAATAACTTGTTCAACGAACTAAAACAATACAATCCTAGAAATTTCAGTGTCATATGTACTGAACATGAGCAGCATTGCACTTGAGAAGAGGTTTAAACCGCATAGGAAGTAAAGCAATAGTGAGACAGTGGCAGCACAGGGTTGCCATAATAATAGACATATTTCTATGATGCAAAATTAAAATGCTGATTTTTTTATGTGCTAAAATAATACACAATGATTTTTATGGAAACTGGATAAGAAACTAAGATTAATTTTTCAAAAGAGAATGAACAATGTGTATTTCAAATATGAAAGGTATTACAGAAAAGAATACCTTTGGTTCCTCAGCAATATATTTCCCACACCCTTCCTTCTCTCCCCATCTTTTTCAATACAAACCTCCTTTACTCTTAACTTACTGACATGTTAACTAACTCTTAACTACTTGTAACTAACATCAAATAGCCTTATTCCCATTTCCCTTATTTCTTCTCTCATAAACCTTTGTAATAAGAGGTTGCCTCCATCAGATTTTCAAGGCATAACAATTGGAAAATAAGTGTCAAGCTTACTGAACTAACCGGTATCTAGATCTCAAAATTATCTAACTACATGAAGTACACACCATATGAATTTGGTAGTGTTAAAAGGAGAAACCTACCATAACTTGTAATTTCCCTTAATTTACTATTGCCCCAAACAGAGAATTCCACGTATAATGAAAAAAAAAATTGAAGTTACCAAATTACCAACAAGTTAATGTCTAACGTCAGTAAGGTAGTTCTGAGATTGTCATGTTAGATAAATAAAACTCCAGAAGTTCGACTTCTTATAGTTTTCATCGATGTATCAATTCTGTTTGTCCAGAATCATGCTTAGAGGTACCAAACATAGCACAACCTAGTAGAAAACTTACCTCTTCAATGGACTCAAGGTAGTGATGAATCCCTCCCTTGAACTCAGATTGGTTTTGGGGAAAAGTAAGATACTCTTCAGACTCCATCAACCAATTATGTCTCTTTATGTAAGCAGCTAGTTTCGGGTGTGCAACATTCTTATACAATATCTGCACTGACACAAGATGTTACCATGAGAAACAAGAACATAAGACACCGATATCTAAGCTTATGTCCCAATTTGAATAAATTTCTGAAGAAACACAAACAAGACAAAGAAAAAAATTAATCTTTTAGTACGAATTAAAATATACTTGCAACTTTTCCATAAGCTACCCTATCTATTTCTGCATAAACACACATAAATATAAACTAATAACGGATATCTTGTATCTCAAAAACCAAAGAATTATCTCAATTCAAATGCTCAAAAAACCAATAAGTAATCCAAAATAGGATTTTATGCGTTTTTCATGTACCTTCAATTTGCTCTCAGGCCAAGGCAGTGGAGATCCATACCCTTCATGAGGCAGAGGAACCAGACACATAAGGGGTGTCCTAGGACAACTCCTCTCTGTATGCCGGTAGCTTGTTACTTTACCACCACCAACTTCAATATCAATGCAGGGAATGTAATTATGCTTGCTTCTAGAACTACACAATTTCCAGCTATAGCTAGCATTTGGATCAAACAAGGGTCCTTTCACTTTTACCTTGCTTTTTTTTCTCAACTCCTCCGCATCTTCCACCACCTCGGAATCATCCTTATCCCCGGATTCAGCCAAATCACTGCCACCATCAGCATCCACATCCACATCACTCTCATGATCCACTTTCTCTTCTTCACCCTCCACCTCCTCTTTCACGTTCTCGTTCTCGTTCTCTTTCTCTTTCTCTTCCTGGCCATCTTGGGGTTGAGGCTCCTCTGACCCTTGACGATTCCCTTTCTCCTTGTCCTCCTTATGCTGCACGTGTTTCTTCTCTTTCTTGTTGTCCTTTCCCTTGTGTTGTTCAGAGTGAGGACGCGTTGCAGAAGAGTGAGAAGACCCATTACCGTTACTCTTACTCTTTTTCTCACTCTCACCACCCTTTTTAGATTCATCTCTCAACTTTTGCGGCTTGTGAGAAGAAGAAGAAGACACGGGTTCCGCAATGTCCTCAAAACTCTCCCTTTGAGAAGTGACAGAGGAAGAAGAAGAAGAAAACACTCCCCACACAAAGATGAAACAGAGACCCATTACAGTCACAGCTGCCATCTTCACCCACAATCCATGTGGGCGTTTCGCTTGCCGAACCAACCGAGCTATGGCCATACTTCAATCCAAAAAACGAATTTTTTGCAATTCAATGATCGATGTAAGCTCTTCGAACTACCACCACCCTCCTTCTAAAACGAATCTGATCTAAGTCTATCGGTCCAACAAATGAAAATGTAAAGAGTGAAACAGCGGAAATCGACAACAATTGCTCAAATCTGAGAACTGAGACAAACAGGTTTAGGTGGAAGAAATTATGTCTGTTTCAGAGTGATGAATGGGAAAGTAAAAACTTTGACAAAGCAGAAGCGTGGGAATGGTTATTATAGAAAACGAGAAGTTAAAGACACAAAAGGGGTTCGAAGTTGCGTCAGTGGTTGAGGCATCATGGTTAGGCAGAAGACATGTTCCTCCGAACTTCGATCCGTATGAGGTTTGATGCAGAGACACAGAGTAGATTATACGTAGTCAGCGCTTAATCAACAACGGTAATAACCAATGTGCTTAAACATTATTATTACAAACAATTATAATTATTGTTGTTATTATTTCAATTTTAGACCGAATCTTTCGTCAGCAAAATTCAAGATGAATTCAAGAAAAATTGAATAATTTAGAATAAAATTAGATAAAAATGTAAATTTGTATTATGGAAAATGTAAATCCACATTTCAAATTGTATAATAGAAAATGTGTAAAATTAATATTTTTGAATTCTGAATAGTGTAATTTGAAATTGTATAATTTTATATGGTACAATTGAAATTTTAAACAGTATAGGTTGCAAGAGGAAAACGTGAGGTGCTGGAAGAAATTTCCATAACTTATTTGACCTATGTTTTGTTTGAAACATTATTCCTTTTTTCTTATATAAGGTGTTTTCTCATTGCTTGATTTACCATTTTGTTCTCTCAAAGCTTTCATATTTGTCATCTTTTTCTATATATTATATTTTAAGGCATAATTATATCTTACATTCTAGGATATAATTATTTTTATAATAGAACAATTTTATAACTGTGACAATTTATATTTAAAATGTGACATTTACAAGTTTCTTTTGATGAGTATTTTTATTTTATTTTTTGCCTTTGTGTCAATTTAACTTTTTTATTGTAAATTTTAGTTTAACTAAATTAGTAAGAAATGTGAGGATTTGTAAAGAAACTAAGCCCTGTAATGAATTTATAACCCAAAACTCTAGAGCTTTTAATGGATTGGAAATGGGACTTATTCTATAACCCAAAACTTTAGCCCATTTTGTTTTGTTTTGAAGCCTAATTAGGAATCGTTGACTACCTCTGGTAAACTGCCACTGCCTGCAAGAACAGAAAAAGGTGACTCCCTCGAAAAAACTCATTTTTGTTACTGTTTTGTAACTAAGGAGGAGCTACTAGGATGTGGTGTTTTGTATATTATGAAGTTCATTTATGAATTTTGAGTGAGATATAATGATTTTTTGTGTGAATATATAGATTTTGGACAGCAATCATGCAACACTTTCAACACTTCAAGATTAGGGCTTATGCCACAGAACTGAATAAGATTTACAGTGCTAAATACAAACTACCAATGGACTGCACGAGTAACACAAACCATTTTCCCACTTCCAATTCCTCCTAATGAATGAAAACCCTCTCATTATCTTACATTTTGTCACACAATTCTTGACCTAAAGAAGGGCTGTTTGAATGAGTAAAAAAAATCAGTTTTTTTGAACTCTCATATAGCAGACATTTCAATTATACCTCTTAATCACTGGCAGTATTAAGGTTTTCCATTGCTTCAAAATGGACCATAATGGATGCTGGCTAGGTACTGAGTTTCACCTGCTACTGAGAGGCAACTGCTATGGCACCACCAACCAAAGACCTCACAGACTAAAGAAAAACCAAATCTTTCACAAGTGCTTATCCTGTCTCTCCAGCCTCCACATCTTGCACTTCCAATGGTTCAGGGAAAATTTCATTGGATGACCTTTTGTTGGAAGATGAGTGATCATTTCCACTACTTTGAGAACCTACTCTTGATTTTTTAGTGTCACTGCTACTCTCTTTGTTTGCATGTGTTGTGGCAACAACACTGTCTGATGAACTGTGTCTCCAGCTACCAAAGAAAGCAGTGCTCCAAGATTTCCTAGAAGAGTTTGATCTCAACCTCGCTGAGCTGCTATTATCTTCTCTCACAATCTTCAATGGATTTTCCAATGCTTTCAGGACATGTCTCATTGGAGGACGTTTGGAAGGCTTTGGATTCAAACATGCATGAGCCACAATTGCCATAGCCCATACCTCTTCCAATAGGTCCTCATCCACGATCAGTTGTGGGTCAACAATCTTAGTCACACGTTCTTTATCGTACAGAGTGATGTAAGGCAAGGTTTTCTCTAACCACTCTTTTGTAGTGCCATCATCTGACTTGCTCACTTCAATGTTACCTGTAATGAGTTCCAGTAAAATCTTCCCGAAACAGTACACGTCGTAGGTGCATGTCACTGATGATTTACCTGTTCATTTGCACGCCATGAAAGGATAAATGTTTAGGATTTCTCTTGTTACAGTTTTAAACAACAAAAGGGCCATGAATCTTAAAGCCAATATGTTACTCTGCACAAAAAGAAAGTTTTTTTTTTCGAGTTTTGAGTTGTTTTGATGATAAAAAGTTGTTTAC
This sequence comes from Vigna mungo, assembly GCA_036885675.1. Taxonomy (NCBI): domain Eukaryota; kingdom Viridiplantae; phylum Streptophyta; class Magnoliopsida; order Fabales; family Fabaceae; genus Vigna; species Vigna mungo. Next base: position 43,441,548 of record CP144690.1, read on the forward strand.
AATTCCAGCCACATGTTTGAAACAATAGCTCAAATTTCTAAGGAGTTATTTTGATCATAAAAACTGATTTTATGAATCTAAAAATGTGATTTGTGATTATTTTTCAACAGTTTGCGTTCCATCAATTGTTGAAATAATGTACTTTTTACAATTATTTCAAAAATTGACATAAAGTTTCTGGCTTAATATTAATGGATCAACAATCTGATAAAAAACTAAATAGACATTGCTAAACCAATTCTACTCACCAGGATCGCCTTCACTAGTAGATCTGCAAAAATCACAAGAAAATAAACAGTTTGTTACAACCTTTTATGGATACAACCTTTTAATATAAACAAAATCAACATGCAGTGATAACTCTGTAAGCTTGCTTGTGCTCTGTGTCTGCCTTGATTACAAGATGTATTCTTAGCAATAGAATGCAATCTTTTTTACACATCAATTTTCAGTGACTTAAGAACATATGCAAAATTAAATTAAATAGGTCAAATGTCTAAGACAGAGCAACAAATATACTAATCATAGAGACGATCAAATCATTTTGTCTGGCCATTATGTTGCAACCATTAAAAGCTTCAGTATGTTTATAAATCATCACAGCATCTCTTTGATTTTTTTATCCATAGGAATTGATTCACTTCTGCTCTAACAATATCTCTTTGATTTTCATTCATTCATTACAAAACAGTTATGCTTTATTAATTCAAAAACTTACGGCTTGTTGAAAACCCTTGAGATGACTCCCTGTTGAACATCTCCTTGGGCGGTAACCTGGCTCAAACTTCCAAGTCGCACTTCAAATTTATCATCAAGAAGTATACTACTAGCTTGGACATCCCTTCAAAAATCAAGAGTGTAATTTTAGTAATTTGCAGAACTACAAAAGTTCTTCTTTCACACCTCCTAACTTTACTCATTGTCAACAGTGACAATGATAACAATTTAATGCAACGGGATTGTAATGTAAAATATAACTACATAGAGAGGAAAAACATTTCTAACAATCATTCTAACATAGAAATGGCATCATGCTAAAGAAGTGAGAATCCAGCATGCTTTATTTTGACAACATAAATTCAATCAAATTTTGCAGACAAATTGAATTTTTGTGGCGTGATCATATTTTTATAAGTACGGTGAGAGAACCGTAACAATCTATAATGCATTTGGTATTACCTGTGGACAAGGGGAGGGCTGCACTCATGTAGGTAGGCTAGGCCTTCAGCAGCTCCTATTGCAATTTTCAATCTCGTGATCCAATCTAGGGACTGTAATTTACCATCTGACTCATTGGCTCTGTGCAAAGAAGTAGCCAAATCTCTATTTGGCATGTATTTGTAAACTATACATTTCTCATTCTCATTGTCCAAGCAGTGGCCCAGGATTGGGACCAATCTTGCATGTGAAACCTTACTTAATAGTCTCAATTCCACGACATATGATTCTCTCTTAAATAAATTCAAATCTATCTTTTTGACAACCACAGTTGTTCCACCTTCCAAGACTCCCAAGAAGAGGACCCCGGAATGGCCATTCTTTATGACATTTGCTTCAGCAAAATTGTCAGTTAGACGGATAATTTGCTCAGAACTAAATGCTTCTCCCACGCCAGGCACAAAATCAGCATCCTTAGGAGGTATAGGGCTTTCCCCTTCCTGAACAGGTCCCTCTTTTTTGGTCCCCCTTTGAACTTCCGAGTTTCTATGATTGTGACATTGTTTTAGAACCAGCACAAGGACCAATGTCAGCACCGCAATAAAGCCAAGCCCACCAAATATTCCTACCAGTATGAATACCACCCTTCTGCTGGACTTAGATTCTGGGAATGAAAAGGGTAAATTTCTTGCAGCATAAAAAGCTCTACACTCTTCCAAATTCCTCTGGTTTGGAGTCATCTGTAGGCAATTTCTATCTAGAATAACATTACCACCACCTTGCACCTCACCTTCCAAATAATTACTTGACAAATCAATAGTTTTAAACTTGTCCAGTGAAGTGTTCAGAAGTCCATAGAACATATTATTTGACAGATTGAACACAGCACCAGCAGAGCTATCATTTGTGAAATTCGGTAGTGTCCCAGTGAGATTGTTACTGGACACATCAAGAAAGCTCAACCTGGGCGTTGAGCTAAAATTATGAGGAAGGGCACCATCAAACGAATTCTCGCTGAGAATGAGAACCTCGAGGGCCGAGAGCCGTGAAAAAGACAAATTTCCAAAAAATGAACCCGACAGAAAATTTTTGCTAAGATCAACCTCAACCAGCTCAGAAAGGTTACCGAGTTGAGAGGGAACCGACCCAGTGAAAGAATTCCCAGAAAGGTTCAAATTTTGCAAACTCGAAAGGGCACCCAGTTTAAGTGGAACAGACCCACTCAAGTAGTTGTAAGAAAGATCAAGCCTTGTGAGATTCCCAAGTTGAGTCACAGAAGGAGGCATATACCCTGAAAGAGAGTTATTAGAGAGATCAAGAACAGTCAGTCTTGTGAGATTCCCAATCGTTGTAGGCATTTTACCAGTGAGAAAATTCCCTGAAAGCACCAAAACCTTCAACCTACTCAACCCCCCAATTGAATAAGGAATCGAACCCATAATAGAACAAAGCCTAAGGTCAAGTACATCCAACACCTTCATGCTCTCACCCAACCACTCAGGAATGGACCCATTAAGCACGAACCCAGAAGCATTAAACGATTCCAACAGTGTCAAATTCACAAGAGAACCCACTTCAAAACTTGGGTTAAGGCTACCCAACCGGGTTCTCCTCAAACCGGACACGTTTATACCCACAACTCGACCATTCCGGCAATGAACTCCGGTCCAGTTCCCGCAAGGTTCTGCTTTTTTGGGCCAATACTTTGCCCTAATCCCCAACGATGATCGAAGCTCCCTTAACGCGTACCATTCCGTTGTTGAACTCAAACGCATTCCCCTTGTTAACCCAACCATCAACAACAACATTGAAACCACACTCACTGCAATTTCCCCCATTCCCATGAATCCTAAAACTCAACTTCACTTCTTTATTTCACAAATATCCTCTACAGTAAAAATTCTGCTCCACTCAAGTAGAACTACTATCACTGCAAAAGTTCTTCTTCTGGGTCGAAACACAGTGGCATACCAGCGCTTGAATTTGAGACTGCTACTTAACCTGTACCCGTTGATCCATGCGCTGAGTGTTAAACTGAACTTGACTTCATCTGCATCATGCATGCACCAGTTTAATTCAAATTCAGCAAATTTTACACGCAACCCATAATTCTATTTACTTTTTCACTTTTGTTTACCTGCAAAACATGTTGTTCCGCCGTCTCTTCTGAACTCCGACACAACCCACGAAACGGATCCATCAATGTTTCAATCGGGAAAAATGCCTCCTTTTTTTTATTCCCTCGCAGGAAAGCGGATGAAACAAGGCTTTGGCATGTTTAAGGTTGTATGTTTGTGTAATGTTGTGGTGTGTTTTACATGACCAAAAGGGGTGATGGTTTCTGAACAAAGGTGAAGCTTTTGCAACTAAACATTAAATGGGTGCGAAGAAAATGGATAGTGCATTAATGGTGTCCCCAACGGCCACAAGTCTTGGTTTGTTTCTAACTCACCGAAGATATTAATGAAGATTTGAGAGAGAGAAAGAGAGAGTGTGAGTTTCTTCTGAAAAAAGTTGGAGTGTGTTAATGGTAGTTATGGGAAGTGAACATGGTGTGTGGTTATGGAGGTTGGCTTTGGGAATTTGGATAATACAATACATTATTACAGCAACAAATCAAGAAGTTAAAAAAAGGAAAATGATTGTCAATTTGTTGTTAGAAGTTTCGTGGAATTGCATGGCCTTTTTTTCTGAGTTGATTTTTCTTTTCTGGTTTCTGCTGGAAACCTGAAAAATATGAGACCCCTGAAATCGCCATCCACTGATCATGATGCCATGGAAGACTTTTTTTTTTTTTCATATTATACTATTTTACAAATTTTATTATCCAAGTTTCTTTCCCATGTTTCATTGTTTTCACTCAATGATAATGCAAACACTTTAATCATGTAAAAGTACATTTGTAATTTTGAATTTGATATCCCATTTTACAAGGAAAATTGTCAGTATCAAAGTTTTGAATTATAGGTGTCCTTTTTTTTAAGGAATAAACTTGTTTTTCTTTAAATTATATTTTATCTCTAAATTAAATTATAAAATAATTTATTTTTTTTATTTTGTAAAATTAAAATAAAATAAAATATTCTTTCTTTCCATCAAATATCTCCATGTATTTGATTTGTCACTTAAAAATCCCTTTTACATAATAATTTATAATAATAATATTTAATCATAAACAATAATCACAATATTAAATTATAAAATGTAATTATGATATTTGAACATTATTAATAGATTTAGACTGTTTTACAATAAAAAAATTTAATAATTACAATTTATAGTGTTTATTAATATATCTATTAAATCAGATAAAAACAACATATAATTTTATTAAAAAGATGTTTTACTTTGTTATAAAATTTAAGAGATTAAATTTTTTATAATTTAATTTGAAAACATCACTGTAACTTTTTTTTTATAAAACTTTAGTAATTTAGAAAGAAAAACATATATAGTTATTGTTTTTGAAAGATCTACTGATATAATCTGATTAAAGAAAACCTTAATATTATTTTTAAAATTTTCAAAATGAAGATAGTATTCTTTTTCTATAAGTTTATTCAGAAATAATTGAGGTGATATTTTGTCTAAAAAGATCTTTAAAGTAATATTAAAATCTGATTAAAAAATCCAGAAAATGTGAGCATAGTCAACAAAATTGTTATAGTTTTATAATTAAGAAAATAATAAGAAGAAAAAGAAAAGCTTAGAGAGAGAAGAGTAGCAACAAGTTGTAGTTGTTGCAATGTCTTCACAGGAAGAATTTTCAAAGGGAGAACAAGAAGCATCGCATGAGAACAGAAAGATGGGTCCAAATTCTGTAGTTTTATGCAGAAAAAGTGTGAAATTGACTATAGAGGAATTTTGTTTATTGGATTTTGATAACAATGTTTCTTTCATTTAATTGTGTTCAATTCAAACACACTCTTTCTTATATTCAATTTTATAACTCATTTGACCCTTATCAATTTTCATTTCTTTTTAAATATTAATGTGACGTTGCTCATTATCAAGATTCCCTTTCTGTTTTTACTATCATCCTATTATCTATCATGTTTATATATTATGCACAAATGTGTTTATGAAATGATTCATACTATCAAGAATACAGTAAAAGTGATTATAATAACTATAAGTATTATTGACTTGATAATAATTAAAACATAATTAATATTGATTACTTAATACTTTAAGATAAAAATTCTCGCTTGAGCGTTTTATAAATACATTTTAAAACATATAAATATAAGTTAAAACAAAAAGATTGATAATTATATTTATTAAACATTAACTACCAAATTTTTATTAGCTAATTATAACAAACATTTTGGTTTGACAGACATTCAAATATCTAAAATATAATAAACAGATAATCTCAATGAAACAAATCATATAAATTACTTTTGATCTTAATAACTGTATATTGTTAATTCGACCATTTCAACATTAATAACACTTAAAAAGTTTTACATATCAAAATTCAAATTATCTTTTATTTTAAAATTTCTATACTTTAACAATTTGTCATTTTATAATATTCTAGCAATGTAACATCCCAATAAATATATAACATGAGTTACACTTCATTGCTCGGAGTTAACATGAATAATAAGTGAGAACAGTAAAGAATAGGCACAGAAGCAAGAAAGATACTTAGAATTTAAAACCGAACAATTGAAATATAAATTACAATGTTCACAAAATAGACCGAATGGTCTTGAATACAGTTCATTGACCTAACGGCCAACATCAAAAGGTTCCTATACAGAACATCTACAAAATACAAGGAAACGAACACAACTATACTAAGGACCGGACGGTCCTGCATAACGTTCGGGCACGGCCTCCACGGGTTCCTCGGCCTGCACAGCGTCCTCCAGGGTAGCCCCCAAAACACCTTCCAGGCTATCCTCTGCTCACACCCAAAAGGATGATCATTGCAAGGAAGAGGATAACCGGACGGTCAGATACCGAACGGCAACATAGACAAAGACACGAAGGATAAGGGTAAGCTTATGTAAATTTAATTTATCAATTCATCAAACAAATAAACGTACAATACAAGTCAATCAAACATGCAACATACAATTTCTATACATGCATCCCACATTCCTTTACTCATGACCGACCACTAAGACACTGTCCGGACGGTATGAACATGTAGCCCGGTCGTCCCTAGCACCCGGTGTGGTGTAGTAACTGTTTTCCTTATCAGCTGCCACCCGAGGTTAGTCCTCAAACGGTTATTTATTCATATAACCGTGGACCTCCTGCCATTCCCACGCATGAGTGGCCTCCCTCTACCTGAGGAAGCGCCCTCACGGAATATCAGGATCAAGGACAACGCCTGAGTCATTCCCACATTCATACTTTACCAATCATTACCAAATTCATGAGACATTCCGCCAGTGGAATTCTCTTACTTAGTCAATTTCAACCAACGTTCGTTATTACTTCCAAGTTGTTAGGGTGTTGAGGGGAGTACCAGATACTCGATAGCGAATTCATAACTAGTAGTGACGTTTTTCTCAAAAAAAAAAAAGGATAGGTAACATCAAACCGAGTACTTAGTCTATGACCAATTACTCAAACATAATATCGTACGTGTAAAACCGAACGCTTGGTTTATGACCGGACGTTCTTAAAATGAATAATAATAGTAATATGAAATTGAATGCTTTAGAAATTAAGTGTCAGTCTAATACCAGACACTTGTATGACCAAACGTACAGTTTAAGGCCGAATGTTCTTAAAATTCAAGTACCGGTATAATACCTAGCATTTTTAATAACATCATCAATATAAACCGAACGTTCAGTGTATGACTGAACGTTCTAAATAATTAATATGAAGTTGAATACTTAGTGTATGACTAAGCACTTCAAGACCGAACGTTCAGTATAAGACCGGACGTTCAGTACAATAAAGACAATTAATATGAAACCGAGTACTCAGTTTATGACCGAGTACTTCACAGAACGAGCACTCGATTTATGATCGAGTACTTTCAATAAACATTATCAATATAAAAACGAACGTTCAGTGTGAACGAACGCTACTACAATAAACATAATTAACATGAGACTAGGTAATCGGTCTATGACCGAATACGTTAAAGCCGAACACTCAGTATAAGACCGAGCGTTCTGTAATGGATAGATCATTATGACTGACTAAGCAAAGCATTTAAGTTTCGATACAATAATACAAGAACGATCGTTTTAAGGGAAAACCGAACGGTCCTAATGACCTTCGATCTCAGATTCACCTTTTCTCTAAGTTTCATACTTATCATACAACTCATACAACAACATACCATATTCCATTCGTGAGAAATCAAGCAACATACTTTAGATATCCAACATGCATTAAATCAGGCACACATTCAAATCATACAGAAAATCAAAATTAAACTTTATAAGCTCCCCTTACCTCTATTCCAGCTAACTTCTAAGGGTGTACTTCTATTGGTTTCTTCCAAAAGTCCCAAAGTGCTCTAGTTGAAAACCAATCGGTGCAATTGGAAAGTCTTGACGCCGGGAAGAGATATTCTGAAAGGAGCAAGGTGATCGGAGATGGAAAGGTGGTCAGAATTTTAGAGAGAAGTTTGAAGGTTTAGAGAGAAGGAGGAGAAAATAAGATTTCTGAAGGTTGAAGATGAAGTGGTTGCATGCAGAAATGGCGACAAGGTTTAAAGTCCCACCTTAAATATGGCCTCCAAACCGGACGGTCGGTTCATCCTCTAGCTGCCACATGGCTTCCACTATCAGAAGTCCTTCATTCTCCTTGCCGCCGGACGCTTCCCGAAGTTGGAGAATTAAATGCAGCTGCAGCTCCTGTCTCCCACTACTATCCTAGGAAGCTGAAAGGGTAACAAATGGACGACACTAAGAAAGTGTAATAATGGGGTGTGACAAGCAACCTTTTCTAAACCCTTATAATAACAATTTAAGAGAAAATCTATATTAGTTATATTAAAATTATATATATATATATATATATATATATATATATATATATATATAAAACCATAAACTTTTAAATATAAAATTAAATTATTAATTAAACCTAAAAATAATTAGGCAGAAAGATCGAGTAATCGATAATTAAAAGTGATGCTTTGAAGATTTTGAAATCGGAACATTATCCCGAAAAATAGAGATTAAATAACTTTTTCTCTCTCTTTTTAGGTTTGGATTGAATTTCTTGCTTATAAAATAGTATTCCAAAATTTATATCTGTTTTATAATTAAAGATAATTTAAAACGTTTGAAAACTGAATTAGATAGGATTTGACCAAATCAAAAATAAAAATATTTGTTAATTCATGTATGAAACTAAATTTAAAATAATTATTTAAATTAGTTAAAAGAAAAAAGAGTTCGGTAGACTTACTGTAATGATAGGAAAGAAAATTGGGCGGATTTAGACCATACATTGTTTTTATCTTCTTTTAATTTAGTTTTTCTATTTTTTTAGTTTTAATTTATTTGTTGCCACCTAATTTAGTGACTATGCATGCTCACAAGTTGGACTTTAACTATTTTATCATATGGTTCAATTAAAAAACCAAGTTAGCTGAGATTTTTTGTACTTTTTCAAAATCCAATCTAATTCGAATTATCCTAATGGAATTTAATCTATTAAATTAAGAGTTTAAAAAAAATAATAATAATTTATTAGAACGATCATTTTAAAAATACACCATAAGTAAAATTTTAGCAAAATATTAAAACCAAAACAAAATATTATTATTATTATTACTAATTAAAAATTGGTTAGTAAGCCTCTATTTTGGTTTATATAGAATTTGTACATAAAAGAGTGATAATTTAAAATTTTAGAAGAAAATTATATATGTGTTTCTCTTTTATTTATAATATACATTTTAAGGTTTAACATATTTTTGGTGAGGATAATTATTATATTAATAAGTTAGTTATTTTAGTGTTTGAAAGTAATATAAGTAACATGATATTTATCTATCATTTATTTGTTTTAAAGATTTTTTTATAAATAATTTATTTATGTTTTGTGTAATTTTTTATTATGATTTGGTGTTATATTACATATTTTTTATATTATTTTATCTTTATTTTCTTAGTAATATTTTATATGATGTCAAATAATAGATAAACTTAGGAGTGTCTATGTAATTCAGATGTAAAAGTTAATATTATTTTATGTTAAACTGAATGTGATTAAATTGAAAACAAAAAAAATAAATGAATCTATTTATTATTATTAATGGAGTTAGAAAATACTATAATGAAATAATAAATGCTTTTAAAGGAAAAAGAAACCGTTAAGGTTAACAATTATTAAAATAAAACAAAGGATTCAAATCATTTTAAAAGTGTACCAAAAAAGAAAACATTATTTATGTACTAATTATAACATAATAATAAATTTATAAAAATGTGAAAGATCTTTATTGAATAAGTATTGACTCTAGAAAGCTCTATAAAGGTTGCCACTAAAAAAAGTTGGTACCTTTTTAATCTTTGGACTACTTTAAGTGAAGTGTCTCTTATCAATAATTCAAGTGTACTATTATAACATTAAAATACTGATAAATCATATTAATATAACATTACATTTTAATACCACAACTTCTTATGGTTTAAATAGAATAAAATAATTTAAAATTTCCAATTCAAACCCAACATAAATTTAAAATTTAAAAGTATCTCTAGTGGATCTTAATCTCCACCCAATGGTCATGGACATGATCCTAAATTGAAGGGACAAACTCTTTATTCTAAATTGCTAAAACATTTTTAATTACACTAATTTGTTTTACAGCACACAATAATCTGTGTTAACTTTTAAATAATCATATATATGTATTTTTAATTACATAATTCGCATTTTATTATAAAGGTTAAATATGATTTTTTTTTTCTTTAAACTATTAAAAATATTGTATTTTGTTCTTAAGTTAAATTGTAAAATATTTAGTTCACCAAATCATATAAAACATCATTTTTTCATTAGACTGCGAAAGCTATATTATGGTAAATGTGAAAATTTCCTATACATCACATAAAAAAAATACATAATAGATCATTTATTAAAAAATATATTTTATATAACTTTCACAAATTACAAAAATAAAATATTTTATAATTTAATTTAGAGATAAAATATAATTAGAACATAACATAAGCATTCACAAATAATAAAACATTTTTTTAAGAATTTTATTGTAAATAATTAATCATTTTCCTTACACTTTAACTTACATTTAATAGTTCCGTATGATTTAAAAGTCAAAATTAAATATAATTTAAATATTTATTATTTGTTTTTACAATGAAATTATAATAGATAAATTTCAGATTTTAAAATAAATAATATTTTTTAAATATATGATGATTAATCTTAATGTTTGGTATTAAAATACCGTAATATATTTTTTTTCATTTTTTCTTTATCCTTTTAACTTAATTATCAATTTTCTTTTTACAAAATAATTATATAAATACAGAGAAACAGAAAATAAATAGAGGTACCCTATTTGATGATGTTGGGAAGCACGTGGCCAAGTGGAAAACTAAAGTGACTGATAACAGTGTCAGCATCCATTAATGGTCCTTTCTTTTTGCAGGAAAATATTATCATTTACAATGCCTTCGTCAACCTTCACACACATTGTTTCCATTGCCATCATGCTCACACCATAATAATAATAATAATAATAATAATAATAATAATATTAATAATAAAAAATATTATTAACATCATTAAATTAACACAACCATACATTTGAATGAGATATTATTAAGGTATTGAAACTTTATATGGTCCAACATTTTGTAATAATTTTATTCATATAAATTTAATAAAGTCAACTATTGACTATTTTTAATTGGACATTTTATTTTCCTTTTGTTGAATGTATACAATATTTTTTTATTTATTTTAGTTTAAATATTCCATCATTTAATTTTGCCATTAACAAGATAATAAATTTTATATGAGTTATTTAATTTTAACCACATAATAAGTTTTAAACAAACTAGAGAGTTCAATCGTTATACCAATTTATCACATTAAAAAGGGTTAGTCAAAAAAATTGAGAAATTTACCAAAAACTAGAAACAGAAAACCAGAGAGAAATATAGATAGAAATTCAAACAGTGTTATATTTTTTTAGTTTCATGTGTTTAACGTATTTAAGGTTTGAAACTTCATATGCATTTGTTTTTTTATATAATGATATTTGACAATATTTTTTTATAATATTTTAACATCATTTACATGTGATTTTGTGATTGGTTTATGATAGTGTTTATGATTATTATTATTGATTATGAAGTAATTTTAGACCAATCACAGAATGAGACGTAAATGATATTAAAATGTTAAAAAAATGTTGTTAAAGTATCATTATATTTTTCTTTTTCTAATAAATTCAAAATTTCAATAGGACAATTGAAGAAGAAGACAACAATAAAATGTGCAACACAACCTACAAAAGTTAAGAAAAATCTAAATTTCTCTCACAATTTTAACACCTTTTATTATTACATAATCACCAAATACAAATAATGAGATGAAATAGAAAAAATAAATGAAAATATATATTTTTTAAAATTAATTAAAATTGTTTGAATGTTGATGCACTTAATATTTATATATATTTTTTAAAAATAATTAATGAGAATATTTAGTTTTGAGATAATAAGGAAAAAAGGAGAAAAAACGTGTGGAATTTGGATTGTGTGGAATGTGATGTCGGCTGTAACCTATGGTCGCAAGTGACAATTGGACATGAAAAGGACATCAAAACAACATGTCATTGACTCATTCTACGTCCTACAACAAAATCTTTATTGACCAAGTCTTTCTTCTAGTATTCAAAATTATTTTTCTTTTTTTATATATATAAAATCCAAAAATAGTTATTTTTACACGTAAATTCAATATTTAGGATATACTTTAAAACTAGGTAGATTTGTAATCATTAAGTATAATTAAAATATATTAAAATTAAAAGTGTAAATAGCTACAATATATAACCACGATTTGAATATTTTTACTTAGTAATAGAATAGTCCAAAAGTATCACAATTGAATTGAATATTGTTCATTTAACTATTGTCATAAGTAGAAGTAGTGTTAGTTGTAATAATATTTGGTATTATTGAAAATTGTAATTTCTTTTCATAAAAAACAGGTTCGTTTAAATTTTTAAACTTTTGATATTTTTTATTTTTAATTAATTTTTTATTAAAAAATTATTAAGTGTTTTAATTGAGTTTTAACATTTAATTTTTTTCGTTAACTTAGTGAGTGGTTGTAAAAACAAAAAAAAATTACATTTTAAAAATAATAATGATACAAAAATAATAAAACTCGTTAATTTTAATATATACTTTTTTTAATATAAATAATTTTATTATAATCGAGATTTATTATTTTAAAATATACTATTTTTTTATAATAACTTTTCTAGTTATGGACAAAGTTCTTTCTTTCTGTTTATCTAATTGATTCTTATTACAAACTTCTCAATTTGAATCAATTAGTTTTTTCTTTTGTGTAAGTTGAGTTTTAACTTTTTTTTCTTTGTCTTTTTCTGTTGCAGGTGAATCTTCTTCCATTTACATGCATGTTTTTAGTCATTTATACGAGTATCTGTTTATCAGTGATCATAACAATATACTTTGATAATTTTCGTGTTATTTCTATGTATAGATAAGATACCTTTCGAGCTTGAAGGGATTTGGAATTCCTTATAAAAAGTTCATCCTTTCATTAAATAATGAAGCTAATTGCATTGTTTTAACTAATAGATAACTTGTAATTGTTAATTGTATACCTGCAAGGTGTTTTGCCAATATGATTGAGCTGTGTGATTGAGGATGAGGTGTTGAATTAAAAATAGATTTTTAAATTGGCTTACCTAAATTGTATGATGAAATTGGGAATGTTGTTTGATTGACATTGCAGATTGTGTTGTTTGAATTAGTGAAGGTAGTGTAAATTGAAATTTGGTATGTTTTAGCACTGGTAATAGTTGTTGGATTGTTTGGCATGGCTGAAATGGCATAAACTTACAAAATTATGTTCTACAAAATTATGCAAGCTTACTGGACGGAACAAAAGTTGAAAAGCTACTGACTTGGTTGTCACTAAACGATAATACAATCATTAGGCAAAGTCAAAATTAGATAGCTATTGACTTGGTTGTCGTTGAACAAGAGTATACTTGTTGAACGAAGCTAGAGTTAGAGAGATCATTGACTTGACAATGACTTAGTGAGACAAGTCTTATTAAGCAACTATTTGTAGGATTTAAGTCTAAGAGTTCAAATTATAATCTCATTGGGCAAGCTATCTAGTTGTTGAACAAGTGGAGTTTCACGCATTACTCGCCGAGTGAGTAGAGTTTCTCACTAAACAAAGTTCTACAGTCTGAATCTTTTTTCTTATATGTTTTATCATGATAAGTTCAATGAATGATATTTTGAATGTTAAAAATGATTGTTAATATATTTATGAATTTGTGTGTGTGTGTGGATAATGATATATGAAAGAAAAATGATTATTTGACACACCTAAAATTTTTACATTCATTTGACATTACCTTTTCTTACCTTTTACTCTCTTCTTTTTTGAAAAAAATACAAAAGTTTACACTTTTATAACTATTTTACCCTTATTATGTGTGAAATGAATGTAAAAGTGTGTTATAGTACCATTACATTATATGAAATTGTGATGATGTTGAACTTGTCATTGGATACGAGCATTGTATGTGTTTGGCGTAATTTCAGGAATCTCGTGGAAAGATTCTATGGTGGCATATCTTTAGGGTGTGCTTGAGGAAATGACTCTTCCATGTTTTGTAATCATCCTAAATTATACTAATTATTCATATTCATGTAGAGGATAATAATTTGGTAGTGAGAGTAGCAAGAGGTCTTGTCATAAGGACGACCCTTATGTTTTTTTATGACCGTGACAAGGACTAATCTTGTGTGTATCAACTCGGTGGAGCAATATTTTGTCATCACAAGTGCATGATTTCACTAGTCTGACTCAATAGAACATATTGGGAAAATCGAATGTAGAAGAGTATGATTTCATGTATGACTGTTGTGTGATGAAACTTAACATCTTATTAGGTGTTTTTATATTGTTTCTATTTTCAGCTAGCTTACCATTTTCTGTGTATCTAGATGATTTAATTGTTTATGAGAACTCTTTTTCACATTAGCTTACTTTGTTGATTCTTTGGTGTTTTGTTATGTTTATGTTATTTCTTTTACAATAATCATTTTATTGGTGTGAAAGTGTTGAAGCATATATGGTAGAAAACAGTGATGCAAGAAATTTTTTTCTTAATCGTCTAATAATTATTCATAATTGTTTTAGATATATTTATTAATATAATATTTTTTATAACTATATTAATATTATATTTATAATTTAAAACAGATATTTTTTGTTTTATCAATCCTATAATGTTTTATTTTACCCGTTATATTGTTTATTTGTCTTTACGAATAAAAAAAATGTGAAATTGTGTTATTGATATAAAAGATATATAGAAATTAATATAAAACAATGAGTAATTTCTGTTCTCATTGAAACATATTAGATAATAATGTGTGTTTCGATGATTTCTATAATATCACTTATACATCAACAAATTATCTTTGACTTGTCAATATCATTTTTATTATTCAACACGTTTTGAATAAACACAATAAAAGTTTATATCATTTACTCAAACCAAAATATCATCTTATATTAACTACAAAACTTCATATTTTTCTAATATTTAAAAACAAATAAATAAGATAACAATACAATAAAATAATCACGAAATCCATTTAATGAAAAAAATAAATTTAATGAATATAAAAAATATAAAAAATTGGCTACTCATTATGCTAAAAAGTTTAATAAATATTTAAAGTTATAAGAAATTTAGAACTAAATTAATATAAAGAAGTGTTTATAATAGGAATTAGAGGAAATGGGTAATGAATAGTTGACACGGAAATAAAAAAGTAGGAATGAATTATTATTTGATGATTGTCATCCTTCAATTATTTAGGTCTTGAAAGGCACTTTTGTGTCTTCCATGTTGATGAGTGGTTTTGCAAAAATCTCATTCACTGAGTTTGGCTTTACATACACGTGTGTTCTTCTTATCGATAATCTATGTGTAAATTATTTGCTTCCACTTTCACAATATCTTCTTCATCCTATTTAAATATTAATCATAAACTTTTAAATTTTAATATCCCCTTCATGTGGCTTCCAATATTCTAACACCCCATTTGACAATTCACAAGGGCTGAGATACCAATAGTTTTAATTATAATAAACATCACACATAACGATTAAAAAAAATTCACGATGGATAGTTAGTATTAACTGTGAATCGTATGTATTTTAATATAAGCATCGAGTAATGGATATTATAATTCGTACATGTAGATATATGTTATCTGTAAAAAATAAAAATAAAAATATAATTTATATTTTATTAAGTTAAATTTAATTAAAATTAAAATTAATTTATATTTTTTAAGTTAAATTTAATTAAAATTAAATTTTAATTTAATATATATAATTTTTTTAATTTTATTTTAAAAATTTATAAAAATATATTATTTTAAATATTTACAAGTATTTGCATGTATATATAAGTTTTTAAATATAATCACGTTTCACTATAGTATTTGGATTGTTTACACGATACATTTTTGCTTCAATATTAACTGAGAAACGCGTTTGAAACAATAAAAAAAGTTTGTTAAAAAGGACTAAAACTAGAGTTTTCTAAAGTTGAAGGACTAAATTGTACCTTAGTTAGAAAGGACTAAAACCAAAATCGTCCCATAGGAACTTAAAACATATTTAACTCTACAATTTAAAATCTGTTCAATTCATGAATAATTTATCAAAGTATAAGAAAAAGACATGGAGGTGGTAAAAGAAATATCTTGAGTGTGGCCCAAGGAAGCCCAACTAGATGTGAGTCTTAACATTTCGGTCCACTTACTTATACCAAAGTAGAGTAAATAGAATTTTTGTTAAGCTTAATGTTTTCATCTTATTAATTAATTTGATACTTCAAAATATTTGTTTAAAGTATCGATATGTATATTAATTTTTTAAAGAGAAGATAAACATAAAAGAACGAAATCAGTGTGTGACAGTAACAATAATTACGAATTAATATAATAAATTTAAAATGTTTAGCTATTATAATGAGTTTTCTTTCTTAGAAAAACACTTTGCGGTTATTAATATATAAAAGGTTTGATTATAAAAGTTGATTACATATTCACTTTACAACAGCTAGTATTGGCATATTTTTTTTAGTGTAAAAGAAAAAATTACAGTTTTAGTGTAATTTTTTGTTTAATTTTGATTAATTTTGTTTTGAAATCCATTAATGACAAAGATAATTAAAAATGTGTTCAGTTTGTGGTTTAAAGTTTAAGATTTAGGTTTTATGACTTTTTTTTTCATTATAAATTTATAGTTTTAAATGATTTCTTTGAGGTTTATTGTAAATTAATGTTAATTTATATTATAATAAATACACATGATAATTTATATTATGATTTCAACTATTTTAATAATTAAACAATACATTTGTAATATAACTTAAATTTCTTCCTAACACACTTTAGGAGAATTAGCAATGTAACATGATACAATTTTAGATTTACTTGACACAAAGTATAATGGTAAAATAGTCATAAAAGAGTAAAGTTTTATATTTTTTGAAGAAAAAAGAAAGTAAAAAATAAGAAAGAATAGTATCAAATTAATGTAAAAAAATTAAGTATGTCAAAGAATATTTTTCAGTAAAAGGTTAGCATAAATAGATTGAAATATGACATAATTAGAGGGATAAAAGTATTTTCCATTAAGCTTTTGTTCTATTTATGGCTTGCCTTTTATTGAGAATATATTGCAAAAATGACATCCAATAAGTACAACAAGGTGCGAGAATATATCTCATCATCTATCAAATTTAATTCAATCCTTTATATTCGAATCTAAAGTATGTAGTATCAAACTATCACTTCTTATCACAATATAAGATTCTACTTATCTATTACAACCTGGCAGAATATATAATATTATGTATGTGTGTTCTTTCTTTAGGATCATTCAAATATATATTAATCTCATTCATTTATAAACACTAATGTTATGTTAAAGAGTACGAAAAAATTGTGAAGGAATGCGAATTAATTCGTTTATGACATAACCACACAGTCATGTTTTTCAGCAAAACCAAAGCAAATATTAAACTAATCTTCATTCCTTCTTGCTCCAGAAAATTTATACGAATTTCTCCATCAGAATTTTTTCTTTTGGGTATGTGACTTTATGTCTCTTCTTTTAAAAAAAATTCAAATATTCCCTCAGAAAGTTATGATATGCTAAAACTTGATGCCCAGGAAAAAAAAAAGTCATTGAAAGTTATGGTAGTTAGATTTCAAGTGAGTCTAAGTTTCATATTAAATAAAGATTAAAAAATAAAATACCATATAAAGGTGAAGATCCATTAATCTATTGTCTTTAAGATTTTAGATAGAAAATTGTGTGAATCTCTTATATGGATAGATTATTGTCTTAAGATTTTGAGTATTCTTTACATGGTTAGACTTAGATCTTCTTATTAGTCTTGTTTATGTAAGAAAAAATGTGAAGTGAAAATCTGTTCTGAGTATCTCTTACGTGGTTAAGCTAAGATCTTATGTAAGAAAAAACGTGAAAATCTGAAGTAAAGACTCATTAATCCATGTTCAGACAAGAAGAAGGAGTACTTGTGGTTAGAAATGCTTTTGCTAGAGGTGAAGTGTATTGATGCGGAAGGGATTCACCTTGAAGGAGGAGATTGTTTGAATTCTAAGTGTGAGTCTAAACAGTGTCAGTAAGAGGTTGAAATAACAATTTTGGAATAATTTTTGAGAGCAATTCTCTTTGACTAGTGTGAGACAAAGCATCAAGAGTTTGGAAGCAGAAGATGGATCTCCAAATCTGCGGTTAGAAATGAGTGGTGTGGTCCCAATTCCAAGTTGTATAAAGCTTGTGAAGTAGAAACTGGATACTCTTTTGAGAGATAAATAGAGGTTGGGATATACGTGGATGATAAGGATTCCAAATGTATCAGCATCGCATCACTTCCACCTTGATTTTTGTCTTCAGAAAATCAATTTGTTTAGTCTCCAATGATCACTGTTGGTGCCTCCAATTGACAACCCTAGTTATATATTCCATGCATAATGTAGGCTTAGACAAAGTAGCACGAGTCTAAAGATATAAAGATTCTGTTCTTCCTCACACATAACTTTCTGTTCCTGTCACATTCATTCCATGTAATTCACTCAATTCTAGTTAGTTTACAGTTTGCATACCAACTATGGTTTAAACACTCCAAACTAGATTTCAATTTAACCATACACACTTCTCAGAACTTTTTATCGGTTGTGTATAAACTAAGTTTTTGTTTCATGATAACATGTTTGATTTATCTTACATAGACTATTTGTTTTTACTAGGAACTAAACCAGTTTTATTTTTAGTCGATATAAGACTTTTATCATTATTTCTACCATAAATCAAACACACCATGAAAAATTGTCTTCATTTGTCAACCATAAATCAAACACGCCTTATGTAAATGTGAAACAGATGGAAAGTGCCTTAAGCTCAATCTTTGAGGTACACTTTGCAGCACATTGCTTTTTTCCTTTTCGTAAGGTAAGATTCAACTCGACAACAAGATAAATACAGCTAGCCATGTTTGTTTTTCATCTTCAGCATATCTCTGAACAAACTGCTGATATATATATATATATATATATCTATATATATATATTCAGATGTGTACAATGTCAAAAACCATGATGACTGGAATGGACTAATTAACATTGCTAGAATGGTAGACAGCTAACGAAAAACTGTTACTAGTCCTTGATCATCACCAGTTGTGTAATCTTGATTCATCTCTAAGTGACATGTTTTTAAGTTTCTAAATTTAAAATAAAGTAATTAATGATATTTAATTACTCTGTCATGTAAAAATTGGTAGAACTACTGAGTGATAGTTTAGAACCAACAAATAATTTAGTCAAGAAAAGCCTGAGATTTTCATGGAAGCCACTTTTGTGGCATAACCACAAACACTGAAAGAGAAATTTGAAAACATCCAAATGTAAAAAGGTGCTTTTGTGTTTTTGCTGTCTGATCCATACACAGAAGATCTTGGCATGAAATTTTCTACACTGCTGCATGATACCTGCGCCCGTGAACGTTTAATGGACCCATCTTGTCCTCTGTAACAGTACCATTTCAATACAGCACAAGAGACAATAGAAATCTCATGATAAGAACAACTTCATGAAAACCAAATATACTGATTTTTCAATTTATATTTTGTTACAGGTCTCACGTCGACTTGAACTGAAAACGTCTAGAAATATCAGGAGTGGTGAATAATATTACACAATCATAATGAATTATATTCAAATATACTTCATTGAATATTTAATAAAATCATCTAAGTTAACTTAAAGGAGAATTGGACCTAGTCTTAATAGATGAACTAGTATAAAACATTTTGTATGTTTTAGTCTAGTGATAAAGTTACCATATATATAAGTGTTATCATATTGGAAGTCTCGTGTCAACCAGAGCACACATGAGATCATTTTCTTCTTTAACTTGATAATTTTCAAACCATAAGAGATTTACAAAAAAACAAGCTTTTTTAACTATTAGAAAAAGTGATTTTGAATGAAATTAGTGTAGGTAAAAATTGATTTTGCATGCTGTGACAGATTTCAAACTTTTCTTATTTCAATTTCAAAGACACTTGGTATATGGTAGATTAGTGGTGATGTCAATTTTAGTTTATTATTACTAGAATTCTGTGTACAGTCCAAATGCCTCTAATTCCAACAAATGCCAGGTATGCATGTGAAACATAATTAGAAGAAATAGTGAAACTTACTGTATGCAATAACTTTATTGGTTAATGAAATTCAGTAATAGTACTATTTCTTAGAGACTTTTTAAATGCTAGATTTCTTGAACTTTCTGTATTAAACTTGATTTCCTAAACAAAAGGTGTTATACTTGAATGAAAACTGGTGTAAGTTACCCAAATGTAGTCTGATTTTTCACATGGATTTATATACACATAAGATATCTCTATTGGTAAAAGATCTTTTAGAGTAGTACCATAAACAGATTGGTGAAAATTTGGCCCAAAACGAACAATATCTTATTAGTATGAAGATCTATGTATATGTGTGTGTTGAACCTCTCCATAGTCTTACCATTAAGTTAATAAATCAAAGGGAATTTCTGGTTTCTGCAGACTACTTGAAGATTATTCCTTAAACAGACATAGAAATCACTAAAGTAAACACCTTTTTATGCATTGAAGACTTTTTCATGCATATAAAAATGAAAGGAATTTACTGAGATTAGCATGTTCAAGTGAAAATTTTGAAAATATTAGTTGGTAGAAAGCAACAGCTAGCATAAAGTACACAACCTACAACTCACACACACTTTCTCCCAAGGCCATCATCCACCAGTATATAAAGGGTATCACCAATGATAGTTTCCTCATCCTCATAGCTTTGCCATAACAACATTGAACTTTCATTACCATTATTTGTCTTCTAATTATTATTATCATTTCTATTGCTACACATATATAACTTGTAACAATGGCCTCAAACTCAGTCTGGACAACAAAGCAGAACAAGAAGTTTGAGAATGCTTTGGCCATCTACGACAAGGACACCCCAGATCGGTGGCAGAACTTGGCCAGGGCAGTGGGAGGAAAAACGGTGGAAGAAGTGAAAAGGCACTATGAGATGCTTGTTGATGATTTGAAGCAGATTGAAGAAGGTCGTGTGCCCTTGCCCAATTACAGAAAAGTTGCTGCAACAGAAGCAGGCAGCATCAGAGGTTACAGTTACATGAATGAAGAACAAAGGTTAAAATCAAACCTTATTGAATCTCTTGCATATCAATTTTGCTTCAACTGTGCTGCAGAACGAGTCATGCACAGTTAGACTTTTTCTCCTTCACCATTGATGTTTTGTTACCTTGTTTCACACCACCTAAGAGTCTTCCATAACAGTAGAAATCACTGACAGATTTATAAATATCTTTACTTTTAAGCAATCAAGACATAAATTTTTACAGAAATTGTCTAAAAAAGAAACTTTAATAAGCTTAATTTAATCTTACTTGGTCTGTAAAAGATGAGGTCTGTATGAAGTTGTTTTAACTTTAAATTAGTTTATAAACTACAGTTATCCTTGATTTAAAATCATATGAGATGAGACTGACTTTTCTGCAGAACATTTTCGAATAAAGAAAAATTTTCTTTGTTAGCTAATCTGGGTTGAGTCTAATTCTGTGTTTTCATTGCCATGCAGGATGAAAGTCCTAAGCCTCAGGTGAAGTGTAAGAAAGAGACATATTAGCTTGTTACCAACCAATCAAGCTAGGTGAAACTTTTTAGTCTATTTTTTTTTTCTATAAATGTCATGTATCTCTACTTTTAAATGTAAAAGCAATCAAGTTAACCTTTTGAAGGTAAATCATATATATTGATATGGAGCAGTAGTTTATGTGAAGTTCTTGTTAATTTCTCTTTTGGGTGAAGATAAATGATGGAAACGACCTTCAAAACTGAGATGAAAAAGTGCTTATGGGTTTAAAAGAAAGAAGAAAGTGATTATTAAAAAATGGTAGTACATGCAAGTTTCTAACTCTATCCACCGACCAGAACTTGGATTCATCATTAGTGTCGGGAAGGTTTGGAACCACATGAAAAGGTTGTCTAAGTCAAAAAATACGCTACTTTCGAAATGCTGATGCAAGAACAGTGCACACCTTACATTCTGCACTATCATTACTCTCACAACTTTAACCACCCTTACATTTTACTGTAAATCAATGAAAAATCAGTATGCCTTTTTACACTGTATACACCACTTAACAATCTATTTTTTTAAGAGTATTTTGGTTATTAACATTTTTTTCTTTATAAAAAAAAATTAAAGAATAAAATAATAAATATAAAATATGTATAAAAATTTGTTAGGTGTACAGATAATAATACTCAAATTAGTATCAACATCTCAAATGCTAAATCACATATAATATATATGTAAAAAAGAATATATATATATATATATATATATATATATATATATATATATATATATATATATATATATATATATATATATATATAAAAGAAAGAATTTATAAAGGTTAACAAGTAAAACTCTCCAAATGCCTTGTTCATTTAAATTTTTTTAATATATATATTTATATAATGAAATTATTAATTTTAATATTTAGTAGTGTATTAAATGCAATTAGATTATGTAACATTCCAATTTATAGCATTTATACTATAAAAGAAAATAACACACAAGTTATAAAGAATAGGTAACTCACTAAAAGAACATATAAGATTTACTATAGTTTTTATTTCTAATAACATATAAACCTTCAACTTAAGATTCATAAAAAAGTACAGAAATAAAAACTAGTAAAACTAAGTATTTATGCCTCAACATCCTCTATTCTCAATGCTTGCTCAACTCTTCTATTCACACCAACCAGGTTATTATTGTCAAGGAGAAAATCAAACAAGACACAAACAAACGTGGTAAACTAATTTTAAAAAAGTTATTCATACTTTAATATAAATCACAAACATGCATTTCTAGTATCAAGTCAATAATAACAAGCATAGCTTAACACACACTCTTAACACTAGACATTATCATCCATATACATATATTAGTGTCGAACTCCCAAGTCTCAACTCATACATCTCTATCAATATCTACCGCTCATATTTAGTATTCTAAACCTTAACTTTATCCATTTAATGTTTTATGACTTATATAAAACCTCTTTAAACTCGTTTTACTATGAATTCCTAACTCAATTATAACTAGGACACCAACCTATAGCCTCTAATTCAATTACTCTCCTTCCTAACTAAAACTAGTACATTTTAATCTAGACAAGTCCTAATTAACCAAAAAAAAAAAAACTTCAAACTCTCATTTTCATCATAGATCTTCTACTTCACAATTTCACTTAATAACACCTCTAACCATTAACCAAAACAGCCTAAACCTTACCCTATCAACCATTAAGTCATTATACCTCAAATTTAGCTTATCGATCAGTCTAAACAAGTTTAAAAAGACCACAATACAAACTTAAAACTTCACTTTTCCCATACCAACATCAACTCAAAATCTCACCTATCTAATCTTTTTAACCCATAACCAACCATAATTTCTACTTATTCCATAACTCCAAACCTTATTACTTATTCTACCTATTCCATAACTTCAAACCTTATTACTTATTTCTACGATTTATACTTCAAAACAACATCTCCACATCAATCAAAATTCATACAATCAATATACCAATATGTCATACAAATATTCCTCATAACAACCATGAATCCACAATTGTACTAACACAAGATTTCAACATACTCATCAACAAATTACTCAATAATCAAAACTAATATATAACATGAATAACTCATCCAATTAAAAATAAGTTTTCTCATACACTAACAATGAATACAAACTCATAATTTCTAGACCAAATTAAAGATAAAGTTGGCTTCCCTTATCTGATTTAGAAGCTACAACCACTCTTAGAATCACATAACCCTTGCCTAGGCTCATAGAATTTTAGAATTGTCTACAAACCGCAGGATTTGATCCAAACCAACCATTAGGACCAATGATACTATAAGATCAACAAAGAGTTATAAAATTTCAAATGCAAATAAACAATTTGCCTCACATGCAAGCAAGAACCTAAATTGGAAAAGGAGTAAAAACTAACTTATTCTTCTCAGAAAACTGATCAGACGAACTAGTAGATATCATCGCGTAATCACTTATGCACTTCTTGATTGTCCAATAGATGACTCAGATGTTAGAAAGTTTAGAGAGAAGGAAGAAAAAATCTAGAAAAAAAGTTTTAGAAAAATAATGAATGTTTTAAGTAATAAGATACATTTATCAAATTCTATCAATTTTAATGAATTATTTGAATATAAAAATACTCCATCTCATTATTTAAAAACATTTATCTAGTACTCTATTTTATAAGTTATCACACATTAAAATAAAAAGAATGATTAAATAGTTTTTACTTAAAAATATTAAGATTTAAAAAATATATAAATTTGACGTTTCATTGGAGAAATATTTCTAGAAGCTCGTGAACATTCCCTTTTAGATATACTCCATTTATACAGTGAAATATATATTACGTATTTTTCTATAATGTAATATACAAACAATTCAAAACTTTAGTCATGTAAAATTTTGTCTTTCATGATTTGCGTAGAAAGATATTAATTTTTTTAATTTAAATTTTTTTAAAGTAATTAAATTTTAAAAGAATCTGAGGTAAAATGCACTCATCTTGATTTTCTATTTAAGTATAAAAAAATTGTGATTATCATTAATTTTGTTTTCATGTTGAAGAAACATGTGTATATATATTTGAAATAATATTAAGTTTTACCACCTAAAACATGCAAATATTGATAATGTTAACATTTTTATTTCAATAATTAAAATTCATTTTATTATTCAAAATTTATCGTAATTTGCAAAATCATTATTCTGCTATATAATTGTTCAATCAATCAAAATTAAATGATCAACACGATTAAGCTGGTAACAAATCGTATGTCTGGATAATTAACCAAATATTCCGACTACAAAGTCTCTAAACACAAATAATAACAACACTTCATTAAACCAAATAATTTGAATAAGACGACAAGATAATCTAAGTAATAATCTGACAAACCGAATAGTTTCAACAACAACACAAAAATACATCAACTCTAAAATCGATTAAAAAAATATAATTATTTATTATAAATCATTATAAATTTAATTAAAAACGAAACTTAATTAAGCTTTATTATAAATAAAACACTTACATACTGTAGAAAAAAGAAACGAGCACAGGGAAAAAAAAGTTATAATTTGCATTTCCGAAATTTCAAATAGAATTTGAATTTGGTTAGCTTGTTTGAGTAGTTCCAATCCGTTTTGCATAATTTCCCGCCATTCATTCGATTCCATCGGAGAGGTTGCGATGGAAGCTTCCACTTCTTCCTACAAGGTACTCTTTGCGTTCAACTTAGGGTTTGTTTCACTTCAATTTTCTCCACTTACATTTGTTTCTTCAGTAATTAGTCGTTCTCCTTGTTGATTAACTCGCTCTAATGGTTAATTGCAGATTATATTGGGTTCGGCTTCCGTCGCACGCCGCAAGATATTGGCCGAAATGGGATACCAATTCACAATAATGGTTCGTTCATGTTTGATTCATCGTGCTTTCAGGTTTAGTTCTAATCTTCGGTGTCTGTTTCGTGTAGACTGCGGATATTGATGAGAAGAGCATCCGTAAGGAAACTCCAGAAGAGTTGGTTATGGCTCTGGCCGAAGCCAAGGTCTGTGTGGGACTGGATTGTGCGTGTGTTCTATTTTTGGTTCATCTTGTTTTTTTTTTTTTTTAAACTTACGAGTAATGAGTAGACCACCATTTTAGGCCTGGAGAAATAACACAATCATAATAGTTCTGGAACTAATAGAATTCTAAAGTGCTATTAGTCAATCGTATTAGTTAAAGATTTTTTTTTAAAAAATTATTAGCATATGATTAGGATTAATATGGTGGTAACCGATTAAGATTACAGAACTAGATGAAACAAGTGGAAAATTCGGGGGTTATTGTGACATTATATACTTTCTACGACGTGATTGTCGAACTTTCAATTTAAATCTTAAACTTGTATGATTTTAGTTAGATAAAATGAGTTAATTCTGTATTAAACATTTTTTGTAGATTCCGGTAAACTCAAGTAAATTCATGTGTACTTGACCTAAGAAGCGAGTCAACAATTTTGAAATTAACTGTAATTTTTGTCCCTATTAATTAACCCTATAATGACAGTGTTTTATTATGACTTAAATGATTTGAATTAGCTCATTTTTAAGGAGTTTTCACTTTAATAACTTATGTTTTCATTAATTTATACATAATTTGGTAAATTTTGTAATTTGATCTTATCTAGTATTAATGTACCATTACATTTTATTTTTTGACTTGCTATATAGCTTTCTTATGATGTTGAAATGTTAAATTATTATTGTGTTTATAGTATTTGTTAAGCCTGTATGTCATTAATAGGTTTTGTAATATTACTTTTTTGTCGCACAAACTCTTAAAAGATTACAAGTCAATTCGGTGAGTCGATTGTACAGAATCTTCGTGAGTGTACGTAAACCTCCTCAAATATGACAACCTTGTTCTGGGACCGAGATGGTGGTTTACTATTGACCTGTATTTTTTCGTGAGTGTAGAGACACCTTAGAAAGATATCCTGTAACTGCTTTCTGTTGTGAATTGTCTTGGTGCCTTTTCTTTGTGGAAGACTGTGTTTTAATGAATGCGAATTATATGTATCAGGCCAATGCCATTATATCCAAACTGCAATCTACCAGTAATCAAGAGAGGGTTGTTGAACCAACTATTTTAATTGCAGCAGACACAGTATGTTGCGTTCCCCTTAGCGAAGTGCTGGTTATTATTAGGTTCTATGTCACCTGGGCCATTTATTGAGGATATACAGTTTGTTAAGAATGAAGTGTACTCCTCCAGTTTGTAGATTACAGATCCAGCTTCTTTGATCATTCTTAGGAATAAATCACAAAATACAAAACTTGCCCATTTCCATAAGTCCAGGCCGTGCTATCATAGTGAAATTGCCATAGAACCTTCAATTTTTATCTTCTTCCTTGTTTTCAGTTCTTATCTGACTATTTGAGGGAACTACCAAACTCTTGATAGTATCATTGAGCAACTATCTTTCTAACATTTTAACAAATATTGGAATGTTAAAATTGAATACAAAGTGGAGGTTTTATGCTCTTTATTGTTAATATTTGGGTTCTGATTCCATGTGCTTCTATTTTTGTGTAAGATGTGTTTGTATTATTGACTACTCCTCTTCTTATAAAATAAAGTGTGAGCAATACGTAATAGGAGTAATTTGTTGGGTATCATGTTGCTCATAGTTTTGACAATCATGTCAGTGGTTCCTATTTTTTAAAAAATGTGATAACATGGTTTCAGTTTGTCATCCTCTGTTTGAAGTTGTTGCCTGGTTAGGTCATGTAATTATTAGTGCTACTGTTCTCTTATAGTTGTGCAGCTGACACTCTGGCCCTTATATTAGTTGCTCTCAATCTTTTCCTTAGGCAGAAGCCATCTTGCAAAGGCTCCCTGTTGATGACTACTTAAAGGATGCGGAGCCAACACTATTAATTACCTCCGACCAAGTATACATCATATTCTTCTCAATATTTCGTTTCTAGTTTACTATTGTAAATCTTCAAGATATCACCATGCATAAGAAACATGATTAAGAAAAAAAATTGAAGGGGAATTCCATAAAAATTCAGTAAGGCTATGTGTGCTTCTTTCCAAACAATTTCCTCCCCTCCCATGCTTCTCGTGAATGTTAATAATAAAGTTTTTCTTTTTGGTTCATGGACTTTTCTAGACTAGTGTTTAATGTTTATTAAAACTCTAAAATATGTCCAGTCCAAACAATTTGATTCCTTGTAAGAAAGCCTAAATGAGTTCCATTCTCTCTAATGCTCAAATTGGCAAGTTTGTGCTTGTTACCTCAAATAAATGGCCTTACGGTGACTAGACTAGTTTGTAGCAGAAACTGTCAAGTTTCTTTTCTTCTGAGTCAAAGTTTGCTTTGTCTTACATTCATTGTCAAATGTGATTTGGAGGTGGTGGTGTACGAAGGTGTGATTAGGGAAAAGCCAACAAACAAAGAAGAAGCTCGACAATTCTTGAAAGGTCCGCTTAATGTTATAGTCCTACCATCTTTCAACTAATAAATAGTTTTCTCTCTCACCTCTCACGTGATTATGAACTTCTAAATACCTATATATTCATATTTGCTGGACTTTTGTACAATTTTAGATTATTCTGGAAGGCATGCTGCAACTGTGGGATCTGTACTAGTTACTAACCTTAAAACAGGATTTAGAAAAGGGGATTCAGATCGTGTGGAGGTATATTTCTTCCCTACCTTTGGTTTTCTTGATGATTATTATTTTAGTCAGTCTCCTGTTTTGTCTGACCAAAGTCCAAAATCGAATGTGATACCTACAAATGTCCAAAAAACAATCAGGGAATTCTTACTCCATAATCTTTACTCTCAACTATGCCAATTATTAGGTAAAAAGTTTCCTCCATTTTCCAGTAAAATAGTGACATCAAAACTCAAAAGTGGTTCTAACCTTCTATTTGTATTTAAAATATCCATTTCCAAATAACTAGCTCTGAATGATTCTTGGTTAGGATACACATTTGCCTTGTATTACCTACATTACATTAATTTAATCTAAGATGAGCTTTTCACTCCACTTTTTTCATTTTTTGGGGGATAAAACTTGCTAAGGATTGGGTACCATGACATGTCATTCGTAGTGAAGCATGGAAGGATGGCATTAGTTGCTAGTCCATTGCTAAAACCTTAGAAGGATTATGAGTTATGAGTCAGTTTCTTAATTGGTGCAAAAAATTGACAACTAGTTTATGAAGCCTGAGTGGCAAGAGTACAATATCAATTATCGACAATTTTCAAGTATTGCTGTATGCCAGATGACAATCCAATTGATACCATGAATACCCCATGTGAAAGTTTTCCTGGGCTCCAACTACGAGGTTTCGATTACAATAGTACAACTTGTGCTGCTTAATGATTTTAACAATTACCAATCACATTGAAAGAAGTACTACCTTATAAGATATGCTTCCTGCTGATTTTTTTCAATGACACTTTCAAAACTTGCGTTATTATTCTTGATTATTCTGACATTTTATCAATACCAGTGAGGAACCTGTTTTTTTGAAACTTGGACCTGAACCTTCATTTTTTTGTTTCTTGGCACAGTGATGTTCATGGCCACATGAGTGTGCATTCTCTACTGTTTATTGTGTAAAATGATTTTGTCTTGTGATGTTTTACAGATATATTTCAATGAAATACCTGATGAAATCATTGAGAAGCTGGTATGTATTGTTTCTTGCAATTTGTTTTTTTTTGTGTGGATGTTTCTTAAACAGACAGTGCTTCAGTGCGGAGCTATCTTCTGTTGCTGAGTAGCTAATCTGCCTTTAATCCTTATTCTTTGTGTTTAGGTTGACGAGGGAATTACTCTCAATGTTGCTGGTGGGCTGATAATAGAGCATCCTTCAATACTGCCATTTGTCAAAGAAGTGGTTGGTTGACTCCTCTTTCATACCTAGGAATATCAGTGCATCTTAATAATAGCTATAGATTGGTGGACATGCTGGGTTGATCTTGGGGGACAAGGACAATGACAAGTCAGACTCATGTCCCTGTCTAGTTTAGTTTATAGATATTGCCATCGTATATCTGGTCTGGTCTATTAGTTACGTTTAGCTGTTCTTCAGTATGAAGTGGCAGCATTCCATTATTCAATGTTCAACACTTAGAACTATTCATTTATTGTCATGAAAAGAGAATCTGTAATTCACTTATGTTTCGCTGCTTAGAGATTTGTGTTTGGACTTGACCAAAAGCTAGAAAACCGATTTAGAAATCTGTAGACCATATCTAGTTTTGTTTAGAATTTCTTTACTGCTCAAACTAAATCAAAACTACGACAATGACAACAACCAATGGTTTTCCCACTAGCTGGGATTGACTGCACGGATGAATTTGCATGCTGATTATCCTCAAATCTTGGTGAAAACTTCCATGTTTACCTAAATTAGCAGTTTAAGTTAATTGGTATATGTGTACTACTGCTGATGGCATGCGGAAGTCTAATGCTGGTGATGTGGCTAGCTGATTTCCTGTTGGGACACGATTGCTGGCATTTTACTTTCTAGTTCCTATCGACGTAAATGAATCCTAAATGATTGTATATTTGCAGGTGGGAACAACCGACAGTGTGATGGGACTCCCCAAAAGTCTGACCGAAAAACTGTTGAAGGAGGCTCTGTAGCTTACTTTTCCTACCCTTCCACCTTGTAAGACTGTCAGGGGCAAAGTAATAGCTTAAACTGTGAATCTTAACCTTTGATCGTAACATTTTTTCTAAACTCAGTGCTGTCTTTTCCGGTGTTAGCTATGTGTAAGCTGGGGATGTACTGTGTGGCAGCTATGTCTGAACTTTTATTGGGTATTCTGATCCAAGTTAATGGATTGGCCCATCTTTTATCAGAAGCATATGTCTGTATGATGACTATGCATTGTTTTCTTAGAATAATAATCTCATGTTGACGTTGAATTTATTCAGATTCTAATACATAGTGAAAACATGGTGTCCCGGGTTGTTGAAAATTTCATTCTGAAATTAAGGGTGACATCTGCTGTAATATTTTTCTTCGTGGACACTTTTGGCTGCGAAGTTGTTAGTCGCTTATCTTATGTCAATGACTTTGAAAATGCAAAGCATGATATAATTATAGAAAATTCAAGAATAACTTATGTATTTAAAGATCCACTGACGGCATGTAAATAACCCAAATCTTTGATTTTGGGTTCTGTATATTAATCACGATCCCTTTTTAATCATTGTAGATTGTTTTTTTATGCATTGAATTATGAAGGTATTGCCAACATTGCCGCCAGTTGTTGGCTTTCCCCTGGACTGACTTGTAAAGCATGGCTTGTTCGTTGTCAGGAATCCTCCGTAATTTAATGAGGTGACCTGTATTTTATTTCCTGCACTTGTAAAATATCCTTGCATTTTTAGTAAATCACATTTATTTTCAATCCCTATCAAATTGAAAAGATTATCTTATCACATTTAATACTCTCACATCACTTAGGAATTGAGGTTAAAGATAATTTAAATATTTTTTTTCTTTCATCTTCTGAGACATCTTCTTTAAAAACTGACAATATCTTAGATGATGAGTGATTGATCTTAATTATGTCATTTGACACTTGAGATTGAAACATTGATGTTAATTGTGGGGTTGATAACGAGATTCTAAGATAAACCATGAGTGTCTTAAGCTCTCCATTGAAGGTGAAAAATAATTTTCCTTAGACTTTGACTCAAGAAAACTCATGTTCTTATCACATCCAATAGTTTACACGATAATGATGTTCTAATATAAACCATCAACTTCTTAAGCTTAGGAGTCGAGACTAAAGATAATTTATATACTTCTTTTACCTTTCGAGACGTCTTTTAAGGACAAAATTGTAATAGAGTACTTGTTTCAAAGTGGATAATCAAATGAAAGGTGATTGATTCTAATGATGTTATTTGGTAGACTTGAGATTAGAATATTGACGTGCATCGTGAATCAGGTAAGGTGTCGCATTATTGATATTATTTCGTTAACTATCATATATCCAACGCTCAATATTTTGATAAGAACATTTAGTATCCACCGTATGCCTTGACAAAATATTTAGTGTCCTATTTACAAAACCTTAAAAGTCACTCACAATTCGATTAGAAAGACAATCATAATTGCAACAATCATCTCTCACACGATAATCAAACTTCCAAGATTAGAAAGACTTATATACATACTAGTCGAATAGATTTATTGAATAATATAGTCTAACTATGTTCAATATAATTCATTAATCTAACATGGTTAAAAGATATTCTAATATAATATTCATATATATGAAACCAAATTTTAATACTCTGATTACATCAACAAATATATATTAAAATATTTTTTTAATGAGTTAGGTTAATGAAGTTTACAAAACTTTATTGGATTCTATTATTCAAAGTAACTACTAGGCCGTGTATGTATAAAAAATTACGTTGTTATTATTATTGTTTATCTTATATGAATTTTAATATTGTATTCAATTATGCACATGTTTATTTTTGCAATCATGTTTCTATTGAATCCTAATATTATATTTGTGATAGTCTTGATTAGTTGTGATTTAATCAATATAAATAAGCACATACAAAGTTGACGGCGTATTAAAATAATTTAAAAATAGAAAAAATAAGTAGAATATTAGAAATTGAAGGGACAAAACTTATAACTTAATTATTTTAATTATTTTTTCATAAATGTTTCGAGTAGTTCAGAAAAACCTAGCCTGTGAAGAGTTTTATGAACCTAAACGAATGTGCAAATACCAATTTTCAGTAAAAATAGACATCCCAAAAAAAAGTGTGGTGCATGCATTAATTAGATAATACTTATTGAAAATGACATGAATGACGTAACGTTGATAACTTGCCATCCCATGGATTGAAAAAATCAATTTGTCCTTTGAATCAAGAATTTTATTTTTCTCGTTTGGCCATTTGATCTGAATCACCCATTTCTGCTGGTCAGGGTTTAACGCCCTCCTATCATCCCGTCCAATGCTTTCAATTTCAAAACTCTGGATTTGAATGGTAGGAATCTTGTATTTCTACGCTCTTCAATTTTCCTACACTCTCTAATACTTAAAAAAATATTATCCTTTTATATTCGATTCATCTCCATCTATTTTTTATTTTTAAAAATATTCACATCATTGATTTTTGTGAGTTTGTATTGGAAAATGAAGTGTTTATTTATCATCACCTTTCTTTAATAATAAAAATCAGGGTTGGCTCAGTGGATTTCTATGACATAATAATCAGGTTGCCTCTGACTCGGTCATTAATTATCATACACATTTTTTGACCACTGATTTAAATATATAGGGTTGGCTCAGTTGAGTTCGTATGACATACTGATCAGTTTGCCTCTGACTTGATCATTAATTAGCCTACATATTATTTACCTCTGATTTCATTATTTGTGGTGAGAAAAAGAAGAACGGAAAGGTAAAAAAAAAAAACAAAACTGTGAATGCTTAGTTAATTAGTATAGTAAAATTAGAAATAGAGTGAAGAAATGTTTTAGTGTTTATGTAAATTAACTTGATAAAATGTAAAGTATATAGACAAGTTGACAGTAGTATCCCT
Organism: Vigna mungo; assembly: GCA_036885675.1. NCBI lineage: Eukaryota > Viridiplantae > Streptophyta > Magnoliopsida > Fabales > Fabaceae > Vigna > Vigna mungo. The sequence goes on from CP144690.1 coordinate 43,474,805, forward strand.
GTCATTGACATACAAAATTTGAAACTTGCTTTGTATTAACCTATTAAATTTTAATTGATTGTATAGTTTATTATTGAATTGAAATAATTGATTGCACAATTCTGGTAATAAACTAATTTAGAATATAATTCTATTTTTTCATGTTAAGTTTAATAGATGCTGATTGCACATTAGTTAAATTTATAAAAATTAGGTAACAGGAAAACAACTTATTTGATTATTGAATTCAAAGTGAATTACTTGAAGGGTTAGGAGTTTAGTTTCTAAGCAAAAGCATGTGTTTTTCCACATGTTACCAACCAGTCTCTAGGCCAACATTTCTGCATTTTCTGAAATTGTATCGCTAATCAATATAGTAATGAGTGTTAAAAATGTGTGTCTGACATATTTTTGTTCTTTTTACTCAAACTATAATATGAATTTGCAACACCATTAATAAAGATAAGATATAATTTAAAAAACAAAATAATAATAGTAAAAAATAAAAAATAACAGTGAGGTTGGTTTAATTAAAAAGCTTATTACAAGTTGTCTAAATTAATGAAGGTTATAATATTGAGATTGAAATATGAAGAGAATAGACGGGACATAGAATAATAATAATAATAATAATAATAATAATAATAATAATAATAATGTATGAAAGTTTTGTCTTTTATTCAAAGGTGTAAGAAAGAAGAGATAAATTGCGTTAGCGTGAGAAGGTCACAGGAGCAGCAGAGGTGCACATAGGTTGCTTTCTCCTTGTGTTGAGTCCCAGTCCCAGGTGTTGGTGGTCAGTGTACGGAACACTGAAATAACCGTTTTCCCAACACTCTAAACTCCGAACCTTCCCAACGCATAACATTACAACGTAACCCTCTTTGGACTTACCACACTATCCATATATATATATATATAACAAACCAACGTTTCTTCATTTCTTCATTTCTTCATTACTTCGTTCACTCACACCGCATCCACATTCACATTCCGATGACCACCGGAGGAGGAGGAGGAGGAGGAGAAGGAGGAGCCGGCGCCGGCGGCTCCGCACTCGGAGTTCAGATCCAGCAGCAGAGCCGAATGGCGCTCCCAGATTTCCTTCAGAGCGTGAATCTCAAGTACGTGAAATTAGGTTACCACTACTTGATCTCCAACCTCTTAACCCTATTTCTAGTTCCTTTGATCCTCGTCACGCTAATCCAGGTCTCCCAGACCACCGACCTTCACCACCTCTGGCTCCACCTCCAGTACAACCTCCTCACCATCCTTACCTGCTCCGGCGTCCTCGTCTTCGGCCTCACGCTTTACGCCGTCACGCGCCCACGCGCTGTCTACCTTCTAGACTCTGCCTGCTTCCGCCCCGCCGACCACCTCAAAGCCCCCTTCCGGAGTTTCATGGACCACTCCCGCCTCACGGGAGACTTCGAGGAGTCGTCCCTGGATTTCCAGCGCAAGATCCTGGAACGCTCTGGACTCGGGGAGGAGACCTACGTCCCCGAGGCCATGCACTCTATTCCGCCGCAGCCGTCGATGGCTGCGGCCAGAGCGGAGGCGGAACAAGTCATGTTTGGTGCCTTGGATAATCTCTTCCAAAACACCAGCCTCAAGCCTAAGGATATTGGTATTCTTATTGTGAATTGTAGCTTGTTTAACCCTACGCCCTCGCTCTCGGCAATGATTGTTAATAAGTATAAATTGAGAGGGAACATTAGGAGCTTTAATTTGGGAGGGATGGGGTGCAGTGCTGGGGTTATTGCGGTTGATCTTGCAAAGGATCTTCTGCAGATTCATAGGAACACTTATGCCGTGGTTGTTAGCACTGAGAACATTACTCAGAATTGGTACTTTGGGAACAAGAAGTCCATGCTCATCCCCAATTGCCTCTTCCGGGTCGGCTGCTCCGCACTGCTGCTGTCGAACAAGCTGGCCGATCGGAGGCGGGCGAAGTACCGGCTTGTCCATGTTGTGAGGACTCACCGCGGTGCCGATGACAAGGCGTTCCGGTGTGTTTACCAGGAGCAGGATGATGCTGGCAAGACTGGAGTTTCTTTGTCAAAGGATTTGATGGCAATTGCTGGTGGAGCACTGAAAACCAACATCACCACACTCGGTCCTTTAGTGCTACCAATCAGTGAGCAGCTTCTGTTTTTTGTGACTTTGCTGATGAAGAAGTTATTCAAGGCTGATGTGAAGCCTTACATACCGGATTTCAAGCTTGCTTTTGATCACTTTTGCATACATGCTGGAGGCAGGGCTGTGATTGATGAGCTGGAGAAGAACCTGCAGCTGCGTCCTGAGCATGTGGAGGCTTCTAGGATGACCCTGCACCGATTTGGGAACACTTCCTCTAGCTCCATTTGGTATGAATTGGCTTACATTGAAGCCAAAGGGAGGGTGAGGAAGGGCAACAGGGTTTGGCAAATTGCATTTGGAAGTGGTTTCAAATGTAACAGTGCTGTTTGGCAGGCACTGAGGAATATTAAGCCTTCTCCTAATGGACCATGGGAAGATTGCATCGATAAGTATCCTGTGGAAATTCTCACATAGTTCAGTTCAGTTGCATACTCTGGTTGTTACAATTGAATTCAGGGTACCCTTCATTAGTTTCCAGATCCACTGTCTATCTATGTTGTAGATTTCATAGTGTATTTCACTGCCTCTTTTGTGTTTGATGATTGTGGATTTTCCATTTGGTCAAATTCATGTATCTGGAGTAATTATGATATGGGAATACCTGAATTTTTTTATTCCAGTTGGTGCTCTTTATATCTAAAGAAATACACACACACACACACACGTGTGTGTGCGCGCCTAAAAAATCTGCAGCAATGCTGGTAATTTCTTGTTCAGTTCTTTAGAATTTTCTTGCCTTCATTGTTAATTTTGCACTTTCATCTGCAATTTTCTGAAACATTTTGCCCAAACCAGTTTGTCTTTGCCACACCAAAGATTCAAGTGCAATATCATATTTAAATCACAGTAGCAGTATAGTTATATGTTATATAAGAGTATTTTTTGTAAACTGAAGAAAGTGATCATTGATCAATTTCTTTGATGAAGTACACAAAAAATTTCGAAAGTTGGTCTCTTTCTATATAGTTTATTCAAACTTTCAATTAATTTTTAGCAGCCAAATGGAGCATGCACTGCCCCAAAAACTATAGGAACTATCATTTTGGCATACCGATGGAATATTGAGTGAAAAGAAGCATAGTCATTGGAAATGAGGATGAGATTTACGTTGTGAGAAGGACGTGGTGATCCTCGTTTGAGGGTACGTCGCATGTCCTTTAAAAGTGTATTTCTAGTTCTCGTCTCTGACTACGCATTAAGCAACTGTGACGTACATTTCACGTGAACTCTAGCTGAAAGCAATGAAAACACACATCCCAATCACATTTAACCATTGTAACGTCTTCTTTTCTTTTTCGATCCTGTTGATTGTTGAAACAATTGTATACCAAGCCCATTTGTTTTATTTTTTACTTGCTGAACCCATAAATGAAGGACATACACGTTGTGATTGTACTTGCCACAATCATGAATAAAAAAATATATTGTAACATACTTCAAAATAATTTCTTTAAACATATATTTTCAATGTTTGTTGAGAAAACAGCTTGTGAATTTGATGGCTCTCATTCTTTTTTTAACAAGTTTCATTGGTGATTTTTGTATTTTTTTAGTAAGTTTTATTTATTTCTAATAAATTGTATCCATTACAAAAAAAAAAAATATTGATTGCTTGATCAGTGATGGAGCATCAAGAGTAGTATTGTATGTGCTAGAGTGTGAAGGCAACATGGAGCAATGAAAAAGAAAAGTGAGATTCACAACAGTAATAGAAACCAGAACTTTCTGTTATTTATCATGTATAATAAAACAATCACAAATTTATGCATTCTTCCTATTTCTTTTCTATTCTAGCTGTCTCTGTCCTACCAAAGAGAGTGTACGTTTCTATTTTTCTCCCATTCCCTTCCTTTCTTGCTATCTCTATCTTACCAAATTGTACGTGTAGAATTTCATTCTCTTCCTTTCTTGCTATCTCCAACCTACCAAATTGTACTAGTAGAATAGCATGGGTTGGTGGTCCATGCAGCATTTTCCTTTTTCACTCGTCACAACCACCCAAAAATCACAACCCAAAACTAGTCATGACACAAGAAAGTACTGAAAAGATTCTTTTTTGCATTGTATATATGTATGTCTATATGTATGATATATGTATGTATGCATGAATTGCATGGAAATTCATGTAAATACTGAAATTAACAGTTTCCCTGCTTATAATCTGTCAGGTTTTGAGCTTCACTAGAACTGTAGCTACACTAGTTTCTGCAGCTCCATTTTTAAAAACAATAATCAATTCATTTGGCAATCTGTGATCCTCTTGGTAGATGAAATAAATTGAACCGAAACTGCTAACAAGTTGACATTTATAATGAATAGCAACACAATTGCAAAGGGGCCATAAATAGTTATACTAATTTGGCTTACATTTTCCACAAAACAAAAGAACATAATGAATTAATTATTAAGGAACAATTACAGGGTGCATACAGGATGGACTAGTCTAATTGAATGTCTAAGGACGGAGCCAATTCACACAAAAAACTCCAAGAACTTGCGAGAGGATTCCAAATTTCAAGGGATGGAATCAAATGAATAATACATGAACAACAAGATAATGTCAAATCCCTTGAAATGAGAAACTCTGAAATCAACTTGTGAAGAAGGGGAAAGAAAACTGCTAGTGAGAAACTTCATCTGAAAGACATTTGGATTTCTTCAATGGATCTTCCCTTGGTCTCAGGGACCCAAATGGTAACAAATCCTACAGTGAAGGCACATACTAATGCATATATGGTGAAGGTACCTGAGAAGAACAAAGGTGGCTTCAGGTTAACAAATGACAATTTTTCAGAGGAAAATATAGGCAATGCATACAAACCTCCAGAACTCCAATCCAAGAGTATATTAGCTGTTAGTGTAACCAGCCAAGAAAATAACCAGTTGGCAAGTGTTGCAACACTCCCCGCTAAGCCTTTGATGTTTAATGGAAGAATCTGTGATATGATTTATTGAACAAATTAAATTTGACAGTGACTTCAAATGCAACCAGTAAACCATGCTACTAATTTCATTTCAACAATTTATGTTACAAACAAAAGCAATAATGTAATTCTCCATTTCAGAAGTATAATGTTAAAATGTAAAACGACAGAAATGTACCTCAGAAATTATAATCCATGGCATAGCTCCCAATCCCAGAGAGAATGCAATAACCATGGCCTGAAAGAATTGGAAGTTTAAAACTCAAGATAACAAACAACCAATCAAAAACATTATTTGAATAATGAATTTATATGTATTCACATACCATAACTCCAACCACTGACAAGGTGCTCAATATCCCATACAAGGAAGAAGTTTCTGATACAATATTCTGGGAGAAAATTTCAGAAAAAATATAAATAACAGGTGGAAAATTTCAGACGCGTACATACATTTAATAAAACAGTTCATGATGTGTAGCTAGCAGCAAAATAAAATATTATTACCTTTACATAGAATGAGATTGCAACAAGCAAGAGACTAAAAGTCATTCCAGATGCAGAGACCTGCAATGCAATGGAAAATTTGACCATTTTTATTCTAATCCTCCAAACCGATAGTCAGATTAAACAAACATGATAGAAAAGTTTAGACCCACAATAAGTAGAAGACGACGGCCAGATCTGTCGGCCAACCACAAAGTTAAACTGGTGGCAAGAACCTGGGTGACATTTAAATATTTATCAGGTAATGAATTGAGAATACTGGACAGGAAAAAGGATATTTAAAAATTTCATTTCAGCTGAACCTGAACAGCACCAACTCCTAATGTAGCTGCATCACTTGAACTAATTCCTGTTTAATGTGTGTTGAAATGATGAGAATAAAGGATAACTTCTTATGTAATAGCATGACAAGATTCCAAGAAATAATCAGGAGAAACAAGTTTTTGTCATAACCCCATTCCATAAAAGAAAGTTCTGATATTAAGGTGATTATTCATTGTCATACAATTGAACAATTGTAGGCTTCATTAAATATTTTTCAAAAATTTAAATTCATCACTTCAATGATTTTAGTTCAAGGGTTTGGACAGAAAGTAGTGTTATTGAAAGTCATACAAACATGAGATATAAACTTATATTACTCCTGATACAGTCTTCAGACTATTATAAGAAATCAGCATAGCATACCAGCACTTCGAAAGATGGTACTGGAATAAAAAAGAACACCATTAATTCCAGAAAGCTGTTGCAACATAAGTAGTCCAATGCCAATCTGCAAGATTAGTTAGTAAAAGATGATTAGACTCTAATGGTCAATGTTAATTTGTTATGCAACCTAACTCCATAAGGAAGATGGATTTTTGAAATACCATTAAAGGCAGCCAATATCTTCTTTGTTTGAGATCTGCAAATCGAATTGTTGTTCTTCTGTGGCTTGAAGCAACAGCCCTCTGAATAACATGACTCCACATAAATTGTCAATTTTAGGATACGTTAAATGGCAATAAAAATATAGGAAATATGAGGGTCATACATTGGAATAAAACTGGTGAATGCTTATTACCTTAATTTCATTCACTTCAGCAGAAATATCAGTATCAAAGCCTCGGAGTACTTGCAAGGAAGTTTCAAAGTCTTCTGTCATTCCCATTTTTGCCTATATTCAGTAAAGCAACCACACTTTGAATAAACTATCAACACAAATTTGATTACTATTAAGGCAAATTTGATGACTAGGGGAAGACCAAATGCATGAATTAAACTAAATTATTATAAAACTAAACTAATTTTTAAAAGTGATTAGAGAGAACTGAACTAAATTGTATACTGGTTTAAATGAATTGAATTGAACTGTATCGTAGTTTGAGTGAACTGAAAGAAATTTAACTATTCTAAATTGTTTTCTATTTGCTTGAATTGTCTGTTATTACTAATGGACATCATCCTATTTTATATGACAATTCAATACAGTTTTTTAAACAGTTCAGTTCTTTCATACAATTTGATTCAGTTCAGTGTTAATTTAGTTCAATTCAAATATTGTTTAACAGCCGTATTGATGACACTTATGAATACTGATTCGCAAAGCTTACCAGCCATCTAGGAGATTCAGGAATGAAAAATAGGCCAGGTATCAATATTGTACATGGTAAAATTCCTGCAAGAGTAAGAACATAGAGGAGCTCAGTTTGAGTTTCCTGCAGAACATACAAGTTAGCAGTGTGTAGTAATTTATGCTTAAATAATGTCTTTCTTTAGTTAATCTGAAACAGTGAATGGGGTTTAAACCTTCTCAACACTCCAAGACATGTTCTGATTGTGATACAATCAAACCTGAATTGAATGATCTTAGAATTTGGGATTAAGACGTAATTCAACTTCACAAAACTGTCTTCTAAGATGAGAAATACTCAAACTTTATCATAAGGACTACATTGATCATATCTCTAGTCAATTTAGGGATCTCAAACACGAATTTGGATTCTCTGTTGTATTTTTGGTGTTTGTCTATCTACTATGCCTTCAAAATATACCGATTGAACTTATTTTGATGTTTTAAAATATATTAAAAAGAATTATAATATACCAACATCAGTGTATTTTTAATACTCAGCAGAGACATTACCAAAAAGCCCAGATGAGAATCTGGACGCCTCAAACACTCCCCTCACACACAGCATGGGCAAATGCATATGCATAAGTAAGCCCAGTACCAAAACCCATTCAAGCCTAGTAATAGACATCTAGAGCATAGAAAAACATAGGCCCAATAATATTCATAGGATACAATCTGAATCCAACTTAAAATTTGAGTTAAGGATCACATTCAACTTCACAAAGTCTCCAAATTTAGTTATTTTATGACATCTGATAACAAGAACCATAAATTCATTCGAAGGCAGAGGGTAATTTCCCACTTAAGCAAGTCTCAGAGGGTATTACCTAAAATTGCAAGGATTCTCCATTCAACAAAAATCCCCAGCAGATACGCCACCATGATTCCAAGGGTGACAGAGAGCTACGCAGAAAAGAAACAATAAGGATCACTAATCTAAGAAATGTTAACTATATGTCATTATATCACATCAGCCAACCTGGTGAACTGCAACCAAACCACCCCTCAAGTTTGGCGGTGATATCTCAGCTATATACACCGGCACCTGTGAATTTGAAGTTTGAACACTCAATAATTGTGCCATACATAACTTAATCCCACATTAGCATAGTGAAAAACTTTTTATAATTACCGCGTGAGATATTATCCCTACTCCAAACCCTTCCAACAATCTTCCCATATAAAGAAAAGAAGAATCCTGAAAAATGAAGAACATGTCAACAAGGCAAGCTCAAGTTCAAGCTCAAGACCAATTTATTTACTGAACAATTGCAATTTTGGAATCACATTGAAACATAACTAACGTGATTCTAGGTAAATAAAATATTACAATGATTCAAGCTTACATTTGCAAAAGAGATAGCGAGCCAACCAATAATATTCGGAATGGATGCAATCATCAAAGACTGCAATTACAGACAAGAAACTGAAATTAAAGCAAAAGCTCACACTTTTACACAAGAAAAAGGAGAGACTAAATAAAAGGGTACCCCTTTCCGCCCTATATACTCCGCAATCTGACCACTAGCTATTGCTCCAACCATGGCACCGACATTGGACAAAGAACCAAACAAAGAAAACTGCCCAACAAACACAAAGTGAAGTTGTGAAACACAAAAATAAGGAATCATGATCAAACAATTCAACACTTGATCATTCTCAAGTTCCCATTCACGCATACCTCGGAGACCGAGAGGCCTAGATCAGTGATTATAGCAGCTTGGGTAGGTGAGGTATAACCAGCCTGTCAGAAGATGATCAAGATCATGTTTTGTGAGTTACCCTTTTGCTTATGCTATTGATTTTGCAAGAAAAATAGATTCTTACAGTGAAACCAAACTGAAGAGGACCCAAAGCAACGATTAGAACACAAGCAATGACTGAGATGGAGGAATCACGAATGGCCTGTGTGGAACCAAACACACTGGATTGTCTCCCACTCATACGATACCAACTTCCCGTGTGAAGAAATGGCTTCTTCAGATCCCTTCCCTCTTCATTTTCCTCTCTCAAACTCATATTTTCTTTCTCTGTCTCTTTCTCTTTCTCTGTTTCTGCTGTTACCTCTTAATGTCAAACTCTTCCTTCTATCCAACACACACCTGCATAAGAGGAAAATTAGATATCAGAAACAAACACAATGTTTTTTAAACGTTCTTCTTTAGAATACTTCTAATTTTCATCTTTTGTATATGTTTTGTATTTTCAGATATACTATTTTTTTATTATTTAATATTTAAAATTATAAGAAATTTTTAATTTTTAATTTATATTATTTGACTTTTATTTAACTTCATTACTTACTTAGTGGTTATCCATTTTGTATACTTTTTAACACATTACATGGAGACACGTCATGTCCATACATATCTCAAATAGTCAAAAGTATAAGAGTTTATTATGCAATCCTTTTATTAATTAATGCATAAGATTTTACCTTAAGATACATTTGCATAAGATTTTAAGTACCCTAACTTCAAATTAATGGTTAAATTATTCGTTAATTGTTTCTTCATCAACATGTTACTCATATTGTTTTATTTATTTATTTATTATTATTATACAACTTTCAATATTATCTTTACTTATTTTTACAATACGATAATGATACTTAAAAAAATTTACCCTTTATAATGAATCTCACCCTAAATAGGATAATTGGTTATTATATGTTTATTGAGGTTTGCAATATTAATAACAATTTTTTCCCAAATAATTTCAATCTTGACAAAATTTTAAAGAATAGAAGACTAAATTCATTTTTTTTTTATTTAAGTTGTTTGTTCGGTTTAATTACTTTATAATTAAAAAATTAATTTTTAGATAATTATGATAACAAATAATTTTCATTTATTTGGCCAAACTTTTCAACTTCAAGACTCAATTATTTTGGCTGCTGTTCAATATCTTCTTTCTTCTTAATTTCTCTTCAGAAAGAGACAAAGTTCTCATCAAACACAAATTTAGACAAACAATTATGTTGTTTTCAGTGAAGAATATAGTAATCTCCAAGAAATATAGAGTTTGAAAATTTGTTATAAAAAAAACATAAACAATACAATTTTATTTACTGCCAAGGTTATTTAATGACAATTAATGAGAACCGTACCTTATAATGGTTAATTATAATATTTAATGCATACTTGGCTATTTATTTTTTTGTCACGTGATGTTATTTGTGGTAGGTATATCTATTATGAATTATCTTCATAAAACTCCCCATATGCAATTTATTTTCCTTTATAAAGAGATATATAATAAAGTTTACTTTTTTCAGCTATTAATTGCTTTTAATGAAATCTCTTCAAGTACTTGAAAGTAGAAAAGTCAAATAAGTTTCAATTGAGCTAACTTAAGTTAAAAAAAAAAATATTTAACACTTACCAATTGAGTAAAAATAAACTCAATTCATTTAATTTGGTTAAATGAGTTCAAACTAAGTTAGTGGTATTTATTTTCTATTTAAATTCTTAAATTTTATTAGAATAATTTTGCTTATTTAAAATTCAAATTCAATACAACTTCAGCATCTTTATAATGTTTTTTTTTTATTTTAAATGAAACTGAAAAATAATAACTAGTAGATGAAATAAAACAAGAAATAATATGCATAATTAATTGAGTCAATCTAGATAGAGAGTTAGATTACAAAATTTTTAAATCAGGATAAAATCTCATTCTATATTTTACCAACTTATAGTTGAGTCGAATTTACTTATTTTTCATATCTATTTAAAAGATACAAGTTCAATTTCATATTTATTTATTTCAAGAACTTCTTAATACCACAAGTATTACTATAACTCATTATTTATTACAATCTATATCATATTAATTTTAAATATATATTCTTTTTATAATTTTCATTAATTTAAACACTTAAAGTCAACTAATTACGTATATGTTTTTTTATTATAAATAATATCACATCAACCTCATGTAATCTCATCTTTAATTTGTATTAAGTTGGATTAGCTTAGAGAATTGAACATGTGATCTCCTATATTTTTTAATACCCTAAGTTTTCCATGTGTTGCTATTGTTTATATGAGAAAAACCATGGTTTTCGCTTTGTTTCTATTATTATATATTATCTAGATTTGTCACCTTTTATGGTTGGAATATGTTTATTATTAAGTCATTGACAAAACCAATAACATTATCATTAATTAAGATTACCAACCATAAAAATAGTACATCTTATTATAAAAAATAGAGTACTTATTATATAAAATTTATGTTGTGTATAAAAGAAGTTATAAGGGAAAGAGACACTATTATTCTCTATATCTTATGAAAAAATAAAATTAATAGTAGTGGTTACATAAAAAACAAAAATAGATGGTTTATAGTATTAGGAAGACTAAATCGAAAAAGAAGAAAATTAGGAGATAAAAATAATAATTCTACTATTAGACAAATTGATTTGATTATATATATATTTTACATAATAAAGTAAGACAAAAAGAGAATTGTTAGGTGTGTACTATAGAAAAATGAAACAAACTATTATATTTAACTTTCTAGAAATAAGTTAAAAATAAAATATCTAAAATAAACTTAACAATTCTTCTCTTGAAATAAATTATATCATATATTCAGTTGCAGAGCTCTTTAGTATTACAGGGAGCTTTGGCCCTAATTTTTTTTTCAATATATTTAAATTAATATATAAAAATAATAATTTAATTTAATTTTAGTATATTTTGTATATATGATATTATATATATATATATATATATATATATATATATATATATATATATATATATATGTTTTGACACCCCGAAGATCTGTCACTGCATGTATTTATCTCTTTTAATAAATATATGAGATTCTAAGAAATAAACTCTTTTTTAGTGGAGAGATAATACTAAATATTTATTTGAAATCAACATAATGAACAATAACTTCAAAATCTCATCCCTCCCCGTGAAAAATTTCAAAATTTGTTGTTCACTTCAAATACCTAAACACATCTTTTATTCTTACAAGTGAAACAAGTAGAGTTTTTCATATATTTAATAATAAGGATCATGTTGACAATTATAAGTACCAAAGTTTAGCCTAATATGATTTTACTTGGGCAATTATATTAGGTTATGAGGCAGACACATAAGACATAATAACGTTGCTTAAGTTTCGATGAACATATTGACAACTTGGTATATGTCGAGGAGGTAAACTAATTTGAGTAAAAATATTTCTTAAATTAAAGATTATTGTGTTTAGAGTTAAGTATTTGTACAAAAGTTTGTAAGTGACTTAGATAATTATCCAGCATTATCGGAGGTTACACAAGTTAACTCATGATTTTAACAAAATAATAATAGATTCTATTTTTACCAAAGTCCATAGAGTGTGGTTTTTTAGATAGGTAGGGTGATGTAAATAGTTCTGAGTTTTGGTATGTGCTTTTGGAGGTTAGAATATGAGGAAAAATTCATTTACAAAATATTCGCTAACGCTTAAATTAGTAATAAAAGTTAGGATCTTATAAATAAAAGATAATAAGTATGAGAATGAGCGAGTATTCGTAAAAAAATATTAATTGTATTTATAGGATGAACATGGATCATGGACTATGTTGTGATATCAAATAATATTATTAAAATAATACTTCAAATATATAATAATAATAATAATAAGGTGATACCTTACAGTGAATAATAACCATAATATTAAACAGGTAAGATTAGTTACGAGATTTTATTTAATATGTAAATATTATTCCAATAGATGTATTTTGGGTTGTTCTAAGATAAAAAGGCTTAATGGACCTTCTTGGGTCACTTGTTTTAGTATATCTATTGGACTGAGTAAGTATATAAGTCTTCCTAGTCTCAAGAGTTTGATGAGCATATGAGGAGTGATCATGACTGATCTCTTGGTCGGGCTATGACTGACTTGTAGAGTTTGCAAGTAAATTGGCCTTGGATTTTTCGAGTGTTGTTGTCTAAGGATAGTCTTTACTTTATGTTGCCAACATGGCAAACTTAGTGTTGCCGCCTTAGGTAGGCTTTGCGTCGGACTACTGACTTGACGGACTATGTTAGGTGATGTCGGGTTGGGCATACTCTATTGCTCATTTGACCGAGTTGGTGATGACTTTATCCGTGACTATGAAACAATAACAAAATCGCAATGATTTCTGATGACTTTGGGAGGTACTTCTCTTAGTGGTGTTCCTTCTCCTCCACCTCTAAACATTGGGGATCTTCCCGGGCTATTCTACAAAGGGTTCAAAGTCAGTTTTTTGGGTGGAGCATGCCTCAGCCACCTGCTTACGCGTCTTCTCTGTGGAACTTGGAGATGCATGAGGAGTTTTTGAATAAAAATTATTTTCCCACTCCTTATGACTTCGATTAATTGAAGATAGTCAGTCGAGATGACTACATGAATTTGACAGAGGTTACAAAGACTTGATGTATGACCATCATGTGTTATTGCAAATTTTACATGATTGAGAGAAACCAATGAATGACCAAACTCATGGAGGCCGAGAAGGAGAAAGTTGGGCTCTAAGCAAAAGATGAGGAGCTTACTTCATTAAGGGAGGAGGTGACTTGATTGAAGGTGACAAGGAGGAGTTCAAGATTCTTCAAGTGGCGACGATCGAGGTGAAGACTAAGAAGGACAACCTAACCAACTTGTATACAAAAGTTAGCCGAAAGAGACGAGCAATGATCTGAAAAGTTGAGACAAAACTTCAGTTATATTATTCAACTGACCTCTAAACTTAAGTATTTGAAGGACGAGAAGGCGACCTTGGCAAAAAAGGTCGAAGAGGCTAAGACGAGTGTCAAGACTCTTTAAGGGGAGGTGGCTTATCTGATAAGGTTGTTGGCCTCAAGATTGAATATGCTCTTCTGGATGAGGATATCACCAACTTTATGACTGGTAGGCAGGCGACCTATGCTACAGGTTCTAAGAAGGCGAATAAGCAGATTATCGTCTCGACTTGGACTTGGGTCAGTTGGACATGGATAAGAATGTGATTGAAGATGTCCTTATGGCCGACGTGAAGGAAGTCCCTAAGGTCGATGAGTAGGTGGAGGTTGCTACTGAAGGAGTTGTTGTTGAGGAGGCCTTTGTAGAGGTGGCCTTCTAAAGCCGTAGATAAGGACAATTAGCATAGGGCTCTTGTGTTTTTGTTTACTCCTTTATTTTACCTCTATAGTACTTTTTGTAAAAGACTTGATAGTCAATGCAATGAGTATTTTTTGCCTAAGTGTGTTTTACCTGGTTTTATGCTTTGAATTGCTTGCTTTTACTTTAATAGTCTGATGTCTCTTTCTCTATTTGTATAAGTGACTTAATGTCTCGCGGGGAGGAATTTTTGTTCACTTATTTAAGTAAATTGGTGTCTCGTTTGAAGAGCTTTTATTCGATGAGGTAATTTCAATGCCTTGTTTGGAAGACTTCTTATGAATGTTACTTTGTTCAAGTAACTCGGTGTCTCGCTTGAAGGGATTTTTATGAATGTTACTTCTTGAAGTAACTCAATGCTTCACCTGAAGGACTTTTTGATTAATGTTACTTGTTGAAGTAACTTGACGTCTTGCCTAAAGGGCTTTTTATGCATGTTACTTGTTAAAGTAACTCGGTGCCTTGCCTGGAGAGATTTTTATGCATGTTACTTATTGAAGTAATTTGGGGTCTCACCTAAAGTGTTTTTTTATGAATGTTACTTGTTGAAGTAACTCGGTGTCTCATTTTAAAGTCCTTTTATGCATTTAGATAACTTGGTGCTTCACCTCGAGGAATTTGTGCAAAATAAGAGACATGAATATGAATTGAAAAGAAGATTTTTATTAGAAATTAAGGTGTGTCTCATTAAAACCTTGTCTGATAAAACCCAACTTAGGGATAAAATCTAAGCGAAGGAAAAGGAGTACACACATCCTCAAAATGTTTAACTATGATACATCTTTAAGTGTGACACATTCCATATTCTTGGGACGAGTTTTCCTCCGAGCTCTTCTAGTTTGTAGGCGCCGTTATAGAGAGAATATGTCACATGGAAGGATCCCTCCCAATTGGGATTGAGTTTTCCTCCAGTCCTGCATGCTTCATGGATCATTTTCCAGCCTATATCTCCTCTTTGGAAAAAATTTTCTCGAACTCAAGTGTTGTGGCAACGAGCTGCTCTTTGTTTAGTTGTCGCTTCTCTCATGAGAGCTTCTTCTCGAATCTCATGTATGAGATCATGGCATCACTGCCATATTAAAAAGGGTGTTTCTTTTGTTGATAATTGTAGGGTGCAGTGGTAACCCCATAATATGACTGGTATCTCCTGGGCCCAAAGTCCTTTGGCTTTCCCCAACTTCTTCCTAGCTTGGTAAGGATGACTTTGTTGTCGGTTTCGATCTACCTGTTTGGTTGAGGGTGCTCAACTGATGAGAGCTTATTTTTATGCTGAGCTAGGTAAGAATATGTTTGAAGCCGAATTGTTGACCATTACCAATGATTATGCTGTGTGGTAGCCCATGACAACAAATAATATTTTTCAGCAAAACTTTTGAACTTATTTAGCTAAGATAGCTAAGATGGTGATAGTGGTTCTGTTTTTATCCATTTGGTGAAATAGCCAAGGGAAAAGGTCTAGTATGTCCATGCCCCGTGTAGTGAATGGCCAAAGGGAGGTTATTGTGTGAAACTTCTCGGGGGGGGGGGGGGGGGTACTTGATGCAGTAGAAGGAGTTATTGGCATTCTTGGCATCTCTTAATGTACTTATGTGCATCCTTTCTCAAAGTAGGCAAGTAGTACCCGACTCTTAGTATTCTTGTAGCCATGCATCAGGCTCTAGAGTGCATACCGCATATGCATCTCATGTATTGTGTCTTTTCCTAGGCATTTTAAGTAGAGGGAAAACAAAGTCTCTTCTTAAGAGTTCCACGTTCTGTATGGTATAGAACACTACTTGTCACTGTATATGTTTTGGTTTTAATAAGTCATGATTTGAGTCATCCAACTCAACGATGTTGAGGAGATTTTAAGGACTTCTTCATGATCCCAACTTGGATTGGTTATCATTTGAATTATGTTGAAAAACAATTTGTTTTTTTATAAAGTTCACTATATAGTGATGATATTATAGATTTCTTTTAGTTAATTAAGATTTTAAAGTTTGTTACCTTACTCTATTATGCTCCGGTGAGAATTTTGTTTTTGAAATTGTATAAAAAGGATTATTGTTTTGATGTTGTAGTATTTTATTACCCAAAAATAGTGTAAAATGAATATTTAGGGAGAGTTGGTGGGAGAAAGATGAAAAAAAAAGGGAGGTGGGGAAGGTGTAGGAAGATAAAAAAAGAAAACATAAGATTTCGAAAATGAAAAAATTTTTCATACATGCATTTCTAAAGGATATTAACATCATAATGGACTAAATTGACTCAATTAAATAAATAATGAAACTCAATTAAATAAATAAAAAATCAAAGTGAATCATAAATTTAAATTCAATGAACAAATTATAATTATCTAAAATATATTTTCTCATTTTTTTTATGGATTATTACATTTCATCATCTAGGTATTAACAATCATTTGCATTTAGTTACCGATGACTTTTAATCATTATTAATTCTTTTTACTTGTGCTTTTTAATTGAAGAAATAACAGACTAAACAGTTTTTTTTTTCCTTCTAATTCACATAATAACAATGGAATAAACTTTGTACGAGAATGAATGTTGGTATTATTCTACTATAAGACTTGAGTGTTGCAATTAAGGTACTTCACCTTTTAGAAAGAAAAAAGAAAAATCAATTTCTAATACAACAATAATGGATGAATTTAATTAGATTGTGATCTCTTAAAGAGATTTTTGGAAGAATACAATACAATAAAATATTAATCCAACTTAAATAAAAGATTGAAATTTCCTCCAACTCAATAAATTTATGAGTATTAGGTTTAACTTTATTGTCATTGAGCATATAAATTACTTGAATTCCAACGTATTGAAATACCAATTTTAATAAATTCAAAACTATTCATTCCATAAAACAATCAAACTTTATCTTCATACATCAATGTATTGGTGAGAAAAAATAAAATGATGGGTGTGCATCCTCATCACAAATCTTAAATGCAATACTGTTTTATCTTAACAGGCACCAGATTGTGATCTTTCTGTACATTTGGGAATGATTCTTCTTCATTCTTTGATGACAAAGTTTGTGTAAATTAAGCCAATAATCAATTGACATATTACAATTAAGGCAATAATTAACTGGCATTATTTTGCAAAAGCATTTCAAAAAGGTTGAAATAATTATATAATACAGAGTATTTACTTAAAACTAATATTGACTTAACCTACAAGTATTTGGTGAAACCAATTCTGTATTATATCTCATTCTTCAGAGGGCGATTGTGCTTGGGGTGCCTCTGATGGTTCCTCTGATACTCCCATATTCAGTTCCTCTATTAATGTTTGCTCTGTTGGTGCATCTGCTGGTGCCTCTGATGTGAATCTTTTTGGTGCAAATTCTAGTTCTCCTAAATTGTCTTCATCTTCATCTTCAGGAAGATTTTCTGCTGATGAACCCTCGTTCACCATAGCACTGCTTTGTCATAACAGCAACAATCATAATCAACTTTTGACTAGTTTTATATTTTAATTTTGTAAAACATTCTTGTGAATCCAAGTGTGAGTCAAATCTCACGTTGAACAGAAATAAAAAAACCCATTAACCTATTATTTTAACGTTTTTCTAGAGAATAGTGTTAATTCATTATATGATTGGACTCATATCGCATTGATATTGTATTTTCCTTAAGAACTTCCTCTTTGATAACTCGTACTAAGACCAACTTACTTTTCTTTCATACATATTTCAAATTACCTTCTAAGATCATAGTTTTTTTAAATAGTTTTCTTATAAAGGGAACATGGTCTTCAGAAGATAAATCTAATCACATTATCATTGTAATATAAGAAGTAATTAGACACATGATTAAGCACATAAAAGGAGATAAGAATGAGAAACATGTTCTTACCCAGCTCGTCGAACCCAATCATCGAAAGATCCTGAATTCATGGCCTCCTCAGCAGCCTTTTGAGCAGAACCATCTGCTACAGCCTTCTCAGCCCCAAATATTGTGTCATCAGATAAACCTGCTTTGCTTGCTTCACCTTTTGCTTGCTCAATCAAACTCATCCAAGGATTATCATCACACAAAACTGAATGCAATGCCACACTTAAAACCAATGCGAATAACAAACCTGATGATATCTTTCCCATTTCTCTGTTTTGCTGATTCCTTATAGACAATTCAACAAACACCTTCACGACAATATAATATCCTCAAGACAACCACAATTAAGTAAAACTTTTATCAATTTGGGTCCTTATATGATGCAAAATCATTGGATATAATTGACTTAACGAGGATCATAAAATTGCTTTCTTGGGTTGAAATGGGGTTCACACAAGTGTAACGTTTCAGCTCTCATCCAAATTTGTTACGATTGGTCAATTTTATGTGTTCTATCTTTTCAACTATTCAGCATCAACCATCTTGCTATGTTTCTTTTGCAAAACCTTCATTTGCGGCTTTACTAATTATACACTCTAATATCTTAGTATAGCTTCCTACAAGATTGTTACAATTTTTTAAGAGGTTCAGGTTCAGCAAGAATATTACCAATTTCTTCTTCTTTTGGTTGGTTATAAGGAAAACTATAATTTTATTTAAATTAATTTACTTATTTGTACGAGTGATGGTTGTAGAAATTACGGAATTGAAATTATTATAAGAATATTATTAATATTTAAATTTGTACTAGGAATAAATATGCAACTAATGATTTTTTCTTATCTTTTTCCCAAATCTATTTGACCATGTCTAGGGAACACAGTTTGACCTGTGGGGCCCTCCATGTTTTTTTTTCTTTTTGGTATTTTTCATACACTTTACTTTGTTTTTTTCTAGAAGAACTTTCTTTTGTCATTCATGTTGATGTTTCTGTGGACCCTCTTCCTTTTTGCTCATGATTATTAGTCATTCTTTAATTCCACCAATCACATTGCTTAAAAAATCTAAGAAAGCAAATGCTATCTAAACCAGATTTTAAAGTTAAGAAAAAATATAGGATGTAATAAATGATATTTATAAAATTTAATAATATTATCTAAAAATATTAAAAAATGATCATTTTTATACTTTCTTATGGGTTTAGATTTTTCTTATGAGCTTCACCACACACAAAGTTAAAAGTCAACAAATACACTAAGATAAAAGTCAACAAATACGAGCCGCCAATCTATGAGAAAACTTTTGAGCAAAAGAAAGAAAATTTCTAACCAAAACATACTTTTTATCATGTGTAAGTTGTTGATGCTTAGTGGGTTGCTGTCAAAATCTTCCTTTTTTTTCCGTCAACATGATATGGTCAATGGTTGAACAATGCTACAGAAACTATCCTTCTTTACACGTCTTATCTAATGAGAACAAGGTCCAAGAGCAAAAGAATCAAAAGGGTACCATTTTCTTTTTTGTTTAAGTGCAAAATGACTCAATTATTGATTAAGATATGTAGCTGCTGCTATAAAATGGGTCCTTCTCTTTACTGTGTGTGCCGGCTGCTCAAGATATCTGTTTAGTTCTGCAGCATATGATCACATTTCTTCTTCTCTTTGTTGCTCATGTCATGTGCTGTCTCTGAGCTCAACTCTACCTTTATGATGTCAAGAAACTGTGCTACAGTTTTGGAGATTCCAATTGTAAGCAATTGTAAAGATAAGGTACCATCTTTTCTCTGTTATGGTTATCATGAATGTCACCATCAACAACAAGTTTTTTATTTCTGAGCAAAGGGTGTGCCTCAGTTGTCAGATTTTGGACCTATAGTCTCAAATGACCTTCTGATAATTCCAGATGGTTTTCAGGAATTTAAATTCAAATAAAACTTTTAACCAGTTCTGTGTTGGTGTTTTTACTGTCATTCTTTAATCAGAACACTGTTTTAATCTATGTCAACCCTTAACATGGGAATTATCTTTGTGAAAGTTTAATTCTGGTAAAAAAAAAACACCTAGTTATGTCCTTGAATTTGAAGATTGAAGATGACCAAGTGAAGAAAAAAGTTCATCTGATTGCAGAAATAGCAGTGTTCTGTTAGTAATAGTAAGGTTCTCTCTAAAGATGCAGAATAAGTGCAGCTAAAGTAGTTGATCAATCATTTTGTTTATTGAGGAAGTGTTACATGAGATGAAATTATGTAAAACATAGGTATAATAGATAGATACCTTTATGTGATTTTACACTTCATTCATATTTTCATTTGTGCAGGTACACCATTCTTTGTGCTTAGAGCTTCACAGACTCATCGATAGAATTTCACTTGTGATTTTAGATATTGAATCTGCAAGACCAAATTGCAAGTTAGCGATGGAGGCATTGTGCTCATTAAACCTCACTTTGGCTAAAGCCAAATCACTTATCAAAGATTGTTCAAAATGCAGTAAACTTTACCTGGTAGGTACCCTTTTGAACTTGAAACCTTCTTTCACTTTGATGATGCTGATAGATCAATTCCAAATTAGTTTGATACATACAAACTGTCTGCCATAATCTTTGAATACTTTACACTGTTCATACTTTGAAATGTTGGTCTGAAATGACTAACCTGGATTACAAACTGCTTAGGCAATCACATCCCGCAGGATACTTTCAAAATGTCAAAAACTAAGAAACGCTTTTGAGATGTATTTGACAGAGATTCAAGGTGCAGTTACAATACCCTTGGCTGATAAGGTTGGTTACACTTTTTAATTAGCCTCTTGCATCTGCATGACATGAATATGTTTTAGTTAACTTCATATGAACACTTATTGAATTAAAACTATAGTTTTAGAAGAAGTAGTAAAGGAGATAAGCATAAGTTCTAGTTTTAATTCTTCATTTGTATTTTCTTTTCTAGTTCATAGAGAAGTTTATGTAAACAAATTTAAGATTTTTCTTTGTATTAGTGTGACTTGTGATTTTTGAAACTTGGTAATATCTGAGACTGGGAATTGGAATACAGATATCTGCAATACTACATGATCTTAGGACTGCAAAATTTTCCCTGGAATATGCAGAAGAAGAGGCTAGGAAGGTACTACTTTCACTGTTTGAGAAGAATTTCCCAGATAAAGCTTCTATGGAAAAGGAAGAACTTGAAGCTATACAGATTGCAACTTGTAGATTGGAGATCAAATCTGCATTTTCTCTCTTAGTAGAGAAAGCAACTATTAAGAATCAACTTGATGAAGTGAATGAAACAAACCCAAAGGAGAAGGAGCTTCTAGAATACCTTTTGTATCTCTTGATCAAATATAGGAAACTCATATGTCAGTTTGAAGATGGTGACCACTCACCAAAACATGATTTTCATGATCAATCCTTTGAGCATGAGTTGGTTGTTGAACAAGCATTATGTGAGAACCAAGTCAATGATGAAGTTGGAGATTTATGATCATTTGATTCTTCAGGTTGTCTTACTTGTGCTTATTGTTAGTGTCTGGTGTTCATAAAAGGTGATTGTTTAATTCAAAACATGCGTTTGTGTTTTGTTTTGTTAAGATCCTAATTCAGTTTTAGGAATTCAGTTTTTGTTTTTATGTAATTATCTAATCTCAAACAATGACCCCTTTCAGAAATTAGGGGTCAAAACATTTTGGAATTTTTTATCAGAACATTTATTGCATTTTCTATATTCCTTTAGTCATAGCAGCAGCTGAGATGCAACATTCTTCACCTAAAAAGGACCAAGCAATCTTTGGTCTAACAAACAAACAAATTAGTGTAAAAATAAAATAAAAAATACTGTTATCAAAAGGGATGGAAACCTGTGAGTGAACTCGGTCCTTCCTCGGATTGGGTTAGATTAGGTTTAAAAAAATTAAAATTTCAATATATAAGCTAATTTTGAGCTTAATTCATTAAAATTTTGGGTTTATTTAAGTTGAGCCGTTAAGGTATTTATTAACGTAATTTAGATTCAACTTTATTTAGATTTTAAGTAGAATTTTTTTTATTGAGAAAAAAACTTGTAATTAAATAAAGCGAGCTAATACGTCTAATTAACTAATCTGTGGTGAGTTTGGTTAAGTTTGAATTTTTTGGACTTGTTAATAAGTGAATCAGATTATATTGATTCACTAAATGACCATCCTATGATGAGTCAGGATAATCCATCGTGCCTCCATAAGCTAGCGTATCACTCCTCCAATCAAAGAATCAACCAGAAAATCCTTCATCCCAGACCAGACAACAACCCAGGTTCGTTTCGTAATCCATAAAGCTCAATCGCGAGTTCATCACGAATCAGAAACCTATCATATATGAAACTCAAATCCAGCACAATCCACTTTGCACTTTCATTCGCGATCCATACATGTAAGGAAGAAAACCCAAAATCCGAACCAGAGGGACATCGTGAAGAACGAACCAGAATGCAAGCTTGTTCATCATCTGCTTCCTCACGAAGCCTTCGCCGTCACCAACACACGGTGAAAAGCAACCTTACTGTGCAAGATCCCTACCCCTAATTTTCATTGTACCAAATCTTTATTTTTTTTCCTAACCACAGTATCTAATTAAATGATACCACATCATAAATTAAACCTCCAATTCCACATCATAATTTAAACCTCATTTCCACGTAATAAAATCATTTACATTAGCATGTCTATTGTGCACCACATCAGCATGTCTTGACATCGTTTCTTTCCACTTAGCAGAAAAGACTTATTTGTTACACATTTTCAAAATTAAGGACCCAATTGAGACAACTTAAAACGAGAGGTTCAAATTGAGATTCTTGTACAAATATAAGGACCATCAAAGGATTTTAACCTTAAATTTAAATAACTCAACTACCGTTTATTTCCGAAACATGCAAAATGTAATAAAAGTAAATATCAAATATCAAACAAAGATGAACGAAAAATATAACCCACAAAAATAAATAGAATATTTGTACTTGAATGAAGATGAACAAAGTTTCAAACAAGATGAGATGAAGGAAAACGAAGGAAGGCGAAAGAAAAAATTTTGAATGTCGTTCAAAAGAGAAGAAAGCAAGAGAAAAACATAGTTCCTTTGAAAATGACTAGGAATGCAAGGACTTAGTAAATAGTACATACAATAACTGCATTTGATAAACAGTAATTAATATATATATATATATATATATATATATATATATGAGCTTAATATTTATTTTGGTCTCTATATTTGTCACTTTTATTCAAAGTGGTCTTCTAAGTTTTTTCGACGTTCAAAGTGGTCTCCATTTTTGTAAAATTTGTTCATTTGGATCATTTTTGCTGACAACGTCTAAATCGTTGACAACATAATGTCCACCTAAGTTAATATTAAATGAGAGATCAATTTTATATATACTCGCAAGTTAAGTGAAAATGATGTGACAATGATAAGTTAAAGTTATTTTTCTAAAATTGTTGTTCAATCATCATCCTCCATCACGAGACCTTTGTGCTACCGTGGACGCAACCTGCAAGAAACAACCAGAACTAGAGAGCCAAATCGTGAAATGCAAAAACCCAATCGCAATCTTCACCATTGTGAAAACCCCAGTTGCAAACCCCAAATTAGCATAATCCCATCTTCCTTCGTCAACCATCTTTGCGTAGCCACAAAAAAACTCAATAACATATCTGCAAATTTGAACAAGTTAAACCTCCAATCTTCTCACCGTAAGCACAATGTCTCCTTGGAACCTGCAAAAAATCCAAATCATAGAACCAAAATCCCTTTACACCACGAAACTACCGTGATAGAACCCCAAATCGCGAGTTTGATTCGCACGTCATCGAACCTTTATCTCCATGCACCAACACAAAAAAACACAACATTAAGTTAAAAACACTTACCTGACCTTCGCTCCTCCAATTGCAATTTGAGCAAACAATGAACCTAAATTGAACAACAATTTCACCAATTTCTTCAATCCAAATTGAATCTTAATTACATAGTTCCTTTGAAACCAATGTTAGTTTCGTTTTATAGAAACAATTTAATTTACCATTACCCTATCATTTCCCCTTAATTTGACACGTATATGTTAAAGTGATAACTCAATGAATATTAACTTAGATGAATATTACGCTGATTACAATTTAAACACTGTCAATAAAAATGACCAAAATAAATAAAAAAAATTACTTTAAACACAGAAAAAACTTAAGAATCGCTTTGAATAAAAATTACAAATATAAAAACCAAAATAAATATTTATCTATTAATATATATCTTGAAGGATATAATTGACATCAAAATTTAAAAGTGCACGAAGAAAAATTGAAGGTGAAGAAAGAAAAATTGAAGGTGGAGGATGAAACTCCCTTACAAAGACTTTGGGCCTATGTCTTAATTTCACTTTCATTTCAGTTTCTTCTTCGCGTTGTTGTCGTTGAGTAAGCACGTTACTGTTGCAGAGTGAAGCTCCATAAACCTAAAACCCTAACAGTCTCTTTCGGTTCTTCAAATTTCAATCTGAGAAAGCATGAGTTGGAGAACTATAGCTTCCACTTCAAGACACACGTTCAAGAGACTCAATGCCATCTTCCGATCCCATTCCGCCACCCTCCCTTCTCCGCAACACTCACGCGCCTCCTTTGCCGCCTTCCTCCACGCGCCGTTCACCACCACCACCCATCACTCCTCCCAACCCACCAACGCCCTCATCGACCCCAAAGTCCATGCGACGCAAAACGACGCCGTCGACGAAAATGAAGACGCAACGAACGAGTTTCTATCGCGATTTGTGTGGATAATGCGGAAGAAAGTGAAGGAAGCGTACCCGGAATCCGACAAGGCCACCGTGGATGGCATGCTCGTGGGGATCGTGGAGAGGGTTACGGCGGAGATGGAAAAGGGCAGGGGAGTTGAAACGGCATCGTTGGGTTCGGGGGATTTCAGCGAGGATTTGTGGGGAACGGTGTGGGAGGTGAGCAATATGGTGTTGGCGGATATGGACAAGGAGAGGAAGAAGGAGAAAATGAAGGGCTTCTTGCAGTGCGAGGAGGTTAAGGAAATGTGCAGATTTGCCGGTGAAGTTGGCATTCGCGGCGATTTGCTTAGGGAGCTTAGGTTCAAGTGGGCGCGTGAGAAGATGGAGGAACATGAGTTCTACGAGGGTTTGGAGAAAATGAGGAAGGAGGCACAGAATGAGGAGAAGGAAAGTGGTGCTGGTGAGGAGAGGAAGAAGGAGAATGTTGCTGTTGGACTTCCCAAGAGGAGAGGGAAGATAAGGTACAAGATTTATGGGCTTGATCTATCTGATCCCAAGTGGGCACAAGTGGCTGATAGAATCCATGAGGCAGAGCAGGTGTTTTGGCCGCAGGAGCCGAAGGCAATTACGGGGAAAGCCAAGATGGTTAGGTCGAAGATTCTGTCGTGGAAGGATGATGATGATGATGGTTTGCAAACCCTGTTGAATGAGTGGGCGGAACTTGTTCAACCTAGCAGGGTGGAATGGATAGATTTGCTTGACAACCTGAAAGAGCAGAATCGTAGTTTGTACTCGAAGGTATGTATATGCACGACAATTTTTATATGAACTTCTTAATTTTGTCACGTATTTTATGGTTATGTGGTTATATGAATTACTTATTTGAGTGAAAATTTTAGGAACTTTCATGCAAAACACGTTTTTAAGTGAATTACTTTGATTCAACATAGGTGGCTGAAATGTTATTGGCTGAAGATTCTTTCCAAACAATTGTCTCTGACTACTCTAGGCTTATTGATATCTATGCTAAAGAGGACTGCTTTGATGATGTTGAGAGATTGCTGAAGAAGATGAGCGAAAATGGTATACAACTAGATGCTGCAACGGCCAGTGTGTTGGTCCACATGTACTGCAAGGTAGGCAATCATGACCGTGCAAATGAAGCATTTGAAACCTTGAAGGGACTGGGTTTCCAACCGGACATCCAAGTCTTCAAGTCAATGATCATGGCATACGTGAATAATGGCCAGCCTAATTTGGGCGAGAAATTGATGAGGGAGATGGATTCAGGAAATATTAAACCCACGGAGGAAATATACATGGCATTGCTCCGATCTTTTTCTCAACATGGTGATACTAAAGGAGCTGACCGAATTTCATTAGCTATGCAATTTGCAGGATTCCAGCAGAGTATGGAGGCATACATCCTACTTATTGAGGCTAATGCACACATTGGTGACCCTTATCAGGCAAAAAGCCATTTTGACTACATGATAAAACTTGGGCATAAGCCTGATGATCGGTGTGCTGCTAGCATGATAGCAGCTTATGAGAAGAAAAACTACTTGGACGATGCATTGCAGCTTCTTTTGCAGTTAGAGAGCGATGGGTTTGAGCCTGGGGTAGCCACTTATTCTGTTCTTGTGGACTGGTTGAGTAAGTTGCAGCTTGTTGATGAGGTTGAGCAGCTTTTAGGAAAAATAGCTTTGCTGGGGGAGGCTCCTCCTTTTAAGCTTCAAGTAAGTCTCTGTGATATGTATGCAAGGGTTAGAAATGAGAAGAAGGCCCTTCAAATTCTAGGTGTACTGGAATCTAGGAAGGATGAATTAGGAAAAGCTGATTTTGAGAGAATTATAAGTGGCCTTATTGATGGTGGGTTTCAGCAAGATGCGCAACGAATATGCGGGATCATGGAGGCACAGGGTTTCGATGCATCAAGGGTTAAGGTCAACCTTTTGAAGCCTGTCTCTAGAGGACCTCGTAGGAGGTGGTCATGAATTGGGACATTTTAGTCTTTCTCTGCAAGTGAGTTACAGATGTATTGCCTTATATAGGAAGCAATGTCTGCATGATTTATCATACCATGTAACAAATAAGAATGAATTTGTTTATGGATTTTTCCATTGCTCAGATTCTGAATTTACGTCATTTTTTTTTTTCTTTTGGACTTTAGTTGTTTGTATATACAAATATCTTCTGTGGCATGTTCATGGAATTTTCATGCAGGACTGAAAATCACAGCTGGACCTAAGTTAGGCAAATCTGACAGCACTAATGCCCGCTATCAGGATTTTTATACTTGTATGCTGTATACTATACTGATTACAAGATGCAAACTAATATAAATGAATAGGAAATGCAGATGGGATGGTTCAAGCAAGTCTTTAATATTGAGATAGTACAGAAAATGCAATGCCCAAAGTAAACAACGCTGATATTTCAAAATCACTTATTAAAGCTAAAGTTGGTAGCAACTAGCGTGACAGCATCCTAGTCTAGACTGTGAATGCAGTATTTATATACACTACAATGATCTAAGATCTACTAATGCAATCATGCTTAATGGAATATGAATTGATCTAAATAAGATGCTACTAATACAATGAAAATCTAATTGAACCAAAGAACTGGCAAAACGAAAAATATCAAATTGGGTAAAATGCTAAAACAACCTATATGAGCTTTTAAAGATGCAGAAATTAGACTTTACCATCAATGCACAAATGCAGAATGCACATTTACAACTAAACTTATGAAACAAAGATTCAACTATATAGACTAAACTGGAATGACAGACTTGACTTAGCAGTTAACAGGAATGTAAACATGCACTGAAGTAAAGAAAGCTTTAAAGTTCAGAGGCATAACAAGAAAAGTAAAATCCAAATTGAACAATAGAGCTCAAACAAAGAATACCCGAATTGAAATTCCAGAATTGAAAAAAACTGCTTATAATTGTTAATCAAATCTCACTCTGCTCAAGAAGACCTCTGGTTAAGTAAGACCCATTTTGGGATACTTGGATTTGAAAACAAAATCATAATTATGCAGAGTTTTAAAAATTCAATTTAACCAATTACAACTAAGAAAATTATATCTAAAATCATAATACAAGGTTAAATGAATTAACACAAACAGAGAAATCATAACAGCTGAAATTGTAAATCAAAAAACAATAAAATTGTGCTGGAAAGTAAAGTGCAGAGCATGAATTAACAAGACAAGAACAAAATTAAATTGTAACTGGGCAAGAATTGAGTAGAATTATGTGAGAACAATAAGAGGCAGTGCAAGAAAGCAGTAAATGGAAATTTAATTGGGCAAGAACTTTAAAGAAATGCAGACACTAATTTGGAATTAAGAAAAATTGAAAGAACAATTTGTATTGAAACTGGAAAATACAGCAGAGTTTTACTTTAAATCTGCAGCAGACTCCACTCTAGACCTGAAGTGTCACTTTGCACTCACAAATCAGAAATAAAATGTGTCTAATATTGGACAACTAAGCTACAGTTTACAATTACTCATACTCTAATCGCAGACACTTCTCGTCTACGTTATCCTACACTTGCTTAATAGAAGCAAGGCATTTTCTAGTCTTGTTTTAGCATTAAAATTTTGCTTCAAACAAAAAAAAAAGGAATATTTGAAATTAAAATTAAAATCACAGTAGGATAGACAAAGATTATAACAATTTTAAATTATAGTTTTTATCTAAAGAAGTTCCTACCACACACGGTTGGTTTCTCACAATGGCAGTTTATGAAGATAAGAGAATAGCTTGCTATAACCGCTTACTTCGTGAAGTTGTGCTGTGATTATCTTGTCTCTGAAATTATTTTCTTAAAAAAGATATAAAGAAAGGCACTTTTTGGTTGATTTTACATGGAATCGTTGAAATTAGTTCCTAGAAAGTGAACGTATGACTAAAACAATAGGTCCATAACCTGAATCAAGGGTAAAGTATATGCCAGAATTTCTTCTGTGAGAGGTAAGAGAAATTTCTTTTCTCTGCGGTGACAATATTTCTTATTTGAAAGGGTGGCAAACGTTTGATTAGAACATTAACTAAGGCAAGAAACAAAGGAGAACTTCTCAAGGGGAATCAATGTGAAATGTGCTGTATAAAGCAATAAGAATTTGCTATATCAGGTCTAACGAAAGCCTCATTGCACATCCAAGGTATAAACACTTGAATTGTGTATATATATAAGAATCCTATGATTGCAACATGCAGCATTGCATTAAGCTAGAACACCTCAA
Source organism: Vigna mungo (assembly GCA_036885675.1). Classification (NCBI taxonomy): domain Eukaryota; kingdom Viridiplantae; phylum Streptophyta; class Magnoliopsida; order Fabales; family Fabaceae; genus Vigna; species Vigna mungo. The sequence goes on from CP144690.1 coordinate 43,503,988, forward strand.
GAACATCACCCATTTTCCTTGTGTTGAATCAGATATTATCAACCATCCATGGCACAAAGGAGTAAGTCATTTCGTTTTAGAATCCCATGGTTATCAGTACCTTCTGAATCATTCGCTCGTCGTGTAAGAGATACACCAAAATCTCCTCCCCATTCAGACACAAGTGTACCTATTCATAGACCATCTAAGCCTTCTTTGGTGGCATCTTCAGAGCCATCTCCTCCTAGTCCTACAAAAACTGAAGAAGTCTCAAGAGCTGAATCTCAAAAACTTTCACCACCTTCTCCACAGCCACCACTTCAACCTTCACCTCATGCAGATTCACCATCTAAGCCCCACATTGCTCCCTCATCCCCCAAAACTAGTTTGACCTCAGCCTTGAAAGCATCCACTCCTCCTGCATCATCTTCCTCTGAAGAAGAAAAGAAAAAGATGATCTTGTCTGAACCAACATCACAAGAAGCTGAGCCGAAGGTAGAAGCACAATTCAGAACAATCTCCAAGTCACCAGAAACATCTTTTCAACCAGTGAGGATGTCAACTCAGCCTGCAGACACCGAACAACAAGTTTCTTCTGTTCCCTATTCATCCCCGGTTTCAAAATTTGAACTTGCCACTCATCCATCATCTCCTTTGGCCTCAAAGGACGTCAAAACTGAAGAAACCACTCCTCAAGAAGAAAAGGAGAAGATGGAAGAGCCAGTACCAAAACAAGAAAAACCAAAGATAAATTCACCTTTGAAAACCATCACCAAGTCACCGCAGACCTCTTCTCAACCAGAGAATCTGTCCACACAGCTTCCCGCAAATGAGCAAAGATCAACAACATCAAATACAAAGTCCCTTAAATCTGAAAAAAAGGAAAAAGTGGTGCCAGAAACCTCTAAGGAACGAGGAAAAGGCAAAGATACAACAACAGCAGCCATAGGACAACCAAGTGAACAACGCACCATAGCGTCTGCTTCAGGAACAACAACAACAACAAAGGCTAAAGATTCATTTGGCAAGGCGTTTCGTGGAGATAAGAAGCATCATGGAGTACGAGAAACTGTGGAGAGAAAACTGATGTTTTCCACAACCAACCCCATCGAGAAAGACACAAGAGTTGTGAATTCAACAGATGAAGGCACAAAAAATGTGTCAAGCTCAAGCATATCACCTGAAAAAGCTGTCTCATCCAGTGGTGAAAAGGCTCCTCCTCTACAAAAAGGCATCAAAGATGATATCACAAAGTTTGTGCACAAACTAACATCCACTGTTCACCCTACAGAACACATGGATGACAAACAGTTTAGTGTCATAACCTTGGTTGGTGACAATAGAGGAGCCACAATGCACTTAGGTACTGAGTCAGCTAAGAAAGAGGATTCAATCCACATACACCGAGCCTACAAGAGTGATCCTGAAGAGACCAACGAGATGACCAGTGATGGAGAAGAAAACACCAATGAAGAAGAAGAAGAAGAAGAAGATGATCTGGGGATGGCATATGTCAACAGCAACATACAAAGTATCAATAACTCACTCATGTTTCATGGTTCAATCACTGAAAGAGACCCTGGTGTTCAAATTACTCTTCCACAAAAGCCCACTGAACCCATCAGGCCCCATGATAAGCATAAGCCGGGCTTGGAAACTCAGAGGACTCAGCTCAACATCAACCGGGCCGAGAAGTCAATGTACCAGCCGACTGTTGGAAGAAGCATCAGAGGGCCCTTCCTCGAATCGCATGATAAACGTCGCCGTCAAAGTTGCAAGTTCAGTTGTGACAAGGATATTGAAGACATTGAGATAATGTGAAGAAACAAGCACACAGATTCCCTTCAAAAATCCAAAATAAACTGTGGTGGAATATTGTAACAAACACTCTTAGTAGCAAAAATAAGTGTTTACAACATCCACGTCATGTAATTTGTCATATATCATGTCATTTTTATGTTATGCTTGTGATATTTTTATTGGGTTGTTCATTTAGCTTGTAAGAAAATTACGAAGATGGTTATGTTCTTTAATGTGGGTGATGCCTGATGAAATTACGTTAACAAACTTGTTTACAGTAGAGTTTCCATTAAACATGAATCCTAAAAGATAGCATTACACAAATTAAACTTGTGCATGCAGAATTAAAGTACTCATTAGAATGAGAGCTGTTTGGTCCAGCTTCCTCTCTCCTTCCTTATGAAAATATGTACATTTTATATCAAGGAAGAGTGACACGACAACAATGGTGTAGGCACAAGTCGTGATATCAGTCATTCACAAGCTGGTTTTGTGTCAAAGCTGCTCAAACATATTGCAAAGGCTTGAAAAGCTGAGAGGGGGTATCGGTAATCCATGGTGAATATGTCCTTCCCAATTTTTCCAAATTGTAGTATCACTTTTTCTTGTTCAGCAGCTGAAATATTTTGGCATGGTTCAGCAGCTGCCACGAGCTGGAAGTTCTTCACAGAGGCCACTGTAACCCTTCCCTTGAAATTCAAGCACCAGCATTGTAGTTGTTCATGCCATCTAGGGGCCTTGTTTTTCAAAACCAATGGTTCCCTTGCCCTCTGGCTTGATTCTTGAGTATTTTCAGTGTCATTTGTGTCAAACTCAACAACTTCTGGCTTCCTTCCTTTTGAGTCTGAGGTGGTGGTGGTAGTGGTAGTAGATACATGTTCATTAAGATAATTTGTAAACTTCAAAGGAGTTGGAGCACTTCCTCCTTCTTGGATTGCAGATATCGGTATCAAGTGCATCGTACACCGCATTCGCCTTGGACCTCTTGTTCGGAGGACATTGAGTTCATAAGATACTGTGGCTACTTTGTAGTTAGCAGCAGCAGCAGCAACCTTGGGAAGTACCTGCTTCAGATGGACTCTTTGCTGCAACTTGCAGTTCAATGGAAGTGAAGAATCATGTGGGGATTCGCCATCCAAGATCATGAACTTGGTGCCAAGAAAATTAGACCTGTTCATTGCTTACAGATCAAGTCAACAATAGAAAGTAGAATAGAGTATCAGTCATGAAGATAAGAGCAGAGAGATGTGAGACTAACCTCAACTTTCCAATGTAAGTGTTGCTTGTTCGAGAGAAATCATCAGCAACCAATGATATTAAAAATTCTGTACATGTTGCCCTTCGAATCTTCTTTGCTGCCAGTAACAGTTTGCTCATATCACCAGAAAGTGCTGCAAATACAAAATTACAATTCTCAAACAAAGTGCAATGAAAAAGTAGAAATTGAAAAGGAAAACAGATTCCAGTCAAACATATCTCAGCAGTAGCATAAAGTGATTCACTTCCAATAAGGTGATTTAAAGAGCATATGAAACAAAAGTTAACTAGAACATTGAAACAACTCTCCTGCAAAGCACACGTTCCCCGAATGGAAACGTAGACTAAAAAAAGAATGATCAAAGAAATATGAAGAGGAAGCTACCGAAAACATAAAAAGTTTCTCAAAGAGGGTGTTTCAACAGATATATATCGATTTTATATTGGAAGAGGAATCACGTATGTTTTCTGAAACTCTAACAAAACTATTTCCAAATCAAGAATAAATTATGTGAACACAGATATTATCAAATTTCATCACCGTTGCTACAGTTACATTTATAGCAAATATCCTTGAATCTTCATTTCTCAGTACAAGTTATATACAACAAGATAAAACAAGGTTTTTTTATTATCACTAATTTATCATGCCAAAGCAATGATCCAACCTATAATAAATTTTCGTGGATAAAAAATTAAGTCATGCTTCACCATAGCATGATCAAAGATCTCTAAGGAAGAAACTACCAAAAGAAGAGATCCTCAGAGGGGTGATTCATTCAAGATCCAAAATCTGATTTTAGTTTCCCCGAAAACTCAATATTTTACTGAAATTCTTACAGAACTATATGCAAGTGGAGAATGGATTGTGTGAATACAGAAATTACCAGGGCTCAGGCCGAGATATAAACAATATGTTGCAGACACTCTTTCTCTCCTAATAAAACACTGGATTGGTGAGTCTCTTGGGCCAGGCTGATAAACGAAAGGGATCAACACAAGTAAAATGAACAAAAGAAATCACATATTAGTATCATGTACTACCAACCCTGAAGTAAATAAAGTATAAATATTGTCTGAGTTAAAATTACCTGCTTCAGTGATATAGGAAAAGTGAGCAAACCACACTGTTCTGGTGTCTTGACCACATCCTTTGTTATCTCTCTCCACAGCCTACAAACTGAGGAACATGCCACAAGTGCTTTACGTGCAGGCCATGAGGTTTCACTGGCTTCCAACCTTTGAATTATGTCTAAAAGCAACTCTGGTGGTAAGTTAGCCCACCGGCTCTGTGATGAAGAAGAGGAAGAAGATGATGATGATGATGATGAGGAGGAGGAGGAGGAGGAGGATGGTGGTAGAGAACATTCTGGTGCAATGTGAGATTTTCCATGGCGATGCACATGTTTTCCCTCTCCCCCTCTTCTATACATGTTGCTGATACCCTCTCCAATCTCCTTGAGCTCACGCACTATGCTTCTGAATGGCATTATGATAAGTGTGGAACTATCACAGCCATTGTGTTTGAAGAGAAAAATCAGACATCAAGTATAATAATTGTGAAAGTACAACAACACTAACACCTCTTTGAATGAGGTGAGTGGATTTATTGATGACAAAAGTGGTGAACGTGAAGCAATACTAATTACAAACAATGATGGAGTGAGACACATATGTGTTGCTGCAGTGATGAGAGGTTTAACTTGAAAGACAAGTTGTGTTTCAAGAATCAAAGCCTTGATCCAAAACACGGATTCCCATGTTGAGATTTCGAAGAAACAAAAAATAAATGAATGAAAAGCTCAAAGATTTAGAGGCAGATGCGTGTACCGTGAGACAAGGGCCTAGAAAGCGAGGAAATCTTGCAGAGAAGTTGGAGGACACAAAGGGTGGTGAGGAATGTGGTGAATCCTTCCAAGACTGTGCCTCAGACTCCAAAGCCAATGTCTTGGACAAAGAAAACAAAAGAAAAAAGAGTAAGAGATGATGAGAGTAGTGGTGGAGGTTGAGGTTGTGTGGGTTTATAGGTTACAAAGTTATAAGTCACAAAACAAAAGCTTGTGGATAAAACTCAAACTAGAAAAACGGGCATCACATCTTCATGCCTTTTGGTTTTGTTTTTCCAAGCATCAAGCAAAGCATCCCTTCCTCACAGCCACACAGACAAGACTTTTGATCTTTGCAGTGCCACACCTCAAAGAAAATGTAAATGCTACCAAGCCTACAACTTCCATTAAATGGAAACCACTTTTCATCTTCAGCACTCACTGCTTGCTTGCAGTTGCACCATACAAATTCCTTCTTTCAGTTACCATTAAATGAGTAGGATTTCACTATGCTACTTTTTCTAGAAAATTTCTTTGGCAGACTAATATTTCCTTTTATTTTATTCTCTTGCTTTAATTATGCCCAAGATCACACCTAACAAGTTCTGGCACAAAAATAGTTAAGCTAAGAGGGCCCCACCTGGATATTTTATTTTTCCATAATTGCCATCATGAACTCCTCTGAATCAATCAAAGACCAATCCAACGGTCACTGGCTCATAGCCAAACGTGCACCGAATATCTCAGTTCTATGGTTTGGTCACAATGTAAACTGTGAACAGCTGTTTCTGTCTTCTTTTTCTAGTTTTTATTTTTCCCACAAATATCTTGAATAACTCACACCCTCATACCTGAATCTCTCACTGATAAGCCGTGGATCTCAGTATCCAAGCTCAAATTTTTAGATTTATAAACATGTAACATAGTTTGTTATATCAGTTTATTACAGTATATTCAAAATCAAAGAATAATATTAGATGGGGTGGGCTTGGCCACATTAAAAGTTTGCAGCAGGTTTTGAAGAGCTCGATGGATTCACCATAATTGGGACTTTATGTGGCAGCAGGGATGGAAGTACGTAAAAGAAAGTTGTGCAGCATTGTGTTTGATCAAATAGACCAAGTGTCAAAATCAACCAACTACTGCTACCACTACACTATACCAATTCCATGTTACGTAGTTTTATTAGACAAAACCACCAGTGTATGTAGAAGTCTTTGGTCTTTAATGTTACACAGTTTGATCTCCTTTATTTATGGTCAAAAAGTAGAGACTGACCCTTAAGATGTTTGCATGCGAAAAAGTTGATGAGTGTGGAAAAAGATGGAAGCATATATGGACGATGATTGATGTCCCTTTCTTCTCTAACCTCTTCACTGATTCATTCTGAAAATTTCTTCTTCCTCCTGGATTTAGGTGTTGTTGGTAGATGAATCCTATGGCCACATATTCACATTGCTATCTTGAAGAGACACATTATCTACGCGTCCTTAATTGAAGAGACTTTCTCTACAAATGACTTGTAGTTGATGATAGCTGTGTCACTGTCACCACTCCTAAAAATGTTTCTTACACACGTGCCCGCCCCATACCCCACTTCATTACTGTCACAAAATTTTCGGAAACACTTTTACTCACCCCAATACTTTCTCTTCAACAAAACTCAAATTCTTCAAACAAACTCTTCTCTTTTGATGGTTGGAATAGTCGTATAAGACCAATTTTAAAATATATAAATAAGTGTAATTTAGATTGAGTTAGGTTTAAAGTTCCTTTCTTAATATGGTATCAGATAGATAAAACCAATTTAGAGTATATAAGTAAGTACTATCATCGTATAAACTGATTTTATAAGATTGAGTTAGGTTTAAAGTTCACTTCTTTAACATCTTTTTTTACTGGGCTAAACTTACATAGAATTTCTTCAAAACCGTTTGTTGTTTTTTAAACAAAAATGGAATATTTCAGCCAGCAAATTTGTTAAAATTACACATTTATTGTGACTTCCTCTATCTTGCTTTCTAAGAATAAAGTATCACGTATCAAAGTTGAAAGTCAAGACTAATCTCTCAGTATACAAATCACTAAAGTGAATTTTGTTTCTTTTAACAAAGTCATTTTCATTGACATAGTGAAATAAGCTATTTTCTTAACATATTTTAGGAATTCAACTATCTATAACCCATCTTGTGAGAACTCTCACTTTTTATTTAACCACCCAGTTATAAAAAAATGAACTTGTAGTGATGGTAGCAAAAAAAAGAAGATAATTTGCAGTGCATAAGTTCTAATGTATTAAAAATGAAGAAGTGCATTATAACATTTTGTGCAATGGGAATGAGTATCTTTATCGAAAAGTTTGGAAAGGTAGCTGACAGATAGATGAGTTAGCGTAATTGTACAGCATGGTCCACTCACCAACTTGCTCTCTGCAATAATACAACTCAAATTCATTGATGGAGAAGTACTTGTTGTAATCACCATGTCCCCACAAGAACCTCTTATTCATTCTTTTGCTACATCCATTTTCTATTCTATGCATCTATTCTATCTACGTACCCTCCTTCTTAAACTCTTGCATCATGCAATCAATTATTGCTTTCTAGTTTCATCCCATTTTCCATTTCTTCTTACTCATTTTTCTCAAAACCGTATGTTTATCTACCTAGCTGTGCCTTAATAGGCTTTTTACAGTTCACCAAATGGATGTCACAAACTAAAATACAGACATTACATTCCACCAACCAACTGGATCATGTGTGTCAGCTCTGCATGGAACGAATCCTAATATGGATCCATCAATCATATATGTGGCAAAACCATTATCCACTTTTGGTATATCATTTTCATTCTCTCCATACCCTTCCATTGTTTTTGGGTTAAACTGTGTTCAGACAATGAAAATAATACATCTTAAAAAGTTCTACATCATCTAAGATAAACAATGGAATTAATAATAGTAATTATATAATAGATTCTAAGTTTCCGGTGTTAGGGTACAATCAAAATCTCACTTTGGTAAGAGGCTTTTTAGATCAGTGTCAAAAGCAAATCTGTGAAGCTTTGATCCAAAGCGGACAATATGTTAAGATACAATCAAAATCCCACCTTGATAAGAGGCCTTTTAAATCAGTACCAAAAATAAATATGTAAAGTTTTGATCCAAAACAGATAATATGTTAGGATACAATCAAAATCTCATTTTGGTAAGAGACTTTTTAGATCAGTATCAAAAGTAAATGGGTGAAGTTTTGATCCAAAACAAACAATATTTTGACAATGTTTCAAACCCTCCAAGTAAAAATTTTTTGAAGTTTATATCTATTCTTCTTATATTCTTGTAGTAGAATGTTAAAAGGTTTAGGTTAAATGAGCCTACAATTTTATCTTATGTGGGACTTTAATATTGAGAGATTTAGGTTAAATTTTTGCTTTGAAAAAATGAGAAGGAACTTGAGATCAAATATATAAGAGTTTTCTATATTATACATTTTCACATAGTGTTATTTTTTAGTTTATATGATTTAAATGGTAGGGAGTGAATATGACATTCAACTTCAACTTAATTAACGATGCCTACCTTGTTGCAGCATAGCATCTAAAAAAACTAAAAAATGGTGCTGGCAATGATCATTCGGCAGGTCAGTTTAGCTAAATTCTGGGCACAATTACAACAGCAACAACACAGAAAAAGTAAGCAGAGAATACAATTTCATTACAGTGGCAACAGATATGAGTAAATCCTAGTTTTTTTTCTGAATTTTTTGGAGGGTTTGATCGTTCGTGTCAATCAAAATAAAAAAGTAAGATAATAAAACAAGGTGTTTGTGTGTTAGTTCACTCACTCCCTGTCACCTTCTTGTAGTCTTTTTGTAAACTACTATAGAAATTGTGGCTGACATTAAGTCAAATAATTGATTAAGATTAGTTGGTGATGATAAATGTGGCTTAGAGGTTAATCTTACTGCGATGCTACTTGATTACTACAATTTGTTTTGAATTCCAAAACATAATGTAAGTGCTTATAAAGAAGTAAAATCATTTTTTTTACATCAAACAAAAGCACCTGATTACGAGTTTTTAATGACAAAAATAAACTTTTATAATTCTGAAAAAATAAAAAATAAAAAGGAGGGGAGGACATGATAAAATGTGTCAATTGGTTATATAAATTTATTGAAATGTCAAAATATTCGATAAAGGAACAAAGTCTATTAAGATGAAACACTTAAATATTCTATTCCAAAGTGAATATGAAGAGCTATATCTTAAATATGAAGATTTTACTTAAAGAATTTATTAAAAAAAATTATCATGAATTTGATATGATTCTTTATTTTATTTTATTTTTTAATAAATTTTTCATATGATGGCAAGAATGTCTAGCATGAACTTGAAAATACTCTTTTATTATATTTTATTTTGTTTTACTCGGTGCTTGAATCTCTAATTTAGCATTGATTGATTACAAAATAATTTATTTTTATGTTTATTTTTTATAAAATATTTAATTTTGACATATTTATTTGACGTGATCTTAATTTGATGTTTATTACAATTTTATTATCAATAATAGATTTATGAAGTGCAAAAAGATGTGAAACATTAAAACATGATTATTGTTACAATATTTTTATAATTTAGACTAATCATTATACAAGATTAACCAACAAAATTAATTAGTAATTCTTATGTGAGATGAGCTTTTACAGACCAAAAGCAGGTAGGCCAAAAGGTTAGCATGCATTACCATTCCTATCCTTTATCTTAATATTTACATTTTTTTAAAATGTTTTTAAGTACAAAAGCAAAATTTGAACAAAATGTTTTAAAAAGGAAAGTAACATTAATCAAAACATTCTTTTAATATTTCTTGTGTATTTTTTAAACAGTAACCTCTTGACATTTTCTTAATCATATATGTTTACTCTTAATTATTCTTAATGTTGATAAAGTTTTAGTTGGTATTGGACATGATAGACCATGATGACATTACGTTGGAAGATATAATTGTGTTGAAACAAGAGACTTTGATCCTTATTTTTTTTAATTTCATATGAATTTTGAGTAGCATAGCATGCATGATAGATATGATTGGGCAGCCAAACCCTAACCCTAATCTCTTTCCTCTCACCAACTCTCATTATTTTCATAATACAATTTTTTTGACTTTTCAATCCATTCATAGATTTTTTTTTCCTAGATTCCATGTAAGTGAATCATTATCCATAATTTTTATCCCTCTTTCTAATGCTACCCTTCTTTTTTTCTTCCATAAAATAAAAACAAAACTTCCTTGTTGTGATAATAGTGTGGTATGGATAATGATGGAAGATTTCACTTTCTACCAAGATATCATAAAAAAAAAATTGTTATATTGTGTATGAACACAATGTAAAAACACTTGCTAGAAATTTTGTTTTATATGTGAAGAGATTAAGTGTCAAACTCAAAGATCATTTGTAAGTTTTTATTAGTTTTTTACTATAATTGCTAAATTTCAAAAGGCTATGTAATAGCTTACTTATCTTTTTAACAAAAGGTTAATGGAACAATATATTTAACTTTCAAATAATCAAGAACTTTTCAAATTAGTCATCACTCCTGAAATTTATTTATTAGCATGAGAATTACATATTTATACTTATCAATAGTCGCATTTGAGAATGACTAAACCAAATTTGAAAGAATGAGATTTTATCTTCGAAATACATATACAAGTAAGACTTAATATGACTACAATAATTGTCACGAAATATAAGACATTTTTTGTATATTTAGTATCATATTTATTGTCATAATATTGACGTGAATATCAAAATATTATTCTTTACATACATCTCTTCTTCAACATATTCTTAAAAAAAAATACTGTATCATACTCTTAAAAATTCAGTTTAGTAATTTGATCCATATTTAAGTTTTTTATTTGTTTTAGTTTAATATTTTTTTAACTCAATTTAGTCTCTATTTAAAGGAAAAAAATTAATGTAATTTCATAATTTCTTTTAAAATTTTAGTATGTTTTTCGATGTCAACGTCATTTGAAAAGTATTATCTGTTCAAATCTAAGTCATTTTCTATCTTGAAATTCTCTTTTTTTTCTCTTTGATGGATCTTTTGAGTTTTCTTGTAATTTTAATTTTTTTTATTAAATATAAGAAATAATCTTTTATATAATGATGATTACATCCAAGTGGGTAATAAATATTACTTTTTGAGAATTATTTTGAAATATAGATAATTTTGTTTGATTCATCTTTTATATATATATATATATATATATATATATATATATATATATATATATATATATATATAGATATAGATATATATGAATTCTATCAGAAAAATGAAATTTCTCCTTAATAACCTTTTGGAGTTTTAAGTTATAAGAATTATAAATTTCATGTGATGAGTGTAACATGTGTAACATCCCAATAAATATTACTCTAAAAGTATTGATTTATTTTAGGAGTTACAATATAATATAGAAGAACAGTAAAGAAATCAACTAACTCGAAAATAGATACGCTAGAATTTAACATTTAATCCGAACCGGATACATCAACACAGCATAAAACTGAGTTACCAATTTGGTTTACAACAAAAGCATAGACCGGTCGGTCAAAATAAAGGTAAGTCCTATACATAACCGTCTATAAAACAAAATACAAAAGGTATCTATCTCTAGGGACCGGACGGTCCAGTACTATACTCGGGAATTTCTTCTAAACTTTCTTCAGCTTGCACCGCGTCTGTCAGGTTCTCTTCCAAGGCAGCTTCCAAAGTATCTTCTGCTCACATTCATAAGAATGATCATAGCAGTTGAGAAAGAAAGGACGACCGGTCGGATACCGGACGACAACATACAAAACAAGACAAATAAGGGTAAGCTTATGTACATTTAACTTATCCATTCATTATACAATCAAACATACTTTACAAATAATAAATTAATACAACATATCATTCTCATACACAAAATCAACCGTTAAGACACTGTCCGGACGGTATGAACATGTAGCTCGGTCGTCCCTAGCACCCGGGCGGTGTAGTAACTGTTCCCTCAGCTGCCGCCCGAGGTTAGCCCTCAAACGGTTATATACGCGTATAACCGCGGACCTCCTGCCATTCCCACACATGACCGACCTCTCTCTACTTGAGAAAATGTCCTCACGGAATATCAGGATCAAGGACGACACCGGAGTCATTCCCACATTCATACTTTACCAATCAACATTCCAATTTATGAGATATTCCACCCGAGGAATTCTCTTACTTAGTCAAATTTCTCATTTATTATCCTTTCATAAACACAGATGTCGGGACAAAGGCCGTATTATCAATGATAGGACACAAGATAAAATGAGACCGAAGTATAACTGAAAGATCTGATAAGACAACAATGACGTGTATGAATCCTGACAGGCCATTCCGGCAATGATTAACAACTAATCATCAAAGACTCGACAACAATAATAACCGGGCGGTAAAATTAAAGATGAGATTGGGGAAGAGAAGAGTAATTTGTTGAATAATAGTCCGACAATGAGTAAAGTCGTAACCAAAAGATTAACTATCACTATTAGTCACCCGGCCAGTTTGGTAAGGAATAAGATCAATAATAATCATATTCGAAGAATGGTCTATGACCGAACACTACTCACAAAGAATAATTTAGGCAAACAAACCGGTCGGTCCAACAAATAAACTTTACTAGGCCATGCAGTCACTAAGTGACCGGGCGGCTATTCACAAAGAAGGATATCAGATTTATAAGTTTTACGTAGTTTTAAGTGTCAGTCTAAAGCCGAACACTTTCAAGACTAAATGCTTAGTTTATGACCAGCATTTATTAAGTACCTTGCAATGAAATTATTAATGGAACAATTTAAGTTCAACAACATACTAGGCCGAACAGTCCGACTAGACCGAACGGAAAAATAAGGGAAGACTGAATGATCCTAATGATCTTCAATCTCAAACTCACATTCTCTAAGTTTTTCATACTTAACCATTTCTTGCAACTCATATAACACATTCCACATTCAGTTCATACAATACAAACTGCATACTTTACATATTAAACATGCACTTAATCCATCACATTTAAATCATACAGAACATCAAAATTAAATACTCATAAGCTTCCCTTACCTCTAATCCAGCTACTCTTCCAAAGTCCTACTATGAGATAGACCGAATGTCCAAGAACTCTGATCGTAAAACCGATCGGTGCAAACGAAAGGTCTTCGCACCAGGAGTAAAATTTCTGAAAGGAGTTTGATGATCGGAATAGTGTTTGGGTTAGAATTCTAGAGAGAAGGTTTGAGCTTTTAGAGAGATGGAAGAGAATTTGAGAGTTCAGAAAGTTGGTTTGAGGAAGAAGATGAAGATTGCATGCAGAAAAGAGTTTTAAGAATTCGAAGCTTCTACCTTAATTACTCTTCCAGAACCGGACAGTTGGCTAGCTCTCCCGGTGCCACCTGGATTCCACTAACCAAAAATCCCTCATTCCTCTTGCAGTCGGACGCATCCCGAGGTTGGGAAATTTATTGTTGCTGCAGAGTTTGTCTGCCACTTATTGAGTTTCTTCTTGTGATGCCGTCTCTGCACGAATTTCGAGAAAATGAATATAAAAAAAATGTTTGCAGATTACCAAAGGAAACCGGCCGGTCGCCACTTGACCGGCCCGAACATGACCATTTTCTGGGTCGTGACAACATGTGACAATTAGTACAATAATTTATCACTCACATTATCATCTTTCTTGAATATAGCGTTAATTTTCTTTCCAAACTAAATATCAGTATGGTCTCTCTAGGTTTCTCATTAGTTGATATTAGTGCTTTGATTCTTGATATTAAATGAGTTATATTATATTATATATATACTTTCAATTTGTATAGTATTTTTTAAATTTATAACATCTACTAGTGTTAAAGATACTGTTCAACTCAGTGACTATAATAAAATGTTTGTTGATGAGTTTGTTTCTTACATGAAGAAGAAATTAAAAGAGTATTTTGAGGAGAGAAAAAGAAAATAAAGAAAGAGAAAAGATATAAAGATAAAGAAAAAAATGTTCCATGAATATTGAAAAAGACATGCTCATACCATAATGAAAGAGAGAGAAGAAAAAATAAAGAAAAGGAATTGAGAGAAAAAGAATTTCACGATAAAAAATATAAGAGAAAAAGAAAAGAAATAAATAAATAAATAAAGTAGTAAGCAAATAGGAAAGAAAATATAATCATAAAGATGATGTTTTTATGAAAATATTTTTTTTTCCATAAAACAACTTGAAGAAGTGTTTTTAGTGAGATATTACAACAATTTATTATTTGGTCTCAGTTAATTAATAGTGTGTACACTTGTAATTTGGAAAGCTGATAAAAAAATAACATTTGGTATTAGTATCATAAGTTTCTCTTGAAATAAGTATACTCAAATTCGATAAAAAAAAAAATGAAAGAATATATGATTTAGAAGGGTATTTTGAATTTTGTAATTTTTATCTTTTAGTTAAATATAAGAAATAATCATATGATTAAATACAATCTTGTTGAGTTGTAAATATTAGTTATTGAGAATTATTGTGAAATATAAAGGATTTTGTTTAATTTATATTATAGAAGGATACATTTGTTGTAATGCAAATGGAGATATATATGAATTTTATCATAAAATTAAAAAAAAAAATCTTTATAAGAGTTTTGTAGAATTCTTATGTATTAAGCATCCAATCATAGTCTTATTAAAGTAATTCTTGACTATTAATCCAAAATTTATCACTCACAATCTCATTTTTAGTGTGATGTCGATATCATTTTTCAAAACAAAATATTAAAATAGTTATCCTTAATTTTTCATCACCCTCATTTACCTTCCACTATTTCCTCCACCTTTTTTATCTCTCTCCACCTCTCATTGCATGATCTAAATTTTTTCACATATCACTTCCTAAATAATGTTAATATAAATTTAAAGAAAAATATTATATGGAGGTTTTAAAAAAATTAATTAAATAAATAAATATAAAGACAAACAAATGGAAGAACTAATTATAGAAATTAAATTAGTAATTAATTCTAAAAATTAAAAGTAATCTAAATTATGAAAGTTAAGATATACATTATTTTTGAAAGTTACCTAAAAATTAAATTTTAAGTTGTCATATTATTTTAAAAAATAATCTCTTCTAGAAGAGATTGGGTGATTAAAAAAATTGTGTCATAAGAAAGCAAGAAAGATGGTCCCTTTTACCAAATTTCCAACCTAATTTTTGATAGATTCTGCGACATTAGCTTGTCCT
The DNA here is from genome assembly GCA_036885675.1 of Vigna mungo. Taxonomy (NCBI): domain Eukaryota; kingdom Viridiplantae; phylum Streptophyta; class Magnoliopsida; order Fabales; family Fabaceae; genus Vigna; species Vigna mungo. The sequence goes on from CP144690.1 coordinate 43,519,168, forward strand.
CTATGCAGGAAATAATTGTGGCACAATTGTCTATGTATACGTTAATTATAATATATGTTATAAACTAATTATCATACTGTTTTAATTATTAAGATACGTAAAAAAACAGTGTTAGGTATGTCAATTAAAAATATAATAATTTTATAGTATGTGAATGGTGGAAACTTCATTTTATAAACTAATTTAATAAATTAAATTAATTTTCTTAACATAATAATATCAGAATTATACGAGTTAAAGTTTATCATCTAAAAACAATAAGTTATTTTTATTACCTTCTTTTATTCAAACTAAACACGTTTAAGAAAATCCATCTATACTTTTTTTTTCTCTGTATTTCATTTGAACAATATTTTATTAAAACAAATCTATCCATATTTGAAAGAAAAGAAAACAAGGATAAATTTATAATTCATTAAAAATTACTTGTTTCCTTTTTGTACAAATAAATTCAAACATACTTACTATTTTCAATCATTTCCTTTTAGTTTTTATTTTATTTTATTTCAACCAAACAATTTATTTTCACCTATTTTCTTTCTTTTCTCAAATGTTACATTCTTAATTTCTTTCCTCACAACTCAATAATATAAATATTTGAAATAATATAGTATTTTTCCATTTATCTAGTTTTTGATTAATTTTGTTTCCAAATGACTAATAAGGAAAAATAAGAAATGGTAAGATAAAAAAATATTTTAAATTTTAGGGTTAAATATGTTTTTAGTTTCTATACTTTGGGGCGATTTTGGTTTTAGTCCATTTTCAAACTAAGGTACAATTTAGTCCTTCAACTTTAAAAAACTCTGGGTTTAGTCCTTTTTACCAAATTTTTTTAACTTTATTTGCTGTTTCAAGCACGTTTCATTATAGCATTTGGATTGTTTACACTGTTTGACACATTTTTGCTTCAATGTTAACTTAGAAACGTGTTTGAAACAACAAATAAAGTTAAAAAAATTTGGTAAAAAAGACTAAAACCAGAGTTTTATAAAGTTGAAGGACTAAATTATACCTTAGTTTGAAAATGGCCTAAAACCAATATCATCCGAAAGTACAAGGACTAAAAACATATTTAACCCTAAATTTTAAGATGTGACATTTTCTACATCACAAACCCATTGACGACCATGTTGTGTGATCCATCTATTCATTGTTTGGTTTCAGTTGAACATCCAACAAACAATTTCTTCCATATATCTAATACCACTTTTTTTTAGGACACATCCTCGGATTTTTGCTACCTTCAACAAACAACACACAACAAATTTCTGTTTTTATATTTTTGGTTAAATGTTCTTGCTTGCTTTTCATTTTTAGTATATGGCTCGATTTGTTTAATTAAATTCTCCATAATAATAATAATATTAATATTATTATTATTGATGTTGTCATTTCTTCCTAAATTTTCATAAACTTCATTCTATATTTTCATATGAAACCTTCCCATTTTGTCCTTTTACAATCTAAAGATAAAAAATTATTTTTAAATTATGCAATTTGAAGGTATTTTTTTTAAAAGAATGATTTCTAGATCATACAATCCAAGTGAAAAATGAATTTTAGATTGTGTAATCTAAAAGATAAAAATAACTTTCAAACTATAAATTTGGAACTCATTTTTTTCTTAAAAATATATTTTGGATTACATATTTGCGATAGCACAATCCAAAAGCCATTTGGTTTCTAAATTGTAATTTGAAAGTTATTTAACTTCTAGATTGCATAATTTAAAAGTTATTTTTGAGTTACAAATTATGTAATTTGGAAGGTTTTTTTACGGAAAAAAAAAAGCTTTTTACGTTGTATAATTCAAAATTTATTTTTGACTTTTAAATTTCATCATCCAAAAGTGAATAAGGACTTCCGAATGAATTCTAAAAAGGGGAAAATGGGAAACTTTTTTATGTGGGAGCGAAGGAAATTAAGAAATAGCCTATTGATGTTTGGGCTATTATGGCCCAAGCCCAATTATTGTAGAGAGAAATTTTGAACTCAAGCTATTACTTCCTGCACCATATTCCAACACTCTATCATTAAAATGAAAAAATTTCAGGAGGCTTTTGATGGGGTGCACAAAGAAATTCGATAGGGTGCAGTAAGTCCTTACTATGAACTCATTGCAACGTGATAACAAAACTGAGAATGTTGCATTGGTTAAAAGATTTCTATCAATGGTAAGAACACAATTTCATAAATAAAATAAGAATGAATTTACAGAAGTCTCAGTAATTAAAATTGTATGATAAGGAATGAGATATATCAGACCTGTAAGCTCATTTTTCTGTCAGTTTCTAGGTTTCTTTAGAGGAAAGAATTCCCCAGAAACAGCATCAAATGAGACCAGAGTGATTTTTTTACACAATTTTACAATATTTGAGAAGACTTACACTTTCTTTCCCACAAGTTTTTTGAAACTGTGTGCTTACTGTAATTCATCTCATAAAGCCAATTCCATAAGAGTTGCCATTTCACAGCATGCTCAATTACACACACATTTCAGAGAAAATGCATCTTCCTTGAATGTCCCCATTATCAGAAATGGTGGGGTCTATCTTGAAACTCATCCCATGTCAAATCTCATAAGATGTTTACCCTTTTGTTAATGGATGTACCTTTATTTCTTACTTCGATCCAATGGAACAATTGCTCAACAAAGTTTATGCTTTTCCTTTTATGGAGGACAAAGGGAGTGCAGAAAGTCACAGCTCCTGATCTAAGGGTCATAACTCATACCTCTTTCTTATCCCATAGCTAGTTATGTTACTGTGTTCTGATTTATCTGTTAATACAAGTGTTGAACCTCTAACCTACAAAGATGCCATGAATGATCCTCAATGCCATGTTGCTATGTGCAAGGAAAGTAAAGCTCTGGAGCAAAACAAAACATGGGTAATCAAAAATCTTCCACTCTGGTAAAAGGGTGATTCAATGTAAAAGGGTATACAAAAATAAAAATATGAAAAAAGAAAAAGGTAACAGGAACCATGAATTCTTTGTAATTACACTCTTCTCAGGCCAAACAACTCGTTTCACATATCAGACATGTTTAGGCCTAAGTTCTATTCCTTCAAGAATGAAGCCACACTTCTGTATATGACTTGTTGTCTCCATCACTTTTATTTGCAATTGCTCTTCTTTTAGGCCTGAATTGATGAACTCTCCCATCTCAATCTCCAACCACCCATCACTTCTCACTTTAGGAGATTGTAGTTCTCTCAAGCAATTATCTTTCACGTTCAGATCCAAACAAACGTATTTGGTGTTGGTACTACCTCCAGAAACACCAAGTGATATCACTGTCGGATGGTAGTGAAACCCACTTGCATTGATCATCTTGAACACCAGAAATACTGCATAATGAGTGTCTGATGACAGACCAACTGTGCTTATCTTCCCACTGATATCAAACCAGCACACAGCACGAAGCACAGCAACCGCTTCGAACCTGCTAACACAACAATTCCTCAATGTCCTAAATTCTGATCAAAGTTGTGTTTTTCATACCACAATCAAACATAGCTGAGGTACTTACAACAAACACTTCTAAAACCTTAAATTAAGGTGTCAAACAAAATGTTTCTCGAAACCTTAATCAATCAATTCACCTGGACTCTGGCAGGCTTGTCCACTCCCAATGTTGAGCAGCATCACCCCATATAATGTCCAGATTTCTAGCAGAAAGCATGTAACACTTCTTCCCTGTCCCTTTGTCCAGCTGAACACTCTGCATTAATTTCGGAGACAACACATTTCATTCAGTTTGAAACCAGAAATGCTTGGTTTTGTCAAAACCACCAAAACCAAATTCATGAGAAATTATTACATGACCCCAGATCACCAAATTATGTTTGATTAAAATCATGAACAAGGATTACTCAAACCATATAATAAAGTTTTATATACTGACCTTTTTGCCCTGATCAATGATGGTGGGGTGGTTGCAGAGATTGAAATAGAGGCCCTTCTTAGAACTAGATGAGGGAATGGAAGAAGGAGGAATGATTGAGGTCAAGTTGAGGAGAAAAGCAGACCACACAAAATCAGATTCAGCTGCAGAACAAAAGGCTCTGGAAACTAAAGAGAGCTTGCATGCATCCATGGGAGAGGTGTGTGACAGTATCTCTGCAATGCATCCCTCTGCCAAATCTTCAAACTCCATTGATATCTGTCAAGCTTTTCCAGATAAAATCTATTACTGACTCAAAATTCTGTTAACTTGTTTGGCATGTTTCTCAGAACAAAACGTGGGGGGACACGGCATTTCTAACAATCTCTTTGGAATTTATTAAAGTTTATAGAAATAATACATTTTAAAGAAATTCACTTTTTATGCATCATAGCACTTTATAAATAATATATAAAAAATAGTGAATGAAATGAATTATCTTTTTTATTTTGAAAAAAAAAAAGTAAAAGAAAAACAACAAGAAAAAAGCATAGTTAGGTGGCGACCGGTGGCTAAGAGGATATTTTGTTGGAGATAAGATTCTTTTATTGTGGTGGGTCCCACCTTCGTACCGATGGTGACGAATTACCATTCCTGATAACTCCTACACCTGTCATGGTTAAGCTTTCTTCCAACAAACTTTAATTAGTCATAATGTAATATTAACACATTAATGATAAATATGATCCTTAATCCATCAAATTGATAGGTCAAAAACAAATTTCAGTCTTTTAAAACAAAAATAATTTAAAATATTAAATTTTGTATTTTTTTTAAAGATAAAAATATATAATTGTATTATAATTTAAATAATTTAATATGTAAATACAATAATCATTTTAATTTATCTATTTTAAAATATTAATTAAACAATTAAAAGTTTAAAAAATTTGTAGTATTCAATATATTTGTAATATTTATTTATATAAATAAATAAATTGAAAAGAAATTAAAAATAAATTACCAACTAACCTCTTAATCAATTCTTTAATAAGAAAGATCACAAATGTTAGCTTATTTTGTTATGACAAAACAACTCAACCAACTTATTTTTATATATTAGTAGTGAAATAGGTTAAAAAAGAGATGATTTATTTTGCCATCTCTAATTTCAATTAAAATAAAATTCGAATTAAATTGAAAATTAAACCTATTTTCCACTCTAAACCTTTCACTTTTTTGGTTGAATAAATTTTAATTAAAAACACTGTTTTATGCAGATATCTTACATTGAGTACACTCATATTCATCTCTTCATCTAAATTCAATCAAATATCAAATGAATTATAATTTTATAAACTCTTCATCACCTTACCTATAATAATGTGAATTTTAATTACACATAATATTAATAATATCACGTGATAGTCTTGTTATATTGGTAAAGCAATTAATGAAAATTCAAAAGGTTGAAAAAAAAAATTAATGATTTTTGGCAGCCCATGTTTTAAGTGGATTGCTGACTATTCAATTACTCGATTCATAGGACTCATAAGATCGTGTTACACATCAGTTGGGGCCCACTTCATCTTTTTTTCTCATCATAAAATAAAATCTAAGAAGCGATAAGAACAAAGAACAGAAATACAATCTCATCACTGTCATTAAGAACTATATATAAAAAGAAAATTGATTATTACACTTAAATTTTTTACATTTGATATTATTTTTATTTAATTTTTAATTTTTTGAGAAAATATTTATATTTTTAAGATCATTTTATCTTTATATTCACAGTACCATGCTTTCGTTCTCTTGTTGCAGGATGGGACTCTACCCAGGTAAATTATAAGTCAATGTCTGATTTTGTGTTAAAATTGTTTGAAACATTTATTGCAAGTTTCATACAACCAACCAAACATATACTCGAAGCTGTCGATAGATTTAAGGCTATGTGTTTAAACCTTTTTTCTAAAGTTAACCATTAACTAGTGTAGAAAGAGTTTTAAACGTAAGTTATTTTAGATTTTTAACGTCATCAACATAACTGACGTCTATACGGATGACGATAATAAAACGATGGTTTTGAGTTTGTGTGATATCGATATAGACGTCGGTTCAGTTAAGAGAACAACGTCTATAAAGACATCAGACATTGCATTAATCGACGTTCTTCCGCCATATAGACGTCGGTTTGTAATACTTTGGACGTCTATAAAGTCGTCACACATTGCATTAACCGACGTCTTTCCTCCATATAGACGTCGGTTTGTACATTAATCAACGTCTATAAAGTGATCGTTGTGTTTTCGTGCGATTTTTGTCGTGTCTTGGGTAGCGTAGTAGCACCTTCTTCCTTTGCTAATTTCTTCGTAAGAAAAAGTTCGTCTTTTGGATTTCTCATGGTATTTCAACCCAAAGACGAACTTGGATCGTTGTCTAGGTCCATTCTGACTGCCAATGAAAAAAAATATGGTGAGAATACTCTCAATGTATACTTTTTCGTTGGCGATCAAAATGGACATAGGCAACAACTCAAGTTCGTCCTTGGATTGAAATGTCGTGAGAAATAAAAAAAAAACGCAAGTTTTTCTTACGAGGAAACTAACAAAGGAAGAAGGTACACTACGCTACACAAAGACATAACAACAAAATCGCACCAAAACACAACGAAAAGGCAGAGGAGAGGAAACTTACCTGGAAAATGCAGAGCAGCGGAGAGAAAAGGCAAAGACGATCAAAGTGTTGGTTTGCAAACCGCTGGTCCGCAGTGTTATTTAACAAGAAATTGGACGTTTGTTGTACACAGAACCAACGTCTAAAATAGAAATTACGTCGGACGTCTGACTAATATAACGTCCATTCGATTTAAAAATTAATAATTTTGTTCTATATAGACGTCAGCTTGACGGGAAGAGACGTCTCGTGGGTGGAAACGTATGACTTTTCACATACCTGGTAGGATTATAGACGTTGGTACCTGATGCAACTGACGTCTACAATTGCATATAGACGTTAATGTGGCGGGATCCGACATCTATAGGGCTGAAAAGAGTGACTATTCACCTGCCTAACAAACTTTTAGGCGTTAGTTACAATGAGCCCGACGTCTATATGTCTGATAGGTTGGTGAGGAGCATTAATTTCCGCCATATAGACGTCGGGACCCCTTCAATGTGGCGGGACCCGACGTCTATAAGGCTGAAAAAAGTGACTATTCACCTACCTGACAGACTTATAGGTGTCAGTTAGAAGGGCACCGACGTCTATATGTCTGATAGTTAGGTGACAACATTAATTTTCGCCATATAGACATCGGGGTCCCAAACGAACCGACGTCTATAAGGCAGAAGAAAATGACTTTTCACCTAACGGTTAGAAATATAGACGTCAGGTTTGAAGGGCCGACATCTAAAACTCTATAAACGTCGGAGATAGATCTAACAGACGCCTATAGTGCCAACTTATTTACGGAAATGCTACCAGTCATCAACATATATCGCGAGTATCGTTAACCGACGTCTATTGTGTGATGTTAAACAACGTTTTTGCACTAGTAATTAACGATGGTAGAAGATGGTAATTTTTTACTAAGGTAAATATTGTCTATTTTGAATTAAAACTTCATAAAAAAAAATTGTATCATTTTAAAATACTTTTATTAAATAAAATATCTTATATATGCATATATAAATTTTTATATATTTTTTATTTTATTCTATGTAAAACTTTGTTTACATAGTAACAAATATTTCAGCTACACTTAAAAATAAATCTTTACCCACCAAAAATTAAATGTTTCTTTTGGAAATAAAAAAAAGTCAAAGAGGAATAACACTTTGCAGCTTTTTCCTGTTCACCATACACTGTCTTTTCCTTTGTTTTTTCTTTCAAAAGAAGTACATGTTTTTACTCTCGTTTAATTATAAATTGTAGCATGTGATTAATGGGATTAAAATATAAGTTATATAAGTTGAATATACTCTTACATGGGAATGTTACATGGAAAAAAAAAATCACATTTTGAGTATTTTTTCGAAAAAGTTTTGGCTACTTATTTTATAGAGAGATCACATAAATATAATATAAGTCTAATTCAATAACTTCATTTTCTAAAATAAGTTTTTCATATGGGTGTATTTTTTTTCTTAAACGTATAATAATATGTACTTATATAGTTATAGTTTTGATTCTAACATGTTAGAGATGTCTATACCTCGATGTAAATAAGTGTGTTGAAAGTCTCATCGACTAAAAATAAGACCAAAATTATAATATTTATATATATATATATATATATATATATATATATATATAAATAAATAAGTGGGGTGCAAACATTACTATATGAATCGGTTTATAAAGATTGAGTTAGACTTAAAGTTCACTTCTTAATACTAATAAGAGTGTTGTTGTCACCAAAACAAACCTTAAAATAATAAATTTATAGTTATATAATTGTGATTTTAATGTTATTAGGATGAATTTTTTAATTTTAAAACTTAAGCTCACTTTTATTATCTTGTTATCCTCAACGAGTTTAATATATTCTATCAATATATTACATATCAATATACCTATCTAAAATATTAAATTTTTTTAAAATGAAAAAAATACACTTTTGATTATCACATACTTTAGTATTGGTTTTGGAAAAACTTTCCAGCCCTTGGAAAGAGACTTATAATAAAAGAAGACAAAATACGAAGTTTCAGTAAGATACAAAAGATCCTTGAATGAAGAATTTTCAAAACGTTCTCATATTTGTGTCTTATTGTTGTTGTGTCATTGTATGCAATTAAATTCTTTTGTGGTGATATTCAACGAAATCATCCAACATTAACTACTATTATTTTTCCTAATATAAGTATATCTTATCTTCTTTATTTTTTTTAGGGGTTTTAAATCCTATATTTCGAGTAAAAGTTTATATTTATTTACTTTTAAAATTTTGTTCAAAAAATATCAAAATTTAAACACAAACAAATTATACTTTCACATCTAAATTTTAAAACTAAAAACATATTTATCCTTTAAATATATTTTTAACTTTTAATGTAAAAACCTAGAAAATAGAGTATTAAAGTGAATAGGTGTATTAAAATAATGAGATTTAGCATTTTATTATAAAATAACTTTATAATATAAATAAGAATTTTCTAAACTCGTCTTATTACTTTAAAAATGCGTTATCTCTCTAAAACATTTTCTCTTTGCTCTCTCTCTCTCTTCTTTCTAAAGGTTCTTGACCTACAGTCATCTGTTCGACGATCAGGAGGTGTTTATGTGATCCCGTTGAAGGTTGTCTCTTCAACTGATCAATTTGTTGTTTAGAAAGTAAGTCAACAACCCCTTTTTCCTTGGTTTCTAGGTTTTTGATCATGCACGGCGCTTTCCGTTTTACATGTATCAAGTAATCTTCTCCCTTGATTCTTGGTTTGTTTGTAGTTCTAAGAGTTGTTTTCTATCACCAATTGGTGATTTATAGGGTTTTCTAGAGTTTCCTTGCAGTGCAAGCATTTGTCATGGTTGTTGTGAGATGTGCGGGATTTGACTGAGGTAAGGGAAGCTATAATCTTTACTTTAAATTGTGATTATGTTGAAAGAAGTGTGAGTTATATATGTGTTGTGATTTAATGTGTAGGAATGTATATGTGTGTAAGAATGAGGATGTTAAGAAAGTGAGAATCTGACCGTATTTTGATGATAATGATTTAATTGATGTCTTGTGTAATGATGAATGATATAGAACATATTGAATTTGTTTGTATGTGTGTTTGACTTGGAAATTGGTGTTTGTGAAGTTAGTATGTTGATTGAATTGGGGAAAGAAATGGTTAATGTTGATTGTAAGTCTTTTTGTCTAGAAATGAGATTTTAGTCAAGGAAATTGTGAGAGAAGTGTTGTGAATTGGGTAGAGGCATTTAGAGTTGGGTATAAGTTGAATAGTGAGTTGTTCTAACAATCAAAATGGCATAAATATGAAGTAAGAATGTGTGGTGGTGACTAGGTATAGTTCAACTTGATTAGGAACTCAATTATGAGGAAGTGATTTTCGAAGAGTATAGCGCAGTGGAATTAAAAACTTAGAGTAAGTGGAAAGCGTGTTCGGTCACGTTAAAACGAAATTGGTCCTTTTTCGCAAAATAATTTTTCTTTCAGAAAATTAATCAAACAGTTAGTATGCGTAAGGCAAAATGAGTGTAGGGAATAGAAAAATCACACGAGTATTTTTATACTGGTTCGATTCAACAGAATCTACGTCCAGTCGTTAATCACTACAAAGAGTGATTAACAGTTCCACTAAAAACAATTTTAAAGATTACAATCAAATGAACAAAATATAAAATGGAAAGAACCACTCTACCAACTTGAAGAGAACCGCTCCGGCAATCGACCAACGATTCGTGAGCTTCTCCTTTTACAAGACCAGGCAGAGCACCTTGCTAACTTGAAGATAGTCTGCTCCGACTATCGACACACGATACGCGAGCCTCTCCTTTCACAAGACCAAGCAAGGGAACAATGAACAAAAGCTTTCTGAGAACGTTCCTCTGACACACAGTGTTCTAACAAGCTTTCTCAGTTCAAAACGTTACTTCTGAAGATTTCAAAAACCAATTATATAGCCAAATACACTGAATGCCAAAGGCCAGCTCCCAACTGCCATGAATAATCGATTATTGTAAGTGATAATCGATTATTCAAGTCCGTTACAGGGTTTTCAAAAAGTGATAATCGATTATATGAAGTGATAATCGATTATTCAAGTATGACTTGTGATAATCGATTATTCTAGTACAAAATGCAAGTGATAATCGATTATACCTTGTCCACAATCGATTATTTCAGTAAAAATTACAAGGTTTAATATTTTCCTACTACATCCAAAATCTACAAGTTGCTTTTTAAATAATCCTACTGTTCTCTTCAAATAATACTTCTTGCATCATCATCAAAACAATTCTTCAGGTTTTACCAATACTCCTTATTGGTAACATTGGGTAGAGCATTTAGAGTTGGGTATAAGTTGAATTGTGAGTTGTTCTAACAATCAAAATGGCATAAATATGAAGTGAGAATGTGTGGTGGTGACTAGGTATAGTTCAACTTGATTAGGAACTCAATTATGAGGAAGTGAACTAGTGAGAATGTGAGATAGGGGTTATGTGTGCGATTGGTCAGTTTGAGGAGTTTAGGCAAGTCGATTGGGACTTGTTAGAGTCCATAAGTTGACTGGAATTGTGCCACAAATGGTAGAATTTAATTTGGACCTCTAAGTCGAGTTTTTGTGAGTTTTTGAGTGAGATCTTGAGTCTAATTGTTTAGATTGAGGTTAGAAGTGTTTATATAACATTGGTTAAGTATAATTAGGTACATAAAACAATTTAGGAGAGTTAGAAGTTGAGAAAAATAGTTAGAATTGGTAAATGTGTGTTAAACTTCCTTTTAGTCGCCTAAGGCAGAACAACAAATTGGTCCCCACTAATGTAGCATAGGGCAACCAGAGTATCAATCCTAGGACTCAGCTAATTAAGATTAAAGTGTATGGTTAAGATCTTGTGTTTATTTACTAACTATCTAAACTAGGTGGGGACATTAAATGAATAAAACTGAAATTTAAAAGGAAAATAAAATCTAAAATCTATGAATTGTTTAAAAGAAGAAAGAACTTGAATTGAAATGAAAGAAAAAAATAGAACTCTAAACTACCTATGACAGAAACTGCAACAGAAGCTAATATGAAAATTTAAATGCAACTAAAATGATCCTAAACTAATGAATCTGAAACTAAAATAAACCTAGATATCAACCTATGAAACCAATGAACAACTAAATTCCTAATTATACCTATTCTAGAAATGTAAATGCAAAGATTAGATCATCACATAACAGAACCAAATGGAAGGTAAAGTAAAAATCACAATTAGAACTAAGACTATTCAAACATCAATTCAACAGAAGTACTAGAAATAAAGCAACAAACCAAAAATAGTAAACACAAAGCAAAGAATATTAGGAAAAAGATATATGTCAAGGCAAATGTACAAATATTAATGGCATAACAAAACTAAAACCTGAAAACAAGAGAATCATACTATAAACTAAAGTGAACCTAGAATCCATTCTACAACAATATCAAAAATTGAAACATTGAACTAAGAACATCAAACAAAAACAAAGGACAAAATTTAAATGTGCAAATGATTAAGAAAAGAGTTTCAACTACACTTCAGAAAGACATTCTGACAAGAGTAAGCCCACTTTAGGGTCTTAGAGGTCATATTTCAGAACTAACAAAGGTAATATTCACTCAAATTCTCAATTAATGCAAATTTAAATCTGTCATAATCAACACCTATTATCTACATATGCAATTAAAATAAAGACATTATGCTCCCAAACTAATTTCAACCAAAATCAACAAAACAAGTAAAAGCTAACTGAAAAGATCAACATACATCTTAAAAATCATAAAGACAAATAAAATTGGAATTAAATTACAAGAAACATAAAGGAAAGAGATAGAATCTAAAATCAACATCAAAATGTAAAAATAAAGTGCAGAACCTATGAATACAAGTACTGGAAATCAAAATCCATGTGCAAGAAATTAAAAGGCAAACAGAAACATAAAAATCCAAAGCAAGAACAAAAAAAAGAAATCAGAATTGCATTAAACTTTGGAAACAAGAGTACATGATACCAGAAATCACCGAAAATCACGGCCTATCACCCTTGCAACTCGGTGAAATCCAGAATCGAAGAACATAATCTCTATACACTAAGGAAAAAGCAATAAAACCCTAACTAATTTGAAAGCAAATGCAAAACCTACACTACTAGCTCACTAGCGATCTCAGAGCATTCTGTGGAGTCTGTCACCCCCCACTCGCTCTCTCGAATCGTCTCTTACTCGTTCGCGGAGTCTGTCACCCTCTCGCGATTCTCACTGTCTAAAACTATTTACAACCCTTTTATAGGGTAAAAATCCAGAGCAGAAAAAGAAAGAAAAGGGAACGAGAAACCTTCATCATATCTTCTTCATCCAACGAACCTCTTAACTTTGCTTCAAGCTTTTATTCCAGGCCCTCCGATCATCTTCAGTTTCCTCGCTGGTTCGATGTTCGCACGTGCCTCCAGTTATCCTTTGGGCAGCTCCTTCGGGCAGAATCGCGTGCTTCTTTAGCTCTTCCCAAGCCCTAGCTCATGGGTTTGTTTTTCTCTCATTTTTAATCTTGCTCGAGAATGCTCTCTGCTAAATGAATCATGAACGCGAATGACCCCTAAGGCAACAACTTCAGCCTCTCAAAACTATGCATTTCATTACTCTTAAACGGCTTCTTCTTTTGTAATCAATGGCCCTGTTGACTAGATTTCAACCCAATTGTGCACTCACAGATTCAACCCAAATCATGCATCTACCCTTTACATGGTCCAATCTGAAATTTGAAATTCAATTATGAAAAAGGGACCAATCAACAATTAAAGTATGGGTATTTAACAATTCAAAATTAAAATAAAAATAAAGAAAAAAGATTTTTATTAAAAGATTTTCTCTAAAAAAATATTAATATCCTAATTATTTGCAAACACTAAAAATTACTCCTAAAAACCTAATTTTAACTACAATTTTACAAAACTACAGAATTCAAGGAAAAACCTAAAACTAGCCTAATTCTAAACAATTAAAAAGAAAAGAACCTTAAGAAAATATTTTTAACCTAGAAAAATATGCAAAAATAAAGTGTTATCAATGTGGTTTGAGTTGCATAGTTCTATAGAATTCATGGTATAGAATTATGCAAACTTGTTGAGCGAATAGGGTCGTTCAGTGAGTGGTCACGAGGACTGCCTCTCTTTTTGCTGATTCGCACAACGAATCTGTGCGCTGAGTGACTGTTTATGGTGTGGGATCACTGCCAGATTTATTTGAATAGCAAAGGGGTGTGCATAACGAGTGTTTGGGAGGTCTGGGCCATTGTCTGGACTTTCGCATAGCGAGTTAGGGCGTTATGCGAGGGTTTGGGGTCTGGTACCACTGGGAGTTTATTCGCACAACGAGATGAGTCGTTGTGCGAGGAACCTCTAGACTCGCTATGCGAGACGGTGCGTTGAGCGAATGGTCCTGGTTTAAGTTTACTTTTTTCTTTTGTGTTCTTGTTTGATTTGAATGATGTGGTGATTTATTTGTATCATGTATGAGATGTGGTAATGATGATTTGGAGCAATCTGTGAGGTATGGATTTCGAGTAGCATGTGATAAAGGAATTCCAAGGAGGAATATCCTAAGTTGGTTATGTGGTGGTATGTATTGATGTAGGGGCTCCTGGATTGGAGAATGATCCTAACACTTTCAATAACCCCATTTCATGTACAAATGGGTGATTATGTCATGGAAAGTAGAATGAGGTCCTAGTCTACGGTCACTGGTTAGGGCCATAGATGCTTGACAGATTAACCTTGGTGTATGATATTATTGGTGGTGGTTGAGGATATGGTTATGGTTGTTATTTCTGAGCTAGGTTGCTCCACCATACACGGCTGCAGGTTTCCCATAAGTCTGATATCAATGTATTTATCGGGATAGTATAAAGGGTTTTCAGTGGAAAGGAACAATTATTGCGTGTCTGATTCATAGCCTGCATGTATGTTGTTATTGTTTTATATAGTTATAAAAGTTTTGTAAATTTTTTATACTCTAGTTTACCCTTGCTTTTTTGTGGTCAGTTCTTGCTTGTTGTTTCTCTTTTACGATGATCACCTTAATGATGTGAGCTTAGAAATGCAGTCTTTCAATTGGCACAGTTGAAGATGGGGAGTGAAACTTGCAGTATAGATAATTACATCATTATCAATGTAATGTTTCTTTTAATAGTTTTATATTATTAAATTAGGATGTTACATTTAATATTTAATATAAAATTTAAATGTGTTTGTAACATCCCAATAATTTTACTATACAAGTATTGATTTATTTAGGAGTTACAATATAATATAGAAAGCAGTAAAGAATTTCGATTAAAAATAGGAAGGTGGATATGCTAATATTAACATTGAATATAGACCGGATACAATCAACACAGCATAAAACTGAGTTAACAATTTAGATTACAAAACGAGTATAGACCGGTCGGTCAAAAATAAAAGCAAAACCTATACATAACAGTTTATAAACTAGTGCAAAAGAAACTATCTCTAGAGACCGGACGGTCCAGTACTAAACTCGGGGATTTCTTCAAAATGCTCTTCAACTGGTACCACGTCTGTTAAAGGCTCTTCCAAAGCTGCTTCCAAAGTGACTTCTGCTCACATTCGTAAGAATGATCATAGCATTTGAGAAAGAAAAGATGACCGGTCGGATACCGGACGACAATGTACAAAACAAGAAAAATAAGGGTAAGCTTACGTACATTTAACTTATCCATTCAATATACAAACAAACATACTTCACAAGAATCAATCAACACAACATATCATTCTCATACATCATATTAATCGACACGACACTGTCCGGACCGTATGAACGTGTAGCTCGGTCGTCCCTAGCACCCGGGCGGTGTAATAACTGTTCCAACAGCTGCCGCCCGAGGTTAGCCCTCAAACGGTTATACTCACTTATATCCGCGGGCCTCCCGCCATTCCCACACATGACCGACTTCTCTCTATTTGAGAAAATGTCCTCACGGAATATCGGAAACAAGGACGACACCGGAGTCATTCCCACATTCATACTTTACCAATCAAATTTGAATTCATGAGACCTTCCACCCGAGGAATTCTCTTACTTAGTCAAATCTCTTATTTATTTTCACTCTCATAAACGAAGCTATCGGGTCAATAACCATATTAACCACAAGGAAATCACTAAATATTATAAGGACGAAATCTAATGAAATCTTTGAGAAGAAGATAAAGGACATTGATAGGTTTATACAGGCATTTCTGGCAACGGATAACTACTAATCATCAAGGACTCGAGAATAACAAAAATGACCGGGCGGTAGAATCAAGGTGATATTGGAAAAGAAGAATGATTTGTTGAATACTGAACCGACAATGAATAAAGTATCAACCACAAAGTTAACTATTACTATTAGTTACCCGGCCGGTTATGATAAAGAATAAAATATGTTATAATCATATTATAAGACTGGTCTATGACCGAACACTTATCCCAAAAATTAATATAAGTAAACACACCGATCGGTCAAATAAATAAACTTTACTAGTCAATGTGGTCACTAAGTAACCGGACGGCTATTTACAGAGAAGGAAGTTATGTTTATAATTTTTACAAAATTTTAAGTGTCAACCAAATGTCAAACACTTTCCAGAATAAATGTTTAGTTATGAATCGCTTTTAGTAAATATTTTATACTGAGACTCTTAATGAAACAATCTAAAGTTCAACAACAAATTGGCCGAACAGTCCAATTAGACCGGACGGTAAAATAGGGGAAGAATGAATGATCCTAATGATATTCAATCTCAACTCACATTCTCTAAGTTTTTCCATTTGATTTATTTCTCATAACCCATATAACAACATTCAGATCATGCATTTCAAACACCATACTTTATAAATTAACATACATCGAATTATTCACATTTGCATTATACAGAACATCAAACTTAAATGTTCATAAGCTTCCCTTACCTCTTAGTTCCAGCTAAACTTCAACAGTAGGTTGATAACGACTATCTCTTCTAAGGTTTCAAAGTCTAGAGTGAAACACAAAAATATAAGTTCAGAGAACATGGTCGACAGGTGCATGCAAGCTTTAATGGTGCATGCATGTTGGAAAAGAGAAAACTTTAAGTCAGAAATGAAGTTCTTAGAACTTACCGAATGTAATACAGAAACCAAACGGTTCAAAGGTAGGGAACGAGCTCCAAGAGTCTTTAAAAGTGATCTGAAGGTGATCGGAACAGTGGTTTGGTTAATATTTTAGAGAGAGAAAGGTTGAGTTTCTAGAGAGAAGGAAGAGAGTTTGGAAGTTCAGAAGTTGACAGTGGGGAAGAAGATGAAGATTTTCATGCAGAAAGAGTTTTAAGATTTTCGAAGTTTCTACCTTAATTGTTCTTCTAGAATCGGACAGCTGGACATTTCTTCCGGTGCCACGTGGTTCCCACTAACCCAAAAATCCTTCATTCCCTTTTGCAGCCGGACGCATCCCGAGGTTGGGGAATTTATTGCTGCTGCAGAGTTTGTCTGCCACTTTACTGAGTTCCAGTCTCTGCACGGTTTTCGAGAAAAAGAATTTTAAAAACTTTGCTGTTTAATAAAAAGAAGACCGGCCGGTCGCTATTGGCCGGCCCAAATTTCTGGGTCGTGACATTCCCCCCAACAAATAAAAATTTTCGTCCTCGAAAATTAGTACATACCTTCAAACAGGTGTGGATAGGCTTCCTTCATATCTTCTTCGCGCTCCCAAGTGACATCGCCCGTTCGGTCGTCCCAGATAACTTTCACCAAAATAGTGCGTTTACCGAACGGCCGCTTGGTTACGTTTGTCTCAACTCTAACTGGTTGTACTTCAACTGAACAATCTTCTTTAAGTTGTATGTGGTCGGCTTCGAGTACATGCGAAGGATCAGCGATATATTTTCTAAGTTGAGAAACGTGGAATACCGGATGAAGGTTAGACAAGGGAGGAGGTAAAGCAAGTTCATAGGCGACTGGCCCAATGCGTCTGAGAATCTGATACGGACCAAGAAATCGTGGTGATAATTTCTTTGGTTTGATGACTCTCCCAACACCGGTCGTTCGATTCAGTTTTAAGAACACATGCTCTCCTGCAGCAAATTCTAAAGGCTTTCTCCTTTTATCTGCGTAAGACTTCTGTCGGCTCTGAGTTGCCTTAAGTCTTTCTTGGATCAGTTTCACCTTTTCTGTTGTTTGTTGAATAATTTCTGGTCCAGTCAACACAGCTTCTCCTTCCTGGAACCAACATAGGGGTGTTCGACATTTCCGTCCGTAAAGAGCTTCATAAGGTGCCATTCCGATACTTGCATGGAAGCTATTGTTGTAAGTAAACTCAGCTAGCGGCAAAACTTCATCCCAAACTCCTAAGTGGTCCAACACGCTGGTTCTCAATAGATCTTCTAGAGTTTGGATTGTCCTTTCCGACTGACCGTCCGTCTGAGGATGGTAGGCAGAACTCATTTGGAGTTTGCTTCCCATTTCTTGATGAAGTGCTTGCCAAAACCGGGAGGTAAATCTTGGGTCCCGGTCGGACACTATTCCGGACGGTACTCCATGTAGCCTAACAATCTCTTTAATATATAGCTGAGCTAATTTAGACATAGGCATTTTCAAGTTGATAGGAAGGAAGTGTGCACTCTTAGTTAATCTATCAACTATTACCCAAATGGCGTCATGATGCCTGACTGTTCGAGGAAGATGAGTCACGAAGTCCATAGCGATACTGTCCCACTTCCATTCGGGTATTTCCAGCGGTTGTAAGAGACCGCTCGGTTTCTGATACTCGATCTTGGCTCTTTGACAAGTTAAGCATGACTCCACGAATCGAGCAATGTCTTGTTTCATTCCTGGCCACCAAAAACTCATTCTAAGATCCTTATACATCTTAGTAATTCCAGGATGAATGCTTAGACGACTTTGATGAGCTTCTTCCAAGATTATCCTTTTCAACTCGTCATCATTTGGAACATAAGTTCTATCTTTATATCTTATCAAACCGTCCGTTCCATCATTGAAGTCTTGATGAGGTGGTGTACCGAACGGTTTGGAAATTCTCTGCAACTCTTTATCAACCTTTTGCTTTTCTCTTATTCGATCAAATATGTTACTTGACAATCGCATAAGGCTACAACTAATACCGGTCGGCTCCAAATCACAGTGCAACTTTAAATCTCTGAAGTTCTCAAGTAACTTCATTTCTTGTACCATCATTGCCGCCATATGTATGGTTTTTCTGCTCAAAGCGTCGGCAACTACGTTGGCTTTTCCCGGATGATACTGTAAATCAAATTCATAATCTTTAAGAAATTCCATCCATCTTCTTTGCCTCATATTTAACTCTTTCTGGTCAAATAGATACTTGAGGCTTTTATGGTCGCTGAACACCTGAAACTTAGCACCATATAAGTAATGTCTCCAGATTTTGAGAGCAAATACTACAGCCGCCAGTTCCAAGTCGTGAGTTGGATAATTCCTTTCATGAATCTTCAATTGTCTAGAAGCATACGCAACGACCTTCCCTTCTTGCATCAATACACAACCCAATCCGTTATACGAAGCATCACAGAACACAACAAATGGAAGGTTGACGTTAGGAATTACCAGAACCGGAGCATTCGTTAACCGTTGCTTTAATTCCTGGAAACTGGACTCACACCGGTCGGTCCAGACGAACGGTTGGTCCTTTCTGGTCAATTGGGTTAATGGCGCCACTATCTTAGAAAAACCTTCAATGAATCTTCTGTAGTAGCCGGCCAAACCAATAAAGCTTCTAACTTCAGTAACTGAGCGAGGCGTTTCCCATTCCATAACGGCTTGTACCTTAGACGGGTCTACAGCAATTCCGCCGGCCGAAATTACATGCCCAAGGAATTTTACTTGATTCATCCAAAACTCGCATTTGGACAACTTAGCATATAGTTGTTTCTCCCTTAACACTCCAAGAACCATTCTCAAATGATCTGCATGTTCTTCGTGACTTTTGGAGTAAATGAGAATGTCGTCAATGAAAACAACTACAAATTTATCCAAAAACGGCCGGAAGATCCGGTTCATGTAGTCCATGAATATTGCCGGAGCATTGGTCACACCGAACGGCATTACCACATACTCAAAATGCCCATATCTTGACCGAAAAGCAGTCTTCTGAATATCTTCTTCTTTCACTAGTATCTGATGGTATCCGGACCTCAAATCAATCTTGGAGAAGATTGAAGCTCCATGGAGTTGATCAAGTAAATCGTCGATTCTCGGCAATGGATATTTGTTCTTGATGGTTAGCTTGTTTAGTTGCCGGTAGTCTATACACAGCCTTGAACTACCATCTTTCTTCTTAACCAAAAGAACAGGCGCTCCCCATGGTGATGCACTTGGCCGGATGAATTTCTTTTCCAACAAGTCTTCAATTTGTTTCTTCAATTCCGCCAACTCTGCCGGAGCCATCCTATAAGGTGCAATTAATATTGGACCAGCTCCCGAGATCAAGTCAATGGAAAACTCGACCTCTCGGTGTGGAGGAAGACTTGGGATTTCTTCTGGAAACACGTCCATAAACTCTTCCACTACCGGACGTTTCAGATCCGGTCGGTCCGTTCCGCTCACGTCCAGATACGTAAAAACAATAAAACCCATAGCGCCTTCAATCAAGTCTTCTCTCATTTGGCCGAGCGTAATCGTAAGTTTCTCTTCTTCACTTGGAAAAATTAACTTCTTCTTCCCACAATCAATAATAATACGATTGGTGGTCAACCAATCCATTCCTAATATAACTTCAAGGTCTTGAAGAGGTAAACATATAAGATTTACCTTGAATTTGTACCCCTCTACCTCAATAGGACACTTCACACATACAGTGGACGTCCTAATCTCCCCAGCTGCCGGTGTTGACACCACCAAGTCAAGCTGCATTTCACTCTCAGCTATTCCCATTTTATCAACACATGCCTTCGAGATGAAAGAGTGTGTTGCCCCCGAATCAAAAAGCACACAGCAAGACATTCCATATACTAGGCAAGTGCTGATTATGAGGTTACCTGAACCAGCAGCTTCGGTTCCCGAGAGCGCATATACTCTACCGACTGCTTGGGCTCTTCCACCGTTCGGAGACGACTTCCCAGCATTCGGTGGCCTGGAAAATGCTCGTCCACCCATGTTGCAATCTCTTTCCAAGTGCCCATTCCTTCTACACTTGACACAAAATTTTGTATTGTTCTGCCTGGGACAATCTCGCATGTAATGAGGGCCTCCACATGTAAAGCAGCTGACATTCCCAGATTGACCGGTTGGTCTAGCAAAGTTCACTGGCCGAACGGCCAAAGCAGAAGAACTCTGCGAAGACGGTGGTCGAGAATACGGAGTCGCCTTAGGACTTGAAGTATTTCTGGTTACAATTGATCCCCTGGTAGTGGATGACTGTTGTTTCTTACATTTCTCGGCTTCCATTAAATTTTTCTCCAATACCTTAGCCCTTTCCACCAAGGCCGGAAACTTCTGAATACAATGACTTGCAATCACCGGCTTCAAGTCTTCCCTCAGCCCATTTTCGAATTTCCGACACTGCCATTCTTCACTCATTTTCATCGTATAAAACCTCATTAATTGCTTAAAACGGTTTGCATATTCTGACACTGTCATTCCGCCTTGTACTAGTTGAAGAAATTCAACTTCCTTCGCAAACCGGACGCTATTAGGAAAGTATTCCTCATAGAATTTGTTCTTGAATACTTCCCATGTGATTGGAATATTATCATCTTCCAACAGCATTTTAGAACTACTCCACCAATGCCCAGCTTCTCCATTCAGCAGATACTCCGTGAAAGCTAAACGATTTTCATTACTACACCTCTTAGCGTCATAGATACGCTCCATATCGCGAAGCCAGTGGTCAGCTTCATCCGCACTGCAATTTCCACTAAATTTGGCCGGCCGGTGCTGGAGAAAACTCTCCAGACTCCATTCAGTCTGAGTATTTGAAGAAGAACCGGACGGCCTGGTAGCTGAAACTCCACTTGATAATATTTCCATGATCTGCCTTTGTGTTGATTCTGCTGCAGTTCTAGCGACTTCTGCATTTTGTAATGCCAATGCATTCTGTTGAGCTAAGTTGGCATTTTGCTGAATAAGGTTGGCATTCTGTTGTTGAAGCGCTGCCAACACTGACTCCAGCATATTATTACTTTCGCCGGACGGATCCCTAGCGACCGGTTGAGGAGGTGGTCTAGGAGCCATCTTCTTTTTTTAATCAGAAAGAAGAACCCGTTAGCCCACAAGAAATCAGAAAATTCTGATTGAATATGTAGAGTACGTAGCCATCAGCATAATATACTCATAACCTACAGGTAGTCTAAGGAAGAAACTGCTCTGATACCATTAATGTAACATCCCAATAATTTTACTATACAAGTATTGATTTATTTAGGAGTTACAATATAATATAGAAAGCAGTAAAGAATTTCGATTAAAAATAGGAAGGTGGATATGCTAATATTAACATTGAATATAGACCGGATACAATCAACACAGCATAAAACTGAGTTAACAATTTAGATTACAAAACGAGTATAGACCGGTCGGTCAAAAATAAAAGCAAAACCTATACATAACAGTTTATAAACTAGTGCAAAAGAAACTATCTCTAGAGACCGGACGGTCCAGTACTAAACTCGGGGATTTCTTCAAAATGCTCTTCAACTGGTACCACGTCTGTTAAAGGCTCTTCCAAAGCTGCTTCCAAAGTGACTTCTGCTCACATTCGTAAGAATGATCATAGCATTTGAGAAAGAAAAGATGACCGGTCGGATACCGGACGACAATGTACAAAACAAGAAAAATAAGGGTAAGCTTACGTACATTTAACTTATCCATTCAATATACAAACAAACATACTTCACAAGAATCAATCAACACAACATATCATTCTCATACATCATATTAATCGACACGACACTGTCCGGACCGTATGAACGTGTAGCTCGGTCGTCCCTAGCACCCGGGCGGTGTAATAACTGTTCCAACAGCTGCCGCCCGAGGTTAGCCCTCAAACGGTTATACTCACTTATATCCGCGGGCCTCCCGCCATTCCCACACATGACCGACTTCTCTCTATTTGAGAAAATGTCCTCACGGAATATCGGAAACAAGGACGACACCGGAGTCATTCCCACATTCATACTTTACCAATCAAATTTGAATTCATGAGACCTTCCACCCGAGGAATTCTCTTACTTAGTCAAATCTCTTATTTATTTTCACTCTCATAAACGAAGCTATCGGGTCAATAACCATATTAACCACAAGGAAATCACTAAATATTATAAGGACGAAATCTAATGAAATCTTTGAGAAGAAGATAAAGGACATTGATAGGTTTATACAGGCATTTCTGGCAACGGATAACTACTAATCATCAAGGACTCGAGAATAACAAAAATGACCGGGCGGTAGAATCAAGGTGATATTGGAAAAGAAGAATGATTTGTTGAATACTGAACCGACAATGAATAAAGTATCAACCACAAAGTTAACTATTACTATTAGTTACCCGGCCGGTTATGATAAAGAATAAAATATGTTATAATCATATTATAAGACTGGTCTATGACCGAACACTTATCCCAAAAATTAATATAAGTAAACACACCGATCGGTCAAATAAATAAACTTTACTAGTCAATGTGGTCACTAAGTAACCGGACGGCTATTTACAGAGAAGGAAGTTATGTTTATAATTTTTACAAAATTTTAAGTGTCAACCAAATGTCAAACACTTTCCAGAATAAATGTTTAGTTATGAATCGCTTTTAGTAAATATTTTATACTGAGACTCTTAATGAAACAATCTAAAGTTCAACAACAAATTGGCCGAACAGTCCAATTAGACCGGACGGTAAAATAGGGGAAGAATGAATGATCCTAATGATATTCAATCTCAACTCACATTCTCTAAGTTTTTCCATTTGATTTATTTCTCATAACCCATATAACAACATTCAGATCATGCATTTCAAACACCATACTTTATAAATTAACATACATCGAATTATTCACATTTGCATTATACAGAACATCAAACTTAAATGTTCATAAGCTTCCCTTACCTCTTAGTTCCAGCTAAACTTCAACAGTAGGTTGATAACGACTATCTCTTCTAAGGTTTCAAAGTCTAGAGTGAAACACAAAAATATAAGTTCAGAGAACATGGTCGACAGGTGCATGCAAGCTTTAATGGTGCATGCATGTTGGAAAAGAGAAAACTTTAAGTCAGAAATGAAGTTCTTAGAACTTACCGAATGTAATACAGAAACCAAACGGTTCAAAGGTAGGGAACGAGCTCCAAGAGTCTTTAAAAGTGATCTGAAGGTGATCGGAACAGTGGTTTGGTTAATATTTTAGAGAGAGAAAGGTTGAGTTTCTAGAGAGAAGGAAGAGAGTTTGGAAGTTCAGAAGTTGACAGTGGGGAAGAAGATGAAGATTTTCATGCAGAAAGAGTTTTAAGATTTTCGAAGTTTCTACCTTAATTGTTCTTCTAGAATCGGACAGCTGGACATTTCTTCCGGTGCCACGTGGTTCCCACTAACCCAAAAATCCTTCATTCCCTTTTGCAGCCGGACGCATCCCGAGGTTGGGGAATTTATTGCTGCTGCAGAGTTTGTCTGCCACTTTACTGAGTTCCAGTCTCTGCACGGTTTTCGAGAAAAAGAATTTTAAAAACTTTGCTGTTTAATAAAAAGAAGACCGGCCGGTCGCTATTGGCCGGCCCAAATTTCTGGATCGTGACAGTGTTTCTCTTAAATTTTGGTAGAGTTTAATTTATAATTTAAAAATAAATAAACACGATCTTCCTAATCAATTAGTATTAGACATTTTAATTTATCAAAGTATATTTCATATTTATATATAAGTTATTTATTTTGACATATTTTAACATAAATATTTGAATGTTATTTAATAACCCCAAAACCAAAAGCAATATAACTTTATTACAGTAAAACATGAAGTCTAAATTTGAAAAGTAAAATTCTTCATTATGTTTTCGTTTTTTAGTATCATTTAAATCCTTGAATAAAAACAAACATATGCTTGTTGTCAGAACACCCCAAATGTTTTTCATTAAGATGTCTCTTACTTTACGTCCCATTCGTATCTCTCTTTCTTTGTTTCTTTTTTTGTAGCTTTCTCCTTCGTTCTATTCAACAAGCTAGTGTACCTCATGCAATTTTCCAAATTTTTATAATAATCATCAAAAACCATAACTCTGGTATAATATCAAGAGGTCAGCCTTAATCTCATCTTAATTTTACAAAATCGGTTTATAAAATAAGATTTATATTTGTTATATAATAATAAATTGATTTTATATTTATTACATATGAACAAATAGATTATATATAGAGAAAGAGTTGTCAAATCATCATTTTTCAACATTTTTTTTATAAACAAATCTTTTGTATTTGTATATTTGGTTTTCTTGCTTTCTGTGATGCTTCACTTTTCTAATTTAAAAAGATGAATTTTCTTTTTCAACAGTCAGATTCAGACTTTAGGAATTTTCTTTTTCTTATGTTGTCGCAATTGCTTGGTTGGAAAAATAAGAAACATGATTTTTTTTTTATAATCTCCACCGACGTCTACATCGAAACCAATCAATGATGCACAGGAATTTGGATTTTCTATTTTGTTGTATTGTATCTTTATTGTAACTTTAAATTACATAATTTTAATATTTAAAAATGCATTAAAATAAACATTTACTATTTCGGTAAATAAACATTATATACCGGAATAGTATGGTTTTGGGAACAAATTAAATATATACTTTTAGAATGTTTTTCTTGGATTGTGTATAGATTTTCTTTTTCTAGAATGTTCTTCCAACACTTCCAGAAATAGCAATCTGGAAGCATATTAATCTAAACTTTACCATTTTGAAACATTCTCATGAGCTCCACCACCCCTTGTCGGATAATTCTCTTACAAGTTTCAGCCACCAGCACAACACAATGTCTTCGAATAAAAATTGAAATTCCAAATCTTGTGTGGTGCAGATAGAAATTGAAGGGGTGCAGGGAGTAACTTCCTTGATTCACTGGCCCAATCATCGCAGCACACCAAACCCATTTGATGGAAAGAAACCATTTAATTATGGCAAAGATTAACCACTTGGTGACTTACTTCACTAGTTTCATTGAAATACCTCAGTTTGTTTTCTTTAACAAACATCAACTACTTCAAACATTATATTAAGCTAATAATAATAAATATTAAATAAAATGATACAATAAAATAATACTTTACATATTTGTAAAATGCTTATGGGAAAAAAGAGGAACATGTCAAAGCAAAGAATAAACTGAGAATTCTGCATTCTTTGTGGAAGTTTTCAGCCTTCACATATCAGACATGTTTAGGCCTAATTTCTATTCCTTCAAGAACAAAACCACACTTCCAAATATGGCTTGTTGTCTCCATGACTTTCACATGCAATCGCTCCTCTTTTAGGCCTGAATTGAAGAACTCTCCCATCTCAATCTCCAACCAACCATCACTTCTCACTTTAGGACATGGCAGTTCTCTTAAACGATTATCTTTCAAGTTCAGATCCAAACAAACGTATTTGGTGTTGGTACTACCTCCAGAAACACCAAGTGATATCACTGTCGGATGGTAGTGAAACCCACTTGCATTGATCATCTTGAACACCAGAAATACTGCATAATGAGTGTCTGATGACAGACCAACTGTGCTTATCTTCCCACTGATATCAAACCAGCACACAGCACGAAGCACAGCAACCGCTTCGAACCTGCTAACACAACAATTCCTCAATGTCCTAAATTCTGATCAAAGTTGTGTTTTTTCATACCACAATCAAACATAGCTGAGGTACTTACAACAAACACTTGTAAAAACCTTAAATTAAGGTGTCAAACAAAATGTTTCTCGAAACCTTAATCAATCAATTCACCTGGACTCTGGCAGGTTTGCCCACTCCCAATGGTGAACATCGTCACCCCATTCAATGTCCAGATTTCTAGCAGAAAGCATGTAACACTTCTTCCCTGTTCTTTTGTCCAGCTGAACACTCTGCATTAATTTCGGAGACAACAGATTTCATTCAGTTTGAAACCAGAAATGCTTGGTTTTGTTAAAACCACCAAAACCAAATTCATGAGAAATTATTACATGACCCCAGATCACCAAATTATGTTTGATCAAAATCATGAACAAGGATTACTCAAACCATATAATAAAGTTTTATATACTGACCTTTTTGCCCTGATCAATGATGGTGGGGATGTTGCAGAGATTGAAATAGAGACCCTTCTTAGAACTGGATGAGGGAATGGAAGAAGGAGGAATGATTGAGGTCAAGTTGAGGAGAAAAGCAGACCACACAAAATCAGATTCAGCTGCAGAACAAAAGGCTCTTGAAACTAAGGCGAGCTTGCATGCATCCATGGGAGAGGTGTGTGACAGTATCTCTGCAATGCATCCTTCTGCCAAATCTTCAAACTCCATTGATAAAGCTTCTTCTTTATCCTTCCAGTAATGGAGATATATATGTTAACTAAGAATGATGATGGTGATGCTTGTACAAATTTGTTGCTTATATCAGTTGCCTTTTTCTTCTTTGTTTGAGTAGTCACTTGGTCAACTATTCAATTGCTTGCACAAATTGGGTGTTGTACAGCTTAGACAATTATGTTAATGAGGTTTGTAGTTGAATTTATAGATTAGAAAAAGTTTCTTTCATTCATTTCACCAGCATTTTCAAAATCTTTATAAAGATAAAATGATTTTAATAAAAATGTATTTTTTATATTAAAAAAAGTAAAAAATGGTGAAAAATGATATCAAATAGATATAAAAAATTATGATATTAATGTACCATTTTGCTATATCCTATAATAAATGGATAAATTCTTTGTAAAACTCTTCCTGGTGCATGTTTTGAACTTTCTTTGTCAAAATTATATTTTATTTAATTTTAGAATTAAAATATAGTTATTCCAATTTGTAACTTGAAAGAAACTGTGGGTAGGTTAGCATCTTGGATAAGGTAATCTATATACGTTGTGGCAGAAATCGGTGGGCCCGGCATGTTTTTAGTAAACATATGAGTGAAATAAGATAAACATGTAAAGTAATAAATAGATATAAAATAATAGTCAATTTTGTACTTTTAAATTTCTCTCCTCTCTTATTTATTTCTTTATTAAACATTTTCAAAAAGTTTCTCATTTTCTTTTTACTTTATTTCTTCTTCCCCAAAGAAAGAAAGTATCGTGAGCCTCCACTCAGAATCCATTTTCAAATGCTTTGAAGATTTAATGGCGATTTTTATTTATTTATAGTCGGAAGACGAAAGAAAAATCATTAAGTAAGAATATGGCTAAAGAGGAATTCCTCTAACAACTAAATTTTCAATTAAGAAAAAAACCATATAGATATAAATAATATAAATCATATAATTAAAGATTTTTTTCCACTTAATTATCTAGATATATGTATTTAATATCATATTTAAGTAGTTTTTACTGTTCTATAAAGTTATTATCAATAAATTTCATTCTATCATTCACAAAGTTAATCCTCTTCTTATTTGAGATCATTGACTGTTATTTTCTACGACTTTTACCGTATAAATCACTTTACTTTACTCTATATGACTTTGAATGATTATTAGAATACTGAAATATCTCCTTACTTGAGTTCTTATACCAATACACACATTAAAGGAATGATATCATAAAATCACCCTACAAGATTCCTATAATTACGTCAAACTCAAACTTTCGTCCATAAACATGATTCCACGTTAAATTTCAATTGTTAAATAATCACTCATACTTGTATTCATCCATACTAAGTAACATCATGATCATAATCAATTACAACCATCATATATTTTTATACAAGCTCATATCCATTAACAAACCCATTATCATCACAATTCATACATCTTTTTACATGTGCATATTCATCAATGAATCCATCAACAAAAGAAAACCTAAAAAAATAAGACAAACATAAGAGATTATTAACTTTTCCAACTATAGATCTCAAATAAAAAATCTCATAGGTCAAAATAACAATTCATTTGTCTATGAATAACTGTCAAAAATTAAGCTTGATTTGATGGTTAACAAAGCGAGAATCCTATTTTTTTCAAGATAATGAAAACCAGAAAAATAGGGTGGCATCCAATACTAATCCTTGAAATCCACTGGTTTAATTGCGTCCAGTAGTCCAGTAGTCTAAAAGTGGTGTCTAATGGCGCTACAACCGTGTCCAACAGTGTATCATCTCCCAAAACTTTCCTTTAAGCTTTGATTAAACAATTTGATTCCTCACCACTTAATAAATTTTTTAAAATTGTATATTTTTAACTCAAGTCAAGTAGATTACTCAATTTGATTAGAAAGTATATTAATTTTTTATATGAATTTAATTCATTTTAATTGTTATTGAGTTTTCTCATTAATTTATCATGAAAAATAATAACTTTCATAAAAAATAATTAAATGTCCTCATTTACAAGCTTTTTAATTTAATTAATAAAATATTTAGACTTTACTTCATTTTAAACTACTTTTTTTTTTAATTTTGTTATTTTGTTATAGTAATTTTTAAGTTTGATTAAAATAAAATAGGGTTTAAGTATGTGATTTGATGATAATGGTTTTATCAAAGATGAATGAAATTCTCTTCATATGCTCCTCTACATTAATTGTTAAGATTTATATGAATGGTTTATGCAATTTTTAAAAAAAAAATACTATAATTCAAAATTTTCTATAAAATTAAGTGTGTGTATATATTAGTTAAATTAAAAAAGGAATGTCCTTAATCCCATATGAGAAATTTCAAAATATTTAAATTTAAAGATTGTTTAGAATAAAGTTATTTAAGCTTTTATGATTTCAAAAGATATAGAATCTAAAAAAAATTTACATTCATCCTTCTTACAAATAAAAGCACAATTAAGCAAATTCCCCCTTTCCCAAGTTAACTAATTGATAGTTTACTTTCCTCCATTGACTATTTAATGGTAAGTATCCTCTAATTAATATTTTGCATTTAAATGTTTTGAAAAAAATAAATAAATTGAGAACATGTTTGAAATAATTTCTTTATAAAAAAAACACTAAAATTAATTTACAAAACTGTTCTCATATAATTATTTAAATTTTTATCTTTTAATCAATAAAAGATTAATCTAATTTTGTCTTCTTCTTTTTCTTTTGCAAATAATCTTTACTTTTTATTATTATTATTATTATTATTTCATAAATTCTACTATATGATTATTATTTTTTTTGGTTCAGTATATTTTGTTTATCTGTTAAATTATTTAGGTGAATAATAACCTCTTACACAACCTTATTTTCAAAATATAATTTAGATGATGGATAAAGTTGATAATTATTACATTTAAAAGAAAATAAAAACAAGAACATGAAAAAAAATGAGAGTGAAGTGGGGACTTCCCTAAGGATATTTTCTTGAAGATAAGATTTTTTATTCAAGTGGGTCCCATCTGAATATACCCTCAATTATCATAGATCATACTTACAGCCACCATAGCTTCATTTTAATGAAACCTTAATGAATCACAATAATAATACATTTTAACATATTTTAACCTATTGTTTATTTTAACACTATATAGTTTATTTTAAATAAGATACTTTGTGAATTAATTAAGGTGGGACCTAAATCTTTTTATAGACCTTAATTTATTGGAAAATGTTTTATTATCTTTTCAATAAAAAATGTTGTTATTATTAATCTTTGTTCGTCGTATGTGCAGATTCAGATATCCAATGACAGCCTTATCAGATAATGTTATTATTTGTATTTTTTTTCTCAAAAGTATATGACGTTTATTTATCTATTTTATTGTGAAAATAAAATATAATCATAATATACACTTCAGATGTGTCTCCATGACCAGTTCAAAACAAGAAAAGAAAAAACAGTTAAAAAATAGAACATTCAGTTTAAGGTTGATCAAAACAAAAACATTAGCGCTAATATCGCCACCTTGTTTTCTATTCTATGGGCGACATTAATTGAAGTCCAGAACATTCATTTACTTTATTCATCAGAATCATAGTATTATATAAGATGTGGGACCCACTTCATCTTTTCTCATCACGCTTGAAAAAATCAAGAAGAGATAAGAACAAAGGAAAAAGAAACATCTCATCACTGTCATCAAGAACAATATAAAAATATTAGAAACCTGTGATCATGAGCAAGTAGCTTAATTTTCCTTTTAGATATTACTCACAGTTTCACAACACAATGGGTTCTCTTATGGCAGGATGGGACTCTACCCATGTGGATCCTAAGTCAGGTAATTAACTTATAATTAAGATCCATAATTTATATTAATATCTGATAAATTCTATGCTTTGTGTTTAAGCCTTTTTTAATAATAATGGTGATTAGTGATGAGATTATTAACGTTTTTGAATGTTTCAGCCACACTTAAGAGGAACCGTTCACTGACCAAAGATGAAATTAACGCTTTCTGGAAATCAAAGAAGAAGATAGAGGAAGAACACCTTACTGCTATTTCCACTTCACCACACACTGTTCAGGTTTCAAACTTCTGCAAAACTTTTTGCTAAATTCATTTATCAGATAAAGAAGCTTTTCATGATTCTTCATCTTTGCATATAAACTTTAAGCTGCATGATCATATCAGTTTATGGTTTGTGATTTTTCTGATGCAGAATGGACAGGGCAGGAAGAGCAGCACAGAGTCTGAGAGGAAGTTTCAGAAATCAGTGAGCATGCCAGTGACACGTGTACGTGAAAACCTCAATAAGGACCTTTTTGATACAAGTTTGGAGCAGCTTATCGAGAAAAATGGCTGGTATTAATATGAACTTTTTCTCTTGCAATATTAATTGTACAACTAATCCAATTTTACAGTGTTATTTTAGTTAATTAATTATGCTTTTAATATGTGCATGCATGCATGCAGGTGGACAAGGAGTAGCTGGGCATTTCTGAATGAGCCTCCAGTGAACGAAGCTGCATCATACAAGTACACTCCACAGTTTCATGTTGCCAACATGGAATCATCAAAATTTAACCCTCAAAATGGAATTAGTGCTTGATAAATATATATATGGTCTTGGTGTCTGCATAAAAAACTATATAATATAATATAACATGAGATGTTATTAGTGTTTGGTGTTGTTGATGTTGAGTGAACTATATGTTATGAGAGAATTTGGAGTGTGTTTTGGGTTTTGGAAGAATTGAAGGCAGCAAATGGAGAAAGAACTTCTGATGTTGAAATGTGTGGTTTGTTTGATCTGAAAAATTAATGAATGACTTTGATCTGCTAATTATTTACTGCTATGTATAACTTCTTTGTTATCCTTCTGGAAATTTTTATATTGCTTTCCTTTTCATTCTTTTTGAGAAAAATAAAATAAAATTGTTGGCTTATTTATCGTTTTCGAAGTTATATTTAATATTTTAATAAATTTAAATATCATGCATTAATAAAATAATTATTAGAATGAAAGAGTATTAAGAAAATGGTTTCTTTTCTATTATAGCTTATTAATTACGTTTGTTTTCATGATGACGCTTGTTCACTCGTTTAATTAAATGATTGGGCTTGGGCTGTCAATGTATACGAAAGGTGGGGGAGTTACTCCCTGCACCTTCCCAATTCCAACCCCCACCCCCACATAACCTATTTATTCCTTTTTTTTATCTTCATGTTTTCATCTTTACGTTTTTTTTTCACGAATTCTCCCGCCACACCAGCACCCTCTGCGCAGCAACCACAACCGCACCGCACAACAGCCGCACAAACAGAGAGGAATTGGAAAGTGAGAGTTGCAGAGCGTTTGGAGGAGGAGGTTTCAAAGCTTTGGTGGGGTGGGGGTGGGAATACGAAGAGGAATCTGTCTGTGTGTTTTGAGACTGTAAAAGAAGGGGGTTATTGTAGGGTAGGTTAAATAGGGCTAAAACGATAAAAATAAAAAAAACATAAAGGTTAATTTTGTATTTAAAAAAAAGTCCAAAAAAATTGGGGGGGTGGGGATTGGAACTGGAGAGGTACAGGGAGTAACTCCCGAAAGGTGGATGGTTCCCACATTTGATCCAAGTTGTTTATGGGCCAAGCCCATTTAGATTGCTTTCTCATTTTAAAACATAATGAATCACATTAAGATGTCGACTTCTTCTTCATTTCAAATAAATCAGTAAACACGTTAAAAACATATTGCTATGAATCTCAAGCACAATCCATATTAGTTAAGTAATAATAAATCATAAATTCAAATATTATTAACATAAGAATTCACGTGATGTGCATTATATTCGTCGAGTGCCAAGGTTTAATTTTAATAATAATACAATAAAGTGAATTAATATTTCATAACTAAATATTTATAATTCTAAATATTAATAGATACAATATTTAATTTATTGTGACACATTTTAATTTGGACTTTCAAGACATACGTTATGATTGGATTTGTTCTAAAAGGTAATGCAATAATTATGCCAATAAAAATAAAATATTGTAATTTTTTATTTAAAATGTTACAAAAATATTAAAACAATATTTCACATTTTTTAATATTAAAATTAAAATCAATTGTATGTCAGGTTTGTATTGTAACATATTAATAGTATAAACTATTAAATAAAACTCATAATTTGATAATACACTATAAATAGTTAAGAATGATATAAATTATTGATACAATCATATGGACTAATAACTATACTAACAAAATATATTTACAAGGTCTTAGAATATACAACATCTAGCTAAACCTAACATATTACTTGGTACCATCATCGACCTCCATCATATCAACATCTAACTCATCATCTGTTCACATCAACGGGTGATCATTGTAAAAAAGAAAATAAGACAGATAGAAAACAATGCAAGGTAAGCTAGTATTCAAAAGAAAATTTCATAAACAATTTAACATATCAAATCTTAGTTGACTATAGACTCAATTATTTGGATACATGCTTTGACATATGTATTCAACATAGGTGTTCACATGTAGTAATATTAATACTCTGGAGAGTCATAAACATAGGAGTTATCACCTATTACTCACGAGGTTAATCTTTCACACCTAAAACCAAAAGTGAAGGGTAAATACCTCTCTTGTTATTCTCTCTCACACCTCATTAATCTCTATATAGGTTGAATGATTGGTAGTATATCAGGATACCTACTTTCATAATCTCCACATATTCAAGCACACATTAACAACATTACCACCAATTCTTCCATATATTGGTTCCAACTGTTCACATATCATATTGTAAACCAACAACTGTTTTCAAATTCACATTATCACAAACATTAAACGCATTAGTTAAAATTCTGATATTTTCGCTCAGCCACAAGTTTGCTTGCTTAGCAAAAGCACTATTGCTTACCCACCAGATATGCTCGCTCAACTAAAGAACCTTCACTCAACCACCAAATTTGCTTACTCAACTAACAGTGTATGAAAGCACATTCGCCCAGTGATCAAGTTTGGTCACTGAATAAGGAAACCACTGGAATTTAGAGATTTAAAATCTCCAAAAAGTCACCTAACGATTATATTTTCATACGACTTTCAAATTAGTGAACACTCTAACTTTGGTTTCGCCCAACAAGATTTTTCTCGTTTAACGAGCACTAAGTAGCTTTCTGACTTTGTCTTCCTCAGCAAGTATATGGTCGTCTAACAAGTTTGCATATTTTTGCATATTTATGTCATTTCAGTCTTGCAAAACCAGTCTAATACCGATCATAAATGCTCAAACCAATTAGTTCTTAGAACATATACATTTCAATAACACAATTCACTTCAAATACACGGTCAATCATAGCAAAGTTTCAATCATATTATTTCAAATGAAAATTCAAGCTTCCTAATTTAACTAAACAAGTCATGTCTCATTAGACAATTCAATTACACAATCTAACTGCCATACAAAAAGCATCAATAAAAACTTTGCATATAAACTAAAATCAGAGTAACTAGCTTTCTTTACTTGTCAGATGACCAAACAACTCTAAAGACCCTAAAAGAACTCTAGCAGCTCCAGGAACCCTATTTACTCCTACAAATCACAAAAACATTATCAGGACCACTAACCAGCAAGAAGTATTATAGAAGACTCATATGACACATGCGACTAGAAAAATCATATGCATGGAAAACACACAAACCGAGAAAAAAAACAAAAATTAACTTATTCTTTCGTTGAAATTGATCGAATAGACTCAAATATCTTACCTCAAGGATCACTCAGGCGATCTTGAATCTTCAAATGGACAATGAGTTAGAAAACTTAGAGAAAAAATAGGAAGCTCTTAGAGAATAAAAATTAGAAATAGTGTATTTAGATAATAAAATTCATTAATATAAATTCTATTTATATTTTTAAATTTTAATATTAAAATAACTAAATCTTATTGTTTAAAATACTCTTAAACATAATTTTCTATACTATTACACCCACTATTTTGATTTTAAGCTACATAAATCATAACAAAATGGAATTTATATATTTATCAAACTTAATCGAAATTTTAAATTAATAACATTATCATTTACAAAATGTATATTTCTTAAACCGAATTTTAAGACTTAGTTAAGAGTTATAAATATAATAATGAGATATAACGTTGTTTTAATTCTCAGTCGAGAACTCATTATTTTATTTTATTTTTTTCTAAATTAAAGACCAAGAAAATTAAAGTAGTAGTAATAACATATTACAAATTTAGCTAACATTTCCATGACATTAAAGAAACTAAGCTCCCTTCTTTTTACAAATATTACAAAACAAAATTAATAAACAATTAATTAATTGCGTGTAATTTTCTGTCAATTATATCTTTTCAATATATAAATTGTGACAATTTCTCATATTATATATTTGCTTCAAATTAAAATTACATGATATGATATGTTTAATAAATATTTAATGTTATAATAAATTTGAGAAAAAGAATTAGATACAAACAATGAGAATAATTTTTTTAGTTTTAGAAAAGGATGTTTGTGACAACTTGTTAGTGTAAAGCTTTATTCTTTTTAAATTATTTTTTTAACTTATAATGTTTCAATAATTTGGACGGGTGTTGCTATAGTAATAATGTATTAGGGTGTAAGGTTTTAGATACTATGTTATTTGATATATAAATTAATAGAGAGAAAGTTTGAATTTAAATTTTATTTCATAGGTGTTCTTATTGTATCTAATATTTTTATTAACAATTAAAAATTAAAATTTAAGATAGTTTAAATATTTGTTTATTATTTAAGTTGAATTTTAGAGATGAAATAATAACAGAATTTTATATTTTAAAAGAAATAATATTTTAAATATATAATAATTAATTCTAATAATGTTATTCAATAAATTTACGATCGAAACATGTCTACTTGTATCAAAACAATAGGTATGATTAGTTAATTCACTTATAATTTATTTAACGCTAATATTTATAAGAAACAGAAATTATTAATTTTATAATTAATTTATATATTTCTGAATTTTATATTTGTTCTTATTTTGATTTTCTTTGTTATTATTTTTATAGTTAGTCTATGTATATCCCAAAAGGCTTGTGATGCAAAAGGACCAATTTTTCCAAACTCACTTATATAATTTAAGTTTAATTGTTTAAGTGAAAATTTTCTTGATTAAGAATGGAAGTTAACTTTCTCTAATAAACGAACAAAATAATTATTAAATATCATACATTTCTTCAATTACTTTAACGAATTTAAAAAATTAAGAAAAGGTCAAATTTATATACTAAAA
The DNA here is from genome assembly GCA_036885675.1 of Vigna mungo. Taxonomy (NCBI): domain Eukaryota; kingdom Viridiplantae; phylum Streptophyta; class Magnoliopsida; order Fabales; family Fabaceae; genus Vigna; species Vigna mungo. The sequence continues at coordinate 43,555,597 of CP144690.1, forward strand.
TTAACAAAATATATGTAGATGGAAGTAGCTATTAATAGTAAAAATAGTTAATAATTTGTTTTCGGCGCAGCAGTTGTACGTTTCTGTCTGAATCTCTTGTTTAAGTGACGTGGCACGAATCTTAAGTAGAATCATTGGAGACAAATATCAATAAAGAGATTCCACTTTCAAATTCTTTAAATTTTTTCTAGAGAAATTTTCATCACATTTTTTTAGGTGAGTTAAAAATATCAATTAATCTAATTTGGTGAAATTATTCCGTAGTCTCACTAGTAAATTATTCTAATTAATCATAGTTTAAATTATCTAACAAGTTATGAGTGAATTTAGTTAATCATCAAATTAATAGATAGATCATGAATCAAAATATATTAACTTTAATGTTGTTATAATTATTATTTGTAATTGGATCATAATTAGACTAACATTAATTAAAAATTTATTTTAAAACTTATAAATAGAGATTTAAAATAAAAAGATATATGATTTTACAGTGTCATTAATTATTAATTGTAACTAATTTTAGCATGAAAGTATCTTCTATAAATATTAGATAATCAATTAAACTTAACACTTATTTTTCAAGACAATATTCAAACTTTAAACAATACAACATAATTTAAATCGTTATTGTGGATTCTACACTCAATACATATATAAAGAAAAAATATGACTCATCTTAAATTAACATTTATTAATGTCTAAAAGTATAAAAAAAAAAAGCACTGAATAATTGAGTTATTTTACTTCTAAGAAAAGAAAAGCGAACTCATTCCATTTGTTTATGCATAGAGATTAGAAAGTGGAACATTTCCTACTCAATCTTTAGTTCAATCAATGCTCATTTGTTTTTATATGTGATGAATAGGAGCCATGTGCCAAATTCCTACAGTCAAAGGCTAAAAGGAGTTATTGATCACTTTCCAGAAAATGATAGAGATTGAAAGTGTATAATAACAATATCCAATAATAAATAATAAAATCCTTAGTTAAAATTAAATAAAACTGGCTAAATGTGTATAAAATATTATTGTGTTATTAGGGCAGAATTTGATGGGAATCTAAAAAGGTTGGTCCTTGATTTCTGCTGGTTTATTCTATTATATTTAATCTAGAAAATAATCTTTTTTTTCCAACCAATAATCACAATGGTATCAATGTTCTTGTTTACTTACGTTAAAGGGTGTAATCAAATATGAATCTCCAAAAGAGTTGCATCAGGAATTGCCAATGAAGCAGTTATCTTTGAGCATGCCCAGTGCATTATCAATCTCAAATTTTCATCAGCCTTGCCACTTCGCCTATCAAAATGAATATTGAAACAGTAGAATCAGGCACCCGCTGTAGAAATTCCATACTAGTGTTGGACAATATCCTCACTCCATCACACTCGGGTATAAGAATTATTCGGGTAGTAGCGGTTGTAGAGGAGCTGCCACTCCGCAGCGACGGAGACGTTGGCCATTGAAGGAGTGGGAGAAAGAGGGCAATGCAATTCATAGGGTTAGGGTTTGGGATTGAATCAGATCTGTGTACTTTCTTCCAGGATCGTTATTATTATTATTATTATTATTATTAGCATTCATATTTCAATTAACATTGTTATTATTATTATTATTATTTATTATATAGTATACTTTATAGATAGCATCAACTCAACAAAATTTACATACAAAGTGAACGCCGCGATATCCGGGAAATGCTGCGGCGTCATCGTGCTGTTACTGTGTGTGTGTGTGTGTATATATATATATAGGTGTGTGTGAGAGAGAATCCAGAAAAGGGTGAGAAGAGAAGAGAAGAAAGGATCAGAGAGAGAAGCAAAGAAGAAGAGTGTGAGATGGGAGCAGGGGCATTGTTGAAGAAGGAGGTTGCAGTTGCAGAGGCACCCATTGTTCTGGGACTGCAACCATCAGCCATGATTGACCACGTGGCAAGAGTGGATTGGTCTTTGCTTCATCAGATTTCCGGTGAACATGGAGGCTCCATACCTGTACACACCCCTCATCACCAATTTACTTCCTTTTCATTTCCTCACTCTCATTCTTAACTTTTTTTCGCTTTTATTATCGCTTTCGCTAGGTGGGTTCTTACAATCTTCTCTTTTTTTATGCTTACATTTTCTAAGCATAGCTTTTCTGTGAAATTATATTTTGCTGTGGTCCTTCATCACATGACATGACATGGGTGTTGATAAAATCTGTTTCATGATGGTAGGTTGAGCTTGTAGAGCTTGAAAATATACTGAGGGAGGTGAAAATCCATGTTCTCTCATGCCATGATGATGATCCTTCTGCTGCAAATGTTAAGACCTTGGCTGGAGGTAGTGTTGCAAACACGGTTCGAGGGCTGAGAACTGGGTTTGGGATTTCTAGTGGAATTATTGGGGCTTGTGGAGATGATGACCAAGGAGAGTTCTTTGTCCATAACATGAATTTCAATGGAGTTGACCTCTCTAGACTCAGGAAGAAGAAAGGACATACAGCACAGGTTTTCTCAACATCACAAATATTTCCTTAAAACTTACAAACATTTTCTTAAATGCTTTTGTTATTCTTGAGTTGGTTTTCAGTTCAAGTAAGAGTTTAACCTCGGTGATCAGTAACATAATGCTGATTACAAGGATCAATATCAAAGTTTTGTCGTATAGTTTATTGTATCATTGAATGTTTTGTTCAAAAGTAGAAATGTAACAGCTTAGCTATCTGACGCAGTGTGTTTGTTTGGTTGATGACTTGGGAAACCGAACCATGCGACCCTGTCTCTCTAATGCTGTGAAAGTTCAGGTACATGAATTTAGTTCGAGTTGAAACAACATCAACTAAATTGTGTTATGTTTGACAATTACTCTGCTTTCTTTATGCAGGCGGAAGAGTTGACCAAAGAAGATTTTAAGGGCTCCAAGGTTGTTGTCTTTGTCAATTGATTGAAATATTATGGATGGTTAACATTTTGGTGTCATTATCTTGTCGTGTATATTTTATTTGTCACTGTAATATTGATCTGATTCTTGTTGTCATGATAGGGATTAACATTCATCAGTTTTTTCTAGGACTGAATTAATTGTTCATGCAATGTAAATTCCAGCCGAATGATCATAGGATAAGAGTGAATTTGTATTTGATATTCTGCATTCTCTTTAACTTAGTTTTCGGTATATTAACATTTCAGTGGTTGGTGTTAAGATATGGTATATTTAATTTGGAAGTGATTCAAGCAGCCATTCTTTTAGCAAAGCAGGAAGGTCTTCTAGTTTCTTTGGATTTGGCCAGTTTTGAGGTATTCTACTGAACTATCTGCATAAATGGAAAGTTGTGGGTTCCTTAGCATCAGCTATGTAAATTTAATCTTATGTGGCCTCTTTATTTTGGCTAGATGGTCAGGAATTTCAAACAACCACTTCTGAAGCTACTGGAGTCAGGGAACATTGACCTCTGTTTTGCCAATGAGGATGAGGCAACAGAGCTTCTAAGGTAAATGTCAATTTTACTTAACCCAGCTTTGTTCCAAGATGTTCATTTTCCAAGTTATTCATTGTCTTAGTTTCACTTAATAAGTAATCTGCAGTTTTTTCTTTTTATTTTTATATATACATTCTGTCACTTTACACAATGGATTAATTCAGGGGTGGTGAACAAAATGCTGATCCAGAAACTGCAGTAGAATTTCTTGCCAAGTACTGCCAATGGGCAGTAGTAACACTTGGTTCTAATGGATGCATTGCAAAACATGGAAACCAGGTTTGTAAATTATGTTGTAAAGTTATTCTGATCTGCACATTAGCCAAGTGACACCTTTAGAGATTGTGAACTCTTACATAAGGAAATTAAACCATAGGTGTATGTAAGTGAAGAAAGATAACTGAAATTTAGAAAACTTCACTTTATTCCTTACTATGTCTTTATTAAGTTGATCAAATCAGTATGAGACTAGGAATGGAACAATTGTAGTGCAGGAAAGTGTTTGATAATATCTGTTGAAGGAAAAGTTAGGAAGAAAGGAAGGAAGCAAGCATGGGAATGGTGTTGTAGGAAAGGTGAAACAGATTTTTTTTAACAACATTTTGACAAACCATAATGTCATTTTCTCTTACGTAATCATATAAAAGATTGACATCATTCTTTATCCAAAATCTTAAAATATAATATCACTTTCTGATGTGTAACGACATAAGAAATTGACATCATCTTCAACCCAAAATCTTAAGAAAATAAGTTTATATGATGTTATGCATTTTCATTTTTACTCAATGTGAAACTTAGACTCATATTTGGATTGGTAACAAAAATATTAATATTCTAAAGATCATTATGGTTGTGTTTGAATGTGTCAGATTGCACGTGTTCCGGTGATAGGAGAAGCAAAAGCAAAAGATGCAACAGGAGCAGGGGATCTGTTTGCAAGTGGGTTTTTGTATGGAGTGATAAAAGGAATGTCACTTGAAGAGTGCTGCCAAGTAGGAGCATGCAGTGGTGGGTCTGTTGTACGTTCTCTTGGGGGTGAACTCACATTGGACAATCTTCATTGGATGTACAAACACATGCAGATCATGAATCTTCTCACGCCAAATACTGCCAAATGAACACTAACTTCTTCCTTTTCTTTTCCTTTTTTTCCTTTACATTTCATCTCTTGTCACAAAATGGCAGCAATTTGTATTCTTCTAAATGTGAAATGCTTCCATTAATGGATGAAGTAAGTCTATGCAAGTTCTGCACAAATGGATTTAAATTTTACACGTTATTTAACTTCACAGTGTCACGCAATGACAAGAACTGAACAAGTCATTTCGTGTTGGTCAAAAGCAGCTGTATCTAATAAAAAAATTAACTTGAACTGTTTTTACACAATTTGAGACTGTTGTGAACTCTTTAAAAGGTAAGACCACTTTGAATAAACCTCTTTTAAGGGATAAAAAAAGTATTAAATCTAGTTTAAATATTTTGTTTATCAAACTGTAAACATGTTCAAAATCTTATTTTCTTGTAAACCTTCAAAAACTAGTTGTATTGTAGTATTGACTTAAATTAATACATTAGTAGTCATAATTTTCTTAAATTATTTTGGGATATGTAGTATTATACATACAGAGCCATGGTTTATGGTGGTCAATTGATTTTAGTATCTAAGTTTCCTCAGGTAATTTAACAGGTTAAAAAAAGGTCACCATTTAATATGATTTTTTTTATTGTGTAAATTTTCCTTAGAATCGATTAAATACAACATATATTCATATGATTTTAAGCATCAGACGTATTACTTTAACTGTTTATATTTTACTTTCTACTAATACATATTTTGTGTATTGCAGAAGTATTTTAATATTAAATAATCTTATAGAGTATAGTAAAAATATTTATGAAGCTAAAAGAAAAATGTGCGTAATAAAATTGTGTAGAATATTAGAAATGTGTGCTAAAAGAGAAAAAAAAAATGTTTAGGTTTATAAAAAGCTTAATTAATGTGAGTTTAATATTGCTTTATTACTTATAAGACTAAGATAATTGTTCTGTTATATGGTTACTTATATGTACTTTAATTCAATAGTAACAACTTGTTTGAAAGTGTACTATAGGATTCATGCCTAACCTAAATGTGTTTTACAAGATCTGTTATTTTTCGTTATACTTGGAGAAAATTATTCAAATTACAGCTACCTTTTAAAAATAAAAATTTGTTATATTTGAAAATATCAAAGATAAAAAAATAATAAGAAAAAAAATAAATAAAAGTCTACATAAAAAAACATTTTATATCAAAACACAAGTTTTAAACTTTAAAAAACATTTTATTTTCTAAAAATGCAATATATTGCAGATTATTTGATCCAAAATAAAAGTTAAAATGATTTGACATTTTTAAAAAAAAGAAAAATACAATTATTTGTATCTGGGGAGTCTTGTCTTGCTTTTACTAAATTTTGCAAGAAAAAAAAAAGTTATATTTTCAAGTATATTATTATAAGTTTAATAGTGTTTCAATATGGTTGATTACAAATAATTATTGGTAGATTTTTTTAAATATAATTACAGCAAAAATCAACAAATTTACTCCACAGGATAAATTTGTAATTTATTATTAATTTTTTTACATTTGGAGAATTCCACTTTTCTGTGCTTAATAGTTATGCATGGTCAGTATAAACTCTGTTATCAATTAATTACAATAAGGCATTGCTGATATTAACTGTAAAGTTGAAATAATTATTATTATAAAATTCAACTAATACATGATTATTTGTACTGCTCTTTGCCTGAGGGCCATAAAACCTGATTTTTACAGCACCATTATGGTTTCGAAGGAAAAGAATTTAAAAAAAAAATTATTGGTGAATGCGAGTTAGTAAAAAATTGGTGCAAAAAATAATATTAATTGTTTTTAATAGTTAGCAAAAATAAATAAATAAATATTGCACATTGATAAAAGAAAATTAGCTTGACATAAAAGTTTGTAAACATGTCTTTGAATATTGGTTGATAGTCTTATATAATTATCTATTTGTCGTCTTTTTGCATATAAGAAGAAAAACAAAAGAATGGGATTTCAAAATTGATACATAGGGAATGACAATAGTATTTCAGTTTACGGCAATCGGTTGCACGACGTGGGTCGAATAGTCCATTTTAAACAATAATTATGATTCGTTGATTAATTTAAGCTAAAGTACGATGTTTATTAGTTGAGTCATAATGAAACCCACACTATTGTGAATCTCATTCCAAATTCTATAAGGGTCATTCTTCTTGTATTTCCCTAATCTCATTCTCCACTTTCCAGTTTTGCTTTAATACCAACAGTACTCCTAACTAAGTCCATTTCTGTCCGAGCTTATGAATTGGTTTTATAAAAAGTTAAATTCCTCTTACGCATCTCACATCAAAGCAAATCCTACACTTCCTTTAATATTTCTTCTTTCTTTCTTTGCCTGTCTTCCTCTCGTCCTTATTTTTTTACCATTTTTGAAAGTGCAACTGTTGTTTTCCCTCCTCTCTCTTTTGGTCGTTTGTGCAGTGTGTGTTGTTAGCTGGGTGACAGATCTTTTTCTCAGAGATCATATATCAAGTTTTTCTAGTGTCTTATTTTTTATAGATCTTATTCATGTTATGGGTGTGAGAATCATGAATATAATTTAGTATATTTCTTGCTTGATCTGTGCTCGTATTTTGTCTGTATGAACTGTGTATGAAATCTGGACGGAGAGATGCAGGGTTAACCTAATGCCTGTCACACTACGAAATGTGGATCTGGTGGCGCCGCAGGTGGATCTGCGGCTGATGACAACCGCAGGTGAATCTGCGGTTGGTTTTGGGGTGCATGGCCGGTGCACTTTGCGATTATGACTCATAAATGCGGTAAGGGAAAACGCAGTTCGAATTGCGATTACGGTGAACTTATGCAGATGGTTTCTATCCTTGCACATGTTTTCCGGTTTAATTGTTATGTTTAATTATTATTTTCGGATTATATTTTTAATTTTTTTTTTGTTAAATTATTTTCAAATTGTTGTTTTTTTAAATTTATAAAATTTTATATATTATTTATTATTAATGTAATTTTATTCAATGTTTTTATTTTTATTTATGAATTTATATTATGTATTAATTAATTTATTGAATTAAATAATTCTTATTATCCGTAAACTATATTTTCGTATAGTTATTGTTATTTTATTTAATTCTTTATTATTTTCTTTAGTTAACAATTCTTTTTTGTTTGTAAATTTTTTTTATTCGGTTAAAATGTTAACTAAAATGTAAAATCTATTTTTCGAGTATATTTGGGTTGTTGGTAGTTAGGAAAATTTACTAGTGGTTAGATATCATTTACTAATCATTAATTAGGTTTTGACTTTATTAAATAAAGAGTAAAATGGTAAAATTAGAGGTATTGGAAGAAGGAGGTGAGGTACTTGAACCGTCTCTCATTCTATAAATATATGTTTAAGGTATTGTGTTATGTTGGTTACATTTGATATCAATATGTCTTCTATGAGTGATCTTCCGATACGATCCTGAAAGACAAATAAGGAGTTAGACAAACCTAACTTAGATGGCTATTAACCTCGACTCTGCATACCGAAACAATAATTTTATTTGTAATATGCATTGGTTTCTTATTCAATGTATAAAATAAATGAACAAGTAAATAGATAAATTATTATTATTATTTTATATTCGCTTTTTCTTTTTTTTTTACTAAAAATTATACATATTAAGGATAGAGTGATCCATTACTATTACTAGCACTTCATTTCTTCATGACACACTCCCTTTCACTCATCATCATCTTTCTTACCTATATCATCATTATATTCCTCACCTCTATTATCACTTTCATTATCAAATTATTCATCATCCCCTCTATTATCACCTTCATTATCCTCTTCCTCGGAGACTCTCTCTCTTATTTCTTTTCCAATCAATCATTCATTTTCATCCTCTCAAACACCTCCCACCCAACCATTCATCATCTCTTCTAATGAGAAAGTGAGTGATTCACAGATTGAATAGGTAAACATAAACACACATAAAATCCCAAAGCAAGAGAAACTCAAGGACATATATTATTATATTAACACTCGAACAAACCATCCACTTCTAATCACTTTTAATAATTGTGTTGTGATTGAATAAAATGTTACTATTGTAAGCAAAATTTGATATTAAAGTTGCTTCCTCCTAAGTAAAATCTATACATTTTTTGTGTTTTTAGACATTTCTGCATTTTCCCTAATTTCTTCTCTCCGTCTTAAATGCACAATCTTAACTTTAAAACCGAAGAACAAAACAAAAATTAAAATCTAGGAATGAAAATTGTAAAGGTGAATACGGTTTCATTGATGAAGGTGAGGAAGATGAAGTTGAAAAAGACAATAATACATGGAGATGAGGTGTGATGAAGAAATAAAGAAAATAAAATACCATATATTAGTAATAGACCATGTTTAGGGTTAACTATTTAGATAATATTAACAAAAATAACTAAATTTAACAAAATTAACAACAAAGTTAATAAAAAATGAAACTTGATGGATGAAATAAAATGAAAACCAAATTAAACAAACATACCAAATTAATATTTAAACCAACATTACAAAACCACTAACTAAGCACAAATAACTTTTAATTCATCTATTTGAAAAGTAATGTCCTGAAAATAACTAAATGAGGGATAACACTACATTCTTTTAATTATTTTCTAATTTTGCAATCAATAAAATTTATTTTAAAAAACACAAACCCTGGAAAGTGTCCTTAAATAAAAGTGTAGAAAAATAATGATTTTTAACAAATTTTAACCATTAAAGTGAACCTAAAAGGGTTATAAAACACTTCTTAAGTTTAAACAGTTTTATCCAACATTTTTCAGCCAGACTTTCAGAAAATTGTTGCAAATTGTCATGAAACAGCAATTAAATCGTTTACAGTGATCATCACTGAGGGATGAATTGCAGAAGCAAACAGATTAACGAAAGAAAATCCATCAAGGTCTTCTCGCATGACACAAACAATATGAAACCTACTCATTTTTAAATATTGGTATTCAACACCTCTAGAAATTGATTTTAAATTATCAAATTTCCATTGGAGAACCACCTTGGTCTCCAGCAGCACCTTGATCTGCACCAGAAGCCTGGTCGGTGGGAGCATCCTGCTCTGCTGCTGGCTGAGCTTCTTCAGCTGGAGGTTCATCCTCCCTCACAATCTCAAAAGTATCAATCAGCTGTTGAACAGTTTCTTGGTCTAAAATGTGGAATGGTTCATCAACTCCAACCACAGCAATAGTGCATACAGAACTCCTCAGTTTTTCACCTTGCAAGGACTCCCTAGTTGCGATAAGTGCATCTTTGATCAGATCTTCTCGAGAAGAGCCCATGAAGTTATCAAACCTGCGTTCCAAATATGTCTTTGCAGCTTGAGAGCGAGATCCAATAGCAAAAGCCTGATATTCAAAATAGTTTCCACTGGGACAGTTGTAATAGAGGTGAGCTCCTGATTCATCTAATCCAGCTACCAGGAGGCCAACCCCATAAGGACGTTTCCATGATCGTTGCGTGCAAACCTGCAACTCAAAATTGCATCACGAAAACTGATTAAAAAGATATATTTTCAGTTCGAACCCATACCTTATTTATTCGACTTCTTATCACTAAAGCACAAAGTACACAAGTATAACTGCATATAATAGAAATAATGTTTGGATAAACTTCACTCGAACACTTTTAAGATGAAAAAAATAAGGAAAAAGGAATTTTGCTTCTTTATAAGTTAAAATTAGTTTATACATGGAACTAATTTGTAGAATTTATTTCCAATTAACTTTTCCAAATTTTGATTTTTAACCAATGCATAAGCTAATTTAAGCTTATGGGGAAACTACTCTTTTTCCTTCTTAACTTTTCTCCAAACAAAATGTAGATTAGCTAATCCAATTCCAATATTTTGTTGATTGTGAACTAAACAGGTTAGATTCTAATACTGCACCTACATTCAAGAGCCTGAAAAAAAGAGGGGAAGGGTTACTTTTTCCATCTCTATGTACAGAAAGATCCTTCAACCACAGTAAGTAAAATCCAAGTTCTTCTTTTAAATACGACAGCTTGAACATCACAATAATTTGTTTTCCACTTCACTTCATAAAACAGCCTTCTCAACATACACGGATTTTGCATAACAGAATAACTATGACACGGCTGCATAACTTGCAATGAAGTAAACATGAATATTATCATCCTTCACACAGCAAACAGAAACCTCAGTGGTACTGTGTGCTACTTAAATTTCAAACACTGATAGAACCCAAAAGCCTCTACCACACAAAAATCTGAAATACAATAACTGGACTGCCCTGTGGAGCGAATCAACATTAAGATGGGAACCAGCCTCGGTACCTCGGCTGCCGACATTATGTGGGTTAGATTCAAAACCTCTCGGGGCTGAGCTCCGGGTGTTAAACCGAGAGTACCCTGAGCTTAGTCGGACTCCTAGATTGGCGCTGTTTGTTGAACTTCCCACTAGCTGCAAGAAGCGAGGCACATAACCTCTGAATCGTGCGGCACAAACAGTGCAGCCAACATACCACCATCCTAAGAGGAGAGAGGGGGGGAGGGAGGGACGATTAAGACTAGAGGCAGACACACCTATACATAGGGAAGGATCTAACCTTTGAGGGGGGATAGACAAAGAAGAGAGCAACCTTTGAGGGATAGTGTTCTGAAGTTAAGCAGAGTTTATAAAAATGAATAACTATGACACGACTGCATAATTTGCAATGATGTAAACATGAATAGTATCATCCTTCACACTGTAAGCAGAAACCTCCGTGGTACTCTGTACTACTTAAGTTTCGACAGAAATAGAACCTAAAGCCTCTACCACACAAATTTCAAATACAGTAACAATCTGAAAGAGCAGCACACACAACAGAATTTGAAGATGCTATAGCAAGATAGCAGGACGGCGACTATTTTAAATATTATCATTATAACAGAAATCAGATAATTTATACTACCCACCATAAAACATAAGAAAAAGAAACTCGCTATAAACAGTAAGTTACAGTTTACACAACGAATCACCATCAATTTAGGAACAATAGAAACAAAAACAGCAATGAAAAAAAAATGACGATGAAACTAACAGACACTAGCAGTTTAATCGCATTCAACAAACGCAATTCACCAGTTTAATCCCATGACCTAAAATCGAAATTCAACAGCGAAACTCTAGAAGAGTCGTTTCAATTCTCACATAGATAGTAATTATTGAAGAAAAGCAAACCCTAGAAGAGTAGTTTCAATTCTCGCAGAGATAGTAATTATTGAAGAAAACAAAACCCTAAGTGGAAGGGAAGGGAATGAGGACCTGTGCCTTGTCGGCGAGTTGAACAACAAGTCTGCCTACAGGGAGAGGAGACTCGTAGGTGTAGTTATAGTTGATGCACTCGGATCGCATGTATCGGGATAGGACGCGGCCGTCGGCAGTGAGGCCGGCGATGGCGACGCCGATGTGGTTGTCGACCTTGAAGATCTTCTTCTGGTGCGAGGAGAGTTCGGAGTTGGCCTTGTTGACGCATGCGAGAACCACGTGCGTCTTGGATCGGAGACCGATCGCCGCCGAGCCCTGCTTCACCGCCTCCATCGCGTACTCCACCTGGAACAGTCGCCCCGCCGGGCTCCATGTCGTCACGTCTGTGTCGTACTGATTACGGAACATTGTCGACTCAAAATCAAAACCAAAACCAAAACCTCTTCTTCTTCACTCTCTTTATTACGTCACCTTTCTTCTTTCTCAAGAACTCTTTCTCTCCTATTGTGCCTTCATTGTTCGACAAGAAAACCCACCTTTGACTGTTTAGCCCACAAACCCATTGGGTTACCACACATTAGACGGCCCAAAATAAAGATTGAAATTATGTAATTTCTTCCTGCACCTCCGAACATTTTTCCTTCACTTCTAATATATAAAAATATTGTTTTTCTCATTTTAGGTTGTAGAATGTAAAATTGAAAAATAATTTATAAATTGCTTCAAATATATTCTAAATAATTTATACTAAGACAGGGCATAATTAATTAAATTATCCTAGTTAACTATATTTCCAATAAACTAAAAAAAATTAAACTACTTAATATAATATCTATATTGTCCAAGAGTTTGTTGGGATAAATTTAAATTTTAGAGATTTATTATTTTATTAGTTTTTGATCTAGTAATATTTGGTTTGATTTAATAGAGATAAAATAAGAATGAGTAGTTATGATTTTCTGTTTATATAGGTAGAATATTATTTTATGATAGAATAAACAAATTTTATTTTTAAGTCAGCTGATATTTTATTTTCAGATTTTATTTTTTATTTTCATAATATTATAAGTATCATGGCTATTTAAAGCCTTCAATTATCAATGAATAGCAAGATTCAATTTTAAAAAAATATTTGAGTGTGTATCTTAAGATTTTCTCAAGAGAGTTTACTTTTAAAAAACTGAACTTATATCAATTAATTAATAACGAAACTGAATTTTGTATTCAAATGTTAAGTATACTATTACCTGAAAAAAACGATAAATAATGGATTATAGGATAGGTATGTGAATGTGACTCACCAGAAAACGTTTAATATCTAATACTTAATATAATATTTAATAAAAATAAACTATTTTTTATATTAAATTCAATATTTTTTATCCGGACTTTATTTATGTTTTAGTTTATTTAGATTAGTTGAGAATGAAATAAAACCATAGTAATACAGTATCTCCAAAAAACGACATTAGATTAATTTGTGTGAGTATGAATTTAAACAAATAAAAAACAAGTATTTAAAAATTATATAAGATTGATACTACACGTAATTAGGTTAGGTTTTTCATAAAGTTATCAATCTAATTTACGTTTCAGGACAAAATGAAAATGGAGAAGTGATAGAAAATCATTAAATAGACACAAAGATCCAATTTTCAATAAGTTTAGTTTTTCTAAACTGAACTAGATATAGTATAACTAGTTTTTAGTTAAAACAGATTAATTTATTTTTAGTATAAAATAATACTAGTATAATTAAGTTATTTTTACTCCGCCTTAATTTATTAATTAGCTAATTTTGATTTTGTATTTTCAAAACGTTACAAGATATATTACTAGAAAAACAATTATTGTGACAGCATTTACGTAGAATACGTGTGGGAAGGAAAGACATTTTTTTTTTACAAATTTCATGGATTAAAATAATTAATTTTAAAAGTGACTATAAAAATGTATTATATCAAATTAAACAAAATTATTTAAATCAAATATAATTTGGAGAAATTAGATTTTGTAAGATGATCGAAAAGGCATAAACAAAAAATATTATATGGAATAAGATAAAAGACTCTTTCTTCTTTGGATTACCTATAACTTTTGCATATGTTCATTAGTTTTAAATTGATCATTTTATTTTACATTTCGTGAAACTGATTTTTGAATTACTTGTTTTGAAATAAGTTTTTCAAACTTTTTCGTAATAATATTTTTACAACACGGCTTTTAGAATATATGAAATAATTAATTTTTAAAAATTATAAACAATGTTATGGAATTACTTACAATTTCGGATATAGGATTAAGGTCTTTTACTCAAAACATTCTAAGAAGTCATGAAGATCGGATGAATTCCCTAATGGTATCTATCATTTAAATTATGTTGTTCGTTCTCTTTCTCTCATGTCTAAGTCGTGTGGGTGTTAAAGACATTTTGATGCTCAAGTCAATAATATAACTGACCAGTTAACACAACAAATGATGCATATAATGTGCATAACAATCCTAAAATCACAAATGTGACCTTAATTTATAATAATTGTAACAGACATTTGCCTTTCGCTGGCCTAATAACGGTTCAATTACACCTTAATCTGCATTAAGGGCTTAATGAGTCATTATCACTAATAATTTGACCATACTGTTAGGTCATATTGGGCACAACTTAGGCCTAGGTGGGCGATTTGGGTAAACGGCTAAGGAGAACGACTTGGGTAAAAAGCCTGGGTGTTCGGCTTGGGTGATGCTTGGTCCCAAGGGAGACCGTACGACATACAAGCCTCCCAAGCCCGAGCACGATGTTATTATACGAAGGAGTTCTGCACATGCCACTCCTCATAAGGATGGATTCTCTGGTTGGCTTTTGTCTACGTGTCCTATTTGTTCGTTGATAAAAGTGAGTGGTTGGAAGACTAAAACGGGTTGTGCCTTTTACGGCCAAGCCAAATAGGCTATTGTTCCTGTTTAAGTGACGTGTCGTGGAGATCCACAGTCATCAAATTTTGGTGAGGCCACCCGAGACTTCTATGGTAAAGATCCATGGTCACCGACCTTCGGTGAGGCTGACCGGGATTCCTTTGGTGAAGATCCACAGTTGTCGACCTTTAGTGAGGTTGGTCAGGATTCTGTTGGTGACAATCCAAAGTCACCAACCTTTGATGAGGCCAGTCAAGATTCCTCTGGTGAAGATCCACAATCACTGAACTTCGGTGAGGTCGATCGGGATTCCTTTGGTGAAGATCCACGGTCACCGACCTTCGGTGAGGCCAATTGGGGTTCCTTTGGTGAAGATCCACAATCACTGACCTTTGGTGAGGTCGACCATGATTACTTTAGTGAGATCCACAATCACCAACTTTCGATGAGGTCGACTGAGATTTATTTGGCGAAGATCCAAGGTCACCGATCTTTGGTGAGGCCGGTCGAGATTCCTATGGTGAAGATCCACGATCATCGAACTTCGGTGAGGGCGGTCAGGATTCCTTTGGTGAAGATCCACAATCGTCGACCTTCAGTGAAGTCGGCCAAGATTCCTACGAGACCTTGGGCGATCGAGCAATTGAGGTCAAGGTACCACCGAACAATTGAGGCTAAATAGTTTAGGTCGAACACTTGAGGCCAAGTTTGGCCGAGTACCTGTGATACCATAGTTGGCCGAGCAGTTAAGGCTAAGGTATGACCAAAAAGTTGAGGACGAACGCTTAAGGTCAAGTGTGGTCGAGTACTTATGAGGCTAATGATGGTTGAGCAGTTAAGGCCAATGTATGACCAAACAGTAGAGGCCGAACACTTGAGGCCAAGTGTGGCCGAGTACCTGTGAGGTCATGGTTGGCTGAGCAGTTGAGGCCACAGTATGGTCAAAAAGTTGAGACTGAGCAGTTTAAGTCGAGCACTTGAGTCCAAGTGCGGGCAAGTACCTTTCAAGCCACAGGTAGTCGAGCAGTTAAGGCCAAGATATGACCGAACAATTAAGGCCGAACACTATAGGTCAAACACTTGAGGCCAAGCTGTGGCCGAACAGTAGTGGTCGAACAGTTTAGGCCGAACACTTGAGGCTAGGTTTTTTTAGTACCAGTGAGGCCATGTGTGGCCGAGTAGTTGAGACCAAGGTATGACCGAGTAGTTGAGGTCAAGTGTGGTCGAGTACCTGTGAGACCATGGTTGATCGAGCAGTTGAGGCCAAGGTATGATCAAACTGTTTAGGCTAAACACTTGAGGCCAAGTGTGACCGAGTACTTGTGAGGCCATGGTTGCCCGGGCCTTGAAGCCAAGGTATAACCGAACAATAAAGGCTGAATAGTTTAGGTTGAACACTTGAGGCTAAGTCTGGCTGAGTACGTGTGAGGCCATGGTTGGCCAAACAATTGAGACCAAGGTATGGCCGAAGAGTTTAGGCGGAACACTTGAGGCCAAGTTTGGCCAATAACTTGTGAGGCCATAGGTGGCCGAGTACCTGTAAGACCATGGATTGCCAAACAGTTGAGGTCAAGGTATGACCGAACAGTTGAGACAAAATGGTTCGAGCAAGTTGATAATAAACATAAATATTGAGGTCGAACGGTTGGGCAATTGAGATCCTTCAAAGTACCACTCACTAGTTTCTTCTGGCTACAATAAGGGATACTTGATTGGTCCCACAATGAGCGCCAAAATGTTTCAGGTATGGGGTCGAGGTCTCTTACTCAAAGCACTATAAGTTGTCTTAAAGACCGGATGGAATCCCTAATGGTTCTCCATCGTTCAAGTTACCTTGTTGGCTCTCTCTCCTTCTTGTCCATGTGTGAATGAGTATCTAACAAAGACATTTTGACGCTTGAGTCAGTAATATAACTGATCAGTTAGCATAACAAGTTATGCATATAATCTGCATAATAATCTTAAAGTTATAATATCTTTATTTATAATAGTTGTAATGGACTTTTACCTTTTGCTGATCTAATGATGACTCAATCACACCTTAATCTACATTAGGGGCTTAATGAGTCATTATTACTGATAATTTAGTCATATTGTTAGGTCATACTAGACAAGACTTAGATCTGGATAAACAGCTCGATAAACGATCTAGGAAGACGACTTGGATGAATAGCCTGAACAAATTTTCAAGTTTTTTAAACATGTAAAATGCATTCTGAAATGAAACTTTTGAACCAAATTTTTATTATTTTTTTCTTTTTTCCAAAAACAAGTTTTCTTTCTTCAACATGGTGCAATGAAATAGATTATCTTAATAATATGGTGTAGAAAGAAAAAGGCCGAATAAATAGATGGTGGGATGAAGTTGCGAGACATATATATCGACTTTAGGAACTTTGGATTAAAGATATATTTTGAATGAATCTTTTTAGGAGAAAAATATAAAAGTATAAACTATGATTAGTTTCTTTTTTAACATTTCATAAAGTATTTTAAATATATATATATATATATATATATATATATATATATATATATATATATATATAAATTATTGATTAAAGCATTTGGCACACACATGCATGTAGAACATTATTTATGTTATTTTGATTAAAAGAAAAGTGAAAGTGGCATTGAGCTTTGCTGCTTTAGACATTGGAAACGACCAATGTTATCATTAATTCCAGATTCTCAAATACTCTTTTCTTGGTATCTTCTTCATTCATTAGCTTTATGATGTTAATTCATCATTATTGTGTATCCACTTTCTCAAATGTTTACAATTACAAGGAAAACAACATTCACTTTACAGTTACATCTAACTAGTTGGTTGGAATTTCCTTTGTTTTTCTTGTTGTCTTTTTTTTTTTATTTATTTATTTATTTAGGTAGCTGCGTGTTATGTTCTTTGGAATTGCGTTATTCATGTGGAATGGTAGTTGTGCCTTCCTTTATTAATTTCTCTGTTTTCTCAAAACTATCTTTAAACATAATCTATAAGGCAAATTGGTAAAAAATGGAATTTATATTCTTTGTTTAGTTTTTCTATTAATTTTAATGTTTTAAAATATATTAATGTAAATGTATTTTAAAGATAAAATAAAGAACAACATCATAAAAACTAATAGAAAATTTTTACTAAAAAATTTCCTAACTACTTTTTGAAAGTTTAGTTGTATCAAAACAAATATCTATAATGTTGAAATAAGTGATTTTGCAAAAAAATATACATTTAAGTTGTGATGATATATTTGTATACAAAAATTAATAATAATAAAAAAAAGAAAAGTAGCTTTAATTTTAGGCAAAATTGCAACATCATTTTCATCAAGCTTGTCTTACCAACTAATCAATAGGTAACATATCACATTGTTTATTGACATGCCAAGAAAATTAGTACAAACAGACTTATTATATTTTAAATATATTTAATTTATTTAATATGAACTTTAATTTTATGAATATAAATAAAAATGTATATTTTTTAAAATAAATTAAAAAGTATTAATATTTTTCTCATCGATACCTTTATTCCAGGTATAGTTTTTCTTTCTAATTGGGTGCCAATAATTACACTTTAGATAAGGTATTGTAGAGTTTGTGACTTATAAACGTTTTCCAAAAAAAGAAAAATAATTCTTACCAATATATCCTTTTAATATATATTTCTATAATTTATAGGTATTTAAATGTTTGCATAGGAAACTACTTTGAAATAGAAAGTTATATTTAGATAACTCACTTATGAATAGATTAGCATAAGTAAACTGAAATATAACATTAATTATAAACTGATCGATTTATATATTTGTAAATTAAGTGTTATATATATAAAAGTTATATAAAAAAATACATTAAATATTTATTAACTGTATGTAACCGACCAATTTTTCATTAATTGGATGGTCAACATTTTTAAATAGAATATTCTAAGTTTTTTAATAAACTGGATGGTTTTTTAATAAATCAATCAGTAATTTTACAGTTATTATTATTACAAAATTTATAGATAAAACACATTTTTAAATTATGATGAGGACAATTCTAATTAAAATATTTATTTGGAAACATTAATTATATTTATTTATTATAAATTTAAAATTTTATTGTGATAAGATATGTATAACATTGAACATAATTTTTTGACAAGTAATTATCTACTCAGACTTAGAATTTAAAAATAAAAAACTGAAAATAACTTTGTAAGGAAAATTTTAAATGATATTAAAAGGTTAAAAAAAAAGAAAAGTGTGAATTAATTTATTATCCAAAATATTAACTATATTCATTATTTTGTTTGTCAATTTAAATGTATTATGTATTAAGAAGCTAAGTAGTTATCCATGAAGTCTTTTTCAAAATAATGTATCATATCACTAGAATATTTATTCAATAAGGTAATTATTGTATTTGTTTAAAATAGTAATGGATTATTGAATACCATGTGCATGCAAAACAAGGTATAGTAATAAGACAACCGCGTGTGCACTGTTTCCTATGAATTTGAACACTCAACTAAATTAAAAACCGTTTTATAGAATACTTTATGTCCCCCTTATAAATTCTTTTTGTAAATCATTAAATCATACAATAAAATTAAACACACAATCAATAAATATTTAATTATCATCTCATCATATTTATTACTCATCAATGTTGTTATAATTATATCTCAACATTTTACCGTATATAATTAATATTGCTGTACTGTTTCGCACGGTTACATGGTCATGTATTAAAAAAATACAATCATGAAAAATTCAAATATTTTCTGTCTTAATTTTGTAATTTTGGTTTTTCACGTTCTGTTTGAAAAAAAGTAAAGCTTTTAAATATTATAATTATACTATTTTTCATTTTCGTCAAAGTTTTTTGCATTTTTCACAATTTTTTTTAATGATGTGACATTTATACAAAATTATAAATCTTAAATACATGCCGATGGGATATTTAAATAAGAATTAAATATATTTTAGTTTTTAAATACAAAATTATAATTTGTTTTAACAACTTTAAATTCTTTTTATATTTAATGTTTTACATGATATTTGACTTGAAATATGTCGAATAAATTTAACTATTTTTACTGTCAAAATAATTTAACATATTTAAATTAAAATAATTGAAGTTTAAGATAAAAAAGTTAAATTGTGCATTAAAATTTTGAAACTTAAAAGTTAAATAACCTTCTAGATAATTAACTAATAAAATTAATGTTAATTTTATCTAAAGGAAAAGAAAAAAACAAGAAAATGTCCGTGTTTTTGTCCATTGACAATGAATAATTAAATGACTAGGTAACGACAGCTGTATTCAGCAAGCAACCTAAGAAACCATACCAACTCATCTATAAAATCCCATTCAACGAACAGAGTCCTTCCTTTGTAAAATCTCAAAACTACCCTTTATATGTTAAGGGCATCATTGGAAGGATCTTACTATATTCATATTTATAAATTTTTATTCCAAGTATTAATTAAATATTAAAAAAAGTAAAAATTATAATAAAATGAAACATAATATTATAACAACTTAATGTCAAAATAATACATTTTTTAAGTATCAAATATTAATACATAAATTATAGTTGTATATATTCAAAATTAAAACATTATATAACAATTATATAAAGATTAGAAAAAGATTAGAAGGCATCAAATATATGTTTTAAAAATAAGTTATAAAATTAAAATTAACATAAATTTGATAAATTATTCAATCAAATGTATTAAAGAATTTAAAATAAAAACTATAAAAAATAAATAAATATTCGTATAAATAACATACAGACTCAAACATTATAAAGACAAGGTAGTGTTTTACTTTGACATTAGAAATTTTCAGGAAAATTAAGGTTATAATTCTTTTAAGTTTTGTTTCTTCAACTTTTTGTCATTAGTTGGTCTAAGAGATTACCTTCCTAATATATTCTATTGTGAAAGTTAGTAAATATTCGGTACTCTTAATAATAAATGTGTATTAAATATGTAGTTTGTTCAAATATCAAAGTTAATAAAGATTATTTTAAATGAAAATTAGAATTAGTTTATCTTTAATACTTTGATCCAGTTTAATTCTTCAATTTAAGAAATGTGTAAATTTAGTTATTTTAAACAAATTTTATTAAGTTTAATCAATATTTCAAATGCATTTCAAAATAACATTTAAGTTGTTTACATTATTTTGACATATTTTTTCCGTTAGTTAAGAAATACATTTGAAATCTTAAATAAATTCAATAAAAAAAACTAAATTCACGTTATTTTAAAGATAATAGACTAAATTAATCTAAAATTTTAAAGAGAAATTAATTCTAATTTTTTTAGAAATTAAAAAACTAAAAATATATTATCCATTTATTAAAATGATTTTTATATAGTATTCATAAAAAATAAAAAAATATTTTATTATTTAGTTTAAAATAATACGTAATCTTTTATAATAAATTAAGAAGAAAAAAAGTTTAACTCCAAACTCACAAATTAAGATGCCTTACTTCACTTTTTGCCTGAAGTTCCGAAACTATCCCTTAATGACGTTATATAGTACTGACTGGACCCTGAACTATTCCACGGCAAAACGACAACACAGGAGACATACCCTTGTTTCCTAAAAATATTTATGACTTTTACCTGCTCCTCCAGTCACCCGTGGACCTATCGATTACACCGCCCAGAGTCAGAGGAGAACAGCTCCAAGTCAGAGACCGAAACAGCCGGTTGCAAGTGCCTGCACCCCACACGTTGATCGTGTTTTTTCGACGGTTACACTGCAATTTTTTTTTTCCCTCTCATTCCGTTGGAATAAAAACTCTTCTCACTCATTTTTCTTTCTCTCACAAGTTTTTCTTCTTCTTGTGTCTCTGACTCTTACTGAACAAGTTTCGCAAAGTCAGAGAAGCAACGCAAGCAAGAAGAATAAGGAGAAGAACTTCGCCGTCGACGTCTCCGTCATGGAGTTCGGAACTGCCGCCGCGACTCTCACGAAGAAGCTCTCTAACGGCTACGGCGTCTCCGGAAGATCGGCGTACGACGGCGTTTTCGCCGCTCCAATCAAGCTCCGAGCTCCGACTTTCTCCTCTCAATTCGAGGATTACCGCGAGATTTTCGGCGCCACCGGAGCTTCGCTCGGTTCCTCTATTCCGATTCTGGAACTTCCGGAACTCAACGACAGCAAGAAAAAGATCGACGACGTTGGGCGGTCGAGGGTCGATTACTCGATGGTCTTCGGTGGGTTTGGGAGTCTAGACGCTGCCGTTCCTTTCGAGGAGTTAGTGGCCGAGCCTGTGGAGAAAGATAGCTTCGCTATAAGGTGAGTTTGCTTGCTGAGTTTTTCTTTTTTCTAATTTTTTGTTAGGGTTTGAACTTAATGTGACTTGGAATGGTGAATGTGCTTGTGTGTTGGTGTTTTGCTTGGAATCCAGATTCGATTCGAGAATATTTGTTTTTTGAACCTGACCTTGCTTCTGCATCCTTTCCATTTTGACCGCTCTGTCGGTCATGTGAGTTCTTTCTGTGAGAAGAGAAACTGCATTTTCTTTTGCTATTTTTATTTATTTAATTACTTGTTGTGCTCTCGAGCAAGTGAGTGGGCAACAAAGGCAATAATACCTTACTTTTTAGTCACATAAAAAAAAAGGAATCAATGGGAATCTAGTGTTTCGTGGAACTGGTTGAGCCCTTTTGCATTCCTTTTATTCTACTTCACCAGTGGAGGAGAACTTATAGGTTAAGGTTTATGGTAGATTTATAATTTTAAAATTTGGAATTGGAGCCGGGAATCGGAATCTAGACAACTTTTCAAATACAACTACTTGAAATATACGAATCAATTTTTAGTTGCAAAGGGAAGCTAGCGGATGGCATCACGATCTTACTAATAGGGTTTTGTACTCGTTAAATGTGAATTTATGCTTATTGTACCATATTTGGTGTACATTTATATGATATTTAGAAAAATTCCCAACAAGGGGCCTTGGATGTGAATATTAATCAAATTCATAAATTGGTATTTGTGGGAGGATGGAGATCTTTGGAAAAATTGCTATATTGTGCAAATCTATTATGTAGCATCGGTAACTAACCAAGTTCTCAGAGCCTGCTTAGGACGGCGATGTTAACATTAATTGTTCTCCTGGCATTTATTATTCTGTAGGAGTAAGATCAAAGGAGAAAACCAATCTTTCCAGCAAGAGCTTAATACTTGTTCGAAGGAAATTCCAGTGAAATCGTGGTCATCCCATGATGCCAAAAAGGTCAATATGTCTTATCATAAAGTTAACCAAGGAAGTGAAAATGGAACAGGTGGGACAACACATATAGCTCAGCTCCAGGCTGTCCCTGCTTACACTCGATTAATCGAAGAAGTCAAGCCAATGAAGATAAACAAAGCTAATAAGTCTATACCAGTAGCACAAGATACTTATTCTGGTAGCCATGTCGACGAGGGAATAAAAGAAGCCGCACATTCTACCAATTCGTATACTAGTGCTTCACCTGATAATTCTAAGCAACAGTCTTCCACCAACAATGGCGTAAAAGTTAAAAATAGATCTGGTTCTATTGATCTGTTTTTTGATGCATGTGAGATCAGTAATGGAAGTAATGGAACAAATCATGTCAAAGTTCCTCGATCAGAGACTTCAGAGTCTAACTTAAATAAACAAAAAGGTGATGCTCTGAAATCAACGCCAATCAAATTCCAGGCATCTAAAAGTAGCTCATCCGAAGGTGTTGCTGGTGCTGATTCGCCACCATACTCAGATGAGGTAGCTGCTTCTGTAGCTGCTTTAAGAAAGGCAATGGAAGAGGCTCAAGCAAGAATGAAGGTTGCAAAAGAATTGATGAGAAGAAAGAAAGAAGGTTTTCCTGATCGTGTGAAACGTAAGTCTAACATTGAAGTGAAAGCTGATGGAAAAAGAGAGGCTAAAGTCACTCTTAGAACAACGAAACTTGATGCAAAGCTAACATTAAGAGAAAAGGATACTTCTCTAAATTCTTCTTCTGAGGTAGGGAGGTCAACGATGAGAGTAGAGAAAGCGAGGCCAGATCTGGGGACAAAAGAAACCTCTGGTGCTGAAGAAGTTGTACGCGAAACACAGAAGAAGATGAAATCAGATCAAACAAAACATGAGAAAGAGGGTGAACAAAAAGAATCAAATCATAAGGGAAAAATACTTGAGCAGAAAGAGGCAGAAAATAACAAGAAAGAGCAGTACTTTAATAAAACAGATAGGAATACCCCTGAAAAACCTGAAGAATCTGATGAAAAAATAGAAATGGTTAGGGAATATTGGGGGCTGGAGAATAATGAAGAGAAGGTTCACGCAGACCATGAAGCAAGTGCATATGTAGAACTTGTCCAGGAAACTAAACATAGCAGTCAAAAGGTAGTAGATGAGACAAAACTGATTCAGGAGGTATTTGAAAATGGTTTAATGGACAATGGTCCGAAGGTTAATGAAAATGGGGAAGTTGAGAGTAGAGTTAAATCTTTTTATAAACCGGAAGACTATGGAAGCAATGTCGGTGGGCAAGGGTTAATAGAAGGTAATGGGAAAAAAGTTTCTGGTGAGCCAGAAGATGGCAACAAATGTGCAGGGTCCTTTGAGCTGGAAGAATGCAAAATAAATTTGAGAGCTGTTCAGGAACCGCGAGAGGCTGAGAAGAATATTACTGAAGAGCTAAAAGGAAGTGAGAATAAGGTTGATGTGTTCAGTGAGCTGGAAGAATGTGAACTAGCAGAAATTCTGGAGCCACTTGACAATGAGAGTGTGTGCAGTCAACATGCCATAAATTTGACAAGTATGGAGGAAGCGACAGAGAACTTTGGATGTTTAGAGGACAGAAAGAAAAGAAATGATTCTGGTTTTCTGGGTATCAGTCAAGACACTGAACATTCCTGTCAGAGAGAAGCCAGAGAAGCCACTGGTAATACCCTTGGCAGTATCTATGTGCAGGAGGAAATCGTGGACCATATTCATAGTAAGAAAAGTAAATTGGATGGAAATGACATGGTTCCAGATGCCCAAGCAAGTGAGAATGGATTTGAAGGAGCCACTCAACTGATGGATGGAAATACGAGGGAAAGAATAGACAACAAGGAGCCAGTTGAAGTTATTAGAGTGACTCTATCTGATCCTTGTTGCGAGGAGGTAAAAGCAGAGAAAGCTGGCAATACCACAGAAACCGGTTCAAGCTATGAGCCAGATGAAACTGAGAAGTTGAACAAAACTCGGGCAGCTGATATAATCACTGAAAATGAGGAAACTTTGGAAGTAAATCTAAAGGTTCATTCATATGATGAGGTAGATGGTGTATCGGAAGCAAGTAGTGCTTCATTTCAACAAGAGAGATATGAAGAAACAGACCCCGTTCAGGAGACAAGTGATTTACGTGATAAACATACAGATGAGACTTATTCCTTCACTCAAGTTGCCGTTGAACTAAACGAAGCAGACAATCAAATACAAAATATATTTGAAAGAGAGACTTCCGAAGGTGCTGCTACAAATAGTGGTGACACTGACATAAAGGCTAGGCAAAACATAGATCAGTGCTGGGAAAAGTCAGAAAATTACTGCGGTCTGGAAATGCATTTTGAAAACACAACTCCTGAGTCTGTTGAAATCTGCAAGGATGCAAAGGAGACTAGAGATGCATTAAAGGAAGATTTGGATGAGAATAGGTCTAATTCCTCTAATGGGGAAAATTTGTATGACAATGAAGACATTATAGATGAATCCCAGATACCTAGTACATCTGATTGGAACTCGAGTCCCTCCAAAGAAGTAGAGAAGGTTGATTCAAGTCACATCAATATAAGGGAGAGTAATCAAGTATCCGCAATGGAAGAGAAGAGGGCAAATGACAACTTGCGTAAGGAAGAGCAGGAAAAGGAACACCTCAAAAAACTCGATGCAGCAAAAGAGAGGGAAAGAGAAAGAGAAAAGGAGAAATTAGCTGTAGAAAGAGCAATTCGTGAAGCACGTGAAAGGGCTTTTGCTGATGCCAGAGAAAGGGCGGCAGTAGAGAGGGCTGCTGCAGAAGCACGTCAGAAAAACATTTCTGATGGACGAGAAAGGCTAGGAAAAACCAATAGTCAGGCAAATGAGAAGACCCCAGCTGAGAAGGCTGCTATGGAGGCAAAACTTAAAGCTGAGCGTGCTGCTGTGGAGAGAGCAACTGCAGAGGCCCGGGCCCGGGCCCTAGAAAGGGCACTTTCTGAGAGAGCTGCCTCTGATGCAAGAAATAAGTCTGATAAACCTGCTGCAGGCTTTGTGGCTTCCCGTGATAATGCAATGAAGCAAAACTTCCATTCAAAATCTTTCAGCCATGTTGGTATGTAATGTTAACATGTTCTGATTGCGCTGTAGTATCATATAGTCTTTATTTATGTGCTTTCTGTTTAAATTTTTATTGATTCTGTACAAATTGTATTTTCCTGAAGTTCGTGATTCTACTGATGTATTTGATGGAGCTAATGGCGATTCTGCTCAGAGATGTAAGGCTAGGTTTGAGAGGCATCAGAGAATAGGGGAACGTGTGGTATGGTTCCTGGTTTTGCCAAATATCTCTTGTACAAATTAAGTTGTAAAATTGTTTGCTCATTCTTTGTTTTGGATGCAGGCACATGCTCTTGCAGAAAAGAATATGCGTGACCGGCTTGTGCAGAAGGAGCAAGAGGAGAGAAATGTAATTTTTCTATCAAGTTTTTGCGATTCCCATGTTTCCCATTTTGCCTTACAAAATCTATTTTTTTTTTTGTTGGCAGAGGGTAGCAGAAGTTCTTGATGCTGATGTTAAAAGATGGTCAAGTGGAAAAACAGGAAACTTGAGGGCATTGCTTTCTACATTACAATATGTATGTGTAAACATCCTAACTTTGTTTAAGCTCTGTGCATATTTTGTGACTGTAATGCCATTGATAGATAAGAACTTCCCATTTATATATTTGTTTTCCTATACTCAACTAATCACTTTAAACTAGGGAAAATAAAGACATAAAAATATATCGTTTTTGAAAGCACTCAGTTGTTTCAAGACCTGGAGGAAATTTTCCTTTACTCGTTATCAAATTTGTCTTATGCAGATTCTTGGTCCCGACAGTGGTTGGCAACCGATTCCTTTGACAGATGTAGTAACCACCCCTGCAGTAAAGAAAGCTTATCGTAAAGCCACTCTTTTTGTGCATCCTGACAAGCTGCAGCAGCGGGGAGCAAGCATTCAACAAAAGTACATCTGTGAGAAGGTTTTTGATCTTCTAAAGGTTTGGCCTTCATTTCTTCTTTTTAGTTCTTAACAATTCTGCTGATACCATGGTTTCAATCAATAATCTTAATATACAATTCTAGGTTCTAAATGGGGTTCCCTTGCACCTTTTTAATTACATAATATATGTAGCTGTAATTGGGATTTTGAATCTTTCCATGGTACTTTTACTAACATGAGACTTGAGTTTGTTAATAACATTTAATATATGATATCGTTTCCAAGTAATATAAAATAAATTTTCTTGAAGCAAAACTATTATTTTAATTTATGTTTTCTAAAATGTATACGATCATATTCATGTGCAAAATCTAATTTTATACTGTAACATAACTTGGCTACCATAATCAGTCTAAAACATTAATTACATACATCAGACATTCCTTTTTATCATTTAAATTGTAATAAAATCATCTCAATAAATTCACAGGCTAAAACAAAATATATTTTTCTCGTCTTTCCTGGGTTGAGCTAAGACAGGTTGTCACTGTTAGGAATCAGACGACCAGTTTTGTAAACGATATCTTTCTTACTGGAGCAGGATTCAAATCTATGAATGCATGTTTCTGAATTTTTGTTTAATTGCCCACAGGAAGCTTGGAACAGATTTAACATGGAAGAACGATAAACAGTGCCTAGTGCTGGGTTGTCTGATGATTCAAGTGCATTATTACTAATATGTATGAAAAGTAGTCTCAGAAATCAGCAAATATGCATGGTCTGCAAGTGGAACTTTATTGTATAGTTCAACATCTATTGTACTACATTTTTATTTTTTAGTTCCACCAATTACAGGCCTTTAATTAATTATAGAATAATTTATCCAGAAGATAGCTGGCTGATTAGCATAGTAACAGTAGTCTTGGCTGAATCAGTCTCAACTCCATTTTCATATATCAAATTTGAAAAATGTTTTCACAGTATAAACATGCTAGGAACTATTCTGGATTTTATTAGAACATAATTCTTCGCCAACCATCTGTTTCTCTCAATTTCCAAGTCACAGAACTTGTCTACCCAAATTGACAGAGAAAAATTTCTCGGGAGAGCAGCTTATAAAAGTGTGTTGGATGAAATAAATTACTGTGTTTGGAGGAAGTAAATGGTCATCAGAAAGTTAATATTATAAATCGATATAAAGGTAATTTATCGAATAATTGTGACCTATTGAAAAATAGGTAACCTATTAAAAATTGAAGAAGTTAGTTATATAGGTAGTTTTACTTATGAAAGCAAGCAAATGAAATTAAATCTTGAAAAAAGAAGTATATCAAATTAATCACAGAAAAAGTTGTTTGGTTATTGGTAGTTTAATAAAGACATTCTAAGAGAATTTGGAATAGTTGCAAATACAAGTGTTTAATAAGATATTTTTAAGAGTTATAATCAATAACATTGATTATACTAATATTTATTATAGATCAATACACATTTTTGTATAAAATGTGTCTTTATAGTTGTTGTATTTTGGCTTTTCTTTTCTTTTATGGGCGTATTTTGGTTTTTCTTATTGAGAATAAATTTTATATATGAAAAATGTCCTTGTTGGATTGTTGTAATATCTCTTCTGTTGCATTGTTTAAGCGTCAAAGTGTTGATGCTTAAACTTAGTAAAAATGTTTGAATACAAGGTGATTGCTTACTACCATGACCTTGTTGAATTAACTTTATACTAAAACAGTAAATATAACAGCAAAGAACTTTATTAAAATTATGACGAAAGATGGAATCTTGAAAATACATATTTATTCCGAACAACACAGAGATGAAAGCATAATTATTTGTGCATGGTGCCATTAACTGGGGTTTGAGCAGGATCAGGAAGAAGCCCTTTTTCTCTGCAGGTCTCAACAGCTCCTGTGAACATATCCTCCAAGCTGTACTCAAATTTGAAGCCCATGTCTGTGATCTTCTTAGAAGAAAATCTAATAATTTCCAATTCATCCGGAATATCCTTGAACCTGCATCAGAATCAGCACAACATGATCCATACATATGAATCAATTATCACCTTAAGCAAAAGACAGTATTAATTATCACTACTACTATAACATTTTCTGCATGCAATTAACTGATGAAATGAGAAAAATTACAAAGTCTTACTTTGTGGGGATATTATACTGAGGGTATTTTTGATTTAGCAGTTTTGCAATGTCATGAATGGTTGCCTCATGTGAACAGCAAATGTACCTCCCTTCTGCTTTTGGATTCTCAAACAAAAATATATGAGCAAGACAAAGGTCATCTAAGTGCACGAACTGCCCTTGTTTTATGATATGGTAATGCCCTTCATTTCCTGCTAATTAAAAACTAAGAATCATTCCAAAGTGTACATTGAAATCATTCATTCCTTATATAAAACGTTTAAACTCAAATGTCAGTCTCTGAAACATATATTAACAAAGACGAATTCCAATCTTGCATCTAATTTTAGAAACTAAAAATATATTTAATCTTGTGTTATTAATTCTAAACATGAACAAGTTTTGGTGGTTTGACCTGTGATGAGTGAAAGAGCAGTGATTAGGCTTGGTGGCATTGTTGGCATAAGAAAGGGACCAACGACAAGAGGTGGAATGACAGAGACAAAGTCTATGTTATGCTCTTTGGCGAATTTCCAAGCTTCTTTTTCCGCCAGGGTCTTTGAAACAAAATACATCTACAGAGAAACATGGTGTAGAGTAGAATCATTCTTCTTCATGGTGTATATATGAACAAAGAAAACATGTAAGATAGATACAAAGAACTAACCCAACCAGTCATTTTGACCCTTCTGCAGAACTCAACATCACTCCAACAGTTCTCATCATAAACAGGCTTTGGTTGCTCAGCAACATCAACAGTTCCAGCTGAGGATGTGAAGACAATTCTTCGCACACTTTTGGCCTTCACGCATGCTTTCATGATATCGAGTAACCCCTTTATTGTTGGCTTTATCACTTCATTCTGCATTTCCACTCAATTTTTCTAACCATGTTACAACAACTTAATTCAACATTTTCACAATTATGATAAGAATATACGATTTCAATTCTACAAAACTTACTTATAAAACTGATTTATAAGATGAGATTTGTACTACTTATATATTTTAATTTGATTTTATCTGTATTTAACGTAAAACTTCTAATAAAACTAATTACATAAAAATTTCATAAAAAGAATAGACGTTAAGAAATAAATTTAAGTCTAACTCAACTTCCTAATAAGATAAGATTTAGGTACACTTATTTTAAATTGATTGATTTTATACGTGAGACTTCTGATCAAACCAAAGTGCGTAAGAAATTCATAAGAATATATGTATAGATACCTCAGGGTCCTTGGATTCAAAATCCATGGGGGTTGCAACGTGGAAAACTCCTGTGCAGCCTTTAATGGCTTCGTCAAAGCTTCCCTCTTCAGCAAGGTCAGCTTTCCACAGAGACAGTTTAGTCTTTGCACCTGGAAGTTCCACCAAATGCTTCACCTTCTTCATGTTTGCTGCAGGGTATGCATGCACGTCGATATATATCATAAATTAAGCATAAAATACTGTGATATTAAATCTAAGTATACATTACACATTTTTATATTCATTTGATACAAAAATAAAAGATAAAATAATAGTAAAAATATAAACTTTTGTATTTTTTTTTAAATAAAAATAAAATATGATAATATCAAATAAATATAAAAAATTCAAGTGAAAAAAATTTAGATACATGAAATAATATTTTTCACGTAATGTACACTTTCATGTGTATATTTATTTTTTTGAAGAGAAAGTTTCAACAAGTTAAATAACATAAAAAAAACAGTCTTAAATTTATTGTGTAGTTAAGATTTTGGTTGAATATGGTTTGTCATAATTCACTTCCATTGATTAAGATATCTCATTGTCATATATAATATTATCAAAAAATTTAGGTTAACTTATGATTGTCTCCTTTTTAAGATTTTCTATTGAGACCAAATATTCATCAATAAATTTAAGTTATTTTTACTATAAATCTTTTTTAAAATTTAAGATCTTATTTACGAGATGAAAAAACCATAACAGAACCAAAATTTCAAGCTTTGTAATTTGAAAAATGGTGTAATCTAATTCCTTAAATAAATAAATAAATAAAAGTGAAGTAAGAATGAGACCTGGGTCGCGTACGGTTGCTCGAACCGTGTAGCCACGCTCCATTAGCCTCATCACAAGCCATGATCCAATGAAACCCGAAGCTCCGGTAACGCAAACGGATTCGGATCTTGAACTCATTTTTTTTTTGTTCTGAAGTGTTAGGCATGGAAGAGAATGTATGAAAATGAAAATGGTTTTATAGAAGCAACTGTGGAAAGTGGAGTGAGGTAGATGTCTGAATTAAATGTACAAAATTTATATATGTTTCTAAATCCATGATTCAAAATGAATATGGTTTTGTTTGGTACATTTAGGATTTGGTATATATGTTCGGTTTTCTTTTGACTCCCCACGTGATGAGCAGCCAGTCATATATAAATTAGTTAGACGGTTGACCACGTGACACTTTCCAACTCAATATTCTCGAGTCATACATATTACTAAGTGTTGACTTGCAACATGTACTTTTGTTTTTAAAAATTCATCTTCCAAAATTGAAAGAAAAATATGGTAAAATAGAAACGATGTTAGATAAAACAACAAATAGATATAAATTTTTTTAAATATATAAAATATCTTTATTAAAAAGAAGTGATACTAAAAATAAATCCATACAATGATAAAAGATCTTTTATCGATCCTAA
Source organism: Vigna mungo (assembly GCA_036885675.1). Classification (NCBI taxonomy): domain Eukaryota; kingdom Viridiplantae; phylum Streptophyta; class Magnoliopsida; order Fabales; family Fabaceae; genus Vigna; species Vigna mungo. The sequence continues at coordinate 43,587,341 of CP144690.1, forward strand.
TCGAATTAAATTAAAAAGATTATAAATTTAATATGGACAAAAAACACTAATAATTCAACTCGGATTAAAAAAATAGACATTCTTTCCATGCATCAACCTTTTTACTTCTTGCACCTCACATATTAAATTCTAATATCACATAAATTTCACTTAGAAAAGGATAACGAATTTGAAGTTCTTGATTGATTTATGGTCTTAATTTTACATGATTGTTGATTATGGGTCAAAGTTATGTTTGTTTTGGACCCGTAGGAAGAAACTGCCTACAAACCGATGGGTTGATGGGCTTTTGAGCCCAAACCCAATTGATGATCACCTCTACAACAAAAAAGAGATGAAAATATATTCTTTTAAGGCTAAAAAGTTGGTTTGGGTTAAAATTAAAATTTGATATAAACCGGTATCAGACATATTTGACAGACGTTTTATCCTGCACTTCCAAGGTTTTATTCAAGGAAAATGATATTTCTAACATTGTGGACGCTATTTTGACTGCATGCATATGTGTCAAAATTTAGTTAAACGATTTCAAATTAAAAAAAGCTGATACAAGAATATATTTGAAAAAGAAAAACTAAAGTTTTATTTTTAATTTGAAATCGTCCAACCACATTTTGACACATGTGCAGTATTAAAATGGTGTCAAAAAATTGGTGTTGAAATATCATTTTCCTTTATTCAACTTTAATTTTTGTTAAAATGGCTATTATGTTTCATGATAAAAAAACTCAATTGATTTCGAAATTCATTTAATGTTTTTCGCAATTCAAAATAAAAGTATTTTTTGGTAATTTAAAAATGTAGGTGAAAGTTTGGAGATGCAAGATAAAACATACATGTTTAATAATATAAATCCATTTTACGAACTGATGGAACGATGGAGTTTTAGCTTACTTCGTATTCATGCTCTATCATTGTTGCATAAATCATTACGATTAAATAAAATTATTAATTTGATTTTGATGCAATAAAAGAACTTATACTTATTTTGTAAATTATTTTTAAATATATATTTAAAAAAATATAAACATAATCTATAATAAAATATTGTGACCAACTTTTTAATTAGAAAGGTGTGGTTGTTGTATAAATTTGTTTAAAAGGTAAGTTTCAAATTAAAACCAATAATCTCGACAAGTTTGAGAAAACTTCTGATGTAACAAAGCTAAAATAAATCAACTTCAATAATTAGTTTAGATATTATGATTTACATTATTGAACTAAATAAACCAAAATTAACAATATTTTGTCAATATTAATTACCATCCATGAAATTTTGAAATACAGTTACGCAATTTTTAATTAGCTGAATACTATTTATAAATACTTGATTCAATTGAGATGGAAGAAAAATAATGTTGAAATAATCATGGCTCATTTTGATGAGTTTAATTGCTAAGGTAGTATATTTTGACTCATTAAACTTAAAACATAGATAATTAAAAGAAAAAATGAAAGCAATAATACAAGTTGAAGTCATGCTATGATTTCCAATGGTATAATATATAAATAAAGACAAATATAAGTTTATTTATTCAAATATACATTAAATAAAAAGTGACAAGAATGATCTATTCGAAATATAAAAACAGTTTTATTAGAAGTACATGTAACTAACAATTCTGTGACCATAATCACTTGAAGCAACAAAAGTAGATGCTAAAAAACATATAATGTTATGAGACTTTATTAGAAGTTCATGTTACAATGTACGCACATTAATTCTAACTTAATAAAAAAACTGAGATTGAAACATGCATGAACAACGAAATGAAAGGGTGTCTTTAGTTCTGAATGACGACGCCCTTCGTTGGAGTTTCTGCATTCTGAATGATACTACTGAGTGGAGTTTCAACAAGTTTAGGAAGAAGCCCTTTGTCTCTGCATGCATCAATTGCTCCACAGTACATGTCCTCTAAGCTGTACTTAAATTGGAATCCTAAATCTTTTATCTTCTTCGAAGAAAATCTCACAATCTCCAATTCATCTGGAATATTCTTGAACCTAAAACTCCAATATTATGAACATGATCATGAACATTTGATGGATATAATAATTAAGAATAATGTTTTGGTCTTGTGTGAGAAACTCACTTGGTGGGGATGTTGTACTCAGGGTATTTTTCATTGATCAGTTTGGCAATGTGATGAATAGTAGTGTCACATGCACTGCATATGTACCTCCCTTCAACTTTTGGCTGTTCAAACAGAAATATATGAGCAAGACAAAGATCATCCAAATGCACGAATTGACCTTGCTTTATGATCGAATAATGGCTCTCATTTCCTGCAAAATTTGCAGCACCACTCATATAAACTTCTCTGGTTTTGAACTAAATATTCTTCTTCTTTACATAAAAATGAGACTTACACTGAAAATTGAATTTCCAACCAATAACTTACCTGTGATGGGAGAAAGAGCAGTGATTAGGCTTGGTGGCATGGTTGGCATCAGAAAGGGACCAACAACAAGAGGTGGAATGATAGTGATGAAGTCCATACCATGCTCTTTGGCGAATTTCCATGCTTCTTTCTCGGCCAGTGTTTTAGAAACGAAATACATCTGCAGAAAGAATAATCACTGAGAAATCATGAAGAAAAAAAGCATGGTGTTTTGTGTTGAAATATGAAAATTTGAATGGTAATGGAAGAAAAATGACTAATTACCCAACCAGTCATCTTTACTCTCCTACAAAACTCAACGTCACTCCAACAAGTTTCATCAAAAACGGGCTTCTGCTGCTCAATAACATTAAGGGTTCCTGCTGAGGACGTAAACACAAGCCTTCTCACTGTCTTTGCTTTCATGCATGCTTTCATGATATCCAGAATTCCGTTTACTGTTGGCTTTATCACTTCATTCTGCACCAGTTTCCATCAACTTTATCACATTCAAACAATAATAATATTGCATGCACATTCCACCATTTTTCATCAAAGATTTTCAATCAAATTTCACACCTCAGGGTCCGCAGACTCAAAGTCCATCGGAGTTGCCACATGAAAAACTCCGGTGCACCCTTTAATGGCTTCGTCAAAGCTTCCCTCTTCGCCTAGGTCAGCCTTCCACAGAGACAGCTTTGCCTTTGCACCCGGCAGCTCCACCAAATGCTTCACCTTCTTCATGTTCCCTGCACATGCATGTAATAATTAACAAGAACAGAAGGTGGTGACACTGTATGAAAGTTTAACCTCGTTATCATTATGGTGAAGAGTGAGACCTGGGTCACGAACGGTGGCTCGAACGGTGTAGCCACGCTCGATGAGTCTCATAACAAGCCATGACCCGATGAAACCAGAAGCTCCGGTGACGCAAACGGATTCGGATGTTGAACTCATTTTTTTTTTGTTCTTAAGTGTTAGGCATGGAAGATGTCTGAATTTGAATTGAAATTAGATGTACAAAATTTATATATGTTTGTAAATCCAAAATGGATATGGCTTTGTTTGGTAAATATCCTCACGTGATGAGCAGACAGTCATATATAAAAATAGGTAGACTGTTGACCACGTGACACTTTCCGAATTTGGAATGTTCAAACTGAATATTGTCGACTCACACGTGTTTACTTACTATTAACACATTGGAGCCATTGTCTCCTTTGCAACATTTTTAAAAAATACATCTTCGAAAAGTAAAAAATGAATATTTTAAGATACAAACGAATTTTCATATAAGAGAAAACAAGATATAAATATAAGTTTATGTCCATATAAAATAAGTAAAAAATGTTTTGGAATGATACCAAAACAAATATGTAAAATAATTCTAATTTATCATCCATTCAAATTAAATGTTTTGATGTTTCATATATTGATTGTATTTTATGAAACAAATATTGTGTGCATTGATGTATGATGATATTGATTGACAGGTGTATTGTGGTGGAAAGGTAGTGTACAAAAAGCAGTGCAACTTGCATTTTATAAAATAAATAGTGTGCTTGATATATGATGATATTGATTGGTGGGTGTATTCTGGTGGTTAGGAAGTGCACACAAAGTGTTTGATATATGATGAAACAAATAGTTAGATGATGTTTCCTATATTGATTGTATTTTATGAAACAAATATTGTGCATTGATGTATGATGTAATTGATTGGAAGATAGATGTATTGTGGTGGGAAGGTATTGTACAAAAAGGAGTGCAAGTCTGCATTTAATGAAACAAATTTTGTGTGCTGGATGTTTGATGTATTTGATGATTGGCAAGTGTATCATGGTAATTCGGAAGTGCAAAAAGAGTATTGTGAGTTGCACAAAACATTTTCGACCGCCGTACCGACGATTATAGTCGTCGGTAATAGCCATCTTATTTTTAATTTATCAATAGACAAAATACATTATCGAAGACAATCAGTGTTCGGTAATTACCGAAGACCAATTATTTATCGAAGGCCAACTAACCCTCAATAAAAACCGTCGGTAATTATCGAGGGCTCTAGGTCTTCAGTGAGTGCCGTCGGCATCCATTTTATCTTAAATAGATGTTGACATCCGCTGAGAGATGCTCATATCCTCATATGCGTTTAAGAGTTTACATTGTTTATTTTAAGCTTTTGTTTATTTTAAAATTTACCTACCATTCAAGGTTTGAAGAATGAAGACATCAGCGTAAGAACATAAAATATTTAGTTGACAGAAAAAATAAACCTCAAAAGTACAACCAATTAAGAAATGACACTAAAATTAAGGAGCAAGAAGAACTATAAAGTTGTGTCTGACCATGGATGCTCTAGCGGCCTCTTGCATCTTGAGCTGGTGAGTACCTTCGAGGAGATAAATGCCTTCTTTCAAGTTTATCCCTCAAGTCATTGCCTAAATAGTCTCTACTACCATTAACAGGAAATAACAAGAGAAACATGATAATGTATAGTAATAGTGCCTCCCACGTAAGAGCATAAAGTGAACAGAACCTAGCACCCTCATATTATGACAGATATAGTAAACCCACACATGTAGCAAATACCATAAGCTCCATACACTCAGGCAGTAGAATTTTTAATGAAATGATTGGAAATTTGCTGAACTTGCTTCTGATCAAAACATGATATTAGTAGGCAATCCATGCAAGCCTAAGAAAGGTATGAGGTAACACTGTAGTTCCATAGATTCAAGGAATGAAGCATAAACATTGCCAAGGAATTACAATTTCATGAACAACACCAACATCGCCTTTAAGATAAACCAATCAGTAGAATGCCTTCTGAAGATCTCTCATCTAAATGAAATATCCATACTGCTGGAAATGCAATAGTCTCAACGAGATAATGTGATCGTCCTACCATTGAATAAATTAATCTGACATTAATCCCATATGCCATTTGTTATTGCATATCTAATCTTCTGTATCTGCTTACATAGAATCAATGGACATATGGACCAATCCTATTAGATAAGTGACTATTTTGAAGATTACGACATTCAGCTGAACAAATGGAATAACAGAGTGTCAATAAAACAAGCTGGGGGGTCTCACATGGATAATAATTATATATAGGGGAATGCTAAACCGAGCACTAAGGGCACGAATCATTAAACAATTAAAGATACAAATAAGCAAACGGATATGGAGCAAAAAAGAAGAATAATCTATTCCAAATATAGAAACAGTTTTATTAGAAGTACATGTAACTAACAACTGTGTGACCATAATCACTTGAAGCAACAAAAGTAGATGCTCAAACATGTAATGTTATGAGACTTTATTAGAAGTTCATGTTACAATGTACGCACATTTCTAACTTAATAAAAAAACTGAGATTGAAACATGCATGAACAATGAAATCAAAGGGTGTGTTTAGTTCTGAATGACGCCCTTCGTTGGAGTTTCTGCATTCTGAATGATACTACTGAGTGGAGTTTCAGCAAATTTGGGAAGAAGCTCTTTGTCTCTGCATGTATCAATTGCTCCACAGTACATGTCCTCTAAGCTGTACTTAAATTGGAATCCTAAATCTTTTATCTTCTTTGAAGAAAATCTCACAATCTCCAATTCATCTGGAATATTCTTGAACCTAAAACTCCAATATTATGAACATGATCATGAACATTTGATGGATATAATAATTAAGAATAATGTTTTGGTCTTGTGTGAGAAACTTACTTGGTGGGGATGTTGTACTCAGGGTATTTTTCATTGATTAGTTTGGCAATGTGATGAATAGTAGTGTCACATGCACTGCATATGTACCTCCCTTCAACTTTTGGCTGTTCAAACAGAAATATGTGAGCAAGACACAGATCATCCAAATGCACGAATTGACCTTGCTTTATGATCGAATAATGACTCTCATTTCCTGCAAAATTTTCAGCACCATTCGTATAAAAGTTCTCTGGTTTTGAACTAAATATTCTTCTTCTTTACATAAAAAGGAGACTTAAACTTACAGTTGAATTTCCAACGGATAACTTACCTGTGATGGGAGAAAGAGCAGTGATTAGGCTTGGTGGCATGGTTGGCATGAGAAAGGGACCAACAACAAGAGGTGGAATGATAGTGATGAAGTCCATGCCATGCTCTTTGGCGAATTTCCATGCTTCTTTCTCGGCCAGTGTTTTAGAAACGAAATACATCTGCAGAAAGAATAATCACTGAGAAATCATGAAGAAAAAAAGCATGGTGTTTTGTGTTGAAATATGAAAATTTTGAATGGTAATGGAAGAAAAATGACTAATTACCCAACCAGTCATCTTTACTCTCCTACAAAACTCAACGTCACTCCAACAAGTTTCATCAAAAACGGGCTTCTGCTGCTCAATAACATTAAGGGTTCCTGCTGAGGACGTAAACACAAGCCTTCTCACTGTCTTTGCTTTCATGCATGCTTTCATGATATCCAGAATTCCGTTTACTGTTGGCTTTATCACTTCATTCTGCACCAGTTTCCATCAACTTTATCACATTCAAACAATAATAATATTGCATGCACATTCCACCATTTTTCATCAAAGATTTTCAATCAAATTTCACACCTCAGGGTCCGCAGACTCAAAGTCCATCGGAGTTGCCACATGAAAAACTCCGGTGCACCCTTTAATGGCTTCGTCAAAGCTTCCCTCTTCGCCTAGGTCAGCCTTCCACAGAGACAGCTTTGTCTTTGCACCCGGCAGCTCCACCAAATGCTTCACCTTCTTCATGTTCCCTGCACATGCATATAATCATTAACAAGAACAAAAGGTGGTGACACTGTATGAAATTTTAACGTCGTTATCATTATGGCGAAGAGTGGGACCTGGGTCACGAACGGTGGCTCGAACCGTGTAGCCACGCTCGATGAGTCTCATAACAAGCCATGACCCGATGAAACCAGAAGCTCCGGTGACACAAACGGTTTCAGAAACTGAACCCATTGTCTTCTACCTTTCTCTGACCCAAAACACAAAAACAAAAAAGAGAAAACGTTGAAGCTCTGATGAAATGAATAGAGTTGTTGGATACGTTGACTTGGGAATGGAATGTGTGATGATTGTTGGAACCTTTTATAGAAGCCTTTCTGCACTCTGCACATGATCAGAACAGAGACCAAGGAATAGTTGGTGAGCTTTACCTACCCATCAAATTTTCTAGGTTTCAGACATTACAGTAACCTTTTACTCTGTTTTCCTAAGATTACACTAATCTTAAATTAACATCACTCTTTGAAATGGAACATCATCGTTTTGCTTTTCAAACTTAGGATTCTTCAGTTTAATCTTTACTTAATTAATAAATTATCAGTTTATCTACCTTTCACTTTCAGTTACCATACCATATTTGCTTTTCACACACCTAAAAGTTGTTTTTCATTCATACATGTTACGTTACTCGTATCTTTTTAACCTTTATTGCCACCATTGTTACATTATTATTAACTCTGCTTTCTTCATGTTTCTTTTTTTCTAACACATTCGTACTTATTTTCAATTTCTTACTATACATGAAGACTGATAAAACATTTTCTTTCATCGTATCAATAATTTTTTCTGTATACTGATATTTTCAAAATTAATTAATTAAGAATTTAAGTATGAATTGAAAGTATCACACTAAATAAAAATTATAAAGTTGAATGATATATATAAAAAAACAAAACAAAACTTGTATAATCTTAACCTCATATATTTTAAATGAATAACTTAAAAGGTTAGAAATACAAATATAAACTGAAAGTCTCACGTTAAATATAAATGATAAAATTAAGTCTCATATAAAAGAAAGTTTAATTAATAATTTAATTTTTATATTATTTAAATATATGATTCAAGGGTTAATATAGCTGAGATATGAAGTTTCCATTTAATCTTTAATCAGTTTATCCTAGGTAAATAAATAGCCTAAAAAGAAACACCTTTATTATATCTAACGTTATAATTATAATTTTTAAAATGAAAAAAACATTTTTACTATTAAAATTAATTGCAGAAGAAGAAAAAAACATATTTTGTTGATCACGTGAGCCATCAGTAAGTTGACGTTGATAGTTAGAAAAACGATGGTTTGGTTTGGAGATGACTAGTTGGTTTAATGTTAAGCCTTTGTCATCTGCTTTTTTCTAATATGTTGACTGTCTCTCACAGTATATCAAGTTTTATTTTTTATTTATTTTTCAAACATTATTCTTAATTTTTTAATATTAATATTTTATTTTTAATTTTCTTTCAATTAATTAATAATTATTAATAAAAGTAGTACATTTATTGATAAACTTAAATTATTTATCTTCAATTTTATTTTATTTTGTATTTAAATAAATAAATAAGTTGTCAAACAAATAGGTAATATTTTATTCTAAAAAAAATGATATTATTTTTATTTATAAATTATATCTGTAACATCCCAAAAATACGCCTAATACATATCAAGTGGATGCAACATGTTATAATAATGTAAAGCAGTTAGGAGTGGAAATTCTGAAATGTATATATAATACAGTCATCCAAAATACAAAAGAAGGACTAAAGTTCTACTTATAGCATAGAGTCTTTCAAAAGAAGAAAAAATTAAAGGAATTAAACTATACAAATAAAACTAACAACCTAGACTACTTAGCTGCAGTGTCAGGGACTTCAGCCGTATCAGCTACGTCTAAAACCTGCTCCAGAGGGGCCTCTGAAATATCTGCTCACATCCAATTTGGATGATCATTGCAAAAGAAAACAAGCACAAACAAGAACAAGCAGCAAACAAAGCAAGGGTAAGCTAGAATTCAATGAAAACAAGTCAATTACAATTAAACATAGTAAAAGAGACATACAATACAACAAGCAAGGAAGAACAGTTTATTTAATTTATGGTTTGTTGTTTTATTAAGTAGTGTTAGACTTAGACTCGTCCGGACCCGGAATGAATATCGAGCTATGGCGAGTCATGCACTTGTGGTGGCCTCTACTGCTTTGCAAAGCCATTGCCAATGGGTTTCACCCTACCACACACAAGGTTATCCGTTATCACTCACCTTGGCCCATATACAATGGAGACAACCAAGACTAGGACCCCTACTGCTCTTCACCACATGAACTACTCTTCTTTAAGTGAGATTGAATAGTCATTAGAGCTTTAAGGGCAACCCCCAAGACTGAGCTACCTATATTCATTCCAGAAACTTACTTAGATCTTATTCTCCAAGTCATATAAATCATACACACCTCAATTTGCCACAAACAATTATATAAACCAACCAACCACAAGCTTTAAGCAATAAACCGAACATTAGAAGCAGTGGCCGAACCACTGGACAGAATTGGGTGCCAATACCAGACACCCATGCCAGAACGAACGGTCAAGAGAAGAGTTAGCTCTTCTCTGACCGAGACCCTACAGACCGAACGGTCATACAGGTCGAGGGTTTCTAAGGCTGAGATAGACCAAGACCGAACGGTTATGGGATGGAACAATCCTTCCCTGACCGAACGCATATATGACCGAACGGTCATACACAAGAACCACTTACACTTACCAAGACCGGACGATTATACAAACCGAGAGCAATACTAACCCGAGAACCATGTATGAGACCGAGAACGTTTAAGACCGAGAGTCCTAGGTGGCCAAGAACAATGCCAAACCGAACGGTCAAGAGAAGGAAGAATCTTCTCTGACCAAGACCCCTGGACGAACGGTCAAGAGAAGGGGAACCTTCTCTGACCAAAGTAACCAAACCGGACGGTCAAGGGAAGGGAGAAGCCTTCTCTGACCAGGCCTACAAAACGAACGGTCAAGAGAAGGGGGAGCCTTCTCTGACCAAGGCCTCCAAAACGAACGTCCAAACTCTGCAGAATTCTGAAGAATTCTGCAGAATTATGCAGAATCGATATTGAACCTATTTGGACCATTTCTAACCATTTTAACCAACTTCTAACACCTCTAATCTTCGTTTTAAACATAATTAAACTTACCTAAGTGATTCTAAACATTCCTAACACATTTCTAAAGTGATTTAGGCTTCATTTCCACTCTAAACACTCAATTTCTCAACTTAGGGACCCAAAACCCAATCTTACCATTCTGCACCTATTTTGGCAAATTTGGTGGCTCAAACAAGTCACAATACTTGTCCCAACAGTCCACAATCACCACAGACCCCAAATACTCAAAATCACTACCTCACTTCCCTTAAAATGGCTAAAAAAATGACTCTAAGACACTTGGTTTTCTTCCAAACACTACCATAGCAGATTTCAATCATCATCACAGTCCCAATCATGCATCATTCAACATACCAAAGAGTTCCAATCAGTCCAAAATCAGCAGTCATCAATTCCACACAACATACCCATTCCCATGTATAAATTTCAAACCAATTCAACAAATTTCCATGCTTCCAACAACATACAACTTTAAAATTTGTCATGCATTCACAACAGACAACAAAAATGGAAAGAAAGCTAGCTCCCCTTACCTGGATTCTGCCCAAAACAGTTCAAAGTTTCTACTACGATCCTTTCAACTCTTCAAACTTTAGCCCCCCACCCTATGGATCACGAATTTGTGATCAGAATAACTTTCACATGCAGAATTTAAAAGAAAATTGAAGGAAAGAATACTAAGATCACATGCAATCTGCAGATTGCATGTTCTGGAATTTATACAGCGAAGAGGTGGAAGAACAATTTACCTTTTCCGGGCAGCAGAATGAAATTGGTGGAGATGAAAGCTTTTGGGTTGCCAAGATGTTCTAGGTATCTACAGGAAGAAGAGTTTACTGTTCAATTTTGTAGAATTAAGGGAAGATTGCAATGAAAGGAAAAAGAACTTGGGAGGGGTTTGCACAGAGAAGAGAAACGTGAAAGGAGCTGAAGTCTTCTAAGTGAAAATAAAAGAATAAAAATCTGAATTTTTTTTTAATAGTTTTCCCTTTCCACTTGATTGCCACTTGTCTCTTTTCCATTTTTAACAAAATTCTCAGGCTTTACAATATCTAATAATAAAATAAAATCATTAAATAAAACAATAATTTTAGACACAAAAAATATTAATCCCTATAATTATTAATTTAGATACTAATTTATAAATTAAAAATTATTAATATTTAAATTAGTCTCTATTATGAATAAAAAATAATTGATTTGAAAATTAGAGTTTAAATTGATTTCTATTACTAAGGTTCTAATCATAAAGGAATTTAATGTCTAATAATCGATTCTAATTTTGTTGTGACTAAAACCTTGTAAGGTAGTTAATATTAAAGACTAATTTAGATTTTAATTTATAAATCAATTATAATATTTTTATTTATAATAATAACTATTTTAGATATCATTTTTTTTATAAATTAATATCTAAATTAGTTACTACAATTTTTTTTGTCATTAAAATAGTTATTATCCAATGATTTCTTGTAATGTAGTTTATACATTAACTAATGAATTGAAGGTATTTATTTTGGTTTCTTTAATTTTGATGTTAAAATGAAGATTTTATAGACAATTTTCTTCGTAACAAACTTAAATGTATTATGAGATTTGTTTAATATATACATATTTAATATATCTAAAATATTATTCATCTCAACATTTATAAACAAATAATATAATATATGTTGTAATTGTTATAATATTTTAATCATAAATAATTATTTACTTTTTTTCTATAGTTAATTGATACATATACATAGTTGTGGTTTGATAATTCATTTTTTAACATTTATGTAATTTTATTTTGTTCTTTACACTTTTACCTCAAAGAAAATAAAGTATGTATTCTTAACATATATATATATATATATATATATATATATATATATATATATATATATATATATATATATATATATGGTGTTTGCTAACTTACGTACCTCTGTTTTCAGTTGGTACATTTTAACAATGTGTACCGAATTTTAGTAGACAAAAATATCCTAATATATTATGGATTATAAGTTTTAAGGTTAAGGGTATTTTAATAATTTTCATTTTCAAAACTAAAAAAAACAAGAAACCCCCCTTGCTCACCTCCCTCATTCCTCTTAACCCTTTCTCTTTCGTCTCTCTCACTCCAACATTTTCTCTATCATCGCTATTGTAGCTCAGAAACACTAACTGTTAAACAATTTCTTACAAAAAAAATAATTTTATAATAAGTTTTCATTTCATAATTTTTGTCTTATCTAATTTTATCTAATTTTCACAAGTATAATGACATCTAAAGGAATTGATAATTGGCCTGTAAAAAATAAAAAACACTCACTATTAAACAATTTCTTACAAAAAATGATTTTATAATAAGTTTTCAACCATTTCTCTTTCATCTCTCTCATTCCAACATTTTCTCTGTCATCGCTATTGTATCCCCAATTGAAAAAATCAGAAATACTGTTAAACAATTTCTTACAAAAAAAATGATTTTATAATAAGTTTTCATTTCATAATTTTTGTCTTATCTAATTTTCACAAGCATAATGACATCTAAAGGAATTGATAATTGGTCTGGAAAAAATAAAAACCACTCAGTGTTAAACATTTTCTTACAAAAATGATTTTGTAATGAGTTTTCATTTTATAATTTTTGTTTCATAAGCATAATGACATTTGAAGGAATTGGTAATTGGCCTGGAAGTTTTTTTTAGAGATGATGATTCAACATTTGCAAAGGATGAAATTAGAGAGGTTACTGAAGATGATGAATTTGAAGAGATCTTGAATGAACATTTTCTTGACGAGTGTTTTTTCAATTAGGACTATTGTAGGGATGACAGAGAAAATATTAGAATGAGAGAGATGAAAGAGAAAGGGTTTAGAGGAATGAGGGAGGTGAGCAAGGGTTTGGGGGTTTATTTCTTTTTTAAGTTTTGAAAATGAAAATTATTAAAATACCCTTAGCCTTAAACCTTAAAATTCATGATATATTAGCACATTTTTGTCTACTAAAATCCGATACACATTGCTAAAATATACCAACTGAAAAATAGATGTAATGAGAGAGAATGTGAGAGAAAGACTTAAATTTAATTGTCAAAAAGAAAAACAAAAATAAAGATAAATACTTTTGCTTTGAAAATAGAATATTGTATCGTTTGTGAATGTTTGATTCACAAAATATGTTTTGTGTATAATTAGTAACGAATTTCCTAATTTTAAAACACACTATTTCTGTACAAATACACTATCTTACAAAAATGTCGAATAATCAATAAATAAAATATTTAATTAAAAATACACAAATTTATAAAATAATTTAAAATTTAACCTTAATAATAGAATTCAGACAAATATTTTAACATTCAACGTTCATTTGAAATAATTATTGTAATAATGACACATAAAAATTATACTTTTTTAAGTTTAAATTATCAAGGGAAGATTTCAAACATTATAATGTTTAACATACAAAAAAAATTGTAGTAAAAAGTTTTATTATCTGTATTGATAGCGTTTTATAGCAATATTTCTGTTGCTTTTCAGCGAATAAAAAAACTTTATTGCTTTGTATATAATTACTATAAAAGACTTATCTATAGGCTATATAGAAGAGATAAATATTATGAAAATATATTTATTTATTAAGAGTTTATGAATTTAAGAGCAAAAACATCCATCAAAAGCTAAAACTGAAATTGCAGACATTTAACTTAATTGTAACTTAATAGTATTCAAATATTGTTGAGAGGTTCTGATTCCTCCTCTCATTTCATTAATGGACAAGACTTCATCATTTATCTTCTTAATCTTTATGTATAATTTTAGGTAAATTATAATTTTAAAAATTTTAATTATCAAGTTTTTTTTTTTACGGTGAAAGATATATATTTCAACCATGAAATTATATATTAATGAATAATTTGGTATAATAACTTATAATATAGAACAAATAACAAATATATAGCATTTTAAAAAGTAAATTTTAAATATAACTTAACTTTATAAAATTAATAAATAAAATAAAATTTATATTCATTTATATTTATAAATTTGTTTTATTTTTAATCATGTAAAATCTCTGAGTCATGTTAAAGTATAAAAGAATTTGAATATGTAAGTGTCAATTTGTTTTATTTTTAATAATGTAAAATCTCTAAGTCATGTGTAAGTGTCAATTTGTTTGATTTACCATTTAAAATATACTTTCAATTTAATTAAATCTTAAAATTAAATTTGTATCTCATAATAAATTATTATATTTCTAATTAATATAAGGGATCATGCATGAACATAAGTAAGTTTCACTTTGTTTGGTTTATCATTTAAAAACATTTCAAAGAAAAGTTTGCAATTTTTAAAGAGGTAGACTGAGAATTTCTTGTTGCCATTAAAGCCAGTTGGTAACATTGGATGTAATTTATTCATAGAATATATTGAAATTGAAATTATAAATAAAAAGTAGTTAGTGAAAATAGAGAAATAGTTAAAATAAATAAATAAATATAATTATAAAAAGAATAATTTTGAAAGACATCCTGAAGCATGTTGGGACCATGAACATGATACCTTAAACTTTGTCCGAAAGTCGATTTCATAGCATTCACGGGGCAACAATGGTGCATGTAAGGACATAAAAATTTATGATGATTTTCTGTTCCATCAAAATGATACACTTCCAGACATTAAATTCAATTATATTTCAGGATCCTTATTTGAAAAGTAAGGTTATTTGAAATTAGAAAAAATAAATAAATAAATAATAATAAAAATTATAATTCGTTTAATTAAAATTACATAATATAGAATGAAATTGATTAGATAATAGTAGAATGTTCTTGACGGTAATTTAATAAAATTAAGTTTGGATTAAAATCGAAAATAACTATTTTAAAAATAGAAATTTTATTAATTTGAATAAGTAATTATAAATTATGGATACATTTTTTTCACATACCAATTTTTAAAAAAATTTAAAATATAATAAAACATGTGAAATTTACCATAAATGTTTTACAACACGATTTACCTTTATCACATTATATTACTTAAACAAATTATTTATTTCGTATAGTTTGTTTTGTATTTTCCTTTAGATAGAATGAAATACCAATGATAACTAAAAATTAAGAAGTAACTTATATGTATAATGCATAAACTACTTTAATATCTCACATATAATTAGAAATATCAAATAGAATTTGATTTGAAATGTATCAATTGGGAATGAGTACAATAAATCAAATATTTATTTATTATAGTATATATGTATACAATAATTACTAAATATTTAAATCAAACAATATAGATAAATAGCTAGAACCATGTATAATTGAATTGAAGTATAAAAAATTATGATGTTAAGATCATAAATTAATTTAAATAAATATAAATAATAAAGATGAAGTTATAGATACTTCACTAATAAAGTGAAAATACAAATTTATTTGTCTTACTATAAAATTTTAATTGTAAATCTGACTCATCATAATAAAAAATTATATTTTAATGATACTTTATAAAAAATTATAGTCTAATCCAATTGTTCATAAGATTATAATCACAATTTTACTAACATAACTTAAAAATTAAAATCAAAATCATCTTTTAATTCTTTTACAAAGTCATTTTTCATAATATATCAATTTAATTATAAAAACATATTTAAAAAACTTAAATATAGTTAAATTAAAAAAGATGTTGTTACAATTATATATATATATATATATAAGATATTATTTATATTGTAAATTATTTTTCCTAAAATAGTCAAAAATTTATATAATATAAATTTAAATAAAAGTAAAATGTACTTTTCTTAAAATATTTTTCAAAAATCATATTTTTTTTATAATAATATTTAATTATAAAATTCAAATATAATTAGTGCTATGAAAATAGAGGATGTTAAGAAAATTATTTTTATTTTTATGAATGAAGATTATAATTATACTAATATTTTTATTAATTTTAAATAAGTATTTATCTTTCTTGAACTTTTAATAAAAAGTAAAATCACGAGCATTAAATTAATTCCTTATTATAAGATTGATATTTGGAGGACAGCCAAGGAATTTTAATTTCTTTACAAAATAAAACAGATATTTCAATCAAATTACACCTATTGAATTTCCATCCAATGTTATATTATTAAACATGCATTAATTAATTTGAGCTGTTTAATTTTTAATCAAACAATTAAAAATATAAATATAATTAAAAGTGATAATTATCATAAGATTCTTTCTATATATATATAAATACAGTAATACAGTGATAGTTCCTATACACAGACACATTTGTCATTATAAACAGTGTGGGACTGGCTTCAGTGCTGCAAATTGAGCAGTATCATTCGTTCCTAGTTCTTCACGCCACCAAAAAGCAGAGAGTGTGAAGATTTTTGAAAGCAGAATAATGAAGCTTGGTTTCTTTCTGTTGTCTCTAGTTCTCTACCAGATGATACTAGAACCAGGGATCTTCAAAGTAGAAGGTGATGATCATGATGATGATGAGTTTGTGAGAGTAAGAGGGGTGCAGCTTCTCTTGAATGGGAAACCCTATTATGCTAATGGTTATAATGCTTATTGGCTCATGTACATGGCCTCTGATCCATCTCAGAGAAACAAGGTCTCATCTGCATTTCAAGTAGCTGCAAACCATGGACTTAGCATAGCAAGAACATGGGCTTTCAGTGATGCTGGAGATTACCCTCTTCAATATTCTCCTGGATCCTACAATGAAGACATGTTCCTGGTCAGTTTTCATTTCCATTTTGTAATCTCAATGTATTCTTTTCTGTAGAGATTAAAGATGGTTTTGCTTAATGTGATTAATTAGTTGTTTAATTATAATGTTATATAGTCTATTTTGCACTGGCTTTCCATCACATGTCATCATTGAATTAATTAGCATCTAACACAGATATTATTTTAAGAGGGTCTGTGATTAGATCGATAACAGTGTAACTTAGTTTTTCTGCAAAATGCATGCCTGCTATAATTTGTGTACAGTTTTTCTGCAGCAGTAATAATGATATTTTGGCTGTGTAAATAATGAAGGGACTGGACTTTGTAATATCAGAAGCCAGAAAATATGGGACCAAGTTGGTGTTGAGTTTGGTGAATAACTATGATGACTTTGGAGGAAAGAAACAGTATGTTGAGTGGGCAAAGACTGAGGGCCAGTCCCTACATTCTGAAGATGACTTCTTCACAAACCCTCTTGTCAAGGAATTCTACAAAAACCATATCAAGGTAATTCAACTTTTCATTAGTATATTTTCTTTTCTTTAACATCATTTTTACCAAATTATTGTGATAAATCTTATCTTATAATAAATTATTTAAGATTGAGTTACACTTAAAATTTACTTCTTAATTCTTAATATGATATCAGCATAGATTAGAGAAATTTATTGTTATTGTTTATTAGGTCTATTATTCATTTATTATTGATTTGTTATTAGATCATTCTTTAATATCTAATCAGACACTCGATTCCTTGATGTCTAGTCAAACATTTAATTCTTCAATGGATTAGAGAAAATTTTTGTTTATTAGATCTATTATTCATCTACTAATTATATTGCTATCAGATTATTCTTTAAATGTTTGATCAAACAATCTCTTTAATGTCTAGTCGAATACTCGATGGATATATATATATATATATATATTTCAGTGAAATCAAATATATAAATATATAAATGAATACAAACTTATTAAATTACTCTTAAAATTTACTTGTTAACTATCAATATAAAAAGAAACCTAAAATCATAATAATTGAAAAAAAGTTTACCATCACCAGCTTTAGCAGTTGTTTTGGTCTGTGAGCATAAATGTTTAGCAGCTGAAAGCTACCAAGAATTAATGAACCTGTTATAGAGGTTTAGACTTTTCTTAAAGAATGTTGCTACTTGCTACTGATACACACTTGTGATTTTCAACCATCTTAATGTTCTACATGTGCACTGTGCTATCGACCACTTCTTATATAAAGTGCATTAAGTACAGCTAATGAAACAAACACTACACATGAAGAAAATTTCAGCACTAACTACATATGCAGTAATATTTTATTATTATCAGTTGCTGTCTCAGCTACTTCTGCTCGTGACAACATTTGTACCAAGGTTTTTGAAGTGAAAAAGACATATAACAGTGTGGTTTTATGTTTGTCTGCATGATAGAGTGTGCTCACAAGGCGTAATAACTTCACGGGAGTGGTTTACAAAGATGATCCAACCATAATGGCTTGGGAACTCATGAATGAAATTAGATGCCCTTCTGATCATTCAGGAAACACAGTTCAGGTAATTCTTATTCTGTTTTTCAATTATCTTTTCTTTTTCATTTCAATTTAAATAAATAGATAAAATAAAAACTTTATGTACTATCAATGCAAAGAAAAAGAGAATTAAGAGAGAAATATAACATTTACAACATTTTGATTAAATTAATATAATTTTGGATTAAAATAAGTAATGTCTGTTGGGATAAACTTAAATTTTAGAGATTTATTATTTTATTAGGTTTGAGTACAATAATATTTGGTTTGATTTGATAGAGATAAAAGAGGAATGGATCATGTTATGAATGTGTATAGTGAGATTTTTCCAACAATGTGAAATCTATATTTTCAAACATTAAGAGATATTTCCCTTTTTGACAGGCTTGGATTACTGAAATGGCATCTTACTTGAAGATCATAGATGGAAACCATTTACTTGAAGCTGGTCTGGAGGGCTTCTATGGACTTTCAAAGAATGAGTCTAATCCAAATTTCCAAGTTGGAACAGATTTCATCGCAAACAATCAAATCCCTGCCATTGATTTTGCCACAGTTCATTCATACCCTGATCAATGGTGTGCCATTTCACTTTTATTTAATGATCATGCACCATTTTTCAATAACAAAACAAGAAAAAACATGCATTTATACACATTTTTTCCTTAAGTATCTTTTTAGAATTCTTACTGACAGCAGAATACATAATATATAAAAAGTGAATGTCATTAGTCCTATATATTGTAAGGTTGATTTGATAAGAAAATATACTAAAAACATATTCAGAAATATTTAACTGATGTCATTTTTTAATATAGGTTACCAGGATCAAGCAATGAAGAACAAACCTTGTTTTTGGTTCGATGGCTGAATGATCACATACAAGATGCACAGATTATTATTGAGAAACCAGTTTTGTTTGCTGAGTTTGGAGTATCAGTGAGAAACATGAGCAGTGAATCAATTACAATAAGGGATGAATTTTTCAACTTGGTTTATTCTTCAATCTATTCATCAGCAAGTGATGGTGGTGCAGCAACTGGTAGCTTGTTTTGGCATCTTTTAGCAGAAGGAATGGATTCTTTTAAAGATGGCTATGAAGTGCCCTTAGATGAGAATAGCTCAACTGCTACTTTGATTGCTCAAGAGTCTCAAAAGCTAAACAGAATCAGGATGAAGAAATAATCCATTGTTAACACTAAAGCAAAGCAAGTTAGAAACTGAGACAAGACTTTGTAATATTATTAACACAAAGCCCTTTAATCTTAGACATTATATCTGTGCATCAAAGATAAATTATAAGTGTCTCCATGTTCATCAATCTATAATCCTATTTATGTTTTTTGGTATGCAAAAATGAATTAATAACATTTTGGTGTAATTAAGTTTTCAAATATTTTTTTCAAAGTTCTTGTTTATGAATTATTAAAGATTCAAAATTATTGCTAGAACGTAAATAATTTTGCCAAATAAGTTTAAATTATTTGAAGGAAATAGTGAATTTTAATTTTCAAAATTTTTTTATATTGAAATATTATAAAGAAACATAAATCTTTAGTTATTATAATTATTATTATAGATGATTTTATATTAATTGTTCAATGTTGTTTGGTAATTCAGCTCTTTTGATACCATATTTCATACATAAACTATTTCACTAATTAATTCACTTTAATATAAACTACCTTTTAGTCTTCAAAATAACTTTTATATCCTCATTTTAACACAATAATAAATACTAGTGGAAACGTATACGTGTAATTAGTTTTTTTTTTTATTCTAGAAAAAATTTATTAAATTATGAAATATTTTTTATTAAAAATAATTATAAAATTAAATAATTTGTATAAATTTTATTATTAAATAGTTTTTTATTTTTTATAAATAAGTATTTGAATTTTAAAATGTAGTTATTAAAGAAATAAAACAGTAAAATAAAATTGAAAAAATAACATGGTTACACGAAGGGTGCTCTGAGATTAAGAAATTTCTAACATTTTACAAATTTTTGTAAATTTTTACATTAACAATATCTTTTCTTACTTTTTATTCTATTTTTTCTTTAAAAAAATACAAAATTTTACGCTTCTATTGTAAAGACTGGATTTTTATCAATTAATGAGGAAGGGACATTTGACTTTAGAATAAAATTAATTAACAAATTTGAAAACAATATTAAAATGGTTTTTATAAAAATCTGAAACTTGAAACACTTACTTTCTTTCTGAAAAACAGTCACCCTCTTCTCTCACGTTCCTTCCTTCTCTTTCCGCAAATTCTCCACCAATTCTCCATGCTGATCCACTCTATTTACACATTGTAGCTGCTTGATCCACTTGGAAGCCAAGAATCTCCAAGATTCTATCAATTTTTGTTCCTAATTCTGATCTTGGAAAGGAGGTAAGTCATTCCCCTCATTTCTTACTATTTTAGGTTCTGGAACATGCAACCAGCAGGTTGCATATGATTTCTGTTCCATTTTCCAATTCCCAATTTGCAATCTGTTTTTGATCACCAATTTGTGATCCTAGGGTTGAGAGCAAAATTTTGCAGACGCATCTTGTAGTGCTGGACTTCTAGGAACAGTTCTTGAACTGAGTTGTGAAAATTCTCAAGTAAGGGAAGCTAGGTTCTAAGTTATGTTTGAAATTATTGTATTCTTGTTTGATCCTTTAGATAGAATTGTTATTGTGTGATGCATGTGTAATTTGGGTGCAGAAATTACTGTATTTTAAATTGGATGGAAAATGCATGAACTAAAATAGAGTATTTATATTCTGGAGCTGATATGAACCAATAGGTAGACAATTTTTGAGTTACATGATTATGTGATGATATGAATTTGGTTGGAAAAGGGTGGGAATTTAGTTTGCTGCAGTTAGTAAGTAGAGAGTTAAGTTAATTACAAAATAGGAGTTAATTTAGGGAACTTGGGTAATGAAATTTTGAGTTAGTGGTCTATACTTGAATTGGGACATATAGGTATTTTAGATAAGCCAATTATGACTTGTAGGTAGCACCAAAAGAGTTAAAGACAGTTTCTAAATGGTATAATTCAGATTGAGTCTCTAGGATGAGCAAATTAGAGTTTTAGATCCAATTTCCTTGCATATCTCTTAGAGTTTTGAGTTAGGATGGTGTGTGAGACTTCAAACAAGTTAGATTTAGCCTATAGATCGAGTTAGGAGTGTCCAAAGTCCAACAAATGGCCTAAAACAGATTTGGAGGGTGTGAGTTCTGCAAAAATCTGCATAATTCACGCTGGGCGCCACAAAACTGGCGCTTGGCGCCATTTCCTGCTGTCTCCAGCAGGAAAAGTCACGCTGGGCGCCGTTTCTGCGGGCACTTTTGTTTTTGATAGTTTGGGGGGTTCCAGATGTCCGTTTTGGACGTTCTCTAGGTCGTTCTGGGGGTTTTTGACCCTTCTGGAGCCAATGGTGTGGGTTTCCAAGCTATTTGAATTACCTAAGTATTGGTAATTCAAGATTACAAATATATTTATATTAATAAGTGATGTTTTTCTGAAAATATATAATTCTTGTTTCCTCTTCTTCCTTGTGTGATGATTTATGTATTTGTTATGGTTCCTCTTGTATGACTTCTATTAATATTATTGAATTGATCTATGCTTGATACTATAACAAAACCAAATTAATCTCCTAACTTCATGTATAACATTAAGAGTTAAAGTAAGTAAAGTTAGTGTGAAATGTAATGTGATTTAAGTACATCTCTAGGTGAGATCAAATTAAGTTATGAGAATGAGATCTAAGTAAGTTTCTGGAATGAATATAGGTAGCTCAGTCTTGGGGGTTGCCCTTAAAGCTCTAATGACTATTCAATCTCACTTAGAGAAGATTAGTTCATGTGGTGAAGAGTAGTAGGGGGTCCTAGTCTTGGTTGTCTCCATTTTATATGGGCAAAGGTGAGTGATAACGGACTAACCTTGTGTGTGGTAGGGTGAAACCCATTGGCAATGGCTTTGCAAAGCAGTAGAGGCCACCACAAGTGCATGACCCGCCATAGCTCGATATTCATTCTGGGTCCGGACGAGTCTAAAACTAGCACCACCTAAATAAACCATAACTTTTAATTTACTAAAACTGTTCTTCTTGGATTGTAATGGCTTGAATGTCTCTTTTATTATATTTAACTGTTATTGACTTGTTATCTATTGAAATCTAGCTTACCCTTGCATGTGTGTTGTCTGTTTTGTTTGTGATTATTTCTTCTGCGATGATCATTCAATTATGGATGTGAGCAGAGGTAGGAGAGGTTTCAGAGGTCCCGTTGGAGCAGCTGCTAAATACTCCAGATACTGTTGCTGATAGAGTAGAGTAGTATAGATTAGTTCTTTTCTATTGTATATATTTAGCTATATCTCCTTTTGTATAATTTTGAAAGACTCTATGCTATAAGTAGAACTTTATTCCTTCTCTTGTATTTTGGATGACTGTACTGTATATACATTTCATCTGAATTCCCACTCCTAACTGCTTTACATTATTATAACATGTTGCATCCACTTGATATGTCTTAGGCGTATTTTTGGGATGTTACATCTATCACGTTCTATCTTTATATTTTATGTAAAAATATGTGATATACCATTGTTCAGTATACAATGGAGCAAACTAATCCTACTACACTTTCTGTAACAAACTCCTTCAAATCATTGCAACAAGCTCCTTCAGATCACTGTTCCATCTTTGATAGTTGCATTCTTCACTACAACTACAATGCCAGACCTAATGTAGAATCCCTCTTCAGGCCTGTCAGCTTCTTCAACACCCTGTGAACTCATCAAAAAAACTGAATCAACAAAAAAATGTTGGATAGTGAAATACCATGTTTGAGTTTTTCAAGCAGCACTTACATCAGCATTGGCAATGATCACATTTCTTCCTATCTTCGCATTCTTGTCAATGATGCACTTCCTTCAAAATTCAGCGTATATCAGAAACAAAGAACTTAAAATTGTTAAAGAAATGACATTTAAGTAAATTATAATAATACTTAAATCATAGATAACAGAGTATTTGACCTGTCTTATCAAGAATGAGGCAATGATCATTAAGTGACATCATGGTACCTGATTTTGGTATTCTCTCCAACACCAATTGGAACCTTTCCCGTTTCCAGCAGAGTTGCAATTTCAGAATCAGTTTGATAGTACTCAGCACCTATCATCATGGTATCCTGCATATTCAGAGGGTCATGGAAAAGATGTGTAAAATGCACCTCCCTTCTACCTCACCAATTTTCAATTGTAACAAGTATAACCATTCATGATGCAGAGAAAAAGTGCAGAATAATCTTACCTGAAGCTCTGAACCAGCCTCTAAACGTGAGCGCAAACCAACAATAGAATGTTGAACTTTACACTGATTCAAGTAACAGCCATGAGAAATAATTGCATCCACAAGCTGCAAAAACCAAGCTCAGTTATTCATTTGCTGTAATAGCATAAAAAAAAGAAGAAAACCAGTAAAAGTTTTCCCTCTTACCCTGCATTTTATTGCTCTAGTGGGTGGGTTGTTTCTTGGGGAAGTGAAGAATGGCCTCTTCTGATCATAGAATTCAAATTTTGGAGACTACAAATAATAAAACCAGTAAATGTATCAAAAAAATGTGATAATAGCATTGCTTTCTGCAAATATTATCAAGCTCATTATTATAAATATTAACACAAACTTGGACTACTTCAAGTGTTCTAAACAGTGAAAGATTCAAATTGTTTTTAAATTGAATTAAGATTAACTTACATTCTTGGCTAATCAGTTGCTGTAAACAATTGGAATTGGCTGAAAAAACTTCAAATTAAGAATTACAAATAGAGGAAATAAACCTGTTCTGTTAGGGCCAGATTGGCTTCAAAGAAGGACTTGATAGTTCCAATATCTTTCCAGTAATTCTTGAACAAATATGCCTGAAAATACAAACAGAAACAAAAGCATCAAGAACAGAAAGGAGTTTAACTTCATTAGCATAAGAGCATTGAATTCCATGGTTTGGATTGTTTCTCACTTGGACTTTGTGGTCCCTCAAAGAAGATGGGATGATTTCAGATTCTAAGTCATTGCAGGAAGGAAAGCTCCACCTTAGCAGTTTCAGCAGGACCTCAGTTCTGAATACAAAAACACCCATTGGAGAAAGGAAAGGATATTCCTCTGCTTCTTCTGCACTTAAGCCTAGGAGACTGGTATCAACACGCTGCAGTTATCAAAGGTGGCAGTGAATGAGCTTTGAACACTTCATATTTCATTGAATAAATGGGTCTTAAATGAGAGAGTTAGGGCAGAGCTAATGTACCATTGAGTTCACATCTACTTCATTTGGATTACCCACAAACTCTGTAATCATTCCCCTTCTATCAATTTTCATCAGCCCATGATCAGATGCACCGCTACAAGATAGCCAACATTGGTTAACTCCAACAGTTTATTGTTTCAGAAAGACATTTAATAAGGTGGTTTTCCTTGATTGTTTATTGTGATAAAAGCAAACTTCACAGATTTTTCATAGAGATCAAGTTCAATGCATTTTCAATGTAAAGATTTCCAAACTGTGTAAAAATCATCTATATCGGTACATATAGTCTCTTTTGCATACACATACCTTTCATCCATAGGTACACATGAAACTGTGATATCGGCACTGCTCTCACTGTGTGTCTGAAGCATATATTATTAGTTTTAGAAATTGGTCATTGAATAGCACAGTTCTCATGAACTATATACAATAGATGTAATTTTAGCTGAGAAATTAAGTTGTACCTCCACAAGCTGCATATAGTCCATCCGGCAAAGATGGTCAACAGAAATTATCATTATGTGTTCAATACTCTTGTTCTTGGCATCCTGCATGATAATCATCCACAAACACATTCACTTTAACTAAATAAGCAATTTTAGAATAGATGCATGTAGCATTCAAAATATCTACCTCAAAAACCCAGGTAAATCGTCTCACTGCATCAGCTGTTCCTTGGAACCATTTGCTCCCAGATTCTCCAGGAGTTTGAGTAGCAGCCAAGACCTGTTTCATGTAAATTACTCCAACTTTGATCAGTAAGGTAGATTAGATTTCATTGATAAATTTCTTCAAACTTGTTTATCAAATCCATTTCAAATCTCACTCTTTTTTTCAAACAACTTACCTCCACAAAACCACCTCCAAAGTTCACTCCATTTCCAAAATTATAGGTGCGAGACAGGTGGGCATTGAGGGAGCAAGAGTTGAACTGAGTTAAAACATACACTTTCCTAATGCCACTGTTGATGCAATTGCTCACAGGAATATCTATCAGTCTGTAACTCCCTCCAATGGGAACCTGCAAAATTGATAATTATTAATTAATATATATCACCGCACATATATATATTTCATCACATTCAGAAATCCTGCAACTGCTTGAAGGAAGAACTGTGATGAGAATCCTTTACGTTAATGCATGCATCCGTGTCTCAAAATTCAAAACAAAAAGCTCTAAAGAAGTTTATATAAAATAGAAAACCATACAGCGGACTTGGCTCTTGTGCGGGTAAGAGGAAAGAGACGAGTTCCAGCACCTCCACCCAATATGATGGCAGCTACATTTTCAGGGTTTGCCTTTGGACTCTGAAAAGCTGATCGCTCCAATGCCTAAGGGAAAAATCAAACCCAACATTAGTATTTAGCATCCAAAACAACAAACAAACCAAACAACATTAACCAAAACGAAAACATCTCATGCACCAACATGTCATGACAAAAAAACACACGTAAGTCTACCATCTTAGTCATTATGATAATAAATTAATACACTTCATGAAATTATGAACATTTTTTTGATCATTGAAACATGCATATAAGTTATTACCGGAGACTCTTGGTCGAGGTCGGGAGAGTGAACAGCGCGTGCAATGCCAGACTTAGAACTTGCAGCCTTAAAACTCTTGCATGGTTTAGTATTCGGAAATCTTACGTTAAGACTTCCCTTCGTGCTCTCACCCCAGAAGCCTGAACTTGTTCTTTTTATCCCAAACCCCTTGTTAGCTATGATATTACGACTTTCATCGGCAGTTGCAATGGTTGCATTCATCATTTTCTCTTTCACACAAAACCCACACTCTTCAGAAGCAGCTAAACATTGCAGTGAATGAAATCAAGTTTTCTTTTTATGGTATTGGCCTGTCTATTACATCTGCAAGTGACCAAATATATAGATGAAGTTTGTTGGAGATCCATTGCCAAATGAGTCCTCATTATATACCACCGAACAAAATTTTGAACTTTCTATAGTTCTTGACTCATTACATGCTATACAAATGTAGAACTTTCTACTTTCTTTTACGTTGTTTTTGTCTTAAAGAAAAACATCTGTTCTAAATATTGACATCTATACATTTCTCTTGCATTATATTGCTACAATGCAAATATCTTGCCATTTTTTTACATAAAAAACTATTTTTTTTTCTTTTATGCATATGTTATTATTATTCCTTGTGATAGGGTTACAACTTACAACCCTACCACAGTGTTCATTTCATATTATTTGTTTGCATGTGGTGGGCACCCATGCTATTCATTTCTCTTACGCGTTGTGATATCACAATATGAGTTAGAGAATATTATTTCATGAATTAAAATTTATTAGTTATAAAATATATAATTAGATTGTCCCATCTTGTTTATTTAATAAATATTTCACGAAAATTTTTTTATTATATATATATGAATACAAATATTAGCTTACAAGTTATTTATATATAATTAGATTAAATTTAAAGTTTATTTACTCATATAATATTATAATCATCCAAAATCTATTTTAACAAATATTTATTATTTGTTAAGTTTATTGAATCATCTGTTATTATATCAAATAATTCATTAAAATCTAGTTTTACATGTGTATATTTTGATGTAATTAAAGATACTAAAAGTTTTACATTGACTATAAATTAAACTAATATATAATACATAAGTAAGTGACTATAAATGATACCAAGTAATATATAAAATATAAATAATATGTGTAAACATCATTTTATATAAGTCAGTTTTATAAATAAAATCTCATATTATAAACTAATTTTGAAAAGTTAAATTAATTTTAAAATTAACTTATTAAGAACAGTTATCATAATTTATAATTTTTAATAAATTGTAATTGCTAAAAGAAGTGTATTAAGAAAAGTATGTTAGAAAGAATAACAGTCTTCGTGAATGTATTATTCTCTCAGCAAGACAAATTTGGTGTTGTCTCGTGGGGTTTTGATTTAGGATTCGGTTCCATGTGACTTTGCCTTTTTTTTTCATTGGCTTGTCCTCAATAAGAAATAGGGTAAGTATATACGTGTAATAACTTTTTGACATAATGATGAGGTAATGTTTTGGTTAATGAGTCAAATTAATGTACCATAATTAATAGTTCATCAGCTTTTCTCGACATTAGATATGTTATTTCTTTCTCTTGAAAAAAATGGCTAAATCTATTTACTCTAGGAGACGATGATGATGATAATATAGTATAGTGTTGTAGTTAATGTGTCAAAATTAATTACTATATATGGTAATTATAGGTAATGAAGTAGTAGTGTAGTAGTTAATGTGTCAAATTAATTTGGACATTCATCTGTCAGATTTTATTACTAAATTATATTATATTCGAAACAAATATTTAAAAGTCGAAACAGAAAAATCTCCTTTTTGTCGCCTTTAATAATTTAATGTCCATTTTGTATAATTATATATATATATATAAAAGAATAATTACCATAAGTATTGATGTATATGGTTTTATTATTTTAATAAAAGAAAATATAGTTTTCATATAAATAGTTTAATTTCATTATTTTTATTTTAAATTAATTAATAATTAGGATAATTATTCATGTAAGTTTTTAATAATTGTCACTGTATTTATTAAAATAAAAGTGAATCCTTTAAGATTAATTGTATATTTAATTTAATTTTCACTCTAATAAACGTTTGACAATTATTAAATATTAGAAAGAAAATCACTCAAATAATGTCAACTGATTATGCAAAGTAAAAAATAATGAGTTTAAAGCTATGAATCAGATTGAAGTTTTCAACCTGTCTAAAATTAAAATTAAAATAAAAAAATAAAAATAAAATTTTTTAAATTACTTGAATAATTTAAATTATTAATATTTACAAATTAAATTTTAATTATTAATTATAATAGAATAATTTAATATATAAAGATAATATTATTTTAAGCTTTTAATAACTTTCACATTATCATTTATAGAAATCAATGGACGATATGTATTACTATAATGATGAAGAAGCTAAGTAGTGTTGTCAAAACAGGTCATCCGGTCCGACATAGTCCGGTCTACTACTGGTTGGTCACTTGGTGAGTCAATCCAACCCAGCTCATTAAATTCGAACTCGGCTCGACCCACCACGGGCTAGTGGGTTAAACGGGTTGGCTCATTGACTCACTTAATTACAATCTTTTTAAAATAAAAGAAATTATTTACAACCTTTTTGTAATTCAAATCTACATAAAGTTCACTCTCAAAATGGTGTTAAACTCAAGACAATACAAAATAATAAAAAAAGAGTACAATACAATCCATATATAATGAGCCAAATGGTATTTTTTAGGGTTTCATAAGATAATAAATTAATAAAATAAAATTAGATGGGTTGGTGAGTCAATCCGGCTCACTACGGGTTCAATCAACTCGGATAAGCCGGATTTAAAATTGACTCATATAAAAAAAAATACATTTTTTTTTCAAATCTAACCCGATTTGAATCCGTGATGAGCCGGGTTAGCCCATGGATTGCATCCCATTTTGACCGCTCTACAGCTAAATATAGATAAAAAGATGTATATAGATAAAATGAAAAAAAAATTATGTTAATAAAGAAAATAAATATAAATGCAAGAAGATTTAATATTTTTAAGATAATTTATTATTTTTGTATATTGTTATGAAAACATATAAAGTCATAACATATAATGTTAATTTAATTAACACGAACTTAAATAACTATAAATACTAAAAATAAATAACATTTCTATTAATTATGTTGACATTAATTTTATTTTAGTTATCATTAGTTAAGTCGAACATGATGCTATCAAATATTTTTTTACTTATAATAAATGGTTAAAAAATGATTAGTGTTAAAGTTAGTTAAATGATCAACTCTATTAATGCACAATATTTAAGCAAACTCTATTAGTGCTACCTCTAATTCAATTATACAAATATTTATTTATTAAACATGTTAAAAACAAATTATTTTAGTCTAAAAAATTGGTTAAACAGTTAAATTATTTAAAAAGTTATTTTACATATTTTATTTTTTAAAAGTTAATATTTTACGTCACCACGTTAAAGTCGACAACAGTACATTTTTATCAATACCAATATTTGAAACCTTTAGGTAGTTAGTGTTATTAAGTAAGCATTTTTAATGTCTTTACATGATGTAAAATAAATGCAAATACAAAGAATATAAGTATTAAGAAATTGTTACATTTCATTCTCCTTCTATTTTGTCACCAAATTCCAATATATTTTATATATGATGAGTTAGGTCTTTTGTTCTTTCTTCTACGTTGTTGTATGTTTGGTTTTTTATCTTCCAAAATGACAATATGCTTGCGTAGTTATTATTGGTAGATTGTGATGGCACACAAACAAAGTGTACATGTGCAAATGGCATCATTCTCCACTTCTTTTATGTTCGTTTTTGGTGTTTCGACCAAGAAAGAAACACACATTTTCCTACTTTTTTTTCATTTGGTAGTAAAAAGCAATTAAGTATTAACCTTTTTCGTCCAAAAGTATAGTATATGTTAAAATAAAGACAGTATTACACATTTTTATATTTATTTGACATTTGACATATAATATAAAAATAAGATGATATTGTACTATAAAATTGTTTGACTGGACTAGAAATCGACCAATCACTTATTATTTGTAAGAAAACCGAAGGATAGAGACACACATTACGGTAATTTAAGAATAATTATTAAACAGTAATGATCATTAATGAGTAATCAATTAAGTCAATAATGAATAATTATCAGGTTTAATTATATTGTGACGTTAAAGTTTATAAATATGGATTCAGTGTCAAGATAAATAACACTTTTTTCATGATCTAGTTTGAGAAAAAATTTTGTTGAAAAATATATCTGACTTGAATGTCACAGTCTTTATTACATGTTAATTCCCGTGTTGGACTTTGTTACAAGACATAAATTTTTATATTTTTTATGATAAAAGAGAATAAAAAGTAAAAAAATAAATAATATAAAATAAATATAAAAATTTATGTGTGTGAAATTATATTTTTTATATGTTATGATCTTATGAAGGTTATTAATGGTAGCTAGCATCACGTTTTTCTCTACCAAAACCCTTAGGGTTTCTAATTACAAAAAAGAAGGTGATAACATATTCAATGCTTTTTTCAACAACCAATTATGTGTCTGTCGGTTTTATCCACCAAACTTTTACAATCCATTGGTGGTGAATACATATCATTAGAAGATTATTTTATGCATAAAAAAACATTGGTTAGAAAAATAAAATCATTTGTTTATTTATTCCAGTGTTCAAATAACTTTTCATGTGTTATTAAAAGATATTTCCATAAACTTTTGTACATTTTGTAATATAACTTTGTAAAAAATATAAATATTTTCTTAATTTCACTAAAATACTCAGTTTTTCTTTTTCATAAAAAAAAATGTTTTGTGTAAGATAAAATTTAATATCTTCTTCAATCTTTTCAGAAAAAATCATTGAATAAATTTCTATGTTTTCCTTTTTATTCAATACTATATTGGAGTATAAAGTATAAGGAAGAAAAAAGAAAGAAAAAATTAGACAAGTATTAAGAATAAAATAAATAAAAAAAAGTATTTTGATATTTTAAAAGATAATAAGTTAATAAAATAGTTAGGTATGGAGAGATTAACTTTGATTGAAACAAAGCAACAAAAACTATTTATTCAAACCAAGAGTTCCTACATGAAGTGTAACTTGGAGTATACAATGGAGCAAACTAATCCTACTACACTTTCTGTAACAAACTCCTTCAAATCACTGCAACAAGCTCCTTCAGATCACTGTTCCATCTTTGATAGTTGCATTCTTCACTACAACTACAATGCCAGACCTAATGTAGAATCCCTCTTCAGGCCTGTCAGCTTCTTCAACACCCTGTGAACTCATCAAAAAAACTGAATCAACAAAAAAATGTTGGATAGTGAAATACCATGTTTGAGTTTTTCAAGCAGCACTTACATCAGCATTGGCAATGATCACATTTCTTCCTATCTTCGCATTCTTGTCAATGATGCACTTCCTTCAAAATATTGGATCACAAAATCAGCATAAATCAAAAACAAAGAACTTAGAATGGTTTAGAAATAAATTTTAAGTCTAATTCAAGTGCACAAAACTGATTTTTAAAACTTCATCTATCTATTAAAAAAATACATCTATACAAATTATAATAATATCTAAATTATAACTAACAGAATATTTCACATCACATAAGAAGGAGACAATGATCATTTAGTGACATCATGGTACCTGATTTTGGTATTCTCTCCAACACCAATTGGAACCTTCCCTTTTTCCAGCAGAGAGGCAATTTCAGAATCAGTTTGATAGCAGTCAGCACCCATCATCATGGTATCCTGCATATTCAGAGGGTCATGGAAAAGATGTGTAAAATGCACCTTCCTTCTACCCCACCAATTTTCAATAGTGACAAGTATAACCATTCATGATGCAGAGAAAAGGTGCAGAATAAGCTTACCTGAAGCTCTGAACCAGCCTCTAAACGTGAGCGCAAACCAACAATAGAATGTTGAACTTTGCACTCATTCAAGTAACAGCCATGAGAAATAATTGAATCCACAACCTGCAAAAACCAAGCTCAGTTATTCATTTGCTGTAATAGCATAAAAAAAAGAAGAAAACCAGTAAAAGTTTTCCCTCTTACCCTGCATTTTATTGCTCTAGTGGGTGGGTTGTTTCTTGGGGAAGTGAAGAATGGCCTCTTCTGATCATAGAATTCAAATTTTGGAGACTACAAATAATAAAACCAGTAAATGTATCAAAAAAAATGTGATGATAGCATTGCTTTCTGCAAATATTATCAAGCTCATTATTATAAAGATTAACACAAACTTGGGCTCTGCATATACTACTTCAAGTGATCTAAAAAGTGAAAGATTCAAATTGTTTTTAAATTGAATTCAGATTAACTTTCATTCTTGGCTAATCAGTTGCTGTAAACAATTGGAATTGGCTGAAGTAAACTTCAAATTAAGAATTACAAATAGAGGAAATAAACCTGTTCTGTTAGGGCCAGATTGGCTTCAAAGAAGGACTTGATAGTTCCAATATCTTTCCAGTAATTCTTGAACATATATGCCTGAAAATACAAACAGAAACAAAAGCATCAAGAACAGAAAGGAGTTAACTTCATTAGCATAAGAGCATTGAATTCCATGGTTTGGATTGTTTCTCACTTGGACTTTGTGGTCCCTCAAAGAAGATGGGATGATTTCAGATTCTAAGTCATTGCAGGAAGGACAGCTCCACCTTAGCAGTTTCAGCAGGACCTCAGTTCTGAATACAAAAACACCCATTGGAGAAAGGAAAGGATATTTCTCTGCTTCTTCTTCACTTAAGCCTAGGAGACTGGTATCAACACGCTGCAGTTATCAAAGGTGTCAATGAATTAGCTTTGAACACTTCGTATTTCATTGAATAAATGGGTTGGAAATGTGAGAGTTAAGGCAGAGCTAACGTACCATTGTGTTTACATCTACTTCATTTGGATTACCTACAAACTCTGTAATCATTCCCCTTCTATCAACTTTCATCAGCCCATGATCAGATGCACCGCTACAAGATAGCCAACATTGGTTAACTCCAACAGTTTATTGTTTCTGAAAGAAATTTAATAAGGTAATTTCCTTGATTGTTTTTTGTGATAAAAGCAAACTTCACAGATTTTTCATAGAGATCAAATTCAATGCATGTTCAATGTAAAGATTTTCAAACAGTGTAAAAGTTATCTGTATCAGTACATATACTCTCTTTTGCATACCTTTCATCCATAGGTACACATGAAACTGTGATATCAGCATTGTTCTCACTGTGTTTCTGAAGCATAGTCATCATCAATTAGTACTAGTTTTAGAAATTGGTCATTGAATGTTTATGTAAGCACAGTTCTCATGAACTATATACAATAGATGTAATTTTAGCTGAGAAATTAAATTGTACCTCCACAAGCTGCATATAGTCCATCCGGCAAAGATGGTCACCAGAAATTATCATTATGTTTTCAATATTCTTGTTCTTGGCGTCCTGCTTAATAATCATCCACACACACATTCATTTATGGTTACGAAATAAGAAATTTTAGAATAGATGCATGTAGCATTCAAAATATCTACCTCAAAAACCCAGGTAAATCGTCTCACTGCATCAGCTGTTCCTTGGAACCATTTGCTCCCAGATTCTCCAGGAGTTTGAGTAGCAGCCAAGACCTGTTTCATGTAAATTACTCCAACTTTGATCAGTAAGGTAGATTAGATTTCACTGATAAATTTCTTCAAACAACTTACCTCCACAAAACCACCTCCAAAGTTCACTCCATTTCCAAAGTTATAGGTGCGAGACAGGTGGGCATTGAGGGAGCAAGAGTTGAACTGAGTTAAAACGTACACTTTCCTGATGCCACTGTTGATGCAATTGCTCATAGGAATATCTATCAGTCTGTAACAACCTCCAATGGGAACCTGCAAAATTGATAATTATTAATTAATATCTCCGCACATATATATATTTCATCACATTCAGAAATCCTGCAACTGCTTGAAGAAAGAACTGTCATGAGAATCCTTTACGTTAGTGCACGCATCCATGTCTTAAAATTCAAAACAAAAAGCTCTAAAGAAGTTTATATAAAATAGAAAACCATACAGCGGACTTGGCTCTTGTGCGGGTAAGAGGAAAGAGACGAGTTCCAGCACCTCCACCCAATATGATGGCAGCTACATTTTCAGGGTTTGCCTTTGGACTCTGAAAAGCTGATCGCTCCAATGCCTAAGGGAAAAACCAAACCCAACATTAGTATTTAGCATCCAAAAGAACCAACAAACCAAGCAACATTAACCAAAACGAAAACATCCCATGCACCAACATGTCACTCACATCAGATGACAAAAAAGCACACGTAAGTCTATCATCTTAGTTATTATGATAATAATTTAATGCACTTCATGAAATTATGAACATTTTTTCATTATTGAAACATGCATATAGGTTATTACCGGAGACTCTTGGTCGAGGTCGGGAGAATAAACAGCGCGTGTAATGCCAGGGCTAGAACTTGCAACCTTAAAACTCCTGCATGGTTGAGTATTCGGAAATCTTACGTTAAGACTTCCCTTCGTACTCTCACCCCAGAAGCCTGAAGTTGTTCTTTTTATCCCAAACCCCTTGTTAGCTATGATATTACGACTTGCATCGGGAGTTGCAATGGTTGCATTCATGTTCTCTTTCACACAAAACCCACACTATTCAGAAGCAGCTAAACGATGCACTGAATCAAATCAAGTTTTCTTATTATGGTACTTCTTCAAGTGACCAAATATATAGATGAAGTTTGTTGGAGATCCATTGCCAAATGAGTCGTCATTGTATACCAGCGAAAAAAATGGCAGAACTTTCTGTAGTTCCTGACTCATTACATGCTATACAATTATGTTACGAGGAATCAGGATTTTTTTACGTGTTCTTTGACTTCCTTAAACTTGTTTTTGTCTTAAAGAAAAATATCTGTTCTAAATATTGACATTTCTTTTCAATAATTGTAATAGAACCGGATTAAAATTTGAACAAAATTATTTGGACTTCATTTTAAAAATAACTATAATATATATTTTGAAAACTTTCAACAAAATATTTTAGTATGAATATTAGGAGCATTCTTACATCAAATATATTTTAGCAAGAACTTTCTAAAATAAATGAAATATATGTTTCAAAAAGGTTGTTTAGAATGAGATTTGTAAACTGACTACATCCTTCCCTATTTTAAAATGAAAATTCAGTGCTCTAAATGAAAATCTGAATGAATTTTTCTAAACTTATCTAACTGACTATATATATTCTGAAAATTTTCAAAAAAAAAAAAAACTTTTTGGAATTTCTGAAATAAGACTTTTAGAATGAAATTTGGAAAATAAAATTTTCATTATATAATTCTTAAGATAAAATTTTCGAAACTCATAGAATTTGTTTTTCAGAACGACATTTCCGAAATGAACTTTTTAAAACATATCTATCGTTTTGAATGAATTTTGGAGAATATCATGAAAATTTTGCTCTAACGGATTATTTTGCTCTGAATGAAAATTTGCATGAATTTTCTAAACTGACTATATATTGTTAAAAAAACATAAATTATTATTTTGCTCCAACTCACTATGTATTCTGAAAATTTTCAACAATAAACTTTTTGGAATTTCTAAAATAAGACTTTCAGCTTAAAATTTAGAAAATAAAATTTTCAAAATATAACTTTTAAATATAATTTTTGAAACACATAAAATTTATTCTGAAATATGTTTTTTCAGAACGAGATTTTCCAAATAAACTTTCTAAAACACATTTAATATGAATTTTTGGAGAGTATCATGAAATATATTTTGGAAAAAAATTTCTAAAATAAATAAAATATGTTTCAAAAAAAGAGTTTTTAGAATAACATTTTTTCTATATTTTCTATATATTTTTTTTCCTTTTTTCCTCTTATAACAACGTAAAATTCGAATAAAATAAAAATATTTATTATTTTTATGATTTTTAATAGTGAATATTTAATTATATACTCTATTGGATAATAAAAATGTTTAAAAGTTTATAAAAATTAATTTATAATTATTTTATTTTTCAAAATGAATTAAAGAAGTATTTAAATATTAATCTTTGCACTAAATTAATGCTAGTCTAATTATAAATTTTTATAAACTGGTTTGGTCTAATGGTGGCCATCATGTGGGGAGAGAGAAAAGTAACACTTAAGGAAACGTGTTGGCAGAAGGGACATCAGCATTTTCTGAATGTTTGTTTTTAGGAAGGAAAATGTGAGACAAGTAAGTAACATTCGCCAATGAGAGAAAAAGATAGATTATAGACTTAATTGTTTACTTGATACATTGTACTGTTCAAAGGAATTAAGAAGGATGGATTCACTTGATACATTTTACTGTTCAAAGGAATTAAGAAGGATGGATTCACTTGATACATTGTACTGTTCAAAAGAATTAGAAAAAATTGATTTGAGGGATAATTTCTGTTCACATTAATGAATTTGCTTATTGACATTTATTGATGTTCAGTTACAATTTTTGGAGGATGCAAGCCTTTTGAATTTGCTTATTGACATTTATTCACCTTCGGTTACAATTTTTACTTAATTGACATTTGAACATGAATTAAGAAATTTACTTTTTTATTTTAATTTAATAATAATAAAACATATTAAAAAATAAAAAATTTAATATTTTAAATTAAAAAATTAAATTGAAAAAATTATTTATTTAAATTTAATAATCCAAAAAATTGTTTTTATCTAACAAATATTTAATTAAATTAATATTCTCCATATAATTAAATATATATTAATATTTTAGTTTATAAAATATTATTTATTAATATATATATATATATATATATATATATTATTAAACTAAAAAAACTAAAAAAAAATATTTAACTGTAATTGGAATCTTAACCGTATTTTCAAATACGTTAATATTTTTTTTAAGTTCTTTTTGTTTTTAATTTTTTAATATGTTTTAATTTTTTTAATAAATAATATTTTATAAATTAAAATGTTAATATATATTTAATTATATGAAAACATTAATTTAATTCTATATTTATTTATTATTGAATTAAAACAAATAATATTTTTAATTTAATATTTTTTAATTGAATATTTATTTTAATTTTGTTTTTTAATTTAAATTATTAAATTTTATTTTATAATTTATTATTATTATTAAATAAAAAAGTAAAAAAAGTTAAATTAAAAGAAATAAAAGAAAACTTAATTGGCGTTCAAACGTAAGTGAAATGTTATGGCGTAGGTTATTAATAAAAATGATTTTTTAAAGGTGCAAAAGAAACGCCAGAAGGGAAAACTGCTCTTTTGTTAATCTTTGTTTCAGGAAGGAAATGTGGGACCTAACGAGTAACATTGGCCAATAAGAGAAAGAGAGAGATTATACACTTAGAGTGTATTCACTTGGAGGAGATGCGGGAGATTTAGGAGAAAGTGGGTGGATGAATACGAGCATATTTGAAGGTAAATATTTAGTTGTTTATTTGAGTGTATTTCGAGGTAGATTTAGAAGTAAAGTTTGTGATAATTAGTGTAGGATTTGATTGATGTGACAGACAAAAAATAATTGTTTAATTTGTAGAAATTAAAGATTACCAAAATATTCAAGTTATTAAAGTAATATAAAATGATAAAAAATTAATAAATAATTAATATAATATATTTTAAAAAATATCTAAGTTTAATACAATATATTTAAATAAAAATTTCAACTTTTTTTTGTAATTTCAATTTCAATTTCAAATTTTCATAAAAAGGTAATAAATCTTCTTAATAAAATTAAGTTTAATATTTATATTATTATTATTATTATTATAAAAGTATAAAAATTATCTATCAAAGGCTAAAAATGATATTCACTCACCATTCCTTCCAAATCTTCGCATTGTCGTGGTGATTGAATAAAAGCATAATCCCTCAAATCCTTCCATTTCATTCCTTGCTTATCTCTGAAAGTGAATACAATTTTTTTAATCCATCCTCGTCATTATGTGTGCACAGGACAATCCCTTCAAATGAACATACCCTTAAGGATAAAAGTTTTTATTTTCGTTGTATTGCATGCTTTTGGTTCTTTTCGAAAGAAAGAGATTTGACCTCGTTTGAAGCTCGAGGAGGGTTTTGATCTGGGCATTGTCGACGAGCCACTATTCGATCTCTCTTCTTCTACACTCTCCTTTCCATGGCTTTACCTAAGAGCAAGCGAATCTATTCGTCAAATCTTTGCGCATGGCGAACCCCACAACAAACCTTTATGAGTAACAAATGGATTTAAGGATTTAGGAACACAGGAGATGAGAAGAGAAGAAAGTTCAGAAGAAAAATAAAGAGATTTGACCTTGGAGCTAGTGTGACGATGTTGACTTATATTGTATTATTTATTTAGGTTTAAACTTTCGAACCGTCCTAGTATTTGTTGGGGAATCTCAAGTGAGTCATCGTTTTTGCAACTATCTCAATTGGATTCATACATTTGAAAAATTGAGCCAATTAAGCCCTATCCGTTAAGTTTTCACAGACGGCGTTAAAATTTGCTGATGTGGTGCACACTTAATCTGCTTATGTATACGTCTTATATTACGTGGAATTTGATAGTGTTAATGAAGAAGATAATGGAATAGGAAAAAGATGAATTGGAGATGATGCTTCTTGAATTAAAAAAAAATGAAGAAAAAAAAGATGAAAAAGGGTAACAGTGTACAAACCCTGTCTTCGTTGTGGTCTCTCGATCTCATCTCGAGCATCTCTGTTCCAAGTCAATCGACGGAACTAGAAGAACCCTTGAAGGCAACGTTAACGGACCTGGAACTGCAAGTGTTGGGTGTTGCAGTGTGGAATGGATTGAGGTTGGTTGATTTTTCTGTTTTGTAGGTTTCGGTGGAGGTGCTACGCAGTGGCTACCAAGGTTCTCATGGCTGGGTCAGGTTCCTGTGTTCATCTTCTCTCGTGTGTTCGTCTATTGTGTTCACTGATCAAATAACTAATTCCCTTTCTCTAACCCTATTTACTTAAAAAATTTATAATCCTAAGAAACTCCTAACATTACTAATTCATTTTTGTGCTACGTCAAAACTGTTAATTTAGTTAAGAAATTTCACATAATATAACAATTTTACATCAGCAGATTAAGTGTGCACCACTTCGACAAATTTTAACGCCAACGGACATGGCTTAGTTGAGACAATTGAAAATACGATGACCCACTTGAGATTCCCCAACAAATATGAGGACGATATGAGGGTTTAAACAATTTATTTATTAATCTTTATTTAATTTTAGTATTTTAAATAATTTTTCAAAACATATATAAATGTAATTTTATATTATGTATAACATTAAGAACAATTCGATAATTATAATTTTTCATTTATTAAAGCATTCTTTTAATTTATTATATTAATGAAATTTCTCATAAATTTTACAAATTTTACTTATAAATTTATTATCACTTTCAAATCTCTTAAAAAAAGTTTAATAGCTATTTTAGTTCTCTTATTTGTTAGTTTAGTTCAATTTTGAGTTGTTCAAAGTGGTTTCATTTTTTTAAAATGACTTAATTTAGTTCTTTTTGCTAATCGAGTTTAAAACACTACTTAATGTCCATCTTAGCCAAAATTGAATAACCTGTCTAGTTTTGCAATATAT
Source organism: Vigna mungo (assembly GCA_036885675.1). Lineage (NCBI taxonomy): Eukaryota > Viridiplantae > Streptophyta > Magnoliopsida > Fabales > Fabaceae > Vigna > Vigna mungo. The sequence goes on from CP144690.1 coordinate 43,627,536, forward strand.
GGCAATAATAGTCCAATTTGATGTTTCAATGTTAAAAGTTAAATGATTTATATAAAAGGAAATTACAATTGATTTTGAAAGGGATTTGCCATTAGGGTTAAATTGGCGTTGAAGAATATAATGATTTTGGAGTTTTTTAGGTTTTCGTCTTTCCCTTATATGATTTGACTTTGTCGAAGATAATTTCTTCTTCCTCTTTGATGACGCAAAGCTTGGGGTTTCTGTTTCTTATTTTTTGGTCTTGCGACTTTGGGAATTTTTGTTTGCGAATTGGGTTTTTGTTTGTTCTCTGCAGATTGGTGTTAATAATCTTACATTTTGGGATTTTTCTGTTCTCCCTTATGGCTCGAGATTTGGGGGTTAGGATTCTGATTTGGAATTTTTTGGAGTTTATATTCTTCATGTTTGTGGTCTCTTGTTGGTTGTTGGTGATGGTTGTGACAGTCAGGACTATGAAAGTGTTGTTGGGTTGCGGCCATGGGAGGCTCGCGGTGGCTACCAACGACGTTGGACTTAGGCTAGGAAAGAACCCAAAGGTGGGAAAGACAAAAATGATTAGGGTTCTTGAAAGGAAATCAGACATTTGAAGAAAATTAATTAGGATTTAATTATAATGCCACCCAATTAAGATTTAAAAATAATCAAGAATTAACATTTAACACTAGTTAACATGATCCTAACCATTAATTATTTGTCACTTATTTTAAAAATTGATAACTCATTTAATATTGACTAAAATGGAAATTATTTCAAAATCAAATTAAACAATTTTTAAAAATGATGAGACCACTTTGAACCATTCAAAAGTAGAAATACCACTTTAAACAAAAATAACAAATAAAAAGACTAAAATATGTATTAAACCTAAAAAAACAATGAATACTTTATTATCAAATTCATTTATTCACTCGTTTTTAAATTTATCTTAAAAAGTAATCTTAAATATTGCTGCAAAAGAAAAAACTCAAAACTATGTTATGGATTAGCAAAGAGGAATGTGTAAATTAGTTATTAAAAGCACGAAGGATAAAAAATAAAGCTTATAACTTATCTAATTAACTAAACATTTATTATTTAATTGTTATTTGATATTTTGATTTAAAATTTAAAATTTATAGAGTTATCATTTCTTTTAACACTAGGTCCACTTACATTTTATGCACAATACTTAGTAAAGTTTGAAATATACTATCTAGTTATAGAAAGCATTTTACATGCATGGGATTTATGAAAATGATTTATTTCAAAGTATCTTATTCGTATTATGTTTTTACTAAACAAAAAATTCTTGGGTTTTGCAGGTGGATTGAATGCAAAGTTCTGTGGATGGGTTCAGTATGCGAAGCTTTTTGGAGTGACAATCGGGTACACCATTGCAGCTTCCATAAGCATGATGTGAGTTTTGAAAGATGCAAGTGTTGTTGTGTGGATGAACGTGTAAGAACAAATGTGCTAATGGCGTTTGTTTCCCAATTGGAAAACGTCTAATATAAATCTTAACTTATTTTTTATTTGTTTAAATTCAATGTTGACGCCAACAACCAAATGGATTTGGCTGGACATAGGTGACGTAAATCAACCCAAATCAATGCAACATGACCTTATGGTTCTAATGTTGTATTTCTAAACCCATTTATTTGACTTAAGCGCTCGTGCGATGCATGATGACAAAAGAGCCATTAGTAGAGAATCCAGTTTGCACTTCCTGAAAGTTTGACCAGCTCTCGTGTGATGTATGCATTACGAGTAAAGAAAGTTTAGAAAGAATGTACAAGTTAGTTATTAAAAATACATTATCAACTTAATTGTAATATGCAACATACATTATCGTTCTATTTTTAAAGCCAAACCTTGGTTGGTGTCTCTCACTCAAAGCAAGATGTTGGAACAAGGTACAGGCAGAACTTATCAAGAGGCATTTGAAGCCTCCAATGGCAGGATTCGAGGAGCAGATTCCAATTCCTTTGATGATGATGGCCGTCCCAAAAGAATTGGTAATCAAATATTCTCAAAAGCAGAAGTATTTGTGTTGATTTTTGGTAATATGATGACTGCATAAAATTCACTGAACTTCATAAAACAGGAAATATGATGACTGCAAGTGCTCATATAACAACAGCTGTTATTGGGTCTAGAGTGCTGTCTCTGGCATGGGCTTTTGCTCAGCTTGGTTGGATTGCTGGTCCTGTTTCATTGATTCTGTTCTCTGTGGTCACTTATTACACCTCCTGTCTTCTAACTGCCTGTTACCGTACTGGAGACCAAGTTACAGGCAATAGAAACCACACTTACACGGACGCTGTTACGTCCCACCTAGGTATGCATGCAACTCAACTCAATTATGGTAGTTTTGTAATGTCTTTTCATAATATTTCCGAAAAAAAAAATGACTTTCTTCTTCCTCAACAAAAACATTCTTGGGTTTTGCAGGTGAAATGAATGCAAAGTTGTGTGGATGGGTTCAATATGCGACCCTTTTTGGAGAGGAAATCGGGTACACCATTGCAGCTTCCAAAAGCATGAGGTGAGTTTTGAAAGATGCAAGTGTTTTTGTGTGGATGAACGTGTAACAACAAATCTGCTAATTGGTGTTTTGGGTTGTCCATGAAACAGGGCTATTATAAGGTCTCGTTGTTATCATAACAGGGGAGCATGCAAAATGAACAGCAGTGTTTACATGATTTCATTTGGAATTGTGCAAATTTTATTATCTCAAATTTCAGATTTGGAACAGTTCCCGTGGTTCTCTAGTGTGTCTGTTGTCATGCCTTTCACATACCCTGTAATTGGACTCGGTCTTGTAATTGCTAAAGTTATAGGTATGTTAGAGAGAATTCTGATTTATTATATCATTATGAGTTGAGGATCAATCAATTTGAATTGAATTGTGCGTGTAACAGGAAACGGAATGGTTAAAGGAAGCTTAACAGGTGTAAGTATTGGTGCTGAAACAAAAAGCCAAAAAATTTGGAGGATCTTCCAAGCTCTCGGTAACTTGGCCTATGTCTACTCCTACTCAATGATCCTTCCAGAAATTCAGGTACATCTACATTCATATGAATTTCATTCTTCAAAAGATAGTTTCATAGGTCTTATTTGTATGCTTTTTCTAATCAGAATTGTAACGAGGATGAGAGACAAAGAATAATCTGTGTATTATTTTTATTCTGCATAATGCAGATGCAAATATTTATACATCAAGATTATAACAGAATTAGTTATAATTCTATCTAACCTATAAGCTATATACACATAATAACAAACAAAAATAATAACAAACAAAATATTAAATCCTAACAAGATATTAAATCTTAACATATATTAAATCCTAAACATTTTACATCAATATGATTCTAAATGTGAATATTATAAGTTGAAGTATAAACTAAAACAGGGGTTGTTATGAAACAGGACACAATCAAACCACCTCCTCAAGAATCAAAGACAATGTCGAACGCTACTTTATTTAGTGTCTGGGTGACAAGCATTTTCTATCTGCTATGTGGTGGTTTTGGCTATGCAGCTTTTGGAGATTCAAGCCCTGGAAACCTGCTAACTGGTTTTGGCTTCTATAACCCATATTGGCTGGCCGACATAGTCAATGTTGCCATTGTTGTCCACCTTGTTGGTGCATACCAAGTTGACTGCCAACCCCTGTTCCAAATTATTGAAAAACTCGCAGCAAAAAAATTCCCAGACAGTAATTTTATAACGAAGGAGTTTGAAGTACCAATCCCTGGTTGCAAACCCTTCAAGCTCAAGCTCTTCAGGTTGGTTTGGAGGACATTTTTCGTGATCTGCTGCACTTTCATAGCAATGTTGCTACCATTCTTCACTGACATTATTGGACTTATTGGTGCCATAGCATTTTGGCCCCTCACCGTGTATTTCCCAGTGGAGATGTATATAGGTCAAACTGAAGTACCAAAATGGAGCACAAAATGGAAATGCCTGAAGATGCTTAGTGCGACATGTTTCGTCTTGACAATGATAGCTGCAGTAGGTTCAACAGCTGGACTTCTTCATGATTTTAAAGTTTACAAGCCATTCATGACCGGTTACTAGTTTACTGTCATTTCTCTGTTAATAATCAAATGACCAAATATACAGATGAAGTTTGTTGGAGATTACCAAATGAGTGGTGATTATATAGCAACAAAAAAATGGCAGAACTTTCTATAGTTCCTCCTGATTAATAAAACATTTTTTTTTTACGTGTTCTTTAACTTCCTTAAACTTTTGCTTTTGTCTTAAAGAAAATATATGTTCTAAATATTCACATCTCTTTTCAATAATTGTGATAGCATAATTAATTAGGAAAAGTAAAAATCAAGCAAAACTTTCGAATTCTTAGATGTATATTAAAATAAAAAAAAATGAAATATATGTTTAAAAAAAAGTTTACAAACCATTCATAATCGATTACTAGTTGACTGTCATTTCTCTGTTAAAATATGAAGAAATATATTATAAGATACTTTTATATTCATTTAATATATAATATAAGATAAAATAGTTATTAAAATGTAAATTTTTATAATAATAAATAAGAAAGAATAATATGAAATTAATGAAAAAATTTATGTTTTAATATATAATACAAGATAAAATAGTCACAAAGTGTAAATTTTTAAATTTTTTCTAGAAAAAGAATAAAAAATAAGAAAAGATATATCAAATGACTGTAGAAAATTATGTGTCTCAAAATATATATTTTTTGTTTTTATTCATTTGTAAGAGTCTTTAATTACTTTATATATTTTATTTTAAGTATTTAAAAAGTTACCGGTGTGAAATGCATCTTGGTATTGATATGTCATTTATATTAATAAACTTTATGAAGGAAAAAAAATGAATTTTAATCCCGTATACAAAATTCACAAATTTATCATGGAGAATAAATTAGTAACTATTTAAGTTATTATTTTTGTCCAAATTTGTAAAAGTGTGCGCTTTTGTTTCTCACTCGCGTAGTGGAGTTCACTCCTTCAAACGCTATATTATATTTTATTTGTTTGTTTATTTTCACGTTGAGTTTTTTATTTAATCTTTTACAATACATAGTAAATACACGAAATTGAGATCATATTAAAATGGTGAAAGATTTATAAAATTGTAAATTTCGTAACAAATATATTTTATTTTTTTACAAAAGTTATAATATATATATATATATATATATATATTAATTGAATTTTATTTTAATTAAAACTTATTTGAGTAAGGTGAAAGATACATCAGACAAAGTTTTTAATTGAGATTGAATTGAATTTTACTTTAATTAATACTCATTTAGCCACTAAAGTGAAATATGCATTTGAAAACATTTATAGCTTTTAATTGAGTTTGAATTTGGTTTCAATTGATATCTCATTCCCAAAGAGATTGGAACACATGTTATAGTTGTATAATAAAAAATAAATTTTAATTACGTTAATTTTTAATTAATAATATTATTGTAGCATCTCATCTAATAAAATAAAATTACTAAATAAAACATTATAAATATGATAATACATATATAACTACTATGTCATAACTAAAATTTGAATGAATTTTCTAAACGGACTATTTTGCTCTAATTCACTATATGTTGTAAAAAAAATTAAAATGATTATTTTGCTCTAACTAACTATATATTCTAAAATTTTCAACAATGAACTTTTTAGAATTTCTAAAATAAGACTTCCAGCTAGAAATTTAGGAAATAAAATTTTCAGAATATGATTTTTAAAATGAAATTTTCGAAACACATAAAATTTGTTTTTCAGAACGAGATTAAATTCTAAAACAAATAAAATATGTTTCAAAAAGAGTTTTTAGTATGACATTTTTTCATATTTTTCTTCTTTGCAATGTTCCTCCTTTACAGCAGCCATAATGGTAGATGATGTAGCGGTAAGATGACAGTGATAGTAGAAAGGGTGTTTGAGTCTTTTTCTTCTAATTGTACAAATTCAGTTAGTAATTGTAGAGATACACGAAGTAATAGCGGATGATTCGTTACTGTTTTTCTAGAATTAAAGCTTAATGGGCAAGTTGGGCCGAATGGAGAAGCCCATTTGGTGACGACCACATATGCAATGTCTGTCCGTAACCATAATCTCATCCTTTGTCACAAACCGATAGGTACCTGAAAATGGCGCAGAGTGTGACCAACACATTCATCCAAGGAACACGCTTTCTTCCACTTCCACCTCCCAAGAAAAACGTAATCAATTTCAAACTCAGAGTACCAAGTTTGAGTGTGGAATCGTGAATTTTGACGGAGTTTTTGTTTGAATTTGTTGGCAGGTAGGGAGAGTGGTGCAGTGTGGGGTTCGGTGCAGGAAGAAGGATATACACCCGGAGTTCCATGGGGAAGCCAAGGTGTACTGTAACGGAGAGCTGGTGATGACGACGGGTGGGACCCAGAAGGAGTATGTGGTGGACGTGTGGTCGGGGAACCACCCCTTCTACCTCGGCAACCGCTCGGCGGTTATGGTGAGCGACGACCAGGTGGAGAAGTTCAGGAAGAAGTTCGGGGAGCTCACGCAGATTATGGAGATTCCTGTTCTCAAAGGAGAGATTGTTATCCCCTCTAGACGCAAGGGGGTTTCCAAGGGAGGCAAAAAGAAGTGATCTTCTCTTCTTGGTAACTTTTTTTTTTTGTCAATTTCAATTGGTGTAATATGATCAAACACTTCTCTCAACTGTTTGAAAAAATGCTGCTATGGATATTGTTTTCAGCAAACGGGTGAATGTGGATATGTTTGTCACTGCTAAAAAATGCATTGGGTTTCATGGTGTTGATTTTGCTCTGACAGATAAAACAACTCGGGTGTTACATTTTTTTTCGGTTGGATTAGTTTATTCTGTACTCCAATTTATAAATGAGCTTGTTAATTTTTATTTCTTAGAAGAAAAATAATGTCCAAACGATATGATTATGAGACTTGAATGATAAGGATAATGGTGTTGGAGATCTCGGTTCAGTAATGTAGTTAAAATAGTACATTGAATGTGGATATGTGGAAGACTTGAATGATAAGGATAATGGAAGTTGTGATAAACTCAAATCCAAATTCTAAAGTTTCTTGATGTTGTTGTTTGTGAAGAGCTACAGAAGTACAACTGAGATAGCATTTGTAAATTTGGATAACAACATTCAAGGATGATAGCGTGGAGAAACTCCTTCATGAACTTTGAATGTCGCAGTTACCATGGTCATCTGCTGATCGAATTTTCACAACATTGATAATGATTTACTTGTTAATTAAAGTTTTGAACTTGCTTGACGATTTTTTTTAATAAACCAAAGATTATTGAAACATGAAATAGAATTACAAGGTATACCCTACTTACCAAGTAAATATTACTAGAACTATGCAGCATCTTGCTTTGCATAATAAGCATAAAGCGCTGCATATTGAAGGAGTATTACTTTGATGCTATGCCCTGTTTTAGATTTTTGCGTGCATGTTGATGTTATTGCCAGCCAAAATCTGAAAACACTTTATCGTGCACCCAAGGCCTTGCTTACAAGAATTGTTGCAGCAAACTTGTATGAAAACCAGGAAATGACTGCAACAGACTTATATTACATACTTTTGCAGATACGGCTTAGCTTCATCATTGGCAGATCTTTCACTCTATCTATCCTATGCACTTTATCACTTATAACTTTATTTTTTTTATTTTAATGTGATCTACCTGTAGAGCTTCTAAGTTTACATTATTACAAATTGCTTAATAATGTGACACAATTATTCAATGGTTAAAGTTATAGGATGTTGATCTTGCTATATGAAATCGTGAAAAAATGACTAGCAAAGCAAGATTACATATTTAACGTAACAATATTTCTTAAAGTTCTTGCACACACAAAATAACAATATCTGTTCAATGAGCCCACTCCCAAACATTCCTAATTTGAATTGTTCAACTAACAGAGTTGTATTAAAAGAGTGGTAATTTTTTTAATTTTATGAAATTATTAAAATTTTAAGTCTTTTAACATTGAATTCACTAAATAAATTTGTCCAATCTCTGATAATTATGGATATCAAAGACTTAACAAGTAGGATAAATGATTTTTTTTAATTGAGATATAGGGATTTCAATTTTCATTTATTTATTTATAAATAAGATAAAATATAGCAATAAATTTGTATTTATACATTTTTATAATTTAAAATGAAGGATGATTATTTTGTAAAAATAAGATGAGGAATATCTTTTTAAAATTTTTTATATCTGTATTGTATGTATCGCCGATTGATATATATCGATCAAATTTCATAATTCATTATCTAAGTTTGGAGAAAACCGATTGATTTCGATTATAATAAACTAATCATGTAGGTTAACCTAAATAGGCCAGCAATCAAGTTTTACGAAATTGGAACGTGATTATGTCGACTATAGTAAAAAATCCATGGAAAAAAATTATAAATACAAGTCAAAGATATGGTTGTTGAATATTTTATTACGCATTTATTACAACATTGATTGTTTAACCGATTGAATCTGAACTGACTTAAGTATTAGAGTATCTTTAGCCAATACATTGAATCGATAAATTATCCGAACAGGAAGAGGACTACTGAAAAGTAAGCGACAAGGAAATTGTTTGAAGTGGACACTTGACCCATACACCTAAAACATGAAGGGGCCTACAGTGCATTCAAATTTTTATATAAATAGAGATCATGTGGTTTTTTCATTTTCACCACTTTTGCTCAAACACCTATTTATGCACCATTTGGCTTGACATTCTTTTTATTTAAGGTAATAGTGTTTGCCATCAATAACACTTCAAAAGCTCTCTAGTCGAGAGTTTGGGAGCACTCTATAGGGGTCATCATTGAAGACTCCCAGGAATCAAACCAAGCAAGGTTTCGTGTCCAGTAAAATGGAAACTTGGGTCGACCATTCCCATTGAAAAACAACTGATGATCCTTGGAGGTAATAATAATCTTAAAAACCCTTTCCTTGACTCCCTTTAGAAGGCAGTGAAGAGTTAAAAGAGATTATGACCAGTCTCGCTTATTATAGACACTCATCATCTGCGAGTGATCGGACGGGTGTGATAATGATAAAAAGATAAGGTTGAGGTAGGAGTGAGACCAATACGATATCGAGCGCCTACATAACAACCTAAACATTTGGGTGAAGCTGAATAGAAGCAACATTCAACTCCCGTAGGACCCCACCTGGAAGTCCTTGAACGATATGTGGACGAACAAGTATGTGAAGAAGCAAGAGCAAACGAAGAAAAATCAAACTTCGAATTCTCTTTGTCGTGACAGACCCAATCGTTTCCACAACATATGTAGAGATGTACAACATTGTTCTCTATGTCCTCCTTTTAAATATAGGTCTGACCAATGAGGCCCACCAAATCATTGTCCCACTTGAAGATAATAGCATATTCATGCACCTCGTATGCGACCCAATTATACCCGAAGACTTCCATAAGGTTCTATTTGTCCCCTTTAACAGTTGTGTTTACACGAATTTCTCCAACTGTGTGGTTGTTCCTTTTCCCTGTGACCTCCTCTTCCTGACCTTGATCCTTGATTAGACCTTTATTAATAACTTGAATGGACGTTGTGACACTATTTATAGAAGCCAAACTTTGCTCGAGTGACCCTCAATCCTTGAAAGGACACTGAGGCTTCATTGGCATATCCCTTGCCCTCCCAACTAGAAGAGCCTTATGAAGAGATCTTGATGACAAACATTATTAACTTGAATGAAAAGAATTTAAAGTTGAACATTGCAAAAATTTGTGCTTTAGCAAAGGCAGTGAAAATGATGCGATCACTTGGTCCTATTCATAGAAAATTTTAAAGATATGTTGCGCTTTCACAATCATCAGATCTGGCAACATCCAATGGCAAAGGGCAAGCAATGTTTCACATTCGATGTCACAATTGGTAACAAGGTTAAAGAGGCAACGCGACCTCCCAATGCCAACGATCGTATTTTCGAAGATGAGTTGAGCGAATATAATGGTTTGTGAAACATCAACAAGGCTCACGAAATAACACAACCTTTCATCACTGACCATCGTATTTTCACAAATAGCTTGAACAATCATAAACTCTTTATGCTTGTAATCTTAATTCAAGTTCAAAGTATGATTTATTACAATATTAATTGCTTGACCGATTAAACCTGAATTAACCTAAACATTCAAATATTTTAATAAATACACTTGATCAATTGAAGAACATCATATCTAAACACAAGAAAAATAACTAACTACAGAGTAAATAACAAAAAAAAATTGTTTGGATGGATTCTCAATTTCATATACTTAAAATATTTATTATAACCTGTAATTTTATGAAAAGAAAATATTAATTTTTCTAACCATTGTAGACTTATCAAATCTTTTAGTTTTTTACACCTTCTTTATCCATTTTTTTTTAGTTTTATGTTCTTTTCATTTTCAATTATTAACTGATTTCAATTAGTTGGATAAACTATCCATTCTTTTAGTTTCATTTCTCTTAAAATTTATCAGCAGCTTTAGATATATATAGTTAATAAAGAATTAATTTAAATAATTATACAAAAAATAATTATTTATAAGGTAACCCTGCCTAGAGTCACCCAACAATATGAAAACACATATGTCGAGGTTGTTTAATGAAACGTTGAATAATTATTTTATTTAAACAAAAAACACATTTAAAAAAACTTTATTATTTCACTATATAAAATTGAGAAGAAAAAAATGTGACAAAATCAAATTTATATGAATTGATTGTGGATATTGAATTAAAGCTATATAATGATACAAAACTTTAATTTTAAAAAATTACATAAATTTTATATTTTAATCATGATCATTCGCAATCAAATATTGAAGAATAAATATAAAGATATATAATGTAAAAAAAAGATACAAAAACAGTTACAAAATTTGGTTTGTCATAGAGTAAAAGAATATAAACATTTTTATTAAAGGATAATGATACTTAAACAATATTTTTTTGATAATATTGGAACATCATCTACCTCTCATTATGCTATTGGTCCAAAATCACTGCATAATGGTATTTATAATTATTATTATTAATTGTAAAATGATTTTAAACCAATCACAGAATAACATGTAGACGATGTTCAAATGTTATAAAAAAAATGTGAGACTAAATCTTATTATTCATTACTAAATAGGATAATATGTAAAGAATAAAGATATTAATCGAAAAGAAAAAATAATATAGTTTTTTTATTGATTAAAAGTATAGCAATAAAAGAAGTTTATAATTTTTGAATTTTATTTGATAATTATCTACCATGCAAACTAAACGACTTCGTTTCGTAAAAATCGGGTCATGGAGAAATGCGCACCAATGCTGGTAATGAAAAAAAAATACGAGGGAAATTTCATTTTCAATTTCAACAATACGAAAATCTATCATAATTCAAGAGGCGCGTGAGATACACGTCCTTGAAAACCCGCGGCGGGATGGACACGGACGGGTCCAAGGCGCGTGGTAGTTTCTTCCTGAGAATCAAAGGGGTTAGCAATAATGTGCACGCGTGGGTCGCAGGGTCTTATCGTGCACCTTAGCACACATTATGAAGTGTGTTGAAAGGGTTAACCTAACATTTGCAGCTGAGGTGAAAAAAGCTATGGCCTCAAAGTTGGTTTTGCAGAGAAGGCTCCTCAGGTTTTTGCAACTCTTAGCGCCTTCTTCATCTTCTTCCACTCATATGGTCCCATTCCTTTCTAAAAGTAGCCTTCTTCCTTCTCGCACATCTTATTCTAGAAATCTGTGCTCTGGCAGTTTTAATCTCGATGAATCTCAAGCTCCCCTGACTGTTGATTACCGGTATGTAATTGTTTTTCATCCGATATGTTCTTATTTGATAATTCTATGTAGTCAATAGAAAGTTGAGCATTTCAATTTCAATAATGATTTCCTTTTTTAAGAAGAGATAGTTTTAAAATTCAATTAATTTTGGAGCTAGTTGGGGTTTGACAATGGTGGATTCACGAGTTCTCAAAGCATATTTCTGAAAATTCATGTCAATCATGTGCTAATTCCCCATTCTATGTACATATTGCAATTTTGTTTTTCAATAGGGGGAAATGACTTATCTAACTATTAGTGCGAATGCAGTTCTCTACTGGATGAGAGTGAATTCCATAGACTGGCTGATTCCACAATACATAGCGTACAAGAGAAATTAGAGGTATGTTTAGCAATGCTTTGTTGTTTGCACCAACTTAAATTTGTAATATACCAGTCATTGGAAGATTGTAAGTGTGGTGGTGGGAGTTGACAGCCACCACGCATTCAATTCATATTATTTGAATTTTAAGCCATGTTTGGTATTCATTGTTTTGTTTGTTGCTTGACAGGACTATGGAGACTTAGTTGAAGTTGATGGATTTGACATAGACTATGGGGTAAGGATTCTCTTTGTTCGAATGTTATAAATAAAGGATAGATAATAAAAATTAGTTGTCAACAAAAAACTATCCTAGAGCATTTCGTATATTAGAAGTAAAACATGAAGTTGTATTGTCCATCAGGTGGTTATTTTGCTTAAATAAAATTTTGTGTTACTATTTGGTCCTTAGAAAATAAGTAGCTTTTTTAGCTTTTTTTTCTTATGAGATTTTATTTATTTTCTTCCAATTACTTGCAAGATTTTAATTATTTTCTTCATAATACTTTTAAGTGGCTTCTTTGCATGGTGACGGTGTATTGTTATTTTTTATATGGCTTTCCATTTCAGAATGATGTTTTGACTGTAAAACTTGGCGATCTTGGCACCTATGTATTGAACAAACAAACTCCAAATCGACAACTTTGGCTCTCTTCTCCAATGAGGTATTGTGTATGTTATCTGTCTATTTATGGTCAATTTTTTAGCTAGGATTTTTCTAAGGTTTTAGTCTCTAGACATTTGGGTTCATGTCAGAAATTGCATGCTAATGAATTTTACAGGAGCGGTATACATGGACTTCTTCAGTATCTTTGAGAGAATGAACTTGATGAAAAGAGTATTGGTATTAACCATCCAAATGTTGTTAAAAAGTTATCTCTAAAAGTAATGGTAACCCAATCTACTATTTGGTTAAAATTTATTGAAAATAATAAAATTATGAGTTAGACTTGCTAAATGAAAAATGGGACCAACAATATTCAATCTGAAGTGATACCGTGAACGGTTGTAGCAGTGATATCTTTGCTGTTTTTATGTGATTCCAAGACTTCAAATGCAGTTTTATTTTGCTAGAATAACTTTCTGCTACTTGTGTTTAATTTACATGGTTACATGGACCTAAATACGTACCTTGAATTATCTGGATGACATGTATCAATGATCTCGGACTTTTTCTGCAGTGGTCCGTCAAGGTTTGATTGGGATCGGGATATCAAGGCTTGGATTTATAGACGGAACAAAGCAAACTTGTATAAAATCTTGGAAGGTGAGTTGGAGCAGTTATGTGGCAAAGCTATCGTTCTTTCCTAAGCTGTTGAAAAGGTGCCGATTTTATGTAGAAGACAGAAGTTAATAATGATTGTATCATGTAAATATTCAGCATAAAATAGTAGTGATTAACAAATTCTTTTTTGAAGTTATACTACCTTTTCAGCTTACTTATTGGGAGGATTATTGTTGCATTGGGCATTGTGGTAAGTTATCCTACCATTTTGGCTTCCAGTTTTGGAGGTTTAAGGAATACTAGGCCTGCATCATAAATGCTGAGATGAGAAATGGAGTAAAGGTTTTCGACAAAATACAAAAGCTTATAGCACTTGATCGCCCAAACCATGCTGTGTTGGGTCATGTTTCTGATTGTAATATTCTTTTTTTCTGGAATAAACTGGGTTGCACAATTATGTTTATTCTCTCGTGTTTGATTTTGTTCTAAATGCTCTTCAAAGTGTCACCAAATTACTACTTATCACCGGAACTACATCTTCATGCCTAAAGTGTTAATCTCTTCATTAAAATTTTATTTATACACTTTTCGAAAGATTTTCTAGAGTTGATTTTTGAGCGAAACAATAATCTTAATTAAAAGCATAATAAGATATGTAATTATGTATGGATATGTAGCAGTGTTGTTTTAATTTAGAAGGTTCCGCAATAATCTTGAAATTAAAAGTAATTATGGATGGATGTGGTGTAAATTATCAGGTTTTTTACTGCAGCAGAATCTTCTATGCAAAATTGTGGTGATTGAGAAAGAAATTTAAAGTATAAAGCATGATTAAAAACATAAATACACGGTTTATCCCTGAAAATGTAAAACATTTGGTTTTTTTTTTTAAACTGAATTACAAAACAGTTTAGTTCCGTTGACAAAAACTGTTTATTTATTTTTAGTATAAATATGTATTAATAAAAAATTATTTTTATTTAATAATAATAGAGGTGGGTTAAAATTTGAACAAAATTATTTGGATTTTTACTTCCTATTTCATATCTTCTTTCTATTTTTAAAATAACTATTTTGCTTTAAGTAACTCATATAGTAGGTAAACTTTCAACCATAAAATTTTTGGAATTTTTAGAATAATTTTTTTGAAACATATTAAATTTTTGGAATTTTTAAAATAAGACTTTCAGCATGAAATTTAGAAAATAAAATTTTCAGAATATAATTTTTAAGATAAATTTTTTGAAACACATAAAATTTGTTTTTCAGAACACATTTTCGAAAAAAAAACTTTTTGAAATGAATTTTGGAGAGTATAATGAAAATTTTACTCTAACCGCCTATTTTGCTGTAAATGAAAATTTGAACGAATTTTCTAAGCGGACTATTTTGCTTTAACTATATACTATGAAAATTTTTAAAATGATTATTTTGTTCTAAAAATTTTCAACAATAAACTTTTTTGGAATCTCTAAAATATGATACTTTCAACATAAATTTTGGAAAATAAAATCTTTAAAATAGAATTTTCGAAACACACAAAATTTGTTTGTTAGAACGAAAATTTCAAAATAAACTTTCTAAAACACATAATTTATTTTTTAATAAATTTTGGAAAGTATAATGAAATATATTTTGGAAAAAACTTTCTAAAATAAATAAAATATGTTTCAAAAAGAGTTTCTAGAATGAGATTTTTTCTATCTTCTTCTTCTTTGCAATGATCCTCCTTTGCAGCAGCCATAATGATAGAAGCTGAAGAAGTGTGAAATGAGTCGCGTGGCCCCAAGGTTCCTCTTCTTCCTCTCCACTCCCCTCCCTCTGCTCCGCCGCCACCGCCACTACAACCGCAACCTCTTCCTCCTCTCTTCCCATTCCCTCCGCCTCTCTGCTTCACCTTCTTCCTTCTCTCTCTCATCTTCACCTTTGCCACTCAAACTCAGAGCCTCCCAGTTTTCCTCTGCCTACTCATCTCCCTCGCCCGAGTACTCCTCTTTCCTCTCTCACATATCCTCCGCCGGCTACCTCTCCTCCCTCCCCGACGAAGCCTTCACCGCCGCCGCCCAACATCTCTCCTACTCCTTTCTCCGCGACGCCACCGCTTGCTTGGCCTTCGCACGCGACCGCCCTAACCTTCTCAGGTTCCTTTCTTCTTTTTCCCCCCCTCAAATTCTATCCGATTTTGTTGAATTCTATTCTGAATTGAAGTGAATTGGATTGGATGGTGGTAGGTTGCTGTCTACGAGACATATTGCGGCCGTGGTTGAGCACGGCTCCCCCTTTCTCTTCCGCGATGCAGATGATTCCGTCAGGAAGATGAAGTCCTTTCTGTCCAATGGTGACGCCAATGTTAGTTTGTTTCTTTCTTCTTAATTATTTCTGTTTTTTGTTTCTCACTACTTCGTTGTGGCGAATGTTAATTTGCTCGTGTTAAGGACCAATTGCTTGGTGTAAGAAATTTTTAACATTCACAATCGCGTTAACTGTGTTTCTGCTGACAATTAAAATATTATTGATTGTTTGTAGTTAGTATTTGATCTATTAATCGTCAAATTTCAACCATGAGTTTGTTTTACTATAGGCCTTTGAGTTCAGAGCTAGGTTTGTTCTTATTTCTCAATATCACATGTTGCAAATGTAACATGATTGCTATCATGTATGACTGCAAGTAACACATTGGTGTCTGCAACGAGCAACTAGAAAGCAATTAAAAAAAAAATAGTGGTTGGAAGTTTCGACAGTTTAACCTTTTCTTAAATACATATTCCTTTTGGGTCAAAAGAAATGCGGAGATTCACTTCAAGCTTGAACTTATGCCAAGGATCATCGTTTCAAATCATTCCGAAATAAATGAGACAGTACATGATATCTATGGAACATATTTTCTGCCATGTATTAACACTTAATTTCAAATTTTGAAAAGTGCATCGAAACTGTTGGTGATTCAGCTGTGCTCAATATGTTCTTCACAGGTGTTGGACACTGATAGAGCAAATACGGTTGACCTAATGAAGTTTTTGCTGAGTTATGCGAGTGATCCATATGTCCCTTCAGAAGGGAACAATCTCAATGAAAGAAATCTTCTTGAATCATCTGTCAGAAATCTCTTTGATGAACTTTTCAAACTAAGTTATAGTGCACCTGGATCAAATTCTTTTGATTCAGTGCAAAGTCAAATGGCTGGAAGATTTGGATATACGAAGCCTCCTGCACAAAAGATTGAAATGAAGAGGGGTGATTGGATTTGCTCAAGGTACTATTTTATTACTTTTAATTTTAACTATGGTCCCGATGAACTATCAAATGTGTTACTTTGTGTAATGGTGGAACACCAAGGGCAGAGTGTGAGGCAATTATTATAGTTAATTTTGTCTCCTCAAATACTGTACACCATTCTGTAAAGTCTGTTTCTCTCTAATATTGAGCAGGTGTAATTTCATGAATTTTGCACGAAATATCAAATGTCTTGAGTGTGATGAAGCAAGGCCAAAAAGGCAACTCGCTGGAGGTGAATGGGAATGTCCTCAGTAAGTATTACCCTCCCTTAAAATGTTTTTCCGTGTAACTTGTCATGGACACTCAATTAACAGGATTTTCATTACGAAGGTGTGATTTCTATAACTATGGGGGGAACATGAGTTGCTTAAGGTGTGATTGCAAGCGACCTGGACAAATATCTTTGGGTGCCATCAATACCATGTCAAATATGGAGTACGAAAATGGAAACAATCTTAATACTTCAGATATTGATGCTAGGTTAGCTGCTAACGAAGAAAAGGCACAGCGTTGGTTTAGCAAGGTTTCTCAACTAGACAGCAGTGCTGATATTAACAGTGTGATTGCAGATGAAGATTTTCCTGAAATAATGCCACTGAGGAAAGGAGTTAATAGATTTGTTGTGAGCCCAAGAAAGACTCCACTGGAGAGGAGGTTGGCTAACACTCAATATAAGAGAAACTTGTCTGGGACTGAGGATTTTAATGCTCGGGAGCCAATTAAGCCCCATGACAGTCTGGATGACATGCTAGGTCATTCAGCTGGCCTTCCTCAATATGGCAATAACAACATTGTTTCTGAACAAAATGCTGGCGGAGACAGGCAACCTTCATTTGCTAGCTATAGCAATACTTCACATTTTAAAAATGTTCAAGGGAGCTACTCTAGTACTTTTTCTCCCAGTCCATTGTCTGCAGATGAACACGGCCCGAAGTCTGAGAACTTGCTATCAGACGAGAGCAAAAATGTGGGTTTAGACCATGATATCGTATATGCTAGTTTGGGAAACAGTTCACAACTTTCTAAGAATTCTACAAATATCACGGAGGATAAGAACAAAGAGCAAGCTGAAAAATCTGAGAAATGGTTAAGAAAGATTGCTGAGCTGAATGATTTTCCAGATGTGACGAGTGCAATAACCAATGAGGATTTCCCTGAAATAATGCCCATGCGTAAAGGAGAAAATCGATTTGTTGTTAGCAAGAAAAAGGATCGTTCTTTAACAACACCAGCGTATAAGAGACAAGTGGCCATGGAACAAGCTAGCAAAACCAACTTTGTTCCGTTTGTCCCCTTCCCCCCAGATTACTTTGCTAAAAAGGACAAGCCGCAGGCAGATGGAACAGATTCAATGGATAGGTCCAATGATGGTACATCTTCCATTTCTGAGGTGGCAGAAAAGGCTTCAGAGATATCGGATGATACTAAAGCTCAACCAGAGCAGAGTCCAAAGTCTTCTGAACAGAGCTCAAATAACAATGATATTGGCTCTATGTCTTGGTCAGAAACCAGTGGAAATTCAAGGCAGAGTTTCAATCAAGATTATGTTCCAAATTTGACTGGGAGTTCATCCCCAGTTACAGCATCTGACAACCAGATTGGTAAAGCAGAGTGGACAGGGAAGAGTTTGGAGGGGTTTGCCGTGAAGGAACCAGACCCTTTGGACATGTCAGAGGAGGCAAAGGCAGAGAGGTGGTTCAGGCGTGTTGCACAAATTAAGGATATATCTGAGCTCAGTCAGATTCCAGATGAAGATTTTCCTTCAATAATGCCTATGCGCAAAGGGGTGAACAGATTTGTAGTAAGCAAGAGGAAAACTCCATTGGAAAGGAGATTGACATCTCAGCAATACAGAAGAAATCTACCAACCGTGAGCTCAGATCCAAGTAAAAACGAAAATGAAGGGAGCTGAAAAGTAGTTGTAGTATTAATTATTTTGCCATTTTGTTTCGAATGTAGGAATCCAGTTTTAAGCTAAACTTTATATTTAGTGTTTAAGGAGATAAAGGTGAATTAAACCTACATCCAGTTTCATGTCTCTGCAACTTTTTTTACCATTCTGTTTTGTGTCGTTTTCCTCATGTTTGATCTTCTTGATTCTGTTTTCTGCGTTATCTATGGATATGGATATCTGGATAAACTCATTGAAGGAGAGGCTTCGCCTTGTTGCTGCTCTAATTGGGAGAGGCAAAAGAGGCGGATGAATGTGACAGATGATGATATATCAGATAGCTTGTATGAGAGGAGGAACATTTTCAGAGAAATGGGGTTCCTTCAATATGAGTGAAAACGAGAAGATTCCAATACAAATTTTCATAAAGGTAGTGCCAGGTCAGTGAATCGTTGGTCTGATTGTGGCTGTGATTCTTGCCTTTCATGGGTGAATGATGGAAGTGACTATAAGCTTCATTTTGTTGTGAAGCAGCCTTTGTTGGGTAGGTTAGTTCTACTGGCTTGGTTATGTTTTCAAATCAGAACTTGGATATAGTTTTAGTTTCATTGCCGTTTTCAGTGATGTTTACTATTGAATTCAACTGTGCTACTATTTAATGACCACTTTCATGTTTCTATGTACTTTTCTCTCTGACTGGTTTTTGTTGTCAATTGGTGTTTGACAGTTACTGGTGAGAACTTCAATAGAAAACCTTCTGAGAACAGAATGTGATCTTCTGTTCTTCCTGATTTTGGACAGAGACTGTGTTTCCATATTTTTCTGAAAAGACGAATCACGAGTACAGATTGATTGCCATTGACCTGCTGGGATTTGGCAATAGTCCAAAGCCTAGAGATTGCTCATACACTTTGCAGGATCATGTGGAAATGATTGAGAAATCTGTGGTTTTACCATTGTAGATGACTACCTTTCATTTGCTTGCACACTCCATGGGATGCATAATTGCATTGGTGTTGGCTGCTAAGTACCCAAAGAATGTAAAATCAATCACCCTTGTTGCTCCTGTAAGTACTTTGGACCAAACTGAATACTTTGCTGCTTATTAGGTTTGAGAACTGTTCTTCTCAGAACCAATTAACAATTTCTGTGCTTTGGATTCAATAAACCTTCATTCTGCAGTCAAAAATGGCTTCTCTTTGAGCTTCCAAGAGGGAGCATAGGTTGTTGCTTTTGTCTTCTTTTTCGGGAGACTCATCCACTTCTCTGGGCTGTATCAATGTTTTTGGAAACTTCTCTAAGCATTGTAAGTTCTGTTTGGATTGAAGGATCAAGTTAAGACACCGAAAAAGAAGACAAAAAAGATTGAGAAGTGAAATGGTTGGAATTGATGGGAAAAAAATGAAAATGAGGTATCAGGTTTTAAGTCTGGTGTTAAAAAACACTAAAAAATGAAGGGTTAATGAAAAGCAAATTGGGAACCAGAGTCTTCGTGTTCGAGATTGGAGATGCAACACATTTATGATCAATAAAGTTGGAGATTGGAGTGAGTTTTAGTGATGTTCTCGCAAAATTAGGGTTCATACACATTCTGAACAGGAGCATGACAGTGATTATGGTTTTTCATAGCAAAACTGAGAATCGAATTTAAAGACTTCCCGCCGTTCGTCGTCAACAGTCGATGCTTCTAAATACGAATTTTGTTCTTTAAGATTACTATTGCATCATTGTTTCTGCTTTTTATATTTTTTCAATGTGGTGGTATTCAACCACAGATTTCGTGCAGAAAGTTTCGGTCTCACCCACTAATCCCACTTCAGAAGTTTTGGACACACCTGGTAGCACCCGAGTTCAGCTTATCATTTGGCAAGCTGTTTGAAGGAAGCCCTCAGGAGGTTAGTTAAAATGCACTTGGAGCACCAAAGGGACTTGTTACTGAAATTGCTTTTAAATGAGGACTCTGTTGCAGATGATGTCTTCTCTTATAAATAAACCTTATAAATATAACCACACATGCGAAGTAACATGTTTATTAAGATTTCTTTTGTTTCTAAACTTGTTATCATATTCATATTTGCGTCTTTTGCTCTGCAAAATGCAATCCCTCAAAACGGAAATGAAGTTAATCTGACCCTTGGAGGTATTGACCTCAACAATTCAGGCAGGTTGGCTTGTTTTTCACATCTAGACATTTGTAATTTTTGTTTAATCTTTTATATTTGAACTGTCAAAATAGCATTATTGTAAAGTTTCGTGACCTCCTACAACTTTTCTTGTAAAATTTTGTACTGTTGTTATCAAAGGAGATAAGAAACTTTTGACTGCAATTTCCTGATGTTCATGATGGAAGAGCATTCACACTTAAGGTGCTTTATTTTCCTTTTTTCCATTAGAAAGATAGCTTATGTGATGCTCTGGTTTTTGTTTCTCTTCAATTTTATGTTCTCTTTTTTATTTTTTCTAAAAATTCTTTTACTCCAAAACTTTAATTAATTTGGACCAAATTAATAAGTAGTGTTTGTTTGTGTTTATATTCCCACCACACAGAAGGTGGAAGAGGCTTGTAATCCATTTCTAATTACATCCAGTGCCGCAATTAGGCAATCATTGAACATTGCAACCACAACAAATGATGCAGAAGCCCGTGTTGTCATACGACTAACAAAGGATAATTTTTAGAACTTTTTTTAATTTATATTGTATAATAATTTAGTTAATAAAAAGGTATTTGAGTTTTCTATTTTGTATTCCAATTTCAAGAATTTAGTTAATAAACTGATTTATTTCTAATCAATGCAACTTGTATACAGGGATGGCGGGCGGATTGGGCATAAATAGTTTGATACCTGAACTTTTTCATGTAAAAACCTATAGTCCTGTTATCTGTCGGATTTCTGTAAAAAAAAAATTCGCTAATTTTTTTCAATTAGGAAATATCCGTTGAATATCCGTTTCAACTCGGAAAGTTTTTTTAAAAAATAATGTTTTATGATTTTTTAAAATGGTTAAATTAAATTGAAAAAAAACATAACTTTTTGAAACAAAATTGAGCCGTGTTTAAATATGAAAACAGTCCAAATAATTTTTTTTTATTATTAATTTTTTTCTTCAAAATGGGCAACTGTTTTTTAGGTTTTTTTTTTCTATAACCTTTAAGATGGCCAAGTCCAAACCTTTTGTAGGGTTTCTTCCTATAACTTTTCCTGCCTGTACCAATTCTGGACCTGTATTACTATGCTATAATGAAAGATTTGGTCATCTGCATGGATTTTTATGTTATCCCTTACTCGTATATACCTCAATCAATTATTTATATCAATTGATGTTTAACTTAGGTCTAGAAAAATGGTCACAATCTAGGTTTCTAAAAGGTTAATTGTTTACAAGTTTTTAACTCCAAAACAATCAAAACACATTATAAAGAATTTAAAAGTTAGAAGAATAAAAAAATTTGAATATGCAACCAAAAAAGAATATAAAAATCAAAGAAATTATAAAGTAAGAATGAATTCAAAATCTAATCCAATGGACGTGCCTCCTACATTAATGTCGGCCATACATGCAATGATTTGATTTTGAAACATGTAAAAATATAGTCAAATTTGAGAACTTTGAATCTATTATTCGGTAAATCGAAATTACAGAGCATAGCATTTAACGTGTATGAAACAGGTGGGTAGCAACCTCTCAGAAGCCATCGTTTATTGGTAGTACTAGGCCGACTTCTCTCTGTGAATTAACGGCAGTGCGGCCACAACGCGTTTTATGGTGTGGCGGTGGAACATGAAGGTTCTTCCTCCGTCGAGCATTGACAACGGACCATCAATTGCTGGAAGTCTTTAAAGTAGATTTCCAGTTTTGCTATGAGAAATCATGATCGTTGTTATGCCCTGAATGAACCTTAATTTCGTGAGAACAATAAATCTCGCTAAAACTTACTTTAATTTCTAACTCTATCAATTCTAAATATTTGCATCTTCAATCTCGAACACGAAGACTCTGGTCCCCAATTTGCTTTTCATTAACCCTTATTTAGTGATTTTGATTTTAGATTTCAGAAAACTCCTTTTCTTTTATGTTTTAATTAAACATTTTCCACTTAAGAGTATATGCAGATGTCACTAGTCAATTTAACGACAATGAGTTAATTGCTTCAAATTTTCACTTTTAAAAACTCAATTAGGAAAAAGAAAAAAGAAAGGGATCTATTTAAAAAACCAAGAGAAATATTAAAATTTGGTTTACATTTTACTTTTTGTTTAGGACATTTTTGACTTGTACTTATAGTTTTCGTGGGTCTAAAATTAGTGTAAACCTGTCCGTATGATAGCCTAGAGTAGTGGCAATAAATATGCACTAAATGTGAATCACCTACCTTACCTTGGACATGTATTTAGAGTTTTCGTCATAGGTCTGAAACTAGCGAAATCTTATTCACGGCCCAATCTCAGCCCAATACCTCTAATTACCACTTACTTTAATCTTTGTAAAAAAAACATGATTATTGACTTAGACGGACGTTCCGCTCCTAGTCGTCCGGTCTAAGTTGAGGATTTCAGCCATGCTCAATTAGTTTGATTGCGTTCTGCTCTTCAGGACCGCCCAATTGGTTTGGTTGTGGGGTGATTGTTGTTGCAAGTCCCACATCGACTAGAGATAAGGTCAATTGATAATATATAAGTGAGATGCAAACCTTATCTTATAAACTGATTTTGTGGAGTTGAGTTAGGCTTAAAGTTCACTTCTAACATGGTATTAGAGTCATGCAAAACTCACCTTACAAATCGGTCTTGTGGGGTTAAGTTAGGCTTAAAATAAGTCCATTTAATTTGTGGTTATCTATGCTATCCTGATTTTCTTCTTTCATTTCTTTTTCTTGGTATACCTTATCTTTTTCATTTAATATCTTTTATTAAGTCAATTATCATTTAAATATTCTTTTAAATAAGATACAATCAATATTAATTATAAGAGAAGATAATTATATACATTAGCTGTTTCATTTAAATATTGTTTTAAATAAGATACAATTAATATATATTAATTATAAGAAAAAACAATTAATATTTTTTATTACTAAATATTTGTAAGGGTAAAAGTGTACATAAATTATTTTTCTATAAATTCATGTTTAGCTTTGATGAAACATCACAAGTGAGATTCAACTTTTGTAGAATTTCATAATCTTAAAGAGAACTTAGAAAAGACTTATGGAGAAAATTGAGATAAAATGTCTTTGGGTTATGATGGCGATTATAATTTTATTAAATTTTGCACAACCAGCGTTAAGTCATGGTGTTTTATGTAAAATTAAGTGTAATACCCAATGTGAGTTTATTGGATATACTCAAAAATTGTTTGATAAGTGTGTCCAAGACTGTGAGTCAAAGTGTAGTCAATTATCCAACAATGATCCTTCTTACAATTGTATCAGTAATTGTTACTTAAAGAAGTCTATCACCATCAACAACGGTATGTATTCTTAATTTTTTTTATGGTTTTATATTATTTCTCGAGTTTCTATTTCACTATTTTTTTTATGTGATTTTTATAATTGATTTGCTTACTTTTTTTATTTTAACCATTAATTTTACATGCTTATCAGGTGTTCGTGATCCTGGGAATAATGAGATGGATGCTTGCATACAAAAGTGCAAATAGATATTAAAATGTATAACAAAAATAATCGATGGAAAAATTATTAGAAAAAATTAATATTTGATCAATAAAAAGTACTTGTTATCTATTTTCATGTTTTTCTTTTCAATTGTGATCATATTTTATATATATATATATATATATATATATATATATATATATATATATATATATAACAAATTTGTTAAGACTATTTTATTAATCAATTATAAAATTACTTAATTAATTAAATCTAACTAAAGACATATATGTGAAAAGTTTATTAAAACTAATAATTTTTTCAATTTATGAAAAAGAAACCAATAAGATATTATATAAAAAAGTTATGGTGATTATTCTTATTTCTTTCTCTCCATCCTATAATAGATGAAAAATCAAAGACCAATATGCTATTCATTAATTATTCCATTTTATTAATTATAGTGGAGATTGGAAGTGTCCTGATTATAAGATGTAATGCTTACTAAAATGTATGTATATCATAATCTAAATTCAATTACTTTCCATCCTCCTTTTTATTCTTGTAACTCGTGTATTAATAAAACTATTAATATAATTAAATAAATTAAAACTTAAACATATATCAATTTTACACATTTTTTTAAATGAATTACATTCCTTTATATTATAGCCTTAAGCACCAGTCATTTCAATAATATTCAAACCTCATCACTGAAAAAAAAAAACATAATAGAACCCAAACTATAAATTAAATTAAATTTGAAACTTTGATTGGTTATTAATCTTTAAACAACATCGTATTAATTTATCATTTATTGTAAAAGTAACGAATTAATGATAAAATGTAAAACATTGTTTTGTGAAAAGACGTTTTCAACAAATATTAAATCTCATTTATTGTTTTAATTATGATATTCCTTCATATACTAAATATTGAATATTGATTAGGAAATATTATATTAAATCTCATTTATGGTTTTAATTATGCCATTGCCTTATTACAACAATTCTTCAAAGTAGTTAACAAAAACTTTTATATATGCTGTATTAATTTGATTGATAAAAGAAAATTTACATGAATTTCATTATCGGGTTCACCTTGTTCAACTTATTTTTTTAAATTTAATAAAAGATTTTCTCTTCGGTATCTATGTATTTTTTAATTTTACTTTTTTACACTATTTTTTCAAATTTAAATAAATTACTTATAATAAAATGCTACTTTCCAGTTTTACTTTTTTTAGTAATTATTTTTTTAATTCGAATAATTACTCAAGATAAATAAATCATCTACACCTATAATAAAATTATAAAAAAATATTTATTTTATAATTATCATTTTATCAAAAAATATTTTATAATTTAATAAAACTTTTACTAAAATAAGAAAAGTTGACACAATGTTTTCACTAGTTAGTATTAATAAAAAAATAATATTAATAAAAATATGATAATAGTATTTTTTTATGATAATAAAATACAATATAACTATCATTGTAATTATAAGAATAAAAATAATTTTTATTAATTTATTATAAATATGTGACAACGTTTTAATGGATAAAATAAAATATTATAAAATTGATAACCAAAATAAATACGTTTTACACTTTATATATATATATATATATATATATATATATATATATATATATATATATATTATCTAAACGAAAATAACTATAAAAATAGATTTGAAAGTACTGTTTATACTAATGAGGTTATCATCGTAGTAAAAAACCAAACACAAAGGAAAATAAAAAAGTAAGGTAATGTATAAAAAAATATTATAATGCAATTAAATCATATTAGATATAAGTTAAACATTTATGAAATATAATAACTTATATAAACACATATAAAGAGTTGACACTAGACTTAATTATTTGGATATATGCCTTTGATACTAAGTTTCACCTTAGGCGAGCACTTGTAGTACCGTTTATAATATGGAGAGTCACAAACAAAGAGGTTATCACCCTACTACTCACAAGGTTAGTCCAGTTCGCACTTAGGATAACAATATATTATTTATTTGAGAATAACTATTGTGAAGACTTAGAAAATAATATTTTAGAAGTGGTAGTGAGTTAAAAATAATGAGACTCTATTATTTTAATATCAAAAGGTTTTAATATTAAAAGAATTGTTATAAATGAGTTTCATTATTTTAAAACACATCATCTCTCTAGAAATTCTAGAGTCTTCTACCTTCTCTCTATGGGTTCTTGCACCTTGTTCATCTATTTGAAGATCATATCATAGACTGCATGTGTGATCCTTGCGGTGAGATCTTCAAGCATGTCCGATCAATTTCTCAAATAGAGTAAGTTAGTTTTCTACCCTTTTCTCTAGTTTCACATTCTTCAATGCATGTGAGGTTTTTCTTTGTCGCATGTATGATCTGAGCTTTCTCTTAGGTCCTCTATTGATCATTGGTTCTACCTGATCATGTTTTCGTAGTTTTTAGGTGTTGTTTGGTCTGTTTGAGCTAAGGGAGCAAGGTAGGGTTCTTTAGAGCCAATTGGAGTTTCTAATAGGTAAGGGAAGATAGACATTGTTTTATATTATGTTTGTGGTTTGAATTTAGTATCTCTAGGCATGATAAGTTAAATTAAATGAAATTGTGATAATCATTTTAGTATTATTTATGTTTAAATGATGGTTAATGATTGTTGGAGGTTTGAATGCTTGGTATGATGTGAATTCTATGTTGATAACTATTAGTGTGTAATGATGTTGTATTGATGTTTGGAATTGAATTCAAAGTAGTTGGAAGAAAGAGTAACTAAATCAAGATTTTAAGGTAAAAAAGAGAGATTTTGATGAGTGAGTTTGAGAAAGAGGGACTGAGGTGAGAAAGCAACTTTCATAGGGCTATTATGAAGTAATTTGAGACTTGCTAAAAGTATTGTGGGATTGAAATATGTTATGGAACAAAGAGGTATTTCATTGTTGAAATTTTAGGATGTTTTTAGTGTAAAAAGGGGTTTTTAATAGTGAAATTTGATGTAAGAGGGAACTTTTTTAGGAAGTTTAGAGTATATTATTAGACCTATTATGACTTATCTAGACATTTAAATGAGAAAAATATGGTTTGGAAGTGTTTGTTCTAGAATAGGGTGAGTTCTTGTGTACTTTTAGTTCAACTCTGGAGGTTTCAACTATTGGAAAATGAAAGTAGTAAAACTGAGGAGAAAATTGAGGTGTTAGGGTGTGCTTTTTATTGCATTATGACTTGTCCATGATGTTAGTTTGCTAATATAGGTGTTAGAAGAGATAACAAAGAGTTTGAATGGCTTAGAGAAGTGATTTTGGGTTTCAAATGGTCAAATGATGTTATAAGTGTGTTTTCAGATATTTTAGGGTGTTTAAAGGGTCCTAGAAACCATTCCAAGTAATGAGATAAGTGTGCAAAGTGATCCAAAAGAGGGTAGAGTTTTCTGATAGCACTTGAGCGCCCCACAGAGCGCTAGCACCACATTCCAGTGGCCAGGGCGCTGAGCGCCAGACTCATAGCGTTGAGTGCCAGAAAACAGCAGCTAGGGCGCTGAGCGCCAGATCTTGGGTGTCTGAGTGCCACCTTATAGGTTTCTATATTTATGTTTTGTGTGTTTTATGACAAATGATTGGATTGTTTATGGTTCTTTGAAGTATGTTTAGTGCTTTCATATATTGGTAGGCAATGTAAAAGTAAAGTGATACATATATGGTTCCAAATGGTTGCAAGGTTGTGAAGGTGAGTTCCAAGGTGGAACTTTTTTGTATGGTTTCAAGTTTTATTAGAATGAATGCATGTAGCTCAGTCTTAGGGGTTATCCTGACACTCTAATGGTCTTTCATTCTCAAGTAGAGAAGATTGACGCATGTGGTGAGAGTAGTAAGAGGTTTTAGTCTATGTGCTTCCGGTATGGCCTACGACACATGAGGGTGGTATGGTAAAACCTATTTGGCAATGACTTTGCAAAGTAATATAGATGACCACAAGTGCACAACCCGTCATAACTCGATATTCATTCTAAATTGGATAATCACTCTAGGTCCTTGCATGTTAAGATGTTTAGATTGATTTATGTTATATATATGATTCATGTATGCTGTTATAAATGTTATATGAATTGTCTTATATCTAGTTTACCTTTGCTTATGTTCTTGTTTATTTATGTGTTATTTTCTCTTTTGCAATAATCATCTAAATGATATGAGCTTAATGAGACAATATTTTCGGTTGTTTCAGCTAGAGATGAAGGTTATACAAATAGATTGTTGATTGTTCTACAAAAGTAGATCTTTTTGTAGCTTTGTTTTCATGTAGTGATTATATTATTATATGTAATATTTATTTTAAAGTTTTATAGTATTAAAATGGGATGTTATAATGTAAATGATATAAACTTTTAAATTTTTCTTGTTTTTATTTTCTACTATATTATTAGGTTATCAGGGTTTTCTTTTGGAATAAACCATTAATGTCCAATGTTCAAATTTTGAACAATCATTACTGTGGCCAATCATATTTATTTGTCTTACGACCCTTATTATCATTATTTTAAACTTTTGGCTAAGTGTGGTATGAAATGAATCCACAAATCAAGACATTTGCCGAAATAATTCCATTTATATTCACTGATTAAACTATAATTAATGTTCAGTGACACTGATTTTTCAAACATAATAATGCCTAACTTTGAAACTTTTAAATTTATTTTTGTCCGAAAAATTCAATCTTTCAATAATGACTTTACAGATTTAATTATGTTTTCTAATTTTAAAAATTATCACTCCATTCAAATCAATCCAAATACAAGTAGACTAATTCAATTGGAATTAAAGATCAGAACCAAAACGATATAATACAATTTAAATTCATTAAAATTGTTTAAATAAATTAAAATATAGCTTGCAATATAATTCATTTAACAAATATAAGATAAGTTAGAGAAAGTTGTTAGTTATTTGATACCACCATGTTTTGGACTGGAGACTGTTACCCAACCCACGTCGACGTCAAACTAATTTTTTAAATTTAATATTTATATTTATTTTAAAAGTCCCATATTTTTTCTATTAAAATAAGTAATTTCTCTAAACTAATTCAAAGTATTGATCAAATTTAATTTTATTTATTTTTAGAATTTTTTTATCTATTAATTTAAACTTCTTACATACTTGTGTCATTTATGTAATAATAGATACAAAAATAAAAATAAAAAATAATATCAAAATATAAAAAACAATAATTGAAGAAAAATTAGAGAAATTATAAATTAAAAAGTGAATTATATCTTTAAATTAAAATATTTTAAAAACTACTTTAATATGTTACAAAACAACTTTACACTAATTAGAATAATTTATAAATTAATTAAAGAAACTAATAACAAACTTATCAGTCTTACTATACATTGTTTCTCATGATTTAGATTTTCATAGTCTACAGGATCCTTCTTCCATGACAGAAGCAGCACACTGAGCACTTTTATGGGTGTCAGCTTCTTGGTTATTACATTCAGAGCCTCTGACAGCCATCCACATTCAACCATCTTCGTCGCCACCGCCGTGGGTGGCCTCCAGAGGGTTGCAGGGTCTAAGAAGAAGAAAGTCATTGTGGTTGTGAAGCACTGACGGAAGTGGTGGTGGCTGTGCAGAGACGGCGACATCAGGTTGACTTCTCTTGGTCATTTAACGGTGGTGCAGCAAAAACACATTTTATGGTGTGGCGGCGGAACATAAAGATTCTTCCTCCATTGAGTGTTAACAACGGACCATAGACAATGGGAAGTCTTTAAAATATATTTTCATCTGGTCGTATGATTTAGAGTTGAAAATTTTGAAGAGAAAATGTTTGAATATGACTAGTAAAACTTGAATAATTCTAATTTAAATTTGATTTAAAGAAACAAATCCGATGTGGAATGATATACATGGAAAATAAGAAAGGAATAATTTAAGTTTATAACAAAGTTTGTTAGGATAAACTTAAATTTTAGGATTTTTGTTAATAATTTTGTTTAAATTTTATTTTATTTGTTTTAGGTATAGTAATATTTAATTTGATTTTGATAGAGATAAAATAAAGATTGTAGTTATAATTTTTTTATCTAGGTATAATATTATTTTACGATAAATTAAGAAGATTTTATATTTAAGATAGTTGATATCTTATTTTTATTTTCCGTACAAGTATCATGACTATTTAAAGTCTTCCAATTATCAATTATTTAATATTTTTATTAAGTCAATTATAATTTAAATATTAAGATACAATTAATATTAATTATAAAGAGAAAACAATTGTATACATTATTTGTTTTCATTTAAATATTATTTTAAATAAGATACAATTAATATACATTAATATATATTAATTATAAGAATAAACAATTAATATTTTTTATTGCTAAATATTTTCAAGGTAAAAATGCACATAAATTATTTTTCTATAAATTTGTGTTTAACTTTGATGAAACACCACAAGTGAGATTCAACTTTTGTAAAATTTTATTATCGAGAACTTAGAAAAGACATATGGAAAAAATTGAGATAAAATGCATTTGGGTTATGATGGCGATTATGATTTTATTAAATTTTGCACAACCCGCATTAAGTCATGGTGTTTTATGTAAAATTAAGTGTAATACCCAATGTGAGTTTATTGGATATAGTAAAAAATTGTTTGAGAATTGTGTCAAAAACTGTGAGTCAAAGTGCAGCCAATTATCCAACAATGATCCCTCTTACAATTGTATCCGTAATTGTCAGTTAATGAAGTCTGCCGCCATCAACAACGGTATGTATCTTAAATATTTTTTTATGGTCTTATATTATTTCTCGATGTTCTATTTCACCAATTTTTTTTTCATGTGAATTTTTATAATTGATTTGCTTATTTTTTATTTTAACCATTAATTTTATATGCTTAACAGGTGTTCGTGATCTTGGAAATAATGAGATGGATACTTGCATACAAAAGTGTAAATAGATATTAAAATTTATAACAACAATAATCGATGGAAAAATTATTAGAGAAAATTAATATTTGATCAATAAAAAGTACTTGTTATCTATTTTCATTTTTTTTCCATTGTTATCATTATATATATATATATATATATATAATTATTAAATATGTTAAGATTATTGTATTTTATTAATTAATTACAAAATTATTTAATAAATCTGATTAAAGACATATTATGAAAAGTTTATTAACCAATAATAATTTCAATTTATTAGAATGAGCTAAATTAAAATTATTAAAATTTCGGAAATGTATCTAATCAAATATTACATAAAGGATTTATGATTATTATTCTTATTTGTTTCTTTTCTCATCCTATAAGAGATGAAAAATCGAAGACAAATATATTTTTCATTAATTATTCTATATTATTAATTATTCTCAATGATTCATCCTTCATGTTTTCATTTTCTATTTTAAAGAACATTGGAACTGTTTTGATTATAAGATTTAATGTTTACTAATATGTATGTATATCATAATCTAAATTCAATTAGTTTCCATCTTCCTTTTTATTATTCTTGTAACTCGTGTATTGATAAAACAATTAATATAATTAAATAATTAAAACTTAAATATATATTAATTTTATACATTTTTCTAAATGAATTATATTAATTTATATTATCGCTTACAGTACCAGTCATTTCAATAATATTCAAACCTCATTACTAAAAAAAACACTAAAACCAAAACTATAAATTAAATTAAATTTAAGACTTTGATTTGTTATTAATTTTAAGGTAAAAGTAATGAATTAATGATAAAATATAAAACATTGTTGTGTGGAAAGACGTTTTCAACAAATATTAAATATCGTTTATTCTTTTAATTATGATATTACTTCAATTATTAAATATTGAATATTGATTAGGAAATACTATATTCATCATTGTAAATATTTATTTCAAATAAACTAAATATTTAATATACTAGAAACACTAAATATTTACTATCATTATTTTTTCTTCGAGAAAAAAGTATAAATATTATATTATTAGAAAGATTTCTGAAATATATATATATATATATATATATATATATATATATATATATATATATATATATATATATATATATATATATGTAAAAGAAAAATATGTCTAATATAAGTTTTATCTAATAAATATTGATGTTTGCATGGCATCGCCTCATTAACAAAAACTTTTATAAGCTGTATTAATTTGATTGATAAAAGAAAATTTACATAATTTCATTATGTATACTATTATACTTATGATTAATAACCGGATTCACCTTGTTCACCTTATTTTTTAAATTTAATAAAAGATTTTCTCTTTCGGTATCTATGTATTTTTTTAATTTTACTGATTTATAACTATTTTTTAAAATTTAAATAAATTACTTATACTAAAAATACTACTTTCCAGTTCTACCTTTTTTTATAATTATTTTTTTAATTCAAATAATTACTCATGATAAATAAATCATCTGCACAATTTATCTATAATAAAATTATAAAATATATTTATTTGATAATTATAATTTTATAAAAAAATATTTTATAAGTTAATAAAACTTTTACTAAAATTTAAGAAGTCAAAACACATGTTTTCACTAGTTAGTATTAATAAAAATAATAATAATAGTAAAAATATGATAATAGTATTTTTTATGATAATAAAATACAATATAACTATCACTATAATTATAAGAATAAATATAATTTTTATTAATTTATTATAAATATGTAACAACGTTTAAATGGATAAAATAAAATATTATAAAATTGATAAACAAAACAAATGTGTTTAACTTTATATATAATATTAATATAGTTATCTAACCGAAAATAATCACTAAGAAAATAAAAAATAAAACTTTTATATTATTATTTCTCATCAAAGATACAATTGTTACATCCCATTAAATTCATTCTGTGAGTGGGAGACAAGTCGTTAAGTCTCATAAATTCTCTACATGAGTGGGACACGTGTCACCGAAAGGGAGAGTGAGATTTCAGGAAGTGAGGTACAGGTGGCAACATGGAAATGGACCGATCGGTCTTGACGGTAGTATATAAGCTGAGATTTCAAATTTTCAGCCACTTTACGCATGCAACTCTTATTCTCCAAACTACTGAAATTTCAGTTCTCCTCATTCTCTCTAGATTTCTCACCATTTTATTGTTTCGATCACTTCTTAGGCAACTCCTAAGGATTTCTAGCATCCAGCTCTTCAGTTTAACCGATCGGTTTTTCTGTGTTGGACTGGTAAGACCAAGAACTTTCCCTTCTTTGAAGACTTTCCATTTTAAAGGCATGCAAACACTATTTTGGGGTGCATGTGAACAGCGAAGTCCATTTTTACTAACTCTTTTTCCAACTCTAAATGTTAGGTGTCTCTTGATCCTAAAATCTGAACGTGTAGAAAGTTTAGACTTTGATTCTTCATCTCAAGTACCACTTGAAAACTTAGGATCTATGGGATTATAAGGTAAGGGAAGTTTATTTAATTTAGTTATATTTATCTGTTTGGAACGCTAAAGTTTGAATAATGTATGTTTGATGATCTTGATTGATTTATGAAATTGTATGCTTGGTTGAATGAATTAATGTTTGGTAAACTATTAAGTACCAGATAGAAATAGGGTTAAGTCTAAACTCTGTAAAATTACGCAATTGTAACTGAGAGTCATTTGTGACCATTCGGTCTTGTAAAGATTTTTTGACTTCTCGTTTTTTTTACCCAAGAGATCTAAAGTAAGTCAAAAATGTTTTATTGTTAGTTTATTCTACTATTTTGTCTTTACAAGTACTCAGTCCTTGAAGTGTTTATTTTATATCAACTTTATCTCTGAAAGGGTGTTCGGTCTTATACTGACATTCAATCTCCTAAAAGAGTGCTCTGTCATGTACTGACACTCGACCCCTTGAAGAGAACTCCTTATTCTAAAAGTGTTCGGCCAAAGTTGTAAAGTGTTCGGCCTAAGCTCCAAGTACTCGGTTTAAGGTATTAGAAATATGATGAAAGACATTATTTTCGAAACAAGCTTGTAGGTGTTTGGTCTTAGATAACGTTATGCTTAACTAGTGCCAAAAGGTCACTAGACCGTTCAGTCATACTCCTAGTTGCAGTACTAGTTTTCTCTATGTTGTTACCTTTAGTTTAAGTTATTAGTATATGTGTTTGATGAATGGTTAAATATATTGAATTTGATGGAATATTGATGAATTGAATAATGATGGAGATGTAAGAGAATTCCAAGGAGGAATGTCTCATGATTGAAATTGATTTGATAAAGTATGAACATGGTTAGACTCTTGCTTCGTCTTTGATCTTGATATTCCGTGATTACTCCTCATTATATAGAAGAGGGTAACTCATGTGTGGGAATGGCAGGAGGTCCGCGACTATAAGACCAGATGGTCGTTTTAGGACTAACCTCGGGTGACAACTGTTGAGTGTATCCTAGTTATTACACCACGCTGGATGCTAGAGACGACGAGCTACATGGTTCATACAAGTTCGGACAGTGTCAATAGTGGTCGGTCATACTGTTATATGTGTTCAGTTTATTGTGTGAAATGTTTCGTATGATGTTTGTATGAATGGATATGAGGTTCTACTTATTTGATGATATATTTAAATAATTTCATTTGATGTGATAAATTAAATTACATAAACTTACCCTTATTTTCCTGTCATGTCTTTGTTGTCGTTCGGTACTTACCGTTTGGTTAAATTCTCTTCACTGCAATGATCATTCAATAAATAGGAACAGAGGGTGATTTCGAAGATTATTTGGAGTAAGGTATATGCCTTTGAACATGGTGTCTTGGATGAATAATTTAGAAAAAATTGAAAGGAAATTATTGAAGGTTGAAGAAAATTAGGAAAATGATGTATGAAATATTATTGGTTCCAAGTGTCGGCAGCTGATTTCTACAAAAATTGGAAATTATAAAATATGAAAAAAAAATGTCAGGTTGATATATATGCATCAGCTGATGCTATACCAAATTCTTCAACAAAATTATTGAACTTTTGAATTATGAGTATTGAAAAGAAAATATTTATTCTGTGGAATGTTTTGTTTTGTTTTTTATTAAAACATGATAAACGATCTATGGATTTTGAAATGTTAAAATGTTTTGCATGAGTTTGTTGTAAATTAAAGTCTTAATGTAAGAAAAAGAGAATATAATTAACATGATAAGTGATTTTTTAAGTGAAACTTAAATATTTTATCGTCAAAATGTTAAATTTATTATAAATAGAAAATATTTTTATTCAAGTTTCATATATAAAGATTACTATTTCTTTAAAAAATGTATTTTTTTCTTTCTGCGACTTCTTTGTAAGATTTGAAAGATCTATTTATTTCTTTCGAAGATCGTATAAAAAATCATCGTAAGGATCATGTTGTATAATAGAATTATTATGTTTGATCATATTTTTATTCAAGGTTATCTTTATTCATAAATTAGTTTAAAAGTTTTGTACGTGTGGGTATAAAATTATTGCATGCGACATAGTTTGACATAATATATAATCAATATCTTTATATAATATTATTGATAAAGAAATTTACTAAAATACAATTCATTTACAATTTTATAAATTCTTTTTTTTTTCTTTTTAATCACTTAATTAATGACCTACAAACACTTAGTAGAAACCATAGGCCAAAAATTAAATGCTTGAAGTAACGAGAAATATAAAATTATTTGACACGTGGGTTTGACGTACAATTGAAAACAACAACTCAAAAAGTTTAAGAACAAAAAGTATAGGAAATTGAAATTATATAGTTCGTACAAAGATATTTTTCATGGAAAGTATTAAAATTGTGTTTTAAACCAAAGTAATAGGATAAAGTGTACGAGTGAGAGATGTGATGTGAAAAAGAAATAAAGTTCTTGTAAGATATTTTTTTTCACTATTTTAACATCATTTTTCATTTATATAAAAGTAACATGTTTCACTTTAATTCTTTTTAGAAAAAAAACTATTTAAATTAAGAAAATAACCTTAATATTTCAAATTATTCTATTTTTACTATGTTAAAATATTGTTTTTGAAGCATAAAAGGACATAAATATATTTGATAGAACCATACATGGACGAAAATGTGGGGAATGCCGACATACAACTGTTGGATCCAAAAAAACGTTATAATATCATCTTATAATAGGAATAATGAACATAACAATGCTATAATTGTGATATTGTAGTTTTCAATGATTCATCCAAAGGAAGATATTTCAAATTATGTGGGTGTGAAAATGATTGTTATCCATTCATGAATTAATTATATTTTAAAAAAAATTAATAATTTTTATTTATAAATTATTATTTAAATTTGTCACTAAATTATTTTTTGTCATTATTTAAAAATTTCCATATATGGTACTTTGACTAATATTAATATAATACTAACATAAATAATTATTTACTAAATGATAATGAAAATTTACATTTTATTAATTTTTTTATAAAAAAAATTATTTCTTTTGTCTCATTAAAGATAACTTAACTGAAAATATTAGGGTTCAAGATTAAACAAATTCTTTTTACATAAAAAATTAAAAATAATTTTAAATTTAATAACTAGTTTAAAACATTTAATTTCTATGTTATATTTGATTAAGTTCATTCTAATAAAGTCAATGAAAATTTTTATTACGTGTGAATGGAGGTAAGAATTCGAGGTGAGATTGATATGTAATTATTATTATTGTTAAATGTCAAATATATAATTTAATGTTTAAAATTTTAAGGTATTGAATATATTTAATATTAATATATATATATATATATATATATATTATTTAAACGATGTATATATTTTTTTAGTTATCCATTCGTAATTTAATTATATTTTTTATTTAAATTTAAATTAATAATTTTTAATTTATATATTATTATTTAAATTCGTCATTAAAATATTTTGTCATTTATTTAAAAATCTTCATATATAATACTTTGACTAATATTAATATAATACTAACACAAATATTTATGTATTAATTAATAATAAAAATTTACATTTTATTAATCTTTTCTATAAAAAGTAATTTCTTTTATCTCGTTAAAACAAGTTAAATGAAATTATTAACGTTCAACATAAAATAAATTCCCTTTATATAAAATTTTTGAAAAAAATTTAATTTTATAACTGGTTTAAAACATCTAATTTCATTATTCTATTTGGTAAAGTCCACTCTAATAAAGTCAGTAAAAGGTTTTATTACAATATCGTGTGAATGAAGGTAAGAAGTGAGATGATATATAATTATTATTATTCTTATACGTCAAATATATAATTTAATGACTTGAATTTTAATGCACTGAATATATTTAATTATATTTATTTATTTATTTTTATTTAAACCATATATATATATATATATATATATATATAATTTTTAGTTACCATTCATAAATTAATTATATTTTATATTAAAATTAAAATTAATAATTTTTAACTTATAAATTATTATTTAAATTCATCATTAATTT
This sequence comes from Vigna mungo, assembly GCA_036885675.1. NCBI lineage: Eukaryota > Viridiplantae > Streptophyta > Magnoliopsida > Fabales > Fabaceae > Vigna > Vigna mungo. The sequence goes on from CP144690.1 coordinate 43,665,231, forward strand.
TTTTTGTCATTATTTAAAAATTTTCATACACAGTGCTTTGAGTAATATTAATATAATACTAACATAAATATTTATTTATTAATGAATAATAAAAATTTTCATTTTATTAATTTTTTTTATAAAAAAATAATTTCTTTAGTTAGTTAAAGATAAGTCAACTGAAATTATTAGCGTCCAACATTAAACAATTTCTTTTTATATAAAAAATTAAAAATAATTTTAAATTTTATAACTAGTTTAAAACATTTAATTTCTGTATTTTATTTGATTAAGTCCACTCTAATAATGTAAATTAATGTTTTTATTACAATATTGTGTGAACGAGGTAAGAAGTAAGATTAAATGTAATTATTATTATTGTTATAAGTCAAATATATAATTTAATGTTTTGAATTTTAATGCATTGAATATATATATATATATATATATATATATATATTATTTAAACAATATATATATATTTAGTTCTCCATTCATAAATTAATTATACTTTTTACTTTAAAAAAAGTTAATAATTTTTTAATTTATAAATTATTATTTAAATTCCTCATTAAATTATTTTTTGTCATTATTTAAAAATTTTCATATATAGTGCTTTGACTAGTATTAATATAATACTAACATAAATATTTATTTATTAATTAATAATAAAAATTTACATCTTATATTAATCTTTTTCATAAGAAGATAATTTCTTTTGTCTCGTTAAAGATAAGTCAACTAAAATTATTAGCGTTCAATATTAAACACTTTATTTATATAACAAATTAAAATTAATTTTAAATTTTATAACTAGTTTAAAAAATTTATTTTTTCTATTCTATTTTATTAAGTCCATTGTAATAAATTCAATGTTTTTATTACAATATTGTGTGAATGGAGATAAGAAGTGAGATGATATGTAATTATTATTATTGTTATACGTTATTGAATATATATATATATATATATATATATATATATATATATATATATATATATATATATATATATATATATATATAATTTAAATGATATATGTATAATTTATAAATTATTATTTTAAATCGTCATTAAATTATTTTTGTCATTTATTTAAAAATTTCCATATAGTGTGCTTTGACTAATATTAATATAATAGTAACATAACTATTTATTTATTAATCAATAATAAAATTTATTAATTTTTTTTATAAAAAAATATTTCTTGTTAAAAATAAGTCAACTAAAATTATTAACGTTCAACATTAAATAATTTCTTTCTATATAAAAAAATTAAAAATAATTTTAAATTTTATAACTAGTTTAAAAAATTTAATTTCTATATTCAACTTGATTAAGTCCACTCTAATAATATCATTGAATGTGTTTATTACAGTATTGTGTGAATGGTAAGAAGTGAAATGGTATGTAATTATTATTATTGTTATACCTCAAATATAATTTAATGTTTTGAATTTTAATGCATTAAATATATCTAATTATATACATTTATTTATTTTTTTATTTAAACGATATATGTATATATATTTTTAGTTATCCATACACGAGTTAATCATATTTTTTATTTAAATTAAAATTAATAATTCTTCATTTATAAATTATTATTTTGTCACAACCCATTAATTTGGTTTTTATTAGGCTCGGCCATGTGTCGACCGGCCGGTCTCCCCTGGTCAGTGGGAGACCAAATCTGCAAACATTTAATTCCCTTTTTCTCGTAATCCGTGTAGCAGCAGAGTAGATAAATCCCTGAGAGTGGAAGTCAGGTGGCACGTTGGGAATGGACCGGGTATTTTTCAGTGGAAACCAAGTGGCAAGTATGGAATGGTCGACCGCCCACTTTGGAGGCCATCCTTAAGGTAAGAAGAAGATCCTGACGCCATTTTCTCATGCAATCTTCTTCTTCCTCAAATCTTGTTTTCTGAAAATTTTATTTTTCTCCTCCTTCTCTCTAAAAACTCTCAACCTTCTCACTAAAATTCTAACCTTCAATTCTTCTCCGATCACTAGCATCCGTTCAAGAATTTTGTTGCTGGCACCAAGACGTCCAACCTGTACCAAACAGAATTTCATTCTGAGTTGGTAAGTGTCCGACCCTTGAGGTTTCGTAGCCTTCCTACATGCATGTGCCATTAAAGCTTGCATGTACCTGTAAACCATTTCCTCTGAACCTATATTTCTGTATTTCATTTTAGAATTTGGAAACTTAGAAGAGATAGTTGCTATCCATCCACTGTTGAAGTCTTAGCAGGAATTAGAGGTAAGGGAAGTTTATGAAATTTCAATATTTATTTTCTTGTATGGTTGAATATATGATTTTTGGTGTGTTTGACAATCTATATGGTATAATGAAAGATGTATCTAGTATTAAACCGATTTCTTTGATTTTTTTTAGACTTAAAGGAATGTATAAGAACTTAGAATAATTGATTCTATAATCGAATGGTCATTAGGACCGTCCGGTTTCCCTATAAATCTTGAGTTGATTACTTATTCCTGAACCTAAGATATGCTATTAAGTCAGCTATTTCGGATTGTTCTGTCTTACACAGAACGCCCGGTTTATAATCATATTATTTATTTGGAAAGCGTCCGGTATTGTACCGACCCTTGATTACTCTCAGAGTGTCCAGTTTTGTAAGGACATTCATTTTTCTGAAGAGAACCTGTCTACCTTAAACCGTCCGTTTTTCTTCGAGCTAGTCAATTAATTTTCATTGATCAATTTCTTTATTCGTTTCTCATAACTAGTCGGGTTTCTCTTTTGTTGATTTAACTCTATACTAAATTATTCCGACCGTTTTTCATTAGTTTACATTCACTTTTGTTGATGAACCTTTATTGATATGTCCGTCCGGTTTTCATGGGTCTAGTTCTCTTTGCTGTCATTGTTAATTTCCCATTGAGTTTTCCACCAGTTCTTCTTGAAATATATTTTATTGAGTTTTTCCTACATTAGATTTATATCAAGTTGTCGTCTGGTTGGATTTGAATTGTAAGAGAATTCCAAGGAGGAACTTCTCATGTTTGAAGTGATTTGGTTTTGGTATGACCGTGGCAAAAGGCTCAGGTTCTGACTCTATTCCGATATTCCGTGATTACATCACCTCAAGTAGAGGGGAGTAATTCATGCGTGGGAATGGCGGGAGGTCCTCTAGCCTCAGGGTATTTCTATACCGAGGTGGTTCCATTGGACTAACCTCGGGTGGCGGTCTGTTGAGTGTATCCCAGCCAGGTCCACCCGGGTGCAGAGAGCGGCGAGCATACAGGGTCATACGTCCGGACAAGAATTTTGAATAATTGATGTTGATGATGTTTCTTTTATGATTTTATTTGGAAAGAACTTATTTATTTTTTTGTTTGTGTTATTATTGTAAATGAGTTATTGAATTTTTCATAAGCTTACCCTGTTGTTGTCTTTGTCTTGTCTTTATTGTCGGCCGGTATTTGACTGTCCGGGATTGATTCTCTTCACTGCAATGATCATCCTTTGGGTGTGAGCAGAAGGTGTTCAAGAGGAAACTTTGGAGGAAGCCCTACAAGTGGAGGAACCCTTGGATGTGCTACCAGAGCACTTTGCCGGACCGAACGGTCCTTAGCTAGAGTTTTCTTGTTGTAAATTTTGTAGATGGCGGCCGGTTAATTTGTTTTCTAAAGCCGTCCGTCTTAGACTTTACTCTCAGACTCTCAAATTGTATATTTTTGAAGGATCAAGTTATATTTAATATGTGTCAGTTTTCGTTCTTTATCTTTTAATTCTTTTTGATCTACTGTTCTTTAATATTATTCATGATAACTCCTAGAATAAAATATAGTTTTGTTCTATATATTTATTGTTAGATATTTAAATTTGTCATTAAATTTTTTGTTGCCATTATTTAAAAATTTCCATAGTGCTTTGACTAATATTAATATAATATTAAGATAAATATTTATTTATTAATTAATAATAAAAATTTACATTTTATTAATTGTTTTATAAAAAAAAAAATTTCTTTTGTCTAGTTAAAGATAAGTCAACTAAAATTATTAGCGTCCAACATTAACAATTTTTTTATATAACAAATTAAAAATAATTTTAAATTTTATAACAAATTTAAAACATTTAATTTTTCTATTTTATTTGGTTAAGTCAACTTTAATAAAGTCAATGAAAGCTTTTATTACAATATTGTGTGAAGGAAGGTAAAGAAATGCAATGATATGTAATTATTATCATTGTTATAAGTCAAATATATAATTTAATGTCTTAAATTTTAATGCACTGAATATACTTAATTATATATGTTTATTTATTTTTTTATTAAAACCATATATGTATATATTTTTTTTAGTTTTTCTATTTTATTTGATTAAGTCTACTCTTCTAAAGTCAATGAAAGTTTTTATTACAAGTGTGAATGATAAAAAGTGAGGTGATATGTAATTATTATTATTGTTGTATGTCAAATATATAATTTAATGTCTTAGAATTTTAATGTACTGAATATATTTAATTATATATACATATATATATATATATATATATATATATATATTTATTTATTTATTTATTTATTTTTTATTTAAACGATATATGTATATATATTTTTAGTCATCCATTCATAAATTAATCATATTTTTTATTTAAATTAAAATTAATAATTTCTAATTTATAAATTATTATTTAAATTCATCATTAATTTTTTTTGTCATTATTTAAAAATTTCCATATATAGTATTTTGAGCAATATTAATATAATACTAACATAAATATTTATTTATTAATTAATAATAAAAAATTACATTTTATTAATTTTTTTTATAAAAAGATAATTTCTTTTGTCTCGTTAAAGATTAGTCAACTTAAATTATTAACGTTCAACATTAAACAAATTATTTTTATATAAAAAAATAAAGAAAATTATAAAGTTAATGAAAGTTTTTATTACAAGTGTGAATGAAGGTAAGAAGTGAGATGATATGTAATTATTATTATTGTTATATGTCAAATATATAATTTAATGTCTTGAATTTTAATGCACTGAATATATTTAATTATATATATTATATTATATATATATATATAATTATATATATTATATTATATATATATATATATTTAAACGATATATGTATATATTTTTTAGTTATTCATTCATAAATTAATTATATTTTGTATTTAAATTAAAATTAATAATTTTTAATTTAAAATTATTATTTAAATTCATCATTAAATTTTTTTGTCATTATTTAAAAATTTTCATATATAGTGCTTTAAGTAATATTAATATAATACTAACATAAATATTTATTTTTTAATCAATAATAAAAGTTTACATTTTATTAATCTTTTTTATAAAAGAATAATTTCTTTTGTCTAGTTAAAGATAAGTCAACTGAAATTATTAGCGTCTAACATTAAACAATTTCTCTTTATATAAAAAAGAAATTAAATTTTATAACTAGTTTAAAACAATTAATTTTTGTATTCTATTTAATTAAGTCCACTCTAATAAAGTCAATTAATGTTTTTATTACAATATTGTGTGAATGGAGGTAAGAAGTGAGATAATATGTAATTATTATTATTGTTATACGTCAAATATATAATTTAATGTTTGAATTTTAATGCATTAAATATATCTAATTATATATATGTTTATTTATTTTTTTATTTAAACGATATATGTATATATATTTTTTAGTTATCCATTCATAAATTAATTATGTTTTTTATTTAAATTAAAATTAAGAATTTTTAATTTATAAATTATTATTTAAATTCATCAATTAAATTTTTTTTGTCATTATTTAAAAATTTCCATATATAGTGCTTTGAGTAGTATTAATATAATACTAACATAAATATTTTTTTATTAATTAATAATAAAATTTACATTTTAATAATCTTTTTTATAAAAAAATAATTTATTTTGTCTTGTTAAAGATAAGTCAACTAAAATTATTAACGTTCAACATTAAAAGTTCTTTTTATATAAGAAATTAAAAATTAATTGAAATTTTATAACTAGTTTAAAACATTTAATTTCTCTATTCTATTTAATTAAGTCGATTCTTATAAAGTCAATGAAAGTTTTTATTACAAGTATGATGGAGGTAAGAAGGGAAGTGATATGTAATTATTATTATTATTATTATTATTATTATTATTATTATTATTATTATTATTATTATTATTATTATTATTATTATTATTATTATTATTATTATTATTATTATTATTATTATTATTATTATTATTATAGGTCAAATATATAATTTAATGTTTTAAATTTTAATACATTGAATATATTTAAGGTTTAAACCATTCAGACCTCTCTATTTTGGTTCGGTCCTCCCACTTTGGTTTCCTTCTTTTAAACTTTTCGAATTATCGTAACTGCTAATTTGAAGCAATTCAGCCTCTGTCATTAAAAATCGATAACGGCCGTTTAAGTATTGATGACGTGACATTATAAATGAATTTTATATTAAAATTTTTTAATGAATATTCGGGTAATCAAGAATTTAGAAGGGCAAAGTGGGAATAAAAAAGACTTTCTTCTTTCTCTGAAACCCTAATTCATCTACTATTACCCAAACCCCAACCACCAACCACCATCCACCATCTTCTTCCTCGCTTCACCGGACCACCAGCAAGTCGCTGCAGCCCGCAGCAATCAACACAGCCAAACTGCCACCGTCTTCCTCTTATCTAAGGCCAATCACCATCAACCTAGAATCGTATCAGACCATCATCGAACAACGACGCCATCTTAGAAGGGCAAAGTGGTCACCATCTTCATCTTCTCCGCCATGAACACATCTGCAACTCAGCTTCAACACGCATCCATGGCCGTTGCTACCACCAAGCCGCCACCATGAAGCTTCTTCTTCGTATCTCGCACCTGCAAGCAAACCAGAATCACACAACCATCACAGTCTCGCCTTAACCATTCTCGTCGCGTCGTCGTGCCTCACAGGTTTGATCCTCTCCAACGCAAGTCACAACACATCTGCAACTCAACTTCAACACGCATCCATGGCATTGCTACCACCAAGCTGCCACCGTGAAGCTTCTTCTTCGTATCTCACACTTGCAAGCAAACCAGAATCACACAACCATCACGGTCTCGCCTCAACCATTCTCGTCGCGCCGTCGTGCCTCGCAGGTTTGATCCTCTCCAACGCAAGCCACCTTGCCTCCGTCACGCGCAACCTATACATCACCATCGCACCTCCATCACCGTCACATCTCGCACCTTCAGAAAACAAACCCAAAAGCAGAAACGGGAACCACCGTGGCAGCCTCCAGCATTTTCCTCCATTTGGTGGCGCAGGCACACACAGGGGCAAACCCCTTTTCCCTAAATCTAACCATAATTCTGGATGAAAAGGGAGCGAACACGTGGCGCGCTCTCACGAGGCAAACCTCTTTCTGCCCACTTTGCCCTTCTAAAATCTTGATTACATTAATAAATTTTTAACGACAGGGGCTGAATTGCTTCAAATTAGCAGTTATGAGGACTCAATTGGAAAAGTTTAAAAGGGAACCAAAGTGGAAAGACCGAACGAAAATAGGAACGTCTGAATGGTTTAAACCTATATTTAATAATATATATATATATATATATATATATATATATTATTTAAACAATATATGTATATATTTTTTTAGTTAATAAATTAATTATATTTTATATTTAAATTAAAATTAAAATTTTTAATTTATAAATTATTATTTAAATTCGTCATTAAATTATTTTTTGTCATTATTTAAAAATTTCTATATATAGTTCTTTTGTAACATCCCAATAATTTTACTATACAAGTATTGATTTATTTAGGAGTTACAATATAATATAGAAAGCAGTAAAGAATTTCGATTAAAAAAATAGGAAGGTGGATATGCTAATATTAACATTGAATATAGACCGGATACAATCAACACAGCATAAAACTGAGTTAACAATTTAGATTACAAAACGAGTATAGACCGGTCGGTCAAAAATAAAAGCAAAACCTATACATAACAGTTTATAAACTAGTGCAAAAGAAACTATCTCTAGAGACCGGACGGTCCAGTACTAAACTCGGGGATTTCTTCAAAATGCTCTTCAACTGGTACCACGTCTGTTAAAGGCTCTTCCAAAGCTGCTTCCAAAGTGACTTCTGCTCACATTCGTAAGAATGATCATAGCATTTGAGAAAGAAAAGATGACCGGTCGGATACCGGACGACAATGTACAAAACAAGAAAAATAAGGGTAAGCTTACGTACATTTAACTTATCCATTCAATATACAAACAAACATACTTCACAAGAATCAATCAACACAACATATCATTCTCATACATCATATTAATCGACACGACACTGTCCGGACCGTATGAACGTGTAGCTCGGTCGTCCCTAGCACCCGGGCGGTGTAATAACTGTTCCAACAGCTGCCGCCCGAGGTTAGCCCTCAAACGGTTATACTCACTTATATCCGCGGGCCTCCCGCCATTCCCACACATGACCGACTTCTCTCTATTTGAGAAAATGTCCTCACGGAATATCGGAAACAAGGACGACACCGGAGTCATTCCCACATTCATACTTTACCAATCAAATTTGAATTCATGAGACCTTCCACCCGAGGAATTCTCTTACTTAGTCAAATCTCTTATTTATTTTCACTCTCATAAACGAAGCTATCGGGTCAATAACCATATTAACCACAAGGAAATCACTAAATATTATAAGGACGAAATCTAATGAAATCTTTGAGAAGAAGATAAAGGACATTGATAGGTTTAGACAGGCATTTCTGGCAACGGATAACTACTAATCATCAAGGACTCGAGAATAACAAAAATGACCGGGCGGTAGAATCAAGGTGATATTGGAAAAGAAGAATGATTTGTTGAATACTGAACCGACAATGAATAAAGTATCAACCACAAAGTTAACTATTACTATTAGTTACCCGGCCGGTTATGATAAAGAATAAAATATGTTATAATCATATTATAAGACTGGTCTATGACCGAACACTTATCCCAAAAATTAATATAAGTAAACACACCGATCGGTCAAATAAATAAACTTTACTAGTCAATGTGGTCACTAAGTAACCGGACGGCTATTTACAGAGAAGGAAGTTATGTTTATAATTTTTACAAAATTTTAAGTGTCAACCAAATGTCAAACACTTTCCAGAATAAATGTTTAGTTATGAATCGCTTTTAGTAAATATTTTATACTGAGACTCTTAATGAAACAATCTAAAGTTCAACAACAAATTGGCCGAACAGTCCAATTAGACCGGACGGTAAAATAGGGGAAGAATGAATGATCCTAATGATATTCAATCTCAACTCACATTCTCTAAGTTTTTCCATTTGATTTATTTCTCATAACCCATATAACAACATTCAGATCATGCATTTCAAACACCATACTTTATAAATTAACATACATCGAATTATTCACATTTGCATTATACAGAACATCAAACTTAAATGTTCATAAGCTTCCCTTACCTCTTAGTTCCAGCTAAACTTCAACAGTAGGTTGATAACGACTATCTCTTCTAAGGTTTCAAAGTCTAGAGTGAAACACAAAAATATAAGTTCAGAGAACATGGTCGACAGGTGCATGCAAGCTTTAATGGTGCATGCATGTTGGAAAAGAGAAAACTTTAAGTCAGAAATGAAGTTCTTAGAACTTACCGAATGTAATACAGAAACCAAACGGTTCAAAGGTAGGGAACGAGCTCCAAGAGTCTTTAAAAGTGATCTGAAGGTGATCGGAACAGTGGTTTGGTTAATATTTTAGAGAGAGAAAGGTTGAGTTTCTAGAGAGAAGGAAGAGAGTTTGGAAGTTCAGAAGTTGACAGTGGGGAAGAAGATGAAGATTTTCATGCAGAAAGAGTTTTAAGATTTTCGAAGTTTCTACCTTAATTGTTCTTCTAGAATCGGACAGCTGGACATTTCTTCCGGTGCCACGTGGTTCCCACTAACCCAAAAATCCTTCATTCCCTTTTGCAGCCGGACGCATCCCGAGGTTGGGGAATTTATTGCTGCTGCAGAGTTTGTCTGCCACTTTACTGAGTTCCAGTCTCTGCACGGTTTTCGAGAAAAAGAATTTTAAAAACTTTGCTGTTTAATAAAAAGAAGACCGGCCGGTCGCTATTGGCCGGCCCAAATTTCTGGGTCGTGACATTCCCCCCAACAAATAAAAATTTTCGTCCTCGAAAATTAGTACATACCTTCAAACAGGTGTGGATAGGCTTCCTTCATATCTTCTTCGCGCTCCCAAGTGACATCGCCCGTTCGGTCGTCCCAGATAACTTTCACCAAAATAGTGCGTTTACCGAACGGCCGCTTGGTTACGTTTGTCTCAACTCTAACTGGTTGTACTTCAACTGAACAATCTTCTTTAAGTTGTATGTGGTCGGCTTCGAGTACATGCGAAGGATCAGCGATATATTTTCTAAGTTGAGAAACGTGGAATACCGGATGAAGGTTAGACAAGGGAGGAGGTAAAGCAAGTTCATAGGCGACTGGCCCAATGCGTCTGAGAATCTGATACGGACCAAGAAATCGTGGTGATAATTTCTTTGGTTTGATGACTCTCCCAACACCGGTCGTTCGATTCAGTTTTAAGAACACATGCTCTCCTGCAGCAAATTCTAAAGGCTTTCTCCTTTTATCTGCGTAAGACTTCTGTCGGCTCTGAGTTGCCTTAAGTCTTTCTTGGATCAGTTTCACCTTTTCTGTTGTTTGTTGAATAATTTCTGGTCCAGTCAACACAGCTTCTCCTTCCTGGAACCAACATAGGGGTGTTCGACATTTCCGTCCGTAAAGAGCTTCATAAGGTGCCATTCCGATACTTGCATGGAAGCTATTGTTGTAAGTAAACTCAGCTAGCGGCAAAACTTCATCCCAAACTCCTAAGTGGTCCAACACGCTGGTTCTCAATAGATCTTCTAGAGTTTGGATTGTCCTTTCCGACTGACCGTCCGTCTGAGGATGGTAGGCAGAACTCATTTGGAGTTTGCTTCCCATTTCTTGATGAAGTGCTTGCCAAAACCGGGAGGTAAATCTTGGGTCCCGGTCGGACACTATTCCGGACGGTACTCCATGTAGCCTAACAATCTCTTTAATATATAGCTGAGCTAATTTAGACATAGGCATTTTCAAGTTGATAGGAAGGAAGTGTGCACTCTTAGTTAATCTATCAACTATTACCCAAATGGCGTCATGATGCCTGACTGTTCGAGGAAGATGAGTCACGAAGTCCATAGCGATACTGTCCCACTTCCATTCGGGTATTTCCAGCGGTTGTAAGAGACCGCTCGGTTTCTGATACTCGATCTTGGCTCTTTGACAAGTTAAGCATGACTCCACGAATCGAGCAATGTCTTGTTTCATTCCTGGCCACCAAAAACTCATTCTAAGATCCTTATACATCTTAGTAATTCCAGGATGAATGCTTAGACGACTTTGATGAGCTTCTTCCAAGATTATCCTTTTCAACTCGTCATCATTTGGAACACAAGTTCTATCTTTATATCTTATCAAACCGTCCGTTCCATCATTGAAGTCTTGATGAGGTGGTGTACCGAACGGTTTGGAAATTCTCTGCAACTCTTTATCAACCTTTTGCTTTTCTCTTATTCGATCAAATATGTTACTTGACAATCGCATAAGGCTACAACTAATACCGGTCGGCTCCAAATCACAGTGCAACTTTAAATCTCTGAAGTTCTCAAGTAACTTCATTTCTTGTACCATCATTGCCGCCATATGTATGGTTTTTCTGCTCAAAGCGTCGGCAACTACGTTGGCTTTTCCCGGATGATACTGTAAATCAAATTCATAATCTTTAAGAAATTCCATCCATCTTCTTTGCCTCATATTTAACTCTTTCTGGTCAAATAGATACTTGAGGCTTTTATGGTCGCTGAACACCTGAAACTTAGCACCATATAAGTAATGTCTCCAGATTTTGAGAGCAAATACTACAGCCGCCAGTTCCAAGTCGTGAGTTGGATAATTCCTTTCATGAATCTTCAATTGTCTAGAAGCATACGCAACGACCTTCCCTTCTTGCATCAATACACAACCCAATCCGTTATACGAAGCATCACAGAACACAACAAATGGAAGGTTGACGTTAGGAATTACCAGAACCGGAGCATTCGTTAACCGTTGCTTTAATTCCTGGAAACTGGACTCACACCGGTCGGTCCAGACGAACGGTTGGTCCTTTCTGGTCAATTGGGTTAATGGCGTCACTATCTTAGAAAAACCTTCAATGAATCTTCTGTAGTAGCCGGCCAAACCAATAAAGCTTCTAACTTCAGTAACTGAGCGAGGCGTTTCCCATTCCATAACGGCTTGTACCTTAGACGGGTCTACAGCAATTCCGCCGGCCGAAATTACATGCCCAAGGAATTTTACTTGATTCATCCAAAACTCGCATTTGGACAACTTAGCATATAGTTGTTTCTCCCTTAACACTCCAAGAACCATTCTCAAATGATCTGCATGTTCTTCGTGACTTTTGGAGTAAATGAGAATGTCGTCAATGAAAACAACTACAAATTTATCCAAAAACGGCCGGAAGATCCGGTTCATGTAGTCCATGAATATTGCCGGAGCATTGGTCACACCGAACGGCATTACCACATACTCAAAATGCCCATATCTTGACCGAAAAGCAGTCTTCTGAATATCTTCTTCTTTCACTAGTATCTGATGGTATCCGGACCTCAAATCAATCTTGGAGAAGATTGAAGCTCCATGGAGTTGATCAAGTAAATCGTCGATTCTCGGCAATGGATATTTGTTCTTGATGGTTAGCTTGTTTAGTTGCCGGTAGTCTATACACAGCCTTGAACTACCATCTTTCTTCTTAACCAAAAGAACAGGCGCTCCCCATGGTGATGCACTTGGCCGGATGAATTTCTTTTCCAACAAGTCTTCAATTTGTTTCTTCAATTCCGCCAACTCTGCCGGAGCCATCCTATAAGGTGCAATTGATATTGGACCAGCTCCCGAGATCAAGTCAATGGAAAACTCGACCTCTCGGTGTGGAGGAAGACTTGGGATTTCTTCTGGAAACACGTCCATAAACTCTTCCACTACCGGACGTTTCAGATCCGGTCGGTCCGTTCCGCTCACGTCCAGATACGTAAAAACAATAAAACCCATAGCGCCTTCAATCAAGTCTTCTCTCATTTGGCCGAGCGTAATCGTAAGTTTCTCTTCTTCACTTGGAAAAATTAACTTCTTCTTCCCACAATCAATAATAATACGATTGGTGGTCAACCAATCCATTCCTAATATAACTTCAAGGTCTTGAAGAGGTAAACATATAAGATTTACCTTGAATTTGTACCCCTCTACCTCAATAGGACACTTCACACATACAGTGGACGTCCTAATCTCCCCAGCTGCCGGTGTTGACACCACCAAGTCAAGCTGCATTTCACTCTCAGCTATTCCCATTTTATCAACACATGCCTTCGAGATGAAGGAGTGTGTTGCCCCCGAATCAAAAAGCACACAGCAAGACATTCCATATACTAGGCAAGTGCTGATTATGAGGTTACCTGAACCAGCAGCTTCGGTTCCCGAGAGCGCATATACTCTACCGACTGCTTGGGCTCTTCCACCGTTCGGAGACGACTTCCCAGCATTCGGTGGCCTGGAAAATGCTCGTCCACCCATGTTGCAATCTCTTTCCAAGTGCCCATTCCTTCTACACTTGACACAAAATTTTGTATTGTTCTGCCTGGGACAATCTCGCATGTAATGAGGGCCTCCACATGTAAAGCAGCTGACATTCCCAGATTGACCGGTTGGTCTAGCAAAGTTCACTGGCCGAACGGCCAAAGCAGAAGAACTCTGCGAAGACGGTGGTCGAGAATACGGAGTCGCCTTAGGACTTGAAGTATTTCTGGTTACAATTGATCCCCTGGTAGTGGATGACTGTTGTTTCTTACATTTCTCGGCTTCCATTAAATTTTTCTCCAATACCTTAGCCCTTTCCACCAAGGCCGGAAACTTCTGAATACAATGACTTGCAATCACCGGCTTCAAGTCTTCCCTCAGCCCATTTTCGAATTTCCGACACTGCCATTCTTCACTCATTTTCATCGTATAAAACCTCATTAATTGCTTAAAACGGTTTGCATATTCTGACACTGTCATTCCGCCTTGTACTAGTTGAAGAAATTCAACTTCCTTCGCAAACCGGACGCTATTAGGAAAGTATTCCTCATAGAATTTGTTCTTGAATACTTCCCATGTGATTGGAATATTATCATCTTCCAACAGCATTTTAGAACTACTCCACCAATGCCCAGCTTCTCCATTCAGCAGATACTCCGTGAAAGCTAAACGATTTTCATTACTACACCTCTTAGCGTCATAGATACGCTCCATATCGCGAAGCCAGTGGTCAGCTTCATCCGCACTGCAATTTCCACTAAATTTGGCCGGCCGGTGCTGGAGAAAACTCTCCAGACTCCATTCAGTCTGAGTATTTGAAGAAGAACCGGACGGCCTGGTAGCTGAAACTCCACTTGATAATATTTCCATGATCTGCCTTTGTGTTGATTCTGCTGCAGTTCTAGCGACTTCTGCATTTTGTAATGCCAATGCATTCTGTTGAGCTAAGTTGGCATTTTGCTGAATAAGGTTGGCATTCTGTTGTTGAAGCGCTGCCAACACTGACTCCAGCATATTATTACTTTCGCCGGACGGATCCCTAGCGACCGGTTGAGGAGGTGGTCTAGGAGCCATCTTCTCTTTTTAATCAGAAAGAAGAACCCGTTAGCCCACAAGAAATCAGAAAATTCTGATTGAATATGTAGAGTACGTAGCCATCAGCATAATATACTCATAACCTACAGGTAGTCTAAGGAAGAAACTGCTCTGATACCATTAATGTAACATCCCAATAATTTTACTATACAAGTATTGATTTATTTAGGAGTTACAATATAATATAGAAAGCAGTAAAGAATTTCGATTAAAAAAATAGGAAGGTGGATATGCTAATATTAACATTGAATATAGACCGGATACAATCAACACAGCATAAAACTGAGTTAACAATTTAGATTACAAAACGAGTATAGACCGGTCGGTCAAAAATAAAAGCAAAACCTATACATAACAGTTTATAAACTAGTGCAAAAGAAACTATCTCTAGAGACCGGACGGTCCAGTACTAAACTCGGGGATTTCTTCAAAATGCTCTTCAACTGGTACCACGTCTGTTAAAGGCTCTTCCAAAGCTGCTTCCAAAGTGACTTCTGCTCACATTCGTAAGAATGATCATAGCATTTGAGAAAGAAAAGATGACCGGTCGGATACCGGACGACAATGTACAAAACAAGAAAAATAAGGGTAAGCTTACGTACATTTAACTTATCCATTCAATATACAAACAAACATACTTCACAAGAATCAATCAACACAACATATCATTCTCATACATCATATTAATCGACACGACACTGTCCGGACCGTATGAACGTGTAGCTCGGTCGTCCCTAGCACCCGGGCGGTGTAATAACTGTTCCAACAGCTGCCGCCCGAGGTTAGCCCTCAAACGGTTATACTCACTTATATCCGCGGGCCTCCCGCCATTCCCACACATGACCGACTTCTCTCTATTTGAGAAAATGTCCTCACGGAATATCGGAAACAAGGACGACACCGGAGTCATTCCCACATTCATACTTTACCAATCAAATTTGAATTCATGAGACCTTCCACCCGAGGAATTCTCTTACTTAGTCAAATCTCTTATTTATTTTCACTCTCATAAACGAAGCTATCGGGTCAATAACCATATTAACCACAAGGAAATCACTAAATATTATAAGGACGAAATCTAATGAAATCTTTGAGAAGAAGATAAAGGACATTGATAGGTTTAGACAGGCATTTCTGGCAACGGATAACTACTAATCATCAAGGACTCGAGAATAACAAAAATGACCGGGCGGTAGAATCAAGGTGATATTGGAAAAGAAGAATGATTTGTTGAATACTGAACCGACAATGAATAAAGTATCAACCACAAAGTTAACTATTACTATTAGTTACCCGGCCGGTTATGATAAAGAATAAAATATGTTATAATCATATTATAAGACTGGTCTATGACCGAACACTTATCCCAAAAATTAATATAAGTAAACACACCGATCGGTCAAATAAATAAACTTTACTAGTCAATGTGGTCACTAAGTAACCGGACGGCTATTTACAGAGAAGGAAGTTATGTTTATAATTTTTACAAAATTTTAAGTGTCAACCAAATGTCAAACACTTTCCAGAATAAATGTTTAGTTATGAATCGCTTTTAGTAAATATTTTATACTGAGACTCTTAATGAAACAATCTAAAGTTCAACAACAAATTGGCCGAACAGTCCAATTAGACCGGACGGTAAAATAGGGGAAGAATGAATGATCCTAATGATATTCAATCTCAACTCACATTCTCTAAGTTTTTCCATTTGATTTATTTCTCATAACCCATATAACAACATTCAGATCATGCATTTCAAACACCATACTTTATAAATTAACATACATCGAATTATTCACATTTGCATTATACAGAACATCAAACTTAAATGTTCATAAGCTTCCCTTACCTCTTAGTTCCAGCTAAACTTCAACAGTAGGTTGATAACGACTATCTCTTCTAAGGTTTCAAAGTCTAGAGTGAAACACAAAAATATAAGTTCAGAGAACATGGTCGACAGGTGCATGCAAGCTTTAATGGTGCATGCATGTTGGAAAAGAGAAAACTTTAAGTCAGAAATGAAGTTCTTAGAACTTACCGAATGTAATACAGAAACCAAACGGTTCAAAGGTAGGGAACGAGCTCCAAGAGTCTTTAAAAGTGATCTGAAGGTGATCGGAACAGTGGTTTGGTTAATATTTTAGAGAGAGAAAGGTTGAGTTTCTAGAGAGAAGGAAGAGAGTTTGGAAGTTCAGAAGTTGACAGTGGGGAAGAAGATGAAGATTTTCATGCAGAAAGAGTTTTAAGATTTTCGAAGTTTCTACCTTAATTGTTCTTCTAGAATCGGACAGCTGGACATTTCTTCCGGTGCCACGTGGTTCCCACTAACCCAAAAATCCTTCATTCCCTTTTGCAGCCGGACGCATCCCGAGGTTGGGGAATTTATTGCTGCTGCAGAGTTTGTCTGCCACTTTACTGAGTTCCAGTCTCTGCACGGTTTTCGAGAAAAAGAATTTTAAAAACTTTGCTGTTTAATAAAAAGAAGACCGGCCGGTCGCTATTGGCCGGCCCAAATTTCTGGGTCGTGACATCTTTGACTAATATTAATATATATTAACATAAATATTTATTTATTAAACAATAATAAAAATTTAAATTTATTAATTTTTTTATAAAAAAAATAATTTCTTTTGTTTCGTTAAAGATAAATCAACTGAAATTATTAGCGTTCAATATTAAACAAATTCTTTTTATAGAAAAAATTAAAAGTAATTTTAAATTTTATAACTAGTTTAAAACATTTAATTTTTCTATTCTAGTTAATTAAATACACTCTAATAAAGTCAAATGAAAGTTTCTATTATAATATTAAGAAGTGATTTGTAATTTTTTTTATTATTGTACGTGAGATATATAATTTATTGTTTTGAATTTTAATGCATTGAATATATTTAATTATATATATATATATATATATATATATTTATTTATTTAAACGTTATATGTATTAACTTCTAATTATAATATCAAATGAAATGATATTAAATGATAATAATCAAATTACATAGTGATGATATCATGTTTTATTTTAAAAGATAGAATCAATGCATCATTTCTGCATATAAAAACTTTTCATATATATATATATATATATAAAGAAACTTTTGATTATATATTTTTTTTCTTTAACTTTGTTTTCTTTTCAAAATTTTAGTTTAAATTAGTCCATAATATTAGAAATATGTAAACATAATTATTTTTAACCAAATTCACGTATTCTAAAATTAAAAAAATTAAATTGAATCAAAATTTACTAATTCTAATTTTTACTTCACAAAAATATATTTTATTCTAATTTTTTGTAAAGTCATTATACATATAATAATAGTGTCGGGAGGAAGTAGTTGTCTTGCCTCGTGAAATTGAATAACCTCCACTACTTTTTGTTGATGAATAGTATTTTCCTGAAGGAAAATCTAATAATAAATAATACAGTAATGGATGAAAATATATACACCCTATAAGCTTTTCAAATTCTTGAGGAAAGGTTGGCATGGACACAAACCACAAGTTATACTATAATTTCACATCTCTATCTTTTCTTCCAACCACTATTATTATAGAATTTACTATTTTGTTATATCATTTTATTTGTATTGATTTTTATTAAAATTATTATCTTACTATAATGCCTAGCTGTATGGTAAATGTACGTGAAAAAGAAAGATGCTGTTAGAATACGTGTTTCTGCCATAGGGGCATGGAAAAAGTTTTATTAAATTTTATATTTTAATAAATCGTAGGATAATTGCTTACAATTTTTCTTTTTTAATATTTACTTAATATTTTTTATTTAAACTAGTTTTTAAGAAAAAATAATAGTTTTAGAAATTAATTATTATTCATATTTATAAAATATTTTATATTATGTTATATTTTACTTTATATAAAGTATATTATGAATAAAATAAAATAATAAGTTTCTTAATATAATATATCTCTTATATATTTCATACTTTTTTTAATTTTATAACATTTTAAGTGTGGTATAAAAGACTAATTCTTACAAACATGTTGAATGGTAAGAAAGTTATTTATTTTTTAGTGATGAAAGCTAGCTATGACATAAGAATGTAAACTCATATAAAAAAAAATTAAATTTATGGAAAGTAATAAAAGTTATCAAGAAAGATAACTATCTTTTATAAAATAAAAAATAAAAAATATCTCACTATAGCCCCAACCAAATTACAAAAGCCCCAACCAAATTACAAAAAAGAAAGGCTTATATAAAATATATGAATAAAATAAAATATTTATTTTTTACATATAATATATCTCTTATTTCCGAAACTCCTAAAAAGCACGTTGTATTGTGCTGATGATTGCAATAACGAGGGAAGTAATGGTAAATGCTTTTTCGTACTGTGCTGATGATTTTTTTTTCTGAAGTCAATGCTTGTATATATTCAATGTGAGATGAAAATGTAATAATAATAATTTTATCCATTTTTATAATATCTCTCACAAATTATTCAAATTATATTTACAACCGAATTTTTTTCTTTTAAACCCTAAACAATAAAACATTAAATTAAGTTATTTAATTAAAATGTAAATTAAATTACCGAAGATAAATAAATAAATTTGGCTGTAAGATATTATAGGATGAACTTAAAGTGATGGTAAACGAATCTAGAAAAATACAAGGCCATAAACCAATCGTACAAGAGTGAAACATAAACATAGTATTCAATATATATTGTCTTCTTCTCGGTCGTGTCGTGTTTAATACACTTTTCTTCTCACTCACAAGCATGGCTTCCAAAAGACTAGAATCTTTTCTTTCTCAATGTTTTCTGACACAGGCATATTTTTTATATTTATTTATGTTTTTTTTTTAATTTTTAATTTTTCTAAATATATAAATCTTTATTTCATTATTCTTACTTTACCCTTATAATATATCTCAAATAAATATAATTGTGTCTAAATTATTCATTAAAAGGTGACATATATCCTCCCATTTTTCATTAGAATGTTTTAATATAGAAAAATAGTTTTTTATACACATAAATTTCTTACATTTATTTTATATTACTTTTTTTTATTTTACATTTTTATGATTATTTTATCCTGTATTATGTATTAAATGAATGTAAAAAATATGTTATAGTACTTACTATTTAAAATATATTATTTTCTTTTAAATATTAATAATACTAAGAAAGATAAAAAAAAATTTCATAAAAAATCTGGACATGTTTTTTTTTTTTTTATTATTGAAACTATATCTAGCGCTTACAATATTTGATGTGTTCCAAGTTTTTGAACCTTGTTATAGCTTGACAAGGGAAACGACCAGATTGATGTACTTGGTGTCATTGTTGGACAAATGTTCCTCCACATGTTGTCCAAACCTTCGAAAAAGCTCATCCATAAGATGAGGTCCGAAATGAGATTCCAACATGGACTCAAGAACAGCCCTTAGGGTTCTTGAAACTCTTTCTCCTCTCGAATCACTCTGCAATTCCATTCCTCCATCCCACTCTATTTCATAAGCATCGTGCTCTTCCACAATGAATGACCCTTCCTTTTCGATCACCTTTTTCACTTCTTCCATACATGGCGCGTAGTACGGGACATCAAAACAATCCACTTTTTCCTCTTCCAACAGACCCTACACATCCCCACAACACTTTTCTCATATATATCACATTACCAATAATATATATATGTCAAATTTTTGGACTTTAGCATACCTGAGAAACCATGCTCATAAGGGACCGTGCTAAGAGTTCCCACTGATAGCAACTATGGTCGGAAGTTGGGTCGATAGTTGTTCTGCCCATGAAAGACAAGACCATGCGTCCTCCAGTTACCATTTCATGCGAACGACAAGCAATAAACGATGAAAAATCGTTCTTGAATTGCTGAGAATAAGCATCCAGCACGCACTCAGGACTGCTCTTTGATATGTAGATCTTTCCCTTGTTCAATGCTCTTCTACTTCCGTCTTCTAATCCACCAGGAACCTTGCACCCCAACAACAACAACAATCTGTCAAAACATATGTCCTACTTTCTTCTTTCTATATAATCACATCAAAAAAGTTCTTCACTCTCACATTAATTCATTCCTTTTTTTTTCTTTTTGGTATTGTTCCTTAATTCTTCAGTATATGCCTCTTCACAATGTTCCAAAAACGTGGATAGAATCAAAATTAAAACCCCATCTCTCTTTGTCCTTTGTTTTATCAGATAACCACTTTTACAACAGAGAAATTCGGTCTACACAATTTGAACAAAGACAACTGATATTTCTTTCAAAGAACTTTTATGAATCAATCAATGAATTATCTTTATTGTTTAATTTAAAAACATACAGTAGATTATTACTTTTTATAACTGTTACTTTAACTGAAATGTCTCACCTAATAAAGGAATTTTAACCCGTGTGTCTATTCTTAATCATTTCTTAAAAAACAAATTTTTTTCTTGAGGACAATGATGCTTTAGTTTAATATAACAGTCAAAATATAACCCAAATAGTTAAAGTGAAGTAGGTTTAATCAGTTAGTTGATTGATGCATCTGTGTTCTTTTCTCTGCTGTTTAATTATGCTCTAATACTTAGTAATGTATGGTGTGTATATATATATACCTGAGAAAGCCAATGGAGGCTGGAAGAAGAGTGCACAAAGTGGAGGGTCTTGGCAGGGAAAAGCCTTCCATAGAAGGTGCCAGGGACAGCTGAAACAAAACAGGATCCAAACCCAGTTCCCTTTTCTTGTCTTTGTTTTCTGTAGAAAGATGGCAATGAGGCAAAGATGTTGTTGAAGTCGTTGGCGAAGAGGTCGTTCAAATGCACCACCAACTCCGGCGGCGGCCGCTCCAACAGACGCGTGGTGGCGTAGACGCTATCCACGATCTCAGAAATCACCCTCAAGGCATTAGGGCCGGAGGAACAACCCATATCAGCAATGCCCATCTTCTCAGGCCAACTCGTGCACAGAATTTGAACAATGGCTTTCTTTCTCCATGCCTCTGCACAAGAGATAATTGTGTTCTGCAAAGTAAGAAAAAAAAAAAAAGAAATTGTCATTTTTTCAGCACAACATCATGAGTTCAGTAGTTTCTTGCAAAAATTAAGGTACGGTGTAAGAAGAATATAGGTTGAATGTTTGTGACAGAGAAGATAAGTAAGAGGAAATGAAGTAACCTGAACGGAAGAGTTCATGGCATAGCTAGTTTCGCCTGCGCCTTTGTTCATGTGAAAGAGTTCCAAGGTTTCCATTTCTTTCCTTGTGGCTGTTTGCATGGCAAGTGTGTTGAAGTTGAAGGTGTGAGGAAAAGGGAAAAATGGCTCCTTGAATGAGGGAAAAGGAAGAGGTATATGTGTATAAATAATGGAAAAATTCATTTTAACAACTTTTTTTTTTTACAACAATTTATGATTTATTTGTTTCGAATATTTTTTTCAAACCTAAATTCAGACAAATCAATAAAATGAAATAATAATAAGTGTGTCGTGTTATAAAAAAAACTGTTAAAAAAAATCTTAAAAAACATCAGCATCCATAAATAATAGAGGGTCATGGAAACTTGACCAATAAAAGAATGGCAACCACAGAAAGAGATAAAGATGACAACAATTTCTGGTTATACCAGAATATCACACTCCAAAAATGTCTTTTTCTACATCATTTTATATTTTCTTATATTTCTTTGGTATCATCCATTCAAATATATTGTATTTATATCTTACCTAACTCCTCTACATTTATACTTAATATTAATATTTTGGTTGGTTTTTAGGTCTCAAGATAAAAATATGACAAAATTAAATAAGTATATTATATATAAAAAACTAATATATCTATATCATATTATAATTTTTTCTAATTAACAAATCTCTCGAAAGAAGAAAAAAAAAAAAGCCCTGCACACATATTTTCGTACACAAACTTTTGTCAGACTGCATAGGTAGATATTAGGTGGAGCTGAAGGTTTATGGCGTCGAATTTGAAAATAACAGAAACAAAAAATCCTGCACGAAAATTTCGTCCAATGAAAATTTTTTGCTTATCGATTACGCAGATCCTTATAGCAATGGTTACGTGCTTAACTGAAGGTATAAATTTTTTGGATTAAATATGTTTTTAATTCCTATTCTTTGGAGCGATTTTGGTTTTAGCCTATTCTTAAATTAAGGTATAATTTAGTCCTTCAATTTTAGAAAATTCTGGTTTTAATAGCAAATAAAGTTAAAAAATTTTGATAAAAAGGACTAAAACCAGAGTTTTCTAAAGTTGAAGGACTAAATTGTATCTTAATTTAAAAATAAATCGTTCCAAAGTATAAGAACTAAAAACATATTTAACCCTAAACTTTTTATTATAAAAAAATGATTTTAACAACATTTTTTTAATAATTTTCTAACAACACAGTGATTAATCCGTTTTAAATATTTTTTTAAATTTAAATTCAAATAAGTCAATAAAATAATAATTCTTGTTTATTACCATCATCCTTTTATTATTTCGATTAAATTAGAACCAAGACATATATTATCGCAAAAATTTCAAAAATATGGTCATGTTATACTTCGGTTTTTAAGTGAATCTAGTTTTTGTTTTTACTACTGTCTTTTTTTTATTTTCTCTCATTTTTTATCTGTCGTTGTATACAATTTAATCATGAATTTTCTTCCATCCATAGACTAATTTTGCTTATAACATGATTATTGTTATTTTTTAAGTTTTGGAATGACGTAATAAATCCTGCATTTATATGCATCATTTTAAAAATAATATATTTAATATTTAATAAATGAAGGGACCATTATAGAAAGTAGGCAGGTCCCCACCTTGACTATTGTTCCCCATGTTTTGCAAATGTCCATATTCTAGTATTGATTATTGACTTGTACGGATGGGTATTTTGAATTTAATTTATATTTTGTGGTTCATTTTCTAACATTTTTACAACTTTTCTTTCAATTTTTTCTTTGTTACTTTTTATCACATTATACATGATTGTTTCATATGTTTTATTTATTTTAATTTTATATAGCCATCACGTAAGTTTAACAATTCTACACTAAAAAACATTTTACAGTTAACCTTATATTGTTTAATTTAAGTTTTATTGAATATTATTAGAAAAAATAATTTTTTTACTTATATATTTTAGATAAAATAGTAACTTTCATTTTACTTAGATTTTATTTATTTTAGCGACTTACTATTATTACTGACTAGTTTTAAATCTTAAATTAAAAATTAATTTACACAATAATTTATTAAAACTTTGACAAATGATGTTAAAAATTAATTTAAATATTAATTCACAAATTAATTATAATTTTTTAGTTATAATAGAAACTTTTTTTTTATACTAATAATTTTTAGTTTATAAGATTTGTCACGACCCAGAAAATGGTTATGTTCAGGCCGGCCAAGTGGCGACCGGCCGGTCTCCTTTGGTGAGTGGGAGAGCAAAATCTGCAAGCATTTAAATTCACTTTTCTCGTAATCCGTGCAGTGACGTCATAGCAGGGAAAGACCCAGTAAGTGGCAGACAAACTCTGCAGCAACAATTAATTCCCAACCTCGGGATGTGTCCGGCTGCAAGAGGAATGAGGGATTTTTGGATAGTGGAAACCATGTGGCACTTTGAGAGCAAGCCAACTGTCCGGTTCTGGAAGAGGATTTAAGGTAGAAGCTTCGAATTCTTAAGACTTTTTCTGCATGCAATCTTCATCTTCTTCCTCAAACCAACTTTCTGAACTCTCAAATTCTCTTCCTTATCTCTAAAAGCTCAAACCTTCTCTCTAGAATTCTAACCCAAACACTGTTCCGATCATCAAACTCCTTTCAGAAATTGTACTCCTGGTGTGAAGACCTTTCGTTTGCACCGATCAGTTTTATTGTCAGAGCTCTTGGACGTTCGGTCAATCTCATAGTAGGACTTTGGAAGTTTAGCTGGATTAGAGGTAATGGAAGCTTATGAGTGTTTAATTTTGATGTTCTGTATGATTCAAATGTGAATAATTTAATGCATGTTTAATATGTAAAGTATGTGGTTTGAATTGCAAGAACTGAATGTGGAATGTTGTTATATGAGTTGCAAGAAATGAATAAGTATGAAAAACTTAGAGAATGTGAGTTTGAGATTGAAGATCATTAGGATCATTCAGTCTTCCCTTATTTCCGTTCGGTCTAATCGGACTGTTCGGCCTAGTATGTTGTTAAACTTAAATTGTTTCCATTAATAATTTCATTGCAAAGTACTTAATAAACGCTGGTCATAAACTAAGCATTTGGTCTTGAAAGTGTTCGGCCTTAGGCTGACACTTAAAACTACATAAAACTTATAAATCTGATATCCTTCTTTGTGAATAGCCGCCCGGTCACTTAGTGACTGCATGGTCTAGTGAAGTTTTATTTATTGGAACGACCGGTTCGTTTAACTAAATTATTCCTTTTGAGAAGTGTTCGGTCATAGACCATCTTTCGAATGTGATTGTACTTGTTTCATTCTTTGCCAAGCCGGTCGGATGAATAATATTTACAGTTAATCTTTTGGGGTACGATTTTATTCATTGTTGGATCATTTTTCAACCAACTGAATACTCCTTTGTCATCCACTCTTATCTTTGATTATACCGCCCGGTTATTAGTATTGTTCAGTCTTTGATGATTAATTTTTATCGTTGCCGGAAACAGCCTGTCAAAATTCATGAATGTCATTTGTAGTCTTATCAGATCTTTCAGCTATATTTCTGGTCTCGTTTTATCTTTGATTTTATCGGTGATAATACGTCCATTGTCTTGACACTCTTCGTTTATGAAAGTGAGAATAAATAAGTAATGTGACTAAGTAAGAGAATTCCTCGGGTGGAATATCTCACAAATTGGAAAATTGATTTGGTAAAGTATGAATGTGGGAATGACTCCGGTGTCGTCCTTGATCCTGATATTCCGTGAGGACGTTTTCTCAAGTAGAGAGAGGTCGGTCATGTGTGGGAATGGCAGGAGGTCCGCGGTTATACGCGCATATAACCGTTTGAGGACTAACCTCGGGCGGCAGCTGAGGAAACAGTTACTACACCGCCCGGGTGCTAGGGACGACCGAGCTACATGTTCATACCGTCCGGACAATGTCTTAACGGTTGATTTTTGTGTATGAGAATGATATGTTGTATTGATTAATTATTTGTAGAATATGTTTGCTTGTATAATGAATGGATAAGTTAAATGTACATAAGCTTACCCTTATTTGTCTTGTTTTGTATGTTGTCGTTCGGTATCCGACCGGTCGACTTTTCTTCTCATTTGCTATGATCATTCTTATGAATGTGAGCAGCAGATACTTTGGAAGCTGCCTTAGAAGAGCCCCTGACGGACGTTGCGCTGACTGAAGAAAGTTTAGAGGCGATTCCCGAGTATAGCACTGGACCGTCCGGTCCTTAGAGATAGTTATTTCTTATATTTTGTATTGTAGACGGTTATGTATAGGAAGTATTTTAATCTTGACCAACCGGTCTATGTTTATATTGTAAACCAAAGTGTTAACTCAGTTTGTATGCTGTGTTGATGTTTTGTTCGGTTTAATTTTAATGTTTAACGTATTTTATTTTCAATTAAGTTGATTTTCTTTACTGTTCTCCTTTATTATTTTGTAACTCCTAAAATAAATCAATACTTTTAGAGTAATATTTATTGGGATGTTACAAGATGATAATTAATTATTTGTGTAATTGATTATTATTTAATAAATTTATCGTAATTTTTATAATATTTATGGTTCAGATTTACTAATTTTAATTAAGAATACACATTCTAAGATTTCAAACTTTATATTTGTTTAAAACGTAAGAAAATTGATAATAATTAACTAAAAATTATCTTCTATTTAATTATATTTTCAATACAAAATTTAGTAATATCAAAATTTTGTTCAAAACATTTTAAGATTTCTGGATTTAAGTTTAATAAAACATTCTCTCTCTCTCTCTCTATATATATATATATATATAAAATCGTGTTTCATCCTTTCAAATTTTTGGAAACATCAATAATTAAATTAATATTAGAGTGTTTAATTATTGTTTTTAATATATAATAATTAATTTGTCTATAAGAAATTCATCTTTCATTTTATTTCATAAACTTGTTTTAATAATTTTGATTGCAAAAATAATATTTATGTTGTAGTTATAAAAATAGAAATAATCAAAATAAAATAAATTAAATGATCAATTAAGTAAAATATTTGTAATTTTTGTGTTGTCAAAAATTGATATAATTTAAATATAGTTGATAATTTGTTCTTTTATTCTTCATTAATATATCTTTTTTAACAAATTTTAAGATTAAAAATAATCTAATAAAAAATTAAGATCGATGTAATTAGCATTAGAAAAATTTATCAGAGGCAATTCACAATTAAAAATCGGTTATAAAAACACATAATACCTTTTATATGTTCATAAAAAATTAAATATATAAAAGACTATGAGATAAAAAATAATATTAACTGTTAAATTAATATTTTACTATCAGTAATACAAGAGAGAGTTATTTTTTAAAAATAAAATAAAAGAACAAATGAGAAATAGAAGAAGAAATAATGAGTTCGTGTTGAAATTTTTTTCTTTTAAAAAAAAATATATGAAAATAAGAGACGAGTATAATGTGTAAGAAACTCACGAGACAATGGATGACAAAAAATAAAAAATATGTTAATAAAATTTATTATTCTTTATTATATTTAATTTAATATTTTATTATTATTAACATTAAGTGTTATGTTTTATAAAAATAAAAATAAAAAGTTACTTAATTTAATTCTCATCAATTCTCTAGGATATAATTTAAAAATACTTGGTGGTCATGGCACCCCTCTCATTCTATTATGTGTCCCTGCCTAAGTGTGAGAGTCTCGGTTTCCTAATTCTTTTATATGTATAATATAATAGTTAATGTACAAATGATAATAATACTTTTTAATTTTAATATATTTTATATATTTAACATCTTATTTTATGTGTATTTATTGTGATATTTATTAAATATTTTTTTGAAGATCCTTAACTATTTACAAACTCCCATTAACATCTATTCTCTAAAATTATGTGCTCCTATATGTCAACATAATTATAATTATAAACATACCAAAACATAAGACAATCTAGTTAAACATATAATAAACAATATTAATATATGTATAATCACAAATCAAGCCTACAAAAGTCATTCATCTCATCAATAATAAATATATAATGTTTAATTGATTCACAAAATTAACTAGCATTAAATCTCATATAGTAAAATCCTATACTAAATAATTTGTATACATTTAATCAAATATCAATAAATATTATATCAACTTGATGACAAAATTTTTTGTCAACTGTTATCACTTGGTACATTTTTCTATCTGACTTAATATATAGTCATATATATAATTAGGGATGGAACGGGTCAGGTCGGACATAAATAGTGTTTACCCGCAACTCGATCAGACAAAAAGAAAAATCAACTTGCTATCTGTACGGATACTCGCTTAAAAAATATCTGCACGTATTTTAAAATCCGCGGATAACTGTAGATATCCGCGGATACCCAAAATATTTTAAAAATATATATTTTTATAAATTATTAAAATAAAATTTAAATAGAATAAAAAAATATATAAAATATAATATAAATTAAATTAAATATAAATTAAAATTCAATTTTAATTAAATTTAATATTGTAAAATATAAATTAATATTAATTTTAATTAAATTTAACTTAATAAAATATAAATTAAATTTTTATTTTTATTTTTTGCAGGTAGCAGATATCTGCGGGTACCGATAGTATAATACTCGCACTCGATCCATTTAGAAGCGAATATTAAAATATTCGCTACTCGCGGATAATAAATATCCACAAGTATCACTATTCGTCGTGGATTTTATCTGGAAATATCTGTGGGCACGAATTTTTTTATCATCCCTGTATATAATTAATGTATGTTAGCTAAGAAAGTTCATATCAAACTCAATCCACATTCTTTAATTGATGAAGTTTAGATAGAAATAAATAAATAAAAATTATCCTTTAAAATCAAAACTATCCGATTGAGAAAACTCTATCACTGTCTTCGCGATAAATGAATTTTCAAAGACAACCTTTTTACTATTGAGTAAAATGTAAAATCCACTTTTAACTTAAAAGAAATATTTTTAGATAATAATATAAATTAAAATTTGATCTTTCATTTCCATCAAGAATAAGAAACAAATAAAAGTATAAATTCATGTTTTTGCTTTATTTGTACGTGAGATTGTATAATTTAAAATTTATCCTATATTTATTTAGCTTATTTTGTTTTTATTATTTATCTACTCCTATATCAAAAATTAGGATCTACAGTGTGAAAATGCAACTCTCATCTATCTAAGTCACTCTTTTCATTAAATATTCTCCATTTATTTATCAGATAAAACAACCTATTAACATATACAAAAATAATATTTTTGACATATCAATTTTTACATTCATTTTATTTTTCTTTTACTTTTTTTTTTAAATATAAAAGCTCATTTTTTATGACTATTTCATTTTTATATTACGTACTAAATGAATGCAAAAATATTTTATCATATCATTATTTTAATATATAATTGTGATAAAAGAGTGTAAAAGAAATAAAATTTGAATTGAGCGTGCGTTTCACGTCTCAACATGGAAATAATAATAGAATTTGAAAAGGATGTCACGTTTTTGGCTATTAAGAACACAAACAAAAAGAAAACGTGACATTTTGTAATCTAAATTGAAACGAGAAAGAACAAAAGTGCAACAGCGAGATATCAGGTTCTCCATTTAAACACTATTAAAGAGTGGTCATCCCCAAAAGACACTATAAAAAAAAGTCCACTCCATTCATTATTCCATGACTTAGTGTTTTTGGTACATATTCATATTCATATCCATTATTTCTATGTTGTGTGGTCTTTCATGTTTATTCGACCATAATATTATACAATGTCTTATACTTTCTATATGTCATTAATCAATTCCTTATTCTTCCAAATCTCTTCATCTACCTCTTTTTTTTTTTTTCATGTTATAAACTCATTTATTGATTCACGTTTCTTTTTCAATTTCTTTCACATATTTATTTTTCATATTGTTGGTCAATCAAGAAGATTCATCGGAAATACATAAATACTAATAAAATCTAATTTCAACTATATAAAGGATTAACACCGTTCTTTATAAAAAAACGTTAAAACAATGACTTAATAGATCTTTCATCTTTTTATAGTGTTTTACTTTCTCATTTCTATCAAATCAGATATTTAGACTCTCACCACATATGTATCACTATATCAAATTTAAACATATTTTCCGGTTTATAAAATATCTCATATCACATTAATTTATAATTTTTTTATTTTAAAACTATTTAAGAAATTTAATTCTAATTTAAGTATGTTTTACATGAGACTACGTCTCTTCTCCGTTTGTGTTCGTTGTAGGAAAATAAAAGTTACTCTTTGTAAGCCACTTTTTCAAATAGACAATTTAAAATATATATTTTTCTTAATTTTCTAATACGTGTTTTAAAAACAAAACAATATAACACTCAACTTTAAATTAAATAATACTTTAGACATGATAATTGACAATAAAATTATTATTTCAATAATATTGAGGTCAGAGCAATATCATGTATTATATTATTTTAAAAGTAAAAATATTACTTAATAAATAAATACATATAAATATATAAAAGTCAAATATATTTCTAATTTCTAAACTTATAGACATAAAAATGGAATTAATTTATTTTTCAAACCTTTTTTATATCAATTTTTTTTAAAAAAAATGTATATAACCACTTTGACTTTAACTTAAACAACATTTGACATTAAGTATGAACATATAACTTAAACACTAACCCAAAACACTTGTAAAAAAAATTAACTTAATTGAGTTAGAAATATTATTCATTATTAAATTTTAAAAATAAAATTATACTAAAAATATATTTACCTATATTTATAATATTATATATATATGATTTTTTTAATTCTATCCTTTTAATTACTATTTTTAAAAATTAAATAATAATTTATAATAAAAAAAATATTTTTCAGTTTTATAGTTCAGTAATTATATTTTTAAATCCAAATAGTTATTCACTGTAAAACAATTATTTACTCTTTTATCAACAATTTATCTATAGTTATTTCAATTTTACTATAGCTTTACATGAACCGTTTGATAAAAAAAATTAAAATATTTGACCATTTAAGTGATATCAATTTGTAGAAACTCTCATTTTTCTATTTTTTTTAACTATACATAAACTAACTTTGATTTATAAAAAAAAAAATCATTTATAAATATTTACTCAATCCGATGAAAGGTGAATGTTTCAACATATTTTAATATGTTTTTCTATTATTTTTCAGTAATTGTATTTGATATATTTGCACGAAACTTTTTTTTTTCTCAAAATTGGGTATTTAATACTAGTAATTGTACTGCCAAGATAAGTTTACGGTCTATATTAATAGTATTATGATTCTCCATAGTTTTCTCTTAAATATCATTAATTTTCTTAATGATTGAAAAAAAAATTAAATTTGTTGAAAAATTAATGATATTGAGTCATACGTAATAATTTGTTTGTGAGCATTTGACACGTAAAGCTCTCACGGAGAGACAGCATATGATTCTTTTCCAGAGTTGCTTTTTATTAGTCTCCTTCTTATTGTTTAGAACATAAACTAAGATAACATCAGAATTTTTTTCTTTTCGAACAGAATCAATGACAGCATAATTTAGCATCTTTTTTTCTGTCAATTTGGTTTTGTTCCTGTGGTTAGAACTTGGGAGTGGTGGCTGCATTCCATTTTTCTCCCTTTTGAAGAAAAGGTACTCTTTCTTCTTTGGATTGTAGTGTTAGTGTTTGATGAAATGCTTGACAAGATTTGCATGTGAAACAGATGGCACTAACTTTGAAAGAGGAGGATGCAGCTGATTGGGTTTACAGAGGAGAAGGAGCTGTTAATCTTGTGCTCGCTTACGCTGGATCCTCTCCTTCTTTTGTGTGTTCTTTATTTCTCTTTCTTTCTTTCTTATGCTTCTAGTAACTGAATTGTTTGATTTGATGAGTCCCAAACAAATTTTAATTTGAACTTTTGTAGATTGGGAAAGTGATCAGCTTACGTAAGGCTCCGAAGAATGGATTGGAGTCAAATGGTGTGAGTGTGAGGAATAGCATAGCTTTGACTCCTCAAGAACGTATCCTCTGAAAAAATGTGGATCAACTTATTTCCTCTTCTGACATGTTATTTAGACTTGACTTCCTTTGTTTGTGGACCGGTCGGTCCGGTCGGTCTGGTTGTTTACTTTGGGCTTGTTTTGTTTTGGGTTTGTTTTGTTTGCGGGCTTTGCCTGTTGCGTGTTTACGTTGGTTATAAATAGTAACCAACCCCGCTCTTTCAATAACAACTTTCCATTCAATAATATTCAGTATTCATTCTCTCGCTCCGCTCTCTCTCTTTTATTATTCTCTGGTTCTAGGGTTTTCTCGAAACGCCCCAAGAACCCAACAATTGGCGTCCACCGTGGGGCAAGGATTCAAGAATTCCCAAGAAGCAATGGCAACCAAATTCGACGTAGAAAAATTCAACGGCGCTAATGACTTCGGGCTGTGGAAGATCAAGATGGAGGCAATCTTGATACAGCAGGGATGTGATGAAGCGTTGAAGGGTGAGTCGAGGATGAGGGATGCCATGACTCAAGAAGAGAAGAAGAAGATGGGAGATAAGGCAAGGAGTGCAATCATCTTGTGCCTTGGTGATAAGGTACTGAGGGAGGTTGCGAAGGAGAAGACTGCCGCTGAAATCTGGGCAAAACTAGAGTCTCTGTACATGACGAGATCGTTGGCTCATAGGTTGTGCCTAAAGCAGCAACTCTTTTCGTTCAAGATGTCAGAATCAAGAACGATAGAGGAGCAGATTGCAGAATTCAGCAAGATAGTTGATGATCTGGAGAATATTGAAGTGAAGTTGGAGGATGAAGATAAAGCTGTCATCCTGTTGAATGCGCTTCCAAAAACCTTCGAGCATTTCAGGGATGCGTTACTCTACGGGAAAGATCAAGTGATCACGTTAGAGGAGGTTCTGACGTCAATTCGAACCAAGGAGTTCCAAAAACTCCAAGATTCGAAGACAACCGAGGAAGGAGCGTCCGGATTGATTTCGGTGAAAGGGAAAGGGAAGAAGCAGTCTGGAAAAGAGAAGAAGCTGAATCCGGACGGTACGAAGCAGGTGCGTTGCTTCAAGTGCCAGAAGATGGATCATATCAAGAAGTTCTGCCCGGAGAAAGGAAAGGCCGGTCGGCCACAAGAAACCGCTGATGTGGCAGAGGCGTCTGAGGGATATGAGTCGGCTGGAGTGCTGGTGGCTTCGTCTGAAGATCCTCAAAGGAGTTGGGCCATGGATTCCGGCTGCTCCTATCACATGTGCCCGGTGAAGGAGTTTTTTGAGAATCTTGATCAGAAAGAGCATGGTAATGTACTGCTCGGAAATAACAAAGCTTGCCGAGTGCAAGGTGTGGGGTCGGTGAGGCTGAAGATGTTTGACAATCGTGAGATGGTGTTGCAGGCTGTTAGGTATGTGCCCGAACTAAAGAGAAATTTGATTTCTATTAGTGCATTTGATCTTGGAGGTTACACCACTAAAGTTGAAGATGGAGTAATGAGGGTTTGTTCTGGAGATTCTGTGGTTGCCAAAGGCAGAAGGAGGAACGACTTGTACATTCTGGAGGGATCAACTGTCATTGGTCATGTCTCAGTAGCAAGTGGGACCGAGAATACCGCCCGGTTATGGCACTTGAGGATGTGACACATCAGTGAGAAGGGTCTTGAAGAATTGGAAAAGCAAGGCTTGCTTCTGGGAGACAAACTGCAGAAGCTGGATTTCTGTGACCATTGTGTCTTAGGGAAATCACACAGGATACCGTTCGGAAAAGGGAAACACTCAACCGAACGCCCCTTTGAATATGTCCATGCTGACTTATGGGGACCGGCAAGAACCTTAACTCATGGTGGAGGAGCGTATTTCTTAAGTATAATTGATGATTTCTCAAGGAGAGTGTGAATTTACGTTCTAAAAAATAAGTCTGAAACGTTTCAGAAGTTCAAAGAGTGGCACACACAGATTGAGAACCAATTGGGGTGTAGGCTGAAATGCCTAAGAACTGATAATGGGCTGGAGTTCGTTTCAGAGGAGTTTAATGGTTTTTGCAAAGAGAAAGGAATCAGGAGGCACAGAACGGTCGTTGGAACTCCGCAACAGAATGACTTGGCCGAACGGATGAATAGAACCATTCTGGAGAGGGTCCGGTGCATGTTGCTGGGATCAGGGTTGTCAAAGGCTTTCTAGGGAGAGGCTGCAAATACGGCCGTCTATCTGATTAACAGGAGTCCGTCTTCAGCTCTCAATTTTAAAACGCCAATGGAAGTGTGGAGTGGACGACCGGCTGATTACTCACACTTGAGAGTGTTTGGTTCTTTGGCGTTTGCTCATGTCAGGGGTGATAAGCTGGATTCCCGGGCGGCGAGATGTATCTTTCTTGGATACGCCGACGGAGTTAAGGGATACAGGTTATGGAGGTTAGATTCACCTTCAAAACTAATCATTAGTAGGGATGCCATTTTTGATGAAACAAGGATGGCGATGCACCCTGAAAACTCTGGAAGTGAGAAGAAGATTCTCGTGGAGGTGGAGCATACTACTAATGGAGCTGGCACGCCCGGTGGGACTGAGGAAAACCAAACGGGTGAAGGGCAAGTTGAAAACGGTCGGACGATAGAGGAGAACCGATCGGATGAATTTCGAACAGACCTTGGTGATGATACAAATGGTATGTTTGACGAGGGTCATGGAAAAGCTGTTGGTGTTGATTTGAGAAACTATCAGCTTGTTCGTGACAGAGAAAGAAGGATCTCCAAGCCAACCAAACGGTTTGGAGAGGCGGATCTAATCTGCTACGCCCTGAATGCTGCTAAAGATCTTAACCGATCGGATGAACCGAGAAGTTATAAGGAGGCCCTTGACAGCAGCGACCGGCATCTTTGGCAGGGTGCTATGGAAGAAGAGTTGGAGGCTTTGAAAAAGAATAGCACCTGGAGATTGGTGGATCTGCCGAAGGGTAAGAAGGTCATAGGTTCGAAATGGATTTTCAAGAAAAAGGAAGCTACACCGGGCGGTGAGAAAGCGAGGTACAAAGCTAGGCTTGTTGCCAAAGGCTTTACTCAAATTAAAGGCGTAGACTATCATGAGATCTTTGCTCCAGTGGTTAAGCATTGTTCGGTCAGAGTTCTGATGGCAATAGTTGCGCATTGCAATTTGCATCGTGAACAGTTGGACGTTCGGACAACTTTTCTGCACGGCGATTTGGAGGAAACCATTTATATGAAGCAACCGGACGGTTTCGCTGTGGATGATAGGGTGTGTCTGTTGCAGAAGTCACTTTATGGCTTGAAGCAAAGCCCAAGGCAGTGGTACAGGAAATTTGATGACTTTCTGATAAAGCTGAACTTCAAGCGGTGCAATTATGATGACTGTGTTTACACTCTGAATCATGACGGTGAAATGTTATATCTCCTGCTTTATGGGATGATATCCTAATTGCTAGTAGTGACAGGGGCATGATCGGTGAGACGAAAACAAGGTTGGCAGATGCTTTCGAAATGAAAGAGCTAGGGGAAGTAAGGCGGATTTTGGGCATAGACATAAAAAGGGATAGACCGGGCGGTAACCTTTTTCTGTCTCAGGAGTGCTATTTGCAGAAGGTAATTTCAAGGTATCAGATGGCTGAATCTAAAATGGCCAGCACGCCGGTCGGTCAACACTTGAAACTTACCAAGGAGCAATGCCCAAAGACCGAGGAAGAAAGAAAGAAGATGGAATCTGTTCCATTTTCAAATGGGATTGGGAGCATTATGTACGGCATGGTCTGCACAAGACCGGACGTGGCGCACGGTGTTAGTGTTCTCAGTCAGTTCATGGTTAATCCTGGACCAACACACTGGGAAGCGTTGAAGTGGATGCTCAGATATATACGGGGGTCTCTCGGTACTGGATTGTCTTTCCAGAATAACTTTCAAGGTGGAGGTTATATTGAAGGTTTTGTTGATTCCGACTTTGCCGGATGCATGGACACTAGGAAATCCCGGTCGGGATATGTGTTTACACTGTTTGGGACTGCTGTTAGCTGGAGGTCTACACTACAGTCGGTTGTGGCTTTGTCAACTACGGAAGCTGAGTACTATGCTCTTGCTGAAGGAGTTAAGGAGGCACTGTGGTTGAAAGGTTTGGTTCGGGAACTTGGTTTTGATCAGAAGTCTGTATGTGTTCATTGCGACAGCCAGAGTGCTATTCATCTGGCCAATCATCAGATTTATCATTCCAGAACCAAGCATATTGACGTCAAGCTGCACTTTGTCAGAAGCATTGTTGAATTCGGTGACGTTCAAATCTGCAAAATTGCATCCGAAGAGAATCCTGCAGATATGTTAACAAAGCCGCTCGCTAAGGAGAGGTTTCTCTTGCTGTTGTCCAGGATTGGGTGTCTACCGGTCGGTCACTAATTGTTTGACCGGCCATGTCCGTGTTTTACTTTTGTTTTTGTTTTTGAAGCAAGTCTAGGTGGAGAATTGTTATTTAGACTTGGCTTCCTTTGTTTGTGGACCGGTCGGTCCGGTCGGTCTGGTTGTTTACTTTGGGCTTGTTTTGTTTTGGGCTTGTTTTGTTTGCGGGCTTTGCCTGTTGCGTGTTTACGTTGGTTATAAATAGTAACCAACCCCGCTCTTTCAATAACAACTTTCCATTCAATAATATTCAGTATTCATTCTCTCGCTCCGCTCTCTCTCTTTTATTATTCTCTGGTTCTAGGGTTTTCTCGAAACGCCCCAAGAACCCAACATGACAAGGAAATTGTTGGTCAGCTATATGTGGAGCATGTCATGAAGCCCTTACTTGGTTCCAACTATGTTGATGCAGGGGTATGTATGTATGTATGTCAGCCAGTGACTGTTGCATTGTCTCTCTTTTAGACTTTTTGTCAGAAACCCCTAATTGAAAGTTGTTTTATTGACTGAAAGAGTGTTAATTTTTATCATCATGTGTTGGAGATCATTCCTTGACAAGTAATGTGACCACATTAGTATTTAAAGGTGGGAGACAATTTTCACTTAATGAACTAGCTTTTGAGACAAACTTATGTCTAAATCCTAGCTGTAACTAGGAAAGTGTGAACCATTGTTATAATTAAAACAACTAAAAAAGCTAATGATTATCACAAATCATGGAAAAAAATCAATTTTCATCATTATCATGTTTTCTAACCTACGGTTTCCAAATCAGGTACTGCCTTACGCACTATTTTAAGATAGTTATTGCTAGTCTCCATTCTGATAATTTTTGTTAAAGATGAAAATGGGTTTACTGAATTGATTTGATTTCTAGGATGAAGTGGCTAAGATGTTGAGTGAGAAAGTTGTTGATTGTGTTTGCGATCCTTGACCTACTACTCTTTGGTATTTGTTAGATGCACATCCTGGTGACCAGGGAATTCCTTGAGTTAGTTGAGAAGAATGTTACTGGTCAACGTCCTGTGTGGCGAGTTGATGCTGCGCGGGTTGATACAGAGTGTGATTTTGGCCTTCTCATGTCCGATCATTCACTTTTTCTCATGGTAATGATATGTGATCTTGCTTCTACCTGTTGACATTTTTCTCTTTTCCCTTTTAAATTAAATTTCAAACATGTATTAGCACTGTATCATACCTATCTGAGATATTTTAAGAAAGTAGGTATCATACCTGTATGATATTTTAAGAAAGTAGCAGTAAGCTGTTAGGTTCTTTTGTTCAAGGTACCGAACAATAACTCTTTGCTCACACACACACTCAACAGTAAGAAAGTATAAAAGAATATGTATGAATTTGTATTTCTATTTCCTCTATAATGTGTAGAAAAGAAAATACAAGTATCAATATCTCCCCCAAGGAAGCCTCCCTTCCTTCACTGGCCAAGAGGTCTAGCCTTAATTCCCAAAATATTATTTGATACCCTCTCTCCCTAATCTGTTTGTTATTTATATTCCCTCTCTCTCTCTTCTAACAAACTAACCACCTCTCCTCTAACAGATTACCCCTCTTCCCGCCACTAACTTTCTCCCCTTTTATTCCTCCTCACATACACTTTTAATTGTCTAACATTACGCTCCTCCCCAAGATCAACCTTGTCCTCAAGGTTGAAGTCAGGGAACTGCTGTCGGATGTAATGTTCCTTTTCCCAAGTAGCACCATCCAAACCACCCTCTTGCCATTGTATTAAATCTTGGGGAATCTCCTCTCCTTGCTGCTGCTGGTTCCTGCGCTGTAACACTTTCAGAGGGGTGTACATGGGTCTGTCATCTTGCAGTTCAGTTGGGAGATTTCCTTCCACCGGATGATCTCTTATGGCTAGCTTCAATTGGGAAACATGGAATACAGGGTGTATTCTTGATGTTTCTGGTAACTACAAGCGAAAAGCAACAAGTCCTATTTGTTTCTCCACCAAGAATGGTCCATAATACCTTGTTGAGAGCTTTGGGTGTAACCTTGTGGGCATAAAGGTCTGTCTATGAGGCCACATTTTAAGGAATACCCAATCTCCTTCCCATATCTTGGCTTCCATCCTCTTCCTGTTGGCATAGTGTGTCATCTGGTCCTAAGCTCTAGCCAGATGATATTTCAGTTGTGTTAAAGCCTCATCTCAGGTTTGTAAGTCTTGTGCAACTGCTTCCACCACTGTTTCTCCAAGTATGAAACGTGTAAGAGTGGGTGGGGGTCTTCCATACACAGTTTCAAAAGGTGTGCATTTGGATGCTCCTTGGTAACTAGTGTTGTACCAATATTCGCCCAAGGCAACACTAGACTCCAAATCTTGGGTTGTTCGGAACAAAAACAGCACAAGTAAGTTCCCAGCACCCTATTTAGAACTTCAGTTTGTCCATCCGTTTCTGGATGATAAGCAGTGCTCATTTTCAGCTGTGTTTCCTGCTGGCGGAAAATCTCCTTCCAAAAAGCACTCAAGAATGTGGAATCTCGATCACTGACAATGGTCATAGGTATCCCATGAAGTCTAATCATTTCCTTCACAAACACTTCAACTATTGATCTGGCTGTATAAGGGTGTTTAATTGGGATAAAATGTCCATATTTGTTGAGTTTGTCCACCACCACTAGTACAGTATCAAACCCATGAGATTTGGGTAATTTTACTATAAAATCCTTGCTAATTTCCTCCTATATTGCTTTGGGTATAGGTAAAGGCTGCAACAAACCTTAGGGAGAGGCTGCCAAGTATTTGTGTTGTTGACATACTAGACATGCAGCCACAAAATCTGTAATTTTCTTCTTCATTCCTATCCAATGTAGAGATTGTGCCACCCTCCTATAGGTTCTATAAACCCCTGAATGTCCTCCTGTGACACTATTGTGGAATTCAACCAACAATCTAGGTATCCAAACAGATTTTGCCGACAAGACAAGTCTCCCCTTGTAGTGTAGTCTTCCATGCTCCAACGTGTATGCTGGATGAGAGTTAGGATCTGCCCTTATTTCCTCCAACACCTTCTTTAAACTCTCATCTTTCTCCACCTCCTCCATGATTTCTTGAAATTCAGACCAGTACGGTCTAGATATCATCTGTAACACCTTGTCTGTTTCCTCCTCTTTTACTCCTTTTCTGGATAGCCCATCAGCCACATGATTAGATGATCCTGTCCCGTATTTAATTTCAAATTCGTACCCAAGAAGCTTAGCTAGCCAATTTTGCTGACTTTGAGTGGTAATACGTTGTTTCAGTAAATAACGTAAACTCTTTTGATCCGTAAAGACAACAAACTTTTGACCCAACAAGTATGGCCTTCAATGTTGTATAGCAAGCACAAGCGCCATCAATTCCTTCTCATAAACGGACTTGGTCAAAGAGGACTCAAATAATGCCTTACTAGAGAAGGCTATGGGTTTGTTTTTTTGTGACAAGACCGCCCCAATGCCTGTACCCGAAGCATCACACTCTACATAAAATGTTTTATTGAAATTCGGTAGAATCAATACTGGAACTGTAGTCACAACTTCTTTAAGCTTCTGCATAGCCACTGCTCCTTCTGTCGACCATTTAAACATCCCCTTTTTCAACAAATCGGTAAGGGGTTTAACTATCCTCCCATAGTCTCTAATGAACCTTCTATAATACCCAGTCAACCCAAGGAATCCTCTTAGCTCCTTGATGCTTCTAGGCTCTGGCCATTCCAAAACAGCTGCAATCTTTTCTTTATCCATCTCCACCCGTGCTGCCGATATCTTGTGCCCCAAATATCTCACTTGTCTTCTTTCAAATTTGCATTTCTTTTTGTTGGCAAAAAGTTTATGTTCAGCCAAGACGTTTAAGACTTGCATTAGATGTTGTGAGTGCTCCTCCCATGTCTTGCTATAAATGAGTATATCATCAAAAAATACTAACACAAATCTCCTCAATAAAGGCCTTAATACTGAATTCATCATGTCTTTAAATGTGGCTGGGGCATTTATTAGCCCAAAAGGCATCATAAGGAATTCATAATGCCTTTGATGTGTCCGAAAAGCAGGTTTTGGAATGTCTTCACTCTTCATTCTTATATGATGATACCCCGCCTTCAAATCAACTTTTGAAAAATATGACGCTCCTTGAAGTTCATCCAACAGCTCCTCAATGACTAGGTTAGGGTATTTGTCAGCCACTGTTACTCTATTTAATGCCCTATAATCCACACAAAACCTCCAACTTCCATCCTTCTTTTTCACCAATATTACAGGACTAGAGTAAGGGCTGTTACTAGGCTTAATAATGCCCAAATTCAACATCTCTTCCACCTGACGCTCTATCTCAGTTTTCATTCCATGGGGGTACATATATGGCCTCACATTTACTGTTTCACTGTCCTCTTTCAAGGGAATTCTGTGATTAACTCTCCTCTAGGTGGTAATCCTTGGGGTTCTTTGAATACCCCTTCAAAATCACTTAGAATTTGCTTCAACTCTGCCTCCTCATCCTGAGTTAAGCCACTCTCTTCTATCTCCCCATCCATCACTTCCGTTTGGCTCAAGCTCCACACTAAAGTCATAATTTCAATCCCTTTTTCTTTTATGAGTGCTTCTGGAGTCACCACTTTACGTGTCAAAGCTAGATCCCCCTTTATCTCCACCTCTTTCCCTCCATGCCCCACCTTCATGATGAGCTGTCCCCAATCCACTTTTATCTCTCCTAGGAAGGCTAACCAAGTAATTCCCAGTATTACATCCACACCGCCTAATTCAAAGAGATACAATTTATCTCTAACTTCCAAACCTTCTAATAACACAAGGACTCCTGTATAATACCCACTGGTCACTTTCTTTTGCCCATCCCCTAAACACACTTTATAAGGACGTGTGTCGGTGCACTCTAGACCTAAATCTTTCACCAATTTGGTGGATATAAAACTATGAGTAGCTCCACTGTCGATTAGCACCAGAACTCTCTTTCCCTTCGCCCAACCTTGTAGCTTCACCGTGTTAGATTGCATGAGTCAACCGGCGGACAATCCCAACAACTCCATCGTCATTTGTTCTATCGCGACATTCTCCTCTGCTTCTTCTTCTTCGTCCTCCTCCACCAATATCATGACCCACATGCTTCGTTCAACACAACGATGACCCAGACTGTGAGGTTCGCTGCAGTGAAAGCAGCGTCCTTCTTCATGTCGCTTAATGTATTCTGGATACAGTAGAGTACTGACGCCCCTTCCTGCGTTTCCTCCTCCACTACTACCCGCCTTCGAATTCAAGGTATTACTTTACCCTCAGAATATATATCAAATAAATATAATTGTGTCTAAATTATTCATTAAAAGGTGGCATGTATGAGTCTTTAGTGCATATGGATTCTCAGTCCCATTTTTTATTAGGATGTTTTAAAATAGAAAAATATTCTTTAATACAATAAATTTTTTACATTTATATCATATTATTTTTCTTATTTTTTACTTTCTTATTATTTTAAAAATATAAAATTTACATTTTTATAACTATTTTATTCTTGTATTATATGTTAAATGAATATAAAAATATATTATAGTATCATTACTCTTTAAAATATATTATTTTTTAAAAAAATATTAATAATACTAAAAAAGATAAAAAAAAAAACATTTAATAAAAAAATCTGGACTTGTTATTTTTATTGAAATGAGATCCACCAGTTACAATATTTGATGTGTTCCAAGTTTTTGAACCTTGTTATAGCTTGACAAGGGAAACGACCAGATTGATGGACTTGGTGTCATTGTTGGACAAATGTTCCTCCACATGTTGTCCAAACCTTCGAAAAAGCTCATCCATAATGTGAGGTCCGAAATGAGATTCCAACATGGACTCAAGCACAGCCCTTGCGGTTCTTGAAACTCTTTCTCCTCTCGAATCACTCTGCAATTCCATTCCTCCATCCGGCTCTATTTCATAAGCATCGTGCTCTTCCACTATGAATGACCCTTCCATTTCAATCACCTTTTTCACTTCTTCCATGCATGGCGCGTAGTACGGGGCATCAAAACAATCCACCTTTTCCTCTTCCAACAGACCCTACATACACTTTTCTCATATATATCACATTACCAATAATATATATATATATATGTCAAATTTTTGGACTTTAGCATACCTGAGAAACCATGCTCATAAGGGACCGTGCTAAGAGTTCCCACTGATAGCAACTATGGTCGGAAGTTGGGTCGATAGTTGTTCTGCCCATGAAAGACAAGACCATGCGTCCTCCAGTTACCATTTCATGCGAACGACAAGCAATAAACGATGAAAAATCGTTCTTGAATTGCTGAGAATAAGCATCCAGCACGCACTCAGGACTGCTCTTTGATATGTAGATCTTTCCCTTGTTCAATGCTCTTCCACTTCCGTCTTCTAATCCACCAGGAACCTTGCACCCCAACAACAACAACAATCTGTCAAAACATATGTCCTACTTTCTTCTTTCTATAATCAAAACATGGATAGAATCAAAATCAAAACCCCATCTCTCTTTGTCCTTTGTTTTATCAGATAACTACTTTTACAACAGAGAAATTCGGTCTACACAAT
The DNA here is from genome assembly GCA_036885675.1 of Vigna mungo. Lineage (NCBI taxonomy): Eukaryota > Viridiplantae > Streptophyta > Magnoliopsida > Fabales > Fabaceae > Vigna > Vigna mungo. The sequence goes on from CP144690.1 coordinate 43,708,201, forward strand.
TTGAACAAAGACAACTGATATTTCTTTCAGAGAACTTTTATGAATCAATCAATGAATTATCTTTATTGTTTAATTTAAAAACATATAGTAGATTATTACTTTTTATAACGGTTACATTAATATATATATATATATATATATATATATATATATATATATATATATATATATATATATATATATATATATATATATATATATAAAACAATTTTTAATTAATTCACAATATATTTTTCTATATTAACTAATTTGCATTCTATATATGTATAAAAGTTAAACTGAAATGTCTCACCTAATAAAGGAATTTTAACCCGTGTGTCTATTCTTAATCATTTCTTAAAAAACAAATTTTTTTCTTGAGGACAATGATGCTTTAGTTTAATATAACAGTCAAAACATAACCCAAATAGTTAAAGTGAAGTAGGTTTAATCAGTTAGTTGATTGATGCATCTGCTGTTTAATTAACTTCTGCTCTAATACTTAGTAATGTATGGTGTGTGTGTGTGTATATATACCTGAGAAAGCCAATGGAGGCTGGAAGAAGAGTGCACAAAGTGGAGGGTCTTGGCAGGGAAAAGCCTTCCATAGAAGGTGCCAGGGACAGCTGAAACAAAGCAGGATCCAAACCCAGTTCCCTTTTCTTGTCTTTGTTTTCTGTAGAAAGATGGCAATGAGGCAAAGACGTTGTTGAAGTCATTGGCGAAGAGGTCGTTCAAATGCACCACCAACTCCGGCGGTGGCCGCTCCAACAGACGTGTGGTGGCGTAGACGCCATCCACGATCTCAGAAATCACCCTCAAGGCATTAGGGCCAGAGGAACAACCCATATCAGCAATGCCCATCTTCTCAGGCCAACTCGTGCACAGAATTTGAACAATGGCTTTCTTCCTCAATGCCTCTGCACAAGAGATAATTGTGTTCTGCAAAGTAAAAAAAGAAAAAAAGAAATTGTCATTTTTTCAGCACAACATCTTGAGTTTAGTAGTTTCTTGCAAAAATTAAGGTACGATGTAAGAAGAATATAGGTTGAATGTTTGTGACAGAAAAGATAAGAAAGAGGAAATGAATTAACCTGAACGGAAGAGTTCATGGCATAGCTAGTTTCGCCTGAGCCTTTGTTCATGTGGAAGAGTTCCAAAGTTTCCATTTCTTTCCTTGCGGCTGTTTGCATGGCAAGTGTGTTGAAGTTGAAGGTGTGAGGAAAAGGGAAAAATGGCTCCTTGAATGAGGGAAAAGGAAGAAGTATATGTGTATAAATAATAGAGGGTCATGGAAACTTGACCAAGAAAAGAATGGCAACCACAGAAAGAGATAGGGATAACAACAATTTCTGCTTATACCAGAATATCACACTCCAAAACTGATTTTTTCTACACCATTTTTTATTTTCTTATATTTATTTCATATCATCCATTCAAATATATTGTATTTATATCTTACCTAACTCCTCTACATTTCTGCTTAATATTAATATTTTGGTTGGTTTTTAGGTCTCATGATAAAAATATTACAAAATTAAATATAGTATATTATATATAAAAAAACTAATATATCTAATAGTTATACTCATATAATTTTTTTTCTAATTAACTAATCTCTAAAAAAAAAAGCCCTGCACACATAGATCATTTTTTCCAGACGGTAAAAGTAAATTTCAGGTGCACTCTACGGTGTCTTATTAAATGATCATGATATTTTATTTTATTGATTCACATATTTAAAATAAATTCATCACAAGTTTTTATACATAAGTGATTATAAAAAAATTAAGTTATTATATATAAACGATTATAAAAAAAATTGTGTAAAAAAGTTGTATAACCAAAATTATAAACCTTTTATTATTTCAGTTAAATTAGAACTCAAACATATATTATCCCAAAAATTTCAAAAATACCACAAGTTATATTATGTTTCAGTTTTTGTAATTCGAGCTTGTTAGTTTTTTCTTTTTTTTTTACTACTGACTTTTTTTTTCCTCTTTCATTTTTTTATTTCTCGTTGTTTACAATTTAATCATGAATTTCCTTCCATCCATAGACTAATTTTGCTTATAACACCATGATTATTGTTATTTTTTTAAGTTTTCGAATTGAATGACGTAATAAATCCTGCATTTATATGCATCGTTTTAAAAATAATATATTTAATATTAAATAAATGAAGGGACCATTATAGAAAGTAGGCAGGTCCCCACCTTGACTATTGTTCCCCATGTTTACAACTATCCACATTCTAGTATTGATTATTGACTTGCTGTACTGATGGGTATTTTTAATTTAATTTATATTTTCTGGTTTATTTTCAACATTTTCACAACTTTTCTTTCAATTTTTTCTTTCTTATTTTTCATCACATTATTTATTTTAGTTTTATATAGCCATCACGAAAATTTAACAATTCTACACTAAAAAACATTTTACAGTTAAGTTTATATTGTTTAATTTAAGTTTTATTGAATATTATTAGCAAACATAATTATTTTACTTATATATTTTAGATAAAATAGTAAATTTAATTTTATTTAGATTTTATTTATTTTAGCGACTTACTATTATTACGGACTAGTTTATAATTTTAAATTAAAAAATAATTCACACAGTAATTTATTAAAACTCTGACAAATGATGTTAAAAATAAATTTAAATTTTAATTCACAAATTAATTATAATTTTTTATACTAATAATTTTTAGTTTATAAGATGATAATTAATTATTTGCAAAATTGATTATTATTTAATAAATTTATCGTAATTTTTATAATATTTATGGTTCACATTTACTAATTTTAATTAAGAATACACATCCTATCATTTCAAACTTTATATTTGTTTAGAACGTAAGAAAATTGTAACATCCCAAAATTTTATAAGAAATTATATATGATGATTAGCATTATAATATGATAAAATAGTTTAAGGATGTAATTAAAGTTAAGCTTTTTACAGTCATCCAAAATAGACTAGAAATTTAAAATTGTACAAGTGTGGAAGTTCTCAAAATATAGGAAAAATCTAAGAGAAATCTTAAGAATTAGGGACAACTGCATCTGTCTCCTCCAATGTCTACTCCCGTGAAGCCTCATCTCCTTTTGCTCACATCCAAGTGAATGATCATCACAAAGAAAAGAGCACAACACATACATCAGACACAAGAGTAAGGGTAAGCTAGTTTTTTAAAAACATGTAATTCATCATACAACAATTGAAAATAGAAAGACACATACATACAAGTGATTAAACAAATTAGCCTATCATGTTATGACTCACTAAACTCATCTTCAACCACACATAGCATGCAAAGGACCATAATACGACATAGACTAAGATCGAATACATTATTTTGTTACCAATGACCAACCACGTGATTTGACCATCCAGACTAGTACGAAATATCGAGTTCCAAGGGTTTGTGCACTTGTGGTGGCCTCTACTGCTTTGCAAAGTCATTGCCAACGGGTTTCACCCTTACCACACACAAGTGTAAGTCCATCCAAACTCATCTTGGCCCATAAATGGAGACACCCAAGACTAAGACCTCCTGCTATTCTCACCACATGACTCATCACTCTCTAATTGAGCATGAATGGTCATTAGAATGTTAGGATAAATCCCATAAGGACACTTCGGCCATTCATAAGGACACTTCGGCCATCCATACGGTCTATCAGAGTGTTTACTTGATTGCTCTTGTGCATGCTGTTATGTTATGTTAGTTTAAATTTGGACTTATCTTGCATGTTTTTCAACCTAGCTTATCCTTGCATTGTGTGTTGTATGTGCTTGCCTTCCCCCTTGCGATGATCATCCAATCCTTTGGATGTGAGCAGAGGCAGAGGATGTTCTCCTGGAGCAGGCTTTGGAGAGAGAGGACCCAACTCCTAGCTCTTAGGATCTCTTAGATTTTCATTTTTTTTGAAAGCTTTATAGTTCTTTTGTAGTATTTAGTTAATAGTCATGTTATATTATTTTGAGAAACTTGGTAGTTTATTTGTAGCACTTAATTCCTAGGACTTCTCTTAGAACCTTTATATTATATTTTGTAAGACTTCCTATGTATATAAAGTTTTAATCTTATAGTATTTTTAATGACTGCAATCATTAGAACTTTATGTACATCTTTATATTGCCTTGTTATATTATAATGATATATCCTGATGAATTATATTCAGTGTATAATTTATGGGATGTCACATTATGATATCAGAGCACTAATTCACTGCACAGTACCACGAAAACCCCAATAGCTCTCTTGTGACTCAAGAAATGCTAGACTCACCTACAGGTTACCATTTTGATGATGGACAACAGGTTTTAGAACTTAATTGAAACTAGAAAAGAAATGCAGAAGCACCATTTTACATGCAATCCGAATTTGATGCATGGTCATGGTTTAAAAGGCACGGAAATAATTTGGGGGAAAACCTACCCGAGGAAGAACACCCATATTGATGGGTTGATTTCGAAGCCTACTATGGTGGAATCGCCTATGCAACTTCTGATCAACAAATTAACAGTTCAATTTTAGAAGAAAATGGAGAGAAGGTAAAGCAAAAAGGAAGAAAGCTCTGGAGAAGAAAAGGGTGTTTCAGACAATGAGAGAAAGATGAAAATTTGGGTTATGCTATTTCAATTAAGAAAAGATCAACCCATCATCTGTCGACACGTGTACATTACGAATGTTTATTTTTTTCTAAATCTTTACAAAAATTGTTAAAAAAAAATAATTTATCCTTTAAAATCAAAACTATCTGATTGAGAAAACTTTATCACTATCTTATTCACGATAAATGAATTTTCAAAGACAACCTTTTTACTATTGAGTAAAATGTAAAATCCACTTTTAACTTAAAAGAAATATTTTTAGATAATAATATAAATTAAAATTTTAACATTTGTTTACATTTTAAAACTATTTCTTCTAAACTAAAAAAAATTACATTTATTACCTTGTAATAAATAATACATTATTAAGCTTTATTAGATAAAAGAATAAAAAAGTATCATTTTTCTATAGTTACTTTAATTTCTCACTTTTCTAATCAATCAAATTACTAATGAAAAATATTATATAATTTAATTTTCGTGAGAATTTGATCTTTCATTTCCATCAAGAATAAGAAATAAATAAAATTATAAATTCATGTTTTTGCTTTATTTATCTGTGAGATTGCATAATTTAAAATTTATCCAATATTTTTATTTAGCTTTTTTATTATTATTTATCTACTCCTATATCAAAATTATGATCTACTGTGTGAAGATGCAACTATCATCTATTTAAGTCACTCTTTCATTAAATATACTCCATTTATTTCTCAGATAAAACAACCTATTAACATATACAAAAATAATATTTTTGACATATCAATTTTTACATTCATTTTATTTATTTTTTAAATATAAAAATTTTTCATTCTTACTTATATATTAAATGGATGTAAACATATTTTATCTTATCATTAATTTAATATATAGTTGTGATAGAAGAGTGTAAAACAAATAAAATTTGAATAGAGCGTGTGTTTCACGTCTCAACATGGAAATAATAGAATTTGAAAAGGATGTCAGGTTTTTGGCAATTAAGAATACAAACAAAAGGAAAACGTGACATTTTGTAATTTAAATTGAAACGAGAAAGAACAAAAGTGCAACACATTTAAACACTTGAAAAGAGTGGTCATCCCCAAAAGACACTATAAAAAGTCCACTCCATTCATTATTCTATGACTTTGTGTTTTTGCTACATATTCATATTCATCTTTATTCGACCATAATACAATGTCTTATGACTTTCTATATGTCATTATAATCAATTCCTTATTCTTCCAAATCTCTTCATCTATCTCATTTTTTTCATGTTATAAACTCATTTATTCGTCGTTTCTTTTTCAATTTTTTTCACATATATATTTTTTATATTGTTGGATCTATTCAGGAGAAGATTTATTAAAGACATACAAAAAGCAATAAAATCTAAGTCCAATTATATAAAAGATTAACACCGTTCTTTATCTAAAACTTTAAGACAATGAATTAATAAGTTTTTATCTTTATACAGTATTTTACTTTTTTTATTTATATTCAATGTGCGACTTAGACTTACACTTGAATTCTCAATCCATATGTGTCTCCATACCAAATTTAAACATATTTACCTATATTTATAATATCTCTCACACACACACCACCCATTTATTTAGTATCTTTTTTAATTCTATCCTTTTAATTACTAGTTTTTAAAATTAAATAATAATTTATAATAAAAAATATTTTTCAGTTTTATAATTTAGTAATTATATTTTTAAATTCAAATAATTATTCATTGTAAAACAATTATTTATTGTTTTATCAACAATTTTTTTAAAATTTAAATAATTATTCGTAATAAAAATATTATTTATAATACTTTTTATTGTAATAATTAAAATTTATTTTATCTATAGTTATTTCAATTTTACTATAGCTTTACATGAACCGTTTGATAAAAAAAATTAAAATATCTGACCATTTAAGTGATATCAATTTGTAGAAACTCTCACATTTTTCTATTTTTTTTAACTATACATAAACTAACTTTGATTTATTAAAAAAAAATCATTTATAAATATTTACTCAATCCGATGAAAGGTGAATGTTTCAACATATTTTAATATGTTTTTCTATTATTTTTCAGTAATTGTATTTGATATATTTGCACGAAACTTTTTTTTTTCTCAAAATTGGGTATTTAATACTAGTAACTGTACTGCCAAGATAAGTTTACGGTCTATATTAATAGTATTATGATTCTCCATAGTTTTCTCTTAAATATCATTAATTTTCTTAATGATTGAAAAAAAAATTAAATTTGTTGAAAAATTAATGATATTGAGTCATACGTAATAATTTGTTTGTGAGCATTTGACACGTAAAGCTCTCACGGAGAGACAGCATATGATTCTTTTCCAGAGTTGCTTTTTATTATTCTCCTTCTTATTGTTTAGAACATAAACTAAGATAACATCAGAATTTTTTTCTTTTCGAACAGAATCAATGACAGCATAATTTAGCATCTTTTTTTCTGTCAATTTGGTTTTGTTCCTGTGGTTAGAACTTGGGAGTGGTGGCTGCATTCCATTTTTCTCCCTTTTGAAGAAAAGGTACTCTTTCTTCTTTGGATTGTAGTGTTAGTGTTTGATGAAATGCTTGACAAGATTTGCATGTGAAACAGATGGCACTAACTTTGAAAGAGGAGGATGCAGCTGATTGGGTTTACAGAGGAGAAGGAGCTGTTAATCTTGTGCTCGCTTACGCTGGATCCTCTCCTTCTTTTGTGTGTTCTTTATTTCTCTTTCTTTCTTTCTTATGCTTCTAGTAACTGAATTGTTTGATTTGATGAGTCCCAAACAAATTTTAATTTGAATTTTTGTGTCTGTAGATTGGGAAAGTGATCCGCTTACGTAAGGCTCCGAAGAATGGATTGGAGTCAAATGGTGTGAGTGTGAGGAATAGCATAGCTTTGACTCCTCAAGAACGTATCCTCTGGAAAAATGTGGATCAACTTATTTCCTCTTCTGACAAGGAAATTGTTGGTCAGCTATATGTGGAGCATGTCATGAAGCCCTTACTTGGTTCCAACTATGTTGATGTAGGGGTATGTATGTATGTATGTAGGGGTATGTATGTATGTATGTATGTATGTCAGCCAGTGACGGTTGCATTGTCTCTCTTTTAGACTTTTCGTCAGAAACCCCTAATTGAAAGTTGTTTTATTGACTGAAAGAGTGTTAATTTTTATCATCATGTGTTGGAGATCATTCCTTGACAAGTAATTGACCACATTAGTATTTAAAGGTGGGAGACAATTTTCACTTAATGAACTAGCTTTTGAGACAGACTTAGGTCTAAATCCTAGCTGTAACTAGGAAAGTGTGAACCATTGTTATAATTAAAACAACTAGAAAAGCTAATGATTATCACAAATCATGGAAAAAAATCAATTTTCATCATTATCATGTTTTCTAACCTAGGGTTTTCAAATCAGGTACTGCCTTACGCACTATTTTAAGATAGTTATTGCTAGTCTCCATTCTGATAATTTTTGTTGAAGATGAAAATGGGTTTATTGAATTGATTTGATTTCTGGGATGAAGTGGCTAAGATGTTGAGTGAGAAAGTTGTTGATTGTGTTTGTGATCGTTGACCTATTACTCTTTGGTATTTGTTAGATGCACATCCTGGTGACCAGGGAATTCCTTGAGTTGGTTGAGAAGAATGTTACTGGTCAACGTCCTCTGTGGCGAGTTGATGCTGCGCGGGTTGATACAGAGTGTGATTTTGGCCTTCTCATATCCGATCATTCACTTTTTACTCATGGTAATGATATGTGATCTTGCTTCTACCTGTTGACATTTTTCTCTTTTCCCTTTTAAATGAAATATCAAATATGTAGTAGCACTGTATCATACCTATCTAAGATATTTTAAGAAAGTAGGTATCATAACTATCTGATATTTTAAGAAAGTAGGCAGTATGCTTAACTTAATCTCACAAACCTTAAATCTAATTCAAAAGCTTGTAAAATAAAGTCTGCATTCATCTATATACTACAATTTGGTTATACCTCTAGTTAATTTGAGATTTCCAACATATATCATCAAATTCAAGTGTGAGAAGTCAGTACGTAAACTTCACAGATTTTTGAAAGTTTTGTATTAAGGTTCTTGTTTCATTTCAGGAAGTCCAAGACCTAGCCCCTGCATATCTGTTGAGATAAAGGTATAGTCTCCACATTTTTCTCTCCTTAAATAATATCTTAGCTTATATTGAATATCTTCATCTCACCTTCAACCCTTTCCTCGCGGTCTTTGTCTTTTGCTTGTTTGTAACAATAACTTGTATTTTATCTCAAAAAGTAGCCCAAGTGTGGATTCCTTCCATTTTCAAGATTCATATCTGAAGGAAATGCTATCAAAAGGAGAATAACTCGATTTGAAATGCACCAAATACTGAAATTGCATCATGGAGAGGTACATCCCACATAATTTTACATTTTATTTATCCAGTGGTATCACGATTCATACTTCTTGTTTTCATGAGTTCCTGGCTCAGCTTTTAGATGTGTGTGTCTTTTGATTGACGTTATGACTGCCCATCTCAATTATTTTTAGCATTAAATCTGAACCATAAATTCTTTGAATATGTCTGCAGATATCACGGCTAAGTGAGTACAATCCACTTGATCTATTCTCTGGATCCAAGGAAAGAATTCAGAAAGCTATTAAAGGTCTTCTCATAACTCCTCAAAACAATTTCCGGGTATTTTTAAATGGCTCTCTCATACTTGGAGGTCTAGGGGGTGTTGCAAAAAATACAGATGTGTGTATTGCAAAAAAATTTGAAGATGAGCTTAAGTCATTCATTGAAGTTGATGATGGTCTATGCACAGAGAACTTACTTACTCTTGTTACTGAGGCTTTGCAAAAGTCAGGAGTTCTTGATAAGCTCCTGGATGTTCAGAAGCTTGATAGTATTGACATAGAAGGAGTCATTCATGCATATTATAACATTACTTCTGAACAGTGCATGGTGTGTAAGGAATTGAGTGAAGAACAGGCAAAAATATATGCTTCTTTGCATTCAGCTTCATTTGATGAAAGCTTGAGAATAGTAAAGGACTACCTGATAGCAGCAACTGCAAAAGACTGCAGTTTGATGTTGTGTTTTAGACCAAGGAATGAGGAGGATTCTGGATTGGTGTACAATAATATATACCTTGAGTCAACTAAGCAGGCCTTTGATTTTAAGGTAGGCAGAAATCATTCATTGTTATTATTTGTTGGAATTTTGGGTGTTCTGTGCTTGCATGAATCAGTTCGGTTCATTTTAAGATACTCATTTGATTTAAGGCCTTGCTTGGGAATGATGAGGCTTCTCAAAAGCTGCTGGCCTGTAGGTACTGTGAACATATACTTCTAACTATTACTCAGTTTTTTTGGTGAAAATTGTAAAATTCACCTTGAACAATAATGGGCTTGCTGAAAAGCATCGTACAACTGCTCCAAGTATCTAAAGTTACTAAACAGATTTTGTAAAACTAAATGGGGTTTAAATTCGGAAAGGATGAGGTTAAAATTAGGAGAAGACAAAATGTATTTAGGTATTTAATACTCTTCCAGTCACAGCAGTTTTCAAGAGTATCTCCACCGTAATACTTATCCAAAAACAAAACAGTGCCTCTTAAAAGAAACTATCAAACAATTTTTATCAGACATAATTATTATTACTTCCGTTTTAAAGAAGTCCTAATATATGAATAGGCATTGCCTATGGTTCCATTGGTAAAATGGATTTCAAATTTATAGAACCCTATCCCTTCTGTTTCCCTTTTGGTTGTCTGAACCTTTGAATTTATTTTTTTGCCTTCTTGATTTCTGATTTACTTTTATGTACTTGATTTGCATTAGTTGAGAAAGTAGCAGTTAATATCCTGTACTCATTGCACTTATTTTTTGTTAAAGAAAAAGTAATATCAACATGCAAAAGTTTTCATCATGAATATCATAATCTGAATGATATGGTTCTTAATTATGGACTTCTTTATATAAAAATGAGCTTTAGCTGTAATTTGATCATCTGAGTTCATTTGCAATTTGATCTATATTAGGTATATTTTATCGACCTTGATTTAAAGCGCTTGAGTAAAGTGAGAGACTACTATGAGTTAGATAAGAAGATAGTTAGCCGCTACAGACAAAAGATCAAATTGGATCGAGGAAGAAATGAGGTGACAGGCTTGGAGGCATGTAATGGTGTAAGTTAATATTTAATAGGTTCGATGGTGTTCTTCTCTTACTTCCAAAAAATGCTGTAATACTCTTCTCGTTTGTTGTACTGCACTACAACTTTCAATTTTCTGTATATGTTGGGGCTGTCAGATTCCTCTGTTTCTGTATGTGTTTTTATTTTTATTTTTCTTCTTCACTGTATTATGTTGCTTCCTGAATATGATCTCATATGAAAATAACCTTTTTGAAAGAACGTATTTAGTGTTAGTGTTCTCCTCAATACTTTGGTTTTGGGAAGCTTGTTTATTATCATGATAAATTCCCATTATTATTTCCTTTGCAGCCTCTGCCTGCTACAGGGATTGCTGTAGTGGAGCAGATGTAGCAGACCAAACAGCAGCAGTAACGGTTCTAAAAGGTCCCTTTCAAGAGAGAAACTATGATGTTTTGGAAAGATATTTCTGGGGTTTTAATTTTCGAAGACTGAATTCTACACAGACAAAATAATAGTGATTTAGAAGATGATTGATAATTCCAAGTCAGGAAACTTGAGTTTGACTTTTGCTAGTGTTTAGTTGAGTGTTTAGTTTAAGATACTCATGACTTTTCACTGTTATGAATTATCAATCTAGTCATTTTTATTATTTAAGGCTGATTTAGTGGTAAATCCGGAACAAGAGAAACGACTTGAATCAGTTGAGATTTAATTCATCATATTAATATCTATCTCACACACCACAATCAATTTCAAGAAACAAATATATATTTTCATTTCTTTTTATATTTATGAATTACTTTTATAATTATTTTCATCAAAGCTTTTAATTTGATAAATTCCAGCTATTTTTGTACAAGATAACCTAAAATAGATTTCACTTCAAATTTGGTTACAAGTTGTGTAAGAAATATTAATAATGGGAACTAGTAACATGTAAGTCTAAATGCTCAATTATTAATTAATTTTGAAGATAAGATTGAGAATAATGAATTAACTATGATCTTATTTAGTTCCTCAATCTCCATGGCCACAATTATATTATGGTTATGTTTGACAAGTCATTAGTTAATTTCTAACTTATTCATACTAGATGCAAACAAGGAGAATAATATCATTTATACTAATTCTTGTGAGATAATTATTTTTATTTCTCAAGTTTTTTTTATCTTATTCTTTCATTCACGCTTATGTTTATTTTTAAGTTTTCCCCACCACATGATGAAATCTTGTTTAGCTTTATTTTAGACTTGAACACACAATAACTAGGAGCCAACAGAAAATCATTTTTATAAATTAAAATTAGTTTATAAAACAAAGTTTTTTTTTTCTTTCTTAAAAGTACTTATGGGGGAACTTGTAAATCATAAAGTATTTCAAATCACTTCTTTCATCCAAATTCGACCCCAGAATGGTTACCAAAATACTCAGAATGCTAAAAGATGAAGGAAAAAAAATTCACCCAATTCATACTCTGCAGACGACAAAGAAAAAAGCTCTGTTTATACTATTTCTACATGATTATTTTTCTTCAAAAATTAGACAGAAAAAATAGTGAATGAAACAAAATATGTTACAGAAGTTATAAAAAATTTTGTAGTTAGAAGAGGTGGATGATGCCATGGACAACCATATCACATCATTATATAAAACTTGGCATATTCTTATCTTAAAAAAAAGTCTTAGACTCTGGCTTGAGTGATGTTGTGCATGTTGAATACAATCAGCAAGTAAAGAGGTTTTAGGTTCTATCTTCTCTTCATCTACATGTTTCTTAACTCTCTTGTAACTGTTAGAATTTATTACGAATATGCAATGATTGTGCTTCATTTGTCCTTCAATTTTCACGACAGTCAAAAACACAAGAATTTGAGAGGCTTAAAGCAAACTTAAATATGAGACATCTTTTAAAGCTTTTCGGACATGCATGTCACTAGTTACCAACCACTGCCAGCACTGATAAAGTGACACTACATTTACTCTTCAACCAAACTTCTTGAGTAGAACATGGGGGAAAATGGTGCCATAAATTCATGAAAGCTTATTCAGGAATAATAAAGTTTGATTCTTGTTTCTGTACCTGCTTGTTCTCTATAATTGTGGCTAATTATAGACTCCACAACCATGTCTAAGGTTTATGTTTCATATCCATACAAACTTCCACATGATAAAGTTATTTTTGTTATTCAATGTAACAAACAAATCTTAGGACCTATCAGTGCTACACTTAACACCGAAGGATGAAGTACTTTGAGCTGTTTTGTTTCATATTGGTGTAAGATTTATGTGCTTTTTAATAACTTATCTCAAGTACTTGTGTGTTGCAGAAAACTGTGGTGTCAGTAGAACTTAGGTGTTCAAAGTGCAAGAGAAAGGTGATGAAGTTAATTGCAACGGTTGCAGGAATTAATTCCATTGTCCTAGACCCAGACAAAAACACAGTGACAGTAGTTGGTGAGGCTGATCCAGTAAGGATAATAAAGAATGTTAGAAAGTTCAGAAAATCAGCAACAATTGTGAGTTTTGGCTCCTCAAAGGAAGAAAAGAAAGAACATAAGAAGGATGTGAGGAAAGAAGAGAAGAAAAAGGAAGAGAAAAGAGATGTTATGTTGCCTTGCTTGTTAGATCCAATTAAGATTTGTTAAACCTCATTGGCAGATTGTAAATTTCTTGCAGAACTGTTGAGACAAGGTTGCTTGGATATCTATATGTGCTTGTCATTTCCTATATTGGTATGAGTGTTTTCTAGACAATAATGAGAATGTAATTGGTGTAATCATTATCAATGAAATAATTCTTCATTTTCTTATATAATTTAAATTTATGTCAAAACGATATTATCATACCACTATCAAACCACTTTAGCATTGAAGATTTTACATCAACTAAAGATTTAATTAAATTGTAATATATAAGTGGATATAAACGTACAAGTACAAAATCTGCTTGTTCTTTCAATTAGTAAGAAAGGAGCATTTTTCTCAAGAAAATTGAGATCAAAATACATGAATGAGATAATATTGCTGTGAAATTATGGAATTAAGTTTACTGTCTTCACTTCTTTGGTGCTATTTTAATTTTAACATGATATTTAAAGCATAGATAATATTATAAAAGAGTTCTACACTTAAAGGTGAATCAAACTTTATTTGTCATACACTTAGCTATAATTCAGCAGTCAAATTCATGTATTTTAAAATTGGGTGAGAGAAAAGTAGACGTGTAAGAAGAATTCCATCATATAAGAATTTTGTGATGAAAACAGACAACAAGCCATATCGAAGACAAAAGTACAGGTAAAATATACAAACAGGAAAAAAGTAATATATATATATATATATATATATATATATATATATATATATATATCTCCGTCAATCTGCCAAACAGCTCCGTTCTGTACAGTTATCTCTTCACCAGCAAAACTTCTTTTTCTGTCACAAAAAGATTGGACTACAGTTTTAAGAGTTCCGAATCAAGATAGTAACAATTACCATAAAAGATGCAAATTTGTTTACATACCGCGAATTTACTTCTTTCCTGACGATCTATATATGCCAGAAGTTCTTCTTGTCTGATCAAAGCTTCGTATAAAGCCTGTTTAGGAAATATACTAAATCAGATTTTATATTAAACAAATGAATAACAATGCCGTAAGTATTTAATCAACAGAACAGAAGCAGGTTTAAAGTTTGTTAACAAAGATCCTGATAATGAAAAATCTAAGCTAAGAATCATGTATTGAATTGAAAATATGGTAGCAAGTCAAGTGCACTACCAAAAGTTTCATGTCTTGGGATATATTAGCACCATCAAAAGAAAATAATGATATCCACAAGTTCACATTCACAATCAGAAAATTATACATGAGAAGGTATAGTTGGTGGGCAGACCAATTCAATGGCAAATGATAGCCAAGTATGCAAATCTTTTTCTTAAAAATTGAGACTTGCAAAAAGAACAGTAATTGTTTTACCTTCTTTGTAGCAATCAGTTCTGCTTCCAATGCATCCACACGATAAACAGCAGCATTCAGCAGCTCCTCTTTCTCATATGGCATCACATTTGGTTTTGACTGTAGCATGTCAACCTTCTCCTCGAGCTCACCAAGGCGTTTCAAAGCAGATGAGACAAGTTCTGTCTTTGTTAATCTAGGAACAGGTGATGGGGGGCGAGATTCTTCCTTAGCTATTGAGTCAATGCTCATGTTAGGTGTACTTTTGGTAGAATCAAATTTAGTGTCCTTTATTCTCTTAGTCACATGAAATGCTAGTGAACGAGCAAGAGCAAAGATGCCAACAAAGAAGCCCACAATAACAATCCAGATATGTGCACACTTTCCACCAGATTTTCCAGTCCTCAGCAGGAAATTTTCTGCAACAAATACATTACAATTTCACTTCTCTAGGATGCCTATAACCTTAAAATCTGATACCTTGCAAAAATTTGTTTAATTTATGTAAACGTAAATGTACTAATTTCTCACTTTTTTCACTATAAAGAAACAATTTCTTTCTTAGCCAAGTTCTGAATATTTGCATCTATTTTTTAATGCACTGGATATACCCACCAATGAATGCAAATATATGGGAAAAAAAGTGTAAAGCACAATCTTGGAATATTTTAATTCTTTTATATCTTTTATATTATTAAGCACAGCAATAAATATTTTGAATTTGCAATGAATATGTTCCTGTTTTACTCCATTCCATAAGGCTTCAAAAAAATGTGAGAAAGCCAGTTCAAATGAGAGCATATCAGAGTCAACAACTTCAGGGAATATGCATCAAGTCTCTAACCTGTTGAACTTTTCGAGTTTTGAGTTGTTACTTGTTTCTCCTTCCATCCGAGGTCAACGGCCTTGTCAACCATGGGAATAAACTCATCATACTCAGAGAAACCGCCAGAGAGATTAGCCTTACCAATCAGTCTTGCCTGGGCAAACATCAATGCAGTTGTATTTCAGTTACTGGAAATTTCATTTCTTTCTTTCTTTTTGCAACAATTTCAATTTCAGGATGACTTACTTCTTCATGAACAGGAGTTAATCTAGGGTTTGTATAATTTCCACTGGCTTTGGGAGAAGTGATATCTTCAACTTCAGATCCTGATTCTGCTGTTGATGTATCACTACTTCGAATTGGCTAACAAGATCCAAAACAAAGAGTTTATAAGAATCAAAAAATGTTCTCCCATTCATGAAGAATGGATGGCTGAGTAAAAATTCAAAGAAAGAGCTGATAAGAATTATAAAATCTGAAAGTTTTCATTCATGAAGTGTCTAAAATGGCTATACCATTGGAAAGCATGCCTTGTCACATTCTATAACGGTGCCCTCATCATTAGAAACCGTTACTATTTGCCTTGAACATTGCACCTCGCCACTGAGAACCATCTGCATGCACACAACTGTTCTACCTGAGTCACAGAAGCATAATAAACATTTTGAGAAAAGAAGAGTCCAAATATTACATGATAGGCAGCAAACCTTTAAAATATTTGGGTCCTGCCATGGACCCTTATCAGACCTCATACAACCACCTTGCTCTATACAAGTGCAACTACCACCTAGAAATTCTGGCAGCTCACTGAAAAAAAAAACACAGATAGTCAGAATTTCCAAATAACTATATACAAGTTGACCGATAAGTAGTACATCATTTACCAAAACCACTGAATAGTTACCTCGCGTCAATAATTTCAAGTAATTTGTTCTGGAACTTGTTTCCAAGAACCTGATGGAACATTGAAGTATCAGTTAAAACTGTACCAATAAGATTACCTCTGGTAACTGTAAAAGATGATTAGTCTTTGAAATCCTATTGAAAACTAAAACAGAAAGAAAAACAGGTCACATAATTAACACGTACATTTATCTTTGAAGTAGTTTTGGGATCAAGAAATGATTTCACTGTGTTCCAAAGCAGTTTAAAACCAGGACCAGCATTGATTATATACATTTGACATAATGTCTGCACAGAAACTTGTATAGGTTAGAACAGAAGAGATAGCAGCACGATAAGTTCAGAAACCATCAAGAATTGAAAACCACCCAGAAAAATAGTTATAACTAAAGTTGCATACTTCGGGATAGTAATCACCATCAATTTTCTGCAGCCGCATGATGAGTTCCCGAGCAGATTTGGTTAGGTTTTTAAAACCCTGAAAGCATAAAGCAGCATAGTAACCCATAGTAATTATCGACTACAATAAACTAAAATAGTAGAAGGAAACTTTGCAGACCATTTAGAGAGACAACCTACCACACCATGAACGTCCAAAATGGTTGTACTTGAATCTATATGTCTCTTTGCAGCAATAGAGCATGCAGGAAACTTAACAGCAAACGTTTGCTCAAAACCCTGCACATGGTATCTCAAATACCTTTCTATGGTAGTCACTTGCATAAGCTTACAGGGATCAACTTTGCCTAACCTTTCAATATAAACAGGTCTTCCATCCTTATCCACCCCATGATAACCATGTGGATAGTACTGCAGGACTTCATTCAACTCACTGAATTCAAAATCCTAAAGATAAAGACAAGGTACCAGAATTAGTTACAGCATCAGCAATGACTTCAGAAAACAAAAATGTAAAGTTGATCAAATCAAACATGATCAACCAAGATGAAAACCGAATAAGTTAAATATATTTTTCAATTCAAATGACTCACCTCCATAATCGTATCAGTACCATACTCTTTCCTCCATTGGATCATGTTGGCCCACATGTGCTTTGCTTTCTCAACGTCAAATTTCCTTGCTTTCAAGAATCTGCAACAGCATCAGTCAACTCAAGTTTTATATTTAGTCGAAGAGGCAAACAAGTTATCTGTGTTAGAAGCATGATATTATGAACGTGCAAAATGTTATAACCTTTTTGTGTAGTTTGAAATAATGAAGGCCATGACTAAAACCAATCTATTATAGATGAGTTGTAGTTACTGAAGACATGACAAATTAACAATATAAGTGATAAGGGGCAGTAACCTTAGTAACATATGGTAGTCATCATGTCTTGACGGCAACAAGCTTTCCGACATAAGTGCCTGTCGAAAAGCATCCACTGCCTGAAGTTCCTTAACATCTCGAACATCCTCAATGGAGACCGAATTGCTTCGGCTCGCGCTCTTCCTTCTGCTGCTCTTCTTCCTAAGAGAATGCCTGAACTTGCTTGAAGCATTGATTGCTTTCTTTTTCAAACTGCCAATCCTCGTTCGCCGATCATCCTCTGAATTCTCTAAATCCGATCTTCTCTCCCTCCTTTCATCATGACCAGAAAACCCCTCAAAGCCTATCAAGCAAAGTTTCACCACAATTAATTCCAATTATATTCCAAAAGCTCATAATTAGATCCAAACTCACAACTTGGTAAGCTTTAAATTCTTCATTAAAGCCAAATCCGAAGAGATCGATTATCAAATCACTAGGTCCTACTCAATTGTGAAATCCATGCATGCACTATTGGATTAATACTGAATTAAATTCAGCTTAATTAAGCCATAATTGAAGTCGATTTGGTGAGGCAGATAAAACAAAGAAAGAAACAAGATGATCGATCCGTAAAGAAGTGATCTTTGCGTAGAATTGAGAAAATTGTGAATAGAAAACTTGAAGATACTGGTACTCACAGGGACGTGCGAACCGATCAAGCGGCCCTGACATGTGAAGACTGTTAGATGAATACGAAAGATCTTTTGTGGTTGAAAGAAAACATGAAAATGAAGGCCCCAACAGATAAAACCAATTCAGTGGAACAGAAACCTAAGCCAGAACCGAAAACCGAAAAGATTACGATAATTATGATGTTTTATTGTATTGGACAGAAGTTCGTTTAAGATAGATTGAAGATGTCGGCAAAGGAGAAAGAGAGAGAAATTGAAGAGAAGATAAAAAATGGTTCATAAACTGTAAATCTAAAGTCAGAGAAGGTTGCTACCTTCTCAGCCATCCAGACAGTCAAATTCATACAATTTTATTATTTAAATGTTTTTGCACTCAATCATTTCTCCATGAGACTCGTCACTTAAATAAATAATTATATTATACTTTAGGGCTTTCATGGTAAATATAATTTCGTTTATCAAGATATTTTAGTGATAGGTAATTAATGTAAAAGAAATCACATAAATTACATTAATATTGGATGATATATAAATATTGTTTGGCAGTGACATTATTATATATGATACAAAATAGCAAATTTAAGATGGAAGGTTGCGTTTAAATGTAAGAAGTGTTCACTTTTGGATCACTTCAAAGCAATGAGAGAGTTTAAATCTACAAGTTATTGACATAATCTTTTTCTTGTTTTACATGATCAATTCTTTTAGGATTCGGATACCTCGTGATTCCAATAATAAAGAACATTTTTCACCATACAACTCGTTTTTAATTTTGCATTAATATATATAATTTGCCATTTTAATTTAGAAAAAAAAATGTTATATTTATACAATAATGTGTATAAAAAAATAAACAATTTTGGTCTAATATTTTATTTTTATTCAATTGTGTTTTTATTTATCAAAAAGACTTAATGTGGTCATCTATGTTAAATTGATGTTAATGTTGTTTTGAAGTATCATGTTTTAAAATTTAGATTTGTCATATATTAAAATTTGGATATTTTTTATTTAAAAAGTGTTACTAGTTAAAATAAAGAATTCCAAAATAAAAGAAAACTCATATTATAATTGTAATAAACTTAAATTTTGACATGAATCTTTTTTATAAAATAAAAAAGTAATATTATTTGAAATTATGAAGACACAAAGGAATCTCACATGATATGGCTTTTCATTTTGGGTCCTACCATTGTTGCATTATTAGCCACCTTGCCTTGTTTTGAGGTCAGTCCACCATTATTGTTATCTCTAACTTGGCGGGAATTGGCCATCGGTGCGGTGGTGGTTGGTTGTTTGGTGCTATGCTATCTATCTACGCCTTCCTCGTCAACTTTATTTTTTATTTTTTTCCTTTTTCATGGTTCACTCATTATTTTTATTTCATCACCTATCATTATATCATTGAGATTGACTATCATTAAGTGTTTCTAATCATTTTTTTATAATCCGTGTAATATGATTTTTCAATTGAATGGAAAGTCCAGTCCAATTATTCTATTATAAGAAATTGTAATCATAACCTTATGTGTTCCTTTTTCGGTTTTTTCAAGTCCAAGTAAAGATAGTATTAATATTATTAATAAACATTTTGGTTTTACTAATCGTCGTGCAAGTTGTGACCAATGGACTTTCCTTCAACCGTAAGGCACTTGGTTGCTCTTTCTAGAAAGAAAAGAACAATATATAATATTCTCTGTTTGTAATAATATATTGTAAAGTTGTCGAGAAATCGTCCATATATTACTATAAAATTTTGTAAGGAGACGATTTCCTTCTTTGGAACAATTAGCTGCAGTAAATATACCAAAAGTGATTGTTGTGCGTAATTCAGTTAACGAATCCAATTGAATAAGCACAGGATGGGCTAGTGTACTTATAAGTAAACTAAATGCACAATTAACTGGTAACTGAGTAATATATTTACACTAATTTATCTAACCATCCCAAATATTTTAATAATACAGTGAAACACATCAATGAGTCACATACTGCATCCCATGGATAAAAAACCAAATTACATATTAAAATCTTTTGAGGATTGAAACAAGTATCCGAAAAGCAGTGAAAAGTTGCACGTGATTGCATTAACATTAATGTTTAGGAATATTTACAATTATTCACAGACAATGTAAGCATTTATAGACCGAAGAAGGGAGAGACATGACCGCAATCAGCTCAGCTGTACCAGAACCCCTTCGCCATTCTAATATAAGATTGTATTTACAAGTAAAGCATTCAGAACCTGCAACGAAACAAAAGTTGTCAACGTTCTGGATTGGGTTTAAACGACTTGGGGATAGAATTCCTTCACTGAACATTAACTAGTCATGTCATATAACAGCTTCAAACCTGTTATTCGTGTTTTTTCCCGCCCTAAGTTGATTAAGTTTGTCCCTGAACAAAGCTGGGGTTGCATATAAAACATGAGATGTGTAAGTAAAATCAGAGGCGTAAAATTAATACTATAGTCAATAACAAATGTAAGATTGATTCCAAAAACACGTTAAGCTTCAAAAGTATACAAAAATACAGATAAAAATGAAACCTATAAATGCTCAGCAAAAGCATGCTCTGGTGATAATTTAAGTGGTCTCATCAACTATGCCAGTTATTTTTAATGCCAGGGGCGTATGGCATAGTGATGAGAATAAAGAATTAGGAATCACTCGTGCAACTAATTAGAAAAAATCTTGATTTTAAGAACACTAACATGAGAGGATCCTCAACCAAGAGAATAATTAACAAGCTTATGCCACTCCAGCAACTAAGGGCAAAAAATATCAAACCAATACCATTGACTACATGTTGGCTGCCACTATCATCAATCACATACACCGTCCAAAGAACTTTTGTCATGCGTCATTCATTAAAAAGATATACCTCAAAATCAATAAAACAAAATAAACAGATTAAAGAAACAATAATAATAATTATTACCAGCATCTTTATAGCGCTCTTCAACAACAGCTTTCAACATGTTGTGTAAAAGATTGAACTCGGTTGTCTCAACACAAGGTTGACCACTTGGCCTGCAATTATATCCCCTTTTAGTGAGAAGATGTTTTATCACAACGGAAGAAGTCAAATGAAGATACTTATTCCAAGATTTATATTTTTTAGGAATAAAAATTACCAAGAACAGAAACTACACAACAACAGACAAGTTATATAGCGTTATAACAGTATTGTATATTTTCCACAAACTTACCTGTCCATTTCAGTGAATAATCGGCCATCCATACCAGGAAGTTGTGTTGACAATTTGCCTGATTCAATTACTCTCATACCATCACTATATGCCAGGTACTTGTTGACTTGTATTGGAACCTACAACAGATGTAAACTAGTGAAATCTATGATAATCCCTTGGATTTGGCCTTTAATCAAAACAATCTAACAGTGGTTCCAAGGATATGAAACTAGAACTTTGGGATTTGATAAAATAGTCTCTAACAGGAACTGAGATTTAGGGGTAGTTATGGCAATTGTTAACAGAGTAAAAGTAATTACATATTAAACAGGTATAATAAATGCCAGTAGCAATTATTTATGTATAACTTATAACTCTATAACAATATATATATAAATACCCAGTTTTTGGTGTACACTCTGTAAAACCTTTTTACCTTTATTTATTTCTAAATGTAGAAGCTCACGATTAAAAATAAATAATTCTAATACACTTTAATTTTTAAATTGGATAATGATATTTAGACAACATTTTTTTAACATTTGAACATTGATTACGTGTCAATCTGTGATTGGTCAAAAATTACTCCACAATAAAATTACTCCACAATCAATAATAATAATCATAAACATTATTGTGGAGTAATTTTTGACCACATTGACACGTAATCAATGTTCAAATGTTGTCAAAAAAATATTGTCTAAATATCATTATCCTTTTAAATTTAACAAAAATAATAATTATATGTAAATGCTGAGCGGCTTATTAACGTAATAATAAGATGTGTTTTATATCTCTCATATCTTGTAAGCTCAATCATCTTTTTTTTATTTTATATCTTTCTCTTATTTTCATTTGTTTCTCTAATAAATTTTCTTGGTTCAACAAAATTTAAAATTGCTCTAAACATTTTTTATGAAGTTATATCCAAAAGACTTAAGTTTTTCTTCCGACACCAGTTTTTATGAATTATATTTATTAGTAAATGGCAGAGGATAAATTGTAGAACTTAGAACAAAGATTTTCCACAAAAGTAATAGACTAACCTACAATATTAGTAATTGTCCGTGTTATTTGCTCTACTTTTTATTACTATTTGATTTTGTTACTGTAAATATTGTCTTCAAATTATTTTACTTATTCATTGGAGAGGTTTTTTTCCGTATGTGATGCAAAATTTTAATGTAGATTCATAATTTTTCCACCACGTCTAGGTTAAAGAGACAAATAACATTGAATTACTATAATATACAGCAAATTTAAGGCAATAGAAATGCAGACAAACAGGCAGACCAGTGTTTCTGCTAGTTATCATGTTAGCAGTTTAAGACATAAGTTAAGAGCAATTACATAATAGAACACATGCATATTTGCATCCTAGTAGATTGGACAGAGAACTGTAGGAGTCTATGACTCTGGAGTAACAAGTTCGGCTGTATTTAATGTATTCTATGATTTAATATTACTTTAGGAACTCGGTGAAAACAATACAATAGTGAATCCAAGGGTAAAAAACTGTCTCCAGTACTAACCTTTGTTATAATAAAAATGTCGAAAAAAAATCCTGCAACCACTCATTTTTTCCAAAATATCAGCAGGGACCGAGAGGGGTGAACAACTACTAACCAAACCAATAAAATGCAATGTAATGCAGGGTGATTACTCAGACACTGAGTTTCCGACTATTACCTTGCATCTTACTGCAATATTGATAGCGTCTGAAGGCCTTAGATCAAAGCTTACACATTCTGCAGCATTTCCAACCTAAAATAAAATAATAACTATCACATAACATTTGGAGCTTTTGTTCATTTATGAATTGGGGGGAAGAGGAAAGAGTAAAAAGTAAATGCCTTAGTAAGATATAACTGGGCAAAGTATGCCTCGTGAACTCTCCTGGTAACTCTGACAAGTTTAACCTGTATAAGAAGGAAATGACACAAATTGATTCTTAATTCCATTGTGGAATCTAATGGAAAGAACACAATACAATCAGGTTCATGAGTAAGTATAATGATAAACAGAATCATACCTCATAACCCATCTTGTCAATCATATCCCTTACTACTTGATATAAAGTAGGCCTAGCCTGATACAGCAGCTAGATAGTTAGTACCCATGGGCCATATTACATAATACAAAATCTTTTGGGTAAAGTATTTGATTAATTGCACATCTTTGGAAGAACAAAGAAAAGAAGAAGTATTTAGATGTGTGAGGGTCAGTCAACGGACTGAGATAACATACTATGGGAACATTGCGTATTGCTGCCATTAGCAAGACGCTGGGCATCTCCACTGCAAATAAAGAAATTTCAGAAACTTACGACAGTATGATACATGTAATTATAAAAATGAAATCGAAGAACTAATTTCCACAATAACAATAAGAAAAACTTATAGAGAATATGAAAGACATACAAACAATTATGGGGAGAAGTAGGCCCGTCCCATCTTCCATCTTCAGAACAATAGCAGGATGTGGTGCATAATCTGGAAGATGCCCTCCCTGAGGATTGTTATGGACGCATCTTAAGTGTCTACCATCCCTCATTTTGATTATGAAACCATCTGATCCACTCTTCACCTCAACTAGTCAACAAAATCACAGAACAAATGTATTTAATAAGAGCCAAATGGGGAGGAGACACTGTTTGCCAGAGTTTCTTGCACTAGCATTATAGACATTCAGTCGGCCAAACTCATCTTTCACTTAAGGTATTATACTTCAATACTAGTATCATCCATCTAACCATGCTATTTAGAAACAATGCACTACATTGATAATATCAGCTTCTCGCAATATTGATATTGCCAATTTGAAACAAGTGAACAGACTAATTAATGTAATTTTTTTTGGCCTTAATAACATTTTGGTCCTTATAATATGACATTTTTTTTTCATTTTAGTCCTCTTATAAAAGTTCGTGGTTTAAGTCGCAACTTTTTTTATTTCATTTTGGTTCATATCTATGTTGATAAATAATATTGTGACCAACACAAATTAGACAATCGGCCAAAACTTTAACAGGAATTAAAATGAAAATCCTGTAATATAAGACGTACCCACATAAAAATTTACAGCGATATAAAGATTGAAAGAAAAAAGAAACAGTTTACAAGATCAAACCAGAAGATCAAACACAAAAAAAATGTATCATTAGGAATAAAAAAAGTTATTTATGCAATGTATTGATATAGATTGAAATTATCCTAGTCAAACATACCAGCTTCAATCACACTGGAGGTGACATAGTCTTCATCATTTTCATTGAAATTACCGGCAGCACTTCCGCTGTCATTCGAGGGTGAGTTAAAACTACAATGCACAGTCTTGCATTTTGCCGTGTTTATACGGCAAGAAAGAAAACCAGGTTTAACCTTAACGCCACTGAGACCCCAAAATTCACTTCTAATGCGTCTAAGGTTCATTTTCACCGCTCCGATCATGGGCGCTACCTGTTTGGCACGGACAGAAGGGCACACAACTGGTCCTTGCACAGAATTCATTCTCCAAACCTATTGAACTGGCCCTAAACACATCAACGAATAAAACTACAACCGTCAATTATATATTACAACAAGGTTATAACCGAATTATATTAATGTTAATACGATTCTAAATTAGGGAAATTAATTGCAATTACAAGACCTTAACCTGATAATTTTTCCACGATATTTTGTTCGAAACTCATCACGCGATTATTACAATTAGCAGTTAATTACGAAGCAAAAAAGTTAGTTCAGACCTGGAATAGAAGATATGCAGGTCTCTTAGGTCAACACTACACAACACAATCGCGATCGATCACCGCAACAAGTGTTGTTGGCGCCGGCGATTTTCTTCAATTCGACAGAAACAAAAATAATTGAAAGAAATATAATTAAATTAAATTAATCACGGATCGTAGTGGATAATATCGTAGTGAGGAGTTTACGAAAAAAAGGAAAAAACGGAATTGAAATAGGAAATCGAGGTTTAGATAGATAAAGAGGAATGGAAGAAGGGAACGAAGAAGATAAGAGATTCTTTTTAGAAAAATGTGAAAGCAAAGAACTGAAAGTATATATACTGAAAGAGTGAAGGTCCAAATTACTCTTCTACCCTCTATTCAGTTATTCACTTTCTACTTTTCTGCCGTAAAATACTCTCTAAAGTGGAATTTTACAATATGAAGAAAACACTAACCTCAGTGGATTACAACGTTCTATTCACTAAATTGTCCATCTCAGTAAATATAATTGTGAGGTTTTATTAAATATTTATTCTCATTCTAGAATATTAATTTCTGTGTGATAATTTGAATGAATATTTTTTTTAGAAAAAAATATAAATCATATAATTTATTTAATATTTCAACTCAAATTTATTTGAAAAAACAATCTATTGCACTCAAGGATTTGTTATAGATTAGCATTTTTGTAGCAACAGTATGTGAGATATATAATTATGTGATATTCGTAAGTTAGATATTTTAATCGAGTTTTTTTTTGTAAATCTTTTATTTAAAGTAAAATGTTCGTTATAAACTTCTATATCTATATATAAAAAATGATTATTGATGTTAAGATGTTTTTATTAATTAAAGATTACACTAATTTATAATATATATATATATATATATATATATATATAAAGATAATTTCCAATTAATTATGAGAAAGAATTAAGTTTAAATTCTCTTTCTTTTTAATAGTTGTGTCATAAATTTTATTGACTTATATTTACATTTAATGTTTCATTCCTATATATTTATTAGTAATATAAATTTACTAATATTATTGACAATTCTCGCCTTACAAATATGGTATAATGATAAATTAAGTTTAAAGTGACTTTTTATGTTTGTTTCAATAATTTTATTGACCTAAAAAGTACATTAATTTTGTATGCATATCACTAGTTATTACTCATGACGGAAAAATCTATCTAAGATCTCATGAATTATTTTTTTTTTAATTTGTATTCATGAGACTATTCAAGATTTTATTCTTATTTAAAAAGAAATATTTTTAAGGACGTATCAATTTAGAAATAATCATAAAGTAGAAATGTTAATAAAGACAGTGAAATGTATAAAAAAGAGAGAATTTTTGTTCATGATATTTTTATAGACTTGGTTTTAGGTTTTATAACAATTGTTTTGTTCATATACTATTTTTACTTCTTTGAATTATAATGTATTGAAAGGATTAAGTTTATAATGTATTTATATGAAAATACAATTTTATTTTTATCTATTCGATTCGGATTAAGTTTATTTGAAAAAATGGTTGAAACTTATAAACGGGATTGGAGTTAAATAAATAATTTCATTTCATTATTTAATATCTTTTGGAAGGTGTTGGATGTTGTATTTTGGAGATTATTATATTTATTGAGAATATATATATATATATATATATATATATATATATATATATATATATATATATATATATATATATATATATATAAAATAAAAGTGACAATTTTGAATATAATGTGACAATTTGTAAAAGTATGAACATTTTTAAATATATTTTTGTAAGATTGGTAAAAGTATAAAGTATAATAATTTCTTTAATTAATATACAATAAATCCTTGCATAATTCATCAAAACCCCATTTCCAATTAAATAAAAATTGGATTCATAAACGCTAAACAATAAAATCAAATATCATCACACATATTATATTTTATCTAATTAAATCGAGAAATTAATTTTATCATTAACATATTTTAAACGCAACTTAAAGATGTGTTAAAATAAAATAAAAATCTAAATTGTGCTCTCAATTTACATAATCTATAAATATTCATTATTATGAAATAAATGAAGAAGTTACTGCTTCATGCAGAAAGGGCAATTACGGGTTTTTCTGTAATAGACAGAAAGTTTGAGTTTGGAGATGCCACGTGTGCAAACATTTGTCGCATGATGTGGATAAGGTGTTATGATCAATATCCTTATCATGCCTCTGAAAATATCTTCTATTTTTTTTTTATTATCAAAAATTTATTTTCTTTTTATTTCAAAAACAAATCTATTGTAATTTTGTTTCATGGTGGTCCATATATTAATAATATCAACTTTATCTGCGTATACCATGAAAGAAAGATATTATATAGTTCATCTAAATTGATTTTAAATTTTATATAAGATACTTTTATGAAATTTGAAAACATCAAAATAAAGTTATATAAATTTCAAACGATTATAAACTAACATGAAGTACGTTATAAAATTGGTAAAACCAACTATATTATTTAAACATTACCGTTTCTTACAGAAAGATATTTCAAAACTTATATTGTATTTACTTACATCAATAAAGTATCATAGTAGAAGAAAACACTTAAACACAAGAAAAATCCAAAAGAAATAATAGTGTAAGTTAATGTGTGAAAGAATTTTATAGAACAAACATAAATATATTACCATATATATCGCTCATTATAAAATAATCACATCACATTTTAATCACATTTTAATACTTATACTAGATTCTATAGGAATACATATTCTTAAATAAGATTAGTGGAATCATGTGTGGTGATAAAATACTTTTTTACCAAGATGATCTAACGAGTTGACACACACAATGTTAATTTCTATCACGGTCATAAGAAGTCCAAGACTTCCTGTTCTCTCACCACCTAATCATCTTCTTCTACAAGAGTATGAATGATTAGTAGAGTTCGGGATGGCTACACAAAATGAAATTGTCCTTACCTCAAGACACACCCTAGTGAAATACACATTCTAGAGGATTTCCTCCCTTGAAATCATACTTCATCATCTCTTGCATACCATGATTTAACAAACTTATACTTACAACAATATCGCAATTCACTAAAACACCATAGTATTCATAAACATACATAAAGTATATTGCAAGTTATATATCAAGCAGCCAAGGAAAAAGAAAACTCAAACATGTACACTGGTGCTCAGAAGTGGGAGGTGACATTCAACACGCTCAACCTTTCGTAAAAGGTGGCGGCGATACTCCCAACACTCAACATCATTCTTCTCTCAAATGTTATGCTCAGTGACACATTCTTGTTGCTCAACAATGTCCTGTCACTACCCAGCACCAAAGCATTCACACTTATGCGCGTCCTAGAACTAAAATGCTCTCAAGCTTGCACAATGAACTGACACGCAACACCATCTTGTCACCGCTTAGTGACATATCAAATATCAGAAAATGAAAAATTAGTGATTTGGCACTTAGAGTCAGAATTGGTGCTAAGCACTCTTCTTTGCGAAAGAACTCATGTTAAGCGTCACTTTGAGTGCCAATGTATGTTTTTTTTGTTAGATCTTGATTTTAAATTGTACTTGGTTCCTATTATTATATTCTTGACTTGCTTATTTCATAGAAATCAAAGCATTGACAACAAATGTTTTGATGAATTTTTCAACATTGATCATACACAAGAATTTGTAAAAAAGGGTATACTTAGCTAGCTTCGTTGGTTACGTCATGATGTGGGTTTTGAAGATTTTCAGTTTGATTAGGTGAGGGTTATGATGTTCTCTGACATTAATTAGTGTATTGTATTGTCTGTTTATTTTTTCTTAACCATATTATATACCTTTGGTCTGTGCTAGCAAAATACGTGAAATAATATATTGAGAGAACAAGACATGTGTTTTCTATTGGAGAGTATTAGGATGACGGTAACTTCAAGTATTCTTATTTGGACTATAATCAAGTAAATAATTTTCACTTAGTTTTGAATTTTCTAAACATTCTATCAATATTTGTATTTTGGACTTTGGTATTCTATTAATGTTGAGCTTGCTACTCTTCTTTCATGATTTGCATATGGTCATACACAACGTATAATCTATTGGATAGATGGCACAGGATAACTTTTAATTGTCTTTGATTTTACTACAAAAGGAATTCTTCTAGGTATATTGTCTTAGTTATTACTGAATAAGTTGATTTTTGCATGCCAATTGATCTTCTGGTTTTAATCTGTAGGAAGCGGTTAAAGGAGAGTTTTTGTGGCTACATGATGCTCAAAACCACTCGATCTTTTGAGCATCACATAGCCACCAAAAATCTCCTTTAACCGCTTCCTACATATTAAAAACAGAAGATCAATTGGCATGCAGAAATAAACTTATTTAGTAACAACTAAGTACAAAATACCTGAAGAATTCCTTTGGTAGTAAAATCAAAGGTAGTTGAAAGTTTTCCTGTATCATCTATTCAGTTGATTATACATTGTCTACGACCATTTGCAAATCATGAAAGAAGAGCAGCAAGCTTAAGATTAATATAATACCAAAGTCCAAAATACAAATATTAATAATAATGTTTAGAAAATTTAAAACTAAGTGGAAATTATTTACTTGATTATAGTCCAAATAAGAATCGTTGAAGTTACCGTCATTCCAATACTCTTCAATAGAAAACACATGTCTTGCTCCCTTAATGTATTCTTTCACGTATCTTGTTGGCACAGAACAAAGATATATAATATGGTTAAGAAAAAATAAACAGACAATGCAATACACTTATTAATGTCACATAACATCATAACCCCTCACATAATCAAATCGAAAATCTTCAAAACCCATATCATGGCGCAACGAGCGAAGCCAGCTAAGTATATCCTTTTTTACAAATTCTTGTGTATGATCAATGTTGAGAAATCCATCAAAACATTTGTTGTCAGTGTTTTGATTTCCCTGAAATAAACAAGTCAAGAATATAATAATAAGAACCAAATACAATTTAAAATCATCTAACAAAAAATTTAGAATAAAGGTTACTCATCTTACCAATCCTCTCGTACATGATGTAACAACACATTCATCCCATGCTAAAGGGATGTCATCGAATCAATTATATATTTCTCTATGTCCTTTAATAGTGTTAGTACGATAATTAATGACAATGTCAGCCATTGATCTAACTCTATATTGCTTCGTCTTTTGAAGCAAAGCTCTTAACTGATCCTCATAACCATGTTTAGTATTCAAAGAATAAAGGTTTTATTGGGTGTAACCTGTTTATAGGAATAAACTTAAATTAGAAGTTATCAAATAATTATTAATTGAGAGTGGTAGTCTTTATTGTATAAAGAGAGAAAGGGTTAGGAAATTATTCTCTTATGTTTTATAGTCATTATCGTGAGTTATTTGTAATAATTGGGAGCATCTTGAGTTGTATATGAAAGACCTAATGTTAATCCTATATATTGTAAGGTTCAAGTGATATCAAAATACATAAAAAAGCTTATTCAGAAATAACTAAATAAGTGTCATTTTGTAAAACTGATTTAGAGAGAAAGTTATCAGAAAATTAACTTTCAATATATTTGAAAAAATAATAAAAACATCACTTTCAACTTTTAAATTACTTAACCTTGAGATGAGAATGAATCATACGGTTGTGGCAACCTGATAGAGGACTATAAACATATATGAGAAGAACTTGAAGAATATTTGCAATTCAAATGATCTATGACAAATTCAAAGATCAAAACTCGTCTTGTTAAATCTTATAATGTTCCATAAAAAAAGGAATTTAAAGAACATGAAGATCATGAGCATAATTGAAGAATAATTTAGAAAATTAAATAAATTGTAAACAATTTGTTTTTGTTTTTAATTTTTTAAGTTATTTTTGGACCCGATGTCTTTGAGCTTTCTTTTAGGGTTTTTTAGGTGTCTTAAACATTTATATCTATATAAAAGCACAAAATACTTATGTAAACACTTTTGAGTCATAATATATGCATTTGCATTTTTTAGAAAGGATTTTCTTGGTTTTTGAATTAGAACTCTGATTTTTATCAAAGATTAACATCTTTATGATAATTTTCACTTGATTTATCTGTCTGCTAGATTATGTTGTCTTCATTTCTGTCTTATTTTGTGTTTTTCTTTGATTTATTTGTATTGTACCCTTGAGTATTCAAATTCAGTAAAGATTGTATTCTTTCTTGGACAAGATTGTATTACAACCACACTGATGAAAATTTTGATTTAGCAATCTCAGGAATTTTAGTTTCCAAAATAATTCCACGAGTGATGTTCTTCATGAGATTGCCAGTTGAATCCATACATTAAAAATGGTTAAATGTTAATTTTAATCCATGCAAGTTCTTTAGTCATAAAAACTATATTTTAGATTTAATTGGTTTATTTGTCCCTAGTTTCGCTGCAGTGTGTCAAGTTGGTCGTATCTTTTAAAAAAATTTCAATTTCGTCCACACCTAATATAATTTGTCTCAATCAAGTTCCTTCCGTTTGTTTATAATTTGTGCATTGAAATGGAAAGTTGGTGGACTGTTCAATCCATGCTTGTGTCATGGATAATGAATACCATTAAACCTACCATGTGTTCAACTGTGACTTATGCAAAAATCGCAAAGGAAATATGCGAGGATATCAAAGATCATTTTTTTTATTGTAAATGGTCTAAGGATTCAACAGCTAAAAACAAAATTAGTAGATTACAACAAAGGATGACAATGGTTTCCTACTATAAGAAATTAAAGACACTCTGGGAAAAATTCGCAAACTATGAGCAGATTACAAGATGTTCATGTGGAGGATGGAGGATGCAATGTTTAGATCATGAGGATCAAGGGCCTCCTAAGGCCATCACGTGACCTATTACATAAATATTACATAATCCAAAAAACCTTAAAACTAACTCAGAAAATATAAATTCTACTTAGTTACATAATCATTGAGGTAGGTTGGAGTCTTGTGTTCTCTCTTAGGCATTTCATTCTTGGACTCCCCTTCGGTGGTTCCTTGAGTACCAGCCTTATTATCCTCATCAGAATCTTCATCTACATTCACAATGGAAACAAAACGGCTTGGAGGTGGAGCCCTTTTTCTACACCCAGTTTTTGAAACTATTTTGATGTTATAAAAGTAGTTTTCACATCATATTGAAAAATAAAAAAGTCGTCATATTCTATATAATTATACTATGTAACTTGAAAACAAAATAAGCAACTCCTATCTATCTAAATATGTAACTTGATATTAACTAAAAACTTTCAACCAGCGTTAATATTTTTTTATTAACATTAATTACAAAATCATTAACAAACTTTAATAAAAATAATATCAGTAAATATTGATTAAATACTTTTAGTATTTTAAATAATTGGTTAATTATTCAACGGTGGGCTTCCAAGGATGGTGTTGGAAGAAGAAAAAGTGGAGATGATAAGACAAACTAGTCACTTCATCATCACCATGGAGGTACATATTTAAATCCGCGGAGTGCAGAAAGCAATAGCCTCTAGCAGGGCCATGAAGTCGCCACGAGAACAAAAAGAATAGGGCTCTTCATCAAGGCCCAAATTCACTTCTCTCAAACAGCGTAGATATATAATAATTTTACAAATTCTCCACTATGTATTAAAAAAAAACGGAATCTCTACCCCTATGTAATTTAAACATTTAATTTCCTCACCTGTGCATTTAGTTCTATATCTTAAAAAATAATATCATGTTTTTTAATGCCCATGAAAAAATTATTCTTCAGATGAGTAAAATACTTTGAATTTTTTATTTCACTTACTATTAAGTTTCCAAGGACTGAATTGTAAAGTTGGGAAATAAGAAACATTGGGTGAAATGAAACAACCCACTTTTAAGGATACAACTTCAATTACGTTATACTCGTCATTATTCACTCTTTTAAATTATAGATTAAAACATTTAATTTGTAATTATGGAGTACTTAATAATCTATTTCTCTATAAACAACGAAATCAACTTTTGTAAGTTGAATATTGATGATATATATGAGAAGATACATGTTAATTAAGTGGCATCATTAAGAAGGTTGAAGAGGTGGGCTCACATTAATGTGTATAATGTTCATCATATTCTGTCTCTTTTCAATGTTCTTGGCTTTTTCCACATTTCCTTGAATCATGTCGGTTTCACAATCAGATTCTTACGTATACTTATTATATATGCATGATTGGATTCTCATTGTGTTGTTATATACTGAATCTCTCAACCCATATATGCATACATATATGTACATGTGTATGTATATTTTCACCCATGCATGATGAAAGTTCTTGTTGTGTGCTCCTAAACCTAGATATGAATCATAGCATAGAGGGAGTGACGAATCAGATATTGTTTTGATGATGATGATGAACATTATTGAAGGCATATGAAAAGCAACATCAGTCAACAAAACAACAAAAGTGGAAAGTTTAGCTGACTGGTTGTGTTTCTTTTGTCAGTTTCTTCGACATGTTCTGTCTTCATAGTATTATATTTGTGACTTTTCTTTGTATCTTCTTCACCTTCCCTTCTACTAACATAAAAATCCAAATATGCCATTCAGCATTCAGCATTCAGCCATACTTGGCCTACCTTTAACCTTTGTTTCATTTAGCTTTTTCCAAGCTTCTCATTCTTTGCACCAGGAAATGCGTGCATATGCATCTTTCTATATTCTTCTGTCACGTTTCTTTATTCGTGATCTACAGTTTCAATACACAACTTCCTGGTTGATTTCTGTATTCTAAGATATACTATACGTGTATATAAAGTTAAAGACAACTTACGAAACTCAAACCTAAGGGCATGTTTAAACTTTCACATATTGGAGTAACATAACATTAACACATAGGATGTCTGAAACTAAATAAACTGTTTGATGATGGAGCTATAAGAGCTCAGAAGAAGAAAGAAATAGTCTGTGATTACCCAATGGATTAAGGAATTACATGACAAGAAGCGTGTATTCTGCATTTCATTTCTCTGCACTGTGACGAGGATGAGACATTATTAAACCCCACAAAGATACATATCTTTTCTAAAAAAATGTCACATGGGATAATAAATGCCTTAGTGGTTAAGGAAACAAAGGAAACACCGAAACTGAAATGTTCTTCACTACCAAGTACAGCCTCTAAGGTTTTCTGACAACATTCGACACTGATAATTAGCCCTAGACAATCTTATATAAAATATCAAATCTTGAAATTTTCTTTGTTTTTTTGTTTTTTGGTATTGAACCAATGTGCTGAAACGCCTATATACTGTTATTCAGTTGAAGCTGCCCTTCAAAGATGGAAAAAGGAAACATGGATGCAATGTATGTTGCGTTGCTTTTGCAATGTATAGTAGGAATAATGGTTATGAAAGGCATACATAGACGTTGTACGAAGCCTTATTAAAGATGATAAAGTAGAACCATTTCAGTGACACTTTCGCTATGTACACCACAGCAGCACATGGATGCATGTTGTACAAACTGAAATTTGGTCGTTACTTACATCAACTACTTATCTGTAAAAGCAAGTGCATTTTTCATAACAACCAATGTAAATATATTATATCTCTAAATTATATTGAATTAATCCGTTGAGGTTCAGACGACAGAAAAAAGCCCCTTCTGCTTATAACATCATTAATGAAACTTGAATCTAACTGTATCGTATGGATAGAACGGTCATTCTGTTACCTCACACCAAGCCGAACGGTCGGTCCATAAAGAAGGAAGTAGTTTCGGTTATTAAACGTAACAGAACCACCAGATAAGACCGGTTGGCTAAAGATAAAGACGTTGGACCATTGTTATAGAAAACAAGTTTGGCTACCAGGATTAAGGTAAATGGTAATTAGGGATATTAGATTAAGATTGGGTGGTGATTAAGGTTTCACTGGTCTCAAACCCATGCCAAAAACTAAATATAAGTTAAAGGGAAGAGGTAAGTGATCGCATTTACTGTATATTTATTACCATAATGTTTAACTACCATACTGACAATTTATTGACTTAAGCATCACATAACCTCTTACAAATACACCTCTGGACGATGAAAGGAAGACAGACTAGAAGAGTAGTTACCGAACAACATCTTAGGTGAAATTATACAGGTATTGGAAGTTACTCGATCTCACACCCAAAACACCAACCATATAAAGAATTGACATAATTTTTTATCTAAAATCTTAAAAGAATGGATCAATGAATTTTCAATCTTATATAATATTCTACCTTCTCATTTCTAACCTATATTATTATCATTCTTCACAATACAACGTTGCATGTAATTATTCTTGTCTGTTTATTTGTTGATGTTAAAAAGATGAATGCAAACACGAGTATTGTTGTTGATGGATGATGTAACACGAATAAGATGAGATTTGGGACCCCTCTGTGGAAAGTGGAAAAACACTTGGTGGCCCAACAAACCGACCACCAACGCCTTTTCCACAACGTGTTACTTTTTCTCTCATTGTTTTTAATGTAAGAGCTCGTAGGTTTAGAAAGAAACATAAAGAGATAGTTGCAATTATTGCACTTGGAGGAAATTATTTTTACATTGAAACGACTGAAAAAAAAAAAGTCATTTATATGTCATAAATTTAATATCTAATCATAAAATATTTGGCTTGAAAAAATATGCCGTTACAATTTTTGTAATACGAACAATTTTTTATGTTGAATGTCATAATATTTGATATTATGTTGATTTTCTAATATTTGATGTAAATATTTAAATTTATATTACTATATGCCTTAATTTAACGTAAATTTTTTATTTTAAATTTTGGTTTGAACCAGAATCATATGTTTTTTTTTTAAATGTCTAAAATATATGTCAGGATTAAAGTTCAAGTAAATTTAAGTCGAAATGTTAGCTGACAAAGTGAAAAATATCTAACCTAAATATCACTCCCTTAACCTCTTATACATGTCATTAAAGTTGTTTAGTTTAATATATATATTTGACATAATATTTTAATATAGCAGAAGAAAATGAGGGGTTACTTTAATAAAGAAAGGTGAAAGATTTGGCCAATGAAAGTAAAAAAAAATGAAGAATTTGATGAGAAGTTCCTATAATGTAGTGAATTGTTTAAGTTGATGGGGAATTTAAATGAGAATCCCTTGGGTATATTCTTTTGGCACCACATTATTATGATCCTGATTATAATAATTATGGTACATAAGGTAGAGGTCCGTCTACAAATAAAAACCCTAATTAATAGCTATAGGAAGGAAAAAGAAAGATTTATTTATAATAATTTTTATATATTTTTTTCTACTTAAAACTTATATAGAAATAGGTGAATTTTTTAGTCATTGAAAAAAATATGGTAAAATAGTTCCCTTGGCATTAAGTAATTATTTTTGGAGCCTCTGATAGAGACGTAAAGAAATGGAAATCTTGAAGGGAGGAAAAAGAAAATAGTATTTGCATGAAAACGTCATTGCAATTTCTCTTTTTAGATACTAATTCAC
This sequence comes from Vigna mungo, assembly GCA_036885675.1. Lineage (NCBI taxonomy): Eukaryota > Viridiplantae > Streptophyta > Magnoliopsida > Fabales > Fabaceae > Vigna > Vigna mungo. Next base: position 43,745,037 of record CP144690.1, read on the forward strand.
AAAAGTTATTAGGTCCTTCAAGGTGCTAAATCATGATTTTGCTATATTATTATCAAAATAATATATCATAATTATTCATACAACCCAAAAAGATAGCAAAATGCATATATTTACTATAATAGATAAAGATTATAATAGTTTTTATAAAACATATCGGAAAAATATTATGCATATATTTGTTATGAAATCTTGAAGCACTTTATTACTGGAGAGAAAGTGTGAAAATGTCTGAATCAGTTCCTTCACATCATCTTTTTTTGCTCACCTATATATTGAGCTACAATGCATGGCCATTGCTTTCCATGGTGACCACGGTATCAAACAGTTCGTACACTTTGGATTTGACATTTGAAAAAAAAATGTGAAGTTGAAGTTATTTGGATTAAAGAAAAAATTTATGTGATTTAAATAAATTTGAAATGAAAATTTATATATAATGTGATGGATATCACAAATTAAAAAATATTTTTAATGGATAATATTAGATAATATTTTAATGTGATGAAAGCACTGTTAGTGTTAGGTCATTTACTTTCTACTTGTGCAATCAAATTTAACCATCTACAAGTGCTTTTCATCAACTTGCTTACAAATGGAACTTAACTTTTTCTTTGTGGTAAAAGGTTAACATTCAATATTATATTGATATAGGTTTATACATAGGACGAGGTTTGCATCCACTTATACACACTAAGTGAATTTTAAACATAACTCAATCCCATAAAACCGACTTATAAGATGAGATTTGCATATATTTATATACACTGAATTAGTCTTATTTCTAATCGATGTAAAACTTCTAACATTACTACTCAAAACACCAACTACGACCAAAATACCAGAAACACTAACTGAAGTTTCTACTTTATGAACAATAATTGAGGTGAAGCTTTCATGTCTATGGAAAACTTAACACTCTCGAATTAATATATACAAGCGACTTTCTGCATTTTTATATTGATTTTGTGTTTTCATTTCCTTCTTTCGTTATAATGGTTTGTCATGTGGCCCTTCCATGGAAAAGAAGACAGTGATGGAGAATTCAGCATCAACTTCTGAAAGTACTTCCATTGTTGAAAATCATCACCAAATTAATGTTGCTGTTCAGAACCATATCAACTTAGCCACCTACCACAATCCCATGTACTTATAGAAATTTTATATATTAAATTATTTGATTAAATTATTACATTATAATTAAGAAAAGTTCATTTTAATTTCCGTAAAGAAAAATACAATCATGGAAAAAGTCCTAAATTCTAATTAATATGTTAACATCAATCTAAATCAGTAGACCTGAAATGTCTAAATTTAGGTATAATAAAACAGAAATAGACTTACGAACCGGGTTGAAATTTTCAACTCATTACCTTTGACCCGTATTCCAAACTTTTTTAAATAAAATATAATTTAAAAAATTAATTTTAACATTGTACTGTTTGAAAACTTAAAAATATATAATAATATTATAACTTAAATCATTAATTTATATAAATTAAATTTTAATTATTAATTATAATAAAATAATTTAATATATATATATATATTTATTTATTTATTTTAATTTATTTAATTAAAGACATTAATTAATTTATTACAACTTAAAAGATATTTACAATATGTTTTTAATATATACAATGCATGTACATATATTTTTTTTAAATATATGGATATTTTATTCAATAAATAATTGGTTTATGTTTGTTTTCGATTTTTAAGTATTATGAACGTGTGTTTTTTAATAATTGAAAAACTACATTACAGAATAATTTAACTGGTGCGTTACACGAATACAAGCATTAATATGGCAAATGATTTGTGGTTTAAACTTACCTTTAGAATTAAAAACTTCAACAATCGATAAAAGTAAACACAATATTTTAATTAACATACCTAATTACATTATAAAATGCATATATGAATTATTTAATATTATCATAGTTTATGTTTCAACTTTAAAGAAGCTCTCGTCACTAAAACTAATAAAATAAAAATATTATTTGAAATTAATATATATATGCATATACCTGAAAAGTTAAATATATTAGCTATATCTAAAAACAATAATAAAATATATTAAATGTAAGATCTGTAAATTTATATTTCAAATAATAAAGTAGTAGGGTTCAAATAATATTTATCTTTTATTAGAAGGGTTTATATTAAAGTTTTAGCTTTAGCAAAATTAGCTTTTATTAGAAAACTAATATTTATATTTGTCTGATGACTAAACAAACTACTACATTACTTTATTATATTTGAATGTTCATTTACCATCTCTTCACTTTGACACTTTCATTTCATAAATATTTGGACTTGACTACGCTATTTTTCAATTAATTAATTAATTATAAATTCATGAAAAGTGATAATTTTAGTAAAAATATTTAACGTGGATGGTCTTTAGCAAGTAAACATATTATAGTTTAAGCAACATAATTTTAGGCTTTAAAAATTATCTCCAATAGACATTAATAGGCAGAGAATAAAGATGTAACAAAACATTAAGAGTCCAAAGCTATTTTGAAATATTAATCAAATATATATCAATTACTATGTCCATTATGATATGAAATATCAAAAGGTATATTCTCTTCATTTCATATATATTAATGGCTTCCATTTTTCTTTGTCGTTGATGGTGGTGATGATGTAAGATTGTATGGTTGGAAGTGAAATTGAATTGAAAATATTGGTACTTATTCTTCTTCAATATATAAAAATTCAAATTGAATTACAAAATTTACAAAATATATAAGAAAGAACCTTAGAATAGACTCCACCAATGTGTTTTTGACTAAACACAAAATTTACAAAATGATACTATATTTACAAAATTTAAATTAAATTATTTTCTCATATGACATAGAAATAGTACTATTTATAGAAATGTTGCTAGATTGGTGAGCGTGAATTCACACTTTTGTAACGTTTTTTAATCACTTTGAAATTTTTATTTAACAAATTACTCTGTCTTCTCTTGTAAAATTAAAATTTTTCATATTTTAATGAAAAATATAACTCTTATATATACTTCTCTACCATTATTAATACCATCAGTACTCAATTTTAAACTTTTTTTATTAATTTAAATATTGCGAATGATCAATATAACTTTTTATATATAAGTATAGATAATAACAATTAAAATAAATTAAATAAACATAAAACTAACTAATTAAATTAAATAAATACATCAAAATTAAATAGTTCATGAATAAATAAACATAAAAATATAAGATACTAACAAATTATAAAAAGTAACCATAATTTTATTTTGATTTCAAAAGCATTATTATCTTTTAGCATTTCAATAAAAAAATTGTACAACTTTTATTTTTCATTATCATTTGTATTATTTAAATAATGATAACGAATCAATTTCAAATAAAAAATAATTAAACATTTTTTTATTCCCGAAATTAATACTTCAGTCTCGAAGAATAAATAATTGTCTCCACAATTTTAAGCAAGAAACGTTCCTATATTTAATTAAGAATCTAAGAACCAACATTAAATATAACTAAGAGTTCTGATTTAGAAATTTAAACGTAAATGAATAAATAATAAAACATAAGAAAATAAAGAAGAATTTACTAACTTAAGAATATATATGCCAATTAACTTACATTTCGACAGGAAATAATTGACTAAAATACTCAACTAATTTTATTTTATTAAAACATATGATAAATAGTAAAGAATCTAAGTATAAGTTTAATTTTTAAATTATAAGTTTATAAATTTGTTTTTTTTTTAAATTTTAGATTAAAGTAATATTAATTCTTTACGTAAACACGTTAATATTGTTCATAATAGATTCTTATCTACAAAGACTCCTTAATGTGACATAAACTTACATTAATTTAACACATTAAAAAAATATAAAATAAGTTCAAAAATTTGTGTCAAAAATGATTTAAGACAATGATATTTTAATGTAGATTTTTCTAGATAATATTTTAATAAAACACACATGTCATTTTTTTTTATTGAATTTAAAATATATTAATGCAGTAATAAATAAATAAAATATCAACAAGAAAACGATGAAATATTATATATATAAAAAAATATTTTTCCTCTTTAATAATAGGCCATAAGACTATTTTTAGTGTCGGTGTGATTTGTAAAAAGGAGGTGTTGGTGTCCCACTCACCCACCATTAAGAGTATATTCCCATCCCACTTGCTATTATTCACCCCCTTTTTTACTCTCTACACCCTTCTTTTCTCTTATAAATTGAACCCTCTTCTTCAATTTTTACTTCCTCTTCTCCTTTCTTCCTGCTTCTGCATTCTCGACTTTCCTCTCAGATGAACCTTCATGTTTTACATTAATGTCTCCAGTTCTGAGTGAGATCCTTCGTTCTGGGTTTATGATAAATTCTTCCCTAAGACGCAGGACCCACTTAGTTCAATCTTTCTCAGTTCTCTTCCTCTATTGGTTCTATGTTTTCTCATAATTAACCCTAACACCACCTTCCCTTTCATCACTACTATAAACGATCTTTTTCCCTTTCTTTTCATCCCTTTTCTCTTCTAAATCAATGGCCTCATCCACCGGAATCTCTACCACTTCACCCTCTCAGGACGATCTCCACCTTCTCATGGAACAAAGAAGAAAGAAGAGAAAGCAGTCCAACCGTGACTCCGCCAGAAGATCAAGGATGCGAAAGCAGAAGCACTTCGATGATCTCACTGCACAGCTCCAGAGTCTCCACAAGGAAAATGACCTTATCTTGAACCAAATCAACGTCACCACCCAACACTATCTCAAGCTCCACGCTCACAACTCCATCCTCATAGCCCAGAAGACTGAACTCGCTCAAACCCTTCACTCCTTCAATCACATCATCAAACTCATCAACGCAACAAACCATTATTATCATCACCATAACGATAACAAAACCAACAATAATTTCATCACTCCCATGCACACGTCCTTCCTTAATCACCCCATTGTCGCCACTGCAGACAACATGTGTCTGTGGTGAACACTCTCAGAAATTAATTAAGGTTCTTCTCTTTTGTTGTGTCAGGGTTGTTCTGGGGTGAGGCAATGTTTTTTATATGATATATTATTATATTATATTATCAGAGTGTCGGAACTTGCTTCCTACATACAGTGGCATTGGCATAGTTCTGCTGTTATGGGTTTGCTTTTTATAAATGTAAAAATGGTACCAAAAAGGTGTTTCTCTTAGTTGTTTTCAGCTTGTTAACGTTCTCTATTGCCTTTTCATAAAACTAAAGTGATAAAGTGATGGATGCAGCATGTGTCTCGATACCAACCATTAAAGTGCAAAATCAATTAAAAGATACCTTCACAAACTTTTACACCCATTTGAGACAAAATATACATCCAAAAGGATAAAATAATTATAAAATTATAATTTTTTGTATTTATTTAAGAAAAAAGAAATTAAAAGATAAGAAGAATAGTGTTAAATGAAGGTAAAAAATTTAAATGTGTCAAAAAATAATTTTTAATTAATTAATGCAAAAACTCTTATGCACCAAAAAAATAAAAGTAAAAAATCTTGCTATTGACACTTTTGTTTAATTATAATTTATTTTTGGTAAATTAAAAACATTTGGATTTTATTTGTAACATAATCTCTAATGTAACTTGACCGGTTTTTTTATTTTTATTTATTCATAACTATTTTATTTACATTTGTATCTTTTAAAAGTTTTTAAGGAAAAATGAGTCTATATATATATATATATATATATATATATATATGTATATATATATATATATACACCCTTGATAAGTTTTATGGACGTTATCATAATATCTCTAACTTAATTTTTTTCACAACCACCCAATTAGGAACCCTCCGTTCCCAAAAAAATGACCCAAATTGAAATGGGCCTCTTAGTTTTGGGCTAAAACAAACTTGTGTTTGGGCTTTACGGAACTTTGGGCCTGTAATGTTTACTATGGGCCTGACTTCTCGTTTCCAACGTTTTAGCATTCAGTTAAAATAATAAGCATAGCTAGCTCCATCAAAAAAGAAAAAAATAATTAATAGTTTGGTATTTTTTATTTATTTTAGTTTTTATACTTACTTTTTGTACTTAATTGAGTCTCTTCTGTAAAAAAAAAAATTCAATCTGACTTCCTTAAATTAACACTCTAAACCTTTTCTATTTTGACATTGACATCTTCAAAATAAAAAATATTCAAATTTTGAAACATGAAAAACTTAAATTTTAACGTATAACAGATTTATTTTTAACACGTAACACTTTTGAAATAAAATTAATGCCCCATTGAGTGCTTTTGTAAAAACAGTGCCTTAAATAAATTTTCCTTTTTAAATAGAGATTCAATTAAATAAAATAAAAATAAAAAAACTAAAATAAAAATATAATGATCAATAATTAATTAAAAAAATTGTATAAATGTCGTTAATAAATCATTATTGGTTTTTGATCATAAATGCATTTTCTAACATGTTTGAGAGAGAAAATAAAGACTTTGTTGCATTTTAAGCAGACATGCAACGAAAGTCAACAACGACTATAGTAACAGCATACATGAATGTTCAATTAATGAAGTATAGCTATAAATATAACAGTTTCCCGATAATAAATAAGAAATTAATAAACAGATAAATTTTATTAAAATCATGATAAATAGGATAAGGTTAAATAATCACGATGGATGTAAAATAAAGCAAATTGCGACTTTTTTAGAAGAGGCTGAATAAAAAAATACAATTATTTAGAAATTAGACTTTATAGTTAATCAATATGATAGTTTTAATAGCATTGACTTCTATGAAATGTTTTTCATATGTTTGTTTTTACTTTTCAGAGTGCAAAATGGAAATTAAACGAAAGCGAAAGGTTTGTGTTGTGGTGAGGCCATAAACGCAAAATACGAAAACCTGATTCTAAAAGGATCAGACGGTCGTAGTCTTAGTCAGAGCATGGCAAAAATTGACCACCGTTGGAACCATGGAAAGATCTTCGTCAATGGTTTCTCCTCGGTCGCAACTTGGTATAATATTCCCTTAATTGGGTGCATGTGAGCTTATAGTGCGCTCCACGTGGTGGAAACTGAGGCGTCCAATTCTCATCCACGGTTTATTACAAGTAATTATAATATTCAACGCGCAATTTTTTTTATATTTTTTTATTTTGGTATAAGAAATAAATAATTATTAAAGAGCGAGAAACGCAGAGAAGAGAGGTGGAAAGAGGAAAAGGAAAAGATAGAAACAGACGTTTGCAGAAGGAAAATAAAAAGAGAAGATGCAGTGAGTCACAGTCACACAATACGGAGAAATTAACAGAGGCTCCTCCGTTTCCGTTTTCAACAACCTCTACCCTAACTCCGTCGTACAGGCTTCTGCTTCCGCCGCGCCGCGCCGCGCCGCTTTGCGTTTTGACTGAGAAACGGACACGACGGAGTCCATTTCCGTATATGACCGAGGTCAATTATTTTCCCTCTTTTATCTCAGTTTATAGTTTGCGAGTAAGATTCGCATGCTTCGTCTTAGATTTCTCTTTATCGTTAGCCTTGTTAATAATTAATCGTATGCATCAACGACCCTAGTATTTAGTATTTAGAATGTTTCGAAACCCTAGAAATTATTTGAGGTTTGAGGAAATATGAACGGGGGGACGGTTGAGTTTTTTTTTTTTGACGAGTTCATGGATTTTGGAAGAAAATGAGCTGGATTTGGTTATTATTTATCGGTGGCTCTGGATTTGTGTCTTGAACTGTGAATAATGTCGGTGTTTGTGTGTGCGTATTGTAATTAGTGCTTTCTGTTGTTTGTATTCTCGAACTGGTTTTATTTAACTTAAAGGATGGATTTAATTGTTCTTCCTCTTTCTTAAGTTTATGTTTGGAAGCCTTGTGTTTACGAGCTGGTGGTCGTTTTCTTTTTACATATGTATTTAGTTTCCAAGTTATAATTGGTGGATGCAATTAATAGAAACAGTTTTCTATGATTGAATTTTATGTTGGATTTTCGCTGAACTAGATTTCGTTAGATTAGAGCGTTAGAAATCCGAAGCTTAGAGCGCGGTTCCTTGTCTGGAGCTTTTTGGTCGCTGGAAGGGTCTTGAGTTATCTTGAAATCTTATTCCTTTTTGTTTATTTTTCAGGAGGAAGTAGAGTTACGGCTTCTTGCTGGAAATTGAGGTGGCTTTTGAGATTTCAATTGTGATTTTCGGGTACAGTATAGGATTTCTTTTTGTACAAAAAATGTCAGCAAGTCTTGAATTTGTCTATACACTTCGGTCTGTGGCTATAGTTTAGATTGGCTTCTACGTTTTTCTGCAGTTATCATGGGATCAGCTTGTTGTGTTGCTGCAAAGGATCCTAATCTTCCTAACAGAACTAGAGGTGAAAGCTTACGTAGAGATGTTGTGTATTCACCATCGTGGAGCTTTCAATGGGATAGTAGGGAACGTGTTACTGGTGAAATTGAGAATCCTTCTTATCACGCATCTCATTTAGACAGTAGAAATGTCAGCATGGAGTTAAAAGGTTCATTAAGCTCTGAAAGAGGTAATCTGTCTGATGGGGGAAGCATCATGGAGAATTCTGTGACTCCTATTTCTTTGAAGTCCCCTGTTGATGAGGCGCTGGTTGCAAATCTGATGACACCCTCGTCTGGTAAATGCTAAACCCTGAACTCTATCATTCTTTTGCCCTTTACCATGAGCACAATGTTTGACGGGTCGGTCTTAGTTATAACATTTAGGCCTCTTCCACCCTTATTTTTTGGGGTATTCTTACTTTTAGTACATAATATAGGATGCAAGAGTTGAAATACAATTTCCTTTTTAAAAATTTTGTATGGTGGTGGAACAATTATCCCTTGAGAAATGTTTCTGTTACCTGTAGGCAACCTTGACGTTGAAGCTCTTTGAGCATGCTTAACCAAAAATGAAAATCCTGCACAGTTTAGTCACAGGCTTTGAGAATGATTGCAATCAGGCTTCACGATGCAACACAAATAATAGTAAATACATGATTAATAGTTTCTGAGAAAATGGGTAGGTTTATATATATCTTTTGAAAAAGAAAAACCCTTGCTGTTGCCTTCTTTTATTCAAGGGATCTTTATCTCACACGTGTCTTTTTTATGTCGTGTATGACCTTGTTCACCACCTTATCTTTTTTTTGTTTTGTTTTCCTAACCAGTGTATAGTTTTCAAACTCGGTTTGTTTTGTTGAATGGTCCCAGATATTGGTATTGACATTCTGTTCATGATGCTCTCTTTTATGCACTTTGGTTCATTGGGTTGATGTTTCTTTGTTTGGCATTGATTTCTCTTTGTTCTCCCTCCATGTGCTTGTTGCAGATCTGTCCATGTCAAGCAATTTTTCTACAGTGGTTAGTTTTGAGCTACTGAATTGGAACCATGAGCTTTGTGGTGCATAATCTGAATTTTTTAGGCTTTCTGCTGTAGTATTGCTGGGCTCACTCTTAATCTGTGTTTCTCTTTAGGTGAAGAATCCAGTGGAGTCTTCATTACCAAATCTTTCTTTTTCAATACCTTCAGTCTTCTCAACACCCACACTAGATCCTTTGCCTAATCATAACTATAACCATCTTCCCAACTCTACCCCAACAAGATGGACACATCGATCTCCAGCACACCCTCTGTTGAGACAGATTTCTGATAGTCGAATTATGGGTCTGAAATCACCGGACAACTCAATTTCTGAAGGAAGGCCATCCTTTGTACTCTCTACTTGCAGCAACGAAATGGCTGCTGGATCCCTCTGTGGATCATCTGATGGATGGTCAATGCGAACCTTCTCTGAGATGGTGGCATCGTCCCAAAGGGAAAGGTGGTCTTTTGATAGTGAGTGTTTTGGCTCTGGTCGTCACAAGATAAGTGGATCCAGTAGCAGGTTCTCATATTCTCCCTCCATGGAACTACAATCTTGTGGGGCTTGCTCAAAGCTTTTGACTGAGAGATCAACATGGAGCAACCAGAAGTTTATTGCCAGCAATGACCTCTCGGTTGTTGCGGTGTTGGTCTGTGGTCATGCATATCATGCAGAATGTTTGGAGGCTATGACACCAGAGGCAGATAGGTATGATCCAGCTTGTCCAATCTGTATGGTTGGAGAGAAGCACTTTTCAAAGTTGTCTAGAAAAGTTCTTCGGGCTGAATCAGAGATGAAGGCCAAGAACCACAAGATATCCAGAAACCGTGTAGTCGATAGCTACCTAGATGGTGGTTTTGATGTTTTTGATCGCCAAAAAGATATTGATTTGGGAGGAAAAGTTTCAAAAATGGAGCCAAGTTCCAGTGCAAGGAGCTCATTTGGAAAGCCATTCTTGAGGCGGCACTTTTCACTTGGATCCAAGTGGAGCCGATCCCTGTCCGATAATGATTCTGCCAGGAAGAAAGGCTTTTGGGCAAGATATCGGAAAGATTAAGTTCCATTTGCTGTAAGAGTCAACCATTCTCTAATTTTAGTAGTGATAACACCCACCATCAATTTAGAATTTTTAATATTTTCTATGTAGTCTAACTTTACTCATAATTTTAATCGCTTTAAATTAATTAATTTTGACTTTTGACCAGAAATTCCAGTGAGGTTGATGTTGTTCATATGAATTGTATGAATATAACGTCCCTTGGCAATTGAGGCTGAGCCAAAGCAAAGACGACCACACGGAAGCAAATATATATATATATATATATATATATATATATATATATATATATATATATATATATATATATATTTGTTTACGAAGATTTCTGCTTCATTCCATTCTATGGTAAGTAAGAGGCAGACTGCTTCATTCTACCTGCTGCAGATTTCTGCACTTGACAAAATAAGGTTTAGAAGTGTGATAATTTTAACTACTGTATTTATATTTCTAATGAAATGAATATAAGATAACTTTGCAAATTCAGTCATATGGATAGAAGCTGAATCCGAAGACTGACTGAATGTTGTGATCGATTAATATAATGCTTCCGGCTGCTGCTTCTTTTTCAGTCGGTAAGCACTCCCATACTGGGAAATGAAGAGCATATTAATTATGGATATGCCTCAACATGTCGTTTTATTCTTAAAAATATGTCCCTGTTTAAATTAAAAATCTATTATTTTAATACATCATTGTATTTGGATGTGTTAAGGATAATACTTTAAAAATAATTAAGACTAATTAAAAGTATTTTATAATAATAAATGCATTTGTAGACCACCGATATTTCAGGTTTTGATGATTGTAAATTAGAACATGAAGGATCATGTTCTAATGGCAGCAAAAGAAAGAGGCCTAATGAAATATTTTAATTACAAGTTTCACTATTCTTAAATATCCAATAAGATATTTTATCATAATTAAACAATTTTAGCACTTATCTTTTAATAAATAATAAATTATTTAATATATCTATAACTAAATATTATTGAAGTAATTTTAATTTACTAAAGGTTACCCCAATTACAATCACTACCGGTAATTATGAAAGCAATAAATTCGTAAAAGATTTATACATATAAATTCATAGGTTGGTAGAAAATGATGGCAACAAATTTATACATATAAAAAAATGTCTCCAAAGTTGTGAATAAAATTAAAACTTTTTTTTAAGGAAAAAGAGTGAAACACGATTAAATTTGTGATTTTCACAAAAATAATTTATTTGTAAAGTCAAATAAACAACTGTTTCTTTTATTTCAGAATTACATATCTTTTAATCATTATGGTTGAAAGCATGATTACGTAATCTAAAAATTTAATAAATTTGAGAACTAAAATCAATTAAACAATCCAAGGACTAAACACAAATTTTAAAAAATGTACAAAAATAAAAAATCATACTTATTTTTCTTAGTTTTATTAAAAAAAACATAATTCATGAATGAACACGACACACTCATTATCAGTAAAAGTTTACATTTTATTCAATTTTTAATATATATTAAAATTAATAACATGCAAAAAATAAGTGAGAATGCGAAAATGTATATAACATGGTATAAAAAACTTTTTGTAACTTAGTTTTATAATAAAAGATGTATCTATGGCGCAGTGGCATCACTGGTCTGTGTGGTTTTGATTCCGAAATCATGTCTCATAGTCAGTGTTCGAATGCCACTACATGGATAGATAGATGTTCGAAGAAACACCCTTAAAACTAAATGAGGTATTTCATAATACCTCTCTTTTATTATTAATACTTTACTAATTTTAAATCAATAAACCAATCTTATTTTTAAAATTCCATATTTTAAATACTTTATATTTTTTAATCAGGTAAAGATGTTAGTTTAATTTATTTAATATTAAAAAAAAGTAATTACCTTTTAATATTTAAAAAAATACAGTAAATAGTTACTGCCTTATTCAGCAAAGTTACTTTTGTAACTATTTATCCTGTTCTTTCAAAGGGCAAGTGCATTTTGCATTAGACACAAACCTATTTGAACCAGATAAGATTACTGTAACTAAATATATTAAATTTTCACCCCCAAAAACTTGTATCAAAATTTAATTTGAGATTACTAGTTCGGTGGCATAATCACACCAATTGATTTGATGACATATTCATCCTACTTTTAGAAGTGTTAATTTTAAGATTCTCATTTTGAAGCAGTACAATAGCATTTGCAAAGAGAAACAAACATGAACTGATGTGAGTAATTGATGGGTTTTTTCTAAGGTGGTTCATTTTAGGAAGAAATTGTATCAATATGACTATAAACTCAACTCATATAAGAGATTGACACTACTTTACAGTAATGACCAGACTCTGGATTTGGTCAATGACAATGGAATGGACTCTGAATTTGGTCAATTATACTCTTCAATCCTGATTTGTAATCAGGAAAAAGTAGTTGTACTCCTAGTTCCCTCTTTATTCTGGCATTACTCACTCGTTTGTCACCCTTTGGATTTACTCTGGACCACTCTTTCTGACTCTGTTTCACACTTTGTAACTTCAGCTCTGGCCACTTTTCCTCCACCAATTTCATTGCATACTCAAATACTTCTTCCCTCGGAGCAGGGTCATCATCAACGATGTTGTAAACTTCTCTGAAAGGGTGAGCAAATTGGGCCAATGAGCACAACCTTTAAAACCAATTGATCCAATAAACAATCACTATAGTTGCTGCAAGTGGTAGGTGTTGTCACAAATAGAAAATCCTTAAATTTAACTATTTGTCATAATTTCAGTGTCTCTCTATATATGTTAATATTACCATTTAAGAGCATGTTTTCTTGAATTTTGGATTGATATTCTTGTTACACTTTCAATGTTTTGTTTATTCTATTTATGTTATAGATCTAACATCTTTTAGAGATAAAAGACAAATTTACAGTGTATAAATAAGTGTAAATTTCACTTTTATAAATCGATTGAATTAGGTTTGAATTAGGTTTAAAGTTCGCTTTCTATAATGATATTGAAATTATCTAAAACCTAGCTTAACAAGATTTATTATTTATTTGGGTCTATCGTACCATCCATTATCAAACCACTATCCTTGTGCCCATAGGCACTAAGTATTGCTCTTGCCTACTTTATTCTGGTTAAGGTCGATAGTATGACTCGGCAAACAAAAAATGTAGGAAAAATTAGTTATGGTTTTCAATTGTAGTTAGGCTACGTTTCTCTTTCATCAAAAACTTTTATATTGCAGAAAATAGCAAACAGACGTGACTGTTAAGTCACAATTGTGGTTGTGTGAACCACCAAAACTTTGACATTGGAACCACAATTATGGATGCAGACCAATTATTAAAATCGTGACTAACATACACAACCAATATTTATGACTGTGTATTTGCAATTGCGTAACGTAAGTACTTTAAACGGTAGTTGGTATGGTGTGCAGGCTCACCACTAAAATTCTAACAAATCTTCAACTTAAGATGTGTTTATTAGATAAACAGCCACAGTCAATTCCTTCATCAGTGTATGCATTTATAATAGTTGCTTTATTTGGGAGAGTATTCTACATGTATTTTGAGAAGGTAAACATTTAATCTGTTTTGTATTTAAAGTTGCAACAGTAAATACAAATGATAACGGCATTGAAATAAAGCTAAAATTCAAGAATTGTGCTTCTCCAGCCACTTAGGCTCTTTAAGGTAATTGCCTTAACCTTCCATTACTGCTGAACTAGAGTGCAGAATATATTGTTTGATAATCCTACAACTTTGTTTTTCTCTTAGAAATTTTTGCCTAGTTAGCTCAGAACCATTTCACAAGGGTGTTAAATGTACTAGAAAGTTAATTATAGAGAAAATTCACCTGGGGGAAGGTACATCAACAGTAGCCATCAATGCCTGGCAGATGTCATCAACATGTACTCTGGATGTGTATTTTCGGTGTTTTCTCCTCTTCTGACCTTCTGACATTGGTTTCTGCTTGATTATTGTATCAATGGCACTAAAACAAAAGAAATGTTCAAAGCCAAAGGAATATATATGCTAAATTGAAAGTTAAGTGACTCTTATCTTATATGAGATGTGACACTTATTGACTGGTACATCCTTAGAATGACAGATTTGAATTGATTGTCATGGCATCCAACTCAGACAAGATATTTCTAGGCTTTGACAGATCCTACAAATAAACTGATGATAGAAATATTGAAGTGAGAACAGGCAAGTACCTTCTACCAGGGCCATAGATACCTCCTAGTCGAAATAAAAGTGGTGAGATCCCAAGATCACGAGACAAATTTGACCAGCCTTCTTCGGTACTTAACCTTAATTTAGCCAACTCACTTTCTGGATTTGTCGGATAACTGTCACAACATGATGCACACACTAAGAACCAACTAACAACCAACTAACGGAGAAGATTCAGAAATTTTGGACGGCAAGTGATTTATTGAGTTATGCTCTCTTACTCCTCATCCACCAGTTCACCGGCACAGTCTCCATAGACGCCTGCAAGAAAAGAAAGTCTCTCCATCACTCTGAAATCAACACAGAAAAAAAAAATGTCTAAACCCAGTTCATATGTCAGCTAAAAACCACTAAACCTTAAAATTAATTTCATTGTAGACTCACTAGTTGAAGACAAGTAACTCAGCCACTGAACATCTGAATTTACTAAAGACCTTCTGAAAAGTTCTTCATGCTGGAGCATCTATAAATCACTAAAAATAATTAAAAAAGTGGAAAGTTTACAGATATTATCCTCAGAATGGTGATACACATACAACAATTGTTACAGTAAAATCATACCGGATCACCAATGCCAACAAGAGGGGGCACAGAAACAAGAATGTGAGTGTAATTTTTCAGTAGCCTTAGAATATCCAGACTGCAGAACAAAAACAACAGCAAAAGTCTTATCCATTAAGTCAGATTGACAACATATTCACACATCCATGTTCGACTCCCCAAAGAAATTATTTACCATGAAATCGTCTTGCCAACTAAATATGAAATCCCTAAAACACAAATGTGCCCTTTATAGTTCTCAATTCAGACATCAAATCCAATTAACACCCATATAACTATTAGTAATTGTTCCGAGACAAAATGAAAAATTGCACGCAAAATTACCAGCTGACTCACTCGGGGTGGTTTGCATCGAAAAGGTGAACATGAAATCCCATGTCCTGGAGCTGCTGCTTCTTCACGTGGGTCGTACAAGTCCCAGACACGACCCTACCAATAATCATTGATTCCATGAGACAAATTTTGAAGCGAAAATTGTAAATACTGAAGGGAAGAGAATGTAATGCAACTAACCATCCTTGGTTGTGCAGTTTTCGTGCAAGTGATTGCCCCACGAATCCCATACCGATAATGAACATGCTGTGTTTTTCAGACAACGTTGGGGATATCGAACCAAAACTTGTCCCAACATGATTATGAGCATGGCAACGTTGGAGAGGAATCGATAAAGCTATTTCCATGGCAAAATCAAAGGTTCAACAAAATCATCCAAAACAACACTCTCTTTACACTGTTAAACGGAAGTGGTAGAACGAAATTTCCAGATGCAATAGAACACACTTTTGATAGATAATAAACATAAAAGTAAAAAATTAAAATCTTACAATAATATTACAAATAAAATAAACTTTCTTACCAATAATCTCACATCATTTATATGATGATGACATGATATAGTAATTTTTCATGAAAATTATATTGTAAAAATATAACTAAATAAGTAGGAATACAAATAATATGTAAATGAAAATAAATTAATAATAATAAAAAGTTCGAAACATTTTTGTATCAGTGTAAATATATTGATAAAATAGTATTATATACGAAATTATCAACATCTTCATAATGTATGAATTTGCAGTAATGTTAAATCATGTTTTACTAATGATTTTTGTCTGTTAGCTAAAAGTACAGTGCCATAATCACCAAACCCCAATTCTGTCCATGTATGCATGTTTAAATATGAAATTCTGCTGTAATTGTGCTTATGTTTTTCAAATTTAAATGTAAGTAAAATTAATTGGTTTTTAAGTTAATTATAAAGTTACTCAATAATTCTTGGAATATTAGTTAAAGAACAAAAAAAAGTAAGTTGAAAAGGATATGAAAACACAGTAAAATTCAGAAAAGATCAGTTTCAATGCGTTGTAGTTCATAGCAGCATGTTTCATTTCATCTATCTGTTCATGCAAACATATAATAATAAATGTGGTAGTTGAACAATAATTTCCTGATAATTCCAAAGTTCTAGCCCCACCTGATCGTACTCCATTGCTTCATCCATATTTCTGGTGGCAGTTATGTTATGAATGCAACATCATATTTCAAAAGGGTCCTCTAAAATTTATGTCTTTCACAGAATCGTAGTTACAGGTTTGCAATCTGAATCATATAACTCTGTATGCATATATGTGTGTGTATTGAATTCAACATAAAGTACACTTTTTTTTTGCCAATTGAAGTAGTAAAGATGCAGCTGCAGAAAGTTGAATTGTGAACACATATTTTGCAGTGTAGAGAAATGGAAAAGTATGTTACAGAAACAGTTGTTGTTGGAGTTATTTCATGGACATCAGCATTTGTTATACTGAGAAGACTATTCCCCAAACGATCTTTTGATTTCTGCAACCGCCTTGTGTCAACTCTCCATGCAACTTTAGCAGTGACATTGGCTTGGCTCTCTATTGAAGATTGGAGGTGTCCAATATGTAGTGTGGGGTCAAAATCTTCACCCCAACAGGTACAGGATTAACTGCATGACATACCCTTTTGAGGGAAACCTCATTATTTACATGGATTTGGGTGTTTTTAACTGTTTAGAATTGGCATTAAAGTAGAAAGTTTGAACTGTGTTCTGAACAGATGCAAGTTCTGGCAGTGAGCCTTTCTTATCTGATTTATGATCTTGCTTGTTGTCACTTTGGTGAAAGAGTCAATCTAGACAACACTGTCCACCATTTGGTAAGCATTGTTGGAATTGGAGCAGGTCTTGTCTATCAAAAGGTAATCAAAAGCTCAAGTAATATCTCCAAGTTGTTGTTTCCACTGTTACATATACTTACAGTTTCTGAAAATTAAACAATGTTTGTTTTCAGTTTCTCAGAAAGAAATCTTCTTCATGTAATCATTCCTATATAGAAGTGTGCTTTGCTCCTTGTCTTTTTCACAAACTTATATCCTTCTAATCTTTTAGAAAAAATAAAGTATTAATATATGGTCATCTGGATTGGTAGTAAAATTTTCGAGTAGCTGTTTCTCAATTTGTCAGTAAGTATTGTTCATTTACCTAAATTTCAGAAACATTTTTGTTGTAACTATGGCTGTTTCATGATTAGCTAGTGATTTTTTGCCATATCTGTGTACAGTGTGGCTCAGAAATGGTGGCGACAATATGGATAACAGAAATATCAAGTCCATGTTTGCATTTGAGGGAGCTTCTGAAAGAGCTTGGTTACAGAGACACCCCCCTTAATTTGGCTGCTGATGTAAGTAAAATGATAGTCATGCCAAATATTTCATTTCTTCCTTTGATTTTGGCCATTCCTTGTCAATGAACAAGTGTAAACATTTATCTTAACCTCAGTTTTTATATTCAACACTGACATAAAATGGACCTTATGGTTTTGTTAATCAAACATTGACATAAAATGTGTTGAAGCTGAGTTTGACGCAATTGCACAGATTCTGTTTGCTGCCATATTTAGTTTTGCTAGGATGTTGGTAGGACCGTGTATCACTTACATGACTTTATCTGCTGACTATCCACTTCTCATAAAGGTATAGGCTGTTTTTACTTTTGAGAAACCATATTTTTTTTTTTCTGTTTTCTAGGTAACTACACTCACCATTGTTTAATTCCTTCCATTGTTACAGGCTATGGGATTGGGTTTGCAGCTGGTAAGTGCATTCTGGTTCTTCAAAATTGCTAGAATGATAAAACGAAAATTAAGCAAGGGAGCATAAGAAAAAGGAGTCAACAATACCAACTGGCAATTGCAATTTAAATTATGTACTGATGGGTGTAGAGAGTACAAAAGTATGGTATAGTCTATTAAATGCATGTTTGGTTCTACATCGATTCTTTTCCAGATCACTCTGAGGTAATTTTCGAGCTTTTTGAGTGATGTATCAATTCAATTCTATACTTTCAAATTTTATGGTGGAGAAATTTGGTTACGGACCTTTTACATTGGTTTTAGAATCCTCGTTAATGTAAAATTTAAATGCTTTACTTTCATTCTGCACCTCCTAAGCTTTTAGCCTCCACTTTCAATTTTTCTAAACTGCTTATGTCCCGCAAGAGAAATAATTAATAGATTTCAAAATCTATTTTAATTTTCATTGGATTTCAAAATCCAACACTAAATTTTATTTTAAAATTTGATAAAAACTCTATCAAATTTTGATAAAAAAATTATCAGATTTCTTAAAAATGCTTACTATTTTTACTTTTATTTGTTTAATATAACTATTATAATAATATAAATTATATTTTAATAATTATTAAAATATGAAAATATAATAAATAGTATTAAAATTTTAAATTAAAATAAATAATTATAAAATTATAAATAAAAGACAATTTAAAAAAAAAAATTTAATGAGATTTTGAAATCCATTAAAATGAAACAAATTTTTAACTTTTTGTTTTTTATTTAAAATATAATAATTATTTAATATAATTTAATTTTTAATATAATTTAATATATTTAAATATATTAAATAAAATTTTATAGTATTATTTTTTTTTAATATAATTATTGTAATAATAGAAATTATGTTTTAATAATCTTGGTTTGTAGATGACTTTAATAATATCTACTAAAGTTAGAAAAGGAATTTTAGAAAAAGTTGAGGTTGCATATTAAAAGGCGCACCCAAAAATCATGCAAACCGTTTCTTTCAAAATGGATCAGTATATAATTCCATCGGTAAATCGAGATTTGGCAATGTAGCTTGGAAGATTACGAAGGTTGTAACATTATGAGTATCCCTGCATTAAGCTAGTTTTTGAAGTTATTTACATCAATTAATATTTTAACATGCGTAACAAACCACTTTCTACATCCATTAAAATTTCAACTAAGGTGCAAAAAACATATTCACATATATATAAATGACACCATAATATAAAGAAAAGATGGAAAATAATTTTTTCCCACTAGTGTTTACAATGAAATTAGAGTTCACAACGCAACACTCAGATCACCAAGGCCCCAAATTAGTATAATAACTATAAAAAAGAGCTTAGCTAGCTGGATTGAAGAGAAACTAAATTCCAAACTCAAGATTAGATTGTTGCTGGCCGTAATTAGTAGTACATAACCTGTCACAGCAATTAAGTATCAAATCAAATTTATTGATCAAGATTGGAACATAATTTCACTCAATAAGGATCTTCAACAATAAATGGGGAGAGGAACCAATTCAAAGATCAGTGATATAAATAATGTAGAGCATGATCTAAAAGAAAACAAAAAATAATTCAATTCAAAACCTAATTGGATGAAGAATTTGACTCAAGATGTACTGCCTAGATATCCATGGCTAAGAATTTCATAATAGCTCTATTCTTTGCCAAAATCAGCACTGTAGGGAGCACTGGATTCAAGTTTCTTTGCATCATTCAGTTTTCTAACAGCCTGCGCACCAAAGAAAGAAGTCAAGTTATTGTACCAGTGAGTGATGAGGGCTAATCCCTCGAGCCTGATAAATATACAGAAAAATAACTTTCGTCAGAGTAAGAACTCACCTTCATAAAATCTTCATGGATCACATAATCACGTTCTGCACGAATTGCTGCCATTCCAGCTTCCGTGCACACATTTCGAAGATCAGCTCCATTGAAGCCCTGAGCAATTTGCAATAAAATATACATCAACATGCTGCAATTATCAACAAAGTTAATTGCAATTATCAACAAAGTTAATCCAAACTGACTCACCTCAGCAAGCTTCACAACGGCTTCATAATCTATTTCACCATGCTTAGCTATCCCAGCAGCATGAATCTTCAGAATTTCCATCCTAGATTGTTCGTTTGGTAATGGAATCTCTATTTTTCTATCCAATCTTCCAGGACGCAGAAGAGCAGGATCCAGTACGTCGGGACGGTTTGTTGCCATTATCATTTTAACCTACAACATCCATTGAGACAGCAATGTTGTAATTGTTGTCAACCCAACATAGGAATTCACTAGAACAATCACTTTTAGTGAGAAAAAATCGCAATATAAAGAAGACACATTGCTTGCAAGGTTGCTATACTTCACATTTTATGTGAATTATATCTGACATAAATGAAATAAGAATGTTCAAAATGACTAAATAAGGATAAAAAGCAAGATATACCTTCCCAAGTTGATCAAACCCATCGAGTTGATTAAGCAACTCCATTAGTGTTCTTTGAATCTCACGATCAGCGCTAGTTCCCTCACTGAAACGACGGCCACCAATGGCATCGATCTCATCCATAAAAATGATGCAAGGCTTAACAAACAAAATGGAGATTAAGAACTACATTCCAATTATTATATGAACAAATAAGAAGAAACTTCATTCAAGAATCTACCTGATGATCACGTGCATAACCAAACATCTCTCTAATTAACCTGGCACTTTCTCCAATGTACTTATCTATTATTGCACTTGAAACAACCTACAACAGTATGGAGGGTAAGGTACATTATATTTAAGATTAAAGGAAACCGAAAACACAAAGGAATTAAGAAAAGAAACAATTCTGACCTTCAAGAAGTTAGCATCTATATTACTAGCAATTGCCCTAGCTAACAATGTTTTACCAGTACCAGGAGGACCGTAAAGGAGAACACCCTGGGAGACAATAATTAAGAAGATACTAATCAGATTCAAAATTAAATATCAACGCTCATCAAAGTAAAATACCGCTAAAAAACTTTTAGATTGAAACTTAGGGGACAGTACTTCCAAAACACATAACAGAGGTCACAAACATAGTAGTACAGTGAAAAGTAATCACCTTAGGAGGTTTTATTCCGACTCTAAGGAAGAGCTCAGGGTTCATCAGGGGTAGTTCAATTGATTCCCTCAATTCTCTTATCTGATCAGATAAACCACCAACAGCGGAATAACTGATATTACCGGGATCCTCATGCAGCATATTGTAAACTACCGGATCAACCTATCAACTCACATCCATATTGACCATCAGGCATATAAAACTAGCAGATGATTTTCAAAAGAAAACTAAACCAGATAGTCCAAAGAGCACAAGCTTCACATTCACCATATCAAATAACATCCAAAAAAAGAATAAACCACAAAACCTTACCTCGCGTGGAAGAGCTCGCATTATGGTTAGTGTTGTCATATCAAGAACCACTCTGGTACCAGCAGTCAGTTTTTCCTTAACTACTTTACTGCGGCAACCAACTACATACCTAGGTCCACTGCTTGCCTTAACAATCACTGAGAGATAACAGAAAGAACAACTAAAATAAAAATCAACATAGGCTTAAGTACACAGCAACCAAACAAAATACCATAGGAGATAGTGTATCATTTCAGCTCGATCAACTAATTAGATTATTAGACAACATGCCAAATTACAGAATTTAGCACTCAATTATTATCATGTCACAAGTTTTACTGTCCATGTTTTTTAATTGTTTAATGGTGTGCCAATGTGTCATGAAGAAAAAGTTTTTTTACTGAAAAAGAAAAAGGGTGGCACACCGACACTGATTCAAAAAAACTTGTAAGAAAACAAAGTTGCATCAGATTTTTTAAACTCTAGGATGATGCTTTTAGTTCTTTTCATGTGACATAAAGTCATTACATAGTATAATGCATTACTTAAAAATATACTACAAAAAGCACAAAAGAATTCAGGGGTAAAATTCAAAAAATGATGATAGTGGAGAATAAAATGTGCAAAGTATAGATTATATATTATCATCCAGAATGAATAGGCTTAGGTTTTCACATGTAAAGTGAAACGTAAGTTTGTGTACATAATCTCAATATATATTAGAATACATTACGAAAAATATCATTCAAAATACAAAATGAAGAAATGGGATAGACTCAATACGGCGTTCATTGTCGAGAGGCCTGAGAACCTCGCCAATGATCTGTCCAACGCTTTGAAGAGACTTCAAGTCATCTTCTGTTTTGTTGAACTCCTTTCTTGAAGCTCGCAAATTCTCTCTCACTGCAGTTAGCATTGCAAAGTCAAACTCGTAAAATTCACAATAACTAAATCCTAATCAATCGGAGCATAACATCATCACAAATAAAAAGTAGTGTAAATGAAAACCATTGCGAAGCAATTCAGAATCGAAAGGGAGTGAAAGTTGGATTGAGAAAAATCTAACCCGATCGCACTCTGGATTCCAATTCCTTGTGTTGAAGAAGTTTCTTACGGTACTCCGTAACCGCGTTACGGCGTCGTGTGGCGTCTTCAGCATCGGTCATTGTTAGTGTTACTCGCTATAACCAAAATCTGAAATCTGAAGAAGAGATTCAAATAGCTTCTTATGGAACTATCAAACTACAATGATAAACTCTGCTGTGTATGCGGTCTATTTTCCTTTAGCCCTAATATCTTGGCCCCCAAGTCTGTTTTATAGGTTGCTATGGATTGCAATTCAAGTTATCTTAAAAACAAATGATTTTATTCATTTGTTATAGATTATTTTACATAAAATGTAATTTATAAAATTCATTTTCTCATAAAATCTTGAAAAGATTGGAAAATTTTATAATATTATTGACTTTTATTTTTAATTAATTTTTTATACTGGGCTTGAATATATTATGTATAATTTTCTTACCTAAATTTTTTTTACAATTTATCAAAATTAAATTTCTTATAAAATCTTTAAAAGATTGGAAAATTTTATTATATTATTGATTTTTATTTTTAATCATTTTTTTATACAGGGCTTGTATATATTATCTATAATATGTAGTTATGTATCACAAAATAATATAAAATGTTAGTTGTTGTAGTTAAGTATTTGAAAAATATTTGCTATCAATTATCAACTAAAATTAATGGAGAATCTTTACCACTCATGTTTAAATAAATAAGTTATCAAAACTTGTTACCTTATATTAATAACTTCATTTATTTATTTCTTTTTAATATAATGTGAATCATAGTAAATTTTCAAAAAAACAGTTATATTGGTATCAATATAATAGTTATCCACTAAAACAATTATTATCTTATTATGTTATTGCTCTTTATATTATTCCAATCTTGATAATAGACTAACTTGTTTACAAAATTTACTTTATAAGAACATCTTTAAATTTTTTTTATAAAACTTCATTCCTATTTCGCATATTAATCAGATACTTTTTTAAAAAATTATAATAAATAAAATATCATATTAATAAATATTAAAAGATAAAGCTATACATAACGCTTTTTCTAATATTAAATATTTTTTAAAAAATAATTATATACAAATATTAACTAAAATTATTAAATAATTATAAAATAATTAAATAATTCATATGATTTTTGTAGATTATTTAACAAAGTAGAGATATTTTAATAATTTAAATAAGTACATGTATGAATAACTGTTAATTCAATAAGACTATTATGTACCGGAGACACATTTCCTCTTTGTGTGGGAGGGACATTTTCTATATTCTAATTAATTTCTAATTAAGAATGGTGCTGTGAGATCGTATATGACATTTTATCTACCGTAACAAAGATATATTATTGAAAGATTGCTTCTTTTATGTAAAAGGGGAAAGAAAATAAACTTTTATATTGTAAAAATTTACTACAACAGTACTATATATTTTTAATGTGAATTATTTGAATAAAAAAAAGTTTAGTCACATTATCTATACTTGACAATAAAATAACATTTATTTTTTTAAAATTACAATTATTATTTTAAAAAAATGTGTGACCTGTAAGTTTATGGAATGGTGCTACTGCCTTTCAAGACAAGAAGAATCCAAAGCTAGGAAAATACTAGGTCCAGTCCTTTTCTTCTTCTGAGAGTAATTACTGATAAGGATAAAACAAATAAATAATCTCAACAATTGATATAGAAAATTAAAGAATATAATGTGTAGATGTGTATCAAAAGCCTATAAATAGAAGAGTTTCTTACAGCATATGCTACATATGGCATGAGGAACAGTGGTATACAATTGACACTATTCATGACATTCTCTCTATCCTGTAGGATTTACAATTTTAGAACAGAAAAAATGCCTAAGCTGAAAATTGTGGTTACCCTTTCCGTAGCACATCCTTCAGAACCGATGCAATTCTCTGTGCCATATGAGGCTCTAGAAATCTCTCCTTCACTCTCTCATATCCTTTCTTTCCCATAGTCAGCCTCCTCTCAACATGAGTTGCCAAATTCATTATGTTTTTTGCAAGAGGTGTCACACCTGCTTTTCCAATGGGGTGCAGCAAACCAGTTGTCCCATTCACCACAATCTCCATGGTGCCCCCAGCTGCAGTTCCCTGGGATTATTGTAAGGATAAAAAAAATGTCAGAGGCAAATATGACATAGTAGTATACATGCCTAAATAATTCAAAGTGCAAAAATAGAATGACTTCTACTCTCATACTCTCATTAATGAGCTTAAGACCCTAATTAAGTTGTTAAAAGGTGCTAAACTATATTCCTAAACATGTGTATAATTTGAAAGAAAAACTATAGAAGTACAGATATCTGTATAGAATTTTTTTCTTGACACAATTTGCAAAATCCCTAAAACACTTCTGAGCTCTTTAAATAATCTTGGAAAAATCATTACAAGAGAAAGTTGAAAAGAGAGGGACGGTGAAATTTTAAGAAATAATAAGTAGCTTAAATGTATGAACAAGACCGTACAAAAACCAATGAAACTTGAAATAGTGAAATCAATAATACAGCAACTTCGGATATATTTAAGAGAAAAGTGAGCAAAGAAAGCACAGTAGCATATATAGCATATTGGACGTTACCTGAGGAATTAAAACCAAAAAATATATAGAAGGAAATAAGTATAAAAGTATACTTACAAGTACAGGCAAGCGAAATGCCATTGCTTCAATGGTTATCCTCCCAAAACATTCTCCCCTACCCTAATATAAAGAGAGGCAGATTTAGAAATAACATAATATATCATGAAGTTGGATAACAAAATCATAAAGCTACTATAGTAACAATGCAAAACTTATTGTCGTTTTCCAGAAGTGTGAAGCATTAAACTTAAACAAGACTAGGTCCTACGGAGTCTCTCTCCGGGTCCTTCATCACTGATCTTAGCATCAAGACTTACATGGAAGCTGAAAACAAATCTTTTTAAAAAAGGGTCTCGCTAAGTGTAGAACAGTTATCGGTGGTTCAGGAACACTTAGCAAAAACAATAGAGTGAACAAATTCTGTTTCATACTCAGCATAACAGGGTATATTAAAAGATACCTGAGAATTCTGAACAAGAACATCAATAGAAGCCAGGTAAGGAGCCACTGCCAATGTTTTGTTAACAAAGTGAACACGGTCCTGGATTTTTTTCTCCATGACAAACTGACGCAATTCTGTTTCAAGCTTCGTGTGGGCATTCATATCACTCCCTACAACTACAGCATGCAAAGATGGCACTTGCAGTTTCTTCTCCTTGATGAGCAGCAAACATTCATAAAAGGCTCGAAGAAATAAATCCTGCCCTTTACCACGTGAAACACCTGCAATTATATCATCCTGAAGCTCAAAATTATATAATGGTAAAAATAATCTCCAAAATGAATGGAAGGGTATAAATCAGAGGGGAGATTAATTTAGCATGCTCTACAACTATTTATATTTATTTGTAATATATTAAATATAGATAACCTGTGAAATCAACATAATCTCCTTTCATACCCTAAACTAACCCTCGACTATCAGTAATCCCATGCTTTCTCACTCCACATTGGAAATGATTATGAAAATGGTTTGCTATCCTAATTCATATGCAATGAGAAAAACCAAATTTGACAAACAGTTATAAAAGGTCAAGTTATTACAGAACAAATATTGCTAATGGCAAACTATAGAAAACGCCAGAAACATAATGCTAGAGCTCTCCGTTTGTGTCAATCAGTTCCTCCCTGTTCCCTTCCACAACAAAGGAAATTAGGTTGTAAAAGTCACGCACTTGCTAATTGCTAGCAGAGAATGAGTTAGATGTGACAAAATCTAACAAAATCAAATATAGTGAACTAAATTGGCATATTAAATGCATACGGGTGGTAACTAAACACAGAGGGAAGACATGATACTTTACGGTGGCAAAAAGTACATAATTAATCTCACTCCAGCAGATTGCTGGAAAAGCTCTGGAAGAATCCTACAACAATTTATGTTTATTTTGTAATGTATTAAATTAAATGAAGAAAAAAAAAGAACAATTGGAATCACCTCAATCTCCTTTGTTACCCCTACTAAATTCTTATATTGCCAATGTCACTCTCTCTTACTTCACTCACATACATGTACCCGTAGGAAACAGTTATGACTGTGGTTAGCTATCTTAATCCATGCAGCAATGAGCAAAACTGAGTTCGACGTGAAAATATAATGGATCAATCCGCAAGACAAATACAGCTAAAGGCAAATGACAAAAAAACTATCAGAAACACAATTATGGAAATCAAGAAAATTATTAATTTTAGAGCTCTTCCTTATAAATGCCAAGAAACTATCACGGTGTTCAGCTAAGCATGAGTAAGGTTTAAATGTGCAGAAGTTCGAAGCTCCATGAAATAGCTTATCTTCCACATCTTTTATAAATAATTGAAGCAGAATTACAGTAAAAAAAAGCATGTAAATATTTGAACCAGAGTAGGATCATACTATTTATGATGGCAAAAAGTAGGTCATCATTCCTCACTCCCAGAGATTCTCGAACATGTTCTCGAAGAACCCTCTTGGCCACACTATCTTCCGCAACCTCCATAAGCTCCTTGCTATTTCCAAGATGCACAACATAGGTTTCTGGCATTTGAATCCTACATCATTGGACCAAGTTAACAACATATAAAACAGAAAGTACCATAGTCGACACATGAATCTATAACAAAGTTGTAAACATACCTTAAATTCTCCCTAGTCCTATTCTTCCAGTATTCAGCAGTTGTATAAGAATCGATCATGGCACCTGCAACAAAAGGGAGGTGCTTAACATACTCCACGTTGAAATAATGCCCTCGCATTTCATGAATCCACCACAAAACCTTTGGAAGAACCTCCGAAACTTTCTCTTTGAGAACAGCATCAAGCCACTTCCCAGCCACAGCGGTATTCAAAATCACCAAGTCAGCCTTACATGCCGTGTCCACGCCCTTCTCATCTTTTCCATCCAGCACCTGTCACCAGTCACGACTCACTATGCACACAAAAACACTTATCGCAACAACAAAAAAAGAAACTTAGGCCTAAATTCTTAAATATTTTGTAAATGTTGTTGCAAAAAAAAAAACCATTCAACAATGTATACAATAATGTTTTGTCTATCTCTTTCTCATCACTTTATTCCTTACATCTCATACATTTCTTAAAAAAATAGTATATAGTGTCACACGACTTAGTTTCATGCTCTCAACTATTCTTCATGTACGCGACACATGGTGAAATTTTTAAAATCACAACACAGAATTACCAAAATTGGATTATTTAAGACGTGAAGATTGAGATAACCGTGATTCCAAAACATGTAATAATTTCTCCACTCTCTTGTTTTTGTTTTTTTTCTTTCTTTTGGTTGTACAAATAAAATTTCACTATATTTTTAGTCTTGTCTAATTAGAATTAAAACTTAACCTAATTAACTAAACAATAAATATTTGCATTAAATATTATCAACACAAAATCAGAAGCTATAGATAACAAGCAAAACTCGCTAACGTCTTCTAATTAGCGTTTTAATTCGATCAAATTGGCGTACTAGAGGTAAAAGTTGAATATTACATCAAATTACAATACTATTTGTAAAAGAAAAGTAACTAATAAGTTTTGTTGTTTGAGAAGTACAGTACCTGCACTCCTCTATCGAGCATTTTGTTCTCCAGAGCATAGACGACATCGTCGGTTTGCGGCGGTTTCTGAATTGTGGTCCAAACGACGTCAGATCCGGCGGCGCGCAGCAGAAACGCTAGTTCCATGAGCAAGAGAGGTCCGCCGGAGAGAGAGAGTTCGTGCGAAACCATGAGAACGAGCTTCGACTTCATGAAATGGAGAGGATTGGAGTTCGGTTCCGATGAGGATTCGGTCCGAGTCTGAGAAGGTTCCAAAAGCCGAAGCTGAAGAAGCGCGGTGTTGCAGGAATCGGAAGAGGTTCGGATGAAGAGGAGAGTGAGAGTGGAGAGAGCGAAGAGCGCAAGGACTGTCAGCACGCATTTCTTGCTCCGCATTGCCATCAACGCTTGTAAATGCTTCACCATTGATTATCCTTTTCTAACTCTTCCACACTTACATTATATATAAGCTTCGCTTTTCTCTGCTTCCTATTTCTCATTTTTTATTCAGATTCGGATTTTGATCAAAACGTGAGATTCAGAAATTAATGAAAAAAGAAATTATATTTTAATTTGACACAAATTTTTTACATTTATTATTATTCTTCATTATTATTTTTTTTAAATATAAAAGTTTACTTTTAATCATTATTTTATTTTTAAAATATATATGAAATAAATATAAATATTAATATTTACAACCAATTTTGACAAACTTTTATAGGAATAACTTTCATCACAGCTCATCAAATTAACTTAGGAACAACACACTTAAACCCTCTTAATTAAGTAATTAATAACTACCAAACATCAAACATTCTTTCTCCTTTTTCCTTAGAAGGTAACACTATAACGCTTATTAACGAGTCACATAGACATAACTATATATATATATATATATATATATATATATATATATATATATATATATATGGAACTTAGTTAATTAACTCTGCGACAGTTTTTCCTAACTTGACCATTGAATCCAGTGAGAGGACGAAGGTTGCCCATCTTGATCATGGAGGTGGAAAATTGCTCAAAGAAGAGGCTCTCATCTTCTGCGTATTTCTTGACCAGCTTACGAGTTTCCTTAACATTTCCCACAAGAAGCACTTCGTCTGAGTTAAGAAGTCCTTTTCCCCTGAGAATGAGTTTGAAATATGTATTATCAAACATTCTTGGGGAGCCAAAGTCCAAGGGAGAAATCAAGTTGTCACCTCCTGATTTTGGGCACATTGTCTTCAAATCAAAGTAAAAGGATTTTTCTAGATTCTCATCTGGTTCGTTGTTTCCCTTTTGGTTGTATAGTCTCTGCTTGAATGTGGCACATCTTGCCACCCCAATGGTATGTGCACCTACGTTAAAATATCATTCCATTATAATACAACACATAGCATGGATATGGATGAAAGATTGAAGTTCCACCTGAGAGAGCAACAAGGTCTACTTCATCAAGGCCCTGACGCTTGAAAAATGTTATCAGAGTTTCAATGGTGGCGTTTGGTGGAGGAATATTTTTGTTTGACCCGCTCAGGCTTGCTGTTTTTGAGTCTCTTCTCCCTAATGGGAGTTCCCAGTTAGGTCCTCCACTCTGTTTTAAAGAATCAAACAAGTTTCATGATCTCATGTTTCTCATGTATAAGAATGTTAATAACATGTTCTTTTTATTTTTGGTATGTACAATGAATTCTGAGTTGTCTCAGTATTCGCTTACAAGAACAGTGGAACCCCTAGCAGCAAGGGCAAGAATGTCTGCACAGGACACAGTCTGAGGACATGCTTCTTCCAACCTGGACTTGATTTCATCAATCACTTCAAAACCTCGGACAGAGTTTTTGTTTGGTCCAGAATTTTTTTCGCTGACTATTTTTCTGCTATCATCCAACAAAATTGATGCATCGCAGCCCTGCCATAAAAAACATCAACAGTAAGAATTTTCTTGATTTTGTTCATTATTGGTGTTCTTGTTTGACGAGGTTTTGTTTAGAGAAATGCAATATAAGTTCACCTGTACAAAGCAATCATGAAAGTGGAGTCGAAGTAGAGAAGCAGCCATTCTCATGTCTTTTGCAATGGCCTTCTCTAACACTGACATGACAATGTCGTTAGCTTGGGGGCAAGAAAACTGATAGAATTCAGGTGAAAGGCCAAAAGATATCCCTCCATGATGACCACCCCGGCCGAAACGAAAGCCAGGGTGAGCACAGGAGAGTTTAACAGAGAAAAAGGCTATTATCATTGCAAGAAGAGTGAGTTTGATGAAAGTCATGGTGACAAGTATAGGAACTGAATTTGAGAGCTTGCTAATTTTGGTGATTGCGTGTGTTCTAATGGATAGGCTACTGTGACATATATAGTACTCAAATTTCGAACCACCCAATCTTTTTACCAAATCATGTAATGTGGGAAACCAAGCCTTTGACTGTTTCAACAATGCATATGTTGCTGTGAGATTGCACTGCTTCTGATGATGCATTGTTTAGTTTTGACAGTGGTTCTGGTATTATCTGCTCCTGGACCAAATCAAAACAGTGCAGAATATTCATTTTATTTTTGTATTTTCATATTATCTGACGTAAATATATAAGCTACATCGATCTGGAAATGGAACTCCATACTGTTCTATATGTTGCAGAAAAATAGATATATTAACATACGAAGATTTGATTCTGGTTCCTAAAAAATGTTGTATAAAGTAATATCCTATATCAGAAAGTTACGACTTTCAGTTGGCATATAGTTAAGGAAAGTTTATCAGACATACATTATCACCTAAAAAATAATTTATTACAACTTTGTCAGAGCTTACCCAGGTTATTTTTTTACAATTAGTTAAATTTGTAAAATAAGAAATTAATTTTAACAATTATAGTCAAAACACCTAATTAATCTCATTACGCTTAACTGTAATATCATATTAAAAAATAAATTTAAAAATGTAATTCATTCGTTTAAAATCAACATCTATATGAGGAGTTTTTTTTTCTTTTGGTGTACATAACTTTTTTTTCATTTTTATCCTTTAATTAATAATTACTTTTAAACTAAAATAATTAACTAATCACTTTTACCTTTAAGTAAGCGTTAATTTGAATTTAACAATTTAATTTTTCAGTTTTATCATTTAATATACTATTTTTAAACTAAAACAATTACCTTACTAATTTTATCCATTAAATTAAATTTAACTATTTCAAATTAAAATATTTATTTTAACATTTACCTTGGTTATCTAAATTTAATTAATTTCAAATTAAATTAATTATCTACCATAAAAAAAGACATGTCTTTCTACTAGTGTAAAATAGTTAGTTGACATGGATTCTTCAATACAGTAAAATAATATATATATATATATATATATAAAGAGTCAAATAACAAAAATAGTAAAATATATAATACTATTGGATCAAATTGAAATAAGGGTATTAGATTAGATTTGTTTGTTGAAGGTGAAGAATCAGAGGTGTTGCATGGAGATAATATGAAAATGTCGTTGCATGTGTTGAAAAACTGAAACATGAAAACATCTGTCTTCACGACACCGCGTTTCGGTCAGATAATTGCTGTGTTCGGTTTTTTCTCTTTTTCTTATATTTGTCGTTCTTATACAATAAAAGAAAAAGACGAATATGATTCTAACATGATCTGTTATGACTTCATACGCGCATTGCTTAACTGAATACCTCATAACGCTTCTCTATTTCGTCTATGACTTCCAAGAAACTGCATAGTTTGTTTTCACACGATCAAAATAAATTATAACAAATTTGAACTATTTATCTACATATGATAGTAAAATGAAGATTGTCTCTCCGCATCTTCGACTCTCACTAGAGAGACACATCCTTTCCCCTCTTCCAGAAGAACAGTTGTCCCACACATATAAGGTGTATTGCTCATGTGTTATATTATCATAAACATTAAATTTATCTATTTAAATGCAATAATCTAATGATTTTTTGAATAAGATTTCAATAATTACATACATATGTACATCTTATGCTGCAAAACTAGATATATTAAAGAAAGTTAAGGTCGCGATACGCACAGTTGCCTCATGGGTGTGAGCATTCTCGCAAAACGCAGGGGCACGTGTGCCTTGATATATGTCCCTTGCTCAGTATATTCCTATATAAATTAAAGATAAACTATAAGGAAGTCCAACGATAACAAGCAGCAAAACCATCATATGATGAACAATGTAAAATCTCCCAGCTTAAAACGGAAAGGGAAATCCAATTCCATAATTGGTTTAATGGGCAAAGGTATATATTACTTACAATTTTCTCAACCATTCCAACCTGGTGTATGGTACTGAGAAGGTCTCCATTTTCAAATGGGACCAAAGCTTCCACCCAAACCATGGAGTCCTGTCAATGAATAGATTATTTATTAGCAAATATAAGTAGTTCAAAGTTCAAACAAATTGATTATATGGTATCAAATACTAAAATGGTATGTTTTGAATTATATTCAGATTGTTTTCAACTGTGTACCTTTAGCCTGTCTTGAACTTTATTACAAAATTCTTGTAAACCATCACCACTTATAGCAGATATGCATACAACATCATCTCTTTTTTCAGCTTCTAGCCTGAGTTTATGGGGATCACTAACTTTATCAACCTGCAACAAGAAGTCAGATGCACCATAATGATTAACCTAGAGTTCATGTTGCACTATATTCAATTTTGGGTGCAAAGTTAAGCTTGTTGATGAAGGATGAATATGACCTCAGTCCTCTTAAATAGCACACATTTCAAGAAGAATTTCATTGAAGTGAATTGAGCAAACTTTAAAGAAAGACGGCCAATTTTGAACTGAAAGCAAATCATTAAATCCTGGAATTTATTCAACCCATTCTAGTTATATATGACTTACATCCCAGTGGTAATAAAAAAGAAGATAAAATATCAATTAAAAAAACACTCCAAATGAAAGGAAAACGAAAGTCTAAGATTAGAAAAAGAAACGAATTAAAAGGTATCTAGATTTTAAGACACATTCCCTCTGGTTTTAATAATGAGTCAACTATCCTAAAAAGCTTAAGTTGTTCATTGCAGACGTATGTCATTGCATTGGTCCATTTACCTTTTGTTAAAATTCAACTCTTTTTACTTTTAGAATCAGGGTAGCAATGACAAACTCCACGTCCATACGATTCGTACGAGTAATACAGGATTTGATACCATATCAGTTGTCAACTATCCCAAAAAGCTTAAAACATTTAGTAAAAGAACACAGATGATTTCATAATGATAACAATTTCAATAAATGTCAGTTCACCCATCCACTTTCGATTGTTTAAATTTTCAGGCTAGTCTTCCACGTAACTTAAGTCACTTACAACCCAATTTGTATGGTTGTTTTGGAACAATTTTAAATTTTAATATTCTGTTGGAAACGGAAATAATTTACAGTTACAGGACATAACCATTTCTTTATATTAAAAACAAAAGTACATTGTCAAAGAAACACACAAAAAAGAAATCATTCGCGTAACGTGAAAGGTTAAATAGCAATGAAGTAAATTAAGAATAGACTAACGTCCTTAAAAAATATAACTAAATTCCTAACCAAGCAATAAATTGGATGGACAGCAGAGGTCAAGGTCCAAGGAATACCTTAATGTCTTGACAAAACAAGAAAAGATAAAAGGAGATAGGCAAACTCAATACACGATTTTCAAGCAGGAAACCAACAAAAATGATCGACAATACCTTGTTCCAGACCATCAATTTTGGAATTGATAATACATCTAGTTCTGACAAGACTTTGTCAACTGCATTTATCTGTTGCTCGGCCAGCGGATGACTGCAATGAAAAAAAAATTAAAAACTTAATGAAATACGGTGTAGTTTAAATAAATACTGGGTTTACTATGTTCCTTTTCTCTAAAAATTAAGTTTCTCACAGTACTTTCACTTCCG
Organism: Vigna mungo; assembly: GCA_036885675.1. Taxonomy (NCBI): domain Eukaryota; kingdom Viridiplantae; phylum Streptophyta; class Magnoliopsida; order Fabales; family Fabaceae; genus Vigna; species Vigna mungo. The sequence goes on from CP144690.1 coordinate 43,779,411, forward strand.
CATACCTTATATCAACCACATGCACCATCAGTGATGACTCCGATATCTCCTCCAGAGTAGCTCTGAAGGCAGCAACCTACAGAAAACAGAAAGAGTTTTCGGTAACTTAATAATTTAGGCCTAACTTCTACACCAATGTGTTAAGTTGATAGTAAATTGAGCTCTGAGAAATTATAAAAATATCAAAAGCATATTTCTTGTAAAGAAACATCAAGAACAAGATTATGTAAGAGTTATCTTTCTTACTAGAGTCGTAGGTAACTTCTGAATAAAACCAACAGTGTCTGTTAAGAGAAACTCCTTTCCATTCTTCATCTGATGAAAGCAAATGAACAAACCACAGTATGTTAAAATAACCATTTCTAACCGCTCAAGACTTATTTTCCTACACTAAATAGCTCATCTAAAAGTAGGCAGAGTTGTAATGTAAGGAGAGAATGTGGGTCTAACAAGTGTCAATTTCAAGTGATTTAATTAATAATTATACTTTAATTTAAATTAATTGTGAATGGGCCTTCACTTTTTTACTTTACAAGTATCCTCACTTTAGAGGAGAAAAATACTTTCATTAACTTTTAGATAAAAAGAAACAAAAAAAATTTAATCTTAGTCATCCCACAGCCATTATACACTGTAAAGATAGGAAATGGCTATGCTACCCACGTGAAGGACAATTATATGCGCTTGGCTAGTTCTTTATGTAGTAAAAGGGTTGAAGGTGGCACCTAAATCTCATCACAAATAAAAAGTATACGCAATAGTTGAAAGCAATCAACAATCTGAAAACGTATAGTTTGTATACAAAAGATGGGAAATTCTCCTGGGATGTTTTGTCTTACCTGGACCCTTCTCGTAGTTGGATCTAAAGTTGCAAATAATTTATCCTCAGCAAGAACATCTGCTCCAGTTAGTTGATTCAAAAGTGTACTCTTACCAGCATTTGTGTAACCAACCTACAACGTTGTCAAAAGCATTATCAAATTATTTACTTGGCATTCATTACCATGATGTGCGAGCTACAAAGGTCACCAAAAAGCAAATGGCCTCGATATAATTTAAAAAAAATAACTAACCAGAGATACCACTGGCACAGGAACTGAGAAACGCCTGTTACGGTACTGCTTTCGATGTTTCCTAACAGATTCTAGCTCTTTTTTTAGAATACCAATCTGTCAAAACCCAGATATCAGAAATTTCTTGGAAAAACTAAGATTCCAGAGATATAACAGAAAAAGTAGTGAACTTTCAGAGAAATGCATAGTCGATGTGACCTACTCAGAAGTATACAATGTGTCTATTTTCCAGTACTACACCAGTACACACAGCACGTCAATTCAATCAAATAGCCAACTTTTACAGAAAACTTGATAAATTTGACGATTATAAAAGACTATCTGCTTACTTGATTACGCAAAATACGTTTGTCCACTTCTATTTGTTTTTCACCCATTCCCTTCACCTTTCCTCCTGCTTGGCGTTCAAGATGAGTCCACATTTTTGTTAGACGAGGTAGTTGGTATTCCATTTGTGCTAACGAAACCTAAAATTAGAAAGACCGTAGAATAATAAGACAAAGGATTGAAAATTTTCCTCCTTGCCGAAGCAAGTTCTGGTCATAACATGAATAGGAAAAAACTCATTTAATTCGATGATTTCAATGATTTTTTTTTTTTTGGCTTTATGAGAGTAGAGTACTATACAATAATTAGCTGCAAATTGTCTCACTTGATTGAAATATAAATGCCGTACATTTTTTTCTTTAAAAACATTTACACATCATCGTCTTACGTAATAATGAATTAATGATATTAAATATTTTTCATATATAATACTTAAAAAGACATTTATCACGTCATTATTAGAGTAAACTATGAATACATAATTTTTTATCTAGTGATCATGTAATGGTTAAAATTAAAGGTTGGGATAAATGGTAATGAAAACATGAAACTCACGGAAAAGTCCCTGTTGCATTTATATTTCAACTGAGTTGATCGGGTACTAAAACCCTAATAAAAACAAAGGATAATGGTGAAACTTCTTTCAATTTAAAATTGCCTGTAAAGATGCTTCATGTGTTGCTGCTCGTTGATTAAATATATCAAGGATGAGAGCAGTTCGATCGCAAACTCTCACATCTCCACCAAAAATCTTTTCCAAGTTGCGCAATTGCCTAGAATTAGCAGGGGCCAGAAATTTTATGTGAGATCCAGGGTGGCATTTCTTATGCAACAATTTGACCATAAAAAAAAATAAAATCTTGGAACAGTAGTCTGACAATCAGGAAAACGAAAAGAGAAAGAATACAATTATAACAATTATCTATGTTCATATAAGCAAGCAGGATACATTAGTAACAAGAAATCAATAAGCTTCAAGATTAAAATATCACAGATTATGGACCTGGTTTTAATTTCTGGGTTGTTCTTAAGATTTGAAACATCCTACTAATTCATAAAATTAATTGGGGTTATTATGACTAGTATTTTAGTCATACTCATGTTCACAAATCAGTATTTTGATTTTCAAACTATGGGTTGTAAACTTCGAGTTGAGGTTTGGTTGTAAGTGATAGATAGAGCCTTTTTACTTAATCTCCAAATTCCCCTCATGATTTAGTTGTAGAAGTCTCAAACCCTATAATATCAAGATTCTATATACTCTTGTAGAATATAGGACTATTTAAATCATTGCAATGATCTCTCTTCTAGGAAATTACCACATTCATGAACAATTGCATTAAATTACTCTGTTATAGGTTCTCTGATGTAATCAAACCTGGATGCCTAGGGAACTCAAAGTGTATTGTCCAAGTTTCTAATGCTGAGTAAGATTTATTATTTTTTTTCATTGCATAGATTAAGAGTCATGCTCTAGACGTTAGTAAAGTCAAACGATTTGTATTTGTATTGGAAACTAAGGGCCAATGTAATTGACAGTAGTAAAAAAGTCAGTACTAAGTCATTAAAAAGATTAGCTAGACACCAGTCAAGATAAATTTGGGAGTGAAATGAAGTAGTACAGAGGGAAAATAATCAAACAAGAATGCAGGGGAAGGAAGAAAGTAGGAGGTTCGCCATGTTCGGATTTTCAAAATCCACCAAATTGGCGAACTTCAAACAACAGCAAAAGCCTTATCGCATTAGATGAGGTTGGCCACATAGATCACTTGTTATAAAGGGAAGAGGGGGGGGGGGGGGGGGGGGGTGGTTCCAGAGCTACTCAGAGTCGCTTATCCAAGTTTTGCTTTATCCTACATCAAATTTTTAATTACCACTCCCATAACCTATAATCCAATCAAGGTTGTTTTGATTGAATCATTTTTTGTTACCTGATTTCTACACCTACCTAACAAGTCAAATTAACTTCACTGATCATATCATCAAAACATAGTATTCCTTGATTGGGAATTCCATAGAACTCATCAATCTCAAAATCCTACTTTTGCAGGTAAACAGTCCCATTGGCTGCTTGATAACTCTCCAACAGCCTGTTAATTTATATTCTTTGCCATAAATACATCAAACTTCAGTAGGTTGGTTCGAGCTAGCTGACAATTTTCCCAAAAATCGAAAAGTTTCCAAATCAATGTAGTCACCTCAAATAGAAACCAAGCATTCAAACATAACCTCAACACTTTTGTATAAAGCCTGCAATAGAAAGATTTGAATTCCGACCTCCTCCAATTAAAGCCTACAAGAATATCAACTTTAGTCCGATTTTTACTACCCTTTTATGGTCAGTTATGAAGACAAAGCACCCTGAGAGTAGATGAAATAGTCAAATGTCAACAAACTAAATGGTAGCATGGAAAAAATATAGTATTAGCAGGAGCCTGCATATGGATGCCATAAATGTTAAACAAAAGGAAAAGGGGACCTTACCCAGCTGACAGTTCATCATCAAAGATAACGGTTTCAACACCCAGTGCATGAATTGCGCTCTTAATTTCAGAAACCTTGCCAGAGCCAATGTATGTCCTAGGGTTTGGAGATGTGAGCCTGTACTGATTCAGAAATTGAGTCAACAAATAATATTTTATCCCAAAAGAAACGAAAGCAACATAAATATACTTTAGCAATTAAAATTTCTCATGGAGAAGATAGAACTGCTAGTTTATAGTACATAAACAGTATTGTCCTGCCATAGTCCCTTAACAGGTCCAACTCTTCCCTGTTGGACCCCTGACATGGCTGGAACTTTATAGCACCAAGTTGACCTTTGCTCTTAATGAACTATTGTCATTTGGATTAGGAAGAGAGTGGAAAAGAAAAGAAAGGAAGAGGAAAAGAAGAAAGTGAGATTATTTGAATGGAGGAGAAAAGAGTGGAAAATTAAAAGAAATGAGTGAAAATTTTGTAAGTGATTTAATTAATGTGATAAAATAAAAAAGATAAAAATAATAAGAAAAAGAAAACGCAATATGATAAATTTGGAAAATGACCAAAGTGCCCTAATATTAAAAATGGAATATGATTAAATGTCAAGAAATGTTTAAACATCTATCACTCACCTCAAGTTAAAATTCTATCCCATTACAGATCAAGTATCCTCTTATAAAATAATCTTCTATTATTTGATACATGTCAGTATCCGTAATTATATGAAACAATTATTTGTAAAAAAATGTATTTAATAAAATTAAAATGTTTTCACAAATAATCAATTATAAATTATATTCAATAATATCAAAATTATGTCATATACTATCTCGATTATTATATAAAGATTGGCACCTCACCTCATTGCGTTTAGATTCAGCAAAAGAAAAGCTTTAATATTTACACATAATCGATTATGTTTGAAACGTAATGGATTATATGTTTCTTTGCAATTCTCTTAATCAATGCGAAGAAAGTTTAACACGTTAAACATGTCTCCTTTTTTGTGCTTTTCAATATTTTATTTCTTCTTTTTTCAAATCTTCTTTGATTTTCGTTGCATCCTTTCCGCCTGCGACTTCCTCGCTTTAGATCCGGAAAAGACATAAGGGAAAAATTTGAGAAAAAATGCTTTACATTAATCAGTAGCAGCCATGATCTTTTAGTCCCCACCAATGATGTGAGAAGTAGGTTGAATCTCAGGATTATTTGAAATGAAAAGAACTTCACAAAGGGGGATTACACTTACACATAAAGCATTGTATGCAAACATCGATATACATTATTGATTCTAATAACATGCAGAGAAGAATGAAAAAGTATTCAATGAAATGCAGCAACATCTAAAACCTAAACAAAATGTGTTATTCAACTGCATGACTCAAGAACAAGAGAATAGTGAAACTCAAAATCAGGCATTCCACTTCTACAATACATCTATATGATCCCAAATTTTCACCACAAAAAAGTGATAGAGACAGTTATTAGATGCAACTGTAACATAATAACTCTATTTTTTTTAGTAAATAGAAGCTTGAGTAATTGCAAAATCACGTTTAAGAAAACTAAAAGTGGTTTCTCACTTCTGGTAAGTAGAGCCAACAACCAATAATCCAGCAGTGTCAGCTAACTGCGCCAATTCGCTCAGGGACTCTTCGATTCCAAAATCCTGAACATCGTTCTTGCGCTCAACGCCTACGAGATACGCTTTTTCCTCAAAAACCTGAAAACGCCAGGTAATCATACAATCGAATTAAGAAACCGAAACAGCGAGAGAAACATAAGAAAAAAACACGAATAGCTGGTAGATACTTCTCTTCCGTTGCGGAGCTTGAAGCGGTTATCCGAAACGACGTCGTCGTCTTTCTTCTTTCGAAGTCTAGTTCCTTTATATTCGGACGAGAGTGGCCGCGGAACTGTTTCGTCGGTATGGCGCTCTGTCTCCAGCTCAACCGTTTCATTCTGCGGCGAAACGGCGTCGTTTGAGTCGATTGACGGTGACGAGGACGCGAGTTCAGCTGCGGAATCGCGTTGGAGAACGGAGGTGGTGGTGGAAACAATTGCGGTGGTGAGAGGGGAGATGCATAGCGGTCGAATTGGGATTGGTGGTGATAAATAATGATAGCGTTGTTGTTGAATCAAAGGTGATGATGGATGAATAAGCGCACCGTAGAGGAATGCAGCACCACTCATATCTTTCTTCAATTTTCAGCTCTGAAGTAGCATGAATATGCTTCCTTCAACCTTCGCTTTTTCTGAGTTTCTCAAGAATAATGGATTGCATTAATATTATTGTTGCCTTTATTTAATTTGGAAGCATTTCCAATTTTTTACTTTTAAATTTGGTTCATAAATTAATTTTAATTCATAACAAAAATTAAAGTTAATCAAATTTTAAGTCGTATTATTTTTTTATTTATTGAATACTTAAAAAAATTATATTTTTTATTTTAGAATTTATTGTTTAATTTTTCCAATAACTATGTATCATGCTTATTATATTGTTCCATTTTTTCACTTCTCATATTATGACAATATAAAATTTATTAAAAAAATAATTTAATAATAAGTTAATGTATTTTTTTTTTCTCTTCAAAACAGTTAAGAAATATAAGAAAGGTCTTTTTAATATGTATCGTTTGACATGGAATATTATATAATATTATGTTTTTCTTTGGTGTGATTTTTATATTTTATTAAAAAGATATCTCATTAGTATTTAGAATAGGATAATGATATTTAGACAACATTTTTTTTATAATATTTGAGCATTGATTACGTGTCAATATATGATTGGTCAAAAATTACTCCACAATAATTTTTGACAGATTGACACGTAATCAATATTCAAATGTTGTCTAAATATCATTATAATTTACCTAATAAAATGAAAATGAACTTTCACTTCATATATATGAATATGAAATAATAAATTTGCATCCATTATTTTTATTAAATTAATTAAAAAATGTTTTTATTGTCATTCTAAACAATCAATCTCTAACCATGTAATTATATGTTCACACAGAGTAAAAGAGAAGAAAAAAAAAAGAAACCAATGATGGAAAATTAGACGTATAATTATTATGAATACAAATGTTTTGAAAATTCTAACTTTTTCTACCTAAGAGTAAAGATTTGCATAATCCATTATGTTTTCATAAGAGTAAACAAAAGGGCCTGTTGTTGCTTTATTTACTTTTGTTATTCATTCTTGTCATCATTTCATAAAAAAAAAATATATTTTTTAACACACTTATATTTTTTACATTCATTTTATATTATTTCTATTTACTTTCTACTCTCTTTTTTCGTAAAAAAATACAAAAATTTACACTTTTATGATCATTTTATCTTTGTATTTTGTATCAAAGGCATGTAAAAGTGTGTCATAGTAGTGTTACACTTTCGTAAAAATCCATATAAATCATGAAGAGTAGTACAAAATATACACATGGCATGTGTAGATATAAAAATAATGGATCATGTAACAACTTTTTTTAACAACTTTTTTATAATAGATTATGTGTCACTATTTTATTGTTTTGTATATTTGAAACAGACCCATCATAAACTACCATATAAGGGATTGAAAAAAATTTGTTAAAAGATACATTTTCCAAAAATAATATCAGTTCCATGTCCTATCTTTGATCCATCACTTTCACATGAATATAATATGATGTTTTTAGTTTAGGGTTTAGCAAAACCATGTGGTGTATGTATAAAATGCAACGCTCTTGTCGTTGTTGATTGGTGAATTACTTTTGTACGCATGTGAGGTTAATAGGAAAGTCTTATGTTAGGATGCTGAGTAGCCATAAATAACTCTAAGATAGCAATAGCATAGGTGGCTATGTTTCTCAGCTACATCTCAGACCTATGATTCTGAGGCAGTGCTCTCTGTTCTGCCTTATCATGGAAGCCAAGAAAATCGGCTACGTAGAACATGACATAAAAACAACTTGGTCCCCAACTTCCCTGACCATAAGACAACAACCAAAAGCTTCAACCTTCCAGCTTTTGAAGCCTGATAAAAGGTAGATTTGAACACACAAAATCTCTGCTTGCTTTGCTGTGTTCATTTGAAATCTGTGCCATGCATAAACCAGACCAAAATTTTGGCTCCCTTCTGCATTCTCCCGGTTCTAGGTTAGCTAATCTGTGACTCTCACCTTTCATAAATAATAACAGATACAGTACTGTATAGCAAATGTTCTCTTTACCACAAACAACATTCATTTGAAGATAAAACCAGTCAATTTTTTTTATATATATAGAAATTAATGGAAGATAAAATGGGCAAGTTCCTCTTCCTACAAACTGTCTTCAACTATCACAACTTCATGAAAGACACAAACTTCAACAATAAGATTGCACAAGAGTCAATGCATTCAGATTGCACCCCTTTTACATTGTTCACAAGATTCTTTATTCATCATGCATGATGCACAAAATTGCCTGCACATGATACAACCAATCTTCACCATCATGTTACAAGAGAATATCTACACATACCTACGTGTATATTTTGTACTACTGTTCATGATTTACATGGCTTTTTATGAAATGTTGACAACAAGAATGAATAACGAAGTAAATAAAGCAACAACACAGGCCCTTTTGTTTATCTATGTATTTTGCTGGTACACACTTCCGTTGTTCCCTTCACCCTTCATCACACAACAAACTCGTGCAATAGGTGAGGATTGCCAAACTTGTTTTGTTGCTTTTCTTGGTCTGTGAAATGGTAATCTATCAAATCAGCCTCTGAGGAAGAAGCCAATGTTTTCTTACGTCTTCTATGCATGTCATCATTGGACCCGCCAAACCCTTCACTATCACAGTTCCTCAATTCCAATGCTAGTGACACCTGTCCACCAACACCAATGTTACCTAACTCAGATAAATCGTATGTGGCAGGAGCAGAAGCAATTATGCAGCCTTCCCCATAATAAGAACTGTTGCTGTTGTTAATGTTGAACCTTTGGTCACCCTGCAGTCTCCCAATTCTAGGATCCAAGCCATTTTTTCCATGATCACTACCTCGGATTCCTCTGTCCAACTCTGAATCATGATCCAACTTCAACCCATGATGCTGAATATCACTTTCATCTACTGTTATTATGTTGTCCTGGGACTCTTCCCTTTTGCTGTCAGGAGATTGAACATCATCTCTTGGAGCTTTCAGTGTGTTCTCTGATGATAATATATTGCTGCTCATCTCAGAATCGCCAAACTCTTCCTTATAGATTTCTTCAACCATTGGCTTCCAAAGCCGCACCCTTGCATTAATGAACCAATTTGCCACCTGACATGAATCAAATGGAGGTCAGCAAACATTACACAACAAGACTGAAATTTCAGGGGGTCACTGATTTTTACTATTGGATCCCCATCAAAACCAAATTTTCAGGGAATACATGTAGACATTTAATTTGTTTCTTTATGTTGGAGAAATAACTACTTTTTATGTTTAACTGCGGTATTCGTGTAAACACTATATACTCTTTACAATCAGCTTTGAAAAAGAGTGATTATTCAACACAAGTAATCATTCACAAACATGCACTTATACAATCTTCTGCAACTTAGAAAAATATTAGCTATCGTACCTGGTTTCTTGTTAAGCCAGTTTGCCTTGCCAGCATAATTTTCTCTGAATCCTTTGGATAACTGGAACCAAATGAAAATTGGAAAACAATTATTAGACAAAATACTATATAGGAAACAGGAAATAAATTATTACAGAATAGGGGGAGTTACGGATGGAGGAAGTGCTCAAAGAGCCATGCTCTAAGTATTGAAACAGAGGTTTCAGGAAGTCCCCTCTGAGGCCTCCAAGCTTGTCGTATTACACCAAGTTGCTGAAGCGCCTTTTGCTGCCGAAGCTGCTGATCAACATAGCGTAGACGAGGTATTCCCTCTTGTTCTCCAAGGCTCCTTTGAGTCACTTGAATTTGACCACTAATGGCATCACGTAAACATCGAAAGTGGCGTGATATTGTACTCAAGGCCAGTGCAGTGTATGGTTCAGCCGCTCCACAACCAGCAACCATATCAAAAGATGAAACCACAATCTGCATCTGGTGGCAGTACTGTCTGTATCTTTTATCAACCTACAAGAGCAACGAAAGTTAAGTCACAAGCTAACACTTTCATCGCCATGATCACTCACACTAGTTGTGTCTTTAGTATCTACGTATACACAACATAATCAATCACTAACGCAGCATACGTATAAAGCTAACTATATTGCATAACTGAAAATCAACCGTGGAAAAAGTCATTTACTCTTTTATTCTGTAACCATTTTCCCTGCTACTTATTACTAAGTGTTATAAATTTATACATGGCACTTTCAATACATACACATTTTTCCAGGAAACACAATAACATACAAAATTAGAAAGTCGTAGTGGTTGTTGAGTAAATAACTTTACACCAAAGCTTAAGCTGTTAGGTAAAACGTTCATTTGGAACGTGTTTTCAAAGGATTATTTTTGGAAGAAACAATTTTTTCTTTCTCCTAATGTTCTCTTACAAAAGATATGAAAAATAAATGTGATTTTTACTTGAAAATAAACTACTACACATACACTAAATATTTTTATATGTAGCAAAAACTTGAAAACCAACTATATGAAATACAAAAAACAGGGGACAGACCAGGGCCTTTATATCAACAGAATAGAATAGAAAGAACTGTAATTCAATGCTACAAAGTATAGAGGCTTACCTCATCTAACATGGTCAAAAGTTTTGTCTTTTTGTCCAACAAATTCTGTCGTTCTGCCGGTGAGAGTTCACATGAGGAGTTTGCAGCAGAACTGTTGGGACATGAAGATATCTGCCCCGATTGGCTGGTAGATTTTCCATCAGAATCTTTGGAGCCATCTAAACCAATATCACGGAAACTCCGTTGCTTATCTAAACCTGTTTGCTTCAAAGCCTTTCGAACATTAACTATTTCATCAAGCAACTCCTGTGCTGCCTTGAGGTATTGTGGGCTCAAGACACTGCTGGAGAAGCCTAGTGATCCATCTTGGCCTTCACTGAGGCACATTGAAGGGTGTTGTGGAGTATACAACAAACCCTCCCTTTTGTGAAAACCAGAAGAAGCCAAAGATGCCATGCACTCGGCATTTCTCAATTCCCTTTGTAGGCTGGCTTCATCATCTTTTAGAGATGAAGTTACCTTTAAATTTGGAACAGAACCAGTCATTAGTGAAGAGAAGCCTGCGCCAGGATACTGATATGGAAAGGTAGGGACTGATGCAATAGAAGGCATCACTGAGCCAAGGCTAAGAGACAAGCCTTGGTTCTGTACATTTTGCTCACTGTCCACAAGTCCCAATTGTGTTGTCCTTGGAACAAGATGGGAATGGGAATCTCCAGCATTGGAAAAAGAGTCTTGACCAACTGTAGGGGCCGCATTTGAATGCCCATCAATAGACTGCACAGTCACTGTGTCCCTCATGGATGTCATGAACTTCAACTCATTTTGTCCTCCAACAGTTTCACTGTAGTTATGGGGTAAAAGAGGATTCCCAGACAACATATCTGCATAGGGCCCTGAAGAAAACGCTTGGTTTGAATACATTGTAAAATTTATAACGCAAATTCAAATGTGCCTGTTTCTGGTCTCTTCACAACTGAGTCAGCTACACATCTCCTTCGAGGTTTAGGTTCAAGAAAGCAGTAGTGATGCTGAGCTGAATATATAATGCTGCCTCTGCTACAAGATTGAACCAACGATGATGATGTTGAAAAAACAAAAGCTCGTCACTATACAGAACCTAAATTGAATTAAAATAATGTAAAAGGGGAAAAAAGTTAATGAAGGGAAAGATTAACAAAATAGAAGACACGTATGATCAAAGGAAAAGATTACGTTGTTATAAAGCAAAAGCACCACATCACAAGCAAGAGCAATCAGAGACACATTATATCACTATCTACAGCATACATATATCTGTAGCAGAACAGTGCAGCTTCAGCCGTTCACTAACCACGAAGCATTGGCTTAAACTTCAAACGACGTGAGGAATTAAAAGGGGTTTGGCCGAAAGCATGTTTTCGTTACCACAGATTAAGAAAAGAAAGGCTTTGTTTACCCTGTTAAGTAAATTGACCAAAGGAAGCTTCTTTTGTTGTTTTGTTTTTGCGGGTTGCAAGTCAAAAACGGAGGTACGAGGTAGCAGAAAACGATGGAAACAAACCAGAAAATCAAACAAAACCGAAAAAATAGATGTGAAGCCAAAATCCCACAGGTATAATTGGCTTCAATGTTCAAACCCTACGGTGGTGCTGCCGGTGCTGGTTAAAACTTAAAAGGGAAAAGCAAAGAAGCAAGGTGGAGTTCAGAACACAGAAGAAGAAGAAAAAAAGTGAAATTGAGGAGTGAAAAAAAGAAAGGTACAAGAGAAACAGTGCAGCGGTCAATCAAGAACAGAAGACAATAATGAGTGAAAAATCGAAACCTTTGAAGCATAATTTAAACTTTTGCACTGCACAGTAGCTTTTAGATAGTAATTTATAGTTTTAATGATGAAAAGTGAAAACCCCACCACCCCTTTTGTTAGAAGAAGAGTTTATGGGGAGGAAAAGAAGCATCTAGCATGATGAAGCAGAAACAGTAAAGAGCATGATGATAATGATCTGAAGTATGTTATGAAGTATTGTAGTGGTTGTGCAGTGTTTTTGAGAAAAGAGAGAGAAAGAAAGAAGAGGGAAAGAGAAATACCTGAAGGAGATGAGCAGGGTGAAGTGGGGAAGAGAAGAGAAAGGAAAGAAAAGAAAAGAGAGGTTTAGAGGAAAATTACAGACAAGAATCCACAGTTTGGGGAAGCCCAGACAAATGGCAATCCCAAGACATATAAATTTCAAATTATCTTTGGAACAACCAGCTGCACCAACCAATGTATAACAAAACCATTTTTTATCAAACAAATAAAGAATCAAACAAATTGGTTTCTTACTTTCACACGTCTACGTCTCATATACATCATTTATTTCTATTAATTAAACTTTCTTCTGCATGCTCTACTGAAAACCAATGTCCCTAACGCATTTGCTTGTCGTGTTACATATATATGTATATAACTTCTGAGAAAAATATTACACCAATTGCATACTAAAATGTTTTTTCAGCATATTCTTATGGTTGTTGTCAAAGAACAAAACTTTTCAAGATACTCCTTAGAACCCCACAAGAAATATGTTCACATATTTTTACAAATAACACTTTAAACCTGTTGTAAAAGTATTACTATACATCACGTGTGAGAAAGTAACATGTTAAAAAACTGTATAGTAGTAGAATAGAAGGTAAAATGTAAATAGAAGAATGAGAATAGAATAAAAGATATGAGAGGGTGGTTGACTGGTTGATTATATTATTGCTTGGAAGTGTTCAAAGGCTAACCACCAGTTGGTGGACCTGAAATGTAATGCAATATAATGTATATATTGTTGTAACCTATTTCCCTCTTAAGCCTCCCTCACATAACTTAAGTCACAAATCATGCACAATCTTTGTGTTGTTGAGTTAGGATGAACATAGACATAGATAGAAGAAAGAAGAAGAAGAAGATTAGTTGTTGTGTGATGAATGAAAAATGAAAAATGAAAATGAAAAAAATATAAGGGTTGGGTGGATTGGGTATGAGTAGAATAATAAGTAGGTCAAAGTCACCAAATCAGGCATGGACGTGTATGTTTGATGTGTTCTAAATCTAACCACAATCCACTAATTCAGTGCACGTCATCTCTTATTAATGTGTAACTATTATTAATTAATTATATTAGGTCGAGTGCTATTATTATTATAAACGACTTTGGTGAGTGCCCAAGTTATTAGTATATCATTTGTTAGTTATTATGTAGCTAGTTGGATCCAAAACACTCACTTATTTCATCTTTCACCACCATCTATACCTAGCAATTTAATGTAAAGTAATGTAAAGCAATAATACGATAATACACTTTTACATTCATTTAACATACGGTATAAAAATAAAATAGTTATAAAGAAATGAATTTTTGTATTTTTTCTTCTCAATAAGACAGTGTCAAATGAATGTAAAAAATTTATACATATCAAGAGTATATTTATTTTTATATGTTATGCAACTTTCTTATTCAATTCAAATCACCATGTCCATGGCTTCTTCAATTGCACATTGTGTCAACTTTTCATATTCATTGAATCAGCATCAAATTGTGAAGGGCTTTTTTCCTTTCTTTAAATGGATAGGGTTGCCTCTCTTCTTAGAGGCATATCATTATCATACCACCCTCATAGTTTATTCATGTACCTTTATCAGATGTTGGAATGTTTAAAATGTTCATATTTTTTATTACAGAATTTAAAAATATATTTTATAATCCATGATATATTTCGAGATTAGAATACACTTTATAGATTGCATAGTTTCAAATTATATATAATTCATAATGTATTTCTAGATTTCTTAATTACATTATGTAGAAATATATTTTAAATTGTATAATTTGTAATATATTTTTGCATTTTCAATTGCATATTTCTATATCAAGAATAAATTTCTATATCTTTTAAAAGTAGAATCCATAATATATTTACAAATTATATAATTTGAAATGTATTTTTTTTTTAGCTTTGAATTGTATAATTTAAGATAAAATTTCTTAATTATGTAACTCGAAATGTTTCTAATGTAATTTCAACTTTTCTTACACCCAACAAATGTTTATTGTTTATTAAAAATGTTTATAGAAACAAATGTTTATCCATTCTTCTTTACATATGATAAATGTTTGTCTAGGTGTTAAACATGTTTAAGAATTTTATAGTATCAAAAAGTAATAAAAATAAATAAAATTAATATCGTATTATCATTTCTTGAAACAGTATCACAATCATATGAAAAAAAACCTAATAAAATTTATTATAACTATGTATTATCATCATTCAACTGTTATTTATTTATCCATTAATATTTAATTTCATGTTTTATATTTTATTCCATGATTCATGATGTAATGGAATAATGTTAAATATCTATTATAAATATAGTCAAGTGATAATATATAAATTGAAAAAAAAATCTTATAATTTTGTAAGGTTGAATTAAACATAAATTAAAATACTTAAAAATTATATTATTTTTAAAAGATATCAAATATATTTGGTCATCAAAATGTTTTTCGATTTTAATTTCATATAATAAAATAATTTCTTACACACATATCTATTTATTTTTAATTATTGTTGAATCTTAATCCCACATTAACAAAAACATCTTTAGTAAACAAAGAAACTAAAATAATAAAATATAACATTTATGAACATGTAAATGTTAAAATAATTCAAAAGCTTAATTCTTTTATATTATATGACTAAATAATTAAACTAAATTGACTTTTTTTTAAAAGTTTTGTTAAGCATATTCTCTTAAAAAAAACTTTTGTCCCTCAATTTTTGTTGATTAATGTAATTTAACAAGCAAATTTCATTTTCAATGTGAAACTAACCACATAATTTTCAATTCAAAATAAAATTAAGTTTTAACATTTCAATTAAGACGTCTTCTCAACTAAAATCATGACTTTAAAATGAACTTTCCACTTTTATTAATTGCATCACATATTTCACAACCAATAAATATATATATATATATATATATATATATATATATATATATATATATATATATATATATATATATTAATATATATATAAGACATGTTCACTTTCTAAAGTATTGTATACAATAATAGTTATATTTTTGTTATCTATAGTATGTTTACAAAGACAATTCAACTTTGAAAAAGATAACCAATCAAAAACCTTCATAAAAAAGTTAAACTTGACAAATAATATAACAATTAGGAATGGTAATGGATCGGATATGGATAATGTATATCCGCAATTCGAACTACAAAAAATAATTTGACTCGCAACTTATCCGCTATTCGTACGAGTACCCGCTTAAAAAATACACGCGGATATTTTAAAACACGCGGATACCCACGGATATCCACAAAAAATTAAAAAAATATATTTTATACATTTTTTAAATGAAATTACAAAATATATATAATATAATATAATATAAAGTAAATTAGATATAAATTAAAATTTAATTTTAATTAAATTTAACCTAATAAAATATAAATTAATTTTACATGTAATAAATGAAATTTTACAACAAAGCTATAATATATATCCTTTATATGCAATTAATGTTTTACATAATTCATAAAGTAAAGGACAAAACACTTTACAATTTAGTTTAGAAACAAAATACAATTTTTTTTATAATAATTTAGAGAAGAAAAATTTAACTCATAATTATATTTATACCTAGAAACCCCAATTTTAAACAACTTGATATATAATTTATCATCTATACCTATATATAAAAGATTTATCTTTTTGGTGTTCACATTTATTTTATAATTTTATCTTTTAAATGACTATTTTATCAAATTTATGTTTTAGGTGATAATTTTGTAAATTAACCATTTTTTTATTTGACTTTTCTTTAGTTTTGTCAGTTCATACATTTTGACAATTAAAATCATCATGTACTTCATTATCTGGAGTTAGCTTTGGGATAAAGAAAGCATATTGCTTTAATTAAAGGACCTTTGTATTGTTGAATAAATAGCTTCATAACAATTAGTACTGCCCAACAGATAAAGAAAATATAACAAAGTACAATAGCACAGTTTAATAACTACATGTCTGCATATATAAACTGTCATAAGAAATGGGTAAGAAGCAGCTGTTAAAGATGTCAAAAGTACAGCTTTGAAGATTTTAATCCAAGGTATTTTGAGTTTTGAATATTAAATTTTATAGATAATCAACTATAAATAAAACAGGTATATAAATAATTACATACTTTTTTATAAATTGATTTTATAAGATTGAATTAAAATCTCTTTACCATATTTGAACTGATTTTCACATTTGTACCAAAACCTAATACTGTTATACTTATAGTCTTATATCTCATACGCATGTATTTAAGAAAGTAATTCAAACTATGAATGCAGCAATGGCACAAACCATCTTAAAAGACAGTATTTTTATGAAGTGAAAATTTTTACCACACAAATAAAGCCAACTTTTCTTTCATAAGAAAACAAATGCATGGCAATGGTAGCTGCAAATTGCAGGACCCCTGACACCAGTAACTATATCAGATGTACAAATGTTAGATATATTAAAAAAAAAAAATACAATTATATATAAAACCATTGGCTAACACAATATTCATGATTGTTGTTTCAAGAACTAGCCCTTTGTAATTGGTGATTGGTTAATTATTTTTAGGGTAATAATGGGGAAGTTTTTGTAGGGTTAACTTTTTGGGCAGTAATTGAGTAGATGCTGACATGCCATAAATAATTCTAAGATAGCAATAGGAGCCTATCTGTCTCAGCTACATTTCAGACCTATGACTCTGAGGCAGTGTTCTCTGTTCTGCCCTATCTTGGAAGCCAAGAAAATTGGCTACGTAGAATATGACAGAAAAACAACATGGTGGTCCCAAATTTCCCCTGACCATATAACAACAAGCGAAAGCTTCAACCTTCCAGCTTTACAAGCCTGAAAAAAAGTAGACTGGAACAGAGAAAATCTGTGGTTGCTTTGCTGTGCTCATTTGATCTCTGTGCCATGCATAAAGCAGTGCAAAAGTTGTCTTCCTTCTGCACAGGATTGCCAATCTGTGACTCTGAAACTTCATCAATAATAATGGATGCAATGCAGAATACAAATACAAATCCTCTCTTTACTTTAATCAAACCACCTTTTAGTTTCTTTCATTTCTACACAATCACACACTAATTCAACCATGCTTAAAAAGCCTATTATCATTGTATAGAACTTCAAATATGAAAACATTCATTCTTCAATCTAATTTTCATGTACTAGATTAACAGATTCAATGTCTATTTGATTTTCCATTAGGAAAGAGTTTAATGGGCATTTTGCTCCACCCAGAAATAGACTTTCCTTTTTGTGTTATCTCATAACGCATGAAACCGAGTTTCCCAACACATAATAACCACATGCAGCTGTGATACCTGTAGTATGTTTGATAACTTTTCTGATAATAGTTTTGTGACAAGAAAATAAGAAGTGTAAGAATAAACTAACTAAAGAGCTCTGATATAAAGTATATAGACATGGTGTCTAAGTTTATGCATTGGAGGATGTAAAACTTGCATTCAATTCAACACCAATAAATCCAAAGGCAAATAGTATTAACAAAAGTAATCAATATGATTGTACTCCTTGTACATGAAGAAGTTATGGTTTATGAAGCATAGTCATACATGAAAGACACAAACTTCAATGACGTGAGAGCACAAGAGTCAATGCATTCAGATGGGTACCCCTTTTACGCTCTTCACAAGATTCCTTATTCATCACGCATGATGCACAAGATACGTTCCTTGTCCTTACAAAATTGCCTGCATTTCTGATACAACCAATCATCCCTTCACCACCATGTTACAAGAGAATATCTACACATACCTACGTGTATATTTTTGTACGGTTCATGATTTACATGACTTTCATGAACTGTGGACAACAAGAATGAGCAACCAAGTAAAATAACAACATAGGCTTTTTTTGTCTATCTAACTATTTTGGTGGTACACATTACCATTGTTCCCTTCACCCTTAATCACACAACAAATTCGTGTAATAGGTGAGGATTGCCAAACTTGTTTTGCTGCTTTCCTTGGTCTGTGAAATGGTAATCTAGCAGATCAGCCTCTGGGGAAGAAGCCAATGTTTTCTTACGTCTTCTATGCATGTCATCATTGGACACGCCAAACCCTTCACTTTCACAGTTCCTCAATTCCAATGCTAGTGACACCTGTCCACCTACACCAATGTTACCTAACTCTGACAAATCATATGTGGCAGTAGTAGGAGCAATTATGCAGCCTTCCCCATAATAAGAACTGTTGCTGTTGTTGATGTTGAACCTTTGGCCATCCTGCAGTTTCCCAATTCTAGGATCCATGGCATTTTCTCCATGATCACTACTTTGAATCCCTCTCTCCAACTCCGAGGCATGATCCAACTTCAACCCATGATGCTGAATAATACTATCATCAACTGTTATTAAGTTGTCCTGGGACTCTTCCCTTTTACTGTCAGAAGATTGAACATCATCTCTTGGGGCTTTCACTGCGTTCTCTGATGGCAATAGATTGCTGCTCATCTCGGAATCGCCAAATTCTTCTTTGTACATTTCTTCAACCATTGGCTTCCAAAGACGCACCCTTGCATTAATGAACCAATTTGCCACCTAACATGAATCAAATGAAGATTAGCAAGCATAATAAAGACTAAAACTCTAAGGGGTTACTGATTTTACTGTTAGATCCCCATCAAAACCAAATTAATGTGCTTGGTTCAGCTTAATTTCGAAAAGCAACTACTTATGTGTAATGTCCAAGCATTGCTTGCGTAAGAAATTTTAAAATGTCAACTACTCAGAATTCAAGAATGATAGTGGTATTGATTTTAAGATAATTATTATAAATATTAACAAACTTACATACATGTCAACTTTTAATTAAATTGCTAGTGCAAACACTGTTTACTCTTTACAATCAGCTTTGAAAAAGAGTGATTATTCCACACAAGTAATCATTCCCAAACATGGACTAATACAATCTTCTGCAACTTAAAAAAATTAACTACCGTACCTGGTTTCTTGTTAAGCCAGTTTGCCTAGCCAGCATAATTTTCTCTGAATCCTTTGGATAACTGGAACCAAATAAAATTGGAAAACAATTATTAGACAAAATACTATATAGGAAACATGAAATAAATTATGTACAGAATAGAGGGAGTTACGGATGAAGGAAATGCTCAAAGAGCCATGCTCGAAGAATTGAAACAGAGGTTTCAGGAAGTCCCCTCTGAGGCCTCCAAGCTTGTCGCATTACACCAAGTTGCTGAAGGGCCTTTTGCTGCCGAAGCTGCTGATCAACATAGCGTAGACGAGGTATTCCCTCTTGTTCTCCAAGGCTCCTTTGAGTAACTTGAATTTGGCCACTGATGGCATCACGCAAACACCGAAAGTGGCGTGATATTGTGCGCAAGGCTAGCGCGGTGTAAGGTTCAGCTGCTCCACAACCAGCAACCATATCAAAAGATGAAACCACCATCTGCATCTGGTGGCAGTACTGTCTGTATCTTTTATCAACCTTCCAGAGCAAAGAAAAAAAATAAGAGCTAAGTCAAAAGCTAACACTGTCATCTTCCTAATCACTAGAAATACTTGAGTTTTTAGTATCTAAGTAGACACAATTCAAACAATCACTAATGTAGCATACGTATAAAATTAACTAAATGGGATAACTAAAAATCTACCACAGAGAAAGTCGTTTTACTCTTTTGTTCTGTGACCAATTCACTGCTATTTATTACTAATAAATCTATATATACCTCTTTCAACACATACACTTTTCCAGGAAAAAAATTAACACAAAATTAGAAAGTTGTACAGGTTGTTAAGTAAATAACTTTGCACAAAAGCTTAAGCTGTTAGGTAAAATGTTTATTTTAAGCATGTTTTGCAATTATTGTTTTCAGGAAAACAATACCTTTTCCTTCCAAAGTTCTATTAAAAAAAATACGAAATAAAATGTTCTGCACTTGAAAACAAACTACTACACATACACTAAATGTTTTTATGTGTAAAAAAAACTTGAAAACAAACTGAATGAAATACAAAAGAACTGGTGACAGATCAAGGCAATTATATCAACTGAATAAAAAAGAGGGAATAGCTGTAATCCAATGCTACAAAGTCTAGATGCCTACCTCGTCCAACATGGATAAAAGTTTTGTCTTCTTGTCCAATAAATTCTGTCGTTCTGCAGGTGAGAGCTCACATGAAGTGTTTGCAGCAGAATTATTGGGACATGAAGATACCTGCCCCGATTGGCTGGTAGATTTTCCATCAGAATCTTTGGAGCCATCTAAACCAATATCACGGAAACCCTGTTGCTTCTCTAAACCTGTTTGCTTCAAAGCCTTTCGAACATTAACTATTTCATCAAGCAACTCCTGTGCTGCCTTGAGATATTGTGAGTTCAAGACACTGCTGGAGAAGCCTAGTGACCCATCACTTTGCCCTTCACTGAGGCACATTGAAGGGTGTTGTGGAGTATACAACAAACCCTCCCTTTTGTGAAAGCCAGAAGAAGCCAAAGATGCCATGCACTCGGCATTTCTCAGTTCCCTTTGTAGGCTGGCTTCATCATCTTTGAGAGATGAAGTTCCCTTTAAATTTGGAACAGAAGCAGTCATTAGTGAAGAGAAACCTGCGCCAGGATATTGGTATGGAAAGGTAGGGACTGATGCAATAGAAGGCATCACTGAGCCAAGGCTAAGAGACAAGCCTTGGTTCTGTACATTTTGCTCACTGTCCACAAGTCCCAATTGTGTTGTCCTTGGAACAATATGGGAATGGGAATCTCCAGCATTGGGAAAAGAGTCTTGATCAGCTGTAGGGGCCGCATTTGAATGCCCATCAATAGACTGCACAGTCATTGTGTCCCTCATGGATGTCATGAACTTCAACTCATTTTGTCCTCCAACAGTTTCACTGTAGTTATGAGGTAAAAGGGGATTCCCAGACAACATATCTGCATAGGACCCTGAAGAAAACGCTTGGTTTGAATACATTGTAAAAGTTATAACTCAAATTCAAATATGCCTGTTTCTGGTCTCTTCACAACTGAGTCAGCTACACATCTCCTTCGAGGTTTAGGTTCAAGAAAGCAGTAGTGATGCTGAGCTGAATATATAATGCTGCCTCTGCTACAAGATTGAACCAACGATGATGATGTTGAAAAAACAAAAGCTCGTCACTATACAGAACCTAAATTGAATTAAAATAATGTAAAAGGGGAAAAAAGTTAATGAAGGGAAAGATTAACAAAATAGAAGACACGTATGATCAAAGGAAAAGATTACGTTGTTATAAAGCAAAAGCACCACATCACAAGCAAGAGCAATCAGAGACACATTATATCACTATCTATAGCATACACATATCTGTAGCATAACAGTGCAGCTGGAACCATTAACTAACCACGAAGCATTGGCTTAAACTTCAAACGACATGAGGAATTAAAAGGGGTTTGGCCGAAAGCATGCTTTCGATACCATAGATTAAGAAAAGAAAGGCTTTGTTTACCCTGTTAAGTAAATTGACCAAAGGAAGCTTCTTTCACTTTTGTTGTTTTGTTTTTGCGGGTTGCAAGTCAAAAACGGAGGTACGAGGTGGCAGAAAACGATGGAAACAAACCAGAAAACCAAACAAAACCGAAAAAATATGTGTGAAACCAAAATCCCACAGGCATAATTGGCTTCAAAGTTCAAACCCTACGGTGGTGCTGCCGGTGCTGGTTAAAACATAAAAGGGAAAAGCAAAGAAGCAAGGTGGAGCTCAGAACACAGAAGAAACAAAAAAAAAAGTGAAATTGAGGAGTGAAAGAAGAAAGGTACAAGAGAAACAGTGCAGCGGTCAATCAAGAACAGAAGACAATAATGAGTGAAAAATCGAAACCTTTGAAGCATAATTTAAACTTTTGCACTGCACAGTATCTTTTAGATAGTAATTTATAGTTTTAATGATGAAAAGTGAAAACCCCACCACCCCTTTTGTTAGAAGAAGAGTTTATGGGGAGGAGAAGTAGCATCTAGCATGATGAAGCAGAAACAGTAAAGAGCATGATGATAATGATCTGAAATATGTTATGAAGTATTGTAGTGGTTGTGCAGTGTTTTTGAGAAAAGAGAGAGAAAGAAAGAAGAGGGAAAGAGAAATACCTGAAGGAGATGAGCAGGGTGAAGTGAGGAAGAGAAGAGAAAGAGAAGAAAAGAAAAGAGAGGTTTAGAGGAAAATTACAGACAAGAATCCACAGTTTGGGGAAGCCCAGACAAATGGCAATCCCAAGACATATAAATTTCAAATTATCTTTGGAAAAACCAGCTGCACCAACCAATGAATAAACAAAACCATTTTTAATCAAATAATTAAATAATCAAATAAATTGGTTTCTTACTTCCACACGTCTACGTCTCATATACATCATTTATGTCTATTAATTAAATCTTTTGCATGGTTTATCAAATAAAAAACCAATCTTTCCAACACTCCATAACTTCTTAGATATCCTTCTTTTCTTAAACATCTGATAAGAAGTTTCATTTTACCTTCACCCAGAAAAATATACATTTAAAAATTTAATCTTTAACGAATATCAAGAATTTAGAAGATTGCTCTCTCATTTTTTAATCCAATTAATATCTTCGTTATCCAATAAATTAAAAATTCATGTTCGGTGGCAAACAGTATGTACGACCAACGAAAATCGTATATTATCATTGGGCACATGAATTAATTGATGTCATTATTTTATTTTAACATCGTTAATGCAAAACTACGCTTAAATCTCTTTTCACACAGAAAAAAAAAGTCAATTTATTTCACAGCTAGTTAATATAAAAGAACTTATTCTTTTCATATAATTTCAACAAATAAAAATAATGCAAACGACAAACTATATTCTCATTTACATATATAAAGACAATATTCACATTTTATATATATATATATATATATATATAAATTGGATTTTATAGATTTAAAGTAGTTCACAGTAGTCCGAGATGTGATAATATTCATATAAATTTGATTAGGGTAGGTTATGACTATGATTAATCATGATATATATTAGTAGATTTTAAATCTAACTCATTTTCACAAAATGAGTTTATAAAATAAGTTTTGCATCCCACTTATATATTATAAATTAACTTTATGTCTAGTTTATATTGGACTTCTAACGTATTTATTTATTCACATACAGTGAAATAAAAAAAAAAGAAAAAAATGGATTAAACAATTAGTAAATTTCAGTATCAAAATCTTTATAGTGAGGATTATCATCACATGTGACAAATGAACACTTAAAAAAAAAACTATAGTATGGAAGAATATACATACATATATATATATATATATATATATATAGATATAGATATATAGAAATAGGTTTGATGGTGTAATTAGAGGAATGAAATAGAACAGAAGATTTGAGAGGGTGGTTGATTGGTTGCTTATATTATTGCTTGGAAGTGTTCAAAGGCTAACAACCAGTTGGTGGAGGTGAAATGAAATGCAATTTCCTTCTTAAGGATTCTTGACATAACTTAACTCACAAATCATGAACAAGTTATGTTCTTGGTGTGTTAAGAAGAAGATGAGCAAAGAGAGAGAGAGAAACAGAGAAGATGTCTTTGTCTTATGAATGGAAAATGAAAATGAAAGAATAAAAAGTAGGTCAAGGTGTGTGTTTTATGCCTTCTAAATCTAACCACAACCCACTGCACACCATCTCTTATTAATTAATCTCTAACTATCATTAATTAATTATTAGGTCGTCTGGTGTTATTATAAATCACTTTTCTATAAACTTTTTAGCATACACTTTCAGCTAGCTGGATCCGAAACAGAGAGTTATTGCATCTTTTATTATTTCTTCACTCTGTAATTAATTACCTTCGTTTTATTGGATTAGTGTAAGACTTTCACTTAATTATGCTTACTTTAAAATCAATGTATTTTAAATGCATAATGAAAAGATAATAAAAAAAATTTAATATGTTTTTAGTCCCTTTAACTTTAAGACTTTGTTAACTTGAGTGGATTTGAGGGAGAGTAATTGAGTAAATTTGAGAGGATTTAAAGATAATTTTCGTTATTGTTTATTTGAGTGAATTTGAAGGTAATCGAGAGTAGATTTAGAAGTAATTTTTTTTAATCTGTCACATAAATTAAATCTTACACTAATTCTCATAAACTCTACTTCCAAATCCACTCTCGTTTACCTCCAAATTCACTCAAATAAACAACAACAAAAAATTATCTTCAAATCCACCCAATTACTTTCCCTCAAATCTGTTCAAGTGAACAAGATCTAAGGAAAATCAAGACCTAAGTGAAAATCAAGTGAACAAGATCTAAAAAAAATTTAAATTAATTTTTCATTAAAATTTTGACTAAATTTTGATGCGTTTAAAAATGTATCAAATAATATAAATAACTCAAATGCTATCATAAAATATATTTAATACCTTAAATCAACTAATAAAATTTAATTAAGATGATTATATTCACACCATTCTAAAAATGTGAAACTAAATTAGTCTACCGTTTCAAAGAAAAACTAATTTTAATTTTCATTCAAATTTAAAAAACTAAAAACATATTTAATAAAAAAAACACAAAATTCAAATTTCATCATATATCATACTTTGAAAACTAAACAAACATCAATTTTTTACCTTTTTTTAGTTTAAAACATTACTTCAATGATTTAGTTTGTATTTTTTTAATATAGACGTCGAACACAAATCGGTCGTGATATAATTCATTTTGTAAAGTTTTCTATACGACAATTTTATATATTTTTTTCAACTTTACTAAATATATATTAACTAATATTATCATTTATTTAATATTAGGAAGTAAGTTTTGGCTTATACGTTATAATTTAGTTTTAATTTGTGCGGTATCTCTAAAATGTGTAAAGTGTGTTAAGCGTGTAAATTGAAGAAACTTCTTTAACAATAGACGATATAATATGTCTAAATTTAGATAAAAATAGATTTTTAATGATTATGATATTATATTAAAATAATAAATTTTAAGTTTGATTCAATTTCATCAAACTAAAACTAAATTAATAAGGTGAAATTTTACGAACGCATTCTTATTAGAAAAATTATTATCAATAATAATAAATATTTTATTGTTTCTAACACACAATTAAAAGTAGTGATTTTTTTATTTAATCATACCAACATAATATTATATATGTAGTCTTTTTAAAAAAAAAATAGTATTCCCCCAATAAATATAAAAATAGAGAAATAATATTTTAATAATTTGTTGTCTTATCTTTGACGTCCATATTATTTATTTGGTTTGGTGAGCCAATAAATGCTTTCTTTTTTTTCTGTTCTGCCAATCAAATGCAGTCTTTCACTTTATTAATGAAGCTGCCTTGCCATCCACTTGTTTCCACCAATCCCACGCTTTTCAAATTTAACATATTTTTTATTCTCCTATTAAAAATACTCAAATGATTTAAAATTTAATTAAAATGCACTGAAAATTTCAGGAAAAAAAATAAAGGTTATAATTAGAAATTTTAACTTTTAAATATTTGCTTTAAAAATCATATTTAAAATAATTTTTATTTTATTAATAAGGGTTAAATATGTTTTTAGTCCCTTCACTTTAAGTCAAAATTAAAATTAGTCACTCTTCAAAACTTTGGCCTAATTTAGTCCTCTAACTTTAAAAATGTATGAATTTAGTCTTTTTAACTAAATTTTGTTAGGTTTTTGATGTTTCAAATAACATTTGGGTTGTTTACATTGTTTGACACATATTTGCTTCAATGTCAACTGAGAAACACCTATGAAACATCAAATAAAGTTAACAAAATTTGGTTAAGAAGACTAAATTCATACATTTCATTTATAAAGTTTGAGGACTAAATTAAACCAAAATTTTGAAAAGAGATTAATTCTAATTTTCACTGAAAGTTAAGAGATAAAAACATATTTAACCTATTAATAATACACATTTTTGTTTATCTTTGATTGATATAGTCATAATAAAAACAGAAAAAATCACATTATAGTAATTATGTGAGTAAAACGACCATAATATAAGGATAGATACAAAAATATGGCCTGCGTAAACATATTATTTGTATAGTGTTTATTCACTTAGTAAGTTATTAAATTATTAGGAAAGTTAGTTTATAACTTTCATTATAATTTCCGTTCATTCATTTCTTATTAAATTAATTAAGATT
Organism: Vigna mungo; assembly: GCA_036885675.1. Taxonomy (NCBI): domain Eukaryota; kingdom Viridiplantae; phylum Streptophyta; class Magnoliopsida; order Fabales; family Fabaceae; genus Vigna; species Vigna mungo. Next base: position 43,806,221 of record CP144690.1, read on the forward strand.
TTTAAAAGTATTCGTGGGAATATTAAAAGTTAACTAAATATAAACCTAGATATGTCTAGGAATAATTTTTTTTTTATCATATTCATGTGAATCATATCCCTAAGAATATAAAACTATAAAGAGAAACAACCATACTTTGAATATTTATTTAGACGAGTTTTTTAGTAAACGTATCTAAATAGATTTATTAACAAATATTCAGACGGAAAAGAATTATATAAAAGAATTTAATTATTTCAAAAAGTTGACCTGAATTGTTATAAGAAAATTAGTTTTTAAAATTATTAAAAATGAGATTTATTTAACAAAATTAGTTGATACAGTATTGAGTTAACGGAAATAAAGCATCTTTACAAGTTTTACATGACATGTAATAAATAATAGAATGAATGATAATTATTTCAATGGTGTATTATCATTCAAGTAAAATAATGTTTTTCTTAGTAGGGTTAAATATGTTTTTAGTCCCTATACTTTGTCACAATTTTGGTTTTAGTCACTCTTTCAAACTAAAGTACAATTTAGTCCTTCATTTAGAAAACTTTGGTTTTAGTCATTTTTACCAAACTTTTTTAACTTTATTTGTTGTTTCAAGCACGTTTCATTATAGCATTTGGATTGTTTACACTGTTTGACACATTTTTGCTTCAATGTTAACTGAGAAACGCGTTTGAAACAGCAAATAAAGTTAAAAAAATTTGATAAAAATGACTAAAACCATAGTTTTCTAAAGTTGAAGGACTAAATTGTACCTTAGTTTGAAAGAGGGACTAAAACCAAAATCGCCCCAAAGTATAGGGACTAAAAACATATTTAATCCTTCATAATACAATAAAAATTCTATTATATATTATATTATGCATACTAAACATATATCATAACATTAGACTTGACTCGTCTGGATATAATATGAATGTCAAGCTACGTTATTTCATGTACTTATAGTGTGACCTTCAACAATATCCATTCAAATCCAAATACAAACACCAACCTATGTCACCCACAAGATTACTTCGTCAACACCTATGTTTAACCGGTGACCATAGACTATGACCTCTTGTTACTCTCCACCACATAACAATTCATCTCTACTTGAGATTGAGGTTATTGAGAGCTTTAGGATAAATGTCTAGATTAATTTTAACCATTCATACAAACAACATTACAAGACACCACTATGTAACCTCTCCACGAAGATCATGAAATTACGTCCATAAACATCATTCACACAATCAAACGCATATATATTCATCATCATCATATACCTCTCATAACCATACACACACGCATATACTTCACACAAACATTGCATACTATCACATGAAACCTCAAAACATTCATCACAAAACCATAAACAGTTCCATCAAGTATCACAAAGTAGTTGATAATAAAATTGATTCTCTATTTCACAACGAAAATTGATAATAAGATTGCTTAAGATCATAAGAGAACAATGAAATACATAGATCATCATGTGTACAAGTGAATTTGGTTTAGATTAATCAAAATTACATATTATTGGTGGTATTAATTGATTAGATTGGTAATATAATTTGTTAAAGCAGGACATAATTCATATAAAATCGGAGACTAAACTGAATATCAGAACTTAACTTAGGGACCAAAAAAGAGTTTAAATCATTAATATATCATGTAGCAAAAAACTAATGCTACTTCTTGCATACCATGACATTTCTTGCCTACCATGACATGTGCACGTGATACTTAGGTTGTAATGAATATATCCTTGTCCATTTTGTTATCTTAGTTTGTAAATATAAGTCTTATGTATTAAATAAGATGTTAGTATCTCGTAAGATATACTTAATATGAATTTTTTTTGGAAGAAATCATTTGATATTATATATATTTAATTTGTCAAGTATCTTTGATGAATAAGATTCATGTTTGATCTTTATCATTTTTGCATATTGATGTTCTGATGAAATTAAATTATTTTTTGTTATATAATTACAATGTGTTTAAGTATACCCAATAGTTCCACGATATTTAGGAATTAAGGTTAATGTTTAATATATCTTCCTCCTTCAAGCTTAAAATGGACAGTATATTGAAAAAAAAAAACTTTTATTAATGACTTTATTTTTGTAAAAGTTTATATTACATTAGTGTATATTGAAGTTTATTTTGTGAGTATAGAATATGTAATATTCATAAATTGTCGAAGACACGTAACTCCTTAATTTTTAATTATTTTATTTTAAAAAAAAAACGTAATTTCTCTTGGCAGAAAACATCTATCCATTCTTTAATTCACCTATTTCCATTTTCTATTTAACAAACGTAAACTGAAAAAACGATGCATTAACCATTCCCGTAATTTGTAAATTAAGTTTACAATTACAACATATGAAAAGGAGGCCAATTATTTTTCTAAAAGTATTAAAATTGAAATATATTCTATAGGTTTAATTAATCATTTTCTTAAATACATTACCGGCAAGCTTTTATGATCTTTATAACATTCAAACATTTAGGTTTCTTTTTAATCTTTCATTTTCAAATTACGTAAAAAAATCTTTAAAAGTGGCAATATCACATCATAAAAATGTTTTTTTAGACCATAATTTGAGTGATTGTCATTGCTAATATTGTTTAGCATTGTGTCATCTTTTGACATTGATGGAGTCAACAATCAAATAAATATAATTGGACCAAGATAACCAAATTGTCAAAGGCCCTTTTTCTTTCTTTGGAGTGACCCAATTGTTTAGGGTTGGCCCTCTTCTTTGGGGCATATTATCATTGGCCCTCACTCAAACTTTCATAAATTTCTCTAACTATTTACATCGATTAAAAAAATCACCCATATTTACATTCAAGGAAAATTACAGTTAAAATTATATGATTGATTATATAATATTTAAGGTTTAATATTTTATTTACTTGAATAAACTGTTAGAACCTAAACTTTTTTATATAGAAAAAAATCATTTTAAAAGTAATTTGGATATTCATTTTGAGTCGTTCGTGCAATGAAGTTTTAGACTTAGGTTTTGGAGAAAAAAGAAGTTTCACAAACAATGGGGTGGAAAATAGGAAGACTTCCCTTCCTTTGTGTTACTATGACTTCAATATAATCTCTTTATTTTTGTATAATATTTTTTTGGATTAAATATGTTTTTGGTCTGTTAATTTTTAGTAAAAATTAGAATTAGTCTTTCTTCAAAACTTTGGCCTAATTTAGTTCCCCAACTTTAAAAATGTATGAATTTAGTCTTTTTAACCAAATTTTGTTAACTTTATTTGAGGTTTGAAACGCGTTTCTCAGTTAACATTAAAGCAAAAATGTGTCAAACAGTGTGAATAACCCAAATGTTATCATGAAACGTGTTTGAAACATCAAATAAATCTAACAAAATTTAGTTTAAATGACTAAATTCATACATTTTTAAAGCTGAGGGACGAAATTAGACCAAACTTTTGAAGAGGGACTAATTTTAATTTTCACTTAAAGTTAAGGGAGAAAAAACATATTTAACCCTAATTATTTTTTCATTATATATATTGTTTTAGGTGTGGAGATGAAATTTTTTTATCGAATACTCTTTCACACTTTCTTTCAAATCTGTTTGGATTGTTCCAAACGATTTTAGTGAAGTTTCTTCCTTAGTTTCAAAGTTGATGATATAATGGCAGATTATATCACGAAAATTATTTTAAAGCAAATTGAAGTTTTGGCTTGTAAATAAAAAAAAACACTTACTTTGTCGGCAAAAGAAATAATGGCTGTAGTTGGCTCAAATTTGAGACCGAATATTTGGGCCCTGTGACGTCAGGTTTAGAATTGTTTTTCATTTCATTATAATAATTGTATTTATAAACTTTAATTAACAATTAAGATGCATGACACTGCAAGAATCTCTTTCCATATTTTATCATTGCTTCTTACAAATACATGCCTTCTTTAAACTAACAGAACAAAATTAATTACCCCAATATATTTAAAATTATTTAAAATAATTTTTTAATTAACATTTTTTTAAAAGAAATAGTTTCAAAATAAGTTGTTAAAGTACAAAGATGACAAATATTAAAATTGAAAGATGTTTTAAAATAATAAAACCGAATATTTTAATGTTAAAATAATTTAATAATATAAATAAAATTTTATAAATATGTATAATTATCTAGAACACTTATCATCTCTTTAAAATTTATTATCAAAGTTTTTTTTATCTTATAAATTCTAACTCTTGTAACATCAAGATGTCTAGGAGATTATGATAATGAGTTCATCACTTTCAACCGATCAGTTTTTCATATAAAGTAAGTTACTTTCTGTTTCTTTTCCTTTAGTTTTTAGTTTAAGACAAATGTAAAGAGAATTTTATGTCTGTGTCATTCAACCTCTCTTACTGGTTCTTAGTCGATCAGTGGTCTAAATTAGATTTTTGGTAAGTGAAATTCTAGAGAAGCGACTTTGGAGTGATAACTTATGTTTGAGATTTGGTTTATGGTCATTTAAAACTTGTATAAGTCTCTAGATAACCAAAAAGATGATGGTAAATTAAGAAATTGGGAATTTGGAAGAATGGTAGGATAATTTAATGTTAAATGGGAGTTTTGATAGGTGAGATTTTGAGATAAGGGTGGAATGGAGAATCTTGAGATTTAAATTTTGTTTCTAAACTATTTGTGACTTGTTTAGAGGTTAAGTTCAACAAATTGTTATGAGAAATGAGTACGAATGAACTTTTAAGTTTTTAGAATGATCTTTAGTTGTTTGAGTTAGAAACTTGTGAAAAAATAAGGCTAATTGCATTTAAGTTGATTTATAAACACTTAGATTAGTTCAAGTAAGGTTTGGAATAGCAAATGAGAGTTGTAGATGCATGCAAAGGTGTAAGAGTTAGAACATGTGAGGTTTGGGAGTGTAAATTCCATTGATGTTCTGCAGAATTATGCAAACTAGTTGGTCGAGTAGATAGCTCGATGGACGAGTAATATTGAGTTCTGGCAGTGAGTTTCAGAGGCTGGGCGAGACTTCTCGCTAGGCTAGGGAAGCTCTCTATTTTTGCTCTCGTTGGACGATGGAGAGTAGCTCACTAGGCAAGCAGGTCAGTGCTGAGCGCCAAGATTCTGGCATTGGGCGCCTAGTGTGTATATTAGTTGCTTGTCTGTTTTCTTTTCTCTATTATATATGGATAGAAATGTTATAATGTTTTAATGTATGCTCAGTAATATAAATTGAATTATATGGTGGTAGTGAATGAGGTTATGTATGTATGGAAATATGGTTTGAGAAGAGTTTCTAAGAAAAAATTCTTATTGGTTGTTTCATGTATTGTATGTATAAATGTGTGAAGCTCAGTCTTGGAGGTTATCTAGACACTTTAATGGTCACTCAATCTAAATTAGAGAAGGGTGATGCATGTGGTGAGAATAGTAGGAGGTCCTAGTCTAGGTGCTCCATCTTGGCCTAAGACGCATAATGGACTAATCTTGTGTGTGGTAGGGTGAAAACCATCGACAATGACTTCGTAGAGCAATATAGACCATACCACAAGTGCATGACCCGTCATAGTTCGACTTCATACTTGTATCCGGATGGTCAGGTCTTCCTAGTATGCTTAAGATGTTTTATTTGACTTTGCATGAAATGTAATATATGATGAATCATGATATCCTATGTTTGTTTCTTTTAACCTTTGCTTACCCTTTGTGTGTTTCTTTGCTTGTGTTTGTTTGGTTTCTTTTTGCAATAATCACCTGGTTGGTGTGAACATAGGGAGATGACCTTTCAGTAAAGAAGACTTTAGGAGGAGATGATGCAAAGGTATAATTATGAGTAGAGTAGTTAGTTTATCTAGTTATGTTTTGAAAGACATTACATAAATAATTCTTCTATTTTTTGTGTGTGTTGTATATAAAGTTAGACTTATATTTATTTTGGATAATTGTATGAATATTTTATATACTCTTTTGAATTAACTCTTTCTATTGTATTGATTTTCGAAATTCGTTGAATGACTCAACGATTTTCACTTCACCTTTAGATCAATGTACAGACCAAACAATATAATTGAAAGTATGTAAATGTAAAGAAAATCGTAAAAGTACCTTAACTTTCCTTACTTTGAAAGAATGTTCATGGTACAAAAAATGTTGTGATAATATGTGATCCTATGAATATTGTGGTGGTGGAGTGCTACCAAAAAAAGAACAAAACTAAAGAAGAAAGAAAGAAGAACAAAGGAGGAAAGAAGAAGAAAGGAAGGACACAACTCTTAGGTTAGACAAAGGTGTACACAGAAGATAAGAATAGTTTTAGAAAAAATTAAAAAAAAAAACCTAGATTAAAAGGTCAAATCCATTCGCAGAATTTGTATCTTCCAAACAAATTCCAAGTTATATTTTTATTAAAAATATTTAAAATGACATTTAACAATTCAGTTTCATAAAACCGAATCGTGAACACGATAAAAACCGTATTATATCTATAAATATAACACAATAATATGCTATTTTGGAAATTAAAAACGCTTTCTGTATCATTAAAGAAAACAAAATTGAATTCCCTGACTTCAAATTCAATTGTTTTTATTTTTATTTAACCATTTAGAAACACAACAATAATTGAAATCAATGTTACAAGTGGTAGAACAAATAATTTAAAAATATTTACGTCATAAAATGATTTGTTTTTCTTTTCTTGAAAAAGTAGCATGAGTTTTTCTTAGTGTCGTTTATTCAAAGCAAAAGCATAATTGTCACTTCTTCATAATTAGTGCCACTTAAAGTCATGTTAACATTTGATTTCTTTCTTATGCTTGGTAATACAAAATATTATAATAAAATAAATACAGAGAAAGAGAAAACAAAAATCAATCGAAAGAAAGAGCTTTACCTAAAAGTCTTCCTTCTTTTCATATACTATTCGAGATAATCATTCAAATAATTTGGTAGAAGCAAGAAAAAAAAAACTTTGTATATTATAATTATAATACAACCATTGCATAGTTATTATTATCATGATCTCTAGCAAAAGATTCTTCCGATTAATTAGTGTATTTATATTTTTAATATATATTACAAATCTCATGAATGAAAAATGATATATAAATTAAAGACTTTCAAAGTTTGATTTGGTACATGTTACTTTATCTTGAGTTAAATATGCATAAAAAATCGAATCCTCGTAGATATAGATGATAAAACAATATTGAAAATTAAAATTTTAAAAATAAACGCCACAAAAATAATTGTTTTGAAAAAATTAAGATGGTCTTAAAATTTTTTGTTATTGAACTTGTCGAATCACTTGCTGTTAGATTATTATCACTCTCTATCCATAAGTGCTGACTCTTATAAATTTTGATATTTTATATTTAATGTTTAAAGTTGAAAAATTAAGCTAAGTCTAAACTAAATTTATAAGGACTAATGATTATTTATTAATTTATTTTTTATTAAAGATAATATCTACATAATATTATTATTTGAATCAAATATAAATTGGAGTCTGGAAATAAGTAAAAAATAAAAAAATAAAACTAAAATATTTGAAGTTAAAAGTAGGGTTAAGTTTCCCTCAACTTATTTTGCGGATTAGGCACCATAGATATATTATAAAGTTAACAAATATTTTTTTTCTTCTCCTTTCAAAACTCGATCGTGGATATTGTTGGAAAGTTCCACGTCAGTGTATATTAATGGGTGTAAATCTCATCTTACAAGGTTTTGTAGGGTTGAGTTAGGCTTAAAATCTACTTCTAACATACTATCATAATGATATTTGTTTTTGTCGGACATATCGTTTCATTTGTTATTGGGTCATTATCGGACCATTCATTAATGTCTAATCCCACGCTCGAGATATATATACCTCAACGTGAGAGAGATGTGTTGGAAAGTCTCACATCAGTGTATATAAGTGGGTGCAAACCTCACCTTACAAACCGGTTTTGTGAGGTTAAGTTAGGCTTAAAGTCCACTTCTAACATATTTTTTTATGTAAAATATTTTTATTTATTTTCTAATTTAATCAAAATTAATAGTTTTCTTTAAAATTCAGCAAATCATGAAAAGACTAAAAAAAATGTCATTTTCGAAAGTGATCCAAGTGGGAAGATTAATGATTTCTTATCGATGGGTACACCAATTTGCCACCTATCATGCATGAAGAAGCATAACTAATAACTATACATCCACCACCGACAAAAACTTAACTTGATAAATGAATTTTTATTCTAAATATAGAGTTTGATTTTTAAAATTATGTGAGGATAATTATCTCATAAAAGAAATGAAATTATTTAAAAAAAAATCATGATTGCAAAGTTATTTAATTTCTTTTTAAAAATATTTTAATGGGTTTTAATGTATCGAGAAACTAAATTCTAAATTCGTTATCTCTTATCCTCTGTGAACCGACATTGAAGGAAAGGAAGCATCTTATGTTGTTGAATTTGTTAAAATAGGATTTGGAAAAAGCATTGCTCGACGACAAGCTATCATGTCTCGTCAACATATTTTATATGTTGAGATCACGTATATAAATTCGTACATCTGAATGTTGTTTATGTTTTTCTATATATTAATTAAAAATATTTAAATTAATTAGATAAAATTAATGTTGTGAATCCAACCACTAGTTTATTTTTTACGTTTTGAGTGAATAGTAGTAATCTGAATAATATATAAAGTAAAAAAGAAATATACAAATTTAATACAATAAGAATTTGAATGAACAATAATATTGGATGTCGTATTCATGATTCAATACCTGTTATATCTATAACTTTTATATATTAGTTTTCAACCTTTTCCATATATGTATTTGAGAAGTTCAATCATTATAATGGTTAGAGATATCTTTATATCTTTTTTCACATTTATGATATAATTTTTTATCATGATTTTTTTATAATTTTTTATAATTTGTATTTTCTTTTATATTCAAGTATATTTATCTTTTGGAAAACAATTAAGTTCTCATACTTTTAATAAAATATCTCATTTAATATTTTATTTTATTTTATGAAACAGTTTAGTTTCATAGATAGATTTATCCCTCGACCTGATGATGGTCAATCCATGCTTCCTAGGGAAGCGTTGCAACAATTTGGTCATATATAGGATCAATCATCATGTTTATCCAATTGTTTTAACATAGAAAAATAATCTTTATAGAAAATACAGGTAATAAAAATTTATAACGAAAACTTAACTATAAAAAATCATAACAGAAATTTGAACGAAAATAATTAAACGTAAATTATCTTCATGAATAATAATTATTTTTCTTTTAATTAAGTGAATATTGCAAAGAAAAAAAAACAATAACTAACATATACAAATATTAAAATTTATTTAAACACTTTACAATTTTCACCAATTTTTCTTTCAATTAATATAAACTTATTACTCTGCCTTGTAACTAATTACATAATTACATGTGTTTTTATCCTAATATTGAGAAAAGAACAGATTATTAGTTTTATTTATAAAGTTAGTATGGACTAGATCGTAAAATTATATTTTTATTAAAATAATGCTTATATGTGAAAAATAATATTAATATAATAAATAATAATAAAATTATAAATAATAATCAACATACTGAATTATTAATATCTAATTATATAAATATGATCCAAATAGAAATAAATTGAAATTTTTTATTATAAAGAGATTTAAATAGATTTTATTAAATCACGTTTTTCAATATACCCATTTGGTTGAACAGAAACAACATGTATATTAATGTTTTAAAAATTAATCTCACCTCATTTTATTATCAATAATAATTTATAAATATATAACTTTTAGTTTATGGAAATATCTTTTAATAACACATGAAAAATAAATAAATAAATTATTTTATTTTTCTAACCAATGTTTTTTTATGCATAAAATAATCTTCTAATGATATATATTCACCACCAATGTATTGTAAGAGTTTGGTGGATAAAACCGACAGACACATAATAGGTTGTTGAAAAAGGCGAATATGTTATTACCTTCTATTTTGTAATTTTGAAATCCTAAGGGTTTTGGTAGAGGAAAACGTGATGCCAGCTACCATTAATATCATCACATATAAAAAAATATTATTTCACACACATAAATTTTTTATATTTATTTTATTTTATCTTTTTTATTTTTATGTTACAAAAATATTAAAAGTTTATTTATTTATGATTATTTTATTTTATATTATATGTCAAACAGATATAAAAGTGTATTATTTTATTTTTAATTTATTGTATTGGTTACTCATTAATCATCGTTATTTCTTAATAATTATTCTTAAATTACTTTTAACGTATGTTTATATTTTCGATTTCCTTACATATCACTAATTGATGGGTTAGTTTCTAGTCCAGCCAAACAACTATATAATATAATATAAATTTATTTTTAGATAATATATTAAATGTTAAATAAATATAAAAATGTATGGTCGTGTCATTAATTTAATGGACAAAAAGGTTAATACTTGATTGCTTTTTACTACCAAATGAAAAAAAAGTATGAAAATGTGTGTTTCTTTCTTGGTCGAGACACCAAAAACGAACATAAAACAAGTGGAGAATGATACCATTTGCACATGTACACTTTGTTTGTGTGCCATCACAATGTACCAATAATAACTACGCAAGCATATTGTCATTTTGGAAGACAAAAAACCAAACATACAACAACACATAAGAAAGAACAAAAAAGACCTAACTCATCATATATAATAATATATTGGAATTTGGTGACAAAATAGAAGGGAAATGAAATCTGTGACATCCGGGCACTGACGAGGGCGGTGAGTGATCGTCGGTGCAAGAAGCACGGACAAGAAGCGGCTCCTGGTAGGCTTCGAGTGGAAAGGGCACATGGACGAATCGAATATACACCGGAATAAGAGGGATCTGGAGACTGTACAGGTATGAGACTATACAGTTGAAGGATAACTTAAAAGAATTGATTTGACTACTCATATAACTAAAATGCATTTGCTTTTCGGTAGCCTAACCCATAAGAACTCCATGGTTAAGCGTGCTTAGTCTGGAGTAATTCTGGGATGGGTAGTCTAAAGATTTTTTAATACTTATATTCTTTGTACTTTGCATTTATTTTATATCATGTAAAGACATTAAAAATGCTTACCTAATAACACTAACTACCTAAAGGTTTTACAAAATTATGCACATCCTCTTATTCTTTTTATCCTTTTGTTTATCTCCTTAGTTTTTTGAAAAATGTTTCATTGACATTTCTTTACATTACCCTATTTTTCTTAATTATTGTTTAAAAAATATTGTATGATATTTTCTATAGAGAATGGTAAATATTTTTAGAAACTAGAAAATAATTTGTAATTTTATAACTATTTTGTAACTAATACAGTTTACTTAGAAGGTTAGTATTGATATAAATATTTGTGTTTAGTTTAGTAATAAGAGCACTATCGTTATAATGATAAATTTACTACAAAAAAAGTTAAATTATTTTTCAAATATTGGTATTGATAAAAATGTACTGTTGTCGACTTTAACGTGGTGATGTAAAATATTAACTTTTTAAAAATTAAAATATAAAATTACTTTTTAAATAATTTAACTGTTAATAGAGTCTTTTTAACTAATTTTTTAGACTAAAATAAATCGCTTTTAACATGTTTAATAAATAAATATTTGTATAATTGAATTAGAGGCAGCACTAATAGAGTTTGCTTAATATTATGCATTAATAGAGATGAATTAACTAACTTTATGGTAACACTAATTATTTTTTAACTATTATAAGTAAAAAATATTTGATAGTATCAGGCTAGCTCGACTTAGTTAACAGTAACTAAAATAAAATTAATGTAAATATAATTAATGGAAATCTTATTTGTTTTTTCATATTTTTATTTATTTAAGTTGTGGTTAATTAAATCAATACTAATTTAAACATATAAAAATAATAAATCACCTTAAAGATGTCAAATTTTCTTGTATTTACATTTATCTTTCTCATCAACGCAACTTTTTTTTTCATTTATTTATTTAACTCATCTTCAATAATAATAACAAATTATTTTCTAATTATTATAAGTGATAACGTGAAAGTTATTGAAAACTTAAAATAATATAATAATTCATTCTATTACAATTAATAATTAAAACTTAATTTTTACGTATTAGTAATTTAAATTATTTAAGAAATATAAACAAGTTAAATTTTAAAATTATTTTTTTATTTATTAATTGTTCTAACTATTAATTAATTTTAAACAAAAATCATGAAATTAAACTATTTATATTAAAAGTATGAATTCTCTTATTATTATAATAAAACCAAATATATCAATACTTACTGTAATTATTCTTCTATATATATAATTATACAAAACGAACATTAAATTATCAAAGGCAACAAAAAGGAGATTTTTCTGTTTCGACCATTAAATATTTGTTTCCAATAATATAATTTAGTAATAAAATCTTACAGATATATGTCCAAATTAATTTGACACATTAACTACTACACTACTACTTGATTACCTATAATTACCATATATAGTAATTAATTTTGACACATTAACTACAACACTACTCTATTATCATCATCATCTTCTCCTAGAGTAGATAGATTGCCAAGAGAAAGAAATAACATATCTAATGTCGGGAAAAGCTGATGAACTATTTATGGTACATTAATTTGACTCATTAACCAAAACATTATCTCAAAAAGTTATTACACGTATATATACTTACCCTATTTCTTATTGAGGACAAGGCAAAGAAAAAAAGCAAAGTCACGAGACCACATATATGAAACATCATCTTCATCTCACATGGAACCAAATCCTAAATGTAAACCCCACGAGAGAACACCATCATCACCAGCTAACAACACAATAGACAGCCATAGAAGACCAAGTTTGTCGTGGTGAGAGAACAATACATTCAATGAGAGTGTTAGAAGTGTTATTCTTTCTAACATACTTTTCTTAATACACTCTTCTTTTAGCAATTACAATTTATTAAAAATTATAAATTAGAATAAATGTTCTTAAAGTGAATTTTAAAATTAATTCAACTCTTAAAAATTGGTTTATAACACGAGATTTTGTTTATAAAATGTAAGATGATGTTTGCACACTAATAAAAAGAACCGATTATTAACGTGATATATATGTTTCGGTTTTACAAAAGCTAAAGCATATAAAAATGCGGTAGCATTTTTGTAATAATAGAAAAGCTAGACATAAAAAGATGGATTTTTTGACTCGCTTGTATATGTCTCGGTTCAAAAACCGCTACCTATAAATAAAAATAACCGTTGTTGTTTTCTCTAACTACACTAATGACACCCACTTATATATTATAAATTAGTTTATTCAACATCTTTAATTACATCAAAATATACAAATTTCAAACCTAGAACTAGACTTAATGCATTATTTGATAACAACTTAATAAGGTTGATTCAATAAACTTAACAAATAATAAAGTTTTGATGATTATAATATTATATAAGTAAATAAACTTTAAATTTAATCCAATTTTATACAAATAACTTGTAAGCTAATATTTGTATCCATATATATATAATAAAAAAAATTATCGTGAAATATTTATTAAATAAACAAGATGGGACAATCTAACTATATATTTTATAATTAATAAATTTTAATTCATGAAATAATATTCTCTAACTCATATTGTGATATACACAACGCGTAAGAGAAATGAATAGCATGGGTGCCCACCACATGCAAACAAATAATATGAAATGAACACTGTGGTAGGGTTGTAAGTTGTAACCCTATCACAAGAGGAATAATAATAATATATGCATAAAAGAAAAAAAATAGTTTTTTTATGTAAAAAAATGGCAAGATATTTGCATTGTGGCAATATAATGCAAGAGAAATGTAGTTTTCAGGGATGGGATAAGCATATTCGTCGCTATCCCAAAGAAAAAAAAAAGGCACAGTTAAAATATATAATGAAAATGTTTTCTTTTAACAATTTTTTTTACAATCTATATATAATAATTTGTGATAGATTCATTCTAAACAATAAAATAATAATACGTAATTTATTATAAAAAAATATTAAAAGAAATTATTAACATTTTTTAAAATATAAAGAAAAAAAATTACATGCTAGGTACAAAATTGTGGCACGACAAAGGTACGTGAGACATGTGATACATTTGACTTGAGAAGTGTAACTATCGAGATTTGTGGTTTCAATAATTGACATTTTATTTCGTATCTAAGTGTAGAAAACTAATTGTCAGTTATCACATGGTTTCATCTGTATATATATCTATGTTGTTTAGATTCACTAACGTGTTTAAGGATAAAAAAATTGGATTATCATGTAATTTGATAGGTTAATTGCTGTCATTTTATTAACACGCACAGTAATTCACATGCTATTACGTGTTTTTAACTAACATGTTGTCACACTTAGCAAGTTTAATTATATTGTTATTTCAGTGATGTACATAATCAATTGACATTTGTCACAAGTCTAAAATATAAAATTTCAAATGTGTTTATTTTATTTTATTTTAACCCTTTTTAGATCAAATGTAATTAATGCTTTTATATTTTTATGTTTTCCTTTTTAAAATGTTTTTCTGACAGCTATTTATTTTGTATTATTTTTGTTGGAAAAAAAAACATTGTAGCTTTGCATTAGATTTCTGTTGATAGCATAGAAAAGTATACCTTCACACTTTAGACTACTTCACATAATTCAGTTTATATGGTTTATATGGTAATTTAATGTCCAGGTCACTTTTCAGATTGATTATTATAGTTAAGTTTTAAATGTATAATAAATACAATTAACTATTTCTTGATTTTGTCTTTATATTTATAGATTTTAAAATGAATTTTTATTTTAAAACTGATTGGATCACCATTCAATGTTTTATAAATATGTTTTTATTTTATTAAGAACTTTTTTAAAATATGAGATATCGATAAGTCACTAATATTAACAGTGACCGTTGAGTCTAAGTTGATTTAGAAGTTTTAAAGAATTAACAGAAAATTCAAGTTAGGATTGCCTTGATAGATTAATTTGTAAGGTAAATATGATATGATGTTGTAAAATGTTTAATATTAAAAAATGAACTTTTATGAGTGTAAAAAGGAAATTAAAAGTAAAATAATAAATATAAAATGTGTTTATGAAAATATTGGGTTACTTATACTCTTAACATTTGAAATCCTTCACTGTGCAACTCTTTAACTGAAAGCAACTGTAGTATAATAAGGAATGGAGCCCGACAGAATGATGATCTTCTTCATTGCAAAACGCTTGCAATTTCTTATTTTTTGACCAAAGGTTATCTGCTGTTAATGCCGTAGTTGTAAAGTTGAAGACTTGAAGCAATAAACAAGGCTTTGATTAAAAAAGCAAAAGAAAGAACTTTTGTAGTTTCAAACTCTCAGACCAAAGCAAAAAACAGTCCAAATACCAAAACAAAACATAAATAGTAAAATAAAACACAATTCCCTGACATGTGCGGAACTCTCAGTAAGTAGCAGTTGGTACCACTCCTAGCAGAAAGAATCACAGACAAAAGCACTATGGTCTTAGGTACACAGTTTTAGATCAGATTCAAAGAAACAGACAGCAGAACCCATACCTCAGACTCTCTCTCTCTTGTCTTAAATACTTTCAAAACTTTCCCTCCATTCATTTGTAGGAGAAGAAAGCAAGAAGCTATGGAAACCATCTCAGTTTCCAAGCTTCTAGTACTTGTTTTCACCATCTTGTTTTTGGGTTCTGAGTTCATTCATTGCAGTGTCACTTATGATAGGAAGGCCATTATCATCAATGGCCAAAGGAGAATCCTCATATCTGGTTCCATTCACTACCCCAGAAGCACTCCTGAAGTATGTATATACTATACATGTATTCATTATAATATGTCTCCCTTTTCTTCCAACTTTTTTTTGTTTCTGTTTCAAGTTTGTTGATTGATTGCTGCGTTTCTGGGTTGTTTGTTTGAAATGTGTGTTGTTGCAGATGTGGGAGGATCTAATTAGGAAGGCCAAAGGTGGAGGTCTGGATGCCATTGATACTTATGTCTTCTGGAATGTTCATGAACCATCTCCTGGCATTGTACCACTCTTGAATCTGGATCTTCACTGCATTGAATTCGGTTTTAAATTCTCAAGTACCATCTCACAGTGTGTTGTTTTTAATTGCAGTACAATTTTGAAGGGAGGTACGATCTGGTACGGTTCATTAAGACAGTGCAGAGAGTGGGGCTCTATGTGCATCTTCGGATTGGACCTTATGTGTGTGCTGAGTGGAACTTTGGGTACATACACCTTCAACTTTCCCTTGTGGATTTCTTTGGTTTGTTGGTGTGAATGTGAATGCTTATTGTGATTTCAAATCACATTCTATAATGATGCAGAGGGTTTCCTGTTTGGTTGAAGTATGTTCCTGGCATCAGCTTCAGAACGGATAATGGCCCTTTCAAGGTTGGACCTTAACTTAGAATTTTTAGTTCTGTCTCTGTCTTCTGACTCTCCCTGCTTAATCAACAAATCTTGAATGGTCTAAACTTGAAAAATACTTCTTTTTAACTTGTTCACTTTTTAGGCTGCAATGCAAGGTTTCACTCAGAAGATAGTCCAGATGATGAAGAATGAAAAGCTATTTCAGTCTCAGGGTGGTCCAATCATTCTTTCTCAGGTCGGCAGTTCCTTTCACCTTTTTCACCACAGGAGCGTCATAGCTGAAAGTGTTTCTTAAAAAATTGTTTCCCACATGTTTTTTGCATGGGAATAAGTTCCTCATAAAGTGAAATTTGGATGAATGTTCAAAATTCCTGGAGCACAATTCTATCTTCTTTCTTCTATAAAATTCTGAGATCCTGGATTTCTTTTTAAAAAGCTTGTCAATAATGTTACCCCAGTCATCACGGAACCATATTAAATTCTGGTATCCTGAATCGGATAAGTCTTATAACTATTTTTGCATTTGCAAGCTACACAAAAACCATGGATTTGATCTGGAACTCACAAAAATTGTGCTAATACATCACTACTTGAAGATAAAGTCTTAAATTTGTCTATACCTTTGTTAAAATTTCTAGATTGAAAATGAGTATGGATCAGAAAGCAAGCAATTGGGAGGTGCTGGTTATGCCTACACAAACTGGGCTGCAAAGATGGCTGTTGGATTGAACACAGGAGTTCCCTGGGTGATGTGCAAGCAAGACGATGCCCCAGATCCAGTGGTGAGCAATCTCAAGCTCGTAGCTGCTTCACTCATTCATCAGTTTCAGTTGTTACACCATTAATGGTCTTTTTCTCTTTCTTTAAGTTCATCACAATTAGACTTTTATTAAGGGTCTACTCAATTCTTCTCAACAGATAAATGCCTGTAATGGTTTCTATTGTGATTATTTCTCCCCAAATAAACCATACAAGCCTACCCTTTGGACTGAATCTTGGAGTGGCTGGTAAGTTATATAGTCTTCTTTTCTTTTGTGTATGGTTATCTGAATTCTTTACCCTTTTGATCTTTTTCTCTCTTCTTCCCATTTTGGACATCAGGTTTACAGAGTTTGGTGGTCCAATTTACCAGCGACCAGTGCAGGATCTAGCTTTTGCAGTTGCTCGTTTCATTCAAAAGGGTGGCTCATACATCAATTATTACATGGTTGGTGTTCTTCAATGATTTATTTCGCATTTAACAAAACATACTATAAAATATAAGTATTCTCACGGGCTTAATGAAAAATGATATAGTACCATGGAGGAACTAATTTTGGAAGATCAGCTGGAGGGCCATTCATTACCACAAGCTATGACTATGATGCTCCAATTGATGAATATGGTCAGATAATTTTGCTTTGAAAACATCAAGAGCATTTATTTCTAATTTATTCCGCCATAAATTCTTTTCATTTTTTGTTCTAGTGAGAACAACGAATCCTATGAAATAGTACCCTTAACTATTCAAGTAAATAACAGTACCTGTTTTAAAAGATAGCTTTGTCTCATAATCTGTTCTATCATGGCCTGTATAAGCAAATTAAGTGAGTGTTTTACCGAATTCAGGTTTGATCAGGGAACCTAAATATGGTCATTTGATGGACCTTCATAAAGCTATTAAGCAATGTGAACGTGCTTTGGTTTCTTCAGATCCCACTGTCACATCATTAGGAACGTATGAGCAGGTCAGTTGCCTCTGATGTAAAAGCAGTAACCTCGTGTAGTTGTGTGCTTCTTTAAGATAAACTACTTTCATGGTGAATTCATGTCGTAATTATCTTCCAGGCTCATGTGTTCTCTTCAAAAAATGGAGCATGTGCAGCTTTTCTGGCAAACTACCATTCTAATTCTGCTGCAAGAGTGACCTTCAATAACAGGAAATATGACTTGCCTCCTTGGTCCATAAGCATCCTCCCTGATTGTAAAACAGATGTTTTCAACACTGCAAGAGTAAGAATATGTTTAAAGGGGCCTTTTATTCCATCTTAATTTAGTATGATGGAAGAAGAAGCTATTGTTTTTCCATCAAGTATTTGCTATCTGCTTTGCCCTTTTGCATCAAGTTATTGATTGGATTGTTCTGCCTTCATCAAGGTGAGGTTTCAAACTACAAAGATTCAAATGTTGCCTAGCAACTCTAAGTTGTTCTCATGGGAGACGTATGAGGAAGATGTATCTTCACTATCAGAAAGTTCAAAGATCACAGCTTCTGGACTATTAGAACAGCTAAATGCCACCAGAGACACTAGTGACTATCTATGGTATATAACCAGGTGAGTTAGTTGGTATACAGATTTTCTTGTAGATTTTTTCAACAGCAGTCAGTGAATTCAAAGTATTTTTGAGTCATGCATAAAAGCTTTCTTTTCTGAAGAAATTCTTGAATTTTTCCGTTTCTTCAGTCTTTCAGCTTTGAAGTCTTCCTGGCCATCTCAAATCAATGAAATTCTTTGTTTCACTTAGTTTTCAGCAGTTGAAATCTCACTGTTTTCTGGTTTGCATGCCACACAGCGTTGACATCAGTTCATCAGAATCCTTTCTTAGAGGGGGGAACAAGCCCAGCATCAGTGTGCATTCAGCAGGCCATGCTGTCCACGTGTTCATCAACGGTCAATTTTTAGGTTTGTAGTTTAACTCGGTAACTCTTATGATTGGAATCCAACCAACATGTCATGATTCCTAATTCCTTTTACAGGCTCCGCTTTTGGGACAAGTGAAGACAGAAGTTGCACATTCAATGGCCCTGTCAACCTACGTGCTGGAACCAATAAAATAGCCCTTCTCAGTGTAGCTGTTGGATTACCCGTAAGTAACTTGCTTTTGAACTCCAATTTGGACTTGATCATTCCTTTATACTTAGCAGTTTGCTCATATATTGATAAGTTTGGTTCTTCTTTTTACCCCAGAATGTTGGATTCCATTTTGAAACATGGAAAGCTGGGATCACAGGAGTTTTGCTTCATGGACTTGACCATGGACAGAAGGATTTGACGTGGCAGAAATGGTCATACCAGGTTTGATAGACATAAATCTAACATATGCGTACAAACAAAGAGAAAACACTTTTTAACTATGGTATCTAAACAAACAGATTGGCCTAAAAGGGGAGGCTATGAATTTGGTGTCTCCAAATGGGGTTTCATCTGTTGACTGGGTGAGAGACTCTCTTGATGTCCGAAGCCAGTCACAGTTGAAATGGCACAAGGTAAGAATTGTTAATGGTTTATGATATAACAACATCTTAACGTGTAAAATGAGAAGCCTTTTGCTGATCCTTAACTTGGAACCTTCAGGCTTATTTCAACGCACCTGATGGAGTTGAACCATTGGCCTTGGACCTTAGCAGTATGGGAAAGGGTCAGGTATGGATCAATGGACAAAGCATAGGAAGATATTGGATGGTTTATGCAAAGGGTGCTTGTAGTTCTTGCAACTATGCTGGGACATACCGGCCTGCAAAATGCCAACTTGGTTGTGGACAGCCTACGCAACAATGGTAATACTTTTCAATTGAACTTCAACATGACATCCCTGTCCTCAGGAAACTATACTCACATAACTGTTTGTGTGAAAAAGCCACATACCCCTCTATGCAGATCACAGAGCCATTATGTTTCTGTGGTGTATCAACTTATGTGATTTAACTTTTATAGAAGTCTTTTCATTTAATTTATCTAAATTCAAGTTCCATAAGTCAATTTTAGCTTACTAGAAATGTTTCACTTGTTTTGAATTTTTTTCCCCTGTAAGTATTTACTGAAACTTTTATTTAATCAAGTTCTCAATATCTTAGAGTAATACCAAAGTCTACAAAGTGGAGTCTGATAACGAGACAACCATTTTGGATACAAACACAGTACACCCTTGAATGTGTCCAAAGCTACTTTATCTGTAAGTCCCATCCATGATTTTGGACAATGGAAGAGTTGATTTAACCTTTTTCTATTTGGAATTTCGTAGGTATCACGTGCCAAGATCATGGTTAAAGCCAACAAAGAACTTGATAGTAGTGCTTGAAGAATTGGGTGGCAATCCTTGGAAAATATCTCTACAAAAAAGGACAATACATACACCAGCATCTAGTGAACCCAATTCAAAGAACTGAAAGAACGTGAATATTAGTAGCTACATGGTAATAATCGACATAAAAAGTTTGGATGTCTATATGTGCAGTTCTCTGGCTTCCATTGGCACTGGTAGATCATAATGTTGATGAAATTTGCTACACTTGGTAGGAGTTTGGTTCAACCATTGATGTGTTTATCTCCAATTCCACATTCTCCTGATCTTGCATCTGATGGAGAGTGACAGATTACACAAAAAGTGTGGCAAATTTGCTTTTTAATTTCTTTTCTGGACTTAACTGTCCTTATGTATGTGTTCTTGGAAATGAAAAAAATTACAAAATTCAGACTTGTGCTCATATCACTCTTGTAATCTGTATATCTATATACACGCAATGCGAGTATCAAGTATATCAGTGGTTATTTCTCAAGATTTTCTACCATACTTTTTTATAACATCATATTATCTTTTAGTATTATAATAACAACACTAAGAACTTCATTTGAAGTGCACCACTAACTGGTTCTAAGTACAGTTGTTGAAGTAGCACTTTATTGTTATAGTTTGTCAAAAAACCTTGACTATATATAGTACTAAAAATACCCTTATAGTACTTTGTTTACTCCGTCAAACAAATCATATATAGAAAAAGATAAGTCCACGGTAATGATAGAAAAACACAGGCACGAGGCTAAACATTCTCATAAATGCTATGCTCACATAGTACTTAAATTTCCATTTATTTTAACTGTAAATAAAAGGCAACACAACAATTTATTTTATTCTGTTAATCATGTTCTGCAAACTGCATAGCCATAGATAGAGAAAACATGCACACTGAAAAGAAAATATTAATGTTTTATTGTTGTTCGTCGACCATCTTCATGTGATGCTGATGGTACTTCACTTCAAGCAACAGTAACAGGAGCAGCATGCTTCTCTACGGTTAGTATCAGCTTATCCTTGTCAGCACCCACAACCTTTTCCACCAGCTCACCTTCTTTCAAGAACAAGAAGGTTGGCATAGCCTCAATGGACCATTTCTCAGCAACACTCTGAAAACATCAATGCAATGAACAATATACTATACTAATAGTCCACGTGATCTTTTAAGCTTGAAAATAAAATGATGTGACAAAGTAGATTCATGTGCTTACACTCAGTTCATCCACATCCACCTTGAGGAAGATTACATGAGGCATCTTCTTAGCAAGATCTGCAAAAATTGGGCTAATAAAACGGCATGGACCACACCAGGAAGCAGTAAAATCAACCACAACCTAGTAATTTAAGAGGAAGTTGTAGTGAAAATCATACATAACATAGAGATCCTTTTTTCTTTTTATATAAAGAAAGTAACATGTTATAAACCCTTATAAAGCACATGAATAGACAACAGAAAAAAAAAAAAAAGTTCCTTGTGTTTTTTATTTGCTCGCTTTTCTTTAAATATAAAAACACCATCCTGGATTTTTTAACTGGTTTTCAAATATTTATCCATGAAATAGAGAAAGCGAAAAAAAGAATACATTTTTAATGTTTTCAGCAGACTTATTAAGCCAGAAACAGATAAAAAAAAACAGAGTGGTACTTTTACAATTAATGAAAACAAGTAAATAACCTTAAACTGAAGAGATCTCAGAGAAAACAAAGTAAAGGTGATGAAGAAATTAAGGTTTGTTTGGGTACTAACCAGCTTGTTGGAGTCCTTTCCCTTCTGGAAATGGTCATTCCACGAGTCAACGTTCTCAACAACAATGACTTGTCCCTCCTGTTCAGCCATGTCTGAAATGTTAGTTCTTGCAGATCAAAGAGAGAGAAAGATTTTTAGAATGTGAGGTAGCTGAAAGACATAGAGGAATTTTATATACTACTCTTCCTAAGTTATTTTCTGTATTTAATTGTAATCATATAATTTTTTTTTAAATTAAACATATTTTATGTTCTTAAATTATTATAAAATATTATGTTTAATGTAAGATTAATTTTAAATTATTTTGTTTTTATATGGAGTTACAATTTCCTTGAAAACATATAAAAGAAACATTATTACAAGATGAGAAAATATAAAGGAAAATAATAAATTCAGAGAATAAAATATATATACTATATATTTTATCAAATATAATACATTATTTATGTTTTTCAATTAATATATAAAAATATTAAACATCTAATTAACTGATTAGAGTTATTGCAATTTAATTGGTTTTTAAAGTTAAACATGTAGATAAAATAATTGTTAAAAAAACTTGTTTTGAACACAATAAAAAAATATAAATAAATACATAATTAAAAAAAAAAAAGAGTTGTGGACGTTAAGTAAATGGAGAATACAGACAATAGCTTCTATAATAAGCTGATAAAAGTAATAAATGATGAGAGAGAAAGAGTTGTGTGGTCAGAGTATTATAGCCATAAAAGTGTTAAATAAATTTTGGATTAATATTTTTATTTATTATATTACTATGATTTTCTTAATTATGTTTCAAATTTCTAATTTGGTTATTTAAAAAAGATAATTAATACACTCTTCTACGTTAAATTAATAATAAACACATGTCTTCAAATGTAAAAATTTAAAACTAGCCAAGAGTAATGATAGTTCTAAAAAATAATACCTGATTATTTATTAAAAGTAATATTATAAATATTATTTTTATTAATCGAATTTTATTTTATAATAATTATAATCCTTTTAATTATAACCTTTTTCTTAAATATTTTATCTGATTTTTAATAAATATTTAATTATACTATCTCTGTTTAAAAGTCAGAATACGTCTTGTTTTTTAGTGTTGAAGCTTACAATCCTATCCAATTATAATTTTGAACAAAATAAGTCAAATTTTTATTCTTTCTTTTTAGTTTTCTAAGAAATTTGTTACATGTAAAGTATTTTTAGTTTGCATATATATCATTTAAGGACTCAATATCTTTTTGTACGGTTAAGAATGCTAGAATGTGTTTTGATTGTTGATCATAATTTTGTGTCCAAAAAGGTGTGGTACATTGTAACATCCCAATAAATATAACCAAAGTCATAATTTATTTTAGAAGTTAACAGAAATAATAATGGAGAACAGTGATGAATAAAGAAGTCCGAACGCTAAAATAAGAATTTAAAACGAAAGATCATATATATATACAACTTTTACAAAGGTAGACCGATCGGTCCCGAATACAAAACAACGGCCGAAAGGCCAACATTAAAGAGGTTCTATTGTCATACATTTACAAATTTACAAAGATAAAGGAAACGCCTAAAGCTAAGGACCGGACGGTCCTGCACAATTCTCTGGCACGGCTTCCACAGGTTCCTCGACCGGCATAACGTCCTCCAAAGTTTCCTCCAACGCTGCTTCCAAAGTATACTCTGTTCACATCCAAAAGGATGATCACAGCCATGAAGAGAAAAGCCGAACGGTCGGATACCGAACGACAACATACATAAGGCAAAAACAGATAAGGGTAAGCTTATGTAAATTTAATTTATCAAATCATCATACAAGTAAACAAACAATACAAACAAGACAATCATACAACATGTCATTCATAAACTCAAGACCGACCATAAGACTCCGTCTGGACTGTATGAACATGTAGCTCGGTCGTCCCTAGCACCCGGGCGGTGTAGTAACTGTTTCCTCAGCTGCCACCCGAGGTTAGTCCTCAAACGGTTATATGCTCATATAACCGCGGACCTCCTGCCATTCCCACGCATGACCGACCTCCCTCTACTTGAGGAAGCGTCCTCACGGAATATCAGGATCAAGGACAACGCCGGAGTCATTCCCACATTCATACTTTACCAATCAATTCCTCGTTCATGAGACATTCCGCCCGTGGAATTCTCTTACTTCATTATATTTGTAATTCGTTATTATTTCCAATTTGTTAAGGTTTTAAGAAGAATACTGATACTCAAATACCGACCAGATGCTGATTAAACGTCTCATAAAACCGAGCACTAGATCTATGACCAAGTACTTTACATAACCGGACGTCCTCAGAAAGAGTAATGTTAACAGTGAAACCGAATAATTCATAAGCCGAGTGCCAGTCTGATACTGAACACTTGAATGACCGAACGTACAGTTGATGACTGAATGTTCTTAAAATTTGTGTACTGATGTAATACTTAACACTTCTAATAAACCTCATTGATATAAACCGAACGCTCAGTGTATGACTGACCGTTCTATACAATTCATATGAGACTAAATACTTAGTGAATGACTAAGCAAACTCCAAATCGAACGTTCAGTATAAGACCGGACGTTACGAACAATAAAGGTTATTAATATGAATCAAGTCATTAGTTTATGACTAAATACTTTCAAAGAAATATTATCAATATAAAAACGAACATTCAAAAGGAACGACCGCTCCTATCATAACATATTCAATATGAAGATAAGTAGTCGATCTATGACCGAATACATTTAAAGGCGAACACTTAGTATAAGACCGAGCGTTCTGTAATAGATATAATGTTATTACTAAATAAGCGAGTCATTAAAGTTTCGCTACCACAATACCAAAAACGATCGTTATGGGAAAACCGAACGGTCCTAATGACCTTCGGTCTCAGATTTACATTTTCTCTAAGTTTATAATCATCATATAACTCATACTCAACATATCATATTTCATCCATAACATTCAAACCATATACTTCATATATCAACATGTATTAATCAAACACACATTCAAAACATACAGAAAATCCAAATTAAATTTTATAAGCTTCCCTTACCTCTAAATTCCAGCTAGACTTCTAAGATTCAACTACGAGATTGACCGACCGTCCAAAGAGCTCTGACCGGAAAACTGATCGGTGCAAATGAAAGGCCTTGACAGTAGGAGTAAAAATTCTGAAAGGTGGTTGATGATCGGAACAATGTTTAGGTTAATAATTCTAGAGAGAAGTTTTAAGCTTTTAGAAAGAAGGAGGAGAATTTGGAATTTCAGGAAACTGAGTTTGAGGAAGAAGAAGAAGATTGCATGCAGAAAAGTAGTGCCAGGGTATTTCTGCTTACCTTAAATATGCCTCCAAAACCGAACGGTTGGTTTGCTCTCAGGCCGCCACGTGTTTTCCACTAAAACGTCCGTCTACTCCTAGCGCGCCACCTGGATCCCACTGACCGAAGATCTTCTTCTTCTTTTTGCCGCCGGACGCATCCCGAGGTTAGGGAAATTAATGCAGCGCAGAGTCTGTCTCCCACTACACCTCACCGGACGCTGTGAGAGAGTGACACGCGTACGTCACTTATGAAAGAATTAAATGGGACGTGACAATCCCCCCAACAAATAAAAATTTTCGTCCTCGAAAATTAGGACGTACCTTCAAACAGATGCGGATAAGCTTCCTTCATGACTTCCTCACGCTCCCAAGTGACATCGCCTGTTCGGTCATCCCAGATAACTTTAACAAGAGTAGTGCGTTTACCGAACGGTCGCTTGGTCATATTCTCTTCAACTCTCACCGGTTGGACTTGAACTGAACAATCTTCCTTGAGTTGAATGCTGTCGGCTTCAAGTACATGTGAAGGGTCGACAATATATTTTTTGAGTTGTGAGACGTGGAATACAGGGTGAAGGTTGGACAAAGGAGGAGGTAGAGCTAGCTCGTAAGCAACCGGTCCAATACGCCTAAGTATTTGATATGGACCAAGGAATCGTGGAGATAATTTCTTTGGTCGAACGACTCGTCCAACACCGGTCGTACGGTTCAGTTTGAGAAACACATGATCTCCTGCGGCGAATTCCAACGGCTTCCTTCTTCGGTCGGCATAAGATTTTTGTCGGCTTTGAGACGCTTTAAGCCGTTCCTGAATCAACTTCACCTTTTCCGTCGTCTGCTGAACGATCTCCGGTCCAGTCAATACTGCTTCCCCTTCTTGAAACCAGCAAAGGGGTGTTCGACATTTTCTCCCATAAAGAGCTTCGTACGGTGCCATCCCAATACTTGAATGGAAGCTATTGTTGTAGGTGAACTCAGCTAACGGCAAAACTTCATCCCAAACTCCTAAGTGGTCCAGAACACTGGTTCTCAATAAGTCTTCAAGAGTTTGGATCGTCCTCTCAGATTGACCGTCCGTTTGTGGATGATAGGCAGAACTCATCTGGAGTTTGCTTCCCATTTCTTGTTGAAGCGCTTGCCAAAACCGAGATGTGAACCTTGGGTCTCGGTCTGACACTATTCCGGACGACACTCCATGTAGCCGGACGATTTCCTTAATATATAGCTGAGCCAGCTTGGACATAGGCATTTTCAAGTTGATAGGAAGGAAGTGTGCACTCTTGGTCAGCCTATCAACTATTACCCAAATCGCATCATGGTGTCTGACCGTTCGGGGCAGATGAGTCACGAAGTCCATAGCGATGCTGTCCCACTTCCACTCGGGTATTTCTAGCGGCTGCAAAAGACCGCTCGGTTTCTGATATTCTATCTTAGCCCTTTGACAGGTTAGACAGGACTCCACAAACCGAACTACATCCTGCTTCATTCCTGGCCACCAAAAATACATTCGAAGATCCTTGTACATCTTAGTTATACCCGGGTGGATACTAAGACGGCTTTGATGAGCTTCTTCCAGAATTAATCTTTTCAATTCGTCATCATTTGGAACACAAGTTCTTCCATTATATCTTAATAAGCCGTCCGTTCCATTACTGAAGTCCTTGTGGGGTGGCACACCGTGCGGTTTGCTAATCTTCTGCAACTCCTCGTCAAACGCTTGCCTTTCTCTGATCCGATCGATTATATTGCTTGACAGCCGCATATAACAACACCGAATACCGGTCGGTTCTAGTTCACACTGCAGTCTTAGATCTCTGAAGCTTTCGACCAGTTTCATCTCTTGGACCATCATTGCTGCCATATGGACGGTTTTTCTGCTCAAAGCGTCCGCTACCACCTTTGCTTTTCCCGGATGGTATTGTAGATCAAATTCATAGTCTTTCAAGAACTCCATCCATCTTCTTTGCCTCATATTCAGCTCTTTCTGGTCGAATAGATATTTGAGGCTCTTGTGGTCGCTGAACACCTGAAACCGAGCGCCATATAGGTAGTGCCTCCAAATCTTAAGAGCAAACACTACGGCCGCCAATTCCAAATCATGAGTTGGGTAATTCCTCTCATGAACCTTCAATTGCCGAGAGGCATAGGCAACGACCTTCTCTTCTTGCATCAATACGCAACCCAAACCGTGATATGAAGCATCACAAAACACGACGAACGGTTGGTTGACGTCCGGAATTACTAAAACTGGAGCGTTCGTCAATCTCTGCTTTAATTCCTGAAAGCTGGACTCACACCGGTCGGTTCAGACGAACGATTGATCTTTTCTGGTCAACTGAGTTAAGGGCGCTACTATCTTAGAGAATCCTTCAATAAACCTTCTGTAGTAGCCGGCTAAACCAACGAAACTCCTAACGTCCGAAACCGAACGAGGTGTTTCCCATTCCAGAACCGCTCGTACTTTGGCCGGATCCACAGCAATTCCGCCGGCCGAAATCACATGTCCAAGAAACTGTACTTGATCCATCCAAAACTCACACTTGGACAACTTAGCATATAGCTGCTTCTCCCTTAGCACACCAAGAACCATTCTCAAATGATCTTCATGCTCCGCTCGGTTCTTGGAGTAGATGAGAATATCATCAATAAATACCACCACGAATTTGTCCAAGAACGGCCGGAAAATACGGTTCATATAGTCCATAAAGATCGCAGAAGCGTTAGTAACACCGAACGGCATTACTACATACTCGTAATGACCGTATCGAGACCGAAAGGCGGTCTTCTGGACGTCATCTTCCTTTACCAAGATTTGATGATAGCCGGATCTCAAATCTATCTTGGAGAAAACCGAGGCTCCATGAAGCTGATCCAGCAGGTCGTCTATTCTCGGCAGTGGGTACTTGTTCTTGATAGTCAATTTGTTCAACTGCCGATAGTCTATGCAGAGCCGAGAGCTGCCGTCTTTCTTCTTAACCAACAGAACGGGCGCTCCCCAAGGCGACGCACTTGGCCGAATGAATTTCTTCTCCAATAAATCTTCAATCTGCTTTTTCAACTCGGCCAATTCTGCCGGAGCCATTCTGTATGGCGCAATGGATACCGGACCGGCTCCTGAGATCAAGTCGATGGAAAACTCGACCTCTCGGTGTGGAGGTAGACCTGGGACTTCGTCCGGAAAAACGTCCATAAATTCTTCAACGACCGGACGGTTCAGATTCGGACGGTCTGATCCGCTTACGTCCATATACGTAAAGATAATGAAACTCATAGCGCCTTCAATCAAATCTTCTCTAATCTGGCCGAGCGTTACTGTGAGCTTCTCTTCTTCACTCGGGAAAATCAACTTCTTCTTCCCACAATCAATAAGAATGCGATTGGTGGTTAACCAATCCATCCCTAAAATGACTTCTAGATCTTGAAGAGGTAAACATATAAGATTTACCTTGAATTTGTACCCCTCTACCTCAATAGGACACTTCACACATACAGTGGACGTCCTAACCTCACCAGCTGCCGGTGTTGACACCACCAAGTCAAGCTGCATCTCACTCTCGGCTATTCCCAGCTTATCAACACATGCCTTCGAGATGAAGGAGTGTGTTGCCCCCGAATCAAATAGCACACAGCAAGACATTCCATACAATAAGCAAGTGCTGATGATGAGGTTACCTGAGCCGGACGCTTCAGCCCCCGTTATAGCATACACTCGTCCTGCTGCTTGAGCTCGGCCACCGCTCGGTTGAAACCTTCCAGCATTCGGTGGCCTGGAGAACATTCGGCCACCCATATTACAGTCCTTCTCCAAGTGCCCATTTCTTCTACACCGGGCATAAAACTTGGTATTCCCTTGCCTGGGACAATCCCGCATGTAATGAGGACCTCCACAAGAGAAACAACTCACGCTTCCAGGTTGACCGGGCGGTCTGGCGTAGTTAACAGGCCAGACGGCCAATGTAGAAGAATTCGATGATTGGGGTCGGGAGTATGGGGTCGTCCGGGGACCCGAGGAGTTCCTTGCAACAATAGGCCCCCTAGAACTCGACTGCTGCTGTTTCTTACATTTCTCAGCATCCATCAGATTTTTCTCCAACACTTTTGCCCTCTCCACAAGGGCAGGGAACTTCTGAATACAGTGGCTGGCAATGACCGGCTTTAAATCTTCCCGAAGCCCATTTTCAAACTTCCGGCACTGCCATTCTTCGCTCATCCGCATAGTATAGAATCTCATCAGCTGTTTAAACCGATTGGCGTACTCGGAAACCGACATCCCCCCTTGGACGAGTTGGAGGAATTCCACCTCTTTAGCGAACCAGACGCTATTTGGGAAGTACTCCTCATAGAATCTCTACTTGAACATTTCCCAAGTGATAGGAATATGTTCGTCCTCCAACAACATCTTCGTATTGCTCCACCAATGACCGGCCTCTCCAGTCAGCAAGTACTCGGTGAACGCCAGACGGTTTTCATCCCCACATCTCTTGGCGTTATAAATTCGCTCCATGTCACGAAGCCAATGGTCGGCCTCATCAGCACTACACTTCCCAGTAAATTTGGCCGGACGGTGCTGAAGAAAACTCTCCAGACTCCATTCGGTTTGGTTGTTCGAAGAGGAACCGGACGGTTTGGCAGAGGGCATACCGCTTGACAGCATATCCATTATTTGTCTTTGAGTTGATTCGGCTGCAACTCTGGCGGCCTCTGAATTCCGCAGAGCCAGGGCGTTCTGCTGAGCGAGGTTGGCGTTTTGTTGAATGAGATTTGCGTTTTGCTGCTGAAGTGCGGCCAAAATTGACTCCAGCACATTGTTTTCGCCGGACGGATCTCTAGCGACCGGTTGAGGAGGTGGTCTAGGAGCCATCTTCTATTTTTAATCAGAAAGAGGAATCCGTTAGTCCACAAGAAATCAGAGAATTCTGACCGAGCATTAGAGTACGTAGCAATAAACATGATATACTCATAACCTACAGGCATTCTAAGAAAGAAACTGCTCTGATACCATTAATGTAACATCCCAATAAATATAACCAAAGCCATAATTTATTTTAGCAGTTAACAGAAATAATAATGGAGAACAGTGATGAATAAAGAAGTCCGAACGCTAAAATAAGAATTTAAAACGAACGATCATATATATACAACTTTTACAAAGGTAGACCGATCGGTCCCGAATACAAAACAACGGCCGAAAGGCCAACATTACAGAGGTTCTATTGTCATACATTTACAAATTTACAAAGATAAAGGAAACGCCTAAAGCTAAGGACCGGACGGTCCTGCACAATTCTCTGGCACGGCTTCCACAGGTTCCTCGATCGGCATAACATCCTCCAAAGTTTCCTCCAACGCTGCTTCCAAAGTATACTCTGTTCACATCCAAAAGGATGATCACAGCCATGGAGAGAAAAGCCGAACGGTCGGATACCGAACGACAACATACATAAGGCAAAAACAGATAAGGGTAAGCTTATGTAAATTTAATTTATCAAATCATCATACAAGTAAACAAACAATACAAACAAGACAATCATACAACATGTCATTCATAAACTCAAGACCGACCATAAGACTCCGTCTGGACTGTATGAACATGTAGCTCGGTCGTCCCTAGCACCCGGGCGGTGTAGTAACTGTTTCCTCAGCTGCCACCCGAGGTTAGTCCTCAAACGGTTATATGCTCGTATAACCGCGGACCTCCTGCCATTCCCACGCATGACCGACCTCCCTCTACTTGAGGAAGCGTCCTCACGGAATATCAGGATCAAGGACAACGCCGGAGTCATTCCCACATTCATACTTTACCAATCAATTCCTCGTTCATGAGACATTCCGCCCGTGGAATTCTCTTACTTCATTATATTTGTAATTCGTTATTATTTCCAATTTGTTAAGGTTTTAAGAAGAATACTGATACTCAAATACCGACCAGATGCTGATTAAACGTCTCATAAAACCGAGCACTAGATCTATGACCAAGTACTTTACATAACCGGACGTCCTCAGAAAGAGTAATGTTAACAGTGAAACTGAATAATTCATAAGCCGAGTGCCAGTCTGATACTGAACACTTGAATGACCGAACGTACAGTTGATGACTGAATGTTCTTAAAATTTGTGTACTGATGTAATACTTAACACTTCTAATAAACCTCATTGATATAAACCGAACGCTCAGTGTATGACTGACCGTTCTATACAATTCATATGAGACTAAATACTTAGTGAATGACTAAGCAAACTCCAAATCGAACGTTCAGTATAAGACCGGACGTTACGAACAATAAAGGTTATTAATATGAATCAAGTCATTAGTTTATGACTAAATACTTTCAAAGAAATATTATCAATATAAAAACGAACGTTCAAAAGGAACGACCGCTCCTATCATAACATATTCAATATGAAGATAAGTAGTCGATCTATGACCGAATACATTTAAAGGCGAACACTTAGTATAAGACCGAGCGTTCTGTAATAGATATAATGTTATTACTAAATAAGCGAGTCATTAAAGTTTCGCTACCACAATACCAAAAACGATCGTTATGGGAAAACCGAACGGTCATAATGACCTTCGGTCTCAGATTTACATTTTCTCTAAGTTTATAATCATCATATAACTCATACTCAACATATCATATTTCATCCATAACATTCAAACCATATACTTCATATATCAACATGTATTAATCAAACACACATTCAAAACATACAGAAAATCCAAATTAAATTTTATAAGCTTCCCTTACCTCTAAATTCCAGCTAGACTTCTAAGATTCAACTACGAGATTGACCGACCGTCCAAAGAGCTCTGACCGGAAAACTGATCGGTGCAAATGAAAGGCCTTGACAGTAGGAGTAAAAATTCTGAAAGGTGGTTGATGATCGGAACAATGTTTAGGTTAATAATTCTAGAGAGAAGTTTTAAGCTTTTAGAAAGAAGGAGGAGAATTTGGAATTTCAGGAAACTGAGTTTGAGGAAGAAGAAGAAGATTGCATGCAGAAAAGTAGTGCCAGGGTATTTCTGCTTACCTTAAATATGCCTCCAAAACCGAACGGTCGGTTTGCTCTCAGACCGCCACGTGTTTTCCACTAAAACGTCCGTCTACTCCTAGCGCGCCACCTGGATCCCACTGACCGAAGATCTTCTTCTTCTTTTTGCCGCCGGACGCATCCCGAGGTTGGGGAAATTAATGCAGCGCAGAGTCTGTCTCCCACTACGCCTCACCGGACGCTGTGAGAGAGTGTCACGTGTACGTCACTTATGAAAGAATTAAATGGGACGTGACATACATCTTTGGAATTTAGGAGCAATTATCCATGTAAGTGGAGCTAAAAATATTTTATACAAATATTGATGACATTTAATTGTCTGTGATTATGTCTTACTAGAGTAAGGCTAGTTAATATTGTTGACGATATAATTCAAATTATTTTTATGAAATTAAGTCAATTAGCAATTAATATTTGGTAATTGAGTTAATCAAATTTTTGTAATAAGGTTATCAAATTTTCTCTAATTATATTATGCACGTATATATTTATCTCTAATGATTAATAATTCATGCATTTAAATTATATTTCTTTTTGATATGGTATCACTATTCTTTCTGAGCTTGCCTTATCTCCTTGCCTAATTTTCCTATTCTTTATGCATTACCTCCTCTCATAATAGTTGAATTATATTGTTGTTTGTCCTAATCATCAATAACATACAAAACAGAACAAATTGAGCCCTTGGAACCTTCGTTAGGCCCATGTCTTTTTGTGTTTGTCAGTCGTGTGTCCCTTCTCTTTTACACACAATCTCACGCTTGCACCGCCATTGTTTCCTATCATCGTGTCTTTCATCTCCACCAACAACCTGCTTTTGTGTCCTCACTTCCTTTTTTCTCTGTCGCATACCATCCTCACAATCATGCACCATCACATGACAACTTTGTTGTTGTCTTTATGTCGTGTCTCGTGCCTCATTGTTGATGTCATGTTCTCAACCAACTTCGTACTTGATTTTCAAGAATCACTTTGCTACAATCCTCCTTGGTTAAACCTAAATTTCACTTGACACTCACTGTCTCTAATTTAAAAAAATAAAATAGCATTCCTTTTATGCTAGAAATGGAGAACTTCATTTGAAGTGCATCACTAACTGATTCTAAGTAGAGTTGTTGAAGCAACACTTTATTGTTATAGTTTGTCAAAAAAAATTGACTATATAGTACTAAAAAGGAAAAAGTCTTTTTAAGAACTTTTTTTTGACAACTTTTTGATAACGCATACGTGACAGTCTATGATTGGTCTGTTTCAAATATTTTTTAAAATATAAATTCAACCAGACCAATAAAATGATGACACGTATCCTGTTGTAAAAAAAATGGTAAAGAAAAGTAATCAAAATATCATTCTCCTACTAAAAATACCCTTATAGTACTTTGTTTACTCCGTCAAACAAATCATAAATAGAAAAAGAGAAGTCCACGGTAATAATAGAAAAACACAGTCACGAGGCTAAACATTCTCATAAATGCTATGCTCATAGCACTTAAATTTCCATTTATTTTAACTGTAAATAAAAGGCAACACAACAATTTATTTTATTCTGTTACTCATGTTCTGCAAACTGCATAGCCATAGATAGAGAAAACATGCACACTGAAAAGAAAATATTAATGTTTTATTGTTGACGTTGATCATCTTCATGTGATGCTGATGGTAGTTCACTTCAAGCAACAGTAACAGGAGCAGCATGCTTCTCTACGGTTTGTCGCAGCTTACTCGGGTTACCACCCACAACCTCGTCCACCCGCTCACCTTCTTTGAAGAACAAGAAGGTTGGCATAGCACTAATGGACCATTCCTTAGCAACACTCTGAAAACATCAATGCAATGAACAATCCATACATTATACTAAAAGTCCAAGTGATCTTTTAAGCTTCAAAATATAATAATGTGACAAAGTAGATTCATGTGCTTACACTCAGTTCATCTACATCCACCTTGAGGAAGATTACATGAGGCATATTCTTAGCAAGCTCTTCAAAAATTGGGGCTATAATACGGCATGGACCACACCAGGAAGCAGTAAAATACACCACAACCTAGTAATTTAAGAGGAAGTTGTAGTGAAAAGATAACATCATACATAACATAGAGATCCTTTTTTCTTTTTATATAAAGAAAGTAACATGTTATAAACCCTTATAAAGCACATGAATAGACAACAGAAAAAAAACAGGTTCCTTGTGTTTTTCATATTTGCTCGTTTTTCTTTAAATATAAAAACACCATCCTGGATTTTTTAACTGGTTTTCAAATATTTATCCATGAAATAGAGAAAGCGAAAAAAAAGAATACATTTTTAATGTTTTCAGCAGACTTGTTAAGCCAGAAACAGATAAAAAACAGAGTGGTACTTTCATAATTAATGAAAACAAGTAAATAACCTTAAACTGGAGATCTCAGAGAAAACAAAGTAAAGGTGATGAAGAAATTAAGGTTTGTTTGGGTACTAACCAGCTTTATGGAGTCCTTTCCCTTCTGGAAATGGTCTTTCCACGAGTCAACGGTCTTAACATCAATGACTTGTCCCTCCATGTCTGAAATGTTAGTTCTTACCTTCTTCACCTTCTTAGTTTGCTGATCAAAGAGAGAGAAATATTTTTAGAATGTGAGATAGCTGAAAGACATAGAGGAATTTTATATAGTACTCCTCCTAACTTATTTTTTGTATTTAATTGTAATCTTATAAAATATTATGTTTAATGTAAGATTAATTTTAAATTATTATGTTTTTATATGGATTTATAATTTCATTGAAAACATATAAAAGAAACATTTATTACAAGATGAGAAAATAAAAAGGAAATTAATAAATGCAGAGAATAAAATATATATACTATATATTTTATTAAATATAATATATTATTTATGTTTTTCAATTAATATATAAAAATATTAAACATCTAATTAACTTATTAGAGTTATTGCAATTTAAATGGTTTTTAAAGTTAAACATGCAGATAAAATAATTGTTAAAAACACTTGTTTAGTACACAATAAAAAAATATAAACAAATACCTAATTAATAAAAAAAAAGTTGTGGACGTTAAGTAAATGGATAATTCAGATCGGGGGTGACAATAAAATATGTACCTGCGTACGAATATCACACTATCCATATCCGTAGGTATTCGCTACTTGTTTAAAAACCGAAATTTCAATTTTACCTATTACTTTTTTATGAAATGACAAAATAAATTAAAATATTTGTTTTTAATTTTGCCTTTGTTATGGTGCACAGAAAGTACCCTTCTTCATCTTTCTTCTTCTCTCTCATACTTTTCTCTCAAACTTCCTTCCCTTCTTCTTTCTTCTTCTTTCTCAAACTTCCTTTCCCTTTTTCTTTCTGCCACCTACCAACAACAAGAATCATAGTCCTCAACGACGTTGTGAGGACCTCATGTTGCCGTTATTGTCGTAGCGTTTGTAACTTCTTTCTTCCACCATTCACGGCTCTGCCAACGGCCAGCGGTGGAGCCAACAAGCAGTAGGTGATCTCATTCGTAGAGCTTGAGAGGCTGAACCGCATCGAGAGTGGCGACGAGAGGCAGATCTGAGATGCTTTGGGGTAGATCTAGGATCCTTTAGTGTAGATCTGAGATCTTTAAGTGCAGATCTGATATGTTTTGGTGTAGATATGAGTTTTGAAGTGAATATCTATGGTTTAAAAGTTTGGAAAAAGAAAGGAAAATAGAGTTTGGGTCAAAAATCGGGCTTAGATAATAATATAGACATTGTTAATGGGTATCCATCGGATATCCGCTGGATGAATTTTTTTATGCCGGTACCCGGCGGGTAGCGAGGTTTAGCTTCTTGCCTTCTTCACCTTAGTTTGCAGATCAAGGAGAAAGAAAGATTTTTAGAATGTGTGGTAACTCAAAATCATAGAGGAATTTTATAATGTACTCCTCCTAAGTTATTTTTTGTATTTAATTGTAATCTTATAATTTTTCTTAAAAATTAAACATATTTTATGTTCTTAAATTATTATAAAATATTATGTTTAATGTAAAATTAATTTTAAATTATTTTATTTTTATATGGAGTTATAATTTCATTGAAAACATATAAAACAAAAATTTCTTACAAGATGAGAAAATATAAAGGAAACTAATAAATGCAGAAAATAAAATATATATACTATATATTTTATTAAATATAATACATTATTTATGTTTTTCAATTAATATATAAAAATATTAAACATCTAATTAACTTATTAGAGTTATTGCAATTTAATTGGTTTTTAAAGTTAGACATGTAGATAAAATAATCGTTAAAAAAACTTGTTTTGTACACAATAAAAAAATATAAACAAATACATAATTAATAGAAAAAAAAGGTTGTGGATGTTAAGTAAATGGATAATACAGACTAGGGATAACACCAAAACCCGTACCTACGGGTATTCGTGGGTAAGATCCGTTGCGGGTATTTAGTATCTGTGGGAATGAGATACCTGCGGGTTGCGGGTAATTTAATACCCGCTCGTTAACGAGTTGGGTACGAATATAATCACATTATTCGTACCTTTGGGTATTCGCTATCCGTTTAAAAAACAAAATTTCAATTTCATCCATTACTTTTTTATGAAATTACAAAATAAATTAGAATAATTGTTTTTAATTTTGCCTCTGTTATGGTGCAAAGAAATTAAAAGGACCCTTCTTCATCTTTCTTTTCTCTATCAAACTTTCTTCCCGTCTTCTTTCTTATTCTTTCTCAAACTTCCTTTCCCTTCCTCTTTCCGCCACGTACCAACAACAAGAATCATCGTCCTCAACGACGTCGCGAGGACCTCACGTTATCGCTGTCGTCGCAGCGTTTGCAGCTTCTTCTTCCACTATTCACGGCTCTGCCAGCGGCCAGCGGTGGACCCAGCCAGCAGTAGATGATCCCATTCGCAGAGCTTGAGAGGATGAATAACATCAGAGCTACAACGAGAGGCATATATGAGATGCTTTGATGCAGATTTGAGATCCTTTAGTGCAAATTTGAGATCCTTAAGTGCATATCTAATATGTTTTGGTGCAGATCTGAAATATTTTGGTGTAGATCCGAGTTTTGAAGTGAAGATCTATGGTTTATAAATTTTGAAAAAGAAAGAAAAATAGAGTTTGGGTCAGAACTTGGGCTTGGATAATAATATAGACACTGTTAACGAGTATCCATCGAATATTTGCTGGTTGAAAAAAATCCGTGGGTTTTTTTTTTATGCGGGTACCAGGCGAGTAGTGGGGTACGTTAGTTCTTGCCTTCTTCACCTTAGTTTGCAGATCAAAGAGAGAGAAAGATTTTTAGAATATGAGGTAGCTGAAAGGCAGAGGAATTTTGTATAGTACTCCTCCTAAGTTATTTTCTGTATTTAATTGCAGGCAAAATCCGTTGCGGGTATTTAGTATATGTGGACAAGATGTACCTGCGGGTAGCAGGTAACTTAATGCCTGCTCGTTAACGGTTCAAGTACGGATATCACACTATTCGTATCCGCGGGTATCCGCTACCCGTTTAAAAAACAAATTTCAATTTTATCCATTATTTTTTTATAAAATTACAAAATAAATTAAAATATTTGTTTTTAATTCTGCTCTGTTACAATGGAGAGAAAGTAAAAGGTCTCTTCTTCATCTTTCTTCTTCTCTCTCAAACTTCCTTCCTTTCTTTTTTCTTCTTCTTTCTCAAACTTCCTTTCCCTTCTTCTTTCCGCCACCTACCAAAAACAAGAATCACCTCAACGACGCCGCGAGGACCTCAGGTTGTCGCTGTCGTCATAGCGTTTGCAGCTTCTTCTTCTTCCACCATTCACGGCTCCGCCAGTGGCCAACAGGGGAGCCAGCCAGTAGTAGGTGATCCCATTCACAGAGCTTGAGAGGCTGAACCGTATCGGGCACGACGACGAGAGGCAAATCTGAGATGCTTTGGTGCAGATCTGAGATCCTTTAGTGGAAATCTGAGATCCTTAAGTGCAGATTTGATATGTTTTGGTGTAGATCTGAAATATTTTGGTGTAGATCTGAGTTTTGAAGTGAAGATCTAGGGTTTATAAGTTTTGAAGTGAAGATCCTTAAGTGCAGATCTGATATGTTTTGGTGCAGATCTGAAATATTTTGGTGTAAATGAGTTTTGAAGTGAAGATCTAGTGCAAATATGAGATCCTTAAGTGCATATCTGATATGTTTTGGTGCAGATATAAATATTTTGGTGTAGATATGAGTTTTTTGTAGTGAAGATCTAGGGTTTATAAGTTTTGAAAAAGAAAGGAAAATAGAGTTTGGGTCAGAACTTGGGCTTGGATAATAATTAAGACACTATTAATGGGTATCCATCGGATATCTGCAGATTGAATAAAAACCGCGAGATTTTTTTTGTGGGTATCCAATGGATAACGGGGCGGATAACAGATACATTTTTTACATGCGAGTCGGGATCGGACATTACACCATCTAGACGGAACCTAACCCGTTGTCATCCTAATACAAAAGCTTCTATAATAAGCTAACAAAAGCAATAAATGGAGAGGAAAGAGTTGTGTGGTCAGAGTATTATAGCCATAAAAGTGTTAAATAAATTTTGGATTAATATTTTTATTTATTGTTACTATTATTTTCTTAATTATGTTTCAAAGTTCTAATTTGGTTATTTGAAAACGGATAATTAATACACTCTTCTACGTTAAATTAATAATATACATACGTTAAATTAATAATACACATATGTCTTCAAATGTAAAAATTAAAAACTAGCCAAGAGTAATGATAGTTTTAAAAAGTAATACCTGATTATTTATTAAAGATAATATTATAAATATAATTTTTATTAATCGACTTTTATTTTATAAGAATTATAACCCTTTTATAACCTTTTTCTTAAATATTTTATCTGATTTTTTAATAAATATTTAATTATACCATCTTTCTGTTTAAAAGTCAGAATACGTCATTTTTTTTAGTGTTGAAGCTTACAATCCTAACCAATTATAATTTTGAACAAAATAAGTCAAATTTTTATTCTTTCTTTTTAGTTTTCTAAGAAATTTGTTGCACGTAGTGAACATCCCAATAATATATAACAAAAGCTATATTTTATTGTAGGAGTTATCATGAACAATATTTAAGAACAGTGGAAAGAACGAGCAGAAGATAATATAACGAGAGGTGTCATAACACACAGTTTAAAAGTTTAAAACTATACAAATCTGAAACCAAAATGATAAAGACTAGGACGAACGGTTTTACAAAACAAATAAACCGAACGTCATCTACTAAAATTCAAAAGATACAAATCTAGACTAAGGACCGGACGGTCCAGCATAGCTCTCCGACAGCACTTCCAAAGGTTGCTCAACTTGCAAGGCTTCTTCCAACGACTCGTCTTGAATTTCCTCTGCTCACACCCAAAAGGACGATCATTGCAGTGAAGAGAAATAACCGTACGATCGGATACCGAACGACACATAGACAATACAAAGGTAGACAAGGGTAAGCTTATAAAAATTCAATAAAATCATTTGACATCAATATCGCAATCATAATTTATAAGTCCAAATATTTTCATTCACAAACCGAACGGTAACATCAACAAATTTAATTACTCTAAACTGTGTTCGAACGGTATGACCCTGTATGCTCGCCGCTCTCTGCACCTGGGTGGACCTGGCTGGGATACACTCAACAGACCGCCACCCGAGCTTAGTCTAGTGGAACCACCTCGGTATAGAAATACCCTGAGGCTAAAGGACCTCCTGCCATTCCCACGCATGAGTTACCCTCCTCTACTTGAGGTGGCGTAATCACGGAATATCAGGATAGAGTCAGAACCTGAGCCTTTTGCCACGGTCATACTATACCAAATAAAATCAATCATGAGACATTCCTCCTTGGAATTCTCTTACACAATCAACAAACCGAACGGTTAACACCGAGGACGATCTTGTTTATCAAAGACTATTTTAGTGATTGACCCAAAGATTGGAAACTGAGTACAACCGATTACAATACAATTCAAACCGAACGCTTTTGAAACCGGACATCAATGAATAAAAGAGTTCTCTTCAATACAGCGAGCGTCAGTACAAGACCGAACACTCTGTGAGGAATCAAGTGTCAGTGTAATACCGAACACCTTTCAGATAAATGATACCGGACGTTTTTCCCAAAAGAGTAGGTAACATCAAACCGAGTACTTAATCTATGACCAAATACTCAAACATAATATCATATATGCAAAACCGAACGCTTGGTTTATGACGAACGTTCTAAAAATGAATAATAATAATAATATAAAACTGAATACTTCAGAAATTTAGTGTCAGTCCAATACCAAACACTTGTATGACCAAACGTACAATTTATGACCGAACGTTCTTAAATTCAATTACTGGTATAATACCTAGCACTTTTAAATAATCATAATCAATATAACCTGAACGCTCAGTGTATGACTGAACGTTCTAAATAGTTAAATGGGAAACCGAATACTCAGTTTATGACCCAGCACTTCTCAGACCCAGCACTCGATTTACGACCGAGTACTTTCAATAAATATTATCAATATAAAACGAACGTTCAATGTGAACGAACGCTACTATAGTAAACACAGTTAACATAAGACTAGGTAATCAGTCTGTGACCGAATACATCAAAATCGAACACTCAGTGTAAGACCGAGCGTTTTGTAATGGATAGATCATTACGACTGACTAAGCAAGGCATTTAAGTTTCTATACCATAGTACAAGACCGATCGTTTTTAGGGGAAACCGAACGGTCCTAATGACCCTTCGATTATAGATTTACATTTTACTATGTTTTATAACTTTATGACATATTTCATACCAAAATAAATCATACATTTCTCAGCAACAATATCATATATTCAGCAGCATGGACTCACCAAATCATGCATACACATTAATCATAATTAAATTTATAAGCTTCCCTTACCTCTACTCCAGCTAACTTCTAAGTCTTTAAGCAAACTTCTAAGACTCCCAAAAGTCCCAGGGACGTCCGTCTGAGAATGCGATCGGTGCAAGTGAAAGAGCTTGGCACCGGGAAGAATTTATCTGAAAGAAGGTTGATGATCGGAGGGAAGGAAGTGGCCGGAACTTTAGAGAGAAGGTGGAGATTTCTAGAGAGAAGGAGGAGAAAATGGAGTTCTGAATTTTGGAGAAGAAGATCACATGCAGGGAAAATGATACCAGAGTTAAAATCCCAGTTTTTGTATCACTTCCCAAAACCGAACGGTCGAATGCCAAGCTGCCACCTGGATTCCACTCCCTCCTTCCCTACTGTCGCACGGTTTCCAATGGAGAGAATTAAATAGAGCTGACAGCTTTGTCTCCCACTCACCACGGGAGAACGGACGACTGACATGTGTGAGAGCGGACGGCTGACATCTGTACTCCACTAAGGAGGGTATTAAATGGAGTGTGACACGTAGAGTATTTTTAGTTTGCATATATAGCATTTAAGGATTCAATATCTCTTTGTACGGTTAGGAATGCTAGAATGTGTTTTGATTGTTGATCATAATTTAGGAGCAATTATCCATGTAGGTGAAGCTAAAAATATTTTATACAAATATTGAAGCCATTTAATTTAATTGTATGTGATTATGTCTAAGTAGAGTAAGACTAGTTAATATTATTGATGATAAAATCCAAATTATTCTTATAAAATTAAGTAAATTAGTAATTAATATCCTTAAATTGAGTTAATTAAATTTTTGTAATAAGGTTATTAAATCTCCTATAATTATATTAAGCATGATTGCATATATATGATTTAGATCATTTTGTTATGTATATATCTATCTTTAATGATTAATAATTCATACATTTAAATTATATTTCTCTTTTACATGGTACAACTAGTCTTTCTGAGTTTGCCTTATCTCCTTGCGTAGTTTTCCTCTTCTTTATGCATTGCCTCCTCCCATAATAGTCGAGTTATACTATTGTTCGTCCTAGTCGTCGACAACATGCAAAACGGAGCAATCTGAGTCCTTAGAACCTTCGTTGGGCCAACGTCTTCTTGTGTTTGTTGGTCGTGTGTCCCTTCTCTTTTACACACAATCTCACGCCTGCACCGCCATTGTTTCCTATCATCATCGTGTCTTTCATATCCACCAACAACCTGTTTTTTTGTCCTCACTTCCTTTCTTCTCTCAGTCGCATACCATCCTTTGGTCCTCACGACCATGCACCGCCACATGACAACTTGGTTGTTGTCTTATCTTTATGTTGTGTCTTGTGCTCCATCGTTGATTCCATGTTTTCAACCAACTTCGCACTTGGCTTTCACCAATCACTTTGCTACAATCCTCCTTGGTTAAACCTAAATTTCACATGACAGTCAGTGTCTCTAATTTAAAAAATAGCATTCCTTTTATGCTAGAAATGGAGAAGGATCATTATGCTATGTGGGCTAAACTTTTTGAAACTCATGACCAGAGTTCTTCACCATATCATCTCTTAACCTGGGAAGAAATGTCTGGCTCCAACTGATGCTGATCACGAACAGTATTGGACCACCATTGATTCCACTGTACTTTAGTGGGTCTACTCCATATCTCTTTTTATTTCCTTGCTACTATCATGTAGAAAGGTTCCACAACTATGGATACCTGGAACTATTTATCTGCAACTTTTTAGGACAACTAGAATTCCCTTATTGTTGCTTTTGAACATGATTTCTCTTCCACTTGCATGAATGACTTTTCGAATGTTTTTGCATACTGCTAGTGTCTCAAATAGCTCTTTGATAAATTGAGGAATGTTAGTGCTCTTGCCAACAATCATTGTTTGGTTCTACAACTTGTCTTTAGTTTGTCTAAGCCTTTTCGTGGCGTAGCAACCCTGATCCGTCAAGGAAATCCTTTGACTTCTCCTCCAGGCTTGTTCTATGTTAACTCTTGAGGAATCTAGTCTAGCAAAGATGAAAACCACGACTTTTCACACCTCCATGCACATCTCCAATCACAACAATTAGAATCACTTTGATGGACGTGATAAATGCAGTGACTCCCTCTCAATTGGTTCATTTAGTTTGTTTGGCTCTCTTATTTTAGTTCCTTCTCCATCATGGTAGTCACCTCAGTATGCCCCTTGGAATTCCCGGGGTTGGACTCCCCATCTTTAAGGAATGCATTCTTGTCCTTATCCCACATTTGAGCGGACTCTTCCCACAAGACCTTAAAAACAAGCTGACATTCTGGGCTAGAGTTCTTAGGCCTACACCACCTCATCTTCCCTAACACCCACCAACATTGTCGCTGCTATGTACATTATGCCCTTGATGCCTCCTGACAACATGTGGTACATGGACACTAGAGCCTTGTCACATTCAATAGCATCACAAGTTAATCTCTCATCTTATTCTAATTTGAGCCATTTAAATCAGACACTTATTTTTTGTAGTGGTCAAGATATTTTAATTTAGGGTTTTGATCACACAACCCTTCCTACCTCAATTCACAATAAGCCTCTCAACCTTAACCATGTCTTGCACACACAATATATTATAAAAAGTTTATTTTTTGTAGAACAACTCTACTGAAAATATTGTTTCCTTATCTTTTTATCCTTTTGACTTCTCTGTTACTTATTTCAAGAGAGTTCCCTTTGACAATAATATTTTGACAACTCTTTTTTAACAACTTTTTGACAACATGACATATGTTATCATTTTATTGGTGTGTTTGATTTATGTTTAAAAAAATATTTGAAACGGACCAATGAAAAAACTGTCACGTACGCGTTGTCAAAAAATTATCAAAAAAGAGTTGTTAAAAAGACTTTTTCCTTTTATGAAATGTAACAACGCTGGAAACCTTTATCCTATAACTTCTAGTCTTTGGCACAATCGTTTTAACCATCCCAATTCTTCTGTTTTAGAGTCTCTTCGTAAGAATAAATTCATTGCCAGTAAAAATTTAAAT
Source organism: Vigna mungo (assembly GCA_036885675.1). NCBI lineage: Eukaryota > Viridiplantae > Streptophyta > Magnoliopsida > Fabales > Fabaceae > Vigna > Vigna mungo. The sequence goes on from CP144690.1 coordinate 43,850,799, forward strand.
TTAAAAACTATTTATGGTGTTTGAAAAACATGTTAAATTATGTTTTTTGTCATCCAATAATACTACTATGCCTTTTGATATTTTACAAAATAACATTCGAACTTTACCTGTGTTAAGTTCTTTTGATCATAGCTATCATATTTTATTTTTGAATTATTATTATGTATTGTAAGATATTTTTGGGAAGGTGAGGAGTCACACGTGGAATATTCTATACCACTTACACACTATATCCACTGAGAGAACCCATCTTCCACCAAAATTCCACACACTCTCTTTATCCAATCCAAACATCAAACATTAATAACAAAGATTGCCAAAGGATGCTCTTTCACTCTCTCAACTCCAACAAAAATGCCACAAAAAAACCACACAAACATCCGCTAAATCATGCAATGCAATCCCTGTCTTTCTTCTTCTAACACAAACACAAAAATGGCATCATTCCCAATGCCACACCTCCTACCATGCACTTCTCTCCCTCACACTACTACCGCCGCTAATATATTCTTACCCTCCTCTCTCTTCCGCCGTCGCCGGACTCTCCACCCTCTCCGCTGCTCCGCCTCCGAAAAGCCGCAAGACGACGCCGTCGAGCTCCCTCTCTTCCCTCTGCCTCTCGTCCTCTTCCCGGGTGCGATCCTCCCTCTGCAGATCTTCGAGTTCCGCTACCGCATCATGATGCACACGCTCCTCCACACCGACCTCCGCTTCGGCGTGGTCTACCACGACGCCGTTTCCGGCACCTCGGAAGTGGGCTGCGTGGGGGAGGTGGTCAAGCACGAGCGCCTCGTGGACGACCGCTTCTTTCTTGTGTGCAAAGGGCAGGAGAGGTTCCGCGTGAACGACGTGGTCCGCAGCAAACCCTACCTCGTGGGACGCGTGACGTGGCTGGAGGACCGTCCGTCGGAGAACGACGGCGGAGACGACGCGGAGGCGCTGGCTCGGGAGGTGGAGGGGTACATGAAGGACGTAATACGGATCTCAAACCGGTTGGGAGGGAAAGGCGAGAAGGAGATGGGGGATTTGAGACGGAACCTTTTTCCGACGCCGTTTTCGTTCTTCGTGGGAAGCACGTTCGAGGGTGCGCCCAGGGAGCAGCAGGCGCTGTTGGAACTGGAAGACACGGCGAAGAGGTTGAAGAGGGAGAAGGAGACCCTCAAGAACACGCTTAACTACCTTACTGCTGCTTCTGCCGTCAAAGATGCTTTTCCTTCTTCTTGATTCATCACCATCGATACACTACACCTTATAAATTTTGATGTTTCACGTTTCATGCTTTATATTTGTTCATAATCACTGCTTAATGATACTAAATATAGTTTTTCAGCTCCTAATTTTCCACGGCTATGTCATAGATCAATGTGCCATTACTCATAGCATGTTTGCTTGGAATAACTTGAAGTTTGCTATTTGAACTTTTTGGATCTGAATTTGTAAATATTTACAAAACAGAAGAATCAGTTCCAACGACTATTTCGATTTCAATCTAGTTTGAGCATGTCATGTTACAGAGATTTTACGTGATTTTGAAGTTATGTAGTAATCTGGTCTGAAAAACCGGCATGATCATGTTCAGAAGACAACCATTTTCTGCAGATTTTTTAATTATGCAGCACGCTAGTCCACACAGTAACTATATATATATATATCACTAATTAACAACTTTTCACAGTTTGCTTACACGTAAATATTTATGCACTTACTTTAAAAAAAATTACAAAAATGACGTAATAGTCATATGTTAAGCTGGTATGACTTTCTTACGAAGAAGTTTTGTCAAAAGTAATACAATTTTCAACTGAAAAATAGCTATTCTAAGTTGAATATCAAGCCATAAGATACCTGGTCAGAAAAATGAATCAATTTTAAAATTTCAAAATCTTAAAACCAACCATTTTCTAAGTAAATGAAGGCTGATAATTATAAAATGTGTTAATGATGATATTTTCCATCGCATCTATGTCAATGTTTCATGTTGAAAGATATTCTCTATGTTTATTCTTAGGAAATTTGGGTTATCATATTTTAAGCTACATCTATTCACGGAAATGGAATTATTGTCTGCAATAACAACTAATTCCTACCACATTCTTCTAACTTTCTTTTTCACTTATTTTTTAAATGAAACTAAATACACTGTGTTATTCATTTGTCTCAAGAATTTCTAAAAAATTAAATAACTCTGAATACTATCAATATTAATAGGAATATTGTTCATAAGGATTCTTGAAAATGAACTGTGAAACAAACACACAGTTCATAAGAAACTTAACGGCAGATATTAGCCTGAATACAAATTTCAATTTCAATATAGATTATTTGATATATATATATATATATATATATATATATATATATATATATATATATATATATATATATATATATATATATATATATATATATATATATATATAACTCATACTTAAATAAGTATTCGTTTTTAATTCAAAATTTTGAGAAATTGAAATTATGATTTTTTTTCTTAAATATTATTTTTATTTTAAGTGTGAACTTTGAGACACATTATGAGATTCTAACGAAAGTACACCTGTAAAGAATTATAAGTGAGAGTGAAACTAAGAGAAATATTCTAAAAAATATTAGTTTTATTTATAAAATTAATATAGACCTTCAACCTATATTTTTATTAGAATAATACTCACTTATAAAGAATAATAACGATATAATAAATATTAACAAAATAATAAATGATAATCTGTGTATCAAAAAATTTAGTTATATTAACTGGATAGGATCCAAATAAGTTTAAGTTGAACAGAAAAAAGTTAAATAACTTTATTGCTTAAATGATTTTATTGGCCACCCTCTTTAATATTACTTTTGTAAGGAATGTGAACAAATAAAAATATTAATTTTTACTCAATATAAAACTATTTTGATTTGTCAGAGTAAAACTATTTTTCTTTCAATTGAAATGGTGTGTGAAAAATTCAACATTAGATCATTTCTTAATTTGTTATAGTGATGTTAGTCTAAAAATGCAGCCTCAATGTTATCTTGAAGACTTTTCAAGACATCAGGCACATCTTAGAGACTTGGACAACCATTTTCTTCCAGTGTTTTTAGTTTAATGAACTATGGAGGTTTGTAACCAAGGAAAACCATCATAAACACAACAAGTTAACAATGGTACGCGTTTTCTTTTTCTGCATCATCTCCACGTTCCTATTATCTATACAAGGCACCCCTACTCTCACTCCAAATGAATCAATCCAAGGCAATACGACCATGGTTTCTTCTGCTGGAACTTTTGAAGCTGGATTCTTTCAGTTTGAAAATTCACAAGATCAATACTTTTGTATATGGTACAAGAACATATCACCAAAGACTACTGTGTGGGTGGCCAACAGAGATGCCCCGGTGAAAAACTCAACAGCATTTTTCACACTAACAGAACAAGGAGTTCCTGTTATTCTTGATGCCTCAGGAAGTGTTGTGTGGTCCTCCAATTCATCAAGAACTGCTAAAATACCAGTTATGCAGCTTCTAGACTCGGGAAATCTTGTTGTGCAAGATGGAAACAACACAAAAGACCTTTTGTGGGAAAGTTTTGATTACCCTGGTGACACTTTCCTTGCAGGAATGAAACTTCGTACAAACTTTGAGACTGGTCCTTTTAGGTTTCTCACATCTTGGAGAAACGCAGAAGATCCTGGCTTTGGTGAGTTTTCATATCACATAGATGCTCATGGCTATCCTCAACTGGTTACTACAAAGGGAGAAATTTTGATCAGTAGAGGCGGGTCATGGACCGGCTATGCTTTCACTGGAGTTTCATGGAGAAGAATGCTTAGACTCGTAAATTTTTCGCTTGAGATTAACGACAAGGAAATCATTTACCAATACAGGACCTTAGAGGCTGAAACTATTACTAGGTTAGTGATCAGCCCATCTGGTTATGTACAACGTTTGTTATGGTCGGGTGGCAGCCAGAGTTGGGAGATTTTATCCACTCGTCCCATGGATCAATGTGAATATTATTCCTTTTGTGATGTGAATTCACTTTGTAATGTTACTAACTCTCCAAAAATATGTACATGTTTAGATGGTTTTGAACCAAAGTTCTATGAAAAGTGGAGTTCACAGGATTGGTCTGGTGGGTGTGTCAGAAGAGTAAATTTGAGTTGTGATGGTGATAGGTTTCGGAAGTACACTGGAATGAAGTTGCCAGATACTTCTTCTTCTTGGTATAACGAGAGTTTGAGCCTCGAGAAGTGTGAGGATTTGTGTTTGAAAAACTGTTCTTGCACAGCATTTGCAAATATAGATCCCAGTGGGGGAGGGTGCTTGCTTTGGTTTGGTGACATTACTGATTTGAGTACACACACAGACCAAGGACAAGATATTTACATGAGACTTGAAGCTTCAGAGTTAGGTATTTTCGTTTCTTATATTATCATCTTTTGAGTTTCGGTCAAAATATTGCTGAAAGAAATATATGTTCTTTATTGAAGTGAAATCTAAAAGTGTTCCTTTTTTTGCTTTCCTTTTCTGTTTCTCTTAAACTGCAATCTTCATGCAGTTTATTCCTCAGATCATGGAGGGAGTAATCAGAGCCTCAATAGCAAGAATATTGCAGGGATAATAGTAAGCATTGTTTTCTTGGTCGTGGTACTTGGATTGGCCATATATATGAAGAGGAAGAAGCTCGCGAAGAGAGGTGAGTTTATGGAAAAGTAAAATTTGACTCTTTATGATACAATCAAATATCAGAATGCAATAAAATTATTAGAATGAAGACAAGTGTTCAATTCTAAAGTCTGATTCATGTTCTTCCTATTATCCTTTATTTTATTTGCTAAATTAAGCTGTGAACCTTGCCATATATTGGTATTTCCTACCATTGTTTTTAGAGGTGCTAAAAATATTTCATTGGAAGTACAAAAGGGAGAAGGAAGATTTGGAGTTATCAACAATATTTGATTTTTCAACCATCTCTGCTGCTACAAATAACTTTTCACCCAGTAACATATTAGGAGAAGGTGGCTTCGGGCCAGTGTACAAGGTAGTTAAATTTCACATCAAACAAGCCTTGTTAATGGCATATTTAATTTCTCTTCACCAAAGTTTCAAAATTACTCTCAGGGTATACTGAAAGATGGGCAAGAGATTGCAGTGAAGAGGCTTGCAAAAACTTCTGAACAAGGAGCAGAGCAATTCAAGAATGAAGTCATGTTAATGGCAAAACTTCAACATCGCAATCTTGTAAAACTTCATGGTTGTTCTATTCACCAAGAAGAAAGGCTCTTGATCTATGAATACATGCCCAACAGAAGCTTGGATTACTTCGTTTTTGGTTTGAAATCTCACACCATGAAAACTATGGCTCTTCATTTTGCTCTCTCTTGCTATCGTGTAGTTCTTACACTGATTTAAAATGTGAAATTTTGTTAGATTCAACGCAAAGTAAACAACTGGATTTGACAAAGCGCCTTCAAATTATTGATGGTATAGCACGAGGGCTACTCTATCTTCACCAAGACTCTAGATTGAGAATCATCCACAGAGATCTGAAAGCCAGCAATATTCTTTTAGACAACGATATGAATCCAAAGATATCAGATTTTGGTTTGGCTAGAACATTTGGTGGAGATCAAGCTGAGGCAAATACAAATAGAGTGATGGGAACATAGTAAGTAGTAAAAGTCATGTATTTTTACTATGTTACAACCCAGTTTGACATCAAAATTTTCTTTCATGCTTGTGTACAGTGGTTATATGCCTCCTGAATATGCTCTCCATGGACATTTCTCAATCAAATCTGATGTATTTAGCTTTGGTGTGATGGTAATGGAGATAATTAGTGGGAAAAAGAATCGCAATTTTCATGACTCTGAGCATCAGCTTAATCTTCTTAGTCATGTAAGCTTAAAGGCTATTTATTTCCTTGTTTCAATCATCCAAAACTATCTGTTGTGTCCTAATAAATAAGATAGATGCTGTAATCTGAATAGGTAGCAATAAACAGGTATGAAATTTAGAATAAATATACAAGAAAAAAGTCAAAATACTGAAAATAAACTCACGCAAACTGTTTTCATTACTCCTGATCTTATGCTCGCAATGAAAACATGAAAAAATTGAATAGGCATTGACTTTGACTTGTTGGTTTTCATTCCATTTCAGGCATGGAGATTGTGGATTGAAGAAAAGCCAGTGGAGCTAATAGATGAGGTATTAGATTATCCAACCACACCACTTGAAGTACTTAGATGCATTCATGTGGGTCTATTATGTGTACAACAAACACCACAAAACAGACCAAACATGTCCTCGGTGGTTTTGATGTTGAATGGTGAAAAGGTGTTGCCTGAGCCAAGTCCACCTGGGTTCTACACAGGCACAACTCAGTTTCCCATTCAGGCAGAATCTTCTTCCAGAAGTTGTGGAGATAGATCACAAAATGAAGTTACAGTGTCCTTGTTACAGCCACGATAGAGAACTATTATGTTCATTATTCAAGGATTAAGATATCTCCAACAACTTATTAGCTCAAGTGCTTCTGTGTAAGTTTGTTCATTTATTGAGAAGATGTTCTTTTGTTCCATGAACCAAATCACTTGTTGTTAGAGACCTTCTACTTTATTTTTTGATGGCAAACATACGAAATGATACATGTAACAATTTATACAACGGATTTTTTTGTCCATGTTTATTATTATGGGATGTAATAAATAATGTACAGAGGAAAGATTGACAGCAGTAACTGTTATTTTCAGTTTGTTTTTCCTCTTACAACGACCCTCTCAATTTCACTATTTCTTTTTATTTTTTGCCTATCGAAGCATTACTGTTCTTGCTGGCTTATAAAAAAACAGTTGCGTTCTTTCTTGCTTATAAAAAAAAAAACAAACTGTGTTCTTTCTTGCTATCAAAGAATTTGGCAATATTCAAAAAAGATTGCAACCTTTTTGGCTCTTTTGAACTCGGAGAAGATTCAAAGAATGTTGGGTATTCCTTTTGCATCAAAGTTAATCTCAATATTCATATAATTCCATGTGTACTCAGAAATTGAAGTGATCAGTTGACAAGATGAACATGAGAACGAACACACGGAGAAAAGAAAAAAGTATAAGTATTTCATATATGGATTGAATGGAAAAAGGTTTTACAAAGGAATGAAAAAGGCTTGCTTAACAAAAAGAGATTCAAAGCTATAAATAGTTGAAATAAACAAAGCACACGTGCATTCAAACTTATGCAGACATGTATGAATGTATATTCTAAGACTGCCCTCACGCGGTCAGTAAATATTTTGACTGCCAAGTTTGGTATTGAGCTTAGGAAACAGTCATGCCAAGCGGTCAGTAATCATGAGTGTATTTTCGTTGTGATAAATTTATGCTTGTTTGCTTCGAGCTACTTCAAAACTGATGGGATATCTTACGTTTCTGTGAGTTTCAGCAGTATTAACGTGATAATCTTGGAGATATAGAGGCAGATTTCTAATTCTAAAAGATTTCCTTATACCATTATCACTGGGTACATCATTATCATTAGCAGAAGCATTGGCATCATCAATATAAGATCCATTAGATGCATTAACAACAGTAGTACCAGACAGCATGTAATAAGGCATATGACCAAAATTTGTTTGAGAGTTTGGATAGAAAAATCAAATTTCTAGTAACATTCAAAACATGCTGATGTTTCCTTTCTGCTATCTCATTCTGCTCTAGAGTTTCAACACATGTAGTCTGATGAATTAGGCCATTAGAATTAAAGAAACTAACCATGTTAATCTCATATCCATTATCGCTCCTAATGACCTTTATTTTGGCTTCAAATTGGGTTTCAACATACGAAACAAAATGTATGATGTGACCTCTAATTTCAGACGTATTTTTCATGAGATAAACCAATGTAAACCTGTTACAATCATCTGCAATAGTCAAAAAATACCTATGACCATGCAAAGAGGGAGTAGGGGATGCTCCCCAAATATCATTATGTATCAGATCAAAAGTTTTATTAGCATGAGAATCACTGTTCGAGAAAGGTAGCTTCTTTTGCTTGGCCATGTGGCAAACATCACAGTACATATCTCTTAAAGCAATAAAATCATGTTTATGTTTTAAAATTCCTAATCTTTTATCAGAAGGATGGCCAAGCCTTTTGTGCCACAAGTTCCGAATGCTATTAACAGTATGATCAGGTGCAGAAAACATGCAAAGGCCAGCTTGAATTTATGAGTTTTTCTTTTCTAAAATACAAACATTAATTTTTACAAAATATGAGAATTAACTTGAATGATTTTCAACCGCAACAAGTTTACATCTAATTTCATTTAATTTCTAGTGTTTCACTTTTGAATGGATTATGAAAGTCAACTCTATTAGTTGGACATCAAATGAACCTGTTCAGTAGTTGTTAAAAATATCATAAAGCAGAGGGTCCTATTGTTAACTGCATTGTTTGGTCCCCCTTTTCATTCATGTCTCAACTTGCACTGAGACTTTCTTATCCGAAAGTGAATCCTCACGTGTTGGATTTTTCACACGACTATATTATGCAAGTGTTTTGTGTGCATTTATCGATTTTCCCTCAGAAATTAAAACCATTTTAAGATTTTTGTACAGAGTAAAACTATTTTTCTTTCAATTGAAATGGTGTGTAAAAAATTCAACATTAGACAATTTCTTAATTTGTTATGTGATGTTGGTCTAAAAATGCAGCCTCAATGTTATTCTGAAGACTTTTCAACGCAACAGGCACGTCTTAGGGAATTGGACAACCATTTTCTTCCAGTGATTTTAGTTAAATGAACTATGGAGGTTCGTAACCATGGAAAACCATCATAAACACAAAAAGTTAACAATGGTACGCGTTTTCTTATTCTGCATCATCTCCACGTTCTTATTATCTATACAAGGCACCCTTACTCTCACTCCAAATGAATCAATCCAAGGCAATACGACCATGGTTTCTTCTGCTGGAACTTTTGAAGCTGGATTCTTTCAGTTGGGAAATTCAGAAGATCAATACTTTTGTATATGGTACAAGAACATATCACCAAAGACTATTGTGTGGGTGGCCAACAGAGATGCCCCAGTGAAAAACTCAACAGCATTTTTCACACTAACAGAACAAGGAGTTCCTGTTATTCTTGATGCCTCAGGAAGTGTTGTGTGGACCTCCAATTCATCAAGAAACGCTAAGAAACCAGTTATGCAGCTTCTAGACTCGGGAAATCTTGTTGTGCAAGATGGAGACAGCACAAAAGACCTTTTGTGGGAAAGTTTTGATTACCCTGGTGACACTTTCCTTGCAGGAATGAAACTTCGTACAAACTTTGTGACTGGTCGTGTTAGGTTTCTCACATCTTGGAGAAACGCAGAAGATCCTGGCTTTGGTGAGTTTTCGTATCACATAGATGCTCATGGCTATCCTCAACTGGTTACTACAAAGGGAGAACTTTTGTTCAGTAGAGGAGGGCCATGGAACGGCAATGTTTTCAGTGGAGTTTCATGGAGAAGAACGCTTAGACTCCTAAAGTTTTCACTTGAGAGTAACGACAAGGAAATCATTTACCAATATAAGACCTTAGAGGCTGAAACTATTACTAGGTTAGTGATCAACCCATCTGGTCTTGTGCAACGTTTGTTATGGTCGGGTGGCAGCCGGGGTTGGGAGATTTTATCCACTCGTCCCATGGATCAGTGTGACTATTATTCCTTTTGTGATGTGAATTCACTGTGTAATGTTACTAACTCTCCAAAAATATGTACATGTTTAGATGGTTTTGTACCAAAGTTCTATGAAAAGTGGAGTTCACTGGATTGGTCTGGTGGGTGTGTCAGAAGAGTAAATTTGAGTTGTGATGGTGATAGGTTTCGGAAGTACACAGGAATGAAGTTCCCAGACACTTCTTCTTCTTGGTATAACGAGAGTTTGAGCCTCGAGAAGTGTGAGGATTTGTGTTTGAAAAACTGTTCTTGCACAGCATTTGCAAATATAAATGCCAGTGCGAGAGGGTGCGTGCTTTGGTTTGGTGACATTACTGATTTGAGTAGACACACAGACCAAGGACAGGATATTTACATGAGACTTGAAGCTTCAGAGTTAGGTATTTCCATTTCTTATATTATCATCTTTTGAGTTTCGGTCAAAATATTGCAGAAAGAAATATATGTTCCTAATTGAAGTGAAATCTAAACATGTTCCTTTTTTTGCTTTCCTTTTCTGTTTCCCTTAAACTGAAATATTTATGCAGTTTATTCCTCAGATCATGGAGGGAGTAATCAGAGCTTCAGTAGCAAGAATATCACAGGAATAATAGTAGGCATTGTTTTCTTGGTCGTGGTACTTGGATTGGCCACATTCACATATATGAAGAGGAAGAAGCTCGCGAAGAGAGGTGAGTTTATGGAAAAGTAAAATTTGTCTCTTTATGATACAATCAAATATCAGAATGCAATATAATTATTAGAATGAAGACAAGTGTTCAATTCTAAAGTCTGATTCATGTTCTTCTTATTATCCTTTATTTTGTTTGCTAAATTAAGCTGTGAACCATGCCATATTGGTATTTCCTACCATTGTTTTCAGAGGTGCTAAAAATATTTCATTGGAAGTTCAAAAGGGAGAAGGAAGATGTGGAGTTATCAAAAATATTTGATTTTTCAACCATCTCTGCTGCTACAAATAACTTTTCACCCAGTAACATATTAGGAGAAGGTGGCTTCGGCCCAGTGTACAAGGTAGTTAAATTTCACATCAAACAAGCCTTGTTAATGGCATAAATAATTTCTCTTCACCAAAGTTTCAAAATTACTTTCAGGGTATACTGCAAGATGGGCAAGATATTGCAGTCAAGAGGCTTGCAAAAACTTCTGAACAAGGAGCGGAGCAGTTCAAGAATGAATTCATGTTAATGGCAAAACTTCAACATCGCAATCTTGTAAAACTTCATGGTTGTTCTATTCACCAAGAAGAAAGGCTCTTGATCTATGAATACATGCCCAACAGAAGCTTGGATTACTTCATTTTTGGTTTGAAATCTCACACCATGAAAACAATGGCTGTTCATTTTGCTCTCTCTTGCTATTGTGTAGTTCTTACACTGATTTAAAAAGTGAAATTTTGTTAGATTCAACGCAAAGTAAACAACTGGATTTGACAAAGCGCCTTCAAATTATTGATGGTATAGCACGAGGGCTACTCTATCTTCACCAAGACTCTAGATTGAGAATCATCCACAGAGATCTGAAAGCCAGCAATATTCTTCTAGACAACGATATGAATCCAAAGATATCAGATTTTGGTTTGGCTAGAACGTTTGGAGGAGATCAAGCCGAGGCCAATACAAATAGAGTGATGGGAACATAGTAAGTAGTAAAAGTCATGTATTTTTACTATGTTACAATCCAGTTTGACATCAAAGTTTTCTTTCATGCTTGTGTCGCAGTGGTTATATGCCTCCTGAATATGCTCTCCATGGACATTTTTCAATCAAATCTGATGTATTTAGCTTTGGTGTGATGGTAATGGAGATAATTAGTGGGAGAAAGAATCGCAGTTTTCATGACTCTAAGCATCAGCTTAATCTTCTTAGTCATGTAAGATTAAAGGCTATTTTTCTCCTTGTTTCAATCATCCAAAACTATCTGTCGTATCCTGGTAAATAATCTAGATGCTGCAATCTGAATACGTAGCAATAAACAGATCAGAAATTTTGATTAAATATACAAAAAAAAAAAGTCAAACTGTTGAAAGTAAACTCACTGAAATTCAATGCAACTCCTTTGACATGAAATTCAGTTTAAAATATTCTGTCAACCTCATACCAAGTTTTCTGTTTGAAAATTCATACATTATGTTATGTTTTCAAAGCTCTTGATCTTATGCTCGCAATGAAAACATGAAAAAAATGGATAGGCATTGACTTTGACTTGTCGGTTTTCATTTCATTTCAGGCATGGAGATTGTGGACTGAAGACAAGCCATTGGAGCTAATAGATGAGGTATTAGATTATCCAACCACACCATTTGAAATACTTAGATGCATTCATGTGGGTCTGTTATGTGTACAACAAACACCACAAAACAGACCAAACATGTCCTCTGTGGTTTTGATGTTGAATGGTGAAAAGGTGTTGCCTGAGCCAAGTCCACCTGGGTTCTACACAGGCACAACTACTCAGTTTCCCATTCAGGCAGAATCTTCTTCCAGAAGTTGTGGAGATAGAACACAAAATGAAGTTACAGTGTCCTTGTTACAGCCGCGATAGAGAATTATTCTGTTCATTATTCAAGGATTATGATTTCTTCAATGACTGATTAGCACAAATGCTTGTGTAAGTAAGTATGTTCGTTTATTGAGAAGATGTTCTTGTTCCATGAACCAAATCTCTTGTAGTTAGGGACCTTCTACTGTATATTTTAATGGCAAACATAGGAAATGATACATGTAACAATTTCTACAATGATCTTTTTTGTCCATGTTTTTTATTATGGGATGTAATAAATAATGTACAGGGGAAATATTGACAGCATTAACTGTTATTTGCAGTTTGTTGGTCAAATAATGTTGTTTTTTAAATTTTAAAATGTTTAACTTATTGTTCTAAGTATTAAATTAATTATTTTATTGAAAGAATTTGGCTATAAAAATAGAAAAATGGTTATTTCACATTCCTAAAATTTTTACAAACATTTGATACTACTTTTTTTAATTTTTACTTTCTTTTTTCTTAAAAAATTATAAAAATTTATATTTTTACGACTATTTTATTGTTGTATTATGTGTAAAATAAAGGTAAAAATGTCTTACGATGACGTTACACAAACAAATAATATACATTTACTGATTGAATGGAAAAAGGTTTTACAAAGGAAAGAAAAAGGCTTGCTTAACAAGAAGAGATTCAAAGCTATAAATAGTTGAAATAAACAGCAAAATGTGCATTCTAAGTAATAATAAATAATAGTAAAAATAAATTCGTACAAAAGATTGAACTAAATATTAGCAAAAAGAACTAATAATTATATGAATCTATTAGTCATATATTAATAATTACATCTACTTATTTTAATAATTTATAAAAATTAATTATATGTATTAATGTAGCTCTTTTGTTAGATGTAAAAGTTTTAGATATAGTTTGATATTTTTTCTTTTCAATATATTCCTTCTTGGCTTACTCAGAGTGAACATAAGCTCATTTTCATTTCTAACGAAATTTCGGATAATGGTGTCTCTGATTGCGCCACCTTCTTCGTCTTCGAGCATTCAATTGCGCGAAACTCGTTTCTTCTCCACTCTCTTCATTCCACCAAGGTACTGCTTTCACTCACTCACTCATTATTTATCCTTATTCCGTTTTTCTTAACTGAAATTGTTCCTATGTATATATAGGAGTGTCAGATTCCTGCAAAACACACGAAACCACGAAAATCACAAATGGAAAACGGTATGGTGCGGCGTTACCAGCGCCGGGGCGTCTCCTCCGCCGTCGTTGATGAAGGAGCCTCACAAGTTCTTCGACCACGTAATTATCACTGTTCGGGCGGGTGACGGAGGCCACGGCGCGGTGCTGAATCACAGAGAGAAGAACGAGCTGGAGCAGGGTAAAACGAAGAAGAAAGGGAAAGGCTCGTTGAAGAGGGACTTCGACGGGTCGCTCATACTACCTACGGGAGGGCACGGAGGGGACGTGGTGATCTACGCTGACGAGGCCAAAGACACGTTGCTGGAGTTTCACAACAAGAGCAGGTATCACGCCAAGCGCGGTGGCAACGTTGGTGCGATGGGCGTTTTGACGTCGATGTTGCGCGATGGACTTGTGGCTCCCACGATGCGCATTCCTGTTCCTGTAGGTTTGTATGCTCTGTTTTTGTGTTTTACTGAAGTTTTTTTTCCCCTGCGTTACTGATTATTGGCCTAATCGGTACCTATTTTTTTAACCTCTATGACTAGGCTTTGTGACTTTGAAACATTTTTTTAAGCACTTGAGTTTAAATATTAATTTAATTTGTAAAGAAACTAATTTTATTTTCTTAGTCAGGTCCAATGAAAATGATAAAAATTTTGAATGAAGTTTTTATTCTGGTTAAAGGGGGTCTTTAAAGTTTCATCCTGTTGTCCAATAGTTCTTAAATCAACAATTTTGTGTTGAAACTCGATGTATGTTTGTTTTACCTTGATCCCTCGGGCAGATGCTTCTCAACAGGGATGACACTCTGATAGAGGATAAGAAGGCATTGGAAGTTTTCATAAGTTTCAATATATCATAATCATAAAATGATTCTCTTCTTTGCCTTAAATCCTGAAAGAAGGTAGCGATATAAACCAAAAATGAAGTAGTAAATGACCTGAACTCTTCTCTCCCCTCTCTTAACCAAGATCTGCATACTCTATTTGATTGAGTTTTTAATTGAAACTCAATCTTAACCTGACCTACAATTACAAATTTAAAGAAAATACAACTCGAAGTAAATTCTTGTCTACAAATTACAATAAAAGTAAATTCTAGTCTAAAAATTACAACTTTGTATTTTTTCTCTCTCTAAAATTATAACGATCATTCTCAATCATGCACTCATCACACTCTCACAAGGGATTGATGTTGGACAGGACTCAATGCCAATCGAAATACACCTTTATTTTTGGGCAACATTGGAAGTTGTAGAGAAAGGGAAAATGCCATTAGGAGGCTTATTCGTAGTTGTTGACCCCTCTTGAGATGTTTGTTTACATTAAAATGGACTAAACTGTAACATATATTCATCTTGCAAAGGAAGGTTGTGTAATTAAAATTAGATGAAGAAATGTAAATTAAGTATTTTTTAAAAGAGGATGGTGTAATTTGTTCTGAAAAAGTATCAACCAAGAATGAAAAGAAAACTGAAAAACAAATGTCTCTTCTTTGGTTTGAGAAAATATTTTTGTTTATGATTTCCTATTTTCATTAATAAGTACAAAAATATCACTTGATTTTCTCTTTGTATAGAATGGTGAAATAAAAGAAAGCCTTTGAAATTAGAAACTTACTGAATATAAGATGATACTTCTATCATTAATGAACATAGGAAACATTTTCTCAAACCAAACAAGTAACCAGGTGACAATTGACTTATTCTTTTTTTGCGTTCATTTTGAATTTCTATGTTTTGATTTTAATTACAAAAAAGTTTAACTTTTTTTTTTTAATTTTGGTTCTTGTTTGGTGTAAACAACCTGCCAAGAATTAAATCTGACCATGTTTGTAAATGTAACAGGTACAGTTGTGAAAAGCAAACGAGGAAAGGTGTTGGCTGATCTAGCACAACCTGGCGATGAAGTTCTTGTTGCCAGGGGAGGACAAGGAGGGGTAATACACATTCAAAATTCTATTCAAATCTGTTAATGTTGTGATTGAGTAATGAATAATTTAATTCATTAAAGACTAACAAATTGTTTAGTGGATAAGTTGTATTCTTTCATAATGATGATAAAATGAATAATTAGACCGTCAGAATTCATATATGCATATAGATCATTTTGGCACAACAGTAGGATTGTTGCCTTATCACGTTAAAGTTGTCATGGGTTTAAATTTAGGAATTGGCCTCTTTGGTTGTAGGAGTAAGGATGCATGCATCTTCCCACCGCAGACTTCATTGGTTGGAGCTATGAACACTGGGCTTCCCTTCTCATACATTTATTCATGACATATACCAATCTCTAGTTTTTTTGTTCTTTACACCTGAATCTCAATTTTTTTTGGCATCCCCAGATTAGTTTGTTGGAAATGCCACAGCGTCAAAGAAAAAAGATGATGGCTCTGACAACTAACGTGATGAGGGATGACTCAGACAAGGTAAAGTTTATCAATATTTATGCATGCGATGGAATATTTCTCAGTGTCATCCTTGGAAAGATATCATTAGTAACCTCTTATGGTTACGATCTTCTCTATGCAAATTCACTATTTTTGTCATGGGTTTACTAATATTATGATTTTAATTGTCAATTCAATCTGCTCGAGTCTGGAAACAGTAGACTATTAGTATTTGAAATTTATGCATTAGCAACTTGTGTTCCTATCTCAGTGTAAGATATAACATCATTATTTAATTTTTTACAGATTTTAGTTCACGGTCAACCTGGAGAGGAAGTTAAGTTGGAGTTGATCCTGCGAGTTGTAGCCGACGTTGGTCTGATTGTAAGTTTTGTATCTATGCATAATACCCTGTTTATTTAGTAATATGTTGTCTTACTTTTATTTTATAACTGTAAGCTTGATATCGGTGAATTTTTAGTTTTTTTTTCTGTATCAAGGAAGATAATTTTATCATTGTTGGTAAACTAAAATACCATGACGTGGTGTTTGTGAAAGATGACAAGGAGAGGTGTAATAAACCTGAAGTGTTTTTTTTCCTTTGTATCAAATCATTTCTTTGTTTGGTGAACAAAGGTCAACTGTACATTGGTTGTTTCTTACTTTTTGTCCTACTGGTGTTTTCTTCACCCTTTCTTCTCATGATCAAAGTTAATCTTATTTTAGGGACTTCCAAATGCTGGGAAATCAACACTTCTGGCAGCCATTACACTTGCTAAACCTGATATTGCTGATTACCCTTTTACAACATTAATGCCAAATCTTGGACGCCTAGGTGGTGATCCCAGCTTGGGGGCAGGAATGTATTCATCAGAAGCTACATTGGCAGATTTGCCTGGTCTTATTGAAGGCGCTCACTTAGGAAAGGTATAAAATATTTTTATTCTTATCAAGTGTCCCCATTTTAAACCATCAAGATGCTAAATAGGACGGTTATGTCTTTCACTTTCAGGGTCTTGGTCGTAATTTTTTGAGGCACCTCAGAAGGACCCGGCTTTTAGTCCATGTTGTTGATGCTGCCACCGAGAGTCCTGTAAATGACTACAGAACGGTCAGAGAAGTATGTATTTACACTACAATTGGATATATTTTTTTATCCATTCAGGCTAAGCGTTTTTTATTGATTAAATAGCTTGATTTGAAATGTTGTATATTTTTACTTTGGAAGAGTCTCAATTCTAATTCTAACAATTGGAAGGGAGTGTACATGGAATATTGATCTTGTTATCTCTAATTAGTTTTTTTTTTCTGAAAAGTCAACAATTTGTAAGTCACGCTAAGCTGTTTTGTTGTTAATAATCACAACTCTGTTGTGTGCCCATTTGGTACTTTTGCAGCCAGGCAAAATATACAAATAAATATCGTGCAAGAAATATTATGTGTCAGAGCAGTTTTTCTAGTTGTAAAGAGCTTCCTTAGTTCTCTGTTTTTAAATCCTGCTCATGCTCCCCGTTGCAATTCGTCTGTGTTGCAGGAGTTGCGCATGTATAATCCTGCTTACCTTGAGAGACCGTATGTTGTAGTTTTGAATAAGATTGACCTACCAGAGGTATGTAGTGTCGCAGCCAATATGTGGGTTAAGTGTTATCTTTTAATTTCCTTTTTTTCTTGAAAAGGGATGGCCACTGTATCATCTGGCCCGTTATTGTATTGTTTAGGGACGGTCATTTATATTCAAGAAATATGCAAAATTCTGTCACATAACAAGCATTTTCATCTAATTATAATCTTAGGCAAACGACAGACTTCCATCGTTGATTCAAGAAATCATGAGAATTGGCAACCGTGATGCTCAATTGTCTGATGAAACTGACACGAAGGAGAAAAAACTTGAGGACTATCCTAGACCTCTCTCTGTTGTTGGAGTCAGTGTTCTGTAAGTGCTCAAGAGTTTGTTTTATATTTTCGTTTTAATTCTGTTTGACAATTTGTTCTATATTTTCTTTTTGAAAGTGTTTTTCTGTTTGACAATTTGTTCTATATTTTCTTTTTGAAAGTGTTTTCCCTGTCTGATGTTTTATATTTTCTTTTTGAGAGTGTTCTTGTTCTCCACACACAATAGTGATTGTTTAGACAATGTCTTTATTATATCATAATTATGATACATTAGACAATCTCTTTATTATATTAGAGTTCTAATACGTGGACTTTGGTCAAAAGGAATCAGCCTTCAGAAAGTGCTTCACAGTTTATTTTGTAATTTTATATTTGCTTCTAAAGTGTTTTTTCTGCTTGACTACCTGTTTTATATTTTTTAAAAAGTGTTTTTCTTCACTTCGTTTAGTAATTGTTTAAACAGTCTCTTTATCATATTATAATTCTATACATTGACTTTGGTCAAAATTTGTTGTTGCTTGCAGAAAGGGCATCCAGATTAATGAAATGTTAAAGGAGATAAGGTCTGCTTTAAAGAAATGCTCGGGTTCTAGTGAAACATTGATTTCTACTTGAGAATATTGCAGTTCATCAAGTCTTTTTGCTATAGTTCTTGTATTAATTTGAATTTATCAGAGAACAAAGTTTAGAAGATTATTACCAGTTCCCAACAGAGGAATACGTGTAAGATGATGAAAGCATTGAGTATAATAGTTCAAGTTAATCTGTCTGATATTGTTGTAAGCATCAAGATTGAGATGAAAAAGTTCAAATTGTTGTAAGCATCAGAATTGTCATGAAAGTTTATAAAATTGTAAGCAGCAGAATTGACAGATTGAAAATGGGAGTTTATATTTTTTAAGCATGAAGAATCGCAATTCCTCATGAAAATAATATTTAATACAAATGTAAACAAAATTATGCAATATTTATATTCTGTATTGTGACAAGAATCATGTCTGTCATTCCCATGCTGCATAATAAACACATCATAAGACAACAAATACCATAATAAATATTTATCAAAGACTATGTCATCTACTATGGAAGTATTTGTGCACGCGTTCTCATTTGTAAATGATAACCAATGTGGAAAGCAAACAAATAAAAAATTAGGAGATAAACATGATCCCCAAGAATCATGGTTATGAAAACTTCAAATTAGACAAAAAAAAAATAATAAATGAAGGTGTACTTGCAAATTGTCCTTGTGATACCTCTGTCGTACACAGAGGGATACAAGTAAAAAGTAATATGATATATCTAATTTATTTCATGTCAGTTTCTAAATCCAGAGATGTTACTTTAGATGCTAATAAAGTGCACCTGTGATGTGAATATTTTCAGCTTTAAATAACGCAACCTTTCTATACTATTTTTTATCCTAATTTATCAGTATTGATAAGTGCATTTAAAGAGTGATCTGCACAGTTCTTTTATATTTCCTTACCTGAGCTGGGAGGAACCAAAGTTATTACAAAAGAAAAACTAACAGATAAATAATTAGGTTGAATGATATTTTGATAACTCTTTTTTAATAACTTTTTAATAATAGAACATGTATTATTATTTTATTGGTTTGTTTGAATTTATGTTTAAAAAAATATTTAAACGGACGAATATGCGTTGTAAAAAAGTTCTAAAAAAGAAATTTTTAAAAAGAATTTTTCCATTAACTAGTCAGTATGTGTGAATGCAAAATGCTCATCAATGAAATGGTAAACAGTGTGAAATGTCTATCCATTTTGGTAGACTGACAAGTGGTGCTCAGCATCAGTTGCTCAGTCATTAACTCTACTTGGAGTTATTTTAATGTGCACTGATTACAATTCCAAACTTGGAAACTACTAAGATCAGTTACTTTGGCTTTATAATTATTGCGATTTCACGGATTAAATTTTCATTCCTGAGTCATAGTTATCTTGAACCGTTTCTTCCAAATGTCAAATGACAAAACAGCATCTGATAGACAACATACACCAAGAGAAACCGTATCCCTCCGCCCACAGCTTTTAATTTCTTCCCTTATCTTTCATTTTTTATGTTGTGCATTCACGGCCTCATTTATTTCACTCACTAAATAAAAGGAAAACCAAATGAGAGTTTGCTCTGGATTCTTCTCTACCTGAGTTTGTATACAAACAAAAACCCGAGCCAAGTGTGTTGAAGAGAAGGCAACAGTGAGACTCAAGGTTGACACGATGATCCAAGTTCATCATGCCATGTAGCTACTAAACTCCACTTATGGCCACGTTTCAAATACTTGGCATAACACTTCTTATCTGAGTATAAATACCCTCATCACCTTCCTTTTTCTCACACCATACCAACCCTTCTCTCCTTGGTAACTCCCCTAGCAAAATGCTGAAATCAGGCATGAGAATGAATGCTAGTAAGCAGGTGAAAAAATCTGCAAAAGCGAGTTCCAGAAAGGGGTGTATGAGAGGCAAAGGAGGCCCTGAGAATGCCAGTTGCACCTTCAAAGGTGTGAGGCAGAGAACTTGGGGCAAATGGGTGGCTGAGATCCGTGAGCCTAACGGTGGTGCACGCCTCTGGCTAGGCACATTTGATAACTCTGTAGAGGCTGCCATGGCTTATGACTGTGCAGCACGTCAGCTCTACGGATCTGATGCAAAACTCAACCTCCCAGAGCTTGCT
Organism: Vigna mungo; assembly: GCA_036885675.1. Classification (NCBI taxonomy): domain Eukaryota; kingdom Viridiplantae; phylum Streptophyta; class Magnoliopsida; order Fabales; family Fabaceae; genus Vigna; species Vigna mungo. Next base: position 43,871,180 of record CP144690.1, read on the forward strand.
ATGGCCTTGGCCTTGAATTTCCAGTTTCCACCACCAAACCCTCAGATCCCTCACATGCCACCATCACCACAGCTTCAACACTCTCAGATTCCCCCTCCCTGTGACATTTCCAATCTCCCCCCCTTTGATTTCATCAACAACCTCACCGATCACACCAACATCATGTTCAACCCTGTGCTCTCCATGAATCCTCAGCATGCAATTGCTGATTCTGCACCAGTGTATGCCAGCGACTCGCATGTCGCAATTCCCTATGAATCCACCACCATCCCGATGGCGATTCACCCCTCCAACCCCTTGGATATCAACGACGACAAGGTTGATCCTTTTGGGGGGTCATCCAATGTCATTCTTGACCCTATGTTTGAGGATTCCATCTGGGCTGAAGCTGCTATGTCTCTTGGTTTCCCTCTGATACCAGATGCTGCAGGAATTAATGAAGCTGAAACCTTTCTTGAAGTGGGTCCTTGGGACTCTCTGCAAACTCCCCCGTGCATGTAATCGTCTTCAAAAGGAACTCCTGAGCCCTGATGATACCGATTTAGTAGTAGTCAATAAAAGGTCATCTCAGACGATGCTCGCCTTACATCACCAGAAGTTATAGTGTTATGTGAATATATATATATATATATATATATATATATATATATATATATATATATATATAAGTGATGTATCAATTCTGTTAGGGTCTGGAGTACATAGAATTAAGGTTATATAGATATATGAATGGTGTCTGTCTTATATTTGAAGTTTATGTCTTAAAAAGGCTGCTACAGGATGTCAAGTTAACTTTATTAGCATGACAGGGATATCTGTATTATTTTATCAGCAGCAGTATATTGGGATCCGTTTTATATTATATATATATATATATATATATATTATTATATTATTGGTATAATGTTATAACTCTATCTTAAACTTAAACTTTGTTTTAGAATTTTCATAGACAATGTTCGTTCGAATCTGTGTTAAAAGTTTCTCTCTTTAACAAGCTCGAATCTGTGTTAAAAGTTTCTCTCCTTAACATGTTTATCTGTCTTTAGGGTTATTGCCATTTTTCTCTGTATCATACTTTGTACCTATTTACTATCATCTACTTTAGATTCTTGTTGGATTTTTGTGGAACTTAGGGTTATTGCCTTAAGACTATCTTAGTAGGTTTTGTCTTGTTTTACGTTAGGTTCTATTATTGTCTGAACATTTAGGATTATTGTCTTCTTGTCGAACTCATGGTTCTTCAATTTTTGTCATGCAGCAGACTAAGGATTCTTCTTACTTGTGGGGTTTGTCTAAGGGTTTGTGGGGCTTGTTTAAGGGTTCTTCTATACTTGTCGAGGCTTGTTTTAGGGTCCTTTTATATTTGTCGGGCTTAGGGTTTTTATTTTTGTCGGGCTTGGCTTAGGGTTTTTATTTTGGTCGGACGTAGCTTAGGTTCTTGTCTTCTTGCCTTAGGGTTTTTATTTTTGTCGGGCTTATGTTCCTGCCTTCTTGCCTTATCCATGTCGTGCTTTTCAAATTTTAGAGTTCCAGATCTGTATAAGTTCTCTTAATTCTTTTAGAAAGTGGCAGTGAATACAATTATTTCTTTTGTATTGAAACTTTACTTCAAATCTTTGACTTATCACTTTTGTATCTTGAAACCATACTATCATAAACTTTTTTTATACATTTTGTTGGTTGTTATTGTTTTTTCTTAAAAGATTGAGTTCTTAAGTTTTCTTGTAACTTTTCTCAATCAATTTTTCCATACAATTACCAGAGTTTTAATAAGTAAATTTTATCTCAGGTAAAAATAACTTTTGTCAAAATGTTTATAATATATTTTATGGAATACATAATATTATATAGTTCTTGTCTTCTATATTTATATGAATAAATAATATTGCATAACTTTTTTATCAGTAGTATATGAATATTTTGGCAAAATAGATAGTTGAATGCAAATATTTTGGTAAAGTAGATAACTATACAGAATAAGATGCAATAATGAGTTTATTTTGGCAGACATACTGATGTGCTATAACATCTAAGTCTAATTTTATATCATTTACATTTTTTTTTCTTTTTTCAAAGTCTTAACAATGTAAAGATACTTCATGTTAAGCCTATGCTTAATTTAATATACAAGGTGAAGTTTAAATTTATATATTGTAAAATTGATAAAATAAAAAGTTTTACTTATTGCACTTCTGATTTTAGTTAAAATCTAAATTGAGTTGGATAAGTATATATATATATATATATATATATATATATATATATATATATATATATATATATATATATATATATATATATATAAAAGTTGAGATATTTTTTCAATTGTAAAATGATATTGATAATTACATGACTTTGAATATGTTTAGACTAAGATTTTAACAAGTCTTTTTTTTTTTTAAACATGCTTTACTTATTTTAAATATCCCCATTTATATTGCAACAACATGTTTATACGTGACATTAAAAAAATATTTAAAAAATATAATTAGAACCTTCACTACAAAAAAATATGTAATTTTAGTAAAAGTTTATTACTTGGGGTTATAATCTAAGTGTTCATAAAAAAACTCACTTTCTTATATTGTTGTATTATTTTAAAGTATATACTTGGGGTATATTTATAAATATGTTTTCATTTTTTAAAAATAATATATATATATATATATATATATATATATATATATATATATGGGTTTGCTAACGTGCGTACGCCTGTTTTTCAATTTAGCAATGTATACCGGATTTTAGTAGACAAAAATATCTTATATATCATGGATGATAAGTTTTAAGGTAAAGGGTATTTTAATAATTTTCATTCTCAAAACTAAAAAGAGAAACCCCAAACCCGTACTCACCTCTCTCGTTCCTCTCAACCCTTTCTCTCTCACTCACTCCTGTCATCTCTACTGTAGCCCAAATTAAAAAAAAAAATCAAAAAGGTTAAACGATTTCTTACAAAAAAATGATTTTATAATGAGTTTTCATTTTATAATTTTTGTCTTATTTAATTTTATCTAATTTTCACAAGCATAATGACATATGAAGAAATTTGTAATTCGTCTGGAGAAAAATCAGAAACACTCGTTGTTAAACAATTTCTTACAAAAAATTATTTTATAATGAGTTTTCATTTTATAATTTTTGTCTTATATAATTTTCACAAGCATAATGACATCAAAGGAATTAGTAATTGGCTTGGAAAAAAACCAGAAACACTCGTTAAACAATTTCTTACAAAAAATGTTTTTATAATGAGTTTTCATTTTATAATTTTTGTCTTATCTAATTTTATCTAATTTTCACAAGTATAATGACATCATAAGAAATTGGTAATTGGCCTGGAGGTTTTTTAAGAGACGATAATTCAACATCTACAGATGATGAAATTAGAGAGGTTAGTGAAGATGATAAAATTGAAGAGATCTTGAATGAACATTTGCTTGAAGGTGAATATGTCAATGACTCAACTCTTTACAAAGGTAAATTGTTTAACCACGAGTATTTCTGATTTTTTTTTTCAATTGGATCTACCATAGGATAATAAAGAAAATGTTGGAGTGAGAGAGATGAAAGAGAAAGGGTTGAGAGGAATGAGGGAGGTGAGTAAGAGTTTGGGGTTTCTTGTTTTTCTAGTTTTGAGAATGAAAGTTATTCGAATACCCTTGACTTTAAAACATAGAATCCATAATATATAAGGGTATTTTTGTCTACTAAAACCCAGTACACATTGCTAAAATGTAGCAATTGAAAAACAGACGTACGCAAGTTAGCAAACTCATATATATATATATATGTGTGTGTGTGTGTGTGAGAGAGAGAGAGAGAGAATCCCACAATCTAAAATTTTTTCCGCGATTAATCGACGTCTTTCACTCCACCTCCACTTCTTCTCGGTTAGCCCTTTGTTCCTGGTTGTAGTTCCTTTACTTTGCATCCCAACGCTTCTGTTTTCCAACTACTCACAAAACCCTACAACCAAACTCCATCTTCCTCATAATTACTCTCTAACCCTTACACCCAACTTCTAGACTTTTACATTCTTTTGAGAGTTTGACTGATTACTATTTGGAACAATATAGCTTTTGCTTTTAACACAACTCTCATAGACGCTTTAACTTTGGGAATAGTTTAGTATAGCATCTCGTTTAGGCCTAAGTGTTTTTCTAAGGCTTTCTTATGTTACTAGGTATTTAGAGATTTTGAGCTTAACATTTAAGTTTTTGTTATCCTGATATTTTAGTGATGACATTTTCATATTTTCGTTTAATGTTGTTTTGTTAAACTTCAAAACATATGAGAGTGTTTAGACATATTAGTCTTATAGATGATTTTGTCTTAACAATCTCCCATTATTATGTTTAACAAATACATATAAACGATATGATTTTTTTTACTTCAGCAAAGAGGTGCAATTATGAATCGTTTTTAGTTGTTTAATCATTTTGCGAATTTATATTTCTTATTATTTTGTCTAATGCATGTGGGTTAGTGTTCTAAACAATTAAAATAAATAAAGGCAAAATAATCAAGGCATGGTTAGCAATAAGAGCACAAGGTAAAGAAAAGACTAAAATCAAAGCACAAAATAAATAAAAAATTGATATTTAAACACATAAACATATTGCATAAATGTGTACAAAGTTATGCAAGAACTTCTAAGAATCTGAAGACTCCCTCTAATTTTGTGATATCCTATTTTATCCTATCGTCTGATGTACTCTCCTTGAGTACATGCTCTTAGATGTTGACGTGTGTGTCTCTTTTCTACCCCTTATTTGATAAACATCAAAAGGGAAGGAGAGAAAGGACATCGCCACCCAACGTAGGAGAGGACCAAGCTCATAAACATCGTTTAAAGCTCTTCCATCTAGAGAGAATAGAAAAGAAAAGGAGCATATAAATCAAAATCAGTTGAATGATAAACGATATTGATGCTCAATGCTTGCTTCATATGCATCTTATCAATCGAAGGAAACAACTTCATTAAAGAAGAGAAGAGAAGATAAAAACAGCAAGTATTCATTCTACAACTCTTCACGCTTACATCGTTTAATGTTTCTCTAATCAAAGGAACAATCTCACTAAAGAGAAGAGAAAAAGAGCAAGCACAAGCATGAAGATTAAAGATCAATATACAAGTGTCAAATTGTGATGGTAAACATATCCTCTCTCGAGAGTTAAACATCTGTTGTGGATTTATTGTATGAAAGAACTAAAACACTTGCAACTAGGAGCGGGTGATACTCAACTAAGTAACATATCTGGTAGATACCATAATTATCTAAGGATGCCAAGAATGGCTAAAATACTCAGGTGCCAGAAGTGACAAAATTGACTAGAATACTCACATAAGAACAAGTTTAAAAAAAAACAAGAAACAAAATAAAAGGAGTAAAATGAATTATAAAAAGAAATATCATATTTATTCAATAGAACAAAACTCATTAAATTATTTTTAAAAAGTTGGTCTTTTAAAAATAACTTTATGAAATTGAAATGGTTAAAAAAGATTAAAATAAAATAAGTTATTAAATTTTATTATATTTCTAAGTTGCTTTTTCTTCAATATTTAATACAATTCACTCATTTATCACCACAGCAAATTAAATAAAAAAAATTATTGGTTAAACTTATCTAATTAATTTAAACTAATGGTTTTTGGTCATAAACTTCAAGATATTCAAAATCTCACCACCAAATCTCTAATTTATGCTCATATGACTTTTACTAGTCATACATTATTCTAAAACTAATCTATATCAATTTTTAAACTACGATTGGGGCAGAAAATATGAATCTTTCAAATTATTCTAATCGATATTCCGAATACTAAAAAAAAACATTACAATGCAAATTTCTTATAACTAACATAATTTGACGTGGTTTGTAGATTATTTTACCTCTCTTGAACATGCATAAGAACTTCGATATTCGAGTTCTAAATAAATAAATAAAAAACATGTACTGAAAAATATCTATCATTTAATGGAATACTCTAAAGTTGATTAATTAATCCTTGGTGATCAACAAATGACATTTGATTTGAAGTAAGAAATTCCGATAATGAAAAACAGAAAAAACAAGTTGAAAAAAAAATGCACGGAACCAAATTGAATATACCTATTTAATTAAGTTTCAAAAAGCTTTGAAGAAATTTGAAAAATAAAAGAAAAAAACTCTGAAAATATTGGATAATTGGATTGATTTAATAAAAAAATATAGATCCCTCTAATTTTAAAACTATTTCTTTCATTCTCTCAACCAAACAAACAAAATTAACTCTCTCGCTTCCCTTCCTCTAACCAATAACCAAACAGACCAAGAATTTTCCTAGTTCAGATAAAATTAATATAAAATTAAATTAGGTCTCTTCATTATTAAAACATGTCCATTCACCCAGAAAGAGATTATACGATGGCAAGTGGAGACATCTCTATAGTGACAAACTTGTACAAGAAAGTGAATACCAACTTGTAGTGCAATTGATGATGCAACTTCAAAAGATACGTATAATAAAGATATTGAATAAATCTCAAGAAACCTAGAGAAGTACGAAAGCCAATCTAGCCGAGGGAGAATTGGGGAACCTCTGCACAAATGAATGTCTTTTGATTGGCAAATGAAACATATAATTAACTTATGCTACAAAATTATATAAGAATTAACTAGTGTGTTATTTCGCTAAATATTTCACCATGTAAGGTCCTTCAAGCTCATATCCCAGTTTCCTGTAATAATGGCGTGTGCCCACCCCTGAAATTACAGCTATTTTTGTTGATCTGTGTTCTCTGCAAGCAATACGCTCTGCCTCCTCCATTAAAAGTGTACCATAACCCTGTTAACAATAGTTTTGGTCCAAACTAGGTCAAGCAAGAGAATAGAAAAAGGACATGTGATTACATATAAAAAAGCCACGGTATCATCAGCATTCGTCTAAAGAGTTTTACATAAACAAACTTGGCAGCTTGCAGATTCTAAAATTGTGGTAGCAAATATAATCAGACTGTTTACTGATTTGATCCAATGAAATCCTGTGAAAATTTCTATTCAAGTTGCATGTCCTCTCCATATGTGCAACACAGTATTACCTGGTGTTGTAGCTTGTCAGCATCCCGTCCATGAACTGGTACGGCAGTCCCATAAACATGGAGTTCACGAACAATTGAACACTTCCCCATAAGCTCTGGACATGTAGTATTGCGGCCACATTTTCGCAGACGCAACAAACCAACAAGGATATCCTGTTTGCAAGAACAGAGTTCGCTCAAGGTCATTGATGTGTTTTGGCAACAGGTTGAGACACCACTTGATTCACAATTAAAGAGGGAAAAAGGCACAAGCAATAAAGAAAAAGGAAGGGAGATCAAACTACTTGTCGTGTATCTTCATATGATAGAAATGTTTCCCAACCCTCATTTGCCATATAATCACGCCGAACAAGCTCCACCTCCTCTGGCCTAATTTGGTGGTGAATATCCTACAGAGAGATAGAAAATGTTTGTGGGTTGCTCAAAAATGGTATCAGAAAATAAATTGTCAGCAGTCTTTGTTACACAATTCCCAAACAAAATCAGCTATGCACAATAACCTGGATTCCAGCTTCCCTGGTCCGAACATCACGACATTTCAATCCCAAGTCTTCCATTCGAGCTAATGCTAGCTCCCTCAAATTCCCTTTCTCAACCCCGGAGGTAACCAAAGGCATGGGAATATCCCGCTGAACTCTATAAACACGTGTCCATGGTGGTACCATTGCAAGGATCCTTGCTATGATGTCCACAAGTTGCTCTGGTGGATAATTTCTATACCTACAATTTTAGTAATGATTTTTTATCTTCTACAGAACAGTTTAATTTTTTAAAGAAAAAAGAAAAAAAAAATAAAAAGTTCTGGAAACGAAGTAGTCCAATAAAAATAAATATTTGAAATACCTGCCTGTTTTCCAGAGCTCATAAAGCCCTGTTCCACGAATTACAAGTGTAGGATATATTTTAAGCCCGTCTGCTCTAAACAGGGGACTCTCAAAAAACTCCCGAAAACTTTCCATGTCCCTCTCAACACCAACATTTGGAAGATCAGGCATCATGTGAGCAACAACCTAAAGCAAAAGTCAGAGAAAATAAGCATAAACCAAATGACAAAAGGGGAAAATTGGATAAAATTCATGATACATGACTAACCTAGACCGCGGTGTAAAAGGAAATACAACTACAGAAATGGCGACTATTTGTAGCGCCTAAGTTGGCTTATCATACTAATAAATCTATCTAAAACTTGTTCCAGTTATAGTCTATATAAATATGATGAGGCAGTAAAAGTTGATTCAAAATACATGACTAGAAATATGTATCAATATATTTGTATAAAAAAGATGCAGCAGAGAGACACATAGGGGAATCGTTGGTCAGGACAAAGTAATGCTTTCAACTGAATGTATAGATTTAAATAAGAGTAAGAAACCTTGAAACCAGCATCTTTAGCCAAGGAAAAGCAATCAGCTACAGCAGCTACAGTGTGTCCTCTGTTTGTGTCTCGGGCCACATCCTCATAGGTGCTTTGGACTCCAATCTCCAATCGTGTACAACCATAAGAAAGCATTTGGCGCAAGTGAGGCCCAAGACAATAATCTGGCCTCCTGATAAATTATGAAGCACAAACTTGATAAACTCGTCATAGATGTGTTACAGCACACTATTGCCATGTAGATTTCCCAATACGTTTCCACTAACTTAATTACAGATATGCACAAACAAGAAATGCAGAAACACCCTACAAATTTCATAATTGCACCAGTCTGTCTGAGTTATAACTTTTCATATTAAGTATATCATTTTAATCGCTGCACAAAAAAATGTTGATCTGCAAAGGATGTATTATTTATATTAACCAAAAGAAAAGACAAATGAACATCATTCATTTACAACTGCACATGACCAGCAGACCAAGGCTCAAAACATTCACATTTAATGCAAATGTAATTACTTAAAAGACAACTTACGTTTCAATTGTCATGCCAATACATTTGGTTGCTCCATGCTCAGAGTAAGCTACTGCCTCTTCCACATTGACAGAAGTATGCCCAGACAAAGCATCGTGAAGATTTCTTATAAAGTAATCACGGTAATCAGCTGGAAGAGACATGAAGGTACCACCCATTAAGATAAACTCAACCTGAAAACAATGACCATAATTATAAGAAACTTAAACAGTACATCTACACTAATTTCATGCACTTGAATTGGACTATTCCAGAGATACTAAAATGAGCTCCAAACCTTGTCTACGCTATGACCCAAACGCTTAAGCTGATCTATCCTGCTCCTTGCCTGAACATATGGATTATACCTAGTTCAAGTTCCACAACGCAAAAAATTAGCACAAGAGTTTGTATACAAAAATAAAACAAGCCTAGCCCCTAAACTAAAGGACAACAGCACCACAACCCTACCTCGCACGAATCGCGCGCATGCTGGTTGGTTCGTAACCGGTGTAGGACTGAGTACTGTACTCGAAGTCGGAGTCGGGACCGCCAGGGCAGTAAACGCAGATGTTCCCGGTGGTGGCGATGTGCGGGCAGCGGTGCGGTTTGGACATGACGGCAACTACGGCGATTCCGGAGGCGGTGCGGACGGGTTTGGCACGGAGCTTGGGGAGGAGAGTTTCGCGCTCCGCATCGGGGAGCGCGGCTATCATCTCCACGAGCTTAGGCGCGCGTGCGAGGCCGTACTTGCGGCACGCTGCAGACTTTAGCGCGTTGAGGTCCACGTTCTGGCCCTTGTGGGAGAGGTCTATCATGGAGTTCACGATCTCCGCGATTGCTCGAACACGCGCTTCTTCCTCGCTCAGGCCGTGCGCTTCGTAACCGCCCTTTCCCGGCCGCGGGGCCTTCCTCGCCTCCACCGCCGCCGCCATAGACACAGGGAATACCCAAACGTGAATATATTTTCACTAATATATATCATTGTCCTGTATCATTGTATAAAAATGATTATTCTTTTAGTGAACACATATTTTGTAAACTAAAATAATTATCCTTCTTTAAAAAATTACTTACGGAAATAAATAAAAACTACTAAAGTTATAAAACTTATTTATATTTATTTATTTCAATATAATATAATGTTGACATGTGTGTTCACTTCCATTTATCTATTGTCGCTGTCCACTAGAGTGTTGTCTGAGGAAGTATTGTCCGTTCTGGTGACTGACGTCTTTGGAAGCTTTGATAATAACGACAAACGAAAAAGTGGTGTTTTTGCGAGTTTTCCTTCCACCCGTACATTTTGTTCAATGCCAAGTGTTGGTGTTCATTAAAGGTTAGCTTATTTGTATTGAGATTTATGAATCTATAATAGATTTATGATCTTGATGATGTAGGATATGCTCCTTATTACTATAAATATGATAAGAACAATGGGTGTTGGTTGGTTGAGTAGGAGAATAAAGGGTATACAAAAGGAACATTTGCAAACCATGACTGGGCGAGAAAAGAGTTGTAGTGGTCTAGGTAGTGTGTGATCAATAATCAGTGTGTGGGTGTCATAAAATGTTGGGAATGGTTAGGATTAGCAATCCATCATTAGCTGAGCTGATTCGGGTGGGTGAGATAAAGAAATGTGAGTATGGTTGGATAGTAATGGGATAGGTTTTGAATTTCTTGATATCTTGTGTGTTGAAGGTATCATCATTGATTCTATCAAAAGTGGAGGCAATGTTAGAGTAGTTTGTTTATAGTAATGCATCTACCATATACTTCTAGTTGTTATGCTGTAGTGAAAACTATCACTTCCATAAATATTTTGTTGTTGGTGGTGAATGATGTATGTTTGTCCTTAGGGTTGCCTGTTGTTGGTGAAGTGATAGATTTAAATAAAGTTGGGCATCATAGTGTTTGTAAGGACTATTCTCTGATGGGAAAGTAGATGTGAAAATGATATATGATTTCTTATTAGAGGAACATGAAAATGTTCCAATAAAACATTTTTGCAGTTTGTATATATTGGTAGGGATACCATAGTTATTGCTTCCCAATAGAAGTGGAATAGTATTTCAAATTATTTTTGACCTTGTTTCGGAGTTGGGGTGTGTAGGTGATTGATAAGTGTGAAAATGAGTTATTTTTACACTTATAAATAATCTCAAATTTTTAATTATTCATGTTTTTACTCAGTGAAAAGTTGTAATTAGTTCATAGATTGTTTCGTAATTTATTGTTCAGGAAAAGATGTAAAAATGGGAAGTTGTCAGCCAATTCTTGCAGAACGGAAGTGTAAATTCGCAGAGCCAGAAAATTTAATTCGCCTAGCGACTAGTTTCGCTGAGCGAATTATAAAATTAAAGGGCAAAATTTTGGAAATTCGCCTAGCGACTAGTTTCGCTCAGCGAATAATGGCAGTTAAGTCACTTAAATTTTAAATTAATTCGCATAGCGAACATATTTGTGCGCTGCGCGAATTAAGGAAGTTAAGTGACTCATTAAAAGACATGACCGGGAGACAGAAAGGAGATCCTGACACGAAAAATAGAAAAACGCTCTGGAGAACTGGAGAAGATCGTCAGGAGACCCTTCAAGACATCAAGACTTCACTTTCTGCAAGGAATTGCTGTAAAGAGTATGTTTTATATGTCTAGGAGAGGCCAGTCTTTCTGTTCATAGGAATTGGTTGTATGACTATACATTAATGTAAATTTTCTGTGCAATATATGTCTCTGTTCTTGTTCTTTTCTTGACTTGCTTTAGATTATACGAAAGTATAATTCTTTTTAAAGGTTCTTTTGTACTGGGAAGTATTTTTAGAACCAGAAACGTAAGAAAAGAAACTAAAAGTGACTACGCTAGGAATAGCTTCTATACTTTTGGTCATTCTACACATCTGATTTTAATGCAAAATTATCTGTTGAATTAATTAAGGAATTAATAATTTAATGGATAATTTTAGAACTTGCTTTAAGGAATTAAACCAAGATACGTTTTTGTGAATGCTTGAACAGAGAACGTATTTTAGCCAGGATGTTACTGTAATGTTAGTCAAAGACCAATTCCTGGCACACCAACTGTTTTATAAAATACCAAAAATAATTTCTTGTATTGTTTTGTGTATTTTAATGTCTAATTTAGTTATAAAAGGAAGAATTGTCATGTGTTGCACAAGTCCCTTGGGAGAACGATACTGGACTTTATCACTGTATTACTTGTAACGATTTGGTATACTTGCCAAAAAGTTATCAAGTTTTTGGCGCCGCTGCCGGGGACTTGTGTTCAAACACAAGACAATTTGAACATTTGTGACTCTTTTAGACTGTTTTGTGAGTTTTTCGTTTTGAATGTTGTTATGTATGCAATTGTGACTACAAATGTTTATGCTTTCCACTGGTTTGGTTTGTGCTTAAAGCTTGTTTCGGGGTACACCTTAGAGCATGATTTAGCTGTTGGAAGATCCTAGGGATGGGATTTCAGCAGCCGAACTAGCTAAATCAACCCAAATTTTGCATATCACCAGGGATGGGATTGTGAGTTTGGCCCCCACTTTTCTCGTTCTTAATGCAAGTTTTGATACATTCTTAGACCAAGGGATTGAGTGAGGTGTGTCAAGCTTAGATAGACACAACAAGAGGGATCTGAGTGTTTTTACCTTAGAGAACAGGGAAAGTAATATTCATCACCTTAGGAAAGTACTAAGTGATCTTGCAACAAGAGGGATCTGAGTGAGGTAATTTAGGAAATCCATTTCTATCACTCTGCATATTAGAACTGTTGTTTGGTTGGTGTGCTCACGTTCTGCAATTTTTATTTTTTTCCTTGTCTCTTTGTTTGTGTTTTTCATTCTTCTATTTTACTTCTCTATATGTTACTTTTATTTTTATCTTTATGTTTTAGTTTTTGTATGAAATTGTTGAAGTTTTTGTGTTTGTAAGGAGGTCTGGAAGAAGCTTGAATGTGTTTTTGTGACGCTCCAGTCGCAGAGCGCACAGTTGAAGCGCGCTCAGCGACCAGAGTATTTTATAAAGAAGTGGTTTGGTCGCACAGAGCACAGTTGAGGTGCGCTAAGCGACTAAATTAATTCTAAAAAGCTGTGGTTTCGCATAGCGTACAACCTTTGTTGCGCTAAGCAAAATTTGCTATTTCTTAAAAAAAAATTGTTTATTCGCTTAGCACACAGTTTCGGTGCGCTTAGCGAATATTGTGCAGATTACTTCTCCTACAACCATCACAAGGTCCTTTTTTGAGTTTGCGAAGCTCTACAATGGCCTGAGGGCATGCCTAAGTCCAGGTGGGGGAGTGCCTATGCAGAGGATGATGAGGAGGAGCCCAATCCCAGATGGACACAACAGAGTCACAAGACACATGAGAGCCAGTGGAGATCCAGACCAGATGGGTCATGGTAGAGCAGATGGACAGATTCTCCTTTTGTGTCATGTTATTGTTATTATTTTTTTTGTTTTAGTTCAGTTGTTATATCGTGAACTTTGTTTAGTTGTTTATGTTTGGTGTTGTAAAGACATTGATTTTTGATTTAATGATTATGCATTTTCTGATTAAGTTATGTGGTTCTTGAGGATGATGACTTGTATGTTTTGGTTGTGCTTTAGAATTTATCTGTGTGTTTGAATATGACCAGATCTATGAGTGTTGAGAGCAGATTTGATTGAGAGATATAGAATTGTCTGGATATGAAATTGGTTTTTGCATGATTTTGATTGTACGTACATTCACACTTTGGTTAAGGATGAAAAAGGCCTTGTTTGATATTGATTACACAGCTACTTGGCCAGATAGCCAACCCTTAGACACTGTACTTCATTTGTAAACCCTTTTTGAACCTTGATTCCTTTCTTTCACCTTGAGCCTAATATATTATCCTACCTTACACCTTAGAAGAGAACATGTCAGATGAATTTGGAGGTTAAGGTTGAATTCAAGTTTGGGGGAAGAAAAGATCAATATAAAAAAGAAGAAGAAGAAGAAGAAGCTCAAATTGAAAGAGAAGGTTGACCTGTGAAAGAAAATGGTATGTGGTAAATGAGATATTTTTGGGATTTGAGTACTGAATTGGGAATTGAAGTTGTTCTCTTCTTAATAGGTGTCTTTGAATCCAAGAAAAACCATGATTTTTTTATTTTCTAGCCAAGCCAAGCCATAACCTGAAAAGACCTTTTGACTTAACCAATAGTGTGAAGTGTGTGAATCAAATGAAATGCAAAAGCTGATGAAGTTCTATGACAATTCCACTGTCATGTGAGGACAAACACTTGAGTGGTGAGGAATGAAGAATGTTGATTTGGTTGTTCATATTCTATGCACAGGTGATTTGTGAGTATTGTACCATGTCATATTTGTTTGAATCTTTGGGAATACATGTGATTTTTTTTTATGTGCAAAGTCATTCTATCAAAATGTCAAATGTCTCTTGTGTCGCTAATTTTTTTCTATGATTTCCTGAGGGCATGAAATAGTTCAAGTTTGGGAGAGTTGATAAGTGTGAAAATGAGTTATTTTTACACTTATAAATAATCTCAAATTTTTAATTATTCATGTTTTTACTCAGTGAAAAGTTGTAATTAGTTCATAGATTGTTTCGTAATTTATTGTTCAGGAAAAGATGTAAAAATGGGAAGTTGTCAGCCAATTCTTGCAGAACGGAAGTGTAAATTCGCAGAGCCAGAAAATTTAATTCGCCTAGCGACTAGTTTCGCTGAGCGAATTATAAAATTAAAGGGCAAAATTTTGGAAATTCGCCTAGCGACTAGTTTCGCTCAGCGAATAATGGCAGTTAAGTCACTTAAATTTTAAATTAATTCGCATAGCGAACATATTTGTGCGCTGCGCGAATTAAGGAAGTTAAGTGACTCATTAAAAGACATGACCGGGAGACAGAAAGGAGATCCTGACACGAAAAATAGAAAAACGCTCTGGAGAACTGGAGAAGATCGTCAGGAGACCCTTCAAGACATCAAGACTTCACTTTCTGCAAGGAATTGCTGTAAAGAGTATGTTTTATATGTCTAGGAGAGGCCAGTCTTTCTGTTCATAGGAATTGGTTGTATGACTATACATTAATGTAAATTTTCTGTGCAATATATGTCTCTGTTCTTGTTCTTTTCTTGACTTGCTTTAGATTATACGAAAGTATAATTCTTTTTAAAGGTTCTTTTGTACTGGGAAGTATTTTTAGAACCAGAAACGTAAGAAAAGAAACTAAAAGTGACTACGCTAGGAATAGCTTCTATACTTTTGGTCATTCTACACATCTGATTTTAATGCAAAATTATCTGTTGAATTAATTAAGGAATTAATAATTTAATGGATAATTTTAGAACTTGCTTTAAGGAATTAAACCAAGATACGTTTTTGTGAATGCTTGAACAGAGAACGTATTTTAGCCAGGATGTTACTGTAATGTTAGTCAAAGACCAATTCCTGGCACACCAACTGTTTTATAAAATACCAAAAATAATTTCTTGTATTGTTTTGTGTATTTTAATGTCTAATTTAGTTATAAAAGGAAGAATTGTCATGTGTTGCACAAGTCCCTTGGGAGAACGATACTGGACTTTATCACTGTATTACTTGTAACGATTTGGTATACTTGCCAAAAAGTTATCAGTGATTACAATTGGGGCAGTTTAGTTTTTGAGTACTTTGTTCAAAGTGTCTACTGCTTCAACAACAATGAAGAATGAAACAACCAGAAGCCATTTTCATCTTGAAGAATGTGCTTACCTGTTGTAGGTAGATGTTTGTTATGTAATTGTTAATAGAAGACAATGATTTGTTATTGTTTTTTTATCATTTTTAATGTGAATGTTGTTTGATTTATAATTTGCAGGTTTGGTTTTGTCACCATTTTGTGACATCTCAACGTACAGTACTCGGGTAACAAAATTCCCAAGGTTGTTGAACTGGAATGATATCAATATTGGGGAGAAGTTTATCAAAAGTGCTTTGGCAAAGGGATCAATGAGTAGTCATTGATTAGAGGAATGTGTTGGTGGAATGTATTTTAGATTTTGTGTTGGGTTAAATATGTTTTTAGTCCTTATACTTTGGGACGATTTTGGTTTTAGTCCCTCTTTCAAACTAAGGTACAATTTAGTTTTTCAACTTTAAAAAACTCTGATTTTAGTCTTTTTTACCAAATTTTTTTAACTTTATTTGTTGTTTCAAACGCGTTTCTCAGTTAACATTGAAGCAAAAATGTGTCAAACAGTATAAACAATCCAAATGCTATAATGAAACGTGCTTGAAACAGCAAATAAAGTTCAAAAAATTTGGTAAAAAGGACTAAAACCAGAGTTTTCTAAAGTTGAAGGACTAAATTGTACCTTAGTTTGAAAGAGGGACTAAAAGCAAAATCGCACCAAAGTATAGGGACTAAAAACATATTTAACCCTTTTGTGTATATGAAATAAAATTATTAATGACATTGCAGGTTCTTGTTGATGTTGGTGTGTCGAAAAATGAGCTTTGTTATGGAATGAGTGGCTGGGTGGAGGGAAAAGGAGACTTTCTAGGTTTCGCGTACAAACGGCGGCACTATGATGACACTCCAACGATAATGGGTGGCTGGTTGGAGGGAAGAGAAGACTCTCTAAGTTTCGCGTTCTCAGTTTACTCTCAAAATTTCTTCATATTCTAAATTTGAAGAAAGAAAATGAACCTAAAACTTAAAACTCTGCCCCAATTCTATTACCACGTCATTTCCATTTTTAGAAATTCTTTTCTACCTACACCAACATTTTGACACATTACCCATATCAAAATATTGACAAATACTATTGTTAAAATATCATTATCATATATATATATATATATATATATATATATATATATATATTTATTGGACTCATGTAAATAAAATAATAATAAATTTAATAATTAATTATTACACACAATGTATTTTATTTTCCTGTTTCTAAAAAAATGAAAACACGAATATATCTTTATTTTTAATTTCTATTAAATTAGAAACGTCTTTACTCTTTAAATTTAACTGTGAAAGAAATTCGTCAACTTTTGATACCAAGCTTTTAAAAATAACGTTTTAATATGAGATTAACTCTATTAAATTTATTAAACGGTATTTGATACTAATATTTGAGGTTCAATGTGTCATCAAATATTATCTTAAAATGTATATTATAAAAAATTAAATTATGAATATTATATTATTTATTTGTCTGGCCATTCAGAGAGAGGACAGAGAAATCGTAATTTCCCACGCTCTCTTCCCAATCTCTCAACTCTTTTATCAAACCCTAGAATTCGATTTTCACTTCGGACCAACTTATGTAAGCCTGCATAGTATATATATATATATTTATATTTATATTTATATATATTCGCATAAAAACTGTAGTCTTGGTGCTTTGTTCACGGCGTTATCCAATCATTAGTCATATGAATGTTGTCACCCTACTTAAATAGGACCATATATTATAAAAATAAAAATAAAAAATGAGACCTGCGAAGAAAAGCATGTGTCAATTACGTAATTTAATTCCATGGATGCATTAACTCATTAATCATTTAATTAATTGAAAACATCAACCACTATCCCAACCGACCTCTTAGAAACCAAATATCACGGGACCAAAATAATTTTATTTTTAATACTTTAAAAATATAATGAAAAATAAGTTAAACATTGAATAAATAAATAAAAATAAAAAATTTAAAATTGAATAGGTTTAGATAGGAAAAAGTGAAGAATAGTGGGAGGAAGAGATGGAAGAAGAGAAGGAGAAAGGTGAGATTTTGAAGTTGTGAGAAGAAGAAAAGATGTGGGAAGCCAAAGATGCATCATTGAGTTTCGTAATTTCGCCACTGAAAATTCTCTGGGACTCTCTCAGAATCATTCACACCAACAAACTCATCTTCTGTTCAATTCTCTGTTTCACCACGCTCCCTCTCTCCTTCCTAACTTTCACGCTCGCAATCTCCACCCACCAACTCCGCTCCAAAATCTACCACCTCGAAGCCGTCGCAAGCGTCGCCCACACGCGCATCGAGGCGCGCCACGTCTGGCACGAGTCGCGCGACAACGCCGTTTCTCTCCTCCGCACGCGCCTCCTCTATGCTCTCCTCTCCTTCCCCATCTCCCTCGCCGCTGCCGTCTCCACCATACACACCGCCGCCCACGGCAAACCCATCTCTCCCCGGGCCGCCAACTGGAAGGGCCCCGCCGTCACCCTCCTCTTCGTCTACGTCCTCCTCATCGCCTTCTCCCTCGTGCCACGCGTCCTCGCTGCAGCTACGTTTGGGTCACCTCTACTGATCCGGGTCCTCACTCGGATTATTGGGTCGGCTGCTGAGGTGTACCTCTTATCGGTTATGAGTCTTGGGATTGTGGTTTCCGTGGTCGAGGATCGGGTCGGATGGGAGGCTATTCGGGTCGGGTGGGGTTTAATTCACGGAGGAAGGGTGTGCGGGTGGGTTCTCTCAGCCTTGTTTGTTTTTGTTTCGGGTTTTATAAACCGGAAAGTGGAAGCCATGTCGGAGAATCCGAATACGGAGATTGGCGTTTGGAACAAACCGCTGCTTATGTGTTTTTATGCGGCGGTGGTTGTTTTTAGCTACGTTGTTACCACCGTGTTCTACTGTGATAGTCGAAGACGACACGACAACAACATCAACAACGTTAAGGAAACTCAAGATGATGATGATGAAGGAGTACAAGGTTTTGCTGCAGATTCATCCTCAGAACTGTAGTTTTTTTTTTTTTTTTTCATTTGTTTTCCTTTTTGATTTAGCTGAAATTATCTTTAACCACTTTTTATGGAATGACTAATTCTTGAAGTGTATATGATACGTAATTGCAATAAGAGTGATGAACTTGAATCAAATATCTGACAATATTTTCCTTTATTTTACGCCATTTATTATTTATTTATTAAATTTCAGTCAAAGAATTTAGAAAAAGAGAAAACGTAGGAGCATTTCCTGTCAAGCTGCTAATTTTGGTGAGCTGTATGAAAAGTTGACGGGAAATACTAAAATGTAATTACAGTTCATGAAAAATATAAAACAAATAAGGTATTAGGAGTTAATTATCAATATATATAGAAACATATATAGTTTAGTCATGATTCAAATACAAACTCACTCTACAATATCAATCTAAAAAATATTGGTTTACAAACTTTAGCTTAAATACAAAATAACAGACAAATATCTTAAAAATATTAGTATTAAAGTCATCTCATCAAAGATTAAGATCAAAATAATTATAAATATTTTTTTGTTTACATAAACTTTAGTTTCAAAAAATAATTATAATAAGTTCATCACATGAATAATGGTATAATCAAGCATATTATGAGTGGTGTAAAATTTTCCCTAGATTATTTAACATAAAGTAATTTATAAAACCTACTCTCAAGGAAATCTATCTCATTTTAGAAACAAAAAAGACATTACAACAACATACAAATAATACTATTCTTAAATCTGTTTGTGTTCTTAATTTATCATGTCACGAGTCTACTATCATTACAACCACACTCATAATTAATCAAATCAAGATATAATTAGTGACTCTTTTATCTTGATTATTTATTATTAATAAAGAGAAATGTTTTTGTTATTTTTTTTTTACATAATTCATCATTCATTTTATCTTTATTAATACTAGTGAGAAAATATTTCATGTATGTGTGTTTATATTTTGTTCTATCAATTAAATTATATTCTTTTATTAAAAATAATTATAAAATAAGGTTTAATATCTATTTTGTTTTTAATTTTCGTCAATTTTGTTCAAAACGGTCATTGACTTTTTTCGACGTTCAAAATGGTTCTAATTTTTGTAATTTTTGTTTAATTTGGTCATTTTTCTAACAGTGTCTAAATCGTTAAAAACACAGTGTCCACATGAGTCATTAGTGAATGATATGATCCATTTTGTCTGGGTACTCATTCTCTTTATTCACCTCATCATCTTCAATCTTTCACCACTCAATTTTATACACCACTAAATCATCTTTCCTTTTGTTGACAATTCGTCATCCTTCCACCTTCCATCTTTGTCAATCACTACATAGCAACACAGAGCCACCACAAGCCACTCTTGTTCATCATCATGCCACCAAAGACCAAATCGCAGTAACCACCACGAGTATGTTCTTATTCTTCAAACACCGTGAACCACAACACTACCTAGAATCATGCCACCACCCACCAACAACGAACCACGTCAGGGCAATGCCGCAAGTCACCATTGTTCACGTACCACAACAACCACATGCATCTCCTTCTTCGTCATCATGAGTACCATCGCGAGCTACCATCACCACCTCACGAGCAACCTATAGCAAAAATTGCAACACCACTCTGTCAACCACCATGAACCACTACACTCACAAAAAAACCCGACACCCAAACTCCAAACCCTAAACCCCAAACCCTATAAACCCCAAAGCCTATACACCCTAAACCCTATACCTTAAATTGTACACCCCATACCCCGTAAACCATACACCTTAAACTTTACACCATAAATCGTACATCCTAAACTATAAACCACTTCATCCTAAACTCTGTTCCCTAAACACCTGACCCACAACCCCAAAACCTCAAACAATTTAGATGCGTTAGAGAAAATTATCAAATTGAACAAAAATTACAAAAATTAGGACTACTCTGAATGCTATAAAAAACAATAGCTACCTTAAACAAAACAAACAAAAATAGAAACTAAAATAGGTATTAAACATAAAAAAAAGTTTTGTAATTTTTTTCATTATATAAATTTTTTTTTATTATAAATACTTATTTGAATACAAAAATGTTATTATTAAAAGGATAAAATTATAATTTTGTTTTTATTTTGAATAGGGTTAAATATGTTTTTAGTCCCTATACTTTGGGGCAATTTTGGTTTTAGTTCCTCTTTCAAACTAAGGTACAATTTAATCCTTCAACTTTAGAAAACTCTAGTTTTAGTTCTTTTTACCAAATTTTTTTAACTTCATTTGCTGTTTCAAATACGTTTCATTATAGCATTTAGATTGTTTACACTGTTGGACACATTTTTGCTTCAATGTTAACTGAGAAGAAAACTCTAGTTTTAGTTCTTTTTACCAAATTTTTTTAACTTCATTTGCTGTTTCAAATACGTTTCATTATAGCATTTGGATTGTTTACACTGTTGGACACATTTTTGCTTCAATGTTAACTGAGAAACACATTTGAAACAACAAATAAAGTTAAAAAAATTTGGTAAAAAGGACTAAAACCAGAGTTTTCTAAAGTTGAAGGACTAAATTGTACCTTAATTTGAAAGAGGGAGTAAAACCAAAATCGCCCCAAAGTACAGAGACTAAAAATATATTTAACCCTTTTGAATAATTATTTGAATTTAAAACGACTATTACTAAAAAGGTAAAATTGAAAAAGAAAATATGAACACTAAAAAATTAAATATATTTTATATAATAGTATAAAGAAACTTTTTTATTAATTATTTTACCTTAAGATTTTTTTTAAGTGTTTTTTTCTAATTATTTTTTGAGGATATAATTTTACAAATTTAATAACATATTCTATTTTAATAATAATTGAAATAAATATTTTATTATTATAAAATAAACTATATATGCCCGCATGCATTTTTACTATTAATCAATAAAAAGAAATATAGGTTAGCAAAAATAAGTGATTGGATTAGTTTTCTCCGTTACAATGATATACAAAGCAACCGAATATAGTTTTCGATAAAATGCTGTCTAAAAATAAGTTATTTTTATAATTAAAATTAAACAGAATATTTTAATTACATTAAGTTAAAATGTTATATATATTATATAAAATAATTTTTTTAAATCTTGTAAGGATTAAAATATTTATATATATAAATGAAAAGGCATAAAACCCAAACAACGGCATGGGCCGCCATTGAAAATTTGTTTTGAGTAAATTTGACGCAAAATTGAAAGAAAAAAAAAACACACAAAGAAAGTAAAATTTAACTCGGATTGATATGATTGGGCTTTCGCAGGGGTTCACCCAATCAGAGGTTGAACATGATGAATATGGGCTTTCTTTAATCCAAAATAGCAATTATGTTTCCAACATTAGCCCATTAATTATCACCCATCAAATTTTATTTACTCAAATGCATTCATTATTGTTTATGGTGCAATATTCTTAAATTATGATTAAAAATGAAAAGAAATGGATAAATTCCTCTGTTTTTTTTATGACTCGATTGTTGCATTTTATTTATACTTATGATGTTTTTCTTTTCTTATTTCATAGAACTTTGTTTTTAACCAAAAAAAATACAAATAAATAAATGTCTTTGAAAAATGTGATGTACTTTTTTTTTCCTATTTTAAATTTAAATACTTTCATTGAAGGTACGAGTATCAAATTTTTTATTGTGATATTCGTATATATTTTTAAATTATTGAAATCAATAAATAATTATCAAGAACTTACATTTTAAGATTACTATTTAAATTAATTATAATCACTAATTTATAATATATTTCCATATTTATTTTCACAAAAAAATTCTAATTACTTGAAACTATAATCGAAATCAAACAAACAATTTAAGAATATTTTTTATTAGTAATTTAAATGTAAAATAAAATATCATTTAGAAATTGATTTAAAGTATCATTTAGAAATTTTAAATTGATTTAAGATATCACATGATTTTACAAAAAATATCTAGTTACGTGAAACAAATATTGAAATCAAACAACCAATTTAAGAATTTTTTTTTTATTAATAATTTAAAATGTAAAATAAAATATCATTTAGAAATTGATTCTAGAAAATAAAGTCTCATCTAATATTCTTTTTAAAACGTGAAAAGTGTCACGACCCAGAAAATGGGCCGGCCAAATAGCGACCGGCCGGTTTCCTTTTTGTTAATCAGCAAAGTTTTAAAATTTTATTTTATCGAAATCCGTGCAGTGACGGCATCATTATGAGAAAACCAGTAAAAGTGGCAGACAAACTCTGCAACAACAATAAATTTCCCAATCTCGGGATGCGTACAACTGCAAGAAGAATGAGGGATTTTGGGTTAGTGGGAACCATGTGGCACCGGGAGAACTGGCCAGCTGTCCGGCTCTGGAAGAGCAATTAAGGTAGAAACTTCGAAATCTTAAAACTCTTTTCTGCATGCAAATCTTCATCTTCTTCCTCGATACCAACTTTCTGAACTTCCAAATTCTCTTCCTTCTCTCTAAAAGCTCAACCTTTCTCTCTCTAAAATTCTAACCCAAACACTGTTCCGACCATCAAACTTCTTTCAGAAATTATACTCCTGGTGCGAAGACCTTTCATTTGCACCGAATAGTTTTTCAATCAGAGCTACTGGGACGGTCGTTCAATATTTTAGTGGAATCTTAGAAGTTCAACTAAACTATAGAGGTAAGGGAAGCTTATGAATATTTAAGTTTGATGTTCTATATGATGCAAATGTGAATAATTCGATGTATGTTTAGTTTATAAAGTATGTTGTTTGAAGTGCATGAACTGAATGTGGAATGTTGTTATATGGGTTACGAGAGATGAATAAAATGAAAAACTTAGAGAATGAGCCTGAGATTGAAGATCATTAGGATCATTCAGTCTTCCCTTATTTTTCCGTTCGGTCTAATCGGACTGTTCGGTCTAGTATGTTGTTAAACTTAAATTGTTTTCCTTCATAATCTCACTGTAAAGTACTTAATAAAAGCTGGTCATAAACAAAGCATTTAGTCTTGAAAGTGTTCGGCTTTAGGCTGACACTTGAAAATATGTGAAAACTATAAGTCTGATATCCTTCTTTGTAAATAGTCGTTCGGTCTCTTAGTGACTGCATGGTCTAGTAAAAATTGATTTGTTGGACCGACCGGTTTGTTTGCCTAAATCATCCTTTGTGAGTAGTGTTCGGTCATAGACCATACTTCGAATATGAGTATTACTTGTTTTATTCTTTACCAAAACCGGCCGGGTGACTAATAGTAATAGTTAACCTTGTGTTTAAGACCTTATTCATTGTCGGGTCAGTATTCAACAAATCATTCTTCTTTTTCCAGTCTCGTCTTTGATTCTACCGCCCGGTTATTATTGTTGTTGAAGTCTTGATGATTATTTGTTAATCGTTGCCGGATAGGCATGTCAGAATCTATAAACGTCTTTTATCGTCTTCTCAGATATTCCAGTTATATTTCGGTCTTATATTATTTCGTGATTCCATCGTTGATAATACGGTCATTGACCCGATAACTTTGTTTATGAGAGTGATAATAAATAAGAAATTAGACTAAGTAAGAGAATTCCTCGGGTGGAATGTCTCATGAATTGGAAAATTGATTGGTAAAGTATGAATGTGGGAATGACTCCGGTGTCGTCCTTGTTCCTGATATTCCGTGAAGACATTTTCTCAAGTAGAGAAAAGTCGATCATGTGTGGGAATGGCGGGAGGTCCGCGGTTATAAGTGAATATAACCGTTTGAGGGCTAACCTCGGGCGGCAGCTGAGTGAACAGTTACTACACCGCCCGGGTGCTAGGGACGACCGAGCTACACGTTCATACCGTCCGGACAGTGTCTTGTCGGTTAACTTTGTGTATGAGAATGGTATGTTGTTAAGATTGATTACTTGTAAGTATGTTTGTTTGTATAATGAATTGATAAGTTAAATGTACATAAGCTTACCCTTATTTGTTTTGTTTTGTATATTGTCGTTCGGTATCCGACCGGTCGTCCTTTTTTTCTCAAATGCTATGATCATTCTTATGAATGTGAGCAGAAGTTACTTTGGAAACAGTCTTGGAAGAACCCCTGGCAGACGTGGTACAAGCCGAAGAACATTTCGAAGGAATCCCCGAGTATAGTACTGGACCGTCCGGTTCCTAAAGCTAGTTATCTTTTGTATTTTGTTTTATAAACTGTTATGTATAGGACTTGCATTTATTTTGACCGACCGGTCTATGTTTGTTTTGTAAACTAAATTGTTAACTCAGTTTTATGCTGTGTTGATGTATCCGGTTCATATTAAATGTTAAATTCTAGCGTTTATATTTTCAATTTAGTTGAATTCTTTACTGGTCTTCTATATTATATTGTAACTCCTAAAATAAATCAATACTTTTATAGTAATATTTATTGGGATGTTACAAAAAGATATTGGTTTTAAAATAAACATAAGGTGTGATTTTTTTAGCAGGCTTGTTGCCTTCTATTAATATCAGATTCCTTATAAAGTTTTTCACTTCTGAATTTTTTTTTTATATAAATGGTCTTTTATCACAAGGATACTCTTAAAAGCTATATTTATCATATTGCTAAGATCATAAAACAACTAAAATTCACCAATAACACATTTGAATCACATACATAGCTTTATAGTCTATAGAAATATATTACATTTTGGTGAGTGTTTAAATAACTATTTATTACACATAGGAAACCATGTGTAAAATTAATTTTATATATGAGAAAATTAATTGAAAAAATTAACAACATACTCTATTTTATCTAGAAGGAAATTTAAATGAGTATACATATGTATTAGTGTATTCATATATAATGATTTAATTTAATCTAATAATTTAAAAAAAAATTAACGGATTATAAGAACTTAATTTAAGGAATTAGAATTTCCAGTGACGACACCACTCTCCATGTTTTTTTCAATAACTATCCAACATTAATAAAATAATATTTTTACTTTAAAATATAAAATAATTAACAATAAGTCAACTAGAAAAGTAAAAAAAAAAACAATATTTTTGTTAAACATTAAATAGGGGTAGAAAACTTGAAAAGTGTACAATAAAAATTTTCCTAAAATTTATTTCTACTGAATTGAATAGACAAATAATCTACTCTTTTTGCTTTTTGCCTAAAGTAAACTGTGAAACGTTGACATCTATGGAGGATTGAGGGTCATAGAAGCAAAGTTTGATTAAAAGATTGAGACTATAATCAAGACTGAAATATTATAAAATAAATAAATAAATTGAGTGAAATGAACTTTTATTGTAATTATGAACGAAATTGATCATTAAAGTGAAAAGATGATGGCTCTTGTTGACACTAAATTTTCTTTACTTTTGTTAATTTAAATATAAAGAAAAACGGTTATTTTTAACATAAATAATGATATTTTAATATCATTTTAACATCGTTTATGTATCATTTTATAATTGATCAATATTAGTGTTTATAATTATTATTATTGATCATGGAGTAATTTTAGACCAATTATATACATAAATGATATTAAAATGTTGTTTGAAGAATGTTATCAAATTTGACATCTAGAAAAGCAAAAGATGGTAGAAGAGATAACCTTACAAAAGGAGAAACATCAATTCATGTTCTTAATATAAAGTAAACTTAAAGTAAATGGGAGAATTAACTTAATATATGATCATGGATCTCAATGTTTGACACACACATAAATATAAGCCTTTTGGGATATGTTAGTTGAGTATGCTAATAATTTTTCACCTAGAATGTTGTCGAGTTGTCCATGTTTTTAGAAGAATTAACAATGACAGATGTTAGTTTGTTGCCTCGTGGCAGTATCTTACCAACTCTGTATCTATTTGTTTGTCAGATTTTATGACAACATAGACAATGCAAATTAAGCTCACTGGCCCATCATACATTATTAACTATGAATAAATCTTCATGACTTTGAAAGAGGTTTTGGTTGAATCCGACAACAATGATGAGTTTGTTCGATGGTAATTATCTCTGGTTTGTCATAACATCTTCTTCACTGCTTAACCTACTCACAAAGCAAGAGGTTTTCAGTGTTTTGTCAGTTCTACTGATATTGCATAAGTAGTTTTTCTTAATCTTGCAGGATCCAAATAACAAAATTTCTTCGATTAAATCAAACCATAAATTAATTGACATACAAAAGCATATGGAGGATTTCAAGCTCCAGGCCCCACTTTAAGTGGCATCCACCATTACAATCATTCCCACCATTCTCTCATTCTAAAGAACCTACTCAAAAGCATTTTGATCAATAAAGAAAAGGAAAAAAAGATGAAAAAACTGGTTGGAAGTTGGAACACACACAAAGCTTGCTGACACAAGGTAGTAGTAGCAATAGTAGTAGTGACTAGTAATGTGTAAATGATAACTTTTTCCCTTCTGTTTCTCTTCTTGTCACCAGAAGATGGTGTGATTTGAAGTTGAGTTTTCTGGTTCAAACATTCTCTGTTGATGAAGAAAGAAGTGGCTGAGCAAGTGATGCTTTGGCGTGGCTTGCAGGCCTTATGATGCTGTGATCAGTAGTGGATGCAATAGCAAGCTGTTCTCTAGCAAATTTCCTCTCTTCACTTTTACCCCACAAAACAAAGTACAGTCCCGCTACAATCAACACTGCCCCAATGATCCTGTGTGACATCACAGATTCAGCCAAGAACCAAACCATTATTATCATTCTAGAAAGAAAAAAAAAAAGGGTAAATAATCAAGAGGGAGCAAAAAGTTAACTTAAAGAAGCACACGAGACACAATCTTCTGTTCAACATGTCCTATGCTATAATTCTTCAAACTTTTTTAACCCTTTGGAATGTAGAATCATTCAGCAGAAACCCCTTTTCAGGTCTCACCGAAAGGTAACAAATTTACTTGTTTTTCTATCTGCAATTGTCGTTTACTGCAGAAACCCCTTTTGTCATTTTCTCAGTCCCCAGACAAGAAAAACACCCTTCATCATACTTTTAGGCCATTTCAGCATATTGCAGGAAATACACAGTCAAAGTTCTCGTTCATTGAAAGATGAAGTTTATGTTTAGTGTGTGAGTGTTAGTCAAAATTTGACTGAGGAATCCATTTTGTGCACTGTATGAGTCAAGGAAACTTCAATTTCTTCTTTGAACCATGAGCACATGCATATCTTTTTTTTTTCTTCATGCATGAACATATTTTTGAAACTTTTTCTTATCTATGTTGTTGTGTTGTGTTAACTCATTACATGATGGAAATGATGAAGAAAATGAAGGATGGTTAGAGTGTAGTGGGGACTAACCCTCCCAAGTAGAACTCTTCTCCTAAAGCTATGGTTGCCATGATGGCGACAACAAAAGTCTGAACAGGTTGATACACAGCAACAAACACAGGGCCACCTCTTTCAATGCACCATATTTGTACAGCGAAGGCAATTCCTGATGCCACCACTCCCTGCAACCCATTATCAAAACTTAATTAAAACAGAAGACAACTCAAATAAATGTTTTCCCATCATTATTCACACAGAACATGATTCATAACCACTTTTGTACTGTATACAATGTCACGCCTCAAACCCATGCAGCACTTTTCAAATTCATTTTTTAATTACAAATATTAGTTATGCCAGTTAGAAAAACGATCAGCTTTTGATCAGTTTCATTTCCTCTAAAAAAACATGGATGAATCATGTTAATTTATCTGACTCACAAGACAGACTCTGGTCGCTGGTCACTGGTCACTTTATGTATGTCTGTGTCTGATAAAGCAAGTTTTATAAATGATGTTATTCCAAACCATTGAATAAACAATGAACAAGCACAAGGTCCTAAGTTTTCAAAACCATTTTTTTTATGACAGTACAGTGAATTAGCTGTAAAACTGATAAAACTCTTGTTCTAAATAGAAATACTACCAGAATTGTGTGCAAGTTTTATGCTTTTTTACAATTGAGTATAAAGTACACAACAATATTCTATATAAAAGTTACTAACCGCATATAAAATTGTGAAAGCTTCTCCACCAGAGTGGAAAAGCCAAGCCTGTGCATCTCTTTCAAGGACCAAAGCAATGACCAGGAACTGCAAGAGGCCAAAGAAACAGGTGTAGGAAGTGAAAGAGAGACGAGCCGGGTACTTCTTCAGAACTGGTGCTTGCAGCACAAGCCAACCAGACCAAGACAAGCAGTGTCCAATCAGGTACAAGCATCCCAGGGTCCAGTTCTTTCCCTTTGCATCTCCCAGTGAGAGTGTCCCAAAATCAAACACTGGTGTTGTTATTGTGTTGCTGTTCATGCTGTTCACACGGGTTGCTGGGCTGTATATTGTTGGACCTTTGTAAAGTGTGATCACAGTGGCCCCAACTACACACAAAAGGGTTCCCACCACCTTTGCCAGCCCATCTTTTCTGTTCAATCTCACTTGCTCTATTCTGAAATTGTGCAAACCAACTTTCATCATTCATATATATACATATATGTATGTATCAAGTTCATGTGCTTATATGTACCAAGGGTAAGTATGAAAGTAAGTAAGTGTAAGAAGTATATACATGTATTTATCAAGTTCATGTGTTTATATACATGTTTCCAAAGTCATATATAGCAATAGTAGGTGGTTAATTAAAGAAGGGCTTGCCTGAAAATGGCTGCCATGAGGAATGTAATGGCTGGGACAGAGTTCTGTATTGCTGATGCGAAGGTAGGAGATGTGTTCTCCAACCCAAGCAAGTAGAAACCTTGGTTTGCTGTAATCCTGTTTAATGCCACATTTGTATATATCATATCAAAGGAAAGTCCTATATTTTGAAATTGAAAGACAAGAAAGCCCTTAATTTAGTTTAACTGTAATTAGTCTTGCATGGCTTGATAAATTAGACATACCCAACAAGTGCCAGAAAAAAGAACTGGCAGGCAAAGTTTAAACTGATAGCTGGTCTCTCCTTCCTGAATCAAAGGAAAACAAAGCTGCACGTGAGATTATGAATTACTTGTGAAAGTTTATAGTGAAAGTGCTAACATAGATTGCTCCAAATGAATGTAAAGACTCGTATCATATAATATATGTTATATATAATACTTATGTATGTGTTTTTGTTATTTATTATGCAGAAGTGTACACAAATTCTTTGAAAGAAGTAAAATGGTCCAACTGATTTATGTAGGTTAAATAAGTGTGAAGTTTCTAAAACCACAGGAAGTTTAAAAGATGTGATGTTACTAACTTTTCCAAGAAGTAGGCAAAGGGAAGGAGTAGAAGCAAGGCAATGATGTTACGATAGACTGGGAAAACAAGCTTGCTGACACCCATGTTAAGGGCAGCTCTTGAGACTACATGGAAACCAGCATAGCCAAACTGCAAGGCCAGCATGGCCACATGCAGCTGCATTCTTTCAGGAATGGAACACCACATTCTCCTGGAAGAGGCTGAGCCTAAATCAGCCATTTAGAAGTGATTACTGCAAAAGGGTATAACTGGTTTAGACCAAAATAGAAGTTAAGTGAGGTGTAGGTAGGTAGTGTTGTGTGAGCTATAAAGGGTAGAAGAAGAAGAAGAGTAGGAATTGCTGATGAGAAAACGGGAGAAGAGGGCCTATAAATATAGAGAAGTGTGAGAGAAGAGTGTGGAATAGAAGGAATAGGCATGGCCCACAATCTCCCTAAAAAGACGTTATGTCAACTGTTGATACCATTGGAATGTTTTTAGTTGTCTCCCACATTTTCTTTATAATCTGCCTTACATTTTCTTTATAATCTGCCTTTTTTTTTTTTTTTCCTGATAACACAACTCTCTCACTTTGGAAGTTATTTTAACGTCTAAACTTCACTTTACAAATCGATTATATAGATCAAGTTAGATTTAAAGTTTATTTCTAATATGTATCAGAGTCATGATTAAAGTGTGTTTTAACGATATTTCTTATTTTTTAGACATTTTTATTCTATCCGTTATCAGACCACTGTCAGATCATTCAATTTCTACTATTAACGAGATGTATGTTCTTTTAAAATTGATGACAATAATCCTTGAAAGCAAATTGAACTGAATAAGGATTAATGCTAATTAATAAGTTAATTACATTTGTATCAATATATAAGTGTATCATATTTTGTTTAGTGAGAAGATTATTGTTTGGTTGAACAGATTAGCAGGTTATGGTTTGGCAGCATGCCATGAATGACGATAATTGAGCAATGGCTTAGCCGTCATCAACACAAAAAAGCCAGACAGCAGGGTGGTGGATACCACCATTCCATTCATTTTCAAAGTCCAAACCCCACCTCCACCAATTTCTGTTTCAATTCTTTTGCACTCTTCTAAGTTTTTTGTTACGGATTTTTTCAATTAGAATTATTACATGCTAATCTTGTTTATCATAATTTAATATTTAGTGATTCAATAAATTTTTGTAAAAGATGGTTCTAGTGGTCAAATGATCTTACATTATTTGTGACAGTCGCCAAGTTTTAAAATGAACAAATATATATTAGATGTGAAAATCGAGAGAGCTTTTAAAAATAAATCATTATTTTTTTAATTCGATACTTTCATATTATTTAAGAATCATATTTAAAGGTAATTTAATATATCTTTTTCTTTTGTTTAATATGCCTTTTATACTTCAAGTGTGATTTCTTTGAAATAAATATAAAATTAAAATGTAATTTGATTTTAATTTAATGCAAAAAATTTAACAAAATAAAGAATTGATTATTTAGTTTCAGAAATATTTATTATTATCAAATTATTAATTATATTTACAACTGATATTTATAATTTTGTTATTGATTTTTGTGATTATTATTATATTTATAATTATAGGTCATTTCCCTGTTCATAAATAAATTATATAACTTTATATCTAAAATTATAATACAAAGCCATCATTATGTTTTCGTAAACATATATATATATATATATATATATATATATATATATATATATATATATATATATATATATATATATATATATATATATATATATATATTAAATAAAATACAATCAAATTGTAAACAATTTTCAAAAAAATATATTATGAACATTTTGCTGATAATTAATTCTACGTGTATAATATATTTAAATATAATATGTGTAAAGACTCCTGATTAATATTAGAAGTAATTTAAAATAGATAATTTATGAATATTTATTATTTAAGTTTAAAAAAAGTGTATAAATTGAAAATGTTAATTATTCAAACTTTATTTCATAGAAATAGTTATTTTTCTAAAATATTTTTCCTCATTTTTTTTTTTAAGTTTGAAAGATTTCTTCATCTTTGTGTGTATATCAGAGTCCACCATAGATATTATAATGAAAATATAACATTCCTGCTCATTGATAAACTGATTTTGGGTAAATTTTACTTTTTTTTTCTCTTGCATTGGTTTTATGAAAATTGTTACACTCCTAGATAGTGCTTTACATGTTTTGGTTTTTAGACAGAGATGAATCTGTGTTAGCTCACCAGCATAATATATTTAGATTGTTAATTAAAGTGTTTTATATGTATAAACTTAGCCTACATATTGAAAGCTTAAATTTGATTTAAGAAAGTTAAAAAAGATAAGAAAAGTTAGTTTTATTTATAATACTCCTATATAGGGTAAAAGATCTAGACTATCTGGATGTGACTTAGTCACAGTAATATATTTTATATAAGGATGTTAATTTTGATAAAATTGGCTGGTTTGAGTTATTATAGTTTAGAAGCCTTTGATATATATATGTTGATTAAATTATACAATGAGTTTTTAATGTTAATAAGTTTTATTTGATCATATTTGATTAAAATTATTAGATGGAAATGTACTTTTGAAACTTGTTTAATATGTGAACAAAATTAAGTGTTATACTTATTTATTTTGAAAAATTTAAAAGTTTCACTTTAAGAGAAATTTTTTTAATCAATTGAAAATCATATATATTTTAATGACAAATTTCATATGATATATTATAAATATGATTATTTTCATGGAGAATATTATATTAAGATATTTAAGTTGTGTATTGAACTAGAAATATATGTATAAGATAATTTAATTTTACGAATATTAAACTCTTACAAAGAAAATATTAGATGATAAGATGATGAGAATTGAAAGAGGTTCTTATAACCTATTTTATTTTAGGTGAACTAAATTTGATAGATTATAAAAATTTACTTTATCATATACGATAGCCGTTTATTTATGTTATATAACTTTATTACGTGAGAAATTTACTAAAGATAAAGTAATAATGGTGGCTCTTTCTGTATAATTTAACAACGGTAATATTTATAATATTGATGTCTATTATTTATGATATATTAGAAAGTAATAATTTGAGTCGAGAATTAGATATTTAGATTTTTATATATGTTTAATGAGTTTATAAAATATATATAATTAAAATTGTATAAGTGAAATTTGGATGACATAAATAAATTGTAAAAATATGTGTATGTGATTTTAATATACGCATGTATATGTGATTTTAAACATTCTTTTTTATCATGAGGTATTTTTTTTATGTGATGGTAGTATGTTATACATGAATAAATTTTGTTGAAAATGAAAATTTTAATAGAAATAAACTAAAGAGATAAATGAAATATATATAGAATAATTTTCTACAATAGGGAAAGTTTATTTGAAAACATTTAAAGTGTAATATGAATATTATTTTAATGTTTATCTATATTATCTTATGTTTATCAATTTGAATTTTAAGACTCTTCATGAATTGTGGAGTGCAAAGACTCTAATAAATATCTCTTTATAAAATTATATTTAATGGTTAAAAATGGTTGAATTATTTATTGCTTAATTAATGTGACAAGGATGAGTATAATTGTGATATTATGGAAAAACTAAAGAGAGAGTGACGAAAGAGAAACTTACCCAACACCTTTTCCCTATTCAAATAATACATTATCATCAAGCATGTATGGTAACCACTTATATAATATATCATATCATATGGACCACACCATTGGCTATAATACTATACTTTCCTCCTACCTATAATATTTTATTCACCAATCATCTAAAACACACACACATATATATATATATATATATATATATATATATATATATATATTTCATTTCTAAATGTTCTATTGCAAGTAATATTTTTTACTACATTGAATTAATTAATGTCCAATTATCTCAATTTAATCACAAAATTAAATTAAAATTTTGTTGAGTATTAAGAAGATAAACTTTATCTCTAAAAGTGATCATAACAGGCTCGAGGAAAATTGTTTGAATTTTGAACTGAAGATCCCTTCATTTTGTTATTTTTGTTTTCTAAATTTCAGAGGTTGACAAGAAGAGAATAAAAATAATGAGAATTTTTTAAGGAAAAAAAAACATGATAAACATTGTGATATAATTAGATACAAAATAATTATTACAACATTAAAAAACTCTTAAATAATAATCAATTTTAATAATTAAAAATAATTAGTCAACTAATTTAAAGATTAATTTATTAACTAAAATAATTTTTATTTTAAATTAAAAGTTATAATTGATCTATAAGTAAAATAGTTTATATTACAAATTGATTTTTAAATGGTCACTAACATTAATTATTAACTACATTAAAAAATTAATCAATAAACATATTCGTGTCATTAAAATTGATTATTACTTAAAGATTTTTAAATAGTGAAATATGTTTTAAATACTAATGATATATAAGAAATGCTAAATGATATATCTACCAAAATAAATCATTTTTAGACAAATAAAATATTTGTATCTGAGTTTAAATTTAGTATTAATTTTTTTAACAATAATATGTTATTATATATGCTGTATGAATAAAATGTGTCGTATGTTTAATTTAATAATTAAATTTCCTTTAATTTTTTTTTTAGTTTTTTTATTTGAGTTGGACATCTTGCAATGATTATGTTTTAACATGGAAACCAATAATCTATTGGCACAAGTGCTCCAGAGAGCCCATAAGTAAGATATAAATAACTTTATCTATTTTTGTATAAACTTTTATTTTAATTGTTTATATTTGAGATATGTAATATAGTCATATACCTAAATATTCAACCAAATTATTATCCTGCAATTCATATGTTTTAATAAATTTTATACTGAATATTTTAGTGTGTTTTAAGTGCTTTCCCCCGAAAATATTAATTTTATCTACTGGATATGGTAGAGATAAGAATTATGATATGGTTAAATTATAACGATATAAATACAATACATAAAAACACACTATTTTATAATGAAAATAAAGTTCAATTTCTTTTTCAAGAAACTAAAAAAGAAAATATTGAGAAAGATAAAAAGAAACTAATGAATTTAAAATGCTTCATTTGCCAAAATATTGATTAGAAATTCATGTCCTATATCTCTAATTTATTTTTTTTTACCTTTAGTCCTTAAAGCACTATTTAAAACATTTTATTTCAGTTAAAAGAAAAATATAAATTTATTAAAACCAATGTATTAAAGAAAACTTATTAGAAATTAAAATAAAATCTAATGATTTATTAAGGATAATAAAAACTATTACAAATTGTATATCCCTAAACCTCTAAAATTTTAATTTTACTTTAAGATCTAATGAAAGAGATGAAATATATGTGAATTTTTATAATAAAAGTTGTAAATTTTTTGTTATAATTTACATTAAACACTAGTACATAAGATAATATTTTTCTTTATAAATTGAACTATTTAATATGTATATATATAAATTATAAATATTCATAACGGCGTGCACACGTACCTTATATAAATTTTTATAATGTTAACCATTTAATGGATAATGATTACATAACGAAAGTAATAATGACATCGAACAACAATGTATAAGAAATTTTACTTTAGTTTTTTTTTCAAATATATAAATAGATAGACAGAGAGGACCCCGAAAATAAACTAAGTAGGGTTCATAATTTCACATATGTGAATGTGAGCATTACGCAAGCTGATTCATAGCAGCAATCTCAATGTAACCAAACAAAAAGAAAACATAAAAAAACATCATACACAACCAAATCTCATTAAATAAATAATAATGATACAACATCTATTTAAATAGTTTAATATATTATTTAAGAAATATCACAAGTTTAATAAATAAATAGTACAAATAAAAAAATAAGTAGAAAAATAGAATGAGTCTTATTAAAATTATCTAAATATAACTATAAATCAAATCAAATTTTATATATGTTACTAATCCAAAAACTATATATAAATTTAGTTTTTTAAAATAACTAAAATAAAGGATCTATATTAAGGTATTTATACATTTGTATTATCGAAACCTAGAGTATGATCTAAAGAAATATTATCTCTTTCTGTTTACACTTATCATATATCATCACCTAAAAATCAATCACATAATAAATATTAGCAAAAAGACACACAAAACACATAAAAAGTGTAAGTTAATGACAAAAAGAATCAGGCATGGTATATCAAGATTTCATCATGTATTGCATTTCACACAAATTTAATCAAGTATCCTAATCATGCTTTTGACCTAGACTTAATCATCCTGGTATAGTATGAATGTCGAGCTATGGTATGCACTTGTGGTGACCTTTACCGTTCTATACAACCATTGCCAATGAGTTTCACCTTACCACACACACAAAGTTGGTTTATTCCGCATATTAGGCCATATTTGAGCACCTTAGATTAGGACCTCTTACTACTTTTACCATATGCATCACTCCTCTCTAATTGAGAATGAATATCATTACAGTGTTAGGATAACTCCCAAGGTTGAGCTTCCAACATTCATACAACAACACTTGATACCACCACTAAGAATTCTTCCTTAGAACTCTTATAAACCTCAATTTTCCATAATTGCATAAAGTAATTTACTACCCTCATAATTTCAAGTCATATTATTGATAATGCAATACAACATCACACAATTTATATCCAAACATAGTAGAGAAAATAAAACAAAAACAACCAAGAATGCCTGAACCCATTCACCCCGATGCTAGAATCATAGCGTTCAACGAGCACAAGCTCTCCAACGAACAACTCTCATCGCCCAACAAGAGTTCAAACAGAGAGTTTCTCCAGCCCAGCGAGAGAGCTCACCCAACCTCTGAAACACATTGCCAAAACTCCTATTAACTCGCCCAACGAGCTATCTGCTTGCCCAGCTACTTGCAGAATTCTGCATAACAACAATTATGCAGAATTTGCACTCCTCAACCTCACATGTCCTAACTTATACACTTATACTTACATCCATAACTTCCATTTGGTATTCCTAAACATCAATTGACCTATCCAAGTGTGTATGATCCAACTCAAACCATGTTTAAACTCATTTAACCATGAAAAATCAACTCAATCCAACTAAAATGCCACTTTATAGACCATAAATAAATTCTACCCTTTCTAACACATAACTTAACAACTTAGGGGTTTGATTAAGTAAAAAATGATCCAAAAATAAACCTTAAGTACACTTCACATTTCCTTATACCTTCTTCTTTAAAATCTCACTATCCATAACCTCTAAAGTTGAATTTAAAACCTTCCAAAATCATCTTATTGAATCATTATTTCCCTCTCATATTTTTATTAATTTAAGATGCCAACAAGTTTCCAATGACCCTGAAACATGTGTTAAATTTTTGTTCCTCTCCTTTGACCCTTACTTCTAAACTTCACCTATCAAAACCTCTATCTTTTTTACCAAAATGACTTATAACTCAACCTAATCCACTTCTTCTCAACATTATAACCAAATTGACACCACCCAACTTCACAACTCTAGCATTTATCATACAAATTAAGTCTAAAACAAAATCAGTCAATGTTAACAATCATCATGTGGCCAAAGATGCTCACCCAATAACAATTTACATTAATAATCATTTCAGTCAAAATAATTCAACATACAATAACTACACACCCTAATAACTTATCAATTTATGCTTCACAATTCAAAATAAAACAAACGCTAGATTCTCTTACCTTATAAAAAATGTTACCAAGCTCTACACGATGCACTACCCTTGTTTCTAGCTGAAGGAACTCTAGAAACAAACTACATGTGAAGGAAATCAAATTGCATGCGAAGGAACTGTGCATGGCCATAAACTA
This sequence comes from Vigna mungo, assembly GCA_036885675.1. Classification (NCBI taxonomy): domain Eukaryota; kingdom Viridiplantae; phylum Streptophyta; class Magnoliopsida; order Fabales; family Fabaceae; genus Vigna; species Vigna mungo. Next base: position 43,908,987 of record CP144690.1, read on the forward strand.
CGAAGTAAAAGAAAAATGAGCAGAAACTTGCTCTAAAATAGAAACTAATAGATAAAGATTATAGAGTTTATTATCACGATCTCTTTCCTGATCGTTAAACAGATGATTCAGGAATCAACAATTTTAAAAATAAAGAAAGAAAACTTAGAAAAAGTTTTTAGAGAGATAATAGGTGTTTTAGATAATAAGACGAGTTTATGAAATTTTATTTATATTATTAAATATTTTAATATTAAAATATTCAATCTTGTTATTTTAAAACACTTATACTCTGTTTTCTAAGTTTTTAAAATAATTAAGATTAAAGGGATTATAAGTTCCGTTATTACCAACTTTAAAATGCTTATTTAAAATCTTTATTTCATTTTATAACTGCTTTTACATCTAACAATCCATATCTAACGATTTTTAGAGATAAAATTATAATAAAAATTTTAAACTTTAAAATAAATAATATCTGATGTTATTTTAATAAAATCAAGGTTGAATATCATATATTTTTTTCGAGAAAAAAAATATTTTAAAAGCACGCTCTTAAAATAATTTTGACCCATTTCAAAAAAAATTAAATTCCATTAATATAATTTAATGTATTAGTAAAGATACCTTTCTTGGTGTACTTGTTTTTATCCATCATTTAAAAAAGTGAAACTAGGAATGTATTGGCCTTTAGTATGAAAAAAAGTAGGAGGATTCGTTTTGCTTTACAACATTTTCTTTCTTGTTTTTGTGGTAGATAGTAATTAATAATTAATTAAGTAAGTAATTAAGTGGGAAAATCTTGAGTCAGTCTCACTAGAAATAGAAAATGAAGCTAAAAGAAGTGTTTCCACTTAGGTTTCCACTCCCAAAGTTAGCACAAAGTGTGGGTTGGTTGCTGAAACGAACCTTCTCACTTTAACAGACATGTTGGCCCCCTCAAATGCGACCATAATCATTCTAAAATTCAAACAATACAAGCACATTCATTCATATAACAGACCTTTTCAGTTTTTTTTTAAGGAAAAAATCATATTTTTTTTAAGAAAAATCTCTTGATATCTGATTACTATCAATTCTTTACTGACCAAAAAGTATAGCAAGTTAGTAAATTGTTTTATTACGTGTTCGGAATAGGGTCGAGTTACTTAACTCCTGCACAATTTTTTTCTATAGTTCATCGGTCTTTTTTTTATAATCTGAGTGTTGTAATAAATATGCAATAAATGAATCCTCTTATTTTTTTTTAACTTGTATTTTATAGTTTTGGTTATGGGCCTTGGATTAGTGAAATCTTAATCACGATCCAATTATCCATAATTAATCTTATCTTATCTTAACCATGTTCGTCGACTTATCTGTCATGACTGTTTGGTCTCTTCATACAACGTTAACTGTCCGTCTTCATCGTCCGGGACACCATAGTACATTACCATGTATACTGACATGTAACATTTATATTTTGATGGTTTTAGAAATTAAATAAATAAAATATGAATTTCAGAAATATGGAAGAGAAGTAAAATAATATATATTTATTGTTATGATTGATAGGAGTCTTCATTAAGGAAGGAATGAAAAGCTTATTTTCTTTCTTTGATCGAATGATAAATAGGGTGAAAAGAAGAACTAAGTATATGAAAACAACAACAATTAAAAATTTAATATTTTCTAAGAAGAAAATATTTATTACTTTCAAAAATAAATTAAAAGTTAAAAAATAAAGAGTAAAAAATTATATAAAAGGTAGTAGTGCTTAATGTTCACTCAAATACTTGGAATTGATATATGTTGTTTCTTTTTTGTTTTACACACTGTTAATTTAATTTAATTTTATAAAACAGATTTGTAAAATAATGTTTATATCCAATTTTAAATTGTAAATTGGTTTTATTTATATTCTACGTAAGCTTTTCACATACAATTGTTAGTAATTTAAATGTTAAAGTGTTTGTGAGTGACCATTATTATATTTGCAATATTTTCTTTGTCATGAATGTTCGATGTCACCAGTACATTTTCAACGTAAACTAACACACGTGTATGTAATACATGTATGCAAGATGTGTAATATTATAATTTATAATATTATCCAAGAAAGTTTACAATATTTATTCATATATGATATTTATTCATATGTCTTTTTCATGTTTCATTTGGTAATTCTTAAAAGAAACTAAACTATGTGTTTCTTTTAATTTGTTTATTTCATTATTCACACTACCACTTTTTTTTCCTAATAAACCAATCCCAGAAAGTGTGTTATGTATGAACAAATATTTTCTCCTATGATGAGATATGTTGTGGTATTTGTAGTAAAACTTAACTCATATTTGAGAGAAAGACTATTATATATTTAAATATAAGTTAAAAATCTCACGAATTGAAAAAGAGAAAAATTTGAGTTACATATAAAAAAAATCCACAACAATTGAGTATTAAGGTTATGTTAAACCTTATATATAAATATACTTTCGAAGTAATGAATCTTTTTTCTTTATCATAATAGAACAATTTTAAAAAATATCACAAATGAATACAAATTAAATTATCTTTTTTTAAATAAAAATGTAAAACTTCACTAGAATTTTTAAGAAATGAATTCTAAATGTAATTCAACCATAAAAAACAAATATATAAAATAAGATGTATGCAAACTTGTTAGATTGCAGACTTTTTAGGTTATAAAGTTGTGGAATTATTAATTTTTCGACCTACTATATTGTGAACCGAATTATTTAACTGTTATTTTAATATGTAGGTTACATTCACACTTTTAATCAGTTAGTCACTTATCTGATGTTATATTTATTCTCTCACTATCTTGTCAAATTTTTTCAGTAAAGTTTAAAAGTCCAAGCACTCTCACATTCAAGTCAGTTTTAGGTTACTAATCGATTACTACAATTAAATCTTAAATGTTCAATAAATACAATCATCTATCTTCTTGCTTTTGTATTTATAAGTTTCGAAATAGATTTTTAATTAAGATTGATTGAATCAGGATTCAATATTGTTTAAACATTTTTTTACCTTATTAATCAAAACACATGGTCTTCTTGATACATATTCTCTTCTCTCCAATAAAAAAAATTGGAAGAAAGAATATTGTTATGAGAAGGGTGAAAAGAAAGTGAACCTGACCGGGCTGCATGAACCGGTCGGGTAGTACCTAAGTAGTTGTGGTGGTGATTGTGTTTGCACGAGCTTTCACCCTTTTGGGTTGCACAAAGTACATTTCTGACAACCTATTCTACGCATTTTCTCTGCACCACACAAGAGAATCCTCAAAATAAGATCCACCCACGCCACCGCAGAATCTTCACTCTCTACTCTACTACTAGACTCACCACCTACTCTACTATTTTCACTTCAAATCAACAAATTATTATTTTAAATAATATCTTACTTTTATCAATTTAAATACTCTTTTAATCAATTACATCAATGACTTCCTCAATTTATAACAAATATAATTGTCGACTTTATAAATCAGAGTTAATTAACTTTTTTACCAATTCAACAATGTTCGTAGTCAATTAGTGGAAATTATTATGAGTAATAATAATGTTATAAGAAACTAATAATATCCGGTGACCGGAAAATCGCACGCAATATGTTGGTTGGTAAAAGATGTTTGCATGGCACAATATTAAACAACTATCATTAAAGTGTCGAAAAAATAAAGGAATCCTCCAAAAGGATGCTGTTCCTCCTCATGCCGAACAACATTTTCAAACCTTGTACCACTATCCTTTAACGATCAGGTAAATTCATTTCTCATTTTTAACATTATGAGATGCATGGATATAGATACCCTAAAGGCTACTGTCATTAGTGTGCTGAACAATACCAATACAAGTGGATTAGAAACAAAATAATAAGACCAATTTATCCATATTAATGATGGATTTCTTTGAAGACATTCATGGTAAAGTCAATATATCAATTTAATTATACATGAACTAACACTATTTTTAATCTCAAATTTTAAAATAATTTATAGACTATTTTATATAATGTTTAATTTTCTTATTTTTATTTAGTGTAAGACAATACATAAATATAAATTAGCTTTTCTAACTCACTTTTTATTGTGTACTACAACCTGACAGACTAGTAGATAGCATACTATAGGTCGATCCGTACAAACAGTCGTTGAGATTATTAAAGAGTAGTTAATCAGAGATATCAGTTATTGATGGACGGTTAGCAAAAATAATGTCAATTAATTGATCTAATTTAATTGCTACCACGAGTTTTATAAGTATAGGTTTGATGTGGAGGTAAATGACACTTTTTATGACCTAATTCTTCTAAACACTTTTTAGAAACATATGACTTGAGCGTCAGTGTTTTCTACAAATCAACCATTAATACTTCATCGGTTCTGGATTGGTAGTTGTAAGAAGTGGACGATCGAGACTCGAAGCACAAGCAAAGTTAGGGAAGTTGATCCTCAACCCCTCACAAATGAAATATAATGTAATATTAGACCTTATTATGATGAAATATATTTAATATATTGCGTTTCTTGTCATCGAGATATTACCAAACTATTAACTAATATATAGTCTTACATATAAAATACTAATGGTGAATTTATATTATTTAAGTGGAGATAATCCTTGTTGTACCATATGATTGATTGGTCTATTATTGACTAGACTGGTCTATTATTGACTAGATGGTCAACATTTTCTGAAAAATACTTTAAGGTGATTTCTAATTCCAAATTACTACAAATTGGACAGTAATTGAATATATTTACAAATAAAACACATTTATTGATTTTTTTTGATATGTTTGGATCGTGATTAGGTCAATCCTAATTAAAAACTCATTTCGAAACTTATATACATATGTGAAGTAAGGAAATAGATAATTACATTTAGGCTTAAACCCTTTTTTGGTCCCTAAGTTAAGTTCTGATGTTCAGTAATGTCAACCTTAAGTCTCTATGATATGAAAAATGTATCAAATCAGTCCTTATGACAGCACTTAATGAACAACAAATCACAAGTTTTCATACCTAGGTATCCAATATTTTGTGATTTGTTAACGGAAAGTATTATGAACAACAAATCACTTAATGAAAAACTTGTGATTTGTTAACGGATATGACTGATTTGATACATTTTTCATATCATAGGGACTAAAGGTTGACATTTTTTAAAGCGGGGACTAAACTGAATATCAGAACTTAACTTAGGGACCAAAAAAGGGTTTAAACCTTACATTTATTATGAATTTAAAACTTTACCGTAATAACCAATGAGACATATATAACTAACTTAAGCGTCTGATACCACTTGCTCTTCTTAATATTTAAAGATGAAGAACTAAAAATTATAACAAAGACTTACGATGATATTAAAAAATTAAAACAAATGTAAAAGAGTATTTTGATCGTAATTCTCGACATGTCCGAAACACTTGTCTTATAAATTAGTTTTACTAAGATTAAAATATACTTAAACTCATATTTTTCTAATACTATTACATTTTGATATAATTGGTTTAATTTCCTCCAACCTTGCCCTAATTATAAATGAGATCCATGCTTACACGAGGCTGCGTGGTAACATCTTGAACTTGGATGGCATATACCCAATTACTACCAAAGTGACAAGTCAATCACGAAATCATATGGTCTCAATTAGGCATGAGTGGTGGGTCAATCAATGCTTGAATGAAATTAACGTTACCTAGCAGACAATAATTATACTGACAAACTGATTTATATATGTTTATTATTTATTATATTATATAACAAAATCACAATTGCTAACATTAAAATATGATATCATGCTTATTTTGTAATGGGAGGTGGAACGTTGGATATTTGAAAGGAATATGCAGACGAGAAGAGTCTAAAAGAAAAACCTTAACTGTTGCTAAGGTTTGATCATATTGAGGTAGTGTGTGCTTTATCAAAGATTGGTCAACTTTGTGATGGTAAAGTGATGAACATTGATATGGATGGTTGTAAAAAGTGACTATTCTATTTCAAAAATAGAAAACTAAAATCTATTGCAAGGGGATATTGAAAGTTCAAGTTCTTATATAGTGAGTATATATATAGATCTGATTTAATTTCACACAACGTTTTTTTTGTTAAATCGAGTTATTCATTGAAAATGTTCTTTTTACTATATTATCTCATACCAAATTCAATAGTATTAGTAAAGAAGGGTGTATTAAACAAAATCTCATCAAAATTAAATTTAGAGTTTAAAAATGAAAAATATAGAAGTTATTTCTAGTGTGGAGTGAAGAATATTTGTCAAAAACTCTTTCACACTTTTCTTTGGATCAACTTAGGTTATTTTGAATACACTTAGTCAAATTTTTTCATGTTCTCGATATTCAAATTTTAAACCGTACGGACAAATACATTAAAGACATTCTGACATTCAAATCAGTAATTTAACCGATCATAAATAATATCTAATAACCTTTTTTACTATTGTTTCGACTGGTGGTTGGAGAAACTTTTTTTTTCTTTATGTGTTGTTTGACTCATGGCACATTTGTAGGATCTTTCTTAGAAAAACAATAAAAATCAGTGATTCTTTGTTTCTTTTATGTTCCTAGTTCGAGGCTTTTGGCACAAAGGTTGTCCACCACAATCAACCAAGACACTTCATTGCCTTTACCACTAAAAACAACAAAAAAATCATGAGCTTCTGAATTTAGTTACATGTTTCTCTTCGAAGGAATGAGATTTTGTTTTATAGAAAAACGTAGCAAAAAAAAGTTACTATTATTTGTTTGTTTCTTCTAATTTTAATTCTTCTAATATTAATTCTCGTTATTATTTTGAAATTTACCATTATAAAAGAAATTGAGACAGTTGTCAAAGTCTCATCATGAAACAGCCAACTTTGTTTAGCATAATCTAAAAGAGACATAAAAAAAAAGCATTAATCTTTGTGTTTTGATGCTACTTGTCTCATGCGTGCCATTTTGACCCTACAATATTTCGTTATAATTAAGCTTTATGTGGGAATTAATTAATTAATTAAATTCATCGCCTTGGATATCGATTTTATTGTTCTAACATTATCATTATCTATTTGAATCATGCTGGATATTGATATTACTTTTTATACACTTTTAAGTTAATCAAGCATATTTTTATATAGGCTCAAAAATAACATTTTGATGACAAATATTATTAAAAATGTCAGTATCAAGAATACAACATTTAACTTGGACTAAATTATTCCTAATATTTAATTTTATAATATGTTAATTAAGTTAATTTATAGTTTATAAATAAGGACGATTTTTACTTTATAAATTAATTTTGTGGATATGAATTAAATTTAAACTCACCTTCAACTATAATATCAGAGCTTATCCTAATGAGTAGGACTTTTAAAAAAAAAAAATAGTTTGCTTATTTATCATTTTTCTTTTGTAAACAGTTTCAACTTTTGCATATGATAGTTTGCAATTTTCTAGTAGACTTACGAGTTACATAAATATTGAGAAAATTTTATATGTAGAAATAAACAACGTACAAAACACTAATAAAAATGTATTATTAAGTGTAAATATTGAAATATACGTATATTAATTACATGAATTTCTACTTAAGGTTAAGTATTAGAAACTTTGTAGTGATTTGGTTTTCAATTTTTTTCTCCCTTTTCTTGTTAAATTCTATGTTTTGTTTATTAAATACATACAAAGGTACTTGGATTATTAATTAATTCACTCACTTTGGTATTAAATACAACAATCAATTATTCTAACTATTTTACCTAATCCTTTTTTTTATACAAATTATAACAAACTTTTATTTATCATTGATTTAATTATTGTCTAATAACTTCTGATTTTTGTTAATTTCTGCATCTACTCTTAATCACAATATATGATGGATCGGTGACTCAAACAATCCGTCAAATTCTTTTTCCGTCAAATTCTTTTATAAGACGATATAATTTTTTTGTCTTATTAATTATTTTCTTAAATTAATTTGATAATAATGAGTCAAGATTAATTCAACCGGTCAAGATAGAATTTCATATATATATATATATAAACTATCAATATGTTTAAAATACCAAACGTGTAATATTATACACTAAGAAATTTTTATTTTTGCACTAATAAATCTAATCTAACTTAATCCTTTTGCTTTGTGAAGATGGTATTGGAATCTTTGAGATAAGAGAAAAGGTTGGCACAAAAATCTTCCAAGCAGACAAAAAAGATTCTAGGTTGACTATCTCATCCTAAATGTGCACGATAGAAAACATGGTGTGTGCATTTGTGCTTCACAAGGCTTATCGCAAACCTAACTCATTACTCTAATTTCAATGTTTACGATAAAAATAATTCAATTAATCAATAATATCTTCTGTAATTTTGGAAATATATATATATATATATATATATATATATATATATATATATATATATATATATATATGTATATATATATATATGTATGTATGTATTAATTACATCATATAAAACCAACGAGGCTTGAGTAATCATGTCATGAGAAAAATCCTTTATTTAACTTTACATGTAATGGCTGGTACATAAATTATCACTTTAAAGTATTCGTTTAATATTCAAATTTCATCGGTTCATTGATTGATTAATCCGATTTGGTTTATTTGATTAAATAAACAAATTAAAACACAATATTAATTGAACTTAGTTAAATGAGTCAAATTTATGTTTCCCAAATGCAACGAAGTTTGATTAGTTAAATTGATAGCGAGATTTTAATTAACTTTCTAGGTTTAGATAGGTTCTTGGACTACTTGAAATTTTATAAATAAATACCTAAACTATTTTTTTATTAAGCCATATAAAAATTTTAATTTATGTAGTTTAAATCACATTATTTATACATGTTCTAATCTATCAGGTGTAAAAAGTGAGACAGTGACAATTTTATAAATAATGCAACATCTTTTCAATTGTTACATTAATAATTAATATAAAAAGTGTCACGATAGCAATTTTGTAATAAATTGAAGTTTCTATATTGGTTATAGGTGTAACTGATATAAAATGTATTTTTTATAACTTTCTTTTTCCAACCCAATTTTATCATTCTTTCTCATCTCAATCTCTCAACCCTAACTTCTTCCCAATAAAGGCCAAATGCGTTCATTAACAATCAAGTCAATTAACTTTCTAACTTTAGAGTTGCTTAGCCAAAATACTCTCGCCTAGCAACCACCAAGTAAGGGACTTTCTGTTTTAAGCGTTGCCCAACGACACATCCCTTCGCCAGAGAGTATACATAACTACCAAAAAAAAAATATGCAATTATGCAAATCTAGACTTGTCAATTTTCATTCCAATGCTTCAAACATAACATAAACATATCAGTGTGATATCTAATCGTTCAACTTAGTCTAAACCAACACATTTACAATACTATTAATTGAATTCACCAAAATTCCTCATACAACCTAAATAAGATTCTACATTCCCTAATTTGAACAACCCATGTAGATCGAAATAACAATTTGTCATACAATCACAGTTCAGGCAATTGCATAAATTTAGAATAGTTGCAATTAGCTTCTCTTACCTTTGATAACTACTCAAATAACTCGGGAGACTCAAAACCAACCTCAAACGCACAAAAGGCTCTATCTACCTTTAGGAACAACACAAACATAATTAAAGTACACCATTCAAACCATTGGTCAACAAAATATCTTATAAAAATGACTCTATAAGCACATACAAACAAGATAGGCCTACATGCAAAAGAAGAACAAATTTAACCCTATAAAAGAAGTAGAAAACCATCTTACTTAAATTGAAAATTCGATCAGTTGATTTTGAAGAGCCCATTACCAAGTATCTTACCGTGTTGATTCTTCAAACAGACAAACCAAGAGTAAGATAACTTAGAGAGAAGTGAGAGAGCTCTAGAAAAATGATTTATAGATAAATTGTGTGTTTTAATATTAAAATAATCGAATTTCATTATTTTAAACATATTAATTATTTTAAAATAACATTTTATAGGACCTTACATATACATACTCATTCCTAATTTAAAAATAAAGATTTATCAAAATTAATATTTATACTCACTCAATGTAAAAATTCTCACTCACTCAAGGATAACGAATAATACTTACAAAAACATATTATTTATAATCTTAAATTTCAATACCAAACATATTTAATTGAATTATGTTTTATTCAAACACTCAAAATATCATTCCAAAATATTTGAATTATGTTGAATTAGATATGAAAATTGTTTATTCAACATCGAGAAAAATCTCTTGACGGAAATTAGATAAAAATTATTTGTAGTTATGTTTTTGGTAAGTGACATTTATTTGGTATACATGAATACTATAAGCAAGAAAAAAAATTATGAAATTTTAATATTATTTCATTATTTTTCTGTTTTATTTTGTATTTTTACATTCCTAATTTTTCTTTCTCTTTAAATAATTCAAAAACATATGAGAGCATGAAAATCAATTCCTTCTTATTCCCTTCCTTCTCTAATAACAAATATTATAGCATTAATTTCTTTCAAACTTTTCCTTTTCATCTAAATAAGGTAAGGTAATATGCATTTTGTGGTTGATATAGTAAAGAAGAAAAAACGAGGAATTTGATCTGAAAAAGGAACCAATTCCCCTTAAAATGCAAACAAAAGACATGCATATACACAAAAATATCTATTTACATCAATGTATTAGGTGTTGCTTTCTTTCTTTATTATTATTTTTCCATAAGATAGACTTCAAGAAAGAGAAAAAGACAAGAATTACTCCATATCGTTACTATCAATCATTTACATTTATTAAGAGAGAGAATGTCACTTAAAAACTAAATTCATGATTTATTAATTTACCAAATCAATATGTATAAAAGAGAAGCACAAAAAAATTGGTATGCTAAAGTAGTAACTTATGTGTATTTCTATTTATTTTTTGTAAATTAAATTTTTTCGAATGTTAAGTATTTTTTTACTAATTAATTTTTAAATTAATTAAATTTAATTAATAAATAAATTGATTTTGTATTTTTAAAATTATTGGAGAGAAACTTATCTGAACATGTTTATTATTAAAAGCAAAAGATAAATAAAAAAGATAGGCTATTAATTGTTGTGGGCCTGAAATAAGACAGGGCTGTAAATTAGTGGGCCTGGTGGTTACTGCATTATGAATGGGCTGGAAAACATTGTCAAGCCCTATGAATCCCAAAATTAATCACAATGATATTTATTATTTTATGAAAATTAAAATGATTTTTTCTTAAAAAAAATCTTACAAAGGGGAAGATATAAAAGTTTTGCTGTTACATCTGTGAACGAATTTGTTTTTAGTATCACTCTAAAATATCTCTTATCAATGTATCTTATGTGTATATAAATCTATGTTCATCTCTTAATTTTTTTAACGTGGGGCTTTATTTGTACCCAACAATTTTATTCTTTAAAATTATTACTTATTTAAATTGAATTATTTTTTAAAAATCAAATCAAGTAATTAAAATAAAAAATAAATACATACGTTTAGTTGAAAGAGATTCTGTTCAGTCAAGCAAGATTATGAAAAATATTTACAGTTTCTACTATAAAAAAAAAAAATCTAGGTTTGGTTTGAAAATGAGATATAAGATTTTTTATATCAAAAATTAATGTGGACAATTTTCAAACCTAGATTTTTCAGAGAGGGACCCAAACATAGTCATTATCTACTTTAATTTCTGATACCAATTACTTTGTTTCGTTCTACCTTGAATACTGTAGAACCCTCTTTCTGCACGTATCTTATACTAATTTCAAATTATCATCCAATTAACTCCTTTAATTAAACAATATCTTTTTATAAATTGTTTTCTTTTAATTTTAATTAAATTTTTAATGTAAAAAAGTAAAAGTGTAAAGAAGCATAAAGTAAGAAAATAAAAACATATTTAGTGTCAGTCAACTTTATGAAGTACATATCTAGTATTACTTTTACAAAACTTTTCTTATTTGATTAATCTTTTAAAATATTTTATTAAATTACATTCTGATTAGCATCGATAAAGAATATAATTTAAAAATATAATGCATACTTTTATTAAAAGTGATAGGGAAAGTGATCAAGTTGCTTGTAGATGCTTCTTTTGAAAAATGGACTAAATTATTTAAGTGAGTGAAAGTGACACCAAAAATAAAAGGAAAATATCTTACCAAAGCTTGAAATTTTTGGCATCGAGAATCAAATTTTCAGTAGTGGAAACACACACACCGACAAAAAGGGAAAAATAATAGAGACAATATTGAAAAATATTATCCATAATTATATAATTTATACATAAATTGCTGAAGCTATCGTTTTCAATGATTTTTAAGTATTTTAAATCAAATTTATCGGAAAAAGGAAAAAAATAATAATAATATAATGATGTATTTTTACATTCATTTTACATATAATATAAAAATAAAATAATCATAAAGCATATTTTTTTTGTAAGTATGAAAAATTTGTCTCTCAAAATATATATTTTTAAAATATATTGAAAAAATGTTACGTAACAGACAAGAAAAGAAATAAAGAAAAAATATGAGGTTGATTCCTATTCTTGTTATTATTTTGACTTTTAGCCTTTTACGAGAAAGTCGTAATTTTTTTCTGTCTTTAATTATCTCTTATTACTTTTAACTACTTTTATATTTTTAATTAAGACAAAATACATTTTTAATTAGTTAAAAATGACGTTTCCTTAAGTAGAAAGATTCGAATACAATATTCATGTTATTAATGTATTATTTATCATAAATACTGCAGTAGAAGTAGTTAATAACAATAACGTTAGACATTAAATTTTGCAGGGATTAAATATTTAGTATTCTTTTATTTCTTAATCATGATTTTATCTTTTATTTTATTTATATTCCTATCTAACTCTTATCTTCTATTAAATCCTCTATTAATTATATTATTTTATTTATAATCCTAACTAACTCTTTTATTTTATTTTATTCTTTTACTTTTATCTTTTGTCATTTATTTTTAGTTTATTACAGTATCTTGATTTTTTTCTATCTTGTATTTTATCTCTAACTCTTTATATTGTAGTATTTCATTTCTCTATTTAAATGAATCATATCCAAAATCTATTACACTATCTTTTCCTTCAAAAATCATCATTTTCATTTTCTTCAACATCATCATTTTCATTTTCTTGAAAACCATCATTTCTTGGAGAGAGTAGAGTCTAAAAAAAATTGTTTCTTATTCATTGTTACAAAATATGGAGATAGAAAGAAAGACTTGTCAAAGATCATCATCACTTACTACATGTGAAGATTGGAGAAATGGTAATTGTTCAAAGGGTGAAGAATGTCCAAATTTACATTGGTGGATTAACACAAACAACAACTTTCATCATGATAAGGTACATTTCTTTTATCCTTTTGCATTGAAATATTAATAATGATAAAATTTTCATACTATGTTCTTTAATTCCAAATTAATATTAGTTTTGGATTAAGAAGATAAGTCATATTGTTCACAAATTATGGTTATTGATGTTATTTTCTATCAATAAACAAAGAAATGAGATTGAAAAAGTTTTCCATTGTTTTAGAATTCTAAATTAATGTAGTAATGTTATAGGACGCGCCTTCAATAGGATACCATCCTTTTTACTAAAGAAAAATACCGAAAAAGATTATGATAAAAGTTCAATCTGGAATGTTTTGTCTTTGAAACATGTTTGTCTCATATATTTGTTTTTGACAAAAAAACCATTTTCTATTATAATTATTTATTTTTATAATAATAATAATAAATATATTATTATTATTATTATGTTATTATTGTTATCATTTTATTTTTACTTTCAATTAGATGTTAAAATATTAAATTTTCATTTGATTTTTTTACATTGTTATATTTTGTAATTTATTTATCATGAACAAGTTTTTTTTTTCAGAGAGATCATTCAAGTTTTAAAAGATTGGTTTGTTGGATACCACCTCCCAAAGGATTTGTTAAAATTAATTGTGATGGAGCTTATACTTGGGATGGAAAAAAGGCAGCTGCAGGAGGTGTTATTAGAGATTCTCAGGGTGAATTTCTTTTTGCCTTCTCAAGCATGTTAAGAGTTGATTCAGCAGCAGAAGCTGAATTATTTGCAATCAAGCTTGGAATGGAAATAGGGATATCAATGGGATATAAAAACTTGGTTGTTGAAAGTGATTCGTTAACCGCTATCCAACTTATTAACTGGAGAGTCATCCATCAAAGACATCCATTTTATGCTCTTGTTTCTTCAATAACGCAGATGGGTGCTAATGCTGATTACATTACTTGGAATCATGTATTTAGGAAGACCAATTCGGTAGCAGACGGTCTCGCTAAATATGGATTATCTTTATTTTCAGAGTCACCTGTTATACTTTTTAAATTTCCTCCAAATTTTCTTTTTGTACCTTTATGTGCAGATAAAATTGGAACAATGTATTATTGCTAAATGTATTTTCTTCTCATATTTTAGATGAGAATATTTTTTAATAAAAAACCATTCTTTTCCAGTTTTCATTCATTTCTACGTTTCTTTTATTTTAAATATTCTAAAACATAAAATAATCATAAAAAATAAAATAATCATAAAAAATATTTTTTTGTATTTTTTAAAATAAAAAAAGTAAAAGGAAAATAAGTATAAAATATTGAAAAATATGTTACGTCAAGAAAAGAAATAAAGAAAAAATATGAGGGTGATTCCTACTTGTTATTATTTTGACTTTTAGTCTTTTACGAGAAAGTCGTAATTTTTTTCTGTCTTTAATTATCTCTTATTACTTTTAACTACTTTTATTTTTTTAATTAAGACAAAATACATTTTATATTAGTTAAAAATGACGTTTGCTTAAGTAGAAAGATCCGAATATAATATTCATGTTATTTCGTTCACATATCTTGCCAGGAACGGATGGTCATTCCTTAATGTATTTATCATAAATACTGCAGTAATTAATAACAATAACGTTAGACATAAAATTTTGCCAGGATAAAATATTTAGTATTCTTTTATTACTTAATCCTGATTTTATCTTTTCTCTTTATCTTTTATTTTATTTATATTCCTAACTAACTCTTATCTTCTATTAAATCCTCTATTAATTATATTATTTTATCCAGAATATTGTTTAATAATATATTTTGTGGGAAATAGTGTTTAATTTTACGTAATCATGATTATATTTATCCATCTTTAAAATTATTCAAGTTTTTAAAAGATATTGCATATCAGGGAATATTCATATATATATATATATATTCGTGTAGGTTAGAACACAGAACTATATTTATAGATTTGGAGTATTAGATATTGCACAAATATTTTAAGTTTTTAGGATTTTATTTTTTTTATCCATCTTAGTATATAAATCAATTTTAATGGTTTACGTAAAACTAAAGATACAATAATTAAAGATGATTTATTGTTATTTTTATTTTATTTTATTCTTTTACTTTTATTTTTGTCATTTATTTTTATTTTATTACAGTATCTTGATTATTTTATCTTTTATTTTATTTTATCTCTAACTCTTTATATTGTAGTATTTCATTTCTCTATCTAAATGAATCATATCCAAAATCTATTACATTATCATTTCCTTCAAAATCATCATTTCCATTTTCTTTAAAATCATAATCATTTCTGGGAGAGATCATCATTTCCATTTTCTCCAAAGTCATAATTTTTGTGAGAGAGTTAAGTCTAAACAAAATTGTTTCTTATTCATCGTTACAAAGTATGGAAGTAGAAAGGAAAATTTGTCAAAGGTCATCACCTACTACATGTGAAGATTGGATAAATGGTAATTGTCCAAAAGGTGAAGAATGTCCAAATTTACATTGGTGGCTTAACACAAACAACAACTTTCATCATGATAAGGTAAATTTCTTTTGTCCTTTTGTATTGAAATATTAATAATGATAAAATTTTCATACCATGTTCTTTTATTCCAAATTAATATTACTTTTGAATTAAAAAGATAAGTCATATTATTCACATATTATGGCTATTTTCATAAATAAAATTTTAGTTATCTTCTCTGCATGATCCAATACAAAATGCAAAATAGAAACATTCTTCTTAGCAAATGCCTCCAAATACCACTGAGTGTGATTTGAACTTGACATCTCAGTCTGAGAATCCATAGCTACATGTTGTAATATTAGAATGTAGAAAATAAAATAAGAAATTATCTAAAATGGTTTATCATACGGTGTGATATAACATTTTTTTTCTATTAAAAAACTTTTTATTTTTCTTGTATGTTTCTATGTTGCTATTTTGTAATAAAAAAGAAGAAGCGAATAATACAAAGTATATTTCTTTTTAACATAATTAATAGGTTTTTGTCAAATTATAACTAAAAAATTATAGTTAATTTATCTCCCTTTTCATTTACTCTTAATATTCACGTGCTTCTATAATATTATTGTCATTATTTATTGTCCTTAATTATATTATTCTTTGACGTGTATATCAAAGGTTTATGTTTAAGTTCCCTATCGATCTCTTGAACTTTGTTTTCTTTTTTTTCTTTTTTTTTTTGTTTTATCAATCATTTAACTCGGTGAAGGGTTATGAAAATTTTTATGGAATTGTGATTTGAAAACTCTATGTTATGTAATGGTATTTGAAGCATACAAAAAGGAAACGTAACGACATGGTACTTATTGATGGTATTTTCTATCAATAATAGTAATAACCAATAATAACAAAGAAATGAGATTGAAAAAGTTTTGTGTTGTTTTAGAATTATAAATTAATGTAATAATGTTAAAATAGGATGTGCCTATGATGCCATTTTTTACTAAAAAAAATATCGAAAAAGATTATGGTGAAAGTTCAATTTGGAATGTTTTATGTTTTTGAAACATATTTATCTTGTAGTTTTTTTAGATGTTAAAAATTTAAATTTTTATTTGATTTTTTTACATTGTTATATTTTATAATTTATTTATCATGAACAAATTTTTTTTTTCAGAGAGATAATTCAAGTTTTAAAAGATTGGTTTGTTGGATACCACCTCCAAAAGGATTTGTTAAAATTAACTGTGACGGAGCTTACACTTGGGATGGAAAAAAGGCCGCTGCAGGAGGTGTTATCAGAGATTCTCAGGGCGAATTTCTTTTTGCCTTCTCAAGTGTGTTAAGAGTTGATTCAGCAGCAGAAGCTGAATTATTTGCAATCAAGCTTGGAATGGAAATAGGAATATCAATGGGATATAAAAACTTGATTGTTGAAAGTGATTCACTGACAGCTATCCAACTTATTAATCGGAGAGTCATCCATCAAAGACATCCATTTTATGCTCTTGTTTCTTCAATAATGGAGATGGGTGCCAATGCTGATTATATTACTTGGAATCATGCATTTAGGGTGACCAATTCGGTGGCAGACGGTCTTGCTAAATATGGATTATCGTTATCTTCAAAATCACCTGTTATACTTTTTAAATTTCCTCCGAATTTTCTTCTTTTATCTTTATGTGCGGATAAAATTGGAACAATGTATTATTGCTAAATGTATTTTCTTATATTTTAGATGAGAATATTTCTTAATAAAAAACCATTTTTTTTCCAATTTTCATTCATTTTACGTTTCTTTTATTTTAAATATTCTAAAACATAATAATAATTATTATATTATTATTTTTAATTGATTCAATCGTTATTATATTGTTAATACCCATCTAAGTAAAACTAATAGAAAAAACAAAGAGTATAATTAATTTCAAAATAAAGAAAGATAAAATACAAATTTATAAATTGTAAAAAGTATATTTATTAATTTGAGAAATAGCATATTTACGTGTATTTAGTTTTATTTTATTTTGTTTCAGTTTAGCTTACTTTATTTTATTTTAATTTATTGTATTTTATTTTGTTTTATTATAGTTCAGTTGGGTTTATTTTATCATATCCTATGTTTACTTTTATTTTGTTTTTTTAGAAATGGTGAGAAAAATGAAAAGAATGATTGAAGTGAAGTAGAAAGAGAGTTCAAGACTCTCCATACTATCGACCTTTTTTTCATACCATCAACCCTTTCGAGGTAAACCATAACCCTGTATTATTATTACTTATTTTTTTGTCACACTCAAAATAATTACAATAAAATTTATATATTTATAGAAAAAATAGATAAAAGATAAAAAAATATAGAATAAAAATATCTTAATTAGGTTTTAATATCATTATATTTATTATTATTATTTATCATATTCGAAATTATGCAGAATCTTAAAAATTGATGAAAAAGATAAAAGAATATTATTGCAACATCTCGCTTTTAATAGTATTCAAATCACTGAAGAAACATCACACATTCAATATGAAAGAACAATATGAAAAAATAAATAACTCAAAGAAATATATACATAATGTTATTACAATTGTCTCAAATATAACTAATTATGACACCAAAAAATATATAAAGATCCTATAAGGCTAATTATAAAATTACATTGATTTAAAGAGCATAATAAAGTCCCTCAACAACTAACATAACTAGAAACAAACATCATAAGTCTACATTTCAGCACCACTCCTCTCCTATACTAGATCTACTTGAAAATCTTAGTTTGTTCAACCATTAGGGTGATCATTGCAAATAAGAAAAAACACAGAAAAAAAAATGTAAGCTAATGTATCAAAAAGAGCAATTATACATTTGTTAATACTTTTAATCAAGGTAAAGCGACTAGGACATTATACTCCTCTCACCACATACCCTACTCTTCTCTACTTTAGATTATATTATTGTTAGAGCGTTAGGATAGCTCCCAATACGAAATCTATATATCTGATGACCATCAATCCTCCTTGAATTAGTATGTGTCATTCACATATCATATTATAAACCAACCATTGTTGTAACATAAATAACATATAATATATATAACCATGAGGGTAGTATATGAAAATAGTAGTAGTTGTCTTAGGACTAAATATATGTCTACGTGAAAGAAGAATTGAAGCATAACATAATGTGCCAAAAGTCTTATAAGTAGAATAATCAAGTAGTTTATCATATAGAACTTCATATGGAGATATATTACCCAAAATATAACTAGGAAAAAAAAGTAATTTTAACACTCACCTCAAAATTTTGTAGGAATATTAGAATGAAACGTGAGGATCGAACAATGTTTAAAATATGCAAATATTCTCTTTCTACCACAATGATTTATTAATGTCTTTCACCATAAGAAAACTAATGTAAAAAAACCTTTATTAGAAAGAAAAATCTTTGAAAGAAATTTTTTTATCATTATCTGACTCAAAAAATTTAATAATGGTGTTAATCGGAGTTTCAACATATGAGAAAAATTTAGGAATAAGTTTGTTATAGTCATATTTGTTTTTAAGCACATATAAATCCAAATGAAATACTATTTTTTTTATCATCAGCTAAATGGAGAAAATAGCAAAATTCTTGATAAGTAGGATATTTAAAGTCCTTATATATCAACATGAATGAAATAAAAGAATTAAAATTATTATGATTATGAAAAGGTAGTCTTTTTGCTTAGAAAGATGGAAGTGCTACAACAATATGTGGACTCAATCAAACTTAAATGAGTTTAATTAGCAATAATAAATGTGTGACGTAAGTGTTTATGCGAAGTTTCATTTGTGGTACTATTACAAAAATTGATAGAAGAATAAGAGAAATTTGATGTATAAAATGCACATCAATATTCATGTCATTATCTATTACAATGGTAGCAATATCACTCTAAATAGTATCACTAGACATTTTTGTAGTGAGAAAATGAATCAATTTTTGTACGAGTAGGAGTTAAAATAGATAAAGAAGTTGAAAAACTATTAGGTTAAGTATCAACGTGATGTACATAATAGTACAATTCTTGAAATAGTTTGGGAGATAATCAACAATCTTATAATATTTATCTTTTGCGTGACTCAACTCGTCACAATGACTACATTTAGGTCTTGACTTCTTGATACTTTTATATTTATTGTTATTAGATAGGAGTTTTTTAAAAGAATTAACATAGAAAAATAAGTTATTAGAAGGAGAAAAAGATGAATTTGTATCAAGAATTTTATGTCAAGCTTCTTTTTGGAGAATAAAAAGAAAAACATTTTCATTGGTTGTAGAGGATTAGAAAGAAGAATCTAGCCACAATTTTGGGAGAAGAAATCATACAAACCCATAAAGAAAACATTATGGGAACCATATCTACTTAAATTTGTTGAAGACCGCCACACGTACATTGAAAATAGGATTTTTAGCTAGAGAGATATTCCCAAATCTAGCGACAATGACATAAAAGACGAAGTACTAATCCAGAAGACTTCCCGTGAGAAACAAATTTGGAAGGTTACTTCATGTAAATCTCTTCTTGCTAATCGTCGTTGAGGAATGCATTATTGACATCGAGTGGATAAAAAGATCATTTGGTTAAGAACCACCAAGGCTATAAATAAACTAACAAAAATCATCTTTACTGGGAGAAAAAAACATACATGGACTGGTCAATCGCAATGGTGACAAAAGAGAGGTCAGAAGAGACAATAATGGAAGAATCCATTGATGAACAGGAGAGAGAAATCTTAAAAATCTAATATTCTCTAATCAAGACACCAGAAAGAGAAAAAAGAGCAACATCGACGCTCTGAATAGTTGAGAGGAAATGAGATGTGCGATCACGCACGACAAATCGTTGCTTAACAGGAGACAAGACATGTCACAACGCACGATGGAAGGAGTAGATCCACAACTTCAAAAGGCACTGAAAGCACGTAGGAGCTTCGATGAAGGCATCGTTAACGACATTATGGTTACCTGATTGAGATGATCAAACTGTGTGATCATTGGTCGAAACTAGAACTCCAATAGTGGCAGGAGTAGATGACAACAATAAATAACGGTACTGCTGGCAACGGTAAATGACGCCACTGCTGATAATATCAGGTGTAATAGTAGAGACAACAACAAAAAATTTCTCAAAAGAACATACTTTGATATCATATTGAATATAATAAAAATTATGTATCGAAGAATTTGTTGATTACTTATTTAATATTTGATATTGTTTCAATCATTTTGTTTAATAAATTACTTCTTTATATTTAATAATGTATAAAACTATTTAAGGTAAATGGAAAAGTGTGGGAAATTGTTGCTGGCTGATTGGGTTTCGGATGAAAATTTGAATAACTTCGCCATGATGTAGAAACCTTGCGGGAAAGAATTAATTAATGACTTCATGCTGTTTGTATTGATGATGTTGCATGCGTACTGTATTTTATGAGTATACGTATTCTAGGTATGGATACAAATTGGGCATGTAATAAATAATATGTGTGCACAATAATCTGTTTATATAAAAATCTTATAAATGTTAATGTTAGATCATATATAAATTAAATCGAGAAAAAAAAAACCAAAGAAACCACTTAAAGAACTTAATTTGTTTGATTAGTTAGTAATATCATCATTATAACAAAATATTAGCTTAATGATGTATAATAATATAATAAACAAAACAAAGGGTATACGTTTTGCGTACATCACACGAACACGTATTTAATGGATTATTAGGGGATAGATAGTGTTAGCTGAGGAGTGCACTCCCAAGTTTTAGAAAACGACGCCGTTGATACGTGTCAAAATTCCATTGGCCGCGCTTTTCTTAAATGTCCACCAGTCCTTTCTTCGCCCAATCCATTCCCTTTTGACTTCCCCATGGCTCGCTACTCCCTCTGCGCTCTCCTCCTCTTCGCCGCCGTGGCCGCCGCCGCTGGCGCCAACACCGACGCCGACGACATCCTGATCCGTCAGGTGGTGCCAGAGGGCGAGGTGGAGGACCACCTGCTGAACGCGGAGCACCACTTCTCGAACTTCAAGGCGAAGTTCGGGAAAACCTACGCGACGAAGGAGGAGCACGATCATCGCTTCGGGGTATTCAAGTCAAACCTGCGCAGGGCGAGGCTTCACGCGCAACTCGACCCCTCCGCCGTCCACGGCGTCACCAAATTCTCGGATCTCACTGCGGCGGAGTTCCAGCGCCAGTTCCTCGGTCTCAAACCGCTCGGCTTGCCGGCGAACGCGCAGAAGGCCCCCATCCTCCCCACCAACAATCTCCCAAAAGATTTCGATTGGAGAGACAAAGGAGCCGTCACTAACGTCAAGGACCAAGTAATTATCATATTAATACTAATAAATTAATTGTTATTATTGGTATTATTTGACGAGTTTTATATTTGGCGTGAAATTGAATTTGTGTTATGTGTTTAGGGTGCGTGTGGATCGTGTTGGTCTTTCAGTACCACGGGGGCATTGGAAGGAGCTCACTTTTTGGCTACTGGTGAGCTCGTGAGTCTTAGTGAGCAACAGCTTGTGGATTGCGACCACGTGGTTCGTTTCTCTCTCTTTGCGTCTTTTCCTCTTCTTTTTTTTAGCCCCTTTTGGATTTCGATCTTGCTTTTTGGTGTTTGCAGTATGATCGCATAGTGTTTGTAAAATTGATGGGGTTCAAATTAATTTTTGAAGTCAAGTGTTTTTAAGAAAATTTCTTTTAATTTCTAGCAAAAGTTGTCTGAGATTGTTTCAAGTCAAAATCAATTTTGGACTCGAATACATTTTTTCCAGTGAGATCAAACACTTTTGAACATTTAAAGTCGGTTTAACTGATATATCAACGTTATTTTGTATAGTATAAAGTGTATCGGAACATTATTGCATCTGATTTGAGTGTGTTTATGATACGCTATTTTACGGTGTATGGTTGTAAAGGAAAATCATAGGTTATAGTAAATAATTGTTTCATTTTGATTTTATAAATATATCCGCGACTTTAAAAACTGTTTTTATCACAATAACATAATCCGGATGCTCAGTAATGCGATCAAGACATGATTTTCCCGACCGTAAGCTAACATACTTCGAAATAATAGCCATATCCATGTTAGACATGATTTCAGATTGGAAATTTCAGATGATATTTACTGTGTTTTTCTATTTTACTTTATTTTCAACTGTTATATTAATACGAATGAGAATTCTACTATATTTATGTAATGGTGTTATGTGATGGAACATTGATGAATGTGATGTGTATTCTAACTTTTCGAACATCGATCTTCTTTTCTAGTTTATGTTTTGTATTTTTTTTCTTGCTAATTTTTTTTCTTGCTAATTTTATGCTATCCACTTATACTCTATAATTTCAAAGTTTATTAGAATCCTTTGTTAGTGTAATATGTCATTTGTGTCTAGATCACATGTGTACCTTGGTAGTTGGTAAGACAGTAAAGTACTAAAATTTGCCACCACTCTAATATATAATGATGAATTAACGGCTGTGAATCTCGCAGTGTGATCCAGAAGAATATGGAGCATGTGACTCAGGCTGTAATGGTGGTTTAATGAACAACGCATTTGAGTACATACTTGGGGCTGGGGGAGTACAGAGAGAAGAGGACTATCCATACGCTGGAAGAGATAGCTCCTGCAAATTTGATAAAAGCAAAATTGCAGCTTCTGTAGCTAATTACAGTGTGATTTCCCTTGATGAGGATCAAATTGCTGCAAATCTTGTGAAGAATGGCCCTCTTGCAGGTACCTTATTTGTTCTCATTAAAAAAAGATTTGGCACCCGTACTCCTACCCCTTCCTGCTCCATAAAGGAATTATGTAGACATATCTGTTTGATCTTTACTTTTTTTGGTACAAAAACAATTACGAGAAACATATTTAATGGGGAATTATAGAAATACTGACTGTTACTTTGCTTGGTACAGTTGGTATCAATGCAGTTTATATGCAGACATACATTGGTGGTGTCTCATGTCCATACATCTGTGCGAAGCGTTTGGATCATGGGGTTCTTTTAGTGGGTTATGGTGAAAGTGGATATGCTCCCATTCGTTTTAAGGAAAAGCCTTACTGGATCATTAAGAATTCGTGGGGGGAGAGCTGGGGAGAGAATGGATACTACAAGATCTGCAGAGGTCAAAATGCATGTGGAGTAGATTCCATGGTCTCAACTGTAGGTGCTATACATGCATCCAGGCAGTAAACACTAGGATATAATATCTCATCCTGGTTGTGTGATGTGATACTGGACTAGGATAGTTTGTATAAATATTTATATTTTGAACTCTATCGTTTGGATCAGTAAACTTCTAAGATCATGTTGTTTATGCAGTATGTAATTCTGTATGCTTGTCAGTCCAATGCCTATGTTCTTTGTTATGGCAACTTGGCAGAGTAAATGAATTGGAAATACTTCAGTGTAAAATCTTATTATTAATTTGCAGTGTATCTTTTGAAACATTACGCTAATTGGGCAGGGATTCAGGTTATAAAATGATTTCTCGGTTTATTGAATGCCATACATGAGACTGGAAACTATTTGAAAGATTGAAAAGATACACTGAAGGGTGATGAAGGGGATACCTGTGGACCTCAAATGGTGCTTTATATGATCATGTAAACACTTATAAAAGTTTGCATTCACGATCATAGAAACCAGTAAAAGCTTTTGACACTTGGGACATTAATATTAGTGTTCTATGTTTTCTGTACAATTGTCAGGTTTGGACTTCTCTAATTGTTGGAGTTGATCAGATCAAAAGCCAGGTTTTAAAGAAAATTAACACATTTTCTAATACTATCTTGTATTTGAAAAATAGTATATTATTCTGGAACTCTTGAGAAACAGACCTCAAATCATATAAGAAGGAACTCAAATTGGACATTACTTGGAGGCCCATCTAAAAATCTGAACTGAAACATAGCAAATGAGTAGCACTTTGTGAAGGAAAACATCAGACAGATCTTACTGAATAAAATAATTGAATGATTAGTTCTTTGTGAAAGAAAAACGCTAGACAAATCTTAACATGCAGTAAAAGTGAAGAAGAAATTCAAAGTAAATATGATGCATCAAGACATGAATTTCTTGGAGGAAAGATATGAGTTCAAGGCCCATCTATTAAAGTCAGTATAACTTTTTGTTATACAAGAAGCACTTTGTCAGAAAAGATTTGACAAATATGAATGATGACTGAAACAAGAAAAAACTGAAGTATATAATAAATAAACTGGAAAATGCATTTCAAAAGTTTCTGATTACACAAGAATCTTAAACTACAAATAAAAATAGTAAATATAAATCCTCTCATAAATTTCCAAATGACATCAATCTCAGTTCTATAAGAAATCAAAGAAAATGTGCACATCATTAGTCAGATAAATCTGCAAGGTTTTTAGGAGTTCCAAACTTTTGTTTCCAATAAAAATAATGTTTCTGTTTCTGTAGAATGAAGTTGGTGTTTGTTAAAATTTTTAGTTGAAATTCCACTGACAGAGGAGATTAAAATTTCAGGTAGCAATTTCAACACAAATAATAAGATGATCAAAGAAAAAGCATGAGATTTTGAACAAATATAATGGAAAAAATATTATGTGGGTGAAACGAGTAGTTATACACCATTAAAGTTCAGAAACCTGCCAAGTGTAGTATATTTCGAAACAATAATTAAATCTTCTTACAGTATTATTTTACTAATGCTCTTACTTCTTCTGTTACTTTCTGTTTTGTAAGTATAAATTATATTTTCTATTTTTAAGATATTAAATGTATAATTTATTAATACCCTTTTCTAGAAAGTAGAAAGATCTGTACAAAGCTAACATCATTCGTTTTAAATGACAATTAAAATAAAATAAATTAAATGATTCTTCTAGTTAATTTTTTTATATTTTCTTTACATTTTTTTATTAATTAAACATATTTTTAAAGTATATACGAAAGTTATTTAATTTTTAATGCAAACAATTTATTTGTCATCACTCACACACTTTCCGGGAAAACTTCCCGGAAGGTCACCCATCCCAGAATTACTCCAGGCTAAGCACGCTTAACTATGGAGTTCTTATGGGTTAGGCTACCGAAAAGTAAATGCATTTTGGTGATATGGGTAGCCAAATCAATTCCTTTAAGCTATCTTTCAACTGTATAGTCCCATACCTATACAGTCTCCAGATCCCTCTCATTCCGGGGTGTATGTTCGATTCGTCCATGTGCCCCTTCCACTCGAAGCCTGCCAGGAGCCGCTCCTTGTCCATGCCTTTTGCACCGGCGATCACTCCCCGCCCTCGTCAGTGCCCGGGCGTCACATGCCCACCAGCTTCCGCTTGGTTCGTCCTCGAACCACACCGTACTGGGAGAGGCTAGGCTCTGATACCATCTGTAACGTCCCGGCAACTTACAGGGACTGTTGACTGCCCCCACACATCACCACGAGACTTTCCAGTGTGCTTTGTCATCACTCACATAAAATATCTTAATTTAAAAGTTTAAAATAATGAATTTATGAATAATAAATTTATAATTTTTTTTATTATATATTATTTTTTTTAATATATGACAAATTTATACTTAAATCCTATTAATTATTTTATTTTATAATAAATATATTTAGTAATTATAAAAAATTAATATGATTTTTATAATAACTAATTAAATATTCTCAATATTTTGACTAGATTCCATATTTTTATAGTTGAAAAATGCTATAAATTTTCTTCTCTAAATTGATAAAATTAAAAAATAGATTATAACGAATATTATACTATATATTATATATTTTATTTAATAGTATAATAATAAATATAACATAAAAATATTAATTTAAATATAATAAAATAACATATTAGACTATCTAATTAATAAAATATATAATTTTGTATATATACATAAAGAATATATTAATAATATTAAATATTTCATTAATATTTGTATTCAAGTTACGATTATAGTAATCATCTCAAATAAGAATTTGTAAATATAAAATTAATTTTTAAAATACTATAATAATATATTTAAAATATAAAAATTGAAACAAATATATTAAAAAAATTATATATATATATATATATATATATATATATATATTTATATTTATATTTATATTTATATAATATTTGATATGTTACAACAAGATGTGATGATAAATTAATTAATGTAATAAAAAAATTGTTAATTTTTATATTAATTATATTAAAAGTCCGTATTTTCTTATAGTTGATGGTTAACTTAAAATATTATTATTAAACTTTGGGTATTATACTAATATATGTAATTTAATTTTTTAAAATTTTTATATGAATTTTATTAGTTTTTTTTATTCTCATTATATAAATTATAATATTTTCGTAGATTAAAAATACTTTTTTGTCATTATTACAATATGTAGGATTCTTAACTTATTCTATGTTTTCATCAATCACTCTCCTCTTTACTTGTATATAAATTTCAACAATGTAAAGAATAACTTCTATATTTAGCCTCTTAACTGTGAAATATTGATTTTTAATGATTATTTATTAACATTCTCAAAATGAACAGCATAAAGAAAAAAAAAATGAAAACTTAATTTAACTTGGAGATATATATTATATTATATAGTAAATAATATTTTATCCCTATTTTCCACATTTATTTTCTTGTCGTGTTGTTTGTTTGAGACTCCATTATTACTATTTAAATCTTGAAAAATCTTAGTTTAATAAAATTAACTTTGATTATATGATATATGGTCGAATAATATCTTAAGTTAAAATTGAATATCTTATGCATAGATTTTGATCCATTAGATTGGTGTGTCATTTCATGATGTACTTTGAAAACCCCATCCCTATTAACAGAAGCATTTCCTGCAACAGTTTAGTCAAAGTATGGTTTTGCCAAACTGATGAGATGAGCGTGGGTGACAGATACCTAGCATTCCCTCTAATCAGTCACCAAAATTCATTTCATTTTCTTATTTTTTGTGTATTAATTAATTAATGAAGAAGATGATATAAATGCAAAAAATGAAAAATAGGTAGGGCTAGTGTTTTTCCAGAAGGAGTTGTTGAACATTTGCATCTCTCCCATATTCACATGTCACATGCAAGCTTGGTGCAGTGTAGCTGAGTGTGTTTGGACCACTGTGTAGCTGAACAGATATCAAACACAGGGAAAAACACCTTCCTGCTATGCCCCGCGCTATGACCTATATTCCCTTCTATTCATTGCACAAACCCTAGCCTGTGACCATCATATCAAACCCTAGCTATTCTCTCTTCCTCATTTTTTCCACCATTATTATTATTATTATTCAAACTCATCAAAAACATACTTTCAATAATAACATAACCCTTCTTCCGACATCCATTGTCCGGATTCAGACCAAGCTCCTCCCGTGAATTCTGTACTCTTCTTCGTTACTTTTCACGTTAATGTCAGTAATTAATCATGCTCAAATCTTCAAAACCTTAATTCACGTCAACAGTGATTGATTTATCTTATCACCTTGTTTTGTTTATCGCTACTGTATATATGTTATGGCTACCGCAATCTTAGGACATATTATATATATACCATTTCTTGTCATTGCTGCATAATAATTAATATTCTCAACTACATTAAATTTGGCACCATGGAAGTCAATTTCATGTGGACAATGGTAGGTCGTGTCCTATCAAATTATTGTTGACCCCAACTCAAAGACAGCAAAGCACACATTCAAACAATTTAATACCCAAATATCACATTCTTTCATTTCAAAACCAAACTCTCTCTTTCTCTTTCTCCATTAACAAAAAATAAAAAATAAAAAAAATTCAAATGTTTGTGTGTGACCTTCGTATCTTCCTTCTCCCTGATATAGTTTTTCTGTAACCTCAACATAAAGCAGACCCCTTGTTGGCTTGTTGTACAAAAATATATTAATTTCTTTTGAAGAAAATCAATTTTAGAAAGTATAAAGGGATGATATATTGGATTAAATTTCCTTTTTTGCTGTGATGAATAATGACTCAGCAATTACCTTTTTCATAAAATAAATCAGGGTATAAAGCGTTGCAGGCATGGGGAACTATATTTTTCGAAGCACAGGATTTTGCACCCAAAAAAGAAAGGAATATACAATTGTATGACTAGGCATTTGACTAGACAGCATGTCGTCTAGCCATGAAAAGGTTCCTATTTATCACCGCAATCACAAACTAAATCTTTGCCCTAGCTAGTGTGACAACAATGAATAATCCTTTTATAACTACAAACCAATTTCCTAATAACAGATCGTTTCATATATATGCTCTTCATTATTTTCCATACGATGATCATTAACACACACAGCATATAAATATATATATCACTATATCTCTTGTTTATTATTCTGAGTTTTCAATCACAGATAGTTAAGTAAACCCACCATGAATTGATGGACCACTTGGTTTCAAATATGTATAATATAAGCACCTGTTTTATCTCTTTTAATTAGTTTAAATATAAAATCCTATCACATTAATTAATACGTAAAACATACTCTAACTCATAATAATACTGTCATAAGAATGTATCAAGTAAAACTTCTTATGATGAAGAACTGATATTAAAAATTGCATAATGACAATGTTTTTAGTTCTTTATTAGATATAATGCACCATGGCACACTTAATATCACTGGGTTTTATCATATAAATGTTTAGAATGGAGTGAAGCTTGTGAGAGAAAAGTGTTCTCATGTCATAACACAGAGATAACAATAAATATATAACATGATATTTTCACTCAGAATAAGTTGAAAAAGGCACGATCAACATTCTTGTGACTTCTTTCCCAATGATTTGAGAAAGCTTGTGAAAATTAACAATCATCTAGCTTGAGTCCAACTATAGTTATATATGTTCACTTAAATTTCAATAAACAATTACCACCATAAGCTTTTAATTGCATTAAGTTTTGTTTCACTATTCACCAACAATGATTTTGTTATATTAAACTCATTGCTATCTTGCAGAGTTTGTGCATGTGCTGCACAACTGTTTGCAGGTTATTATTATTTGAGTGTTTTGACAGGATTTATATATTTTGATGCATTACTATTAGATTGCGATCGAAAATACGAGATTTATGCCATTTATCATCACAAACATTGCAATTTAACAATTTTTGTTTCTTCTTTGGGAGTGCTCACAGGAAATAAAGGCTATAATATAACTCTTTTTTATGCCCTTGTCTGTATGTCTACTACAAAATTGAGGCAATTTTAAAGCTTAATATTAATATAAACATAAAGAGTATAATGTATATATATGTGTGTGTGAGAGAGAGAGAGCAGAAGAGAACAAAATTTTGATTTGAGAAAGGGTGAGAAAAGGAGATAGGGAATACGATGCAGGTGTGTGTTGGTAGATGAAGATGAAGAAGAGTGATAAAAAGAATGGAGAAGGCATTGAAAGAAAGAGGTTGGTTATTATAAATACAAAAGAACAAAAGTATAGATGAAGAAGAAAGAGACCGCTATGGTCTCAATCAGATGAAGGTTGTGCAGCACATGTTATGGGTCAGTTATTACAAAACAAGGGAAATTTTCGAAAAGTTTTCTGGTTCTTCCTTATGAACTAAAACCAGCAGTCTACGGAAGTATCATTAACCCTATCATATCATATGTACCTTGACCTATATCATTGGTGGCAGTAGCCACTTGTATGCAATATGAACACACCTCACATGCACATACTTTGAGAAGCATTAAACATTTTGTGCCAAAGAAGAATGCTTTTCCATCTCTAGCATAAGGAATAGACGTCCATGGATGATGGATGTCTATTCCAGTGCCCAATTTTATTGTGTGTTCAGAGAAGTAGTTGGTGTAAATGCTGCTTGTAATTCTCCATTTATACGTAATAATACATTATGAAACATATATATAAATGTAGATGGATCGGGAGAAGAAAAAAAGGTGTAAAAAAAAAGAAAAAAAAAAGGTGATTGAATTGCATATGCGAGTGGTTTCACTTTAGGGACTGGTCTGCAATAGGCCAAGTTTGCGAATGGCCAAATGCATGGGAGACAAAGAAAAGACGCACCTGTTTCTCCCAGAAATCGTGCCAAGAGTTAAAAAGAATATATGCTTTTAAAATTCTATGCTTAACCAAACACGAAACCTATTTCGTTCCATTTTGATCCGGCAAACCAACGGATAAACGGGGGAAAAGAAAAGCAGCTTCGAGTTCAGCACCAACCACATAGCCACAACAACGAAAATACTATATAAACAAATCAAATCAAATTAATCACACAGTAATAATAATTATAATAATTATAATAATGATAATAATAATAAGAAGAAAGCACACATCCAAATGCTGCCAGCTCCAAATGAAAATATATAGTATGTAGTAGATTAGATTAGAGTGTATGATGTGCACTGGAATTGATCGAGAATGAGAAGTGAGTATTTCGATAACAACGAAACAACATGAAAATCTGAACTGAGATTCGGACAAAACTAAACAAAATAAACAGGCTCCCTTTAATTTCGTGAATCATCATCTTCGACGTAATCATTTGTGACGAACTCTTAACTAGTCTAGCTAGTAGCAGCTACTTCAGCTGATGATGTTAAGAACTTAAGATCGATGCACATATAACACCCAACAACCTTAACCTTAATTATAAGAGTCCATGAAAAACAAATACCCGGTTTCAACTTTCAATCATTATTAGCTAGAGAGGAGAGAGAGTGAGTGAGTGAGTGAGAGAGAGAGAGAGAAACGTCCTTAGGATCTTGGGGGTGGGAAGAATTGCGTACCAGCCATGAAAGCATTCATCGGAGCCGGGTAGAGTGAAGCGTCAAAAGGGTTTCCAGCTGTTGTGGTTGTGGTTGTGGCGGCCATGAGAGCGAGTGGCCGACCTTCACCGCCGCCACCGGAGGAACCCTCGCAACCTGCACTGGCGTAAGGACCGTCCACTCCTTGATCGTAGAGAATTCCCTTGAACACGTGCCCTCCTATGTTCACTGCGGTTTGATACGCGTAACGCTCGTCTGGTGCATCCATTGCACTCACTTTGACGCATCGAAACACCGCTGGAGAGTTCAGCTCCGGTGGAAATTGACCCACCTCCAACCCTAACCAATAACCAACCAACCCACAGATTCATCAGAACCACAAATCAAATTAAACCGTTCATGTAAATCAAAGAAGCTAGTAGCTAGCTAGCTAGCTCCAATTTCTTCTCTCCCTCTAACGGATCACATGGAATTAGATTAACTTATTAACAGTAATGGAATAACAAAGAGAGAGAGAGAGAGAGAGTGGGAAGAAAAAAAAGAAAAAAAGCAAGGTGGTGATGGGTAACTATGGAAGAGAATTTCACTTTCAGAGTGAAGTGATATGGACCATAGATGTTAGGTATCAGACATAGAAGGCTATACTTGCTTGAGATCTCACTGTATCTTGATCTCTCTAGCAATAATATCTCATCCAATAGACTCAAATACCTATAACACGAAGAAGGATTTTCATTTTATGAACTTTTCTATCGTATGTTTGTATATATGATGTTTCATCGTAATTTATTTTTTTACCTGTGGTGGTGATAGGAACTGGAGCACAAGCGAGGGAACCACCGGCTGCAACAGCTTCGATACTTTCCCTGTGTCGTTTGGAGTGATCTCCACGAAACTGTGGTGGTTGATTCTGTTGCTGCAAGGCAGCGAGTTGTTGCTGTCGTTCACGGCGTTTGGCGGCGGGAACCCAAGTGCTCTTAACGTGAGTTTGGCACTGAAACCCTCGACTCTTGCAGCAGGTTCTGCATCTGAGGTGCGAACAGTCTTTCTTGGCCTGGTTACCACAGTCCTGACAGTTCATGCCGGCGCCTCCGCCGCCTCCCACAGCGCCTCCGGACCTCATGACCGTGAAGCCGAAGCGGTTGGACTCATCGGAGAAAGAGACAGAAACGTCGTCGTTTACGTTGTTGGAGGAACTGTTGTTGGCGGTGTTGTTTCTGCGACTAGGGCCCACACCGAAGGAGTAGTAGTTGGTGAAGTTGTGGTGGTACGAGGATTGTGGCCATATCTCGAAGCCCTTGTTGGTGTTGTAGATCTCGTCGTTAACGTTTCTGAACAAAAATTGACTGTTATTATTGTTGTTGTTGTGTTCTCTGTGATCCTCCTCGTCTTCTGCTTTGTTATGCCTTCCTCCTAGAGAGAAGAACCCAGCCATGCTCTGTTGCACTCTACGATCCCCAATTCAGAGATAATATCCATATCAGAAAGAAGAACCTTCGCGAATCTTTAAACAGTTCTTCACAGGTTTATATATTATCAGACACACACCTCGCAACTGTAATACTAATATTTTTGGTTTACATATAAAGTGCATCTTTAATAAATTTTCTGACCTTATTAATTTTCCACCCACTCAAACCTTTTTTTTTTTTTTTCTTTTTTTTTTCTTTTGTGGGTCTTGTTGACTCTCACTCTGTCACTGTGCCCAGACCGTGTGGGGGCGTCTCAACTATGATCTTCTGATCTCTTTCTTCCCTTTTTTTCTGACTAAATCAGAAATTAGGTGCACATCCCAAATTTCTAAATTCCCATTACTTTCGTTTTTAAACCGTAAAAACTATAATAACCACGTCCTCTGGTTCAATTTTGTTTCTTTTATGATGAAGGTGAGATATTTAAAACAGTAAAATTTATTAAAGATTGTTGTTTTTGGGTGAATTTAAAGGTTTTGCAGGTTTTGAGGAAAAGTGGTATTGAAAAAGAGAGAAAATGAAAGAAATGGGTGTGGCGCAATAATGGCAGGGAATTAGAGTGTCTGCTACGCCGCCATGAGAAGTGGAAGCAGCGAAGAATTAGAAGAAATGAAAGAAATGTTGTTTGTTGTGTTTGTGGTTCACAGACTCAGACTCAAACTGAGAGTGTTTGTTGTGTTGGTGTTGGTGTTAGTGTTTCTGATGTGAGACGGGGGAACAACAAAATCTGGGACTGCCATGTTCTGAGTCTGGAATTCGATACATCTGCGGGAATTTGGACCATCGGAGGGTCCAGGATTCTCCACGTGTCGCCTCACTGGGTTTTTGTTATTCGTCCTTGCAGCGGAAAACCCGGTGGTACTTTGTCTGAGCGTGGCCATAATTAAGATTGTTTTCTTGCGATATTTATGGTCTGAAGCGACCACATATGATATTCTACACATGACACCAGAGGAAACCCAATACGCTGCGTCACGCACATGCACTTTCCTTCCTCACACGTCCCCATCACCGCTCAATTCTTTCTCCACTTCCCCATCAGACGCCTCTCCCACATCATATTCTTTTTCCATATTCTCATATCATCATCATCCATAATTAAATCAAATATATTCTCTCTTTTTTTTTTTCATTATTAATAATAAACAATAAATAAAGGATAACCTTTTTCTTAAAGATTGAAACTAACAACTACCTTCCTAATTTAACCAACTATTTATATGTTAGGATTGATTATAAGTTAATCGAATATTAAAAACATTAAATCAGTTGGGTTAAATTTAGCTTAAGCCGTATTATATATTCACATTTTGATGTTCTAATGTTTCTAAACATTTGATCTGTGTTTTTTCCTCTTCAAAATCGGTATATGCTCATAAAAAAAAAAGTCAAACCCTATTTTTCAAGATTGGATTAAAGTCTTGAGAATTCTCTAATCTTGTCTTAATTCTTATCTTGAAAAAATTTCTCAAGTGGCAAATCTTCTTCCATTTAAATAATTATCCTAAAATAAGAAAGGTTAAAACGAGATTTTAAGCCTCCTAAAAAAATAAGTAATTAAGTGCAAAAATTTAAAAATTAATTGTTAATGCTGACTTTTTAACGACTTTACTTTTTTTTCAGATATTTTTTGGGTTAATTATCAAGTAGTTATTGGGATGTATTAGTGACAGTTTAGTATTTTGAGTAAAAAATTGTGACAATTGCATTCTATAGTGAAGCTTCATAAAATCATCTTGTTATTATGAAATAGATGTTAAGTATAGAGTTTAGTAAGCAATTTATATTTTTACACCCATTTACATAATTATTTCCTGAATATGTTAAGAGACAATCATGAACTAACTATTTTGGTTGTTGATAATAGATAAGATGTTGATGCACGATATCACCCACTTTTTTGTAAATTTGTTTTTTAAAACCTTGTGATATTGTAATTTGATCACGTAAAGTAAGTGAAAATTATTAAATACAACTATTTAGAATTATAAGGAATGAAATCTCATATATAGTTAAAATATTTAGAATTAACAACGTGTTTGATAGTTAAAAGGTTTTATAAATAATAAAAAACGTAAAACAATAACTTTATAATCATTTAAGTCCCTATTTTAAAGTTGGAAAAACAATTTTAAATTTTCAACTATATATATAAAACTAAAATGAATTTGACATATATTATAATTATATTCAACGATTCAAAGTCAATTACGTTTAACTTAGACTTAAGGTGAAGAGGACCAGCAAAGTTAAAGAGGTTTCAATTGATTTTATTTGTTTTAATTAAATTAAAATTATATAATAATTAATTTCAGTTTAAAATATAGTTATATATCACTACATTCAATATAATACACACTCCAGTAGATTCATTTTATGTGCGTGGAGCATTCCTTTCAAACTCAAGTTAAAAAAAATGCACTTTTTGTATTAATTTAATATCTTTTTGTGATTTCAATTTCCAAATTCTTTATACGTATTATCCTTCCTTTTTAAAAATCGCTAAAATTTTGTTCTTTTTCATTATATCTCCATTAAATTTAAAATGATATTAATACATTTTGATAGTTCCAAATCAAGTATAGTCTTTTTAATAATTTACATTTTATTAAATACATTATATATTATTATTAAGACGAAAATATTTTATTCTTACAAATAATCCTTTAATTACAACAATTTGCAATATGTAATTTTGAGCTAATGCGAACCATATTGTCGATCTGGTTAAAATGGTGAAAGCCAAGGTAAAAGTGTATCACTAAAACAACAATATGTTAAAAACTAGGAGACAAATTAAAAGATAATTGGAAGAAAAAACGCAATAAGCCAAGAATTTAAAAGGGAATGATATCATTGATTGAAGTGAAAAAGAAAGCTTTAAAAAGTTTATCTATGATGTCACTAATTACTTGTATATTTTTTTTGTTAAATTATAAAACCAATTAATATTATAAAGGAAAATATACTTTTAACAATTTTTTTTATAACTATTTATCTATTAGTTTGTTTGTGAATAATCCATTTTAAATATATAAACCAATAAAAAAAGTAATAAATAATTTATTGTTAAAAAATTATTAAAATATTATATCATATCATAAAATAAAATAAAAATGTATTCACGGGTGGGTGTAGTAAGAACATGCATTTTAAGATTAATGATATCAACAATTCAAATCCAACCTCGTTTTCAACTCAAAATTCTTGGCGTAATCATTATATGATTGACAGTCAGTTTCACATTATAATAATAAAAAACATATTAAGAAAAAATTAATTAATTAATAAATAAGATTACTAAAATGTTCTCACATTTACTTAATAAAGATTGATCAGCTACATTTTTCTCAATTTTATTATACATAATTGTTGTGTTATTAAAGACATGATAACTACATCTTTTTATAATACACTTATCACTAGATTCTTTTTTATAAATATATAACACACTAATTAAGGGTTGTTTCTCACTAGCCTTTTCGACATAATAACTTTGTAGCTAATAATGAAATAGTTCAAATAAATATTTATACAATATATTGAAATAAAATTATAACTTTTGCATTGCAAACAATATACGATAATGAATTTACAAAATCATCGAAACAACTTAAATGACACATAATAGACGGGTAGTAAGTAACCAGTGAGCATAAAAGTACTTATCTTATATATAACTTTTGAGATTTTAGTAGAAATAAAATAATTTAATATTTATTAATTAATATATGAACATGTGGGTAATGTAAATAAAATAAATATTTATTTTCTATGATTAAATTATATTCCAAAATTATTTTAGATGAATAATTCGAATTTCAATAGGATCTTCTTTTTAAACTATTGATCCTTTTCTTTTAAAAAAACACTAAGTAGATTTATAGATACAGAAAGGATAAATTAGAAGATAAACTGATACAAATATAAATAAAATATAATTTTACAAATTATCAATTAAAACTCACTGCAAGATAGTGTTAGAACTGGGTCTTTGAATAAGACGATAAAGTGAATATATAAAAACGTATAATGGAGAAAGTTATAATAACACTCTCATTGTCCAAATCATATATCTAATAAATCAATTAACTGATTAAACAATTTGAAGTTCTTAAGACATTATATATATTAGTTTTTGAGCATGTAACTTGAACACTGATAAAAAAAAAAATACAATGATATGGTAGCAATTTTTTGACAATAAATTATGTATTATTATTTTATTAGTTTGTATATTTAAAACGGATAAATCATAAACTATCATTGTTATAAAAAAAAAGGTGGTCAAAAAAAGCTGTTAAAAAAATAGCTTAACGATGTTGTTTTGAAGTGAAAAAGAATGTTTTAAGTTGAAATTACTCATGAGATTCCACTAATTCAGTGTACTTGGAAAACCTAATCTGCTTTAGTTAAACTGAGATTTCAATTATAGGCCTTCCATTGTGGAAGATGCATCACGCATAAACCTCGAACATCTATGTTTTTTTTTGTTTATTTTGACGTTTGATGATTACCATATATGTTGGGCGGTGGATATACTTCTCCACGACATGGTTTTTGTTTTATCTTTTATTGAGGAATCTCATTGACATTGTTGTTGTTGTTGCTTCCATCACTTCCACAAGTCGGGTAAATTCATGGTTTTCAAATCCTATTTATTTGTCTTTTAAAGCATCACCCATGATCATTATGAGAGTGATAGATAGAAAGAAAGAAGAGTCTGACCTAGTTAACGCGTAACGTAACACACGTTACTTGACGCGTTATGCGAAGACCTACCTACATAATATTAAAGCCCAAAAAAAAGTTAAATGCAATGAAATGCCTTTTTCAATGCTATCACACTTCTTAAACCATCTTTAATGTCTTTAAATAATGCAGAATTTGTCATTTCATGTGGGTTGACATACTTGCATGTAAGTAAATGCCAATAAAACCTTGCTATACTCTCTCAGCTACCCTTCTAAAACTCACACACAACGTTAAATAATGGAACTCTTTCTTAATTACATTATATTTTTAATATGTTTCATCAATCTGATTACCAAGGAAAGGCCATATATACCAGTACTACTGTTGTATAAAATTAGACATTGTGAATTGACAATGCATGCGTACTTTCAAATACAATATTATAATATTAATAACAAATTCATATACATAACGTTCCAGTATTGGAAAGGTATTTGTCAAAGGTCTTCCGATGTTAAAGTTAGTATCGATAATCTGAGTGCTAGAGTGTCTATCTTTTATCTTTAATTTATATTTATAGTTTTAGTTATAAACCTTTAATTGGTGAAGCCTTAATCACAACCTAATCACAGTCCAATCACCTTTCATCAGTGTCTTACCTTAATCATGTTCGGAAGCCTATAAGTTCAGCCTCATTGTTGCTCAATTACCATTTGTCGTGAGTGTCCGGGTCTCCCAGTACACATATATATTATGTCATTTGAATCTGGTAAATTCCAAGGGTCATTAATGGTTTTGTTAAAAATTCAAATAAAAGTCCAAGAGTTTTGGCTGTGATAATGTAATTTAAAATTGTTGCATTGGTGCATTGAAAAGTTATTATTATTATTATAGTATATGGATGGTAAGAAAAGTGATATTGCAGTGAGGTATTATTAGGAAAGAAAATGTTGGGGAGAAAGAGTTTCCCTTTTGAAACTGAACAGCATGAATTTGTATGGTGATGTGATGTGGCATGAGTCTGTGGTCACATATAGGGTACAGTGTGCATAGCTGGTGAGATATAGTTTGTCACCGAATTTCTAGAAAGAAAAATGGTGCAATAGTAGTAAAAGAAAGTCAAGTAACAGAAAGATTGAGAAGAAAGAAAATTTGGAATTGGTCAATTTGTAAGGATGAAGCAGCCTGATGCTGAGCTAGCTATGCTGAGCTAGTTGTCACTTGTAGAAAGCGAGAGCCACTAACACAACAACAACAGTTCAAAACGAAACATCCAAATTAAAAAGGTTGTGTTGTGTTTTTATTAGAGACAAAGGGAAGTAGCTATAGCAGAGAGGAAGGTTTAATTTAAGTAGCAGTAATTAACAGTAGTGTTGTGTTGGAGCTGTCCACGGGTCTCAGAAATGAAATGAAAATTAAAATCCTCTTTCAAAATGATTCAGTAGCACGTGAACCGCCCCAAAGTGTAATTAATTTAAGACCACAAATAATTGCCTTCAATTATATAACTGGACCATGTAACAACAAAGGACAGTGTCTCATCGGCTGCCTGCGTTGCACTGCCGTACGCTAATTCCTTTTCATCTCATGTTTCTATTCCCTTTTACTTCTCTTCAAAATCGTAACACCCAAATCAAAATATTACATTAACATTTATCATATGATCCGTCGTCGTAATTAACATTCAGTAAATTATATGAATTCGTATTCAATGGTAGGGTTTGCAAACGCTGAAGAAGTTTTAACTAGTCTCAACATACAGAGACTCCCAAATTTAAACCAGAATCGAAGATAAAATGCTGGTTATAGTTATGCTTTCATATCAGGTAGGTTATTTAAAAAAAAATAAACCTTAAATTTAATTCAATTCTATGATATTTCCTTATAAGGTGAAATATATATTTGTATACATAACATAAATTAATTTTATATAGTTGTTAAAAAGTGAATTTTAAGTCTAATTTAACTCACAAAATTGACTTGTAAAATAAGGTTTGTATCCACTTATATATTTTAAATTGGTCAACAATAATTGAAATGAAGTTAAAAATATATTTTATCATATATATTAATGTGTAATTCGATAGCATGTGAAACAATATATGTCTTCTAAACAATAAACTTTGATAAGATAAATTATGATTATAAGTTTAGTTTAATTTTGTAAAACTAATTTATAAGATGAAATTTACCATTATTATTGTAAATTGATTTTATTTGTAAGGAAATTGAAACTTCTAACAATGGTTAAATTTAAATACTATTTTTTGATGAAAAATTATAATGCACATTCCATTATTGTGATAAAGGATGAATGTTTGAGAAACTTGAGGTGGTAAAATGAAATTGTATTATATAAAATATATCGATAGGAGTTAATGATCATTTATGAATTGTTAGCAAATATATTAGTAGGTATTAATAGGTCAAATTGTCTTACACTTTCTATCGACCAGTTCAACCGAATCAGAAATGAAATAATGGAAAAATGAAGTGTAATAAAAGATGAATTTTTGAATAGTAACTGTGTTAAAAAGCAATGAAAAGTAAATAATGGAGAAGCATAAAAATTAGTTTAGAGTTAACGAATGGTAATTTAGTAGGAGTATTATATATGATTAGGAAAGGCAAAGTTAGCAATATAAATAGAATTGTTATTAGGGGCCCGAGGAAAGAAATGATCTTTTTTTCACCAACTATTACTACTACCATTATTTGGCCGCCCCCTTTGTCCACTATGTCACATTCTCGCACTCTCAAGTAACTTTGCAGTGTTTCTCTTTTACTAACTTTTGGTTCTTTTCTTTTTGTTTCTTTCTTCTCTCTGCGGCATTAAAGATGCAGACCAACACTCTTTAATCAATATAATTATGATTAGACTAATTAGTGGCCCAATTCAAAATGCTGCTCTCAATCTCAAACAGGTCAACAATACCTTTTTTACAAACACACCATAATCATACTATGCAAATTCTACCCTCTAAACAAAACTCCCTTAGCTCAACACCTACCCACCACTCATCAAACTTAATTAATCCCAATCACTCCTTCAATTATAACTAATCCCTCTCCGTTAAACCTTTCAAAATATATGATAATATTGTTGGAAGTCCACAAGATAAGGTCAATTTAAAATAAATAAGTAAGTGCAGATCACGTCTTACAAGTTGGTTTTATAAAGTTAAGTCGCGCTTTCAAGAAACCGAAAACCAAAACCCCTTTGTGTTTTAAGGTTAAATAAACTCAAATTACCATATTAGTGAAGATGGCACGATTCTGAAAAGGACATCCGGTTATCTTGTCTTATAACACGTCGAGTGATATGTTTTTATAGTTTATTTTATGAATAGGTTTTGTTAAATTAAATTAGATTTTAAATTATTTTTTATTATGATATTTTTTAGTATGATTTAGTAATTAAAAATTATGTAAGGTGAAGAAGTATTATCATGCATGTTATTGGCAGAAAGTGAAAAGAGGTATAAAGAATGGAGAAGAAGGTTTATTTAGGGTTTCAGTGTAACTTTCCTCTTTCTGTATGTTGCAAACTTCTTCTTCCCGATTTAGTGTATATCATGATTGAATTATAGACCGTTTTGAAGGTCGGTTTGGGCTGGCCCAACAAGATATCTTATTTAAGTAGCCATCATTCTTCATGTCTTTTGTTCTCATCAAACTAATAGTGATAGCCATTCAACTTGGTTTCATTTTCTAATAATAAGCATATAAATCAAATGTAGTAAGTAATGTTTAGTTTTATTTTAATTTAATGTAAAATTTAAATCAAATCAAATTAGCATTTTTAATTTGGTTTGGACTCTTTTTTATTATTATACAATTATTAAATATTTAAAGTAACAAATAATTATATTATATTTTTTTATAATTGTTCTCATATTCATAATTTTAATTTTCTCTCGTATTCATAACTAAAATACACGATCAAATAGTTAAAAATTATAATAAAAATTTATTATCATGTTTTAATAAGTGTAAATACTAATTATCATATAAATGATTTTTTAATTAACTTAATATGTATAAATATTATATTTAAATATAATAAACGGTATGATTATTCTGTTCATTTTCAAGCTGAATTTTGAATCGAACTGCTTAATTAAATTAATTTTGATCATTTTCCATTTTTTTATTAGTGGTATTTCATTATTTATTTTTGGATGGGTTTAATTTTAAAGACATATATTTAAGTTGTGAATTACACATAAGGGATGACGATGCTGACAAGTCTAGTTACTCACCCTAGCTAGTTTCCTGTTTTACCATTCTTACTTTTCATAAAGGGTTTTATTATCTCTTTTATTTGCTTATATGCCACTTTTTTTTTTTCATTTATTTATTCTGAAAACCCTTTAGACAAAGAGTTGATAAAGCAATTAATCGATCACATTCTCTATTATATATATATATTAGTTTATGAAAACAAAATAATTTCAGTTCAGTTCAGAAGAACTTTGGCTCTCTAAAGTTTTGGTGTTGTAAGTTCAAATTCTAGAAAGTGTGATTTTAATATAATTGATACGATAAGTACAATGAAATAATTTAATTAAATATTCATAGGAATATTAAACATATTTATAAGAAATTAACACTGAATTCATCTAAAATATTACTGATAAAAGCCAACTTCAATTTTTTATTACACGACAGATAGTTTATCCACCTACCAATCGAAATTATCTCATCATTAATACTTCACATTACTCTTAAAATCATAAATAATAGTATGTATATTTCCATATTTTATATACATAATAATAATAATAATAATAATAATAAAAGTATCACATACCTCAAAAATTTAAACACGAATGTAATGTTTAGATCCAAAAACTCTTTTTATTTAGAACTTTATTTGACATACTATATTCTAAAAAAATGTTATGAGGTAATAATATGACTTTTTACTATTTTTTATTTTAAATAAATAATATTATAAATCAGTTAAATAGTTTATTAATCAATGAGAACAGTTCCACAAACAACCTTGTACATTATTTTACACTAAAATAAACCAAGACACAAAATTTGTATGGTTTGTTCATTACATTACATATGAAATTTTAAATTTAAAACTATATTGAAATTTAATTGTTGGTGTCAAACGTTTTGTAAAAAAAAAATTATTGAATTGGGAGTAATGATATGACTTATGATGGGTTGTGCATGTTAGATTCATTTTTCATATCTCTCTCAGACAAGATATGAATTTGAAAGTTTGATTTTAGTTATGAAGGTGAGAAAATTATTTAAAAAAGAGTTTTATCCTAGTGATCACTCGTCCTTCCAATGTGAAGAACATCGTGAGCAAATTCTATATGATTAATATTTCACTCGAACAATTTTTATTTTTTTTTTGCATTCCAGGACATGTTTTATTTGTTAAGGAGTATTTTTGGATGTTTGTGGACCTAACATAATCTATTGTATGTGAGTATTGAGGGATATTCAAAATGAAACATTTAGACAATTGATATTAATCGGTGAAAAATCATCATAGTCGTCTATATACTATTTTCAATATGAAGTACTATTTTAATTATATGTGAGTTTGTAAATTCAAATTAAAATTATAAAACATAAGACATTGAAGATTTTGAGGGAAGTTTTCTTATATTGGTAATGTTTTTTTTTATAATAAACGTCTTAATGTTCTTTTTTGGATTTTTAGATTGTTAGATTAGGTTAAATTCTATGAAAAATAATGTTAGATAGATTCTTGGTTGGATAGAATACGAAATATGATATTAGACTCAAAACTGCTTAAATTGGTATTATGCTACTGTCTTAATTGATTAAGTATATTCTATAATCGATTAAAATAGGTCAGAGGCACATTAAGCAAATACTCTCTGTTTTAATCGATTAAGGAATTAACCTAATCAAATAAAACAATATGTACAGCTTAATCAATTATGAAAATAACATAATCGATTAAATGTATCAGGTTTGTGACTATGTGTTCCAAATCATTTTTAGGCATGAAGAACATTCTCCTTTTGACCAAATTGAAGCAAGAACACATCAAGAACTGTCATGAAACAATCTTGGAGGCATCAATCATAGTTATGAAGAAGTTCAAGGTCTCCATGGCTTCAATAAAGGAAGAGTAATCAACAAAGAAAGTTGATGTGTTTATATTTGTGAAATCTGCATGTATTGGTGCACCCAGGTTTTATAATTTCTATATAATATTTGTGTTTACCTTAGCTAGGTAGGTAA
Organism: Vigna mungo; assembly: GCA_036885675.1. Classification (NCBI taxonomy): domain Eukaryota; kingdom Viridiplantae; phylum Streptophyta; class Magnoliopsida; order Fabales; family Fabaceae; genus Vigna; species Vigna mungo. Next base: position 43,953,017 of record CP144690.1, read on the forward strand.
GGCTATAAGAGAGTGTGTGTGTGTATAACCTCCCTAGATTAAAATTTTTGTGTATTAGAATGAGGTGAGGATACATTGAAAAATTCTTGTAATTTTTACTATTACAAAATAGTGAGTTGGAGGATGACTAGATGTAGACTCAATTAAGAGTCAGACCAATATAAAATTATTAGGCTCTTTGCTTTGTTGTTTCATTTTACTTTGTTGGTCAGGAATTTTTTTAAGAATAACATTAGGAATTTCAATTTTTTAAAGATTTTCAAAATTTGTTTCCAATCCAATCCACCCCTTATTGGGATTGAGATACATTGGTTTACATTTTAACCATTCACAGACAAATTATTAAAATGTTAAATATTTTTACATATTATAAACTTGATTGTAAAATTAGAATTCGTATGTTTCAAACTTATATTTGTTGTCTCAAAACTTTTAGGCTTAATACCTCCATTGGTCCTCGTATTTGTGTGAAAATCTTAGTTCGGTCTTCAAGTTTTGAACTGTCTCAATTGGGTCATAATTTTTTTAAAAATGCACACATTTTACCCCAACCGTTAACTGATCTCAAACGGCGTTAAGTTTAGCTGACGTGGTATGCTGACGTGTTGGCTTAATCCCTTCTTGGTCCTCGTATTTGTGTGAAAATCTCAGTTCGGTTCTCAAGTTTTGAATTGTCTCAATTGGGTCATACTTTTTGTAAAAATGCACATATTTTACCCAAATCGCTAACTGATCTCACTGTGCAACAATTATCTTCTGCTATCAGTGGAATAAATAGCTTAAAGGCTGGTGATGAACCTATAGGTTACCAAGTTGGTTCATTTGCAGAAAAGGCTGTGAGACGTATAGCACTGGTTACGCGAGTTTTTCGGTGACTTTATTTTTTGAGCCGACGAGATAATCTGAGTAAAATCACTGATTGATGAATAAAATCCCTAATTCAAATAAACTAAATAATAAGCATTGTGCCACGTGAAACACTGCTTATTTTAAAAAATAATTCATATAATTAAATAATACACGTCAGCATGTCCTCTGGCTACCACGTCAGCTAAACTTAACGTCGTTTGAGATCAGTTAACGATTGAGGTAAAATGTGTGCATTTTTACAAAAATTATGACCCAATTGAGACAGTTCAAAACTTGAGGACCGAATTGAGATTTTCACACAAATAAGAGGACCAAAAAGGGATTAAGCCAACACGTCAGCATACCACATCAGCTAAACTTAACGCCGTTTGAGATCAGTTAACGATTGGGGTAAAATGTGTACATTTTTACAAAAATTATGACCCAATTGAGACAGTTCAAAACTTGAGGACCGAACTGAGATTTGCACACAAATACGAGGACCAACGGAGATATTAAGCCAAACTTTTAAAAATGAATTGATATAGTCTATCTAACCTAAGAATGATAAATTTTTCTTTAGACGTTAACAACATAGATTTGAACTTGAATATGTCAAACAATGTAAACAATTCAAATATCAATTTAAACATTATTTAACATGAAAAAACAAATGCAGGCTTAAGAGAACTATGTCTATTTATTTTTAAAGTTTAAAAATCAATTTGTACTAGAACATTAATGAATTCCAATTTCATGCAAAAATGTAAACATTAAAAACATATTTAACTAATTATGAAATTATTCTTTTACCATTATATATATATATATATATATATATATATATATATATATATATATAATATTAATCATAAACCAGTTAAAAAAATTAAGAAGTTTCCTTATACTCTCTCTAATTAAAAATTCAAATTATTGAGAATTTAAAACTAAATTAAATAGTTACAAAATCAATTTAAAATTGGTGGAAAAATATCTTAAAAGTTTTAAATTAAGAAAAAGAAAATAAATATGCAAATTCCTTTTATTGATTTTATTTTATATGGCATATGGCTAGATTCTAAATTTTATAAAACAAGATGTAACAAGTATAACAAGAGTAAATTTCAAAGTTAATTATATATTGATGTTAATTTTCTTCTTATAAACACGCACGATAATTATTATAAATAAAAACACATAGATCAATTACCTTAATTATTAACAAAAAAATTCAACTAAAGCTAACAAAATTAAAGTTTTTATATGAGAAATAATATTTATTTATTGAAGTACAAATAAAATAGTATTTATTTATCGTATTACAAATATTTTAAGATTATGTAAGAAAAAATCTATCGTATGTAAGTTGTAAATTAGTATTAAAATGATAAGACGAAAGACATTGTGATATCAAATTGATCATAAGCAAATTATTAAAGGGATAAAGAAATTTATTTATGTTCTAAATTTACTAAATTTTATAAACAAATGATATAGTCTTCCTACTTTAATGTCATTAACCTTTTTTTTTACGTGTGTAAATGATATTCTAAATTAATATTTGAATTCGAACGTATTACATAATATAAATAACTTATTGTTAGTTTGCAATATCGTCTAACAAGTAAAAAATGTAACATGGTTAGATTAGAAAAATTGTGTTTATTCGGTTTTAAAGTTTGGAAATTAAAATGTATCAAATTTTTAAATAAAAATAAATTTTAAATTTGTATAAAGTTTTTCAGTATTTATATGGCAAAGGAAATAAGATTTGTTCACCTTTTATAGAAATTGTCATGAATTAGGTTGGGGAGATATCTTATTTTATTATTTTTTTACTTTCTAAAATCTAAATAACTTTGATAAAAAAAAAGTAATAAATAATTATGTGTTTGTTTATTAATATTAGTATTTTGAAGTAGAAACGTTATCCTTACGATTTGTAGTAATGTTATCCTTTTGAAGAATCCAAACGTGTCCCATCGCAGAATCCCGTTTTCCTCTCTCTCGAGCCTTGCGCTTCTTTTCTTCCATTCAAACTTCAGATGCTATGCTCCAACTTTATCATCACATCCATGCATCACTCATATCTTATCACATGTTTTTTTTTTTTTAATTTTAATTTTAATTTCTTTCAAAACTCCCTTAAAAACGTGATGAAAAAGTACTCAAATTCACATAAACATATATAAATTAAGAAAAGTAATTTTTTATTTAATATATGTAATGTTATATAGAAATTTGACGTTGGATGGTCCCCATGTTGGAATAGATATAGTTATAGTTATGTTATAGGGTTGGTCCAAAATCCAAATGACCTTGCATGTGACTCAAATGATGGTACATGAGAACATAGATTATAGCAAAATTATTGTTACACACTATTTTTTTAGTGTAAATAAATGAATAAATAATATGATAATATGTGATGTGATGTAATTAAAGGGAAAAAAGTGAAAGAAAAATAAGAATATTATCGAAAGTGTACGATCGTTGGCCTCTCAGCCGATAAATTGTCATCATGTCTCAACCAAGGTAACACAAAACTTTACTCACAATGTCTTTTCTCTCTTTTTCCTTTTCCTTTTTTTAATTAAAAAAAAATACTCAAAATAAACATTTTCTTATGTCTTCCTTACGTTATCATTCACGACAGAAGAAGAAAGAACAACAAAGTAAAATATTCTTTTTTTCACCCTTTTCATTTATGTTCAAGTGCTGTGTACACTAAGTTATGTTATGAATTCTGCATATATTTATAATATAAAGTTTATCACAACTCATATATAAAAATAAATAATTTATTTTTATAGTTGTAACATATATATATTATATTTAAAACTGCGAATTATTGCAAAATTTGATTATAAAGTTATTGAATAAACAAGATAAAACACTAAATTGAGATATACATTAGAAAAGAAAAAAGATAGACACAGCAGAGATGCTGTTACATATTTTCCAACGAAAACTAAAATTTAACTCTCTGATGTGCATATGAATTAGATTTGATGTTTATATACGTAGCTGATGAAATTCTATTACTGATTCAGTAACATGTTCACGATTACCAATGCTTCCTGTTGCCTTTCTAACATGCAATGTGTGTTGAACCAGAAAGATGAATTAAGGTTAAAACCAGAGATGCTTTGCTTGATTACAAATAGCTGTTATTATGCTGTTCAATGCAGTTAGTGTATTAATGATATTTTCTTTCTGGTATGATGATACTAATCAGGAGCACTTTCTAGGTTACAAACATTTTCATTTTTAAGTTTAGAACTGTAATATGCATGATGATCCATCTGTATCATAAGTGCCTTGCTTTTGGTAACATTTCACTGAGAAGAAAAGCTATATATATATTCGATGTATTATCTATCCATGCACAGAATTTAATGCCTTATTCTGCTTGGTAGGGTTCCTTATAATGTTAAATCCACATTCTTCTTGTTATAGATTTTGCTGATATGATTATTTTAGAGATAACTCAACATTGAAAGGTGAAGTTTATATATAAATATATATATATATATATATATATATATATATATATATATATATATATATATATTTTGAACATAATATTATGCTTTAACAAATAATTTAATAACGATTTGATAGCATATGAACACCAGATTTAATAAATAACAACAAATTTTCTGATAACGAAAATACAATCAATTTAACAAATAACAAATTTTGTTAGAATGTGAGATTTCCAATGTAAGTAATGGTAGGGAATCAAAGTGTATATCCAAGTCTCACATTGGATAGAAATGAAAAAATAAAGTATTAAAAAATGGTGAAAAACTCATTAATTTATTGCTTTAAGGTTTTAGGTAGATAATGATGTCAATTTCTTATGTGATTAAACTCGAATCTCATTGATGTATGTGTCTCCCGTGAACCTCCTCTTCGATAGACCCAACACTAACATGCTAGAATTACATGGAAATGAAATAATCATACACTAAAACTAAATATACATACTAATATGTTATATAAATTGAAAAATTCTATTTGTTAGGTGTTGTAGGGATGATTGTTTCTTGACATGAGGCTTCATTGTTCAAATGATTGTTTGATCTTTAGCATCATTCTTGCTTTAAAATTGAAGTTAAAGCAGAGGGTATCGGTGAGCTTCTGCTTTATTCACGCCTCAAGGCCAAAGGATTTTTGTGGCAAGAAATGGTGTTTGAGATGTGACTAAAAGCAATTTCTAAGCTCACGCCTAATAGCTTAAACTTTTGGGTTGATTGCATCTTTGCATTTTCCTCTTTTTACTATTCTCTCTTCCTTTATTTCCTTTTCTATTTCTTTGTCATTATTTCTTGTTCTCCTTCTTTTGTCATTATTCCTTAGCCTTCTTATATGTGCTTCTCCTTTTTACTTTCACATGCAAATTGCAAATGTCTCTTTAAGCTTTCTGATGTTTTCATATTAATTAATTAGGTTGATTTAGTGAATATCTTGTAAGAAAAAAGAGTGAAAAAGAAACAAATAAAAAAGAAGTTTTTTTTATTAAAACGAAACAAAGTGGAAATAAACAAATCAGTACAAATATTTAATTGGTAAGAAAATTAAAAAGAAAAACACCTTTTAATTAAGAATTTGTCAAACCTGATTAATTACTAAGTTTGGTAACTGCCTAAAATTTTGACTTCTTGTAATTTGGCATGGTTGCACAAACCATTAGCATCTTCTGTCATTACTCACATCTGTCCAAAATTGAATTGAATTTGTGGCTGATGGTCAGAAAGACCAATCTTTTGGACCTTACAGACATGTCAGAATTGACTGAATTTAGGCCCAATCATCTGTGCTAACTTTGTCACACAAAAAAAAAAACCTGTTCCTTTGTTAGCGTTGTCCCAAGTTTGTTTGTGTATTACAAATTTAGCTTCTTATACAAAAAATTGGATAGGCACTCTAACCCTTAATATATAACAAAATATCTAGACCTACAGATATAGGTTTAATCATTACCTTCATCAATCAATTTGAATTTCTCCTTAAACTTTTATATATATTATAAATTTAAATCTCTACAAAATTAGTTTATAAGATAAAATTTGCACTTCATTTATATATTATAAATTTGTCTTATCTTTAGTTGATGTGAGATTTTCAATAATATATATATCTCGAATGTTAAATTAAACATTAATATATGGTATGATAACAACTTAATAGCAGATAAAACAATATACTCAACAAATAACAAACATTCTGATAGTAGATAACATAATAGGTAGAACAAAAATTAAGATAAACTTTAGCTCATAATTATTCGTGAATTTTAAATTTAATTAATCTTACAAAACTATCTTAAAACTAATATGATGAAATTTACATTGTAAAATTATCTCACCTCTAATTTATATAAAACTTCCAATCGTTAGCTCTAATTTATGTAGAATTTCCAACCGTCTTTACCAAGACCTCACAAATATAAGTATGAAACCCTAATCATAACGAGAAAAGAGTATAGGGTAGGGTGACTCTTAAATGGTCTATCTGTGTATTAAATAAGGGTATGGTGGAGAGGATCAGATCCAACTTCATGCAAAAGCATGTCTTCCCATTCCTCTATCTGATCCTGTCCGTTGAAATTTATTACGAGACTGTGCACTAATTCTATCCCATCCATCTATAACTTTCAAGCATTTATGGAATCAATCAAATCATTTTAATGGTTAAAATAAATTTCATCTAATGAATATTTCTCAGAAGAAAAATCTGAACTCGTGAAAAAAAAAAAATATTCTTGATCAACCCGAACTTCTATTGCGTAGACTACAATCCAACTTGGTTTGTAGTTAATATTCCTATATGCAAGAGAGGAAATTTGAAGGGGAAAGAAAACTAAACCCCGCCATCGAATAAGGAATATTGAACTACTTGAGTTTTTGGTGATTATAAAGAATCTAAGTTAAATATTTAAACATTATATAAAAAAAAATCTATAAATCAATTATTTTTAAGATATTGGATTAAAAATTAATATGAATTTGGTTTAGATTTTATTATTATTTATGAATTCTCATAAATGAGTTTCACTTGACATATTTGGAGTGAGAGATTATTGGTATATACAATGATTAGTTGTTGCTATCACAAAAATTTAGGAGGGATCATTTTCTTCAGTCAACGCTTTTGTTAAGTGTTGGTTGTGGCAAGCACTCAATTATTGGTATAAAAAAATAGGTTATGTGAGAGAGAAAGTAAAAGAATGATAGAAATATCTAGTTTTAATATTTATTTTGCTTCCTCTTTTGGGGTTTGTTCAAAGTGGTCATCTTTTTTTAAAAAGTTTACTAAAGTCCTATTTTTTACAAAAACTGTACAAGTTAGTTCTTTTTGCTAACGGCGTTAATTCTGCTAACCACAGAGCTGCCAGCTGGCTATTATATGTTAAAAAATAATTATTAATTGTGACGTGAAAATGTAATAAAATTAGGGTTAAAATTAAAATAGAAATTAGGGTAATTTGGAGTAACGAGGCAAACTGATTTGAAAGAATTTAGTTTGTCCACTGGTGCCATCGTCGGCCACCGCAAGGGCTCTCCCTCCTCTTTCTCTTCTTTCCTCCACGAAACATCCTCGTCGCTGCCGATGATGGCAGTTGTTGGCGTGGACCAGACCTTGTCTCTGAGAACTGTCTTCTCTTACTTTCCGCTCGCCCAGAAACGCTTCCAAGTGTTTGTGATTTGGCCTCACTCTCATCTGGGGAATCAAGGTTCCACCTTTTTGGGCACCACACGCACGACAACATGACCATCACAACGAACCACATTAACCTCGTTTCGTAATTCATCCATAGAACGATGCAAAAAACTGCGTTTTGAAAAGAAATTGACGATAGGGAATGGAAGTGGATGAAAAAGAAACACACCCACGAATGATGTTAATAACTTAACACAAACTAACAAGAGGAATTAGTATTTAACTGCAGCTCAATGAAATGAAATTAAATTAGAAACACAGAACCATAATTTGGCCTAATTTACCGTGATGATTGTTCAAGAATCTTATGGAATTCCCAAATTCCCCAATTTCTAACCCTAATTCCAAAATTACAACCACATGGAGGAGTTATAGACAAACCTATTGACGACGAAATTTTATTCTAATTTTATTTTAGTATTATGTTTTTTCTTCACCGGAGAATGACATTTATATCATTGCAGGAGTTATATCAGGGATCCTTCTCTATATTAAAGATGATTTTGAAGCCGTCAGACACAACAATTCATCCGATGAATGACTTATGCTGACGGCGTTTCTGGGTGAGCGGAAGCAAGAGCAGACAGTCCTCAGAGTCAGGGTTTGATCCGCGCCAGCAACTGCCATAACCGGCAGCAGCGAGGATGTTTCGTGGAGGAAAGTTAACTTTTTTCTTTCGCCTGAAGAAGAAAAAGAGGAGGGAGAGCCCTTGCAGTGGCCGGCGATGGCACCAGTGGACAAACTAAATTCTTTCAAATCAGTTTGCCTAATTACTCCAAATTACCCTAATTTCAATTTTAATTTTAACCTTAATTTTATTACATTTCCACGTCACAATTAATAATTTTTTTAAACACATAATAGCCAGTTGGCAGCCCTGCCATTAGCAGAATTAATACCGTTAGCAAAAAGGACTAATTTGCACAGTTTTTATAAAAAGTAAGACTTTAGTGAACTTTTTAAAAAAGAATGACCACTTTGAAGAAACCGCCTCAAGGAGGGACCAAAATAGGTATTAAACCAAATATTTAATACCATAATTAAAAGTAATGGCGGTGGTTTTTTTTATATTTAATATTGTTTTATGGAAAGTGTAAAAAGAGGATAATAAGAGACAACCTGGGCAAGTTGAGGGATGCTTTGTGTCGTAAAGTGTAAAAAAAAAAAAAACATTATCCAAGGCATAGTATAGTGTGTGATGTTTGAATTTTATGATTGAAGAATTCAGATAAAAAAAGATAGTGATGGAAGAACCAGAACAATGGAATTGATGGATATGTATAATGCGTATAAACTAGGAAGAACCTATTCATTTTCAATATTGCAACAAGTGAAGAAGCTAGTGTAGTCAATGTCATCAAAGAATATTGTTTATTTGTTTGTTCCTAAGTTAATGTTTTTGTCTTTTTTTCTTTTTTGAATTTTTAAAATAATGGATTATCAATGTGATGATGAATATTGGTATCTAATTAATTTTGCTCAACAATACTAATGTGTCCTAAAAGAACACAACTTTGCTGTAATCAAATCGATTTAATTTAAATTTGATGTGAAACTTTTATCTATATTAACCATAATATTGTTAAAAATTTGTTTGATTTAAGTTTTTAACTATAACTATCTTTTCTCTTGTTTGAGACAATTAAACATAACTTCTTCACCTCAAATGTGTAATCTCAAGAAAAAGAACAATATAGCATCATTTGTTTCTTTAATAAGCCTTAATTTGAACATCAAATTGTGACATTTGATGCTTAATATTCAAATGATTTCATAAACCACATTAAGTATGTGAGTAGACATCAATGTATTATGTTAATTAAAAATAGGAAAAATAAATTTATAGCATTTACCTTAATTACCTTAAGTATTAGTAATGTTCTGTCATGAATCCTTTAACTTTGACAATTTTTTAGGAAGTAAATTCTAAAAAAATCATTATCAATATACGGATATAGAGTAAATTATTTGACTAGAGATTGAGAATAATTGTCATTTCCAATTAACCAAAATTTAAAAAATAAAGGAGATTATTGATATTATTTTGAAATTAGACACAAATTTCTAAGAGTTTTGGTTAGTGCAAATAAATACTATTTTATTTAATTTTTGAAATTATCTTTATCATGGTTGGTTACAAGACCAGGTTAATTAGTTTATGTAGTGTAGGTTTTGGTTTTTAGTTTTAGAATTAGTTTCAAGGAAGTATAAATATTAGACTAGGTTAATTAATCGTGGATAGTTAACTAAAAATCAAGTATTTTTCAATGTAATCACTAAACAATAATTACCAATACAGTGCTACCCTAATTATAAACTTTAAGAGTAAAACAAGTAATTCAAATGAAATGATTATTTATGTTACAATTTGAAATCTATAGTCTTCTAAGTCGGTGAATTAAAAATTGAACACGAAACACCTATTAATTGATTTTAGTTTTGAAATGCAGATTACTTCTTTATCAAACACATACAAACTGATTTTAGTTTTAAAATAGAGACTTATGGAGTTGAATTATATATACTTTTTCTTAATACCAGCTCTAAAAAGAAAATATGAATTATATATGCTAATAATAAAATTCGCTTAATCCAATATAAATCATTAAATGAAAAGAAAAAAATTAATATTCTGACCAACTATATGACAACTATATTTTGTGTCCTTTCTAGTTGTAAAGGATTTAGTTTGCAATCATTGCAAAGATAATGTAACTTTGTTTTTCTTATAACAAAGATTCAAACTTATAAATCAATATGTTTATATTTTACAAAAGCAAATTTCTCTGACCCTCCAAATATAACTCATAGTACTCACAAAGTTATCAAAGTACAACACCAATTTAACATTTAATATTGTTTTTCTATAGATAACACGTGAAAAAAATAAAAAAATAAAGATTTTTTTTTTGTTCTTACCATTATATGATAAATTTTTTTAATCTTATCTCACTATTTTGAATGCTTTTAATTTGATATCATTTACTTTAAATAATAGGTTAGTTCTTTATGTAAAATTAATGGTAACAATGTTACAATAATGATATGTCTAACAGAAAATGACATTAATCAATCATTATAGAAGTGAAGAAAGAATAACTAAATATGCAAATCAATAAAATTACGTATATTGAAAACAGAATAACAAATCCTTAATAATAAGAACATTTAAAAAAATGCATTATATATATAAAATGGTAATTAAATAGTACAATAGTATATTATAATCATGTTTATTTTTTTTATTTAGTTCATGTTATGTTAAATGGTAACATGATAGTAAAATTAAACTATAATCATATTGAAACTACGGTTAAAATATATGAAATAAAAATTTGATAGTAAAATATACAAAGAAACCTTAAGTGTATTAATATGAATTGAAATTAAATTACTTTTTATAAAAAAATAAATAAATAATATCTAATTAAAGCAGCTAATGAAGTAAAGCAATTGTTTCAACTACACGTTACACAAAATGCGGATCTCCAAACCTAACCCAAACTACAACGGATGAATTAAGACAACGACCTTTCCTTCAACCTCCGTCAATTCTTTAGTGTAGTAGGCCATTCATTTATATCCTCTCTTTCACTTCTTATGTTTTAGGGACAGAATATTCTCTCTTTTTTTTCTTTTTTCTTTTTCACACTATTATAATTTTTTTTAATACATATTTTAATGGGTTATGCAAAAATTAAATTAAATTCAAAACTGTTCCAATCATATTGGAATTGATAGAAATTGGTCCCAATCCTTTGGTTAGACGAATTGAGATAGATCTATAAAATTTATTGGGTTAGATTTATAGACTTTGTTTAATTTAAGCTAAAGTGTATATGAATTGTATCGTTAGTTCGTCTTAACTTAAATGAATTTATTGGGTTAGATTTATAGACTTTGTTTAATTTAAGCTAAAGTGTATATGAATTGTATCGTTAGTTCGTCTTAACTTAAATGAATTTTTTTGTTAGGAAAATTTTTGATATAGAAATCATTATACTTATTTGAGTCGAGTACTAAGAGATTACTAAGACATATCATCGAGTCTTTCACTTATAGTGTTCTATTTCTTTTCAATTTAATCCAATGACTTAGGTTCACACTTCCTAACTATTATAATGTTTACCTTTTCATATTTATAATTTTGTTATTAAGACTTTATGAAAAACATATGGCTCTTGAATGAACTTGAAGTATAATTATTGCAAAACAATGTGAATGACTTTGAATTGCATATGGAAACTCGTAAGTATTAGGATAATGATACTTAGACAACATTTTTTTGACAACATTTGAATGTCATCTACGTGTTATTCTATGATTTGTCCAAAATTACTCCAGAATCAATAATAATAATCATAAACACCACCATAGACTAATAACAGAATGACACATAAATGATGTTCAAATGTTGTAAAAAAAAAAATTGTATAAGTATTATTATCTTAACTATTAAAGGCTAAAAACCTGTTGAAAAAAAAAAGTCATAATTCTTGTGCACTACAGTAAAAAAAGGTTCAAAATTGACAGCACAGAAGAGAAGTGTTGGAAGTCGAAGCTGGGTAGTATTGAGAATCATAGACATTTTTGGAAAAGTCAAGGATGATGAATAGCTTCATCACATGAAAACAAAAAGATCACTGAAATTGTACATTAATATAAGGGTAACCCACATCAATAGAATTATGACAGCAAACCCAAATAATTATCATGCTACACCTACCATTCAGTGTGCTTGTATTATTATTAAAAAGTTTAAGATAAAATAAAATAAAATACTACTGATGTTGGGTCTAAGCTGGTTCATCCTAATTCGATTAAAGGTGAAACTTTTATTTGAAATTTGAAACGTGACACTCTTGGATTGGAGAGACAAGATTGAGGATAGAAATTCCAATGTTAGACACTGTTAAGGTTTCTAAAAATCAACTAACACTATCTGAGATTGTTTCCAACAAAAGTAGTATTTTCTTTCTGTTTTGAATAAAAAATCAAAAGCAAGGAGAAGAAGAAGAAGAAGAAAAAATGACCATTTGACCATATTTATGTATCTCAATCACTTGCCACTTTTCATAACCATTACACAACTAAACCCCACGCTTCCTTTATTCTCCTTCTTCTCAAAACTTCATTCTCACACAAAAACCATGAAGATCCAATGCGACGTCTGTGAGAAACACGATGCATCCGTCTTTTGTACCGCCGATGAAGCCGTCCTCTGCGACGGCTGCGACCACCGCATCCACCACGCCAACAAACTAGCCTCCAAACACCAGCGTTTCTCTCTTCTTCGACCCAAACAACACCCTCTATGCGATGTTTGTCAGGTTAGTAACGGATTAAACGAACAAAACAGAAACCAGAAAAAGGAAACTGTTTTTTTCAGATGTTTGAAATTGTTGAAGATGGATTCTTTTCTGTGTTGTCGTAGGAGAGAAGAGCCTTCACGTTCTGTCAGCAAGACAGGGCGATTCTGTGCAGAGAGTGTGACGTGTCGATTCACTCTGCGAATGAACACACCCTTAAGCATGATAGGTTCCTTCTAACTGGTGTTAAACTTTCTGCTTCTTCTTCATCGCAAGAAACCCCTTCTCCTTCAAACTCCGCGCCTGATTCTCTTTTTGACGTTTCGCATCAAAAAACAATACCTTTATCTTCCACCGTCAGTAAGGTTGGTGTTGAACCGGCGGCTTCCACCGGTGCTAGCAGCATATCGGAGTATTTGATAGAGACTCTTCCTGGGTGGCAGGTTGAAGACTTTCTCGATTCATATTCTGTTCCCTTTGGTTTCTGCAAGGTCTGTACTTTCTTCCTTTCTCTCCTCTTTCAATTATTGAAATCAATTGATTCATCTATTCTCTTGCACTGAAAACACAAAGATGGTATATTTTTTGTGATGGATCATCTGGGTACTATAAATATTTCATAGATTACGAGATACTATACAGTTTCATGTTAATAATCTGAATTCGATAGTTGATCTTTGATGTGATACTACACATATTACCGGACGAAATTTCAATGCTGAATGACATGATGAAACTTAAGTTCTGATGAAAGAATAAGTGAACAACATTAAAAGCACTCATAACCTGCATGAAAAATTTGTTTTTTTTTTGTATTGTTTGTGGTTGGATCTGAGATTTGATGATCTGCAGAGTGATGAAGTGTTACCACGGTTTGATGGTGACATGGAGAGTCATCTGGGTACCTTTTCAACAGAGAACGTGGGAATATGGGTTCCTCAAGCGCCGCCACCTCTTCTGAGTTCTTCACAGATGAATAGAGCGATCGGTCAAAACGAAAACAACATCAAAGGTAACAGATCGAGGTTGAAGGATGATAATTTCACTGTGCCACAGATTAGTCCTCAGTCAAATTCCAGGAGAGGGAGGTTTCTGTGGTAGAAACAAACAAGCACCAGTTTCCAATGTCATGAGCAAGAATTAACAACCCTCTTTCTTTTGATTTGGTCTTAGGTTACTCTGTCAATGTTTTTAATTTAGTTCTGTTTGATCTTTTTTCTTGTCTCCCCTTCCATCTTTCCTACTGGGCTTTGTTTTGATGAATCTGTGTACCTTTCTGCAGCTGCTGCTGAATGTAAATATAAACTTTTCCAATTGCATGTTATTTTTGACACATGTTTAGAAGGGAAAAGGTGTTTTATGCAGAGAGAATGAAAGACATCTCTGTCATATCATACATTTCAAGACCATAATTGAAAAAAAGCTAATAAATTTGTTTTACCCACTAATATATTACTATATGATAATATACAAAACATTTTGAAAATCATAAAAAGACATTCAAAATACTTGTATAGTTCTATGTAACTTGAAGATAGTGATTTTGAGAGTGTTATGTTGTTTGAAATGAGTAGCACAGAGTAGTGAAAGTGTGTTCTTAGTAGTGTTGAAGGAGAAGGTTCTGGTGAGAGGGTTGATGAAGATGGGATGATGCAGAAGATGATTGAAGAGATGAACATGATGATGATGTGATGGTGATGGAATTGGGTAAAAGAGAAGGACAGAGAGAAGGGCCACGTTTGGCGAAAAGGGTTTGAATAGATGGCAATGAAAATAGAGAATTCATTTGAAGGAGCAATTGTACCTTATTCATCATTCTGTTGTTACCACATCCAAACATGGAATTTCTTTCCATTACCTTTTTCTTTCTTACTTTCTACATTAATTTTCTTTTTATAAAGTTCTCTTTGGATCAGACATATACATTAAAATAATTTGATCCAAACAGATACATTAAAACATAAAATCTATTACTTTTATAATAATAAACACATATATATGTACGGTTTACTTTTGTGAAAATTAAGAAAAGTCACATTTTTTTATTTATTCTCACCTCTTCTTTTTATGCCATTAAGCTGTACATGTTTCAGTATTATCTGATTTTTTGGGGGGGTTTCATATCTTAGACTTTTTTAATGAATCACTTTAAATAAAATATTCCTATAAATAAAAATAATATCTGGTATAAATTTCAAAATATTAGTTGTTTAAGTTTTAAAAAATTGTATATAGATTCAAGGGAATTTCTTAAATAAATAAACTTTTTTAATAAGTAATAACTTAATTGATATATTTTATTTTCTAAAGATATTGTAGAAGATTAAATCCGTGCATGTGGAAACAATCTGACTTATTGTATCTGCCATGCCTGCTCTGCTCCACGCATCAGGACAATCATTACTGTATGGATGGTACCATAAATAACTTAATGTCCAACCCAAAATTTTTAACTTTTATTAAATTCACTACTTCTATTCTATGCCGTCAAAAAAAATCAATATTATTTAGTGAACTGTAAAAAGGATATAATCCATATTAAAAATGGTCAATTTTGTCTCTTAGGTTGTTGCCATGTATCATATGGTAAGAGAATTTTAGACTAAGGTTGTGTTAGTGTGAAAGAAATGAAAAATGGAATATTTAAATGGATTTGATAGTGAAGTTTTTGTTGTATTTTTAAGAATTTTGAAATAATCAAATATTGGATTTGAAAGTCAAAAGTTGAGAGATTTTACTAATGTGGCAAATTAAATAAATTAAAAAATAAAATTGTCAAATTATTCTTGATATTAAAAGTAATATAAAATGATATTTAAATGAGTTAGAATTATTGTAAAATTTCACAGTTTTGGATTTTATGTGGTTTATCAAATTGTTATGTTGTTTGTCGAACTTTTATTTTTTCATGTTGGTATAATGTCGAGTTTCTAAGTTGTTGAGTTACTATAATGCTTGTGAGACTGATATGCTGCCAAGTTTCTAAGATGTCGAGCTTCTATACTGTCGATCTACTATGATGTTTCTCGGACTATCCTTACTATGAATTCTTGTCACAAACCATGAACTTGAACTATTCTCACCCCACTTGTCACACTCATTTTAGAACTCATTGTGTGTGACATTATAATATAGACCAATACACCAACTAACTATTTAATGACACATTGAAGATACTTATTTGTACATAATTAACGAGTCAAAAATGTATGGTCACTTTTAAAGTCAAGAATCTCTCACGTATTCTTCACTAATCTCACATGTGCATGTAAAAAATAACAATGTTAGTAGACATGTGAAAATAAAACAATGAAATTTACTCTCAAATCTCTTTCATGATAATGAGATGCCAATTCACATCTATCTTTTTTTTTTTTCATCACTTTCTCAGGAACATGAAAAAAATCTTATAATCATCACTTTTTTTTCTCTCTCAACAATAATGCATTCCGAAAGAAGTGTAAGAACATACAAATTTGGACATGAACTCAAATTTATATAAAACGTTACATTATCTTTAACCCAAAATATAAAATAATAGATTTATAGGTTTTCGAACAATATAATTACATAGATATAATACAAATAAGATATGTTTTCTAACTTACATAATATATTAATATCATTCAAATTAAAATATTAAAATAATAAATTCATAAATCTTTTCTTATTATGATATTCAACATTTTTTTTCTAAGATTTTAAACTCATTTAAATATTCAACGAACACTAAAGTAACATATATAAAATCATATAATTTTGTGAGTAGTACAAACCAGAGTTTAAACTAGATGTTAACATAATTTCCTAGCTTACAAATGCAATGCATTGATCAACACAATTTTGGAACTGTGTCCACCTTAAAATCATTGGAAACAAACACAAAATGAGCTGAACATATTTAAACAGGATAATCTTAACCCTGTGGTCAAATTAATCTCTTCCTCACAAATCAAATTCTATCATCGAATATATATAATGCAGATATTGAGCAGAAGCATGTCATGATTTGTTGTATATATCAAGGTCGACGACAATGAGCCTTGCACATATGTAAACAATCATAGAAACAAGGTCCACCACAATGAAGAGGACAATCCAACCTCATACCTCGGCACCTTGTTCTTCCCATGCATTCTGCAAACTCTCCCATTCTATACTCTTCCTTGTTCCATCTCTGATGCTTCCCTTTTCCATCTCTATGTCTTGCTTCCCTTCCACACCCCCATTTCCACCATCCACCTCCTCCACCACCCCACCCCCATCCACTCCCTCCTCCACCGCCACCACCGCCACCACCACCGCCACCACCTCCCCCACCACCCCATCCCCATCTAAACCCTCCACCACCTCCACCTCCACCTCCACCCCCACCTCCTCTATAATACCAACTATTTTTGCTTGTGTTGAACAAAACTTCATTCAAGGAAGCATTGTGTTTTCCTTTTGGTTGATAGTTTCCATCTTGATGATGTGAGAGAGTTGCCATAGTGGCATTGCCTTGAGTTTGATGAGAAGTGCCATTTTTCACCTCTTCACCTCTATGGCCAACCATTGTCAACACAACAAGTAAGAAGAGAACCTGAAAAGTTTTCAAAGCCACCATCTTTTCTTTTGACAAAGAAAAAGGGAATGTTAAATATGTAGTGCTTGTGTTGTGACTATTCAATATATGTTGTTCCATCAACAGGTACCCACTTGAGAGGATCTGCTTATAAAATACTTCAAAAAACTTTTAGGTAGTAAAAATTGAGATGACTTAGTATTTACTTTGTCCCCACAGGCAAATATCGTAGCAATGAGTTGTTCAAAAACTTCATCTCTTTGCTTGGTCTTGTTTCTGTAATCATATATATTCTGCCACACTTTCCCCATTCTCCAATGGAGTACAGATATTTCCAAATCCCTCAAAAGATGCACTGCAATGCTTAACATATCTTTGTTAATTAATTAACAGCTTTAAGAAGCATAATTGATTTTGCAGTAATATTATGAAAACGATCTTTTAGCATACAGTTGTTACTTTCTTTTCATAAATTGATCAAAATTTACTGCAAAAGTTTCTCGGTTTCTCCAAAAGACTATTATTCAGTTCTTTCAAGGAAGTAAGCATAGGTTTAATAGAAATTTAATGATGATAAAGAAGTAATGAAATTGATTAACAGTCTTGCAAATCTGACCCCATGTTTAGTTTTTTGTGAGATCGTTATATAAAAGATTGTTGATGCATTGGGGAATTTAATTTGGACAATAGAAGAAGAAACAGCGATGCAACATGTGCAAAAAGCATTCGGATAACAATGGACCCTCTGATAAGCATATGAAGCACCATTAACATAGGTTCTGTTGTAATCCTTTGTCCTGCTATTTGCTTGACCTTTAAGCCTACTACTCGGAGAACGTATATGAAAAGACATTCTGCATATACCATACTTGAACATTATTACAAAATACATGCTTCATGCCTCCGACCATCCACGTGATATATGTATTATTATATCAAGGCAACCAACTACATTATGAACTCTTTTTTGGTACAACCCTATGATGCCAACAACTATATCAGTGTTTCTCCTTACAATCTACCATTAAAAAGAGTTATTAACAAGATACAATTTCATAACGTAATGGCTACATATGATGACCCTACATCCTATTTCAGAGAATTAAAAGATAGATGTAATAATAATATCTACATATATTAACCATTTTTATTTTTATTTTTTTAAAAAAAGGTTTTCATTTAAAAGTAGAGAATAATGAAAAATTATTAACACTCTTTTCCTTTGTCACACGCTAAAATCTTATTAACACAAATCATAACCAAGTTATCCCCACTATATTCATTTAGGAATCAGATCTCAGAAATGTCAATCTTAACTTATCTTAGATGAATAGTTTGCACCATACTTGATTCGAACATTAACTTCCGGCATACTCTTCCAGAAGAAAATATTTAACAATTTACTTTTACACCACTTGCACAAATTGACAATCCATTTTTAGAGATAGTTTGATCATTAAAAAAGCTAACTTTAGTATTTTTATTAAAAGAAAAGAAAGAAAGATTGAAAAGTAACATAATAAATGTAAAATATGTGTAAATATTAGGAGTTGGTCATGCAGGTAATGTTTTGGTGCTTACTGAATGCCATCAAGCTTGTCATAATATTTTTTCTTTTTCCGAAGTATAAAAAAAATATTGATTCGGTATAAGTCACTATCTTGCAAAATCAAATTGTAACTAGTGATTGAAAAGTGTAACGCTTGGTTTATTATCGATAGACATAATGACTCAGGAACTGAAACGATAGATAATTTACAACAGTGAGGTATTACTACTGCAAAATTTTAATGAAATTAGATACTAAAGTGGTTAATTACAATATCAAGCTTTAGATTTATTCATTTCCTAATCATCTAAAAATGTTTAATACGACAGTTTCCTTTTCATTTCCAAAGAAATGCAAGTAAAAGCAGGGGGTTTGAGTATGATAGGAATGGCAGACACCGCACCGCCAGTATTTATGGCTCGACTTCAAAAGTGCGCACAAAAGAGGTGCGTAAAAAGGGTGATCGATTGAAATTGAAGTGTTAAAAGATATACATAAGAGTTATAAAACAATAATATACTTACGACTCAAGGACAGATCCTTCAACAATTTTCCATCCTGGACCTGAAAAAGACATCTCATATCTTGTTGTGTAGGTTCTGCTGTTAGAAGCATCATGTTGTGGATGGCCTACGGCATTTAGGTGAGTAGACTCTGTGAGAGTTGTTTCCACCACTGCACGCTGCCCATTCTGTGATATGGTCACACTATCGATGTTGAGGTCCTCCAACATGTAGTCATAGGACCACCCACGCTCTGCAATCTCAGCTGCACGATCAGTCCATACCTTCAACATCTCACCGTCCAAAACCTACCAGGTCATAACTTTCAGCAAAATTTCATACACAAAATTGCCTCAAGACAGTTGCCAGCAACAAAATCAACAGAATCTTTTTACTGGTCCAGGAAAAAGAAAATAATACAAATAATAAAGTACATTTTGAAGTTTCATCTCAATATCGCATAACATGGGACTTTGCCAAAATGCGATTATGATGCGATTACTCGCATCTAAGGGCTCGTGTTATAATTGATAGTATTTGACCTGATTTTGAATTTCCAATCTGAAATAAAATTTAATCAGGTTCCTCTCTAAAACATTAAAAGGATGGAAATGCAACAACCATCTAAATAGGTGTGAGGGATGGATAGCAAAGGGAGCAGATTGAGAAGGGGGAATAAATAGTTTAAGTTTGTATAAGGTGCTCCGCTCATAAAAAGCCACCAGTGATACGAGCAACCCAGTCCGTTCAAAAACATAAAAAAGCTCCAAAACATAAAAAAATAAATATGATGTAATTATATTACCTACATTAACAATAACAGGTCCCTGGACAACCAGGGTGATCCAAAAATCAGTGAGACCACCAGCCAACAATTACCCTAGTTTATTAAGTTTAGGGGATTTTTCGGTGGCCGGATATGGAGCCCCTATCATGTGATGAAGGAGTAGTTGGTTTATTATAAAGATTGTGTAGTAATCAGTTTTTAATATCCGTAAAACAAAATATAACAATGCTTCCTTTTCAGAACTCCAAAATCATGGCCTACATGATAATGCATCATACCAGATTGTGAATCAATCGAAAAAACGGTAAACAAACTAAAGATGCATAATTGCACAGGTGCGACTGCATAATTGCCAAATTTAACATAACCAAGGGGGGAAATCAATTTACATAGATCATACCCTCGCTTCAATATGCACATCAATTAAATATTATATACCTCATGCAATCTTTCTAGGCAATGGTCAGGTCCAAATGCTTCGGATTTTATACTTTGCCACTTGCGAACTAGAGCTTCTGCAGCCCTTGCATCCATTTTTGGTAGTTGAACTCCTTTTTCTTCATCTCCCAATGAATCTATAAAATTATAAGCTATCAATGCATGAAGCCAAGATTTTTACTCTATGAACTTAGAAAAGCTGATTTTGGATATGCAGCAAATAAATCATTCAGATCATCTATAAGAAATTATAAGTATTGATCTTCCAAATTGCAGATGTATCCGAAAACCATACCTAAGTTGACACTATCCGATGACATTGCTGAACCAGTCATTTTCTTAAGCACGGGCGAGCCATTCCTAGCAGGTAAAAACTTTAGACCAGCCAAAGTTACAAGTCCTATTACAACACCAGCACACATGATCTGCACACTAGCATTTTTAATTTCATCGGTAATAAATTCACCTTCACTTGCCACAGCAGTATTTTTTATTCCAGAATCATCAACACTGACAGAAGAATCCTCTTCTGATAATATCAGAGGATTCTCACTTTCGGAAAAGCTAAAATCATCTTTCTCACTGTTTTCTAGATGTTTCACAATTTGATCTTCAGAACCAACAGGAAACACTTTTTTCAAAGCATTTATTACACTAGCCTGAACCTGGGTAATGACAGCAGTAGCCTCAGCTCCGATCTTAACTATGGCTGCAGCAGCAGCTAAGGGTGAATGGCCAATACCCTCCAACCTTTCTAGATATCTAAGCACTGTAGGGTCATCATAATAATCTCCAAGCTTGAAACTTGTTTCTTTTGTATCTCTAAACCTAGGAAAAACCACCTCCATCAGCCATGTTTCCAACAATTTACAAAGTCCAGGAAGATCACTGTCTTCATCCCCCTTTGCATTTTCCATAATAAATTCTATAATAGACGGGTTTCTATAAGGAGAGCTATCGGTATCTAGTCCCAACCATGACCGACATTCATCGAGCTCCCCAACAAGCAGTGCACAAAGACCCCTTTCTAAAGCAAAATCAATCTCTCTCTTCTCACTGGGAGTATAAACAGAGGGAGCATTCCTCAAAGCTGTAACCTTAGTCTGTTGAAGTTGTTGGAACAAATTATCAGCATCTTGGATAAGATGCGGCTTTTTAGTCACAAAGGCTTGTGCAACAAGAGCAAGTGCCACTCCGTAAGCTTCAAAACTCTCAGCTGGAATATTACTTGGCGTGGCAACAAAAAGTTCAACCTTCAAAAGAAGATTTGAGGAAAAGAAAAAAAATAAATGTAAATTCTTCTATTAGTAAACAAAGAAAAATAGAAAGAAAAGTCTGAAAACTATATTTAAGAAAACCTGTTCGGATGCTGTCATGTGTAAGAATGCCTCATTCATGAAGTCTTCACGGGTATAACCCCCAGCAATGGCAGCTGCACCCCCTCCTCCAACTGCCCACAAAATGTTACGAACACCAAGAAGACCTTCCTCTCTCCGCGTTCGATGTTCGTCATCAAGTGGCAAGGCTAAAAGTTCCAAAACACAATGTGGGGTTATCTCTTCTAGCGTCTCATCTATTTGAGCTTGCAAATCGGGTGCTAGGCTGGTTGCCCCTTCTTCCTACATGATCAGGGGGGTTATTGTGCAGTATATAGCAATGCAAGCACAACATAGAAATCTTCAAGATACATTACTATATGCAAATTATGTTATAGCACATTAAATACAAGAAGAAAATTTAAAAATGTAAATGTACAAAGCTTCAAAAGATATTATATACTAAATGCTTTTCATTCACACATTTCAACCTCTAAGACCATTTTTGTCTATACAAAATGACAGTGACTTGCTTTGATATGACAACAGCAATCTATGAAATCATCAACATGACAAAAGTTTTTTACATTGGAGATTCCAAATTGTATTGGAAGAATAAAGAAGAGACACCGTAGATGAGGCTCCAGATAGTAGTGCCTTGAAGGTAGATGTACAAGAACTAAGCCCTGTCACCACGAGAGTCTATTTCTGACCCACAGATCACAACATCGCAACGTTACCATTTACATTTGCAACAGTGCTTGCTCTCATAAAGTTATGATGAAAGAATGGACCAAATTTAAAATCCACATGCCCTATAGCTTGTTAGCATTCCTCCAGCATTTAATCTGTTACTCCCTCCACTTTTTTTCATTATCAATTTGGAAGATGATTTTTGTTCTTATTTGTCTCTCCTTTTCAAAGCCAAGTATACTATTAACCAACTACTTTGTCTATTTTACCCTTCAATAATCTAATTGTTGAAAAATTTAAAAAGTCGCAGTAAATGAGTAAAAAATGATGTGGAGAAAGCTAACATACGTAAGCAGAGAGAAAAAAATTAACTAGAGCAATAATAGAGAAGCTAACCGGCATATGTGGTATTAAAGCCTTAGAATGTCATATCAAGAAGTTAAATTGTAAGAGAATGTGATTCAAAACATTACAAAGAACCTTTCTACTATATGTGCATGAATTATTTACCCTATGAACTACTCAACGTTTAAAGAAGCAAACAGAACATATAAGAGTGTGAATCACCTGCAAAAGCTTCAATGCCCTCTCAAGCATCTCACAAGCTGCAATGAAATCTGGTTGGGCCAAAGCCATGGCATCCCTTGAGAAGTCAACAAAAGCGAGCGCCATAGCCAACACAACATCCTGCTTGAACGTCTTCGGCAACCTCTCCCTAAGCAAACCCTGCCCAATCTCAAGCACAAGCTCGGGCTCTCCAGCTTCCTGCAACACGCACAACGCTCCAGGAACCTACCAACCAACCACTTCAGTTATCAGTGAACCAACTAAAAATCAAACTACATTACGTTAAAAAAAAAAAGGAATAGAAAATAGAAGAAGCCTTGGTTACAGCATCGGTCCCTGCCATAGACAGTTACTTTTTCTTCGCCATGCACAAGTTCAATTGTACAATTTTACATCCAACATTTAAAAGAAAAACTCATCATAAACTCTATGCATCGCCAAATCAACATTTCTCTTAGAGACACAAATTCCACAATTAAAATAATGATATCAAATCCGCTAAAAAGAAAAATAAAATGGAGACGTCAAATTCACGAAAAATGACTACAGTAAGAGAATTAAAGTTCCAATTAAGCTAAATAGAGTGAATTACTTTGTCGAAAGGGATTTGAGTGAGAATGGCGGCGTCTTCGTCGTCGACGAGGCCTTGATTGTACTCTCTTCTGGAAGCAGGATCCGCTAGGGTTTCGCACGCGGCTTGGAGAATTTGACGGCGGCTAATTAACGCGTCGTTGCTGAATGCATACTGAGGAGGCTTCGAGAACTTCGCTTCGTAGGCTCTGCGAATGCCGTCGCCCAGAAAATGCGACTCCGCACCGAGTACACGGTACAGGTCGAGCGGGATGGAGACGTAGCGCTCGGGAGGGTCCAGTCGCGGAGGGACGGAGGAGGGGCTCAGAGTGGCGGTGGCACCCGATGAGCCGTCTCCGAGGAATTGGAAATCGGCAATGAGGCGCTCCGCCCATCTGCTGGTGGCGCAGGTGACGGAGAGAGAACCTCCGCCGCGGCCGGCGACGGAAGAGGAGGAACGGAGCTTATTAGGTTTTGTAAAACGGTTAATTGTTGGGTGCGGAGTGCAGAGAGGGAGGCCAACGCTAGGTAGCAGCGTTTCCATTGAACTTAAAACCCTGTTTGTTTGCTACACTCTACTCTCTAGCATGTCGCAATGAAAAAGGTTTTCAACTATTTTATATTTTTACACAAATTGGAAATTTAATAAAATAAATATGAACTGGATTAAATAAAATGTGGCCATATAATAGGTCACATATTAATAAAATATTGACTTTGTAATATAAAATTCAGTTCTTTAATAATTTTTTAAATTGTTTAGTATTTGCATTAAATGTATGTGAGAAATGTAAAATCTTGAAAAAAATGAGATATGTTTATAATTTAAGAAAGTTGGCCTTCAAAGAATTTTGAAGTGAATGGAACTGTTTATAGGAAAACCATGGATAAGTTCTCACTGGTAATTAGATTTGTTTATTCACTGTTTAACTTAATGTTCTAAAAATTAACATATTTTTTTATATTTTTGTTATGATTTTAAGAGAAATGAATTATTTAATAAATTATTTAAATATTTAATTTATTTAATGTTTAGTTTAAATATATATATATATATATATATATATATATATATTATAATTTTGTATGTGTGTTTAAAAAAATTGATATGTTCCTTTTTAATTTTTTAATAAATTAAAAAAAAAGTATAGGTCGATGCGTAAATTCTCTTCAAAAAAACAAGCGAAGAAATTATGCTTAATATATACAATTAAAATTAAAAATAAAACAATACAAGTTGTTTTTCATATAATACTCCTTGAAAGAAATTATTAGACATATTTATCATAAAAATTGTAAATCGTCTTTATTATTAACAAATTTAATAAAAAAAATGCAATTCATATGGCTTTAATTAATTCAGACAATTAACCAAATTAAAATTGTGCACTTTGGAATTTTAAAATTAAAGTTCAATTCGAAGTTTTTAAATACAATTTCTTTGACATAAAAGTGTTTAATTTTAAAACACGACTTACGTAATTAAATAATAAGTTTTAAATTTGGTTATTCCGGTAATTTTGTCAAAAATTATACCAATGGTATATTTTCCTATATTTGGTCTTAATAGGAAAAAAAAAATCAATCTAAGATAATACATTCCTGATTAATTTAAAAATAATTATTTCTTTTCGAATAAATAATTTACTTCAAAATAATTTAAACCAAACATGCTACAAGAATTCTCGAAAAGTCTTTTTTTTTTTTTTCATTTGTAACACTTCAAAAAGTAAAATGGGGGCAAAGGTTTTGCCTCTTCAATACAGCCAATAAAAATGTTAAAGATAAGAAATATCAAATGTACTCTTCACTCAAATATATTACATTATCTATATTTAAATTTCATTTTTTTCTTATTTTTCAACCAAAACAATTGAGATTATCAAAAAAATAACAGTATACATGTAAACAGATATCGTATTTGCATTATAGTTGTTGATTATAAATTTTCACTAGTAACACAATAAATAAACAACCTAATAACAAGTTATAATTAACATATTTTAGTGACAAGATCTATATTACAGGTCATTATTTTTTAAAATGCCCTTAGAGATGAAAAATTCATTTAAGAATGAACAGGACATGGCTTGAAATAATTAAGGAATTTAATTTGTGAAATTGTAAATAATCATACACAGCACTGCAGAGAAACAAGATTATTATACTCTATGCTGAGATTAGCCATTCAGGAAGGGATTCACGGTCTGGATCAGAACTTAGAAACCTTCGGCAAGCGTAAAACACAGCTGAATGAAAGCTACTTGGGTTGTCAATGAACACAAAGTGCCCGGCCTGTTATAATTGAATGAACTTTGTTAATCCAAATAAGATTGAAGAAACTTTACTATTTGGGAAAATGGAGAGAGTGAAATACCTGAGGAACCCTAATTATTTCACAGGGAACCTTCATATCTTTGCGAGCTTTTTGAGCTCCTTCATAATTCATCCAGTCCTGAAAACCATATATGAAAGTGGTGGGCACCTTCCACTCTGATGCCCTGTGAAACCAGAAAAATGGAGTTTAAGAACATAGCACAAGCCGCGAGAACATGAAGGAGTACATCATGTATAAGAGGAGTAGATAATTCGATGCAATACACTGATAAAGTTTTGACACAACCACTGCTAAAGCCAATGGTCATATGGCACATCTGTAGAAAACTACGTACTCAAACGTTTACATGTTCAGAATTTTGGATATTCGCATAGGATTTTCAAACCATAGAAAACTTCCATTTGTCTCAGTCTCGTTTCATATGATAAAGTAATTATCATCTGGAATCTGAATAACATTGTTTTACTAATTGCTGATAAAAAAAACTAATAACAACCTTTCAATTAGAGACATTGTATTTTGCAATCGAAATGCAGAAATGAAATGTTAATCCAATAATATGATCAACAAACCTGTCAAGAAGAGGCGACCTCGGCAGTGCTCCAAATGAAAATAGATATTTTAAGCACAGCTCGCCACTAGCTTTTGCTGCTAAAGTATGGTAAACATAATCTGCAATAGCAAAATAACACTGAGTACTACAAAAAAGAAGGGAAAAGAAAAGATATGTGTTCTCACAACTAAACCGTGTATGTTATCTATGTCAGCATACCTGTCAGTAATCTTGATTCAGATTCTGTCAGCATTTCTCCAGTTGTATGTGTAACAAACCTGGCACTGGTATACTTGCGGACCATATCAGGACCCCAAGGACCTAAACCCCTGCCAAAAAATATGAGAAGAAAATATTAAACAGTAATAACACTATACAAACAAATGTTAACATATGAAAAGAAAAACCAAGAAAAAAAAAAAAAACTGTAAATCACATTATTTTCTATATTTGTATTCCTATGATCAATACTCAACTTTTTCTTTAATCAGCCCCTTTCCTCTACAACCAACCGCCCAATATATTTGATAGGAATATTATGATTCCACAATTTGCGACACCAGAAGTTAGGTTCCATATGACAGACCAGACCAAGCAAAAACTGTTCTATCCAAAAGTATTTATGTCCATGACTTAGAAATTATATTTAATGCCACCAATCATTCAATAAAGAGACAATGTGAGTTTAACTCCATATATTTGCCTATTTCAGGAACGGTGCCATTAGGAAAAGATAACAAAGAATCAGATGTAATCACGTGAAAATGTGGACAAATATGTGGTGCTTGTTATCATCAGATAAAAAATTAATTTCAATAACAACTTACTTGAAAACATTTTAAAGATTTTGGTGTCCATTCGTCCATCTAGTGATCACAACATTATTATAACTGAATATAGACGCAGTAATTAAACAAACATTTCAAACCCAACCATTTAGAGATGATATACAAGCATGCGATATACCACCAAGACGCAAAAGAACTGAAATAATAAAGGAGTGGCTTTTATTTCTAGTGTCTCTATACTTTATATTTTCTGAATGATGTTTCCTTCAAGCTATAGATTAATAAAAATAATAAAGTATAAACAGAATAGGATGAAAAAAATAGGGACCTGGTAAATTCTACCTGATGATTTTCTGAGGTGTAAAATTAGATTCCCATATTTGATTCAGGATTGATCCCTTCCATGTAGATAAGAACTTTGTAATTCTCTCTGATTCAGACGAAAATCCAGCAGGTCCCACCAAAATCAAGTGTTTTACATGTTCGGGGTGCTATATATAAGTTATAAGATATATATCAGAACAACAATCAAAAAAAGAAAACCAAACAACTCATTTTAATGCAATGCAGAAAGAAACTCACTTTAAGTGCGTATTTGGAAGCAACATAACCACCAAAAGAATGCCCTAGTAGTATAAAATTGCTCAGGTTTTTGGCTTTTCTCCATTCCTCAAAAGAATCAATGAACCACGCCTCAGTTTCTGTTGTATCAAGAAGTTTAGCATTTTGTCACAGTAACTTTCAAGTTAAACAACAGCATTAAACATTCCCAATTCTAAATCAACTCTGGCACTGACCTTCAGTGCTTCTGCATGAAAAGTCAGGCCTGCTAGATCCACCCCAACTGCAAAAAATGTCACTAATTGAATAATCAGGTTGAAAAAAACTAATTTGCAATCATGGATGAAGTGAAGCCAAAGCTCACCCAAGTTGATCGATAGCAATAACTCTGAAACGAGTGGCAAGTGCATCAAAATTACGAAAAAAGAAACCCTGTGACGCCGCATATCCATGAACCATTACCAAAGTGGGAGAATCATCCTTACTGTCAAATGTGACGGTGTTAATAAACCGTGGTTCATTGCTCGATGAACGAAACCATCTAACTCTGGAATCAGGTGGACCAGAACCAATATTAATCTGTTCTTGAACATATGGAGTCCTGCACAAAAAGAAAAGAAAAACATCACAACCCTATATATATACAACATAAATTTACAATTTCAGGATAAACACCCTTTGTTGTAACTGTTACACGAGGAGTAGAAGAATCCAGCTCATCCTGCTAATGCCCCAGCAGTAATTTAAGATGAAGTTACCGTAGTTATTTAGTTAAATTTAAAGTACCTATCTCATTCACAAGAAATTGTTGTATGATTCGAAACCATCATGTGTATGGTTCCCACCTATCTCCATAGGATCACTTCAGAATAGGAGTGTTAACAAAATATATCTTCCAGTATATTCTTTCTTTAGCTAAAATTTATAGAAAAACTACAAAAATCATGAGTGTGATTAAGTAAATAAGTAAAACCCATAATTTTTTGTGATTTTCGATAAGCATTGACCAGGGTGTGTTTGAAAAAATCGTAATGAACAATATGTTGTTACTATTTCTCTATTAATCCATTCATAAGCTAAGCATCGTGAACAACAATACTCGGAGATTTAAAAGCACATCAACAAGTGAACCAAATCCATGGTCAGAAGAGGAAAACAGAAAGAAACAATCAGTTCATCAAAAATTGTCCAGGATTCACGTTCAATGCGTAAAACAGGTGGCAATTGCAGAAAGAGAAAAGGAGAATTTAGGTTTGGTGAGAAGCGTACTTGACAAGAGAGAGAAGCCGCTTCTCGGAATTGATGATGTGGTCGGTGGAAGTGGGTATCCAACGTAAGACGGAAGGCCAAAAGCGTCGCGAGGTTGTCGTGGAAACAGAAGCAGCAGAGGATTCGAGGTTGCTCTTTCCAAGGTCTTCTGCCATTCTCATAAACCAACGAGAACGAATTGCGTTCATCCAATAACGAATAAACCAACTAACAGTAACTCTGTTTGGTATCAGAGTAGTTGAGAAGTTACAAATGATTTGAAAAAATTGAGAAAGATTTGAAGGAATAAGGTTTTAAGCAGAAAAGAGAAGAAAAACTGTCAAATTTGCTGATACTGAAACAACGAGAATGGAGCAGAAAGAAGAAAAAGGGAACATCTGAGAAAAAGCTTACGCGCGCAATGACGCATATGGACCTTAATTTTTACTTATTATAATTTAGAAAATATAGTATTTTATAATTGTTATATTTTATTTTAGTAATTATTAAAATCTTAGAGACTTTTGGAACAGGCTTAAATTATGATTAACTTTGAATAAGAAAATAGTTACTTTAAAGAATAATTCTGAAAAGAAAATCTTAACCAATTTTTACGATATATATATATATATATATATATATATATATATATATATATATATATATATAGTTGTGAAAAATTAATTGATATTTATATATATAGTAAGTAGTTATGTGACCCACTATGTAATTTTTGTTTGTTTGTTGTTATTAGAAAAATTAGAAAGAACCCAAAATCTAGGTTCTATGATAAGTGATAGAAAATAAACAAAAAGAAATATTTAATTTTTTAACTTCTAGTATTTTTTAATTTTTTAATTTTTCTTTTTTTTTACATTAAAAAGTTCTATAATTTTTAAGCAAATAGCGATACGAGACACAATGATTTGCACTGAAATAAAAAGTATATTATTGTAAAATAGATATATTAGTTAGAAAAAACATACTTTACTATGATAATGTATATTTAATATCCTACAAAAATAAAAATATATTAGTTTTTTACTTTGTTTAAAATTCAAAACGTGCAAATTCTGTTTTAAAAGTTTTCATTTGTATCAATTCAGAAGGTAGACTTGCACCGCACACAAAGGCTTGACTTTTCATTCATTTTAAATTAGTTTAGCTGCTAATGATGTTGAAGATGTTTCAACTTAAGTGACTCTAAACTTCTACAGAGTTTTATTTAAAAAATACTCGAATAACATTTTATTTTATTTTTATAAGCTTCAATAGTAATATATTCAAAATATGTTGATACTAATAATGTCAACAACAAAACAAATTATATACGCTATTTTAAACAAAGAAATCTTATTTAATGCAATGTGAACTACGTTATTTTTAACTTTCTAAAACCAATCACCTAAGTTTTTATATAATTAATTTCTCAAATATAAATTACTTACTCTCAAATTTGTTGCCAAGAGTCAACCTGCTATTAAAACTCTAAACTAAAATTATTAATAGAAAAATATATGTACATAACGAATTTTTATACAAAACTTTGAAGTTAATATGATTGTTAGGTCAGAAAACTGGTAATTCCGTCATTCAGCATCAAACATATAGTATTACAAAACAAATCGAAATATTCAAGTAAAAGCCAATAACAGAAGCGTAGCAAGCTTGAATGAGAAAATCAAATGCAAATTAAAAGCAATGCAAGGCAAAGAGATTTCAAAGCACCACAACCTGTGCTGTACTTGGCCGATGCAAAACTATTATCTAGAATGTGATCTTAACATCCAATGGTTGGCAATCCAACTAAATATGAAAAATAAATTGCAACAACCTTTCGATTCATCTATGAAGGTAATTAGAGAGAAACAGCACTGTAAAGATTAAGAGATATCAGAAGCAGTGAAGCACAAAGATCAACACTCAGAGAACGTAATATTTTTTACACAAGGCAACTCTGAAGATATAGTATGCTGTGACATCTATGCATTATACAGTATTTGAGTTTTTTTCTTTTTCATATTTTTTCTGACCTCTGTCGAATGAGAATTCAAAATCCAACATCAAACCTAGAAACATAAAGCCAAAATGTTATAACAAGATGATACAACAAAAATGTGTATTATACAGTACTGTACCCATAAACGATACCGAATCATACCAGAAATGCGTCCAAAATAGAATCTGAGGGTAAATTTTCCACTGGGGTATTCAGCCATTTTGAAATAGCATCACTAAAAAGTAGGCTCATTCTCCTAGTGAATAAAAAAAGTACCACCAAGCAAACAACACAGATATTCTTGGCAACCAAATAGGTGCAACCAATATGAAAGGAATTCACAGGTTTGACCTATTCGGAGGGGAGAGGAGGGGGAGACTGCTGCAATGCAAAGACAAAAATATGTACTCACCCCTAGAAACACCCAGTGGAATTTAATTTCCCCAGCAGCGACATTTTTTAATCCAATAACACATACCGGTTGCTTGAAGACAGTCTGCAGCAGAAACAAAAGCAATAGAATCATAACATGGCCATCCACCTCAACACTTTACAATGATACATACAGGTGAGAAAACAGAAGAAACCTGAAAATTGGTTCTGAAGAAGGTAATAGTTCCAAAATACATCAAAACAAACGGAAAATGCAGAATACCTAGTTCCTCCCATTAGTGAATGAAATGATCTTTCTCAGCCTAGAAACCATCAGAAGAGCTGTAAGCATAATTAGTACAGGAGAACGACCATGATAGAACAGCAGCCCAATAATTACACACAAAGTACACAGCCATATAAAAAGTCTTGGGCTGTTGGGCATCCCATGGTGCAGTCCTTTGAATCATCATTACAGTTACATTGACGAGCTTGTTTTGCAAGGAGGCGATGTATCTATTTAATTATTTTAAGCACACATGAGGAGGCTGACTAAACTATAAGTAAATAGGGTGTTCGCACATGTGCAACACAGACGTACAAGAAAGAGAATGAGACAGAAGAAAAATAATTGGAGTAACCAAGAATCTTACAAAAGTTGGCATAATTCTTTCGGAGAATGAAGAAAAAAAGTTAGTGATTGATGTTAAACTTAAATAAGAAAAATGTTTCTAGTAGGACATAGAAAATGGATATGTATGCTTGTCATCACTAGAACAATGCTAAGCTGTACAAATTGAAGAAATTGATAAGGTCATTTAATGTCTTGCCCTTCAGAAACCCCTTTAATAAAAATGGGGTCAAGTTTTTCAATCCTCGAAGGAATAAACCTCAATGAAAGATGATATATTAATCGACAGATGAATGCAACCTGCCGTCATCTTCAAACCTGCCAATACCCATCACCCTCAACATCCAACTGATATTTTCAATGAGTCTGCTTAGGTGTTGAAGCCTGTTTACTGGCAATCTACCAGCTGTATCTGGAATGCCGTTCAAGATTTTGCCAAGAAGGAATTCCATAGAACCCGCTTGATGTGAATGGATCAAGTTGTGTCTTTTTAATTATACCTTCTAGATCATTTACATAGGTAGATTGAGGTGCTCATGTGAGATCATGCTCATGGCCATCAAAACTGTGAGAACTGAAGTAGGAAGAAGAACCAGACTTTGGCAACTGTTACAAAAGACGTACAACAAAGTACAAACAATTCCCATCCAAAGAACATTAAGATTTCACATCTGATTTCATTGTCATGTGCCTCTCAATCAGTATATCCACAAAGGAGCGAATCTGCATGTTAGCCATCAAATGAAAGCCGGTCAGAAAGAATAAATAAATTAAAAGGGGATGTCAGAAGTGCATACATATTAAAAAGTAAAATAAGAAAATAAATAAATGATTATGGGCATATTTGATTCCTGTATTTGAAATATACTCCATATAAAAATATTTTTAACAACAGTAGTTTTCGAAAATTATATTAAAAAGTAAATCTTTTTTCAGATTTTAAAATAAATAAAAAATCAGAACATTTTTGTTTAGGTTTACTACTATCAGTTTTCTAATACTCATTAATAGAAAACTACAAAACAATAGTTTTCTATAATAGCTTTTAGAAACTACAAAACAAAAATGCAATCAAACACACCGTAACCCAGCTAACCCAATCCAACCGCACCCCTCAAGAAGCTGGATTCCAATCAGTAAATCATGCCAACATAAGTAACATGAATAACATTTTCTAGAAAACAAGTATTCTGCCGAAGTATGTATTATCAGTACCAGTAGATAAAACTGACACGGGAAGTAACAGCAAGTTACCTTATTCTTCCGCTTAAAATCTAGAAACTCACGTACAGTCATGGCTTTTTCTGCGTCCGTAGCTTGCTCCATGACCTGAAACTTGTACCCACAAAGTTACAAAAAGAATGAAGAGCATATTTCACTGAAGATAATATTCAAGATCAGTTAATCCCTATAACCTCCTGCCAACCAGGTCACAGTGTAACACTTTCTTAATTTAGCAAATAAACAGTTTTAGAATATAGGGAAATATTCAAAAATACATTTTCACGTCACCAAACCTTTGTTTATCGAATAAATTACCCCGTTACATTCTTACAATCAATTACCACGCTTCTTAACCTTATCTGTTCTCTTAAATCTGAATATATCAAACACATCAATACATACATTGTAAAACACCTCACTAAATATCAAATAGCATTTCATTCTCTTTTACCTCTCTGGCTCCCTCTATAGTTAAAAATCATCATTTCAACAGAAAGAAGCAAAATGCAGAATAAAAATTACCTTTGTTGCACTTTTCTTCATTATAGCCTTGTATCCATCCTTGTCTAGTTTTCTTGCCTTATAAAGGGGCATCAGCAGTGATGCAACATAGTCCACAACAGCCTGTTTAATATGATCTGCTGCTCGGGAATGACTCTTCAGGGCCTCCTTATTTACAGTAACCTGTGAAATAGAGCTCTCATTAGCAACACCATCACGCTTCCAGATTGGTAGCTTTGAACAGGCATTTGAGTCCTCCTCGTCCTTCAAATCAATGGTGGGGTTAGAAAAATAAGAATCTGCTGCAGCTGCTTGAGATTGCCATCTCTCAATGGCATGATGATCTTTAATTGCAACACCACCAGCTGTGTCAATCCAAGCTTTCGTATATATACTGCTGTCCCCAGCAGCACTTTCTCCTGAGTGCTCTCTGAAATTCAAATGGCTGGCAATCTCATTTGAATGACTCCTCTGTGAGAGGTTATCAACTGGCATTCTGGAATTATCAAGATTGACACAAGCAGCAGAGAAATCAACAGACCAATCCCTAACCCTGCAATTCCTAGAATCAATCTCTGAAATACAATCTTGCCTTCCAAAAACACCACCTGACCATCTTTTTCTACTATCACACTCGTCATTTTGTGAAGACTGCTCACGTCTAGCAAATTTATGGAATGAGGGTATCTTAGGAAGCTGTAACAGCGAATTGGATCTGGCTTCTGCAGAAGCATATGCCTGCAAAGAAGAACCATAGATTCTTTTAACAAACGTGACAACCAGTTAAAGACGTAAATATCTTTGCAAAAATAAGGGCACTTCAGATAAATAGAAACAAATATGTTCACAAATTCAGAGCAGAATATAAAATTCAACTGAAAAAAATTAATAATCTGCTAAAAGAAAAGACAACTCAAATAGAATGTTCAGTAAAAACCACAACCAAGGCAAATTGTCCTTTAGCCAAATATTATAAGTATGCACACTAACAATGGAGCAACATAGTGGCATGAAAAAAATCTAAAGACAAGGAAAAAGCACAAGCACTAGCATCTAAACAAGTTTTGACATCAAAAACAGGATTAAAGTTGAAGTATTATCTAAAGAAAGTTATTTTAGGCCTTGTACAACCACACATATATACTATACATTTGTGATAGAAAGTGGATTTAGGCCCAACACAATCCAACAAAGTTGCCCAAAAATCTCAAGTCTCAATGACCCAGGTTTGTCAATCAAATGAGTTTAACTTGAGCTGGAAATCTGATTTATTCTATTCAATAAAGAAACAGGATTGGTTACAAACTTAGAACACAACAAACAATTTTATTAAGGAGTCTTAAACACAGGCTCATAATTCAAATGATTCTTTAAAATCTAATATCAAATACAAGTTGTAAAAAGAAGCGAACTGGCAGCAAAAAGAATTAAGCTTAAAGATTCACGCACACCAAGCAAATTAAAACTCTAGCAAAACCTTTTTACAGCACAATCGCATTATAATGCTAAAAACTCCTTATATTATGAAATCTAACCAATTTAGCTTGAAGCTATCAACTGATATTCAGAAGAAGCACTATAACAATAGACTCATGACTCATGACATTAAAACCAAAACGCCAAGGGAAACAAACCTCAGCAGCAGCAAGAGCTTTAACACGTGCAGCCTCTGCAGCAGCTATAGCAGCCTGTTCTTCTTCAGATATAGCACAGTGGTTATCCTCCTTCTCTGTAACCACTCTGTCTATTGAACCTTTGGACCTGGAAGAACTGAATTCATGCCTTGAGTCATATGATGGCAGCTGTCTTCCTTGTTTGCTGTGCAATTTCTTCACATGGGCATGGGAAGGTGAATTGCTTCCAGCAGAGGTAGGATTCAGCAAGCCTCCTTTATTCTCACTGGTACCATGATATGTGCCCAGAGGTGGTTTTCCCGAAGCTGAATCTTTGCAAGATTTTCTCTTAGATAAATCTACTATAGTTGTTTGTCTTGGTAACTTTAATCCACCATTAGAAGCTTTTTCCTTGCGAAAAACTTCAAGCCATACATTGACCAACTGGCTTGCTATAGCACGAATATCACGGCTGGTATGTACACAAACTTTTTCCTTCACTGTTTTCCCCATTCCTACACCAAGTAATAAAAAATAAATAAACACTAATACAGGGGAAACAGCAGACACTGTATTTCCATGTGACTCCATCCAACCAGAATCATCTACAGGACCGTAAATATATCTTCCACTATAAATTCATAGCTTCATTAGGCTGATTACAAGATAGGAATCGATAATAATAAGAAAAGACACAAACTAGGTCTGACATCAATTTAAACATATATCTCATAACGTGGTACAATGAAAATTATTTTCATCTCCCACTTGAACAGCTATTTCTCCCTCAAGCATTATAAAAGGGTATGGCACATAAGTAAATAAACAAAACCTAAGATTAATGTAAATTCATGAAATAAATAAATAACTACCTGACAATCGTACAGCAAGAAGATCAGTTGAAACACGGACAAGAAGTCGCAAACAATGCCTCAAGAGTTGGGTCCCATCCTTTCCCATTGAATCCTGCATTTAGATATGAATTAGAAGCTCAAAACTAAAAAATTCCATCACCCCAAAATAGCATGTTATGTCTAGCCTATTTTTTTTTTGGGAGGGGGAGGGAAACAGCTTCATTTTCAAAAACTCTCACCAAAATTAACAGAAATAAGCTATTATATCTTATTTCTTCAAAATAAGCTGAACCAAACAAACACTAACACGCTTTACTTTGTAATTGTAAAAATGGATGTACTGTCAAACATAAAAATATGGTAGTTTGAAAAATGCATCAAGTGATATAATAATACCAGTATCCATGAATTGAGAATGGCTAGCCCCTCTTTACTTCCAGCAAAAGACTTCAAGTTTCCAACAGGAAGAGTTAACAATTGTTTGGCCACATGCAAGCGTCCAGCAGTGGTTTTCGTATTAAAGAACATTTCCCTTAACAAAGCTTCCCGGGTTAAAATTTGAGCACCATCTAAAGAGTTCTTGTACATTATGTTAGAAAGTTCTACTGCATCAAGTCTCTTTATTATATCCCTCACTTCATCCCTTTCAGTGTCTAATTGTCCCCGTGCAGCTTCCAATGCCTCCACCTCAGCAATATAATCATTTCCAGTGCTCAATATGTCAATTATGCGAACAGATTCTCGTAGTCCACTCATCATTGCACCACCAACAGTATCTGGGTGCTCTTTGCAGGTTGCTTCACCAGCAAAAAACAAGCAGTTATCAACTGGTCTCCCTAATATATCATAGTCTTCTCCTGAGGCTCCAACCGCAACATAAGAATAAGCACCATAGCTAAAAGGATCCCTACCCCAATCAGTCACAACATAGGCAACAGGATCTGGAACCGAATCCTGCCCAAAAAGTTTTCGGAGAACCTTCAATGCATGTTTAACATGATCAGCAGAGCTCAAGCTTTGACCATCTATGGCTGCCTTACCAACCACTAATGCAATAAGGACAGGAGCCCCAACTGTTTTCCTGACATTCCAGAACATAAAGCAGTGACCTCTACTGCTTCTCTCCTCAGCTGTTGCTCCAAAGTAGTCCACAGCGTCATCCCAAAATACACTAGGAAATTCCAAAGCCACTTTATTTAGAACTCCATAACCAAGACGCTGAACAGAAGAACATTTCCACTGTGGCAAAGGTGGGGAGAATTGTATAGTTTCAGCCTTCAAACAGCCAAGTGGAACAGTAACAAGAACAGCATCACCAAAGAACTCATTGCCATTTGCTGTAGAAACTTTGACTTTATAACTTTGATCAGGTTCCTTGATACCATATGACACATTTGTTACAACATGGTTCAAGTGAATTGTAATTCCTTCTCCCAGAGACTCAACAACGGAACTGTAACCCCCTTTAATCATACAATGAGCTCCCCCAAAACCTCCATACACATCATCTTGATTCCAGTAGGGAAGAGAAACATCATTAAGTGAAGCAGCACAACCATACTCCAAATGAGCAAAGTGCCAATCCATAACCCTCCTCTCCTGAGGGCTCAAAATCTCCTCATCAAGCTTTTTTTCCACAGAACTGTCCCTTTTGGAATCAAATGGTCTATCAACAGAATTGTTTTGTTCAATTTCTTCACTACTTTCGGTGCGTGCAGTACGCCGAATCTTGAGGGCATATTCTAAACCATCTTCAAGAGACATTTTCATTGCTTGTTCACCTTTCTGAGCAACAACCAATACCATGTCATCTATAAGGGTATTATATTCAGCTTCAAGTGCTTCATCCATATCTGCAGGAACTTTTTGTTCTGTCACTATGTCATAAAGAGGGCAGTCACTATTCAACACTGTCAACTCAAGGCCCAACTGAGCACAAATCAACGAGGAAGGATCTGGTCTTCGCTCAGTGGCCACATCAGCCTCAACACCAGTTATAATGCTAGCTCCAAGATCGACAGGGACAGAAAGTGAAGAGTGATCAGTAAACACACGACCTCCTATCCTACTCCTAGCCTCAAGCACAGTAACAGGAAATCCTTGACGTTGCAAGTGGCGAGCAGCAGTTAACCCAGCAGGCCCAGCTCCAATCACAATTACTCTCTTTCTAGGATCTAAATCAGGCTGCAGATTGTCACCTACCTGACCATCCCAGACAGATTTAATGCAGGTAGAATCATTGCTTTTCTCTTTAGCTATCAGAGAAGTTAATTTGCAATCAGCAAAGTTGGAAGAAGGAACGGAACTGACAATAGTTCCATCCTGAAATCCATCATTTTCCTGGTAATCAAAAATTTTTCCTTCTGCCTGTTGTGATATGTTTGATAAATCCACCTTCACTTCATTACTGTGGCCCATACCTTCTGTAGCTTCAATTGTCAGGTCATTGCAATCCTTTCTTAGACCATTGTTAACCTCATTGGAAGCATCTGACATTTTAGTCTGACCAACAAGAAAGGAAACTTCATCTTCAGAGTCGACCATTGAAGCTGCGAGACTTTCCTCAAAACCTTTTTCTTTTACCAGTTTATAACAGTGCCTTGCACTACTTCCAACATTCTCCTTCTGGGAGGCAATTCCAACATTTATATAACCCTGCCAAAATAGTATTATCATGTTTAAATTTCAATTACCAGAAAATAAACACCAATATGCTGTAATTTTTCAGCCAAAACAAACATGTAAAAGAAAAGGCTCAATTATCCTATGTTTGGTAGCAAACTAACCATTTTTTCTTTCTAAACCTCTCAAAAAGATAGCCAAATAAAAAGCTGAAGCAAACAAACTAAATATTCATCCATATATTCTTGTGGTGAGAATGCAAAGAGAACAAAACTGAAAGCAAACCAATATAACAAACAAACTTACATATTGATCAAGAAATGCATAGACCTCCCTAATAAGAGAAGAACGAGGACTTCCATCCTCAGAATCAGTATCAACTCCACATTCAGCAAGAGGCAAAATACGTGTGACATCTCGGCTCCAAAGACTTAAAATCTGATTTCTGCAATGAATTAAATTAAATGAGGCAAAACTCATCACAACAGGATACCTAGTTCAAAATAAGGGTATGAAAGAGATGTAGAACAGTCCCAGATTACTCCTCTCAGCATGATATTTCCATGAGAAGTTTAGAGTATTCTTCTATGACAAGGTGCTTTTAAGATCAAATGTTATATAATCATAAAAAATGTCTCTCGTGCTCATACACTGAAGCACTATTTAATGACCCAGCATTACCAAACACCCTCATAAGTTATCCCAATTTTTGAGCAGCAATAACATAATTCAAAACAGAATAAAATCCCTACACAACAAAAATTAGTTACAAAAAAATCCAGATAACAAAATTAAATACCATAAATAAAATAATGAAACTAAACAGGTCAATCTATATCACACACTTGGGCCAAATTAAGAAAAAAAAAAAACAATAGGGATAAAAAAAACTAAATCGCATGATTCCCATCAAAAGACAAAATCAGTACACGACATTTCACCAAGAGATGATGATAGTATTATATTGTATAACTAGTAGATATTAAACAAAATTATAGAAAACTTCTCAATATAATAAATTAACAGTAGTTAAGGGTAGCAGAATGTGTATGTATCACAGTAGAAGTATTCCCAACTCACAACTGGCTAATCATGCTGAAAATTTAGGAGAAAAATAGTGATGAAAACATCTACTTGCATCTGCATGTGAAAAGCTATCGCAAATAAACTTTTAAAGGAGATAGAAGAGGACAGATGGAGGATGATATTATGACCGATAAGCAATAAAAACATTATAAAGTGGAACACACAACCACATAATATACAAGTAAACATGAATTCCCATATAAACAAAAAGAGAGGGAGAGAAATTCCATTGAATATAGGAAGTAGGCATAGTAAACTTTTCCAGTTCCAGTAAATACAGGAGGAAGGCCCTTCTTAACCAGACAATGTACAAACAAATATCAAATCAGAAACAATGGACAACAATGAGGGAAAAATTGAACCAACAAACAGCATCTCACCAAATGTACGAGTTTCTTTTTACATGTCCACTAAAATGTTCAGCTCCCAGCCCAACTAACTATACATGTGAATCAATAACCAGAAACATATCTACATACAGCAAGACTTCATTATCCAAATTTCATCCTTAAGCAACTAAAATGAATAACTCGTTCAATAATCACTCATGAAAGGTAAAATTTAAAAAAACATATATATAATTTTAATGATTAAGTAACTAAAACAAATAACATATTTGATCACCAGTCACAGAATCAAAAAGTATTCTCTCTAAATCAAGCACAAGACAATAAAAACCCAAAATATTGAAAAAAGAACCTCTGCTGCAAAAGGGAAACTGCAAATTTTCTGAACACTTGGAAAAAACAATTGCAAGCAAATGAAAAAGACCTGTTTGAAACCATAATTACCTGCAATCCAAGTATTCCTTGAGACCACCTTTTCGTTTCAAGATCTCTTTAAACTTTATTTTCTCGATTGGACCAGCTTTACGGGCTTTCAGCCCAGCTGATACTGCCACTACTGCAACATTTTCAGAGTCTTCACCAGTATTCAAAGAGGAATCATGCTTCATTCTTGTTCTAAGAGTGCGTTCAACATCTGTCATAACTTGACTTTCATTTAGAGCTTGATCATTAATTAAAACCTCCCAGTCAGCATCCCCCTCATATGTCATGTCTCCATGCTTGCGCATTTTGGTCTTACGCACCAACCTTGGAATGCTTGATATTTTACCATCATTATCGACAAAATCAGTCACAGAGGCATGGTATTCCACAGAGTTCCCATTTTCATCTGGAATTGAAGATTGAAGAGAGGATCCATCCGATTGATTTGGATCTAAAACCGAGCTACATTTCATAATAGAAGCAGTGGGGTCTTTTGGAATATTGCGAGCTTCTACAGGTTTCTCTGGATGATTTGAGTGGGCGGCCAAATCAGCTTCATTAGACACCATAGAAGAACCACTGACAGTTACATCATTTCTTTTAGGTGAAAAACCTAGAACAAAATCATGCACTTCAGCCTTTGTATCTAAGTTACTATAATCACAGAAATTTCTATCAGAAACAAACTCAATTTCTGATTTTCCAGCTCCATCTGCTTCCATATGGCATCCAAATAACTTAGCTCCATTACTCGCGGATTCCTGACAATCTTTTCCAGAAACCATATCATTATTCTCATTCAATGCATTTTCAGTTGATTTAATCAAGGGTTCAATGTGCGAAGATTTCAAGACATTTTTTTCCCCTGAAGAAGTAGAAATATCATGTTCTGGAGCACTGTTGCATGCTTGTACTAGGTCATCGGTCAATCTATTCTCAAGCTCCCAGACCTCAGTAAATTGTCTTTCCGCTTCCCCCAGTTTTGAGAGAGAGGCGGTATCAACTATTTCATCGTTTAACATAGAAGATAACTTATGTAAATCACCACTGATAACACCACTTTCCTGCAGTGCAACCTTCTTGTCAGAATCACAAGAAATATCTTCAGCTTGTACAACACAAGAAAACTGCTTCCCATCTTCACGGTAGACATCATTTGACTGATTCCGTCCACCTGGAATGTCCAAATCACATTCACCCTTAACAGTTCCCTCTTGAAAACAGTCATTAACACACTTCTGATCCTCCACCACGGATGTGACAACCGGTTCAGACGCTTGAGGCAAAGCATCATCAGAAATGGCATTCACCCCAACCAATTTCGAGCCAGAAGCAGATCCGGATCTACTTTCAACCCCAGAATCCACAGTTTCCACAAAACCTCCAGGGCACAACCCACTATCCACCTTCTGAATCCCCCTTTTCTGTCTCGAAATCCCACGAGATTTCCTAGCAGAACTAGACTGCGCCTTCTGAAAAATCGCAGACAACGAATCCTCCATGTGTTGATCAGAAGAATCCTCCATCTGCATGTCCTCACCAGCAGGCACCAAGGCGACCCCTTTCTCATCCTTATCCTTAGCTCCCAATCCAACCAATTCTTCATCAGACACATGCAAAGCAGGACTTGCTCCTCTTCCAAACCCAGATCCCTGATCTCTTTTAGGACCCTTCAATCTCTTCCTAAAGCTAGCCAAGGTATCATTATCATCCATACCCCCCAAATCCTCCTTCTCCCTAACAGCCTCACCACCACCACTACCTTTCCTCTTGGACCTCTTCAGCTTAAAGATTGAGCCAATGGGCTCGTCGTCGTCAGAGTCAAAACCAATTTCCTTCTTGGATCGCTTCTTCCTGGTCCCAGACCTAATATCCTCTCCCTCCATTTCGCAACCCTAGTTTTTACAAACAACAAATTTCTGAACGATTCCTTTATGCCGTCGCTTTCCTCCACTTACCCATCACCAGATTAACAACCCTCGCTCTTCAATGAACATAATCGAAATCCTAATTGAAGAAAAGCAGTAATATAATACCATGGATAGATAGTGAAGAACCAAAAGCTGAATAAACAAATAAATATCAAAAATCACACAGCACACTTAATGAGAAGATATATGGATAGGGAAAGGTAAATGCATATCAATGTAAAAAAGAAAAAAATAAATAAAAAAAAAAACAAAATAGTGAGCTTCTGGCACCTGTGTTCTGCAATTGCTATTATGTTACGTTGTGTGTTGAATCTATTGGAGAAAGGAAGAGACTATGGTGTCTCTCTGTGAACTGCGCACGGTAACAGAGTAACGGCTTCTCACGGCAAGGGAAAAACGTTCATGACCTTAACCGTGACCACTGAGGGAGGAGAATAATAACAATAATAATATTATAATAATAATAATAATAATAATATATCATTGTTATTGTAAAGATTGGAATAAATATTTCGAAAATTATGCCCTTTATTTTAAAAAGTATTTGAAAAATACTAATTAGGGTTGCTGACGAGTAATAAAAGACTAATTATTAGGTTTGTTAAGTGAAAATTAGTTTGGTAGGATAGGATTCATTTATTTTTCTATAATGTTTTCATTTATGTAAGTTATTATTAAATATTAAATATTAAATATCAATATACATGAACTAAAAGAAATTATAGATTTAATTAACATTCGGATTCAAAATGTAAATAGGTTGAAGGGATTAGAAATATAAATCGTGAATATCGAAGAAC
Organism: Vigna mungo; assembly: GCA_036885675.1. Lineage (NCBI taxonomy): Eukaryota > Viridiplantae > Streptophyta > Magnoliopsida > Fabales > Fabaceae > Vigna > Vigna mungo. The sequence continues at coordinate 43,996,782 of CP144690.1, forward strand.
GTGGAGAAAGATCAAATTGCAAATCGAACAGTTATTTTATTATAATTCAATTTTTGAGATTTAAATCTAGTTATCTCAATAATCTGAATTGAACTTTTCACTATAGTTTTATTGTGATTACAATCACATCGATATACCAAGAAATTTAAGTTGAATTATTATTCAAATTTTTATTTTGAAAAGTGATACTTTGATATTTTTTTACATTTATTTAACGGTATTATTTTTTTTTATTTTTTTTCTTTTTTGAAAAAATACAAAAAATTATTTTTATAATTATTTTATTATTATACTATGTATTAAATAAATGTAAAAATATAAGAAATTATAATTTTGACCAAAGGAAGTGAAATAACACATTTAAAAAAATTCTACATAGCTCAAATAGAAATTTCAACGAAAAAAATGGCTTAAAATTATAGTCATGAACTCCCTAATCCCAAATACTAATTTAATTATTATACTTATTCTTTGTTCCTACAAAAGAAGTTAAACCCAAAAGATTGTACTGGGCCATAACATAAATTAAGCATGCGGGCCAAAGCCCAACTGTTTTTAAACAGAGAAGGGATTTACTTCCTGCACTCCCCTAATTTCTAATTAAACTCCATAAGTTTTAAATTGCCTCTTTGTAAAACTGATTTCCGGATTACTTGTTGAAGAAATTTGTTGGAATAAGTTTTACAGAATCTCTGGCACGTGATTTACAGAAAAGGATTCTTGTTTCGGTATGAATATTTTGGGGATCGAAGGGATGAACCTGAATGACGTGGCATTCCTGTTGTCTTCTAATCTAGAACCTGGCCGACCTGACACTCCCGTTGCCTTTTAGTCTTAAACCGGCCGGAATCTATGAGCTACGACCGGAGGGGAGAGGTACCTGCGATGACACTCCGATGCTCAAGTCAGGGTAAATGGTGATGAGCCTTGAAAGCAAGGCTGAGGGTTCTCAATATGAGAATACAGAGTGAAATCACTTGATAATAATGTATAGCTAAATAATGTATGAGAAAGCGTACCTGGTATACGATTCCAGCCCTGTATATATGGATTATTATAAAATATAAACAGAACATAATATAAACGGTTATACCTGAATACCTGACTGTTCCTATCTTACTTAATCTTTTCTGATATAGATTGTTAAGATATTATTCGCAACGGATTATATCGTCGTGATGGACCGTTGGCCCAATAACGATAATGGCCTATCATTAATACGACTGAGGCCCAATAAGCATGTTGGGCCGTGCGTTACTTATTGCAACCATCCGGCCCAGATAGCATACTGTACATCATCGCCCCCGAGTCCAAATGAAGCATTGAATTTTTGACCAACGAATGAATGTAGGACTTTTGATGTGTGGGGGAATCTTGGTCGGCTGGGTTCTTTTCAGCGAGTAATCTCAACTGTTCGACCACTTTATAAGTAACCTTAAGTAACCAGTTATTCAATCGTCAGAAAAGTATTTTTGAATTCTCATCGTAACGCAGCGTTTTTGAACCTCGTCGCTTGAGTTCCCAACCATCATTAATTTTTTCCCGCCTTATGAGTAGTTGAAGAGTTTTGTCCGTATGGCCGTCAGATCATTTTGATCCAATGGTCAAGGGTTTTTCTGTCAGTTGCGGTCAGTTATAGGGTAAGTAATGTAGGGTTTTGGTAACCGCCACTTCCATTTCCTCTGTTCCCTAAATTTTAGAATACTCTCATCCTCTCCAGAGCATCGATTCCCCTTCCTCCTAGTATCTCCAATCTTTCAGGTAATTATGAGTTCTTCCTTTAATCTTGGTTCGCCGTCGTCAGTAATGGAAGAAAGGGGCCAAGAGATAGCAACCAGTTCATCTGATAGGTCTATCACCGCAGACCAAGTAGGTATTTCCACCCTTGTCCATGGTAGTAGGGTTTTTATTCACGGCGGCGTCGCGGTCGACGATCATGCCGAAAATTATACTAACATTATTAACTATGATTGGGCATCACGAGATGTTAACGACATCTGTAGCACTTTCGTGGATAAAGCATCCTTAGAATTCTGGATAGAAAATAGTTGCATCCTTAGGAATTTGAGTTATAGGAATTCTGTGAGATTGGCTCCCTGTAGGGAAGACGAGAGGGTCTTCCATCATAGACATGGTTCTGAAAAACATTTCTTTTATATGTACACTTGTTTGTTTGTTGATATGTATCTTAGGCTTCCATTCTCTGATTTCCATATGAATGTGTTGAGACACCTGAACGTCGCCCCTACACAACTTCATCCAAACAGCTGGGGTTATATTCAGTCGTTTTGCGTAGTTTGTAAATTTTTAGATATAAAACCGACTGCTCCCATGTTTTTATATTTTTTCAGAACCCGTCCGGTTCCCAAAAGGGGTTGGGTTTCACTTGTTTCTGATCCCAAAAATACTCTGTTCAAACTATACGCGGATTCGTATAAAGATTTTAAAAAACACTTTTTCAGAGTACTTATTACCGACCTAGGCCGTCCGTTTTTCCTTAATGAGGATGACAGCGAGAGATTTCCCTTGTACTGGACTCAAAACCCTTACTCAATAACTTCTTGGAATAAGGATTCATTGTCATCCTATGAATTAGAGGCCATCAGTGCACTGGAAGGACTATCTCTTCGCCCTTTCTCTTCGAAGCAGCTGGTGAAGTGCCTGGCGCACGACGACCTAGATTCGAGAGTTTCTGGTATGTCTTCGTACTAACCATGATTGATTATTTGATGATCTTGCTTACTGAATTTTCTGTTGTATTTAGGTATCATGGGCAAGAAGAAGACCACCATTGATTGGTTTAACTGCTCAAAGGACCTGATACAAGGTCAAGGTTCCAGCGTGCAAACCCCCACACCTCCTCCACAAACCGCGCAGGTCGTTATCCTGGAGGGTGCAGAAGAAATTCCTCTGAAAAGGAAAAGAAAGGTGGTCCCTCCTAAAGAAATGCTGCCCGAGAAAAGAATGAAAAACCCCCCAAAGGGAACTGCTGTTGATGAAACCGGACATCCTGAAGCCGACAGTGACCTTCTGAACGGCGTATGGGATGCCGACTTTGATTTGGGGTACAAGATAGATCCCAAGTTGGATCCGGCCGAGATGAAGGTGCTAAAAAATACTCCTCGCCAGCAACTCCGCCAACATATTTTGGAGTTTTGCGCTCGTGCTACTGCCTCCACTCTAGAGCTGATTCATATGGATGATCAGGATAGGGCTGAGGTTGAAGATATACAAAAACAATTGATGGATCTCACCCTTCTTCATTCCGAATGCGAACCAAAGTATAAGGCGGCTGAGAAAATGATCAACGAAGGTCGTGTCATACTTGAAAACATGAAAACATCTTTTCAGGCAACGAAGAAGGAAATGGATCGTCAAGCTGCTGATCTTGCCGCTACCCGAAAGGCTTTGAATGAAGTTACCATTGAAAGGAACACTTTGAAGAGTTCCTTGATAGCGGCCAAGGCTCGAGAAAGGGAGATGGCAGGAGTCATTGTTCTGGAGCACACTCGCGGATTTAAGAAAGCAATCCGGCAGGCTGCCTTTTTACTCGACCGACCTCTACAAGATCTTCCTCTGGATGTGGAGAAGGATATTCTCCATGGAAAGATTGTCCCATCGAGAGAGGTCCCTGCTGGAACGTACCCAGCTGATGATGAAGAAGAAGAGGAAGTTGCTGTAAGCGTACAGACTAATTCCTCTCCGGTAGAGACCAACAACGTGCCATTCGATGTTACTGAAGTGCCAATTTCTAAGAAGACCACTGGCGAGGAAGTGAACACCGAAGGCATTTAGATCCTTAACTGAATGTTTATTATTCTGTGGATGACCACAAAACTCGTTTTTGTTTGAACTCTTTTATAGTTCCGCATTTTTATTATATGTTACCTTTGATGGTTTTTACTATGTATCTGCTTTGGGAATCAGTATAGGTATAAGGCTTTCGGCCCTTAACGTGGTATTGCATGTATATTTTGAAGGCTTTCGGCCCTTGACTGAATCTTTGGTTTTATCCTTTGGCATAACAAAGGGTTTTACTTCGCTTAATAGCTTACCAGCAATTTTCTAGACAAATTAACTTAGTATGAATTCAAGTGAACTTACTTGCTTACGCAGAAGCGCCCGAATTCGGCGTTCTGAATTGCCTTGAACATATCGACCGTATGGGATTGTTGACTTCTTCATATCTAAATGACGATGTGTTGAAATGAGCTGCAAAATTGCTTACGATGCTGATCTTCCATCGCCGCCTTTAATGAAGGAGGCAGGTGCTGCTTTGATCAATTCAGACTTCAAGTCCGTTCGGTGGTTTGGTCTGGAAGGCAAGTGTTGCCTTGAGTAATTCAGACTTTTAGTCCGGAAGGCAAGTGCTGCCTTGAATAATTCAGACGTGTAGTCCGTTCGGACTTTTAGTCCGGAAGGCAAGTGCTGCCTTGAGTAATTCAGACATGTAGTCCGTTCGAACTTTTAGTCCGGAAGGGCAAGTGCTGCCTTGAGTAATTCAGACGTGTAGTCCATTCGGACTTTTAGTCCGAAAGGGCAAGTGCTGCCTTGAGTAATTCAGACGTGTAGTCCGTTCGGACTTTTAGTCCGGAAGCTTTTTGATTTGGTGAATGATAAACTGAATAATTGCATTGATGAATCATTAACAAATGTTTGTAAAGCAGTAAATCTGAAAAGCAGTACATCTAAGATTCTAGCTATAATAGAACTTTAAATGTGTGGCGTTCCATGTATTTGGAATGGCCTTCCCGTTTAAGTGCTCCAACCGGTAAGCGTCGTTCTTCAAATCTTCAGTGCCGCGGAAGGGTCCTTCCCAGTTGTCTGACAACTTGCCGGATGTTTTTTCTTTGCGAGCTTCTCCTCTCTTTCTCCAAACAAGGTCGCCTGTGGTAAAACTTCGGGGTTTGACCTTTGTGTTGTATCGTCGTATGAGTAATCGTTTCTGGGCTATATTTCGTATCATAGCTACTTCTCGTCTCTCAGGAAGAGTGTCCAGATTAACTCTCAGCAGGTTTTCGTTAACCCTTATGTCTTGCATCTGTCGGCGTATAGTGGGTTCACCAACTTCGACCGGAAGCATTGCATCCATTCCATAGGTGAGGTTAAAGGGGGTTTCCCCTGTTGAGCCGTGCGGTGTGCACCTGTATGCCCATAGTACCTCAGGTAATTCTTCGACCCACAATCCCTTTGCACGTCCTAATCTTTTTTTCAACTCAGAAATGATGGCTTTGTTGGCTGCCTCAGCCTGCCCGTTTGTTTGCGGATGCTCCACTGAGCTGGTGACATGTTTAATGCCCAGGCCTTTGAGGAAATCTTCTAGCTTTCGTTCAAAAAACTGCCGTCCGTTATCCGTTATGATTTTGTGTGGTATTCCAAACCTGCAAATCAGGCGCCAGATAAAGCTCTGTACCTTTTGAGCACTTATTACTGCGAGGGCTTCTGCCTCAATCCACTTGGTGAAGTAATCCACTGCAACCAACAGGTATTTGCATTGCGCCTTTCCGACCGGTAGGGGTCCGGCGATATCCATCCCCCATTGTGCGAAGGGCCACAGGGAAATGATTTCATGTAATTCCGAAGGCGAAATTCGTAAGTTATGTCCATGGGACTGACATGAGATGCATTTCTGTATGAAAGTTGCACAATCTTGCTCCATAGAGGGCCAGTAGAATTCGGCTCTTAGAATTTTGGCTTTCATCGTCCTTTTTCCTGAGTGTGAACCGCAAATCCCCTGATGTAATTCTTGCATAACGTATTTTGCCTCCTCATCATACAGGCATTTTAGCAACGGGGTGGTGTAACCGCGCCGGTATAGGTCATCACCCACTAACATATAACGGACAATTCGTTTAGAATCAAGTATGCTGAGTCGCCCTCCCTGTTCTTGATGAATCATGATTTGTATTATATCTTGTCGCCAGTCAGTTCGTGGTGTTGTCACGTTAATGGCGCATGCCTCCAACAAAGGCTTGTGCAGTGTAGTTTTGATCACCGAAGATAGTTGGGATTTTTCTCGAGAATGAGTCAATTTTGACAATAGATCCGCCCGGGAATTTTGTGATCGGGGTATGTGGGTCACAGAGAAACTGGTGAATGATTTGACCAAATCTTTGACCTTGTGATAGTAGCGCAACAAATGATCGTCCTTGACTTGAAAAGTGCCATTAAGTTGGCCTACGACTAGCTGAGAGTCCATCTTGCATTTCGGATGATTGACTTCCAACTCTTTGGCCAATAGTAAACCACTAACGAGAGCCTCATATTCCGCTTGATTATTGCTGAGTTGGAAGTTAAAGCGAATTGCTTGTTCAACTAGTAGATCGCCCGGTCCTTCTAACACAATGTCGGCGCCACCTCCTTTTTTGTCAGAAGACCCGTTTACATTGAGATGCCAAATGATGGGTTCCTCCGGATGGTATGCTTCTGCTATAAAGTCGGCCAAATGACCCTTAACGGAACCTTGAGGGTCATATTGTAAACCGAACTCAGATAGCTCGATCGCCCATGCTACAATTCTACCGGCTAAGTCAGGTTTGCGAAGAATCTTGGCGATCGGATGATTCGTCCGGACGACAACTTGATGGCTTTGGAAATATGGCCGGAGTCGTCGCGCCGCTGTGAGCAAGGCGAGCGCCACTTGCTCTACCTGTGAGTATCTTTCTTCTGGTCCCTGTAGGGTTCTGCTGATAAAGTATATTAACTTAAAATCGGGATGTTCCTGGATGAGAGCTGCACTTATCGAATGGCTGGATGTGGCCAGATAGAGTTGTAAATTGAACCCTTCATTTGGACGGGTCATGATAGGAGGACTAGTCAGAATACCTTTCATTTTAGAAAAGGCCTCTTCGCAATCGTTGTCCCAATGTCGAGGCACGTCCTTTTTCATATTCTTCAAAATAGGCCTGATGTGATCAGAGAGCCTGGGTATGAATCGTGATAGAGCTGTAAGACGTCCGACCAAGCACTGGACATCCTTCAATTTAGTTGGACTTCGCATCTCTAGTATTGTCTTACACTTGTCTGGATTTGCCTCTATTCCTCGATGGGTCAACATGAAACCCAAGAATTTTCCAGCGGACACTCCGAAAGTGCATTTGTTGGGATTTAGACGCATGTTGTAATGCCGGAGTTGTTGAAAAACTTCCTCTAAATCCTTAAGGTGTTGTTGATGTGTGTGGCTTCGTATTACCATATCGTCGACGTATACTTCCATGCATCGGCCTATCTGATTATGGAATACTTTATCCATTAGACGTTGATAAGTGGCTCCGGCATTTTTCAAACCGAACGGCATGACATCAAAACAGTAATTTGCATGTTCTGTAATGAAGGCCGTCTTTTCTCTGTCTGGGGCATGCATCGGGATCTGATTATATCCTGAGTAAGCATCCAGGAAACTAAGAACAGTATGCCCAGATGCTCCATCGACCAGCCGATCGATGTTGGGAAGCGGATACGAATCCTTGGGGCATGCTTTATTGAGGTTCGTGAAGTCCACACACATCCTCCATTGTCCGTTCGCCTTTTTCACCATGACTACATTGGATAACCATGTAGTATAGGTTAATTCTCGTATGAACCTTGCCTTCAGGAGTTTGTCTACTTCCTGTTGAATGGTCGACCGCTTTTCTTCACCGAACCGTCGTTTTTATTGAGATATCGGTCGAGCTTCTCGGAATACGGACAATTTGTGTGAAATAATACTGGGATGGATTCCAGGCATGTCGGATGCGCTCCAGGCGAATAAATCGTTGTTATCTTTTAATAGTTCTTTCAACGCCTTTTCATCCGGTGGCTGAATGTTTGCGGCGATTGAAGTAGTTTGTTGTTCGGTTTTTCCCACGACGAGAGGCCTTATCTCACCTTCTGGCTGTATGCGTTCGTCTGTGTTGGTCCTTGGATCAAGGTCAATCAGAGTTGCCTCAGTGCGGTTCTCTTTTCTGTAAGGTGTGACCTTTAAACCTGCAACATAACATTGACGGGCGGTTCTCTGGTCTGTCCGGACGGTACAAATAATTCCTTTGTCTGTAGGAAATTTCATCGCCAGATGTGGGGTAGACACGATTACTCCAAAGGCATTCAAACATGGGCGCCCTAGGAGGGAGTTATAGGACGTGCTCGCTTCTACAAGCAAGAAACGAACTCTGAGTTCTTTACCACCTTCTTCAGATCCTAGGTGGGTTCGTAGGTCGATATACCCCCGGGTATCTACTCTTTCTCCAGCAAAGCAGACAATTTGCTCGTTAAACGGAGCAATCATATCTTCAGAAATCTCCATTCTTCGAGAAGTTGTCCCGTATAATATATTAACTGAATTACCCTGATCGACGAGGACTTTACTCACATCGTATTGTGCAATGCGGGCGGTAATGACCATGGGGTCATCCTGATCAGGATCTGGTGCGTGAAAATCTTTATTCGTGAATGTAATGTCAGGCATCGACGCCGAACTGCGTGTCACTGAGTGTATGCTGTGTAAATTTCTTCAGTGTCTCTTCCGTGCTGAGGATGAAGTGCCTCCTCCAGCAAATCCGCCCGAGATGGTATCAATCCTGCCTTTTACTATAGGTTCTCGCTCTCTTGGTCGACTGTGGGATCTGTGACTCGGAGGACTACGAGAACGGTCGCGTGAATAATGTTCTTTTCGTTTGGCCTGCTTCGGGCTTTTTCGCGTCTTTTTGGGAGAGTGTCCCATACGGCCAGAATCTTCTTTCACAAATTCGCGAAGATGTCCGGCACGGATTAGCTTCTCTATTTCATCTTTGAGAGTTTGGCAGCCTTCTGTAGTATGTCAGCCCGAATTATGAAATCGGCATATCCGCGTCGTATCCGTGTTTTTAGGTGGAAATTTCCTTCTTTGAAAGATGAGGTTTGTCTGTAGGGCTCGTTCCAATACTTTTTCTCTGGGGCGGTGAGATGCGCGTAGCGGTCGTATCTGGAGTTCAGATTTACGACTGGTTTCTGTTCCCGGGCGTTGTCGTTTTTTCGCTTGCCTTCTTTTTTGTTAACATTTGCCGAATGCTCCTCGTGTAATTGCTTTCGAAAAATCCTTTGGTCTTTCATTTTAATGAACTTAGCCATCTTTTGTTGTAACTCCTCCAGCGTACGGGGTAATTCGGTATATAGGCTTTCAGAGACGAATCCTGCTTTTAGGCAGTTGGGTAGGCTGCTGATGATGAATTCGGGGCTGACTCCTTTTATCCTCCGGGGGGTTTGGTTATATCGGTGCAAGAAAGCTCTGAGAGTTTTGTCTTTTCCCTACCTGAGATTAGGGATGGCAACGGGTCGGGTCGGGCACGGATAGTGCCTGCCCGCAACCCGACCCGACGGATAAAATTGTACCCGCAACCCAACCCGAAACCCGCGCGGATATCCGCATAAGAAAATCCGCGGATTTTTTTTAACCCGCGGATATCCGTTGGATACCCGTTTCAACCCGCGAATATTTAAAAAAAAAATATTTTTTAAGTTTTTAAATGAAATTCAAATTAAATTGCAAGAAAAATGCAAATAATATTTAAAACATATCCAAATAAAGTCAATGGAATAAGTAAATAAAAATTAAAACATAAATTCAAATTGATACAAATTAATAGTAAAAAACATACATCCAAATACAAGTAATTTTATAAATAATTGTTCTCAAAATAATATTCCAAGTTTTATGTTTCTTCTCCCATATCTTCATTTTGACCATTTAATTCCTGAAACAAATAAATAAAAATAAAGTCATCAACCAATGACAAAGTGACATCATTAATAAAATTATATTAAAATATCATAATCAAAACTACTAACATCATTATCAATTATCTCCTCTATTATTGTATTAAGCTTCATGTTATCCACTTTCAATTTTGAATAACCTGAAAAAGGAAAACAAATTCATTTGTCATAACTAATCATTTAAATGAATATAAGTATGTAATTTGAATTGTTTATGTAATTACCTTGTATGTCACTCCACAGCCAATCTTGAACACACATCAATGCTTCTAAAGTGTCTGGATGTAATTTACTCCGATGTGGAGTAAGAAATCGACCACCGGTACTAAAAGAAGACTCAGAAGCAACTGTTGAGATAGGAATGGCTAGAAAATCTCTTGCAATCATTTGTAAGATTGGATATTTTAATCCATTAGTCTTCCACCAATTTAAAATGTCAAATTCTTCATCTGAATCCGGTAGTGTCGGTTCCTCCAAGTAATAATCAAGTTCTAACTTATAATTTGACAGTTCATTTTTCTTTGCAATCTGGTGTTTCGCAAAATCTCTCCTCCAAGCATCTTTTTTTCCATCAAGCATTTGGCCTACATTTATGTTTGGATCTTGACATGAAGAAACTGACTTCTTACCTTTCATGTACATTTCATACTCTCTTACCAAGTCCTTAAAAAGAATCTTCACCTTTTCAATTTCATAATCAGATTCATTACCATATATCTGAGGGAAAAAGTAATCCAACAAATCAATCTTGTACCTGGGATCTAAGACAATACCTATAGCCATCACTCCACTAATCACACTCCAATACTTGTTAAACTTTAAAACCATAGATGCAGCCATTTGGTGAATAATAGAATTGGGAGAGTTAAGCCATTCCATCAAAGCCAACTTAATTTCACATACCTTTGGAAAGAAAATGTTGGCAGTTGGATAAGAGGTACCAGAAAACAAAAGTGTCACATCATAAAATATTTCCAACTTTTGGCAAATTTCATGTGCCATTTGCCAATCATGTGCACTAGGCAAAACTTTATATTGACTCTCTCGTTGTGATAAACGGTCAAATACATCTTTGTATTGTATGGCTACTTGAAGCATTAAAAATGTAGAATTCCATCTAGTTCTGCAATCAACAACTAATTTTCTTCTAAATGGAATATTCAATTGAGCACATGTCTCTATAAATTTCTCTTCTCTTTTAGGTGTAGCTGTCCAAAAATTAGCACTTTCTCTAACCTTTTCAATGACATTAGCAATTATGGACAAACCATCTTTCACAATCAAATTCAATATATGTGCACAACATCGCATGTGAAACAATTGGCCACCCAAAATAAGAGACCTAGGTGAAATCTTGTCTAAAATGCGATCAATCATAGCATCATTTGTAGTGCAATTATCTACTGTCAAAGTAGAAACTTTTCTATCTAGATTCCAATCCATTAAACATTCAACCAACAATTCAGCAAGAACTTGACTAGTATGAGGAGCAGGCACATACATAAACCTAAAATTGAAAGTCATATTATATTAATCTAGTGAAGAAGAACAATGTTAATATAAAAATTACACTTAAAATAGAGCATAGTGTTATTACCTCACAAGTCGACTTTGTAGCCTCCATAAATCATCAATAAAGTGAGCTGTTATAGTCATGTAGCCTCTATTTTGATTACTAGCAGTCCACATATCAGTTGTAATTGCAATTCGACTTTGAATCCTTGACAACAATAATTTCAATTTCTCTTTTTCGGCATTGTAATCCTTCATAATATCCTTTTTTAAGGTGTTTCGAGAAACCATTTTAAATAGAGGTTGTACAACACCACAAAATTCTTTAAAGCCTATGTGATCAACCATTGACATTGGATACTCATGTAGAATTATCATCTTACGGAGTGCGTCTCTAGCTATTTGTTGATTAAACACATAATTGCCAACAACTACGGTTTCACCACCTTCTTTTTGAGTTTTTAAAAAAGATTGTCTGATATCCCGTGTTGTTCGAAGCTTGCAACTCTTGAAATGGTTTCTCAGATGTGACGTACCTTGCCTTGCATCACCTACAAGACTTTTAGAATAATAATTGCACACCGCTTTCCATTTCCCATCTACCTTTTGTCTCTTAAAGTGATTCCAAACATCTGATAATAATCTTCTTGAGTTAAAGGTTGAACTTTCGGTTTGATTTGAATCTACATGAACATCATTTTGATTTGAATCTCCTGTATTAGGTTGTACAAATTGTCCTTGTTGGCCATCATCTATAGGAGAAAATGTTTCTTGGGTAGACATCCTCAAAATAAGTAGTTAAATGAGAATAATCCAAAGTGAAATTGGAGAGGTGCACGCGGGATGGGCTGGAATTAGAGAAACATAATATCAAACTTCCAGCAAGAAAACAAAGATTAAATATTTCAACTTTAATAGCAACCTAAGATACATTTAAGTGGACGGTGAAATTTCAATTGCATCAAAAAATACACACCACCAAACACAATGCATACGAAAGATAAACAAAAAGTTTCTTATGTGGTGCATGAAATTGCTTAATTAAACTGTCGAAAGGATAATGAATACTTGAACACCGTTAAACTTCTGAACGACGCAGGATTCCATAAGCCTGCCACGGTTCACAAGGACTTTTACAATGAATTCTAAAAACTTGATGTTAAAGTATTGACTGAACTAACCATTCAAACTAATATAATGAACGTAACAAAATGTTTGGCACCAGGCTATGTATACACATGAAAAACTGTCATTCAAATCCTACTCTGTCTTCAGTTGAGGCTAGACTTGGGCCTAACGTATATTCTGATATTTATGAATGCATTTAATTCCTCCTATTATATAGTCCAAAGAAAAAATAATACTGATACAGCAAGGACAAATGGTAGTTAAAACTAAAAACCATGTTGATATGATCTTTTGCTCAGTTGATGCTCTTTGTTTTGGTCATATTGATTATGAACAAACGTGACATGGATAATAAACATAAAATCAATGGCAGCGAGAATATTATTTTCAAGCATTTATTATGGTTTTATCCAAGCTAATAATATATGATAATAAACGTGACATAGATAATAAACTATGATTACAGTCTAATAATATATGATATAATAATATCAAACAATTATTATGGTTTTATCCAAGCTTTTTGCAAGTGAATTTTTCCAGTATGATGCTCCAAGGACAAGTTACTTGGATAATGAATTTATTGTTTCAAAATTGGCATGATTTAGAAATTGTGTAAAAACAAAAGGATAAGTAGTTATCCTCTTTAACAGAAGGAAAGATAATGCAACTAGTTTCACCATATCACAGAAACAGATAAATACAATAGAAGTTGTCAGATAAAATGGGGCAAAAACAGTTTTTCAAAAGAGCTTTTACACCAATTAATGACTACTCTATTAAAGAAGTTTTCTTCCATTCCAGCCAAAATCTGATGTTATTTAATCCTATCTTTAAATCGAGCCTTTGTGGAAGCACATGAATTCATTTTCTCGTTCTTAAAAGACAGAATCAACATAAAAGCTTCACACATCATAATAATCACAAAACAAAAAAGTTTAACTCCTCCTACCTCTTGCTCTTACAGCATGCCGGCGACAATGAGATTGAGCGTGACGGCGAGGCAGCGAAGCGGTTGCGCAAGAAGCAGGGGACGACGCAGCGCGGGGCAATGTGAGGCTGAATCTTGTACGAGAACAGTCTGGGACACACCAAATCACCCCACCCACTTGCTTTCAAGTTCAAGAACTCAAGAAATCAACAAAAATGAAGCACATTGATTAGAAAAATCTGTAGTACCGAACCCTAAAAAACCCGAAAGAGGAAATGGGAAGAAATTTGCAGTACCTTGGTGCACGTTAGAGAGTATGCAACGATTTCTCTAGTTTGTAAATCTAAACTGTTGGTGACACAGATCTCCTTCTAGTTGTAAATCCAGTCTTTGATTGTGGCACAAAGGGGAGGGCATAACACGAGCATGCACGAGCACCACAAATTGTTGACAGCATAAAGAAGTAAACAATCAAAATGGAAAACAAATAAAACCTCATTTAACCCTAAGGGTAAAAATGTAATTTCAATCTTTTTAGCGGGTAGTGGGTATCCGCGGGTACGGATAGTGTAGTACCCGAACCCGACCCGATTATAAGCGGGTATTAAAAAATCCGCTACCCGCGGGTTGCGGGTAATAAATATCCGCGGATATCAACTATCCGTTGCGGATTTTATCCGCGGATATCCGCGGGCACAGATTTTTTTGCCATCCCTACCTGAGATTAACTAGTTCGGCAGCGGTTACTTCTTCATATCGGTTGGTGGAATATTGCTTTGTGAACATGTTTGTCAGCATGCGGAAATTGTCCACCGAATTGGGTGGTAGAGTGTAGTACCATTCAAGGGCCTCTCCCCTCAGTGACAGGGGAAACGCCCGGCATTTTACCGGATCACTTTGAGTATAGAAGGCCATCGAATCGACGAAGTTCCGCAAGTGATGTTCTGGATTTGTCGTTCCATCGAATTTCTCCACCTGAGGTGGAGGACGATCGGGCATAGGAGCCCGCCTGATGGCATCGGCGAACGGCGAAAAATCTGGGGACCGAGGGGGAGTAGTTGGATTATGATTTTGACTGTCTTCAGATACCTCTCGGTCGTGTTGTTTGTCTTTGTTACGTTCGGCGTCATCAGTCTTCTTCTGTTGTAATTCCTGCTGTAAGGTTGCAATAGTTTGGGCTTGCTCTTCCAATTGCGCCTGCAGATCTCTTATTATCTGGACTGGATCTTGATTCTCCATGCTTCTTGTGGTCACCATTGGGAGTCTTGTCCTTTCGAGCCCCACGGTGGGCGCCAAAATGTTTCGGTATGAATATTTTAGGGATCGAAGGAATGAACCTGGATGACGTGGCACTCCTGCTGTCTTCTAATCTGGAACCTGGCCGACCTGACACTCCCGTTGCCTTTTAGTCTTAAACCGGCCGGAATCTATGAGCTACGACCGGAGGGGAGAGGTACCTGCGATGACACTCCGACGCTCAAGTCAGGGTGAGTGGTGATGAGCCTTGAAAGCAAGGCTGAGGGTTCTCAATATGAGAATACAGAGTGAAATCACTTGATAATACTGTATAGCTTAATAGTGTATGAGAAAGCGTACCTGGTATACAATTCCAGCCCTGTATATATGGATTATTATAAAATATAAACAGAACATAATATAAACGGTTATACCTGGCTGTTCCTATCTTACTTAATCTTTTCTGATATAGATTGTTAAGATATTATTCGCAACGGATTATATCGTCGTGATGGACCGTTGGCCCAATAACAATAATGGCCTATCATTAATACGACTGAGGCCCAATAAACATATTGGGCCGTGCGTTACTTATTGCAACCATCCGGCCCAAATAGCATACTGTACAATTCTTATAATAGAAATATTGGAACAAACTTTATGAAAGTATTTAAAAACACATAAAATGCATTCTAAAATGAGTCAATATCTATATAAGAAAACAATACCTCAGAGAATTACCAAAAATACTAAGTATACAATATCATGGCACTTGTCTAGTATTTGGTTTTTTAATCGTTTGGTTGTTTGTTACTTAAATTTATTGTTCTCTTCCACTTAAATGTCCCGCTTCCTTTTTTTTTCAATTTGCATTCTTTTTATTTGGTCTTAACTTTTTTTTTTTTCAAAACTTGTTTTTCTACTGTTTTTTTATTGGTCAGTATCAATTCGAAGGTAAACCTTCTTCAATCACAATGTATTTTATCTCATGGTCTTAAAAAAGTTGTTTTCGATTATTATTATGTTGTCTTTCTTAGTTTCGTTTTTCATTTTTCATACTTTTGATTATCGTTTGGACAAGATGGTTAGTTTTGATGGCTGGACAAGCTTTATCGGGTTGACGGGACGAGGAATGGTCGGATTAGCTTGATGGATGGCCTGACAAGATGGCCAAGCTTGGTGAGATGATTAGATGGAAGGGTTGACGTGTAAGTGAGATAGACAAACTTGTGAGATGGTTGGAATGGATAGACTGACAGGATGGTAAGGATGGTAGGGCAAGTGGGGATGGTTGGGATGGACCGGGCTTACTAGATGACAGTTATGGCTGGGATGGACGGGCTAGCGTGATGGTCGGGTTGATGGGGATGGGCGGGATCGACGGGCTGTTGCGATGGTCGAGATGGACAGGTTGGCTTTGATGACCAAGATTGAAAGATGGTTGGACTAATGGGATAAATGAATTAGTCGGGCTGGCTACAATGAACAATTGGCTACAATGAACAATTGACAGAATGGCCAAGATAGACCAAATGGACGGGCTAACGGTTATGATAGATTGGCTAGTTGGGCTGACAGGGTTGGCGTAATGTTCGGGCTAATGTGGATGGATCGAGATTACTGGATGGGTGAGATGTATGAGATGGATGAGTTGAATGGGCTTGCCAATTTAGTCGAGATGACTTAGATGAACAAACAAACATAATGGTTGGATTGATTGGGATGAATAAGCTGACGAGATAGTTAGGATAAACAAGATGAACGAATAGATGAGACGGTCAAGATGGTTGGGATTAATGGACTAGTTTTTACTGCTGTCAAAACGGGCCATCCGGCCTGACCTATTATATTACTAGCTTGACCGTCAAAGTATCTTTGACAGATACTCATTCACACGACTTAGACACAAAGGAGAGAAAACAAACAACGTAACTTAAATGATAAAAAACCATTAGAAAGTCTATTCACTCTTCAAAACAAGTAATTTGACTAAGTGACATCTACCTCATATCCAAAACACTATATTTTATATATCTAACATTTAAAATAATTGTACATGAAAGTTTTGATATATTAAAATATTGAGGAAGATCTAAAATTATGTGCAAAAGGTCTCTAGATCAAAGTGAAAAGAAAAATGATATTTTAATACACAATTTTTTTTATATTTTTTTGAAATTATTATTTTTAAATATAAAATTTTATTTTTGTATAGCTATTTTACTTTTTGTACTATATATCAAATAAATATAAAAATATATAGATATTCCTTAAGGACAAATACAAGCAAAGAACAGAGTGGAAGAGATTGACTAGAGAAGCTGTATGATCAAAAGGTGGACCAAGATGAACTTCGTGGTGGAGACTCTCATGCCATATGCGTGCAAGTATTTATTACACTTATGCTTATTTATTTATTTATTTATTCTTATCATAATATTATTATCAAATATTCTGATTAGTTTTAAACAAATTATTGATCTGCTTTAATTAAAAAAATTATAAATAATTATTTCTTCTTGTAAAAGACTTGTCTAAAATTTCTTTCAAAAACCGTGGCGTACAAGCAATACTATATAAAATTTGAAAAATATTTGTCTTGTATGTATGCTTTTTTTTTTTCATTTCTGTCACTACCAGCAAGATATGACCTATATATATTTCATCTGTGTGAATACCTGTAATTATAATAAAATAAAGTAAGATATCAAACACTAAATACCATTAAAAAAACCATTTTTTTTCTTTTTTTTTTGCTCTTAATAAATGTAAAGAGATGAGAGAAAAAAAAAAGGAAATTATTAAAATAAAAATAAGTGCTGGATATTTTTCAATCTTTTCATTTCCCTGTATTCAAAGTATAATCTCAAAAGTAAAATTATTTCCAAACAAAAAAATATTTTTATTTAACATTGCTTTATTTCTTTTGTTGTTTCTCTATGCAAAAAGATAATAATAAATGAAACTACAATGTCCACGTGACAAAAATGGAGAAGTATCATCCCTACATATATCTCCTCTATTGTCTATTTTTTTATCACATTTTTCACACATTTTCCATCACCATTTTCAATTTTCTCATTAATAGTATTATTTTAAAATTTAATAAATTTTTGCATGCACTTTATATTTATTATTTTACTTTTTAATTTATTTTCTTTTTATAAATACAATAATCATTTTTTATTAACTCAAATATCTCTAAAGGTCAATTTACGTTTAATTTCAATTTTTTTGGTTTGATGTCTTTCTTCGTCTATCTCATACAGTACAACCCGTTACCATTTTGAAACAATTACACTCCATTCGAGAAACAGCAGTTTATAATTTTTTTATTGACTTTTTATTGATTTAATTCTTAAGTTGTTCATCTAATTTTATTCTAAATTTTAAAAAGACTCCTAATTATTTATTTTTAATCTAATTTTTAAAACTTTTAGAAACATAAAATTTAATACTTTAGCTTTTTTTTTAAATATCTAATTTAGTTCTTTAATTTTTTAAAAATATCTATTTTGATCTTCTTGACTGTTTATTGAATCTTTAAGTTTTAATCAATCATTTGTTATATATCTTTCCATTTATAATTAAGTTTATTTTATTAAAACCACTATTTATAGTCAAGCCAGAAGTTAGCAAATTGATAAAGAGCTAAATTGTTTTTAAAAAGTTAAATGACTAAACTGAAAAGATTAACAACTAAATAATTTTTTAAAATTCGAATAAAATTAATAACTACAAATAAATTAGAAATTAGTTATTTTTTATTTTACTTTCTACGAAATAGTAAGAAAAAAGAGCTTATGTCTTGAAAAGAGGATAAGGAAAAGCAATAGGCGTATAACACCGAAGAATAACAGATAAATGACACATTTTTATATTTATTTGATAAATAAGAATGAAATGTTAATATAAAATAAATTTTATATGTTTTTTTGAAATAACTAAAAGGTAAAAGAAAAATAGTATGAAATGAATATAAAGGTTTTATGTGTATTAAATATTATTTTTCCAAACTGAATATTTCTATACTGCTAGAAGGCTTAAAAACAAACATTTCAAAGCTGAGTTCAATCATCATCATTCTTCATTCAATATTCATGATGGTGATTCTTCGTCCTTATTACCTCACCATATCACTACTTATTCTCACTTCACCAAACTCATCCTCATACATCAACAAAATGAGACAACCTTTTTCAATCTTCTTCACAATTCTCCTCCTCGCCGTCACACTCCCGTCGCCATGTGCCGTCGTCTCCGCCGGCTCCGGCCAGTGGCAGCTTCTTCAGAAAAGCATCGGCATTGTAGCCATGCACATGCAGCTCCTCCACACTGACACTATCGTCATCTTCGACCGCACCGACTTCGGCCTCTCAAACCTGTCCCTCCCCGGCGGCCGCTGCCGCCACGACCCCAACGAACGGGTCGTCAAAACAGACTGCACCGCCCACTCCCTCGAATACGATGTCGCCTCCAACACCTTCCGCGCACTTTTCCTTCAAACCAACATATGGTGCTCCTCCGCCTCCGTCGCCCCCGACGGAACGCTGGTTCAAACCGGCGGCTTCAACGACGGCGACAGAGTCGTGCGAACATTTTTCCCTTGCGCCACCTGCGACTGGAAAGAAATCCCCGGCGGCCTCGCCGTGCGCCGCTGGTATTCCACGAACCATAAACTCCCGGACGGGCGACAAATCATCGTCGGCGGCAGAAGACAATTCAACTACGAGTTTTACCCTAAAAGCGACGCCACAGCCAAAAACGCCTACTCCTTACCGTTCCTCGTTCAAACCACAGATCCTTTCGAAGAAAACAACCTCTACCCCTTCGTTTTCCTCAACGTGGATGGCACCCTCTTCATCTTCGCCAACAACAAAGCCATTCTCTTAGACTACACCAAAAACGCCGTCGTTAAAACGTTCCCCAACATTCCCGGCAACGACCCCAGGTGTTACCCCAGCACCGGTTCCGGTGTTCTCTTACCCTTACGCAGTAAAACCCCAAACTTTTCTTTCACCGAAGCTGAGGTTTTAATCTGTGGCGGAGCCCCGAGAGGGGCTTATACACAAGCCAAAAGAAAGCATACATTTATCGGAGCTTTGACAACCTGTGCCCGGATTAAAATAACCGACCCGAATCCAACCTGGGTCGTGGAGACAATGCCCGGAGGTAAAGGCAGACTCATGGGCGATATGCTTCTCCTTCCAAACGGCAACGTTTTAGTTATTAACGGGGCAGGTTCCGGAAGCGCTGGCTGGGAATACGGGCGCGACCCAGTTCTGGCTCCGTTAGTTTATTACCCGGATAAAAATCCCGGGTCGAGGTTTGAGATTCTTAACGCCAGTAACACTCCTCGAATGTATCACTCAACTGCGATTTTGGTTCGTGATGGGAGGGTTCTGGTTGCGGGGAGTAACCCCCACGTGGGGTACAATTTCACGCACGTGATTTTCCCCACCGAGCTCAGCGTTGAAGCGTTTTCGCCGCCGTATTTGGAAGCGGCGTTTCAGAATGTGCGTCCGAGAATCGTTGGCCCGGTGTCGGGGACGAGGGTAGCCTATGGGCAGACAGTGAAGGTTCGCGTCGACGTGGCAGGCGGGTCTTTGGTTCGGAGTTTGGTGCGGGTGACGGTGCTGGCGCCGCCTTTCAACACGCACTCTTTTTCGATGAATCAGAGGATGCTGGTGCTGGAACCCAGCAACGTGACAAACGTTGATGGACCAACAACGTTTGAGTTTGAGGTGACAACACCCGGTTCACCCGTTCTTGCACCACCCGGTTTTTATCTACTGTTTGTGGTCCACCAGGAAATTCCAAGCGAAGGAATTTGGATCCAAATACTATAATCCTTATCACAACAAAACCCTAATTAAAAAAAAATTCATATTTATAAAACCTTATAATATTGCTTGTGTATAGTTTCTAGTAATATTAACTACAAGTCTATGACATCCTAGTTGCATGTGGATAGAAAGATTTGGTGTGGTCACTGGAAAATGTCCGTGACTAATATAAAGATAATGTTTAAATTTCAGTGTAATGTAATCAATAAATATTAAAATATTATTGTTTTAATATACATATTATATATTCCTAACGTGGATCTGTGGATCAATGATAAAGTACTTTTTTAATTTTTAAATAATTTTTAAATATTATACTGTGAGGTATATTATCTGGGCATGTTTGACATTGAATATCACGCCCAGTCGGTTGTAGTGTGAACAAGAACAACTTCAGTCATGTGATGTGTAAACAGAACTCTAAAAACGACGGTGACAAAGTTGGCAGAAGCATATGTTGCAATAAGGAATAATGAACATAATAGTAGTACAGATTTCTTCACGTAAATACACCAAACCTTATAAAAAAATGTAATAGGAATCATACGATGACATATATTAATATTTATTTGGCTGTAGAAATAAAATAATTATTAAAAATTAAACTTTTATAACCGTAAAAAAAAAAGATAGTGTCAAATGTAAAAATGTGTGTCAAATATTATTACTCAAAATATAATTAAATTCAAGGAATACCAATACTTATAAAATCCAAAAGAAAAAAAGAAAATTATTTCCGAGTTTTTTTTTCACAGTTTATTGAAACCCATGAGAAATTATACATCTGAGTAGGTCCTATAGAGATGATATTTACTGAAATTGATAATTTCTATTTACATTTCTAATATTAAATATAAATTATTTTTCACTTACAACAAGAGATAATTATCTGGGGGAGGTAAAAGATATTCATATATAAGGTGTCTTTTAAAAGAAAATTATTTTTCATCAGAAAAATATGGAAGAAATTGTTGATAATCTTCTAAGAAATTTTATAACTACTAAATAATTTTCTCAATGTATATTTTATTTATTCCTATTATATGATATGATTATTTATGCTTTATATCAAGGAAGGTAAGAGTATAAAAAAAAAAAAAACAAGTAACAATGAAAGTTAATTTGGTAATATCTTTTGAAAATTTGTACTAAGTTAACATTTTTTATTATAATTATATTAAAAGTATCATATATTAAAAGTGTATTATAAAATGAGGTTTAAATGGTATTTGAAATTTCTAAATATCTCTATTGTACTATTTCAATTATGTAAACAATGAAAGTGACACCAAATTTACAAGTTTATGAAAGTTTTTTATTAAAAATTGGAAAGTTTTATTTCCTGAAAATATATATTCAATCTAAATCAATTAGAATAATAGGACGTGTATCTGGCTTTTGTGATTAAAAGAAGCTTAATTTGATTAAATCAATGTTAAATAACAGACTGAATCAGAGAAATGTACAATCCTCTTTGATTTTACACTGGAAATGTTATTATTTTTTATTTATAATAACATTCAAAACCTGATTATATTTAGTGAGTTTGGTTAATCAAAATTGTCTTTGTCAATTATCATATCCAACTAAGAAGGGGTCACGTAAACTAATTAAAAAATATTTATCATAATCCATTCATTTTTTTTTAATCTTTTAAACGTATTATCGAATATCTGGGTTAAAAATAAATCTTGATTGAAAATAGACGGCCTATAATAATTGTTAGACTTATGTGTTTTTAATAAAATATTTAAAAAATATTATCAACACTAAAAACACTAACATAAATATTTTTATATTAGTTTATTCAATCTTAAATGCGTTTAATTTTATCTTAAATAAAATTGATAAAATTATTGTATAAAAATAAAAGTATATTTTTAGGTATGGAAGAATTGATGAAGCATTTGATGAAAGTTTGTTTATTTGGAAAAGAAAAGAAAAGTGGTATGACATATGATATGGTTTGTATCACAGTTTGCTTAAACTGTGAAAATTCCAAACCATTTATCTCCAAATATTATCTGTTTGCGTTTCTTTTGACAATTTCCTCATATCAATAATTACAAAATCTTATCTCAATGCATGGACTTTCTCAGAAATCAATTTCAATTTCGAAAAAACCAGACACTGACACCACCAAATTTCATAGTTAGATTGACTGCATAACTCAAAAAATAGCAGTGTGCCAGACTCATTTCTCTCTGTAGGAATAAAAATCCACAGTATAATATCATAATTCTTACAAGGACTGTCTTTTAATTAAATTTTAGTTTGGCTTTTTTTAGATTGGATGATGGAAAATAAAAGGGTTAAAAAAACAGTCAATGAAGAAAGTTATAGTAAAAAACGACATTGTTTGTATTAGGTAAAAAATAGAGAAAAAAAAAACACAATTATCAACTTTATAAAATGAAAGCATCGGTTTAAAAAAGAAAAAAACAAATTTTAGTTAGCCTTTTTTATAAAATAATTGTAGAATCTAAAATTAGGTTAAATTAAATAGTAGTAATTCAGTTAGAGTTTTATAGATAAAAAAGTAAATAATTAATTATGTTTAGGTTAGTTAATTGATTAATTTTGTGTAAACTCAAATAATTTATATAATTGATTAATAACACCATTGAGCATGATATACTTTGTGAAAAAAAAAATGTTTTCCGCTTATATTATTGATTAAAAACCATTCACAAACGATTGCTTGAGTAGATTTCATCGGTAGCTATAATAATATTCAAAAGTTTTATAGTTGATTATATTTAACTTCATAAGTTCATATATATAACCCAAACTACTCAGAAATTCAATTATAATAAAGATATAATTAGTTATATAGACATGCATAAAAAATATTCATTTTTATAAATAAAGCATAACAATTATGTAAATCCATACGATAATTATAGTTGTCCTTTGAAAATTTCTAAAGTTAATCTTTAAAAATAATAATATAGTTGATTACGTATGTCTAAATAATCCCTCGATTATACTACAGGTAACTTTCCTTAAATTTGAATTAAGCAAATCAGTTATTGAAAATTACTGTAAGTATCCTTCGTCAGTCTCTAACATTGCACCCACGGATTCAAACAAAATCTTAAAAGTGTGAAACATGGTTAATTTAATTCTTAAAACACTAAAAGATTATAGGATTTAAACATATATTATAGGATATAAGATTCTCTTAATAATTGAAAAATAGAATGTGTGGTTTGTGACAGAAGATGTTGTGGATGAGTGTGTCTGAATATAGATTCACGGGTGCTTCATATAAACACCGATTCACTTCACGGGTCATTCAAATTTCATTCACGGGTCTCCCTAATTTCATACCTTTTATCATTCAATCTTTCTTTTTTACTACACACGCAATTGTTCAATAATGACAACAAAATCTTTACTTTTTGTGTTTCTCAGACAATGTAGGCCCCTTTTCCTTTTTCTCTTTCAAAACTAACCACATTAACAAAATTTCCATTTTTATTTCATGCAATTTAAATACAGTAATTGTTTGTTGATATTAAACAAAAAATAGTTCAAGGGATTTTAAAACTTCAACGACTTAAGTATCCGATTATATTTTCCATCACCGATAATCATGATTTCAAAAAGTTCAATTATTTTTAGTCCATATAATATTTTTCACCACGGAAAAGAAATAAATTATAGTAATCCATAAAAAAAATTGTGTTTAACAAAATGTAGATAAAAAAAATGATAAAACTAATAATACGACCATATTAGGTAAAATAAAATATATTCGATACAATAACAGAATTAAAACGAAGGAGCAAATTGCTATAAACAAATCTTAATCCAGTATCTATAACAAATACTCAATGATATTAATTTGTTAAAATAAAAATAATTTTCACAATCCAATCACTAAAAACGCAGAAAAAAAAAACAGTAATCCGAAATATAAATCAATTAAAAGTATGAAAAATAAAATTTTCTAATAACGAGATTGTATTAGTCAAACATCAGTCTTTAAGCTGTAGAAATGCTAAGAACTAGTTGATATATTGTATCTTCTGTACAGCAGATTGAAACCCAGATAAAACTAAAACCCTAAAGGAAAGAAATATACTGCGAAACAAAAGAAATACGAATGCTTCATAGAATGGGCCTAAGCACGTTCTCCACGGATACGGCGAGCCAGTTGAATATCTTTAGGCATAATGGTGACCCTCTTCGCGTGGATTGCGCACAAATTGGTGTCCTCAAACAAACCCACCAAATAAGCCTCAGCGGCTTCCTGAAGAGCAAGAACTGCATGGCTCTGGAACCTCAGATCAGTCTGTCAAACACGAAACATATTCAGTATGATGAAATTATCAAATGGGTAAAAGTATGAGCAATTGGAGTTTTCAAAAAAGAACAAACCTTGAAATCTTGTGCGATTTCACGAACCAGACGCTGGAATGGAAGTTTGCGGATCAATAGTTCTGTGCTCTTCTGGTATTTACGGATCTCACTGAAATCAATGAAGGAATAAATCAATATTACTAGAAAAGGAGATAACGAAGAGAAACACCGTGATTTCTGATAAGGGCGATAATTACCGAAGAGCGACAGTTCCAGGGCGATAACGATGGGGCTTCTTCACGCCACCGGTAGTCGGTGCAGATTTTCTCGCAGCCTACAATAAAATCGAGATTTAATCAATAATTAACATTCAAAATCATGAAATCGGGTAATCGGAAAAACAAATTCTCAAAAACCCTTAGTCAGTCGCCAAGAATAAGCGATTGAATCTGGAAAAGGAAACAATCAGAAACCCTAGCATGCGAAAAACCTAAATTGCACTTGAATTTGAAAAACCCTTTGTTTGACAGCATGAATATGAAATTGAATTAGAAAAACTTAACAACATAAAACCTAGGGTAGGAAACCCGTAAATTATACATGATTTTGAAAATCCCGGTGTTTGTCAACAGGAATGTGCAATTGAATTAGAAAATTTGCACAATCAGAAACCCTAGCATATGAAAACCCTAAATTGCATTTGAATTTGAAAAATCCTTTCTTTGTCAACAGGAATATGAAATTGACTTTCAAAAACGTCAAATCAAAAGCCCTAGCATAAAGAAACCCTAGATTCCAATTGAATTTCAAAAACACCCGTTAATGAACAAGAATACGCAATTGACTGATAAAGAAAAGCGTAATAATCAGAGGAAATCGAATACCTTGGTGGCGAGCTGCTTCCTTGGAGCCTTTCCACCGGTGGACTTGCGAGCGGTTTGCTTGGTACGAGCCATGGGAGAAGAGAAATAGGTGAAGAGAGAAAATTGGTATTTCGATTACGCAAACGAATAATGTCTTAGATACGAAAGAAAGAGAAGAGATTTATGTATTTATATAAGCGTGTGTAATACGAGGGTTAGGTCGGTTTAATTAGAGATAAACGAGCGTGGACTTTTAAAATATTTAATTATTAATGATCGCGATCCGTGTGCTCGTTTCTTATTGGCTGGAGCGTAAAGAAAGGATTGCCAGCGTGGACCATTTGTGTTTCTTTCGTTCCGCTAATCTAAGCTCCTGTGTCGTTTTTATGTTACCTTTACACTTACCAAAAAAACACAAACTATAATACTAAAATATGAAAAATACATACACTTTGAAATCTTTAAACTTAAGCTTTGTTTAGAAAATATTAGTTTATAGTTAAAAATTTTCATTTTTTGTAACAGATTTCTTTATTTGATCATAACTATTTACTAAAACTAATTACAGATTAATTCGTAATTATAAAATTCCATGCAAAAAAATATACCATCATAACTTTTATTTTATATTAAAAAATATATATTCTAAACAAAAATATAGTATTACATGATTTTAATTTGAGATTTAAAAGAAATTAATTAATTTATTTTCAAACTTTTTATTGTTGTATCTATTTTTTACAAGGTGTATATACCTTTCTTATTAGGATAAGTCAAATTTATTTAAATGTTGAATTCAAGGTCAAGAAAGCATTTGTTTTTCCTTTTGTTCGTATGCTTAAAGAATATTGTGAAATATAATTTGATCTGAATCTCAACAAACTTAAGTTTTGTAGTTTGATAGATTCGAGTTATTCAAAATGTTTTTATTTTAATGGTGATAGCTGATATTTAAATTTAGTCAAATAAGTTTTTATTTTATTAGAGATAAGAAAAAAAAATATTTAGTGTCAGTTTAATATGTATATGTTTTACAGTGAAAAAATATGTTATAAATCTCACATCATACTTAAAGTCTTATAAATTTACTATAGTTAGTTAAAGTTGCAACACATTTATTCCACTTGTCAATCAAAATTTTCAGACTTGAAGAAGTTTGTGTAGATATCTTAACTAACAAATATATTGAAGAACAAGTTTATAAGGACTCATTCAACATTATTAATCTTAATTGACTAAATAATATCAACAAACATATTTGTTGGTTCAATTATTGTATATTAATAAAGTATATGTTCAAACTCACGATATTTATTATATAATACATTGACATCATAAATACTTTTTATATCATATAAATAAAATATATTATTATTTGATTAAATATTAAATTATAGTTTTTATCGTGTTGATTTATCAATAAATGTGATAAGTTTATATTCTATTTATTTTTCCAAAATTGTGAAGTTGATTTAGGATCATCTAAATTTTATTTTATGAAGGTTTTGTTTTTTTAATCTATTGTGTAACTAATTAGATTTTACATTTATACTGGTAGCTACAAATTAAGAGGTCACGAAAGTTTTCAATATTCAAATTTCATCTGATTTTATCCAAAACATCGGTTCTTAGAAAAATCGTGGTCATATAGTACATATTGTTTCAGTTATTAAAATAACTGAGACAATATGTCTTCGCAATGGTAAAAAAAAAGCAAATTGAGATAACTCTTCATTGTTTTTTTTTACGTTTCTTCACTCCTCTTGAAACTCTCCTATATGCTAATATTGGTCCATTGAATCTGAATGTCGTGGTCATTGCCTCTAATGCAATCATCATTGCCTCCATTAACGTTGTCTGAACTCATTATTAATGTTCTTTCATTCGTTTGTTTGTTTCTCCATGATAAGCTTTGGTTCCTTTGTTCATTACCTTTTTTTGGATGTTTTTGAGTTACTTTTGGATTTGAAGACTAATAAGTTTTTTTGTTTTTGTGTCCTTATTGTTTTCTGTGGTGGGCTTTTGATGCGTTCCAAAACTTGAGTAGAGTCATCAACCACCATTGTTCTATGCCTTTTTCGTTCCTAAATTCCTATTTTTTTATTTTAAATTTATTTTGTAATAGGAGCAACTAGTTTTATATAATGTTGTAGTAGATTATTCAATTTTTGTATGTTTGATATGCTATTAATTGTATGCTAAAATAGATCTTTGTATTTAATTAACCTTAGTATTTCGTTTTGAAATTCAATACAAAAATTATTTATTATTTCCAAGTTTGTCAAAGAAATGTATGTTTTAAAAATGAATATAAGAGGAGACAATAATTATAAATTATATTATTGAATCACTAATTATCCGGTTGGAAAGTTTAAGAAGAGTAATCATTTTTCACAAATTATTAATGCATATAAATTTAATATACATGTCTTAAAATTCATGAATATCTTGCAATTGTGTTTTGTATTGATCTTCGAGTGCATATTTGACTATGATTTTTATTCACTTTCATTTCGTGTAACACGAAGACCGATTTGAAATGAAAACAAAATTTCATGAAATTTTAAATATGTTGTTTGAAATTTATGTGTTCAATAAACTAAAGAAAATGAATATTCTTGAATGGAAGATGGTCAAACCTTGAATACAAAAGTGATCAAAGTGACCATTGAGATTACTAAATTGTGTAAACAATTTCAGTATATATACGAATGGATCAAGATTGAATTAATTCACCTCGCATCAGTGTTGAGTGTGAGATAGAAGTAGAAAAATTTATACAATTTGTACAACATAATGAGGGTAAGAGTGCTGATGAAGTGAAGTTTAAATATCCATGTGTCAATTGTTTGAATGAACGAAAGTTGAATGCAACCAAAATTAAGAAACATGTATTTGATTCCACCATGGAAGATCACCGAAAGAAGACAAAATAGAAAACATGATCCACGATGTTGGCACAAAACCTTTTGCCCAATAGCATGTGTATGAGACGATATCCACTAATGCAAAAACTCTTTTCTGTTAATGGATAGACAAATAAGAGTTTGAAGGTGACAAATAGATAAACCGATAAGAGTTTCATAATTTATGACAACGGTTCCCTAATACCATAGAGCCTATAAATTAAATAATTATTTAAAAAATCTAGTATAATCTATGACTCCGTTTGCGGTTAGTACTGCAATCATAAAGCCAAAATTATTTTCTTTTAACTTTTTTTTTGTTTACTGTCGCAATTTATTTTATAATAGAAGCAAAAGTTGTTTCAATTTTTGACTTCAATTATGAACGAAAGCGAAAAGTCTCCCATTTTTTATCTCATCTTAATATGTTTTAGTTCTAAAATCGCTACCATAATTCAAAAATAACCGTTATTATATCTTTTCGCTAATCTAGCGTGTTGGTCTTTAAAATTTATTTAAGAATAATGAGATGTTAAAACAAACAAATTAAAATATCTTATAATTATAAAATGTTGATGTTATTTCTATCACTATTTTAAATATATCATGATATCAAATAGTATACAATGCTATGAAATTTAATCTATAATTAAAAATATTTAAAGTAATTATAAAGTATCTATAATTATTTTATAAAATATTATAAATTATGTAAATTAATAATAACTCATATTTTATATTAAATATGATTTCACATTATAATTAATAATGTAATGATAATTTTAAAATTTTTGAAATATTTTTGTATATGCAAATAAAACACGTATTTGTATAATTTAGTTTAAAATTGATAAATCTTTGATATTTAAACTCAGATTTTTACTAAATATCAATCACAAACGCACTATATGATAAAAGTAAGATATCTATATAAACACGTGTGTTTTTTTGGTATAAGTTAATTAATTAAATTTGTGATTAAACAATAATCATTGAAAACAAACCAACAATATGTAAAATGTTGAAGAATTATAAGATTATTTAGTGGTAATATTAGAAAGGGGTGTGAAAGATTAAGTTTAATTCTCTCATTATTTAAAATACTAACTATTGCCGAAAAACAAAGTAAAAGTAATATATTGAGAGTAAAGTTCAATTATATCTATACTTCATTATACTAAATGAAAATATCATCGTGTTTTCTTCAGATTTAATTTTTTAGACTAACTTGGTTTAAAATCAATTTTTGTACCCATCTGGTAAAATTTAGAAGTTTAATCTGTTAAATATAAATATCATTTTTAAATCGACAAGGTACGGATATTTAACCATAAAACTCATAACAGGTATTAAATAAGAATTTCTAATTCATACAATAGTTAATATGAATATTCTAATCATTCATCGATTTTATTGTAATATCTTTTTAAGAATTAGATGACAACAAATAAAATTATTAAAAATATAATCAATAATAACATAGAAAATCTTAATGATAATATTTTAATATAATGATAATATTTCTAATAGAGGAAGTATATTGAATGTTTAATATGTATATTTTAAGTCATTTTGTATGACATGTAGTCATTGTTGTCATAAAGCGATACCTTATGGTATTGTTCCATTGCAAAATAACAATTCATAATAAAGAATTTTATTGAAGGCATAAAAACCCACGACCAACAAGAAAAATTGCAACCACGAACGAAAACACCTACTTCTTGAAATTAAGACTGCGTCAGATTACAAAATTTCATCACCTGCTATATCAGCCAGGGATAACTGTAAATTTTATATTCTCATCATCCACAGCGCAGCTTAGTTCGAAGATTGACAGCCAGTAACAAATTATAGGAATGATAAACATCAAAACAAACAGAATTCAATAACAAAAAGAAAACATTATTTTAAATCGGATTCAGTAGCCTCAGACCGTCCTAGTTCAAAATTTTCCTCAAAAATGCGAAAAGTCGCATTTCAGATAGTTATGATATATGCATCATTGACCACTGCACCAATTAATCAGATACAAACTTTGCATATTGTAAAGATAGAACAAACAAATGATTAAAACCATTTCAAACAATGATTGGAAAAACAAAGAAGGTTGCACAAGTATAAATAAAAAAGCGGCAAAGAAAATCGAAATGTACGAATGCGGCATCAGATCTTCCTATTCAATGAAAAGTATTCATCGCACTCAAATCAAAGTTTGAGTACTCAACATTTCGAAAGATTCATCAACTGGCGTCATGTAGAAGAAGCATAATGATAAAATCAAAGCGATTGAGAGAAAAGAGAAAGGTGAGAAGAGCGAACCTGCAAACGAAAACTAGGGTTTTACATAGACAAAGGAAAGCAGCTTCAATTTATAGGACGGGACGGAGCACGCTTATACGGAAACCTAATGGATGGCTGTGGTTATGTGGAATTTTACAAGCTCTTGAATTTGTGGGCCGTTTAATGATCCTTCGGCCCAATCGGTCTGGCAACAAGGATTTGGCCCAATAAGGGTTATTTAAATTGGGTCCTGACTTGAAGCTTTTTTTTTCACATTATTTTGTCCATGTTGGAAGCTTGCGGATCAGAAGCTACGTGCTCTGCAGGTATTTACTGATCTCGATGAAATCAACAAATGGACAAATCAAGTAATCACGTAATTGAAACAAAATTCTATCTGTAATTAATAATTTAATAAAGTTTATAATTATAAAATATTGATGTTATACTTATCACATTAATATAATTTTATTTTAAATATAACGTGATGTCAAATGGCATATAATACAATAAAATTTAATGTATAATTAAAACGATTTAATATAATTTAAAATCTCTGTAATTTTCTTATAAAATATTATAAATTGTATAATTTATATTAAATTTGGTTTCATATTATAATTAATATTTTGAAATATAATTTCGTTTGTAAATAAAACTTAGTATTTATATAAATGTTATATAATTTAGTTTAAAATGAATGTTATACATAAATATTATATAATTGATGTTAATTATAGAATATTTACTAAGTATCAAGCAACAAGAGGTGTATTAACTTATGGGAGTGAATTTGAGGAATACAATGGATGAATTTTAAAAAAATTTGAGAATGGATTGTGTGATATTTTTTTTTAAAGATATTTGAGAGTGATTGAGAGTGAATTTAACTATAATATGATATATTAAAAAAATGTTTTAATTGATAAAATTTGAAATTTATCAAATTACACTTAATTTATTATAATAAAAAAATTGAAAATAAAAAAAAAAATCGATGTACTGAATAATATATGTATTAAATTGTAAATTAAATATTATAAGATGTTCCAATAGAAGCTTGAATATGTTACACTAAAACCTTAAAAACCTTAACCGGTTACATGTGAAAGCTAATAAAAGCATTGAAGGTCTCACAAAATAATAAAAAAAAATATTATTATTATTAGTAGTAATATTATTATTTTCCTTTATTATTTACTCTTAATTTTATTTTCATTATTAATATTATTAAAATCAACCAAGTTTCGGAGTTAGAATTGATTCCGTCATTTATTAGAATCCATCAAAGTCTTGTCTACTTTTTTCACATCCTTGGAAGCTTATTCCATGCATTTTCATACATCGTTACAATATTTATGCATCCCATAAATCATCGTGAGTCATCGTTTCGAAATACATGAAAACGAAAGTAAATTAAACCGCAAATCCGTCGGCTCAAATCATCGTTTACAATATATCCCCAAAAAAACGAACAAAGCGTCATGTTCAAGGTAAGATATTCTTATAAAATCTATTTTTAAGTTTTTATTTATTTATATTATTCACTGAACTATTTTATTTGACTTAGGTTTTGGTTAATTAAAATAATTACAATTTTATTATTTTTTTCGTCTTTCATGAGAAGAATATATTAACGAAATAAAAGTTACTTGTTAAATGAATTAAAAAAAAAATTATAATGTAATAAAAATATTTAATATTAAGTGTAGACTGGTCCGATTAATTTTGGATGACCAATCATTAAACAAACTTTTTAATTTGAAAACGAGTGACTTTATATATCAAGCTTGTTTGGATCGACTTTAAGCCAAGCTCCTTGAGACTTAGTATTTTTAGGTTGACTATTACATGTCGAGCTTCTCCGAGTCTAGTTCCTTTAGATTGACCATTCGAGGTCGAGCTTATCTAAACATAGTTCTTGGCCGAGCTTTCTTGGACTGACTATTATTGGACGACTATTGAAGGAGTTCTTTTGAACCGATCACTCTTGGTCGAGCTTCTTTGGACCGATTATTATTGGGTGACTACTCAAGGAGTTCATTTGAACCAATCACTCTTGGTCGATCACTTTGGTCCAACCTTTAGGACAACACCCTGTGGTCAACCACACTAACCAAACGACATGACCGACTCATCATAGAATGTTCAAATTAATAATAGTAATAAAGAATCAACATGTTAATGTCGATTAAGGTATGATTATACCATTATTAGGGTCAATAAAAAGGTAAAAGTCCATGAATAAATGTCTAAGGTATGAATTTCATATATATGCACATAACATGCATCGTTGTATTAATTTCTAACATATCGATTATCTAGTAACTTTAATATCAGAGTACCTTGTACAAGTAACGTCCGAGTGATTCTACACAAACATGTGAGTGATTCCACACAAATAGGAAACATTATAGACTTAACGAACAAGAAAGAAGCATAACACAACAAACTATTAGGGAAGTGACTAAATATGACTGGACTGGAAGACGACACATCATTTGTTCAACTCTCTCTAAACAGTTTAGATGCATAAAAAACTTAAAATCGAACAACCTGAAATTTGGAGGACATACAAAAATCATTTGTACTTGATGTTGAAAACCATCTAAAAACCTTACTCTTAGAATCTTGAAACAACTAGCTTAAATGTCTTAAAAGAAAAATCTAATTAATCAAATTTTAGTTTTTCTTAGCTATAAAAACATTGAAACAAAATCATAAAAGTAAAATGTAAAGGAAAAAAAAAACAGAAATAGAAAAGCTTTCTATTAAAACACCGTAGCATGTGACTACACAATAGTTAAGCTTCTCTACTTATGTACTATTAAAAGTGCAACAATTATAAATATAGCTTTTGTTAGATGAATATGCATCATGCGTATACAACTTACATTACAATTCACAGCATTAAAGTCTTTCCCAACCTTTAGAAAACCACGTGTGCCATCAATGGCTCAAATTTATTACCAAAAGTTACGACAAGAAAAATTAAACATCGGAAGTAAATATATAATAAATATTCCGTATTAACCAGTAGATAAAAAGGCTCTGTTAATAATAGAAGTCAACTTGTAAAAGCGTGTACTTTTCATACAGATAAAACAATTACCACCATACCAACAAATATCTCATACAACAACATAAAAAATAAGCAATGAATGAAACTTTTAAGAACCTATATTAATTTAATTTTGTTTTGATGACCACCTATGACTATACCAAAATTTTCACATTTAACCATCCTTCTTAAATACTAGTAATTTATTGTTGGAAACACGATACAAGCAACAAACATAAATAAAAATTATAATAATTATTCTAAAAATAAATAATATGATTTTGTCCTTATATTTGGGTTTTAAAATTAAAATTCATATATATCTTAAATTTTGATAGAGTTTCATCGTTAAACTTAAAAATAATAATAAATATGGTCATTTTAATACAATTGTTAATTTTTTAACATGCTAAACTACATTTTAGATTGGCGTCAATTGATATTTTAGTTTTGTAACGTTGCATTCCCTTTTTAAGTTTGAGACAAAATACATTAAAATTTGAAACAAAAATAAATTTCAAATTTACATTTTAACTTTAAAGAATAAAAATATATTTAATTATAAATAATACGTAAAACAATGAAATGTATTAAATCAAAAGGAGAAAAACCAATTTACACCAAAATTTTCAATACAAAAAAACTTCAATCAAAATTTTAAAAGAACCTAGTATAGTAAAAATTTAAAAAAGATAAAATTAAGTAATCACAATACTATACACAAGACATTTTGTGACGGATAAAAATGACATACTATAACAAGTATTCTGATGCCATAATTGCAAGAGTAATGGAAAATACACTCTTTATGTGACGTTGCAAAAATCTGTCATAATAAATATGACTTATTAAGATAGGTATTTGAGTAATAGGCATATTAAATCCAACTCAATTGCATTGCATGACGCACATAAACATGGCTTGGCTCACACCAAATCATGTGTGTGACATTGTTTTGTAAGTTCCACCTATAAACTCTTCAAATTCTAATTAACACATGATTTGGGTTTATGACACTGAATACCTTTTCAAGAATTAATGACAAAGGTAATCAACAAAGCAGACGAGTCTTCAAACTCTCCCAATCAACTTTGATCGATGCTTGATGTGGAAGAAGATAAAACATGATTTCTCAATCAACTTTGATCGATGTTGGATGTGGAAGAACACAAAACACGATCTACATCACCATCCAATTAACACATTAAAATATTGAATATAATAAAGATTTGAGATTTGTTGCATAAAGAAAAAAAATATGAGAAAAGCGAGATATTGATGCGGTAATGCAGAGATCAAACACGAGGATGAGGGTGTGACCAAGATCAACCTGTCGAGGCGCAACACTGGAAGATGAGGACACAACAATAAAAACTAAGAAACGATAATGGAAGTTGAGGTGCCACTATGTGAGACAAAGGAGACGACAACGCAAGACGAGACACGCTTGTGTGAGACAAAGGAGACAATGACCTAACTATGGTATACACAACACTACGAAGGGTAAACGACAACATCACTACGTGAGAACAAACTGGACGGCGATGATTGTATGAGAAACTTGAGAATGGAAGATTGAGAATAAAACAGAGTGTGGACTGACTGTGAAACACAAGAGTGCGAAAAATATGGATTTAAAGTTACCATGACAAGTGTGGAACTAATCGTCATGGTAAAATCTTACCATGATAGGTGTTCACAAGACTAACGTAATAGTTTTCAACATAATTACATTTGTATCACTACAACTCACTTATCATGACAGATCCATTACACCTATCATAATAAGTTTTTCTTATCCACTTATTTTGTCATGTTGCCTTTTACGAGTATAACAATAGTTATTTTAATTAAAAAGTGTTACCAGACAACTTATTATGACAGGTGGACTACAATATTTATAATTTTCACTAGTGTCGACATATATTCTCTTTACTAACGAGTTCATTAATATCATAAGAAAGTTCTGACAAGTATCCAATTAGTCAAAAAAAGAAACCAGGTTCATGAGATAAATAATATAAAACTTCTTATCCAAACTAGTTTATCAATAAATGTTTGTAGATAACACACTTTAAATTATTATTGTTTTGACCTTAAGTCTGTTGAGAGAAGTCAAATCATAATATTTAAAACATTGTTTATTGAACCTAAAACTTTTGTTATATATATTTTTCTTAGATCCTTTTTGAAGTGTTGAAGAAAAAAGATATATTTAATTATGTCTTAATGAAGAACTAAGAAAGTTTTCATCACCTCAATAGAAATTAATGTTTTGTCCTCAAATTCATCGAAATAATAACCTCATGATCAATTACCGTATTTATATGTTTAAAAATCTTATCCTGATTTTGTGTTCAAAAGATATGTAGAAAGGTTAAAAGAAAAATGTTTTTGATTTCAACTCCCAGATAAACAATATGAAACTATTAATATATTAAAACAATCATCATAAATATTTCCTTCTTTTTTTCTTTCTATATCCCATAGAAATCTTAATAAGAAAAGTAATTTTTTTACTGATAACCCGTAAAAAATAACTACTTTTTCTAAACTAAGTCGGTTTAAGTTCAATACATCAGAACACGACAAAACTCAATAATTTTATTTCCCCTTTTATTGTGTTTAGAATTTTGAAGAATATAGTTGAAAGGAGATAAACACAAAACGAAAACAAAGTAGGAAAAAGAAATTGTCATAGTCACTTTGAGAAGCTCAACATCTACAATAATGATTGAGTGTTCTATCAATCACCGCTATTAGAATAAAAACTGAAAAATTGTTACTGTTTTTGGAGGAAAATAATGAATAATAATACTTTTTTTAACATTTTAACATTATTTACGTGCCGTGATTGATCTAAATTACTTCATAATCAATAATAATAATCATAAAGACTGATATAAACCAATTACAGAATGACAGGTAAATAATATAAAATATTATGAAAGTATGATTATCCGAAAATAATCTACAAGTGTAGCCATAACCTTAAGCTTTATTCCATGCGACAGGAAAACATTTCAACAACTTTTGACATGATATGTGTAAGACACATTACCTAATACAACTTTATTTTAATATCAGCACCATTGAAATGGCTAACTCAACTAACTATTAAGTCTGACCTAAAATCGTATCATCAACTTCATGCAAGTGCCCAACTAATCTAACAAGAGTTGCATTAATCTTTCTTTTTCTGAATACTTAATATATAAAACTATAATTGAAATTATAATTCAAACGTATATGTGCAATGATTAGAATGATTACGCTTCTTTTTCTTTGTATATTTTTTTTCTTTTAATAAATAAATATAAAATTGGCATTTTATGTTTATTTGTTGAAATATCAAAGTTTTAAATATTTTGTTATGATTAATAGGGTTGACGGTGTTTTGAGAGATGACTAGAAAATCGTTTTTTTACATTGTTTTAATGATCTAGATAAAAATTAAAGGATGTAAATAAATTTTTTAAAAAGTCGTGTTCTCTTTGAAATTTGTAAAAGAAATGTATTTTTTTATATTTAGTGAAATTTTATTAACTGATTTGGTATGATGATCGTGAATTTAGAAAAAAGAGAGGATGTAAATACATGCTTACATTCCTATATAGAGGATTTAAGCCTCAAATCAAAAGAAACAAAATCCTCGTATGAAACATGCAGAAATTACGAAGATATAGAGAAAGTTTAAGTTAAAATTTGAATTTGAATATTTGAAACTTCATGATTAGAGTTGTGTTATTTAAGTGATTTAAAAGGTTTTTAATATGCTTATTTTACTCTTGGTAAAGAGATCATGTAAAGGAAAAAAAGGTAAAGAAAATTAATGTATCTCCAATTTTCTTTTTTCTTTTTTCTTTTTTTTTATCTTATTTTCTAATTGTGTAAAAAGGTTGAAACCATAAATCTAGTATCTGAATTGGATTTAAATTTTTTATAGTGATTAAATTTGCATGAGAAGAAAACGTGAAGTCTTACATGTAATAAAAAATATATATACATTTTTTAAATTAACACATGCTTAATTATAATTCATTTTTAAAAATGAACAAACGGAAGAAAAACTTAAATATGAGATCCTCCAAACATGGGATTAAAAATATATTTGAAGCAAAATTAGAAAAAGAAAACCAAGAGTGAATGGAGTCATTGATGAAATGAATTATATAACATAATAATCACAAACAATTCTCATACGGTAATGGAAGTGGACGAATTTTAAAAAATTGGTATTTTCTATTATATATACTATATATAAAAGTGATATTTTCTCATGTATGTAATTTATATTTCTATCATATCTTTTATAAGTTTATGACCCATGTATGAAAAGAGATAGCTACAAGTTAAATGGTCCAATTAGTAAAAAACAAACAAAAATCGAAATAAAATTGTAGAAGATATTTAAAAAAAAATCACAAAATTTCTTATTTTTGGAAAAATCCCAAAAATAAGAAAATGTAATCTAGAGATTATTAAAACACATATAAAGAATAAAAGAATATTAAAATTAAGATTCTCGATTTACAAAAAAGGACTCACATTTTCCAAATATACAACCTTCTACTATTTGTTTTGGGTTAATTATTTTTTGGCCAAAACAAAATAGTGTCCACTATAAGATCTAACATTCCAGTTCGACTAGGAACATGCTGTAATATAATTAAATAAAAATGCAAATTTGACATACCAACTTAACTAGGAGTAAACAAGAATGTAAATTTGACATTTTAACTTGGTCAAGAACTTGACTAATCAAAAATGCAAATTTGATATTCTAACTCGATTAAAGAGAACATTATAATCTCACTAAAAAACAATAAATTCAACATTTCAGCTTGACCAGGAGTAGGTCGTGACTTGACTAAACAAGAACACAATTTTGACATTCCAACTCGTTGGAAGAAAAATGTAACTTTACTGAACAAAAATACAAATTCAACATTCTATTTGACTGCGAATAAACTATAATCTCCTTAAACAACAATACAAATTCGACATTGTAACTCGATAGAAAATAGACTTCACTGGACAAAAATGTAAATATGACATTTTCACCTCTATTATGAGTAGACTATAATCTGGCAAAACAAAAATACAAATACGACAAAAAGTAGACCATAACTCAACTAAACAAAATTACAAATTCAACATTTTAAAACAAAAATTAATATTTTATGTCATGTTATTCAAATAGAAAATTCTAATTGTGAATGCAAAATTCAATCCGAAGTTACAAATAAGAATTATAAATAATTAAATCTCACCAAGATTAATCAATATAAATATATAAAAAAAAATTAACGGACAACTATTAATTCATAATACTTTTTATTTGTATACATACGCGGTCAATATTTTACACCCCATCGATTCAATACATACTTGACCGTTAGTTTTGACCACAAAACACAAAATACAAATTTAGTTGTTTTTAATAAACACGATTGATTTTTGCAACATATTTTTAATCTTCAATTGGGCCTATGGTTTTTGGGTTAAAAGGAAGACATAGCTCAAATAAAATAATAAGCTGCAAAAAAAAAAAAAAATCATAAACGTTGATCCAAACATAGAAGAAATGTGACGTGTGGAAACGCGTATGTTGTGTCTACATCAAAACAAGATGTAAAGTTGTTAAAGCATATTGACTAATTGGGAGTTTCCTATTACGTATAGATTTCGAATCAAATTAGATAACAAATAAATAATACTTTATACTTCTACATACCACCTTCACCTACTAACAATAAATTTAAATAAAAATTAAGTTAGTTACAAGCAAAACTTCATATAAGATATAAGATAAAATAAAAATTGAACATAAATTTTTATACATATAATATATTTTTATTGGTGAAAAGATTTTGGAGTGATATAGAAAATAAATCCATAAAAATTCAAAAAAACCTAAACAGACAATATCTCACCGAATAGAAATTTACAATGCTATCCTCTTTTTTAATTTTTATTCTTTTTTCAAATTAATTTTATTATATAAATTGAGTTAAATCAAAACTACAAATTTGAAAAGAATTAAAAAAAGTATGATAAAAAATGTTAATTAAAATTTGAAGGTGATTTTTTCTTTTTAATTTTATGTTAAAAGAATAAAACGGAGTCCGGAAATGAAGGGGAAAAAAAACAATATCCGCGTTCCAGCGAAGTTGACACGCGCATGCCATTTATTTCACGACCAGAGGAGAAAAAAGAGACACTCACAAATTTACCTTATAGCACACACAACACAACCACATCGTCATCTTCGTCCTCCGACACTTCAGCTTCTCATGTTCTTTCTCTAGAAACCTCTTCCGCATCACCGTGGAATTTTCCTGCTTCTGTGACACAAAACACACACTCTGCTTCTGATATAATTTACTATTGTCTTTGTCACCGTGCTGGTTGTAAGATAGGGTTTGCACTTTTTAATCTGCTCTGGCTATGACCAGGTACACAAAGTACTGTGTTAGTTAGAACTTTCTGCAATTATTAGCAATTTTTTTTTTCACTACACTAGCCTGGGTGAACTGTGTGTAAGGATTTTGAAGGTTTGTATGTGTTGATTGGTGAGTATTGTTGAAAGTTGTGATTTTTGAGTAGAAAGGTTGGCGGTGATTGAGTCAATGGAAGGTGTTGATCAAAGTAATATGAAACGAAATGGTAGTGTATTTGGTTCATCATCGGGAGCAAATCTCAGGCCCCCAAATCGATTGAATACTGCTGTGCCTGTTAGTCAATTGGGTGTTGCTGAGAATCAGAAACCCTATGGAATACCACCCTCACACCCTAATACAAATATTTCACCTTCTTCACCCTATCCTCAGTTTTTTGGCTCCCAATCCCATTCCAATTCGGTTTCTCAGCGTTTGGGTTCTCCCAATTTGAGTTCTGTTTCATCCCATTCCAGGTCTCTGTCTCAGCCCTCTTTTTTCTCTCTGGATTCCTTGCCCCCATTGAGTCCTTCTCCTTATAGGGAGCCCTCCGTTTCTGACCCAATTTCAATAGATTTATCTGCTGAGGAAAGCTTGGTTAACCCACATGCCCCTTTGCCTAATCGTGGTCATGCACTTCAGCTTGGCCATTCTCTTCCACCTCGGAAAGGACACAGGCGATCCAGCAGTGATTCCCCTTTGGGAATCTCTGATTTTATTCAGTCTGCCCCTCAGTTGGTTCCCTCCAGGACTTGGAACGATCGTGATGTTTCCAGGGGAGGGAACTCGGGATACGAGAAACCGATTCAGTTAGTGTTAAAGGAACCGATTAAGAGTATGGACCGTGTTGATGGTTTTGGTGGGGAGCCTGTGGTTGGGAGGAAAGAGGATGATTCACTGGATGATTTGTTTAGTGCATACATGAATTTGGACAACATTGATACTCTGAATTTTTCTGGTATGGAAGATAAAGATTTGGATAGCAGAACCAGTGGTTCCAAGACTGTTGAAAGCAGTGATAACGAAGTTGAGAGTCATGCGAATGGGAAAACAACTGGTGCTCAAGGGGCTAGTTCAAGCTGTTCTGAGGACAGAAGGGAAGGAGTGAAGAGGAGTTCTAATGGGGACATTGCACCGGGATCCCGACACCGGAGAAGTTACTCATTGGACAGCTCCATTGGAAATTTTCATATTGGAGATGAATCACCTAAGCTTCCTCCTTTGCAAAACCGGGGTGGTCAACACTCGCCTAGCAATTCAATAGAGGGTAAGACATCTGAAACAAGCATCGAGTTTGGAAATGGTGAATTCAGCTCGGAGGAGCTAAAGAAAATAAAGGAGAATGATAAGCTTGCTGAAATTGCCATGGCTGATCCTAAACGTGCAAAAAGGTAATAATAGTCTTATGTTTTACTGTTTTTATGTTGTTTTCTCTTTTGGTGGAAAGCAACTAAGACTCTGAAACATTTGTCCAGGATTTTGGCCAATAGGCTATCTGCTGCTCGCTCGAAAGAGCGGAAGATGCGATACATTTCTGAATTGGAGCTGAAAGTCCAAACACTTCAGACAGAGACAACCACGTTGTCTACTCAATTTACCAAATTACAGGTGCGTGCCTTCTGAGTTCAGCCTATATTTTTCGTCAAATTGTCATCAATATTTTACTGTGATGAATAAAATGTTCCCTTTCATCATTCCTTTATTCTTTTTCTCCCCTTTCTTTTGTTGTGCTTGTCTGCAGATGGATAATTCAGAGCTTAAAAGTGAGAACAATGAGTACAAATTGAGGATTCAAGCCTTGGAACAACAGTCCCAACTGAAAGATGGTATGGATTTACATCTTCTTCTGCTTAATGTATTAGCTCAAATCTTTGTTTGCTTATACTAACTGTAAAATATGAACTTTGTTGTTTTTGTACACACCACTTTTATATATGATCAGGTTCAATGATGTCTGCTTTTCATTCAGTAAACGGATTTTATGTGCTAACAAGGTTTACTACATGAAAATTTTTAATGAATACAGATAAACTAATCAAACTTGTTCTGGTTCTCAACATGTATATGGCTGATGTTAAGTTACTAAAACTCGAGTGATTTACTATCCATTTATATTCAGGGTACCTGCCCAACTCACCTTTGAAATCTACCTGTCCAGCTGGAATTTACTTTCATTTTTACAAATGCTTGTAAAGTAAATTTTGCACCAGTACCACGTTTTTCTGATGTTCTATTTTGTTTGTCACACCCTCTTTAAAACTGTATATTTAAAGATATTAGGGCCACTTTGCCTACATATTGGTGTCACTAAAACACCCTTAATGCCAAATAGAAAGAAAAAAGAGAGAAAACGAGACTTGGAAGGAAAGGTAGCTCGGATAGTCAAGGTTCAAGTATTTGATGTTTTGGGATGCTTGATACAAATGGTCAGAACCTGCACTAACCATGATTCTTAATACAACTTTTTTGGCTTCATGCCTAATGCCTCTATCAGCGGTGACTTCTTTCATGATTGTTGCAGTTATTATGTAAACTATCATCTCTAGGACCAAGTCATTAGCAATATACTTTTAGCATCTTAAACTTGTAATTCAGAAATATGTATCTCCATTTCATCATATCTCCCTTCTTCAAATGAATAAAAATTCATCTGCATGCTTATTTTTGCAGCTCTGAATGAGACTTTGGATGCTGAAGTGCGGCGGTTGAGGCGCACGGTCGCAGAACTTGGCGGCGAGTCCCTCCTCTCGAGCCGCATGGCTCAACAGCTTGCTATTAGCCAACAAATGTTCCCGTTACAGCACCAGCAGCATCCTAACCAGCTTAGACATGGTCAACTGCACAACAGCCATTCCCAGGAACAAACACAGACTCAGTCACAGCGCCAGAATGGCAAAGCAACAGCCTACTGATCTCGTTGGTTGCCCTTCAAAACTCTACAACCATATATACTCAATGTTTGTGATGTGAATCACAGCACACTGCATCACCAAGTTCAAGTAAAAAAAAAAGACTCCGCTCAGAATCAAAAATAAAGTTTAGATTTGTTGATTTTACTGCCCAAGTTTAGTTACTATCTGTAAATTTTATGATGATTTCAGATTGATTTCATTAGGATTTATGATTTATTTTATTAAGATTGGTTTTTATTCACTTTTAAAAATTTATTTCTTCTATTATGGCGAAGATTCTATCCTTAATCGCGGTTCATTTTCTTATTTTTCATACATATTTAAGTTTAACAAAAAATAATTGAGTATAAATGAAATATGAGCATTCATGTTGCTTATGTAATTTAGGTAGAAGCTTGTTACTTCGACCATGTCGTTTGGTGTTGCGGTTCTTTCTATTCTTATTAAATAATTGTTGTTGAAATCATTTTTATATTTACACGTGCTTTTGGCAACTCATGAAACTTGAGATGATCAATCTTCA
This sequence comes from Vigna mungo, assembly GCA_036885675.1. NCBI lineage: Eukaryota > Viridiplantae > Streptophyta > Magnoliopsida > Fabales > Fabaceae > Vigna > Vigna mungo. The sequence continues at coordinate 44,040,460 of CP144690.1, forward strand.
AACGCTAGAAGGTGAGTATTTTAATGTAATTTCCTTACGTTGTTTTTTTAGAATGTTGGAGTATTAGCAGTGACTATTATAATCAACTTTTGTCATTTTCATGTTTGCTTGCACCATGTTTGTAATACGTTGTATCTGGGTGAACTAAATGACATTCTAACAAATGAGATTAAGACTCGCACCGAGTTAACACCGTTTAAAATAATGTTGATATGATTGGATATAAAGTTCGATTAGTGAGATGTTGCTTAGTGAATTAGCAAGTAAATGGATTGAGAATAGATGAGGATTTCAGATAAGGTTTGAAAATGTGAATTTTGCATAAAAATATGCTAGTTGTTACACTTGAAGGAGATTATTTAATACAACACATGTTACATGGAAAAATATTTTATATGGATTTGTTAAACATCCAAAATGATAGAAATGTTTACTTTTTTGGAATAAACATATTTTTAATTTTCAAACTTTGAACAAAATTAGAATTTATTTATCTTTTAATTCAAACTTTAAAAATAAATGGAGATATTTTTTTAAGAATCAATCTTTTTATACCATCCCTTGGGTATATGTTTTAAGCCAAACAATGCATTCTTCCATTTGTAAACTTTATCTTTTTTACCTTTAATCTCATATCTTTTGCCTTCGAAAGTGCCATTTAGGAAAACATACTTAACATCCATTTGATGAGAAGATTGACTCTTATTTTGTATAGAATAGTTTTTAGAGATACCCGTTTGAACATACTTTGTGCATAATTTTCTAATTATTTTGAGATGATAGAGATAATCATACTAATTATATATAATCTTTTCACATGAGTAAATATCTCAAAATAATCAATACCTAGTTTTTGTTTGTATCTTTTTTGCTACAACTTTGCTTTGAAGCTATCAATTTCTCCATTGGGTATGTGCTTAGTTTTGTATATCAAGTTTACTCCAATTGACTTTTTGTCTAATAAGTTTGTCAGCTTCCATATTTGATTCTTCTTAATGTCCGAATCTCTTCATTCATTGTTTTCTTCCAATGTTGATTATTTGAAGCTTCTTCAAATGTTACAAGTTCACAATATGAAAATAAAGCAAAATTGTTAATTTGTTCATTAGATGAATCATTGTCGTTGCCTAACACATAGTCTTCGAGTCTAGTTGGTAGTCTTTGTTGGCTCACCAAGTGTTTGACTTGGATGACTAATCTCCTCTTCATAACTTTTTGGAAGGCTCCTTTTGAGCTTTGGAAACAAACCCCAAATTCATTATTCAATAAATGTCATGTCTCTGCCAATCAATACTTTTTTGTCATTGGATTGTAAAACTTGTACGCCTTTGAGTTAGTATTGTAACCAATAAAGATGCACTTCCTTCCTTTGTCATTAAGCATCTTTTTGAGTTAATATGGCACATGAACATATGTTATAAATCCAAAAATTATGAGGAGTTGAATTAAGGGCCTCCTTCCACTCCAAGCTTCTTCTGGTGTTTTATCATAAACACTCTTTGTTGGACACCTGTTCAAAATATGCACAACAGCATAGATAATTTTTTCCCAAAATTATGCAATTATTCAACTTTAATCATGCATCTCATCATGTCCATGATGATTTTATTCTTTCTTCCAGCCCCTCCATTTTGTTGAGTAGTGTATCTGGTTGTTAGTTGACGTTGAATCTCATGGTGTCAAAGAAATATGCACAAACAAGATATTCTTGGCCTTTATGTGTCCTCAATTCTTTAAAATCTTACAGTCACTTTGTTTCTTCACAAATATCTTAAATGACTTAAGGCATGAAATGCTTCTGGTTTTTTTTTTTTTCAAAAAACATATCCAAATTTTTATGCTAAGTCATCAATAAAAGTAACAAAATACTTGCTACCGTCACATATTGATATCTCTACCATAAACAAATATGAACAAACAATCTCTAGTAGCTTTCTTGATCTCCAAGATTTTCCATTTTGAAAAGATTCTTTCTCATTCTTTCCAATTTCACACCTCTCACAAACACTTTCTGAATTGTTTATAACAAGTAAGTTAGAAACATATTCTTTTCTAGATAAAAAGTTTAATCCCGAAAAGTGATAATGTCTAAAGCGCATGTGTCATAGGAAAACATCGTTTGATATGAAAGAACTTAAGCATGAAATTTCTTTATACTAAACTTTAAAAGGAAACATGTGATTAGAAATCATTTTTACCTTGACAAGAAATCTCTTATTTTTATCAATCAATATAGTAGTCATTACTAACGTACATGTTGTAGCCTTATTATGATAGTTGTCCATACTCAACAAGTTTTGATGAAGACTAGCAACATATAAAACATCAAAAATGAAATTATGAGAACCATCTTTCAATCTGATAGCAATTCTTCCTTTCCCAAAAATTGAAATATTTGTATTATTTCTAAACTTCACCATTGGTTATATCATTTCATCTAGTCAGGAAAATAACTTATTTTTTCCACACATTGATTGTTGCAGCCAATATCTAAGTACCAAACATTTACATCGCTTGCAAAATTATTTGTTGCTAGAAGTAAAGTATGTGGGTTATAAGAACTTTCACCAGTATACTTATCTTGATTTTCTACTATATTTGCATGTTGTTTGAATTTGCAATCTACAACTCTATGCCTGAACCTTCCACATTGGTGGCAACTAAAATTTCTCCTTTCTTCTTAGTTGAAGCCTCCTCTTCATCTTCCATCATTGATATATATGAAATTGTGTCCATCTTTTTTTGAATTAAGTGGCCTGAAATTGTTTTTTTCCATTATTGATTAATGACCTCTTCCTCTGAAGTTTGCACGACTTTCATGACCTTTATTGTCTTCACTTCGAATGGATTTTGCTATGTTGATAAAATTCACCTGAATTTTCAAGCCCTCTTCATTTACTCTTTCCGTTTTCCCCAAAAATTCTACTCACATGGCTTTCAATGTTACTTAACAATTGTCTAACCAGATACCAATATGATATTAGTGAGATATTTTAGAAGTTACACTTTATTTTGAATCTTAAACCCTTTTTTGGTCTTTTCTTTTGATTGTTCACACACATATACTTCTATGTTTCTTTTTATGTAACAACAAAAAAGTGAGGCCAGTAAAGCTTATTCATTGGAGTCGATGTAGTGGTTTAAGAGTTTTAAAGATAATCTTACACCGATGATGAATATACAACGTACTAGGTTGTCCTCTTCTTGGGAACAAGGTAAAGGTCAGTTTTCTTGTGCATCGTTACTCCTGGTTTCACTTCTGTGCCTAACATCTCCTCTCTGTCACTCCCTGGGTCCACTTCCCAGTCAAAAGTGTGGACCAGATTCGCAAGAGACAGCTCAACGTTCACCATTCCCATGTGCTTCGCCGGACACATTCTCCGGCCACTCCCAAACGGCAGCACCTCAAACTCCTTCCCCTTCAACTCCATCTCACTCCCGAGAAACCTCTCGGGACAAAACTCTTGGGGCTTTTCCCAGTTCTCAGGGTCCGTCGCTATAGCCCAGGCGTTAACGTACACCAAGGTTTTGGCTTCAATCTCGTACCCCTCAATGCTGCAACGCTCTATCGCTACCCTCGGCAACAGAAGTGGCGACGGTGGGAACAGTCTCAACGTCTCCTTCACCACCGCTTTCAGATATGGAAGCCTTTCAACGTCGTCTTCGTTTATGAAATCTTTCTCACCGAATAAACTTCTCACTTCTTCTTGAACCTTTCTCATTACTTCACCATTCTTCAACAGTGCCGTCATCGCCCAAACTATTGTCGCCGAAGGAGGGTCTGTTCCCGCTATGAAGATGTTCTGCATGGATAAGTAGTTTTTTACATTTATTTGAGGACTAATGACACACGTTAACATTAATTTGATACACATAATACGAGTAAAATGATTTAAAAAAAATGAATTTTTATAGTTTTTCGAAAAAAAAAAAAAGTAAAAAAGAGTAGTATCAAATGAATGTAAAAAATTATTAGTGTCAAAGTATCATTTCTCTTTATTTGATACTACTTACATTTTACTCTTGTATTTCTTGAAAAAATACAAAAATTTACATTTTTATGACTATTTTACCATTGTATTCTATATCAAATGAATATAAAAACGTATTATGGTACCGTTATTCATGAAAAAAAAAAACTTAAACTCATATATATAAGTGGATTTTGTAAAAATACTTGCCACTTTCTAATTATTGTAATTATTATTATTATTTTTATATAACAAAGAAAATTGTTAAATAAAATTGTATTTTGGAAAATAGGTATCAATATATAGTTGGTTTTCTTTATCAGACATGTGCTCATTAATTCATGAAAAATAATTCTTTAATACACCTAAAATTTTTACATTCATTTGACACTATCCTTATTTACTTTTTCTTTTCTTTTTTCATGAAAAAATACAAAACTTTAAACTTTTATGACCATTTTACTCTTATATCCTATGTCAAATAAATGTAAAAATGTGTTATGGTACCATTCCTCTTAACTCATCTCTCATTTTAATATGGGTGAATAGTAATGATTCTTTGACACATCTAAATTTTTTACATTCATATAACATTATTTTTATTTATTTTTTACTTTCTTCTTTTTTGAGACAATATAAAACTTTAAATTTTTATGATTATTTTACTTTTGTATCTATGTGAAATAAATATAAAAATATGTAATAGTACGATTACTAATGGGTGAAACACCCAACTTTTTTCCTTAACCTTCGTCCAAAATCAATAAAATAACAATTTTATGTTAAAATATAAAATGTTTTTTAAAATATAACAATTTAAAAAAAATATATGTAGAAAACTCTGGATTGCCACTATTCGTGACCTAACGATAAATTATTGTAAGGAACATGACAAACGATGATAATGACTACCACTGTCTAATACGATGAACCAAAACTATTACCGGAATAATATTCTATGCAATGAAAGAGAAGGTTGAACGATGAAGTTACCATGAGCACGGCTTTTATGTGGTCAAGAGTGAAATGAAACGAGAGAGAACGATCACGAAGAAGCTGAAGAAAGATATCGATGATATCTTCCACTTCTTTCTCACCATCACCATCTTTAGCCATGGCAGAATCCATGTGCTCCAAGATGACTCGTTCGTAGAACGCATCCAACTCCTTGAACGTTTTCTCCAGCCGCTGCCTTTTACCCGTCAACCAATCAACCCAACCCAGCAACGGAAAATAATCCGAAAAGAAAAACTCAGTCAGCAACGCCTGCGCCTCGTTCAGCATAACCTGCAACCGGCTCCTCCGCTTTCCCTTCCCTACAACTTCCTCGTACTCGTCGACGTACTTTTTTTTCCCGAACGCGATTCTGCATATCAGAGAACTCGAGAAAGACATAAGTATTTCGGTTAGGTTCACGACGGTGCCCGAAGCTTCTTGCTCCGACAGCTTCCGAAGCATTTGGGTTACCTCGTCTTCTCGAACGGAGCGGAAGGACTGAACGCGGTGAGCGCTGAAGAGGTGGATCATGCAGAGTTTCTTCAATTCTCTCCAGCATGGGCCGTAGGGCGCGAAGCCCAGGTCGAGCCCGTTGTAAGAGAGCTTTCTGAGGCCGACGAAGGCGGGCCTGGTTGCGAAGTTGAGGTCATGGGTTTTGAGGATTTCTTTGGCGACTTGGGCGGAGGAAACGACTAGGGTTTGTACGGAGGCGAGACGCAGCGACATGAGAGGGCCGTAGCGTTTGGCGAGTTGCCATAGGGAGCGATGTGGGGATGAGTGATGGAGTTGGTGAAGGTTGCCGATGAGAGGAAGAGATGGAGGACCTGGTGGTGCTGCAAGTTTTCTTCTTTGCGAGAGAACAAAGAAGAAGATGAAGATAACGATACAAGGTAGAGAGAGAACAACAGACAGAACCATAGTTATTCAAACTACTTTTCGGACTATACTAGATTTTAGTTGCAGATGCTTGTGTCTGTCCAATTTACGGTATAAAAAATTAAAATTTTTTCAAGTGGATTAGTCAGTGTCGGCATGCTGACCTGTTTTTTTTTTTTTTTTTTTTTTTTTTTTTTTTTTTTTATATATTTTAAAATATTAATTTTTTATATCATATATGTCACATAGGAATAGTAAAAATATATATGCTCACAAATATATGTGAATAAAATTTATGATCCTAACAAACACTATAAAAATACACAATTTTTTCACGGGTTATTTTTATTTAATTAGTTGAAAATGACGTTTCCTTAAGTAGAAAGATCCGAATATAGTATTCATGTTATTTCGTTCACACATATAGAAGTAGTTAATAAAATTTTGCAGGGATAAAATATTTAGTGTTCTTTTATTACTTAATCCTGATTTTATCTTTTCTCTTTATCTTTTATTTTATTTATATTCCTAACTAACTCTTATCTTCTATTAAATCCTCTATTAATTATATTAATTTATCCAGAATATTGTTTAATAATATATTTTGTGGGAAATAGTGTTTAATTTTACATAATCATGATAATATTTATCAATCTTTAAAATTATTCAATTTTTTAAAAAATATTGCGTATCATATTTTGGAAATATTTTGGAGTATTAGATTTTGCACAAATATTTTAAGTTTTTAGGATTGTATTTTTTTATTCATCTTAGTATATAAATCAATTTTAATGGTTTACGTAAAACTAAAGATACAATAATTAAAGATGGTTTATTGTTATCTTTATTTTATTTTATTCTTTTACTTTTATCTTTTGTTATTTATTTTTATTTTATTACAGTATCTTGATTTTTCTTTATCTTTTATTTTATTATATCTCTGACTCTTTTATATTGTAGTATTTCATTTCTCTATTTAAATGAATCATACCCAAAATCTATGGCACTATCTTTTCTTTCAAAATCATCATTTCCATTTTCTTTAAAATCATCATTCTCATTTTCTTGAAAACCATCATTTATAAAAGAGAGTTAAGTCTAAACAAAATTGTTTCTTATTCATTGTTACAAAGTATGGAGATAGAAAGGAAGACTTGTGAAAGATCATCATCACCTACTACATGTGAAGATTGGAAAAATGGTAATTGTTCAAAGGGTGAAGAATGTCCAAATTTACATTGGTGGCTTAATACAAACAACAATTTTCATCATAATAAGGTAAATTTCTTTTATCCTTTTACTTTGAAATATTAATAATGATAAATTTTTCATACTTCTTTTATTCCAAATTAATATTAGTTTTGAATTAAAAAGATAAGTCATATTTTTCACTATTGATGTTATTTTCTATCAATTACTATAACAAAGAAATGAGATTGAAAAAGTTTTTCATTATTTTAGAATTGTAAATTAATGTAGTAATGTTATAGGATGTGTCTTCAATAGGATGGCATTTTTTTTACTAAAGAAAAATACCGAAAAAGATGAAAGTTCAATATGGAATGGTTTATGTCTTTGAAACATGTTTGTCTCGGTCTTTTTTTTTTTGACAAAAAAATCATTTTCTATTTTAATTATTTATTTTTATAATAATAATAATATGCTATTATTGTTATTATTTTATTTTTACTTTCAATTACATGTTAAAAATTTAAATTTTCATTTGATTTTTTTACATTGTTATATTTTGTAATTTATTTATTATGAACAAACATTTTTTTTCAGATAGATAATTCAAGTTTTAAAAGATTGGTTTGTTGGATACCACCTCCCAAAGGATTTGTTAAAATTAACTGTGATGGAGCTTATACTTGGGATGGAAAAAAGGCCGCTGCAGGAGGTGTTATCAGGGATTCTCAGGGTAAATTTCTTTTTGCCTTCTCAAGCGTGTTAAGAGTTGATTCAGCAGCAGAAGCTGAATTATTTGCAATTAAGCTTGGAATGGAAATAGGGATATCAATGGGATATAAAAACTTGGTTGTTGAAAGTGATTCGCTAACGGCTATCCAACTTATTAATTGGAGAGTCATCCATCAAAGACATCCATTTTATGCTCTTGTTTCTTCAATAACGCAGATGGGTGCCAATGCAGATTACATTACTTGGAATCATGTATTTAGGGAGACCAATTCGGTAGCAGATGGTCTTGCTAAATATGGATTATCGTTATCTTCAAAATCACCTGTTATACTTTTTAAATTTCCTCCGAATTTCCTTCTTTCACCTTTATGTGCCGATAAAATTGGAACAATGTATTATTGCTAAATGTATTTTCTTCTCATATTTTAGATGAGAATATTTTTTAATAAAAGACATTTTTTTCCAGTTTTCATTCATTCTACGTTTCTTTTATTTTAAATATTCTAAAATATAATAATAATCATTATATTATTTTTAATTGATTATATCGTTATTATATTGTTAATATCCATCTAAGTAAAACTAATAGAAAAAACGAAGAGTATAATTAATTTCAAAATAAAGAAAGATAAAATAAAAAATTATAAGTTATAAATTATAAAAAATATATTTATTAACTTGAGAAATAACATATTTATGTGTATTTAATTTTATTTTATTTTGTTTCAGTTTAGCTTACTTTATTTTATTTTAATTTATTGTATTTTATTTTGTTTTATTTTAGTTCATCTGAATTTATTTTATCCATGTTTACTTTTATCTGTTTTTTTTAAGAAATGGTGAGAAAAATGAAAAGAATGATTCAATCTATTACTCAGGAATAACAAATATATATATATATATATATATATATATATATAATCAATAGTTTGTATTATTTAAGAGTCAATACAAAAATAATTTAAATTTTTTTTATCTTTCTATTCTATTAAATATCTTTTAAAGTCAATCAATCTCATTAACGTTATGCTCTATAAAAAAATATTTTAACCGTTACGAACAAATTCATTTATTTAAACCAGTATTTGTATTCAATAAAGATGTTATATTACGACAACATTATTGTGTGTATTTTAGGAATGTTTAGTAACTTATGAATTTATTGTAGTATTTGTATTAAATCTCTTGCAACTAATGTCTATTGATGTATCTTTTTCTTAAGAAATTATAGTGTGAGAAGGTTTAGAAAATGATGGATGCAAAAATTAAGATGAAAATTAAGGTTTCATCAGTGATAATGATGATGATTATGTTGGGTTTGATAGGAAGTGATTACATTGTTCCATTTATGCAAGTTGAGTCAAAACCTACGTATCGTGGAATCGTTTGCAATTGGAAATGTTTAATGGAATGTTCACCTTTAGCATTAATTCCTCCTTTATACAAGTCATGTGTTAAAGGTTGTTGCAAAAAATGCTGCAGAAACCCATCGATCAGAAATGATGATTTACTGGTTCGAAAGGATCGAACGATCGACTATAAGTCCATAGTAACACATATTAATACTGGTATTTATTTATTTTTTTATAAAATCATTTTTTTTATCATTTTATTAAGAGTTAAATATGTTTTTAGTCCCTATACTTTGGAGCGATTTTGGTTTTAGTCCATTTTCAAATTAAGGTACAATTTAGTTCTTCAACTTTAGAAAATTCTGGTTTTAGTTCTTTTTATCAAATTTTTTAAACTTTATTTGCCGTTTCAAGCACGTTTCATTATAGCATTTGGATTGTTTACACTGTTTGACACATTTTTGCTTCAATATTAACAAAGAAACGCGTTTGAAATAGCAAATAAAGTTTAAAAAATTTGGTAAAAAGGACTAAAATCAGAGTTTTTTAAAGTTGAAAGACTAAATTGTACCTTAGTTTGAAAATGGACTAAAACCAAAATTATCCCAAAATATAGGGACTAAAAATAAATTTAACCCTTTTATTAATATTCTCTGAAATTTATCAAACTATTATTTTAATTAATGTTCTTTTTAATTAATTTTATTTGGCAGATGCGGTGAATTCTTGTACCGAACAATGTGGGTGAAAACCAAAGATCCATCCTTGCTGTAATGGAAAATTTAATCAATAAATAATTGTTTGTGAAATCTTTTACCATTATTTCCTTAATTTTATTATTATTTTTATATTGTTGTTGGAACTTAATAAACCACATATAAACGAAAATCAATAATCACTGATGTTGTTGTTATGAATGCCAACATAAATAAATTTGAAGTATCTCAAAAATATAAATTTTCATTAGTTTTTTTCTTTTTTGCCTATTTGCATTAAATATAATTTTAAGGTAATTACGTAAATAAACTTATTTATTATATTTAAACAGTAATATTGGTACTTGTTCTATTATTTTTAATACTTTTAAAAGTGGTCAATTAAAAACGTTATGTGCATTTAATGAACTATTTATTATATGCGTTTATTGACGTATTCAATATATGGTATTTACGCATGTACCCTTTTCCTTTTTTTATATGTTTTCAAGGATATTTTTTAAGAATAAAAAACATAATAAATATATTTATTATAATAAAATAGTTGAATAATTCCACATCTGATCGTTTTATTTTTCCGTATAACATAAAAAATACATGGAAATTATTTTTAAAATTTTAAGAGCTGAGAATATTGTGAAAAACTATAAAACAATAATTGCTTTTATAAAAAAAATAATACTACAATATTTTAATAATAAAAAGTTAAATTATATAAGGTTTTTAATAAATAAAATTTATTTTTATAAAATCAAATTATTTTTAAAACTTTTATTTCTATTTTTTTTTCAATCTTTATTTATTTGAAAATTAAAGATTGTAGATTCCGACGAGAATCAAAGTGCAATGGGAAGATGAAATGAAAGTGAAGGAAAAAAGAAAATACTCAAATGAAAGTCGTGCCAGAAAAATAAGTGTCTTTTTTTTTATATAAAAATACTATACATTCATTCAACGATAATTCTCTATATAGTGATTATCGTTTCTTCATCCTTATGAAGAATGTTTCTTATAATTTCTTATCTATCCCACTTTTAATTATGGTTCTATAAAAAATTGTCGCATTTTCACTTTTAACAATGATTATTTAGTCAATATTATTAAAAAGTTATCATAAATTATAATTTTGTTATTGTACCTTTTTTTTACCATGATGTCTTTTTAAACGTCATGGATTAATGTCGTGGAAAGCTTTTTTCCACTAATATAAGTAAGTGAGATTATGCGATAATAATCTATTTTTTTATTTGTTCAAGTTGTTTGAAGGAAAATTGAACGTAAGTTTAAGTTGGATCGAACCAATATAATATTAATGTGTTTTTTTTTTTTCATCGATTTTGTGTTTCTTTAATGATATGGAAAAGTTTAAAGACTTAACATCTCAATTGTTTTAAAAAGATTTAAAATTTGTGATATCAATTCACTATCTTCTCTTGGTTAAAAAATATTAGCTATTATTATTTTTAACATACATTCAACAATAATATCTATATAATCATTGTCGTTTCTTCATTCATATAGAGTTTTAATAACATTTTCCTATATAATTGTCATTATTTACCATATATCTCACTTTTAACTATAATTCTATAAATAATGATAATCATTTTTGTTTTTAACGACTATTAGTCAATTATTATTAAAAAGTTGTTATAAAATACAATTTTATTACTATACATTTTTCTTATCATGGTACCTTGTTAAACATCATCAATTAGTGAAAAACTTATTTTACACAAATTTATCAGTGAGATTACGAGATATAATAATCTATTATCCATTAACATAAAAATTAAACAAGAGAAGTTCAATAAAAAATATTGTTTTAAAACTTAGTATAATTTATTTTTTAATAAGCACTCAATTACAAATATTCAAATTTATAAAAACCTTAAAACATAATTAACTTTTAAATATATGAAACAAATATATATACATATAAACGCAGTATATTAAAGACGCATTTATTACATTTATTCGATACGTGTGATAAATACAGTACATTAAATGCATGTAATAAATATTACGTTTATTACTTTCTTAGTGCTCCACCTATTTTTTTTCAATATCTAAAAGTATATGAAAGTGTGATTGATAAAGTAGTCGATGTGCTATTAAACTTTTACAGTTGATGAATAAAAGAATTTTGACACTTGAAAAAATTGAAGGACGATAAATAGTACCTCTTTAATCCTTTAATTATGGGGAAAATGTTTTTTTATCTCTACTTTTAGAATTTTAATAACATTTTTATTATTTCTTTAGCTTTTACGTTTTTAAATGATTTACAAATATTTATTATGAATGTGGAAAGAGAATTTGATAAATATGAAATTCTATAACTCTTTTATTAGGAAAAAAATATTTATATGTTTTGATTCTTAAAAAACAACCTTGAAAACATAAAAAAGAACGAAGGTCCATGCATATACGTAATGTGTTGAATACGTAAATGCATACAGTAATGTTTAGTAAATGCATATTGACAAACTCCAAATACCAATTCGAGTCTTAAAACTATATTCAAAATTTTGTACTCTTCTAATCATGAGTTGGATATTCTAAATAAAAAAACAAAAGAGAATAATAATTTGATACAAATTATTAGTATTTTTAATTAGAAAATTTAAGTTTATAGTATGCTTTGGGTCAAGTTTTCAAAAATAATATGTTTTTAGTATCGTTTTGAAAATTTTTTTATTAATAAAAGTACTTTATGTGTATATAAATTCATGTTTATCTCTTATTTTATTTTATGTGAGACTTTATTTGTATATAACATAACATTTGGATGGTATATAAACAAATTATCAATATTAACTATTATAGGTGTTGCTATTCCATTAAAATTGAAACTTTTGCTTTAGTAATTTATGTTTAATTTCTTTGAACTTTATTTTCGTGTCTATAAAATGATATGTTTTTTTTTTCTTGAAACATTATAGTTTTTGAAGGTTTTAAAAAGGATTGATACAAAAGTTAAGATGAAAACTAAGGGAATTTGGGTGATTATGATGATTGTGTTGGTTTTGATAGGAAGTGATTACAATGTTTCGTTTGTGCAAACTTCCAACTTTATATTTGTTATGTGTAAGAGATTGCTGCAGAAAATGCTGCAAAAGACATTATAAAGAGTTAGATTGCAGATCACATTGCACTTAAATATCAATACTGGTATTTATTTATTCTTTTACAAATTCATTTTCTTTATATTTTATAGATATTTTCTGAAATTTAGTCAAATTATAATTTTAATATATGTTCTTTTTAATTAATACATATTTCTATGCTTACTGTAATGGAAAAACTTTAATCAATAAATAACTGTCAGTCAACCCTTTTACTATCATTTCCTTCATTTTATTATTATTTTTATATTGTTGTTGCAACTCAATAATTCAAATGTCAACGAAAATAAATAATAACCGATGTTGTTATGAATGCCAACGTATATAATTTGAAGTCTCTCAATTCTATTTAAGGTTACTATCTCAAAAATATATTAATTTTTTTATAATTGAAGGTAATTAATAAATACAATTATTTATTATATAAAAAAGTAATATTGGTAGTATTTATTGTATTATTTTCAATAAGTTTAGAAATTAATATTTAAAATAAATATTTATGAAATGCATTTAATGAAATATTTACTTTTGTGTCTATAAAATGATATGTTTTTTTTTTCTTGAAACATTATAGTTTGTGAAGGTTTTAAAAAAAGGATTGATAGAAAAGATAAGATGAAAACTAAGGGAGTTTGGGTGATTATGATGATTATGTTGGTTTTGATAGGAAGTGATTACAATGTTTTGTCTGTGCAAGTTGAGTCAAAAGATGTGTCTGATGGACTCGACTGCCCTGGGAAATGTTTATTGGAATGTGCTCCTTTAACAGTGTTTCCTATTTTATATTCAATATGCGTAAGAGATTGCTGCAGAAAATGCTGCAAAAGTCAAGATAAACCGTTAGAGTGCAGAGCACGTTGCCCTAATATCAGTACTGGTATTTATTTATTCCTTTTACAAAATCATTTTCTTTATCATTTTATAGATATTTTCTGAAATTTAGTCAAATTATGATTTTAATTCATATTCTTTTTAATTGATACAGGTTCTTGATTGCAGGAATGTGAGAAGAAGAAAATATTTATGTTCTTGCTGTAATGGAAAAAACTTTATAGTCAATAAATAATTGTTCGTGAACCCTTTCACTATTATTTCCTTCGTTTTATTATTATTTTTATATTATTGTTGCAACTCAATAATTCACATGTCAACAAAATAAATAATCAAATTTGAAGTTTAAAATATCATTTGATCCATATTTTGGACTTTTGTTCAAAGTCGTATTATATTTAAAAAAGTTTAGTAAAATTATATATTTCGTTTAAAACAATTCAAATTTATTCATTTTTACTTACAACGTTAAAAATATAATGATTTAAGTTTAGTCATTTTGACTTACGATGACCTTAAAAATATAATGGTGCAACCGTAAGTCAAAAGAACCATTATGAATTGTTTTTAGTGAAAAATAAACCTTAATAAACACTTTTTAGAACGTAGGATGACTTTGAAAAAAAAGTCAAAACTAAAGACCAATAATGTATTAAATCTATATATTTGAAGTATCTCAATTTTATTTAACTTACTATCTCAAAAATGTAAATTTTCATTAATTTTTTATTAATTGAAGGCAATTATGAAAATATACTTATTTATTATATTAAAACAGTAATATTGATATTTGTTTCTCTTTCTATTGGTGGAGTCGGTCAACTTACTCTATTAATCTGTACTTCGTTTTTAAGTTCAGGTTCAATTTTTTATTTTTTTTTTGTTCTTTTATAGTTAGGTTAAATGGGATAGTTACTTTCATAATATATTCTCAAAAGTTAATAAGACTTCGATAATACTAATAATAAATATATATTAAATATAACCAACCTATTAAATTTATATTTATAAATTTTAGATTAACCTTAACCTAATTATGACTCAACTAATAATGATTTTACTTAAATTTAAAATAATTAATTTTAATATTAATCTTTATTTAATTAAACCGTTAAATTAATCGGTCAACTCTTTTTAAATTTTTATAATAACAGAACCGTCTGATTTTCTAGTCACCAAACGGTTATATTGTGTTATATAGTTCCATTGTTTTTAATAGGTGTATAAATAGTCAGTTAAAAAATAATGTTTAAAATATGAATATTATATGTGTTTAATTAATGAACTATTTATTATACGCGTTTAGTGATGTATTCAGTAAATGATATTACGCATGTACCCTTCTGGTTTTCTTATATGTTTTCAAGAATATTTTTTAAGAATAAAAAATATAAAAAATATATTCATTATAGTAAGATAGTTCTATAATTCCACATTTATCGATTTATATATATATATATATATATATATATATATATATATATATATATATATATATTTGTGAATTTAAATATAGACAATGATATATTAACAATTTTTTAAATAATTTTTTAATTATAAATTCTGTGTTATTATTTTATTAATCTGTATATTTAAAACGAGTCAATCGTTGCATTTAAAACGTAAGCGTTATAAAAAAACAGTTGTTAAAAAAATATTTTCCTTCAAATATAAACAAAATTTGTGTTTCGTGATGTCTGCATGAGCATTTTAAAGACCTAGTAATAGAACGAAGTTCATTATATTTAAAAAAATATTGAGACTTAATTTAGTAATAAATATATAAAAATAAGAATAAATCATAAAATTTATATAAAAAAACAAATTATTTATTAAATTTTAGTTTAAGTTTATAATTTTTAGATATAATTGTTTAAAATTGAAATTCAAAAAAACACGTTAACACTATAAATGATCCCATCCATAAAAACTAAAGATATGTACCTTCATGGTGAAAGAAATTCATCATTAAATCCATAAAATAACTTCGAGTTCAATCGTACTAAGTTTGATATATTTTTCTTCCTTAGTCCAATTCAATCCGTATTTAATCGATTAGATTAAGTTTAACCATTTGAGTTATAAGTTTCAAACTTTTTTATTAGAATTTGTAATTTCAAATTTTTATATCTTTTACAATAATTAATTTTTTAAAAATAGACTTATGCAATAGTTGAATAATTAGATATTTTAGTATTTCAAATATACATTATTTTTATTAATATTATTTATTAAATTTTGTTGACTTGAGTGAATATTGAGTTTTAAGGTATAAGAATTTTTCTTCTCAATCTTAAAAAAAATTAAATATGTTTTTATTTCTCAACTTTAATATAAAATTAGAATACATTGTTTGAAATTTTCATATATTTTAATTTTCAATTTTTAAAAATAAATTAATATAATACTTTTAATCAAATTATATTTTATTTCTACGTATTAAATATATATTTTATTTAATATTAAAATAATAAAATATTAAATTATGTAAATAACTCAATTACTAACATTAAATATATTAAATAAATCAAATTAAACATCAAAATCAATGTCTTTTCACATTGATGTAATATAATATTTGTCATCAAGAAAACTCTATAATGATCATCCGAAGTATCAATTTTCAATTTCAACGTCAATATATAACATCGCCGAATATAACGTTAAAATTAACGTCAAAAATAAAAAATAGCATACCTCAAAAAAAATCATTTTTGTATTACTGCCAGTTGATATACCATTATTATGTATGATATTTTTAACCATTATTATGTAATTAATTACATATATAAAATAAGGATAATGATATTTAGACAATATTTTTTTGACAATATTTGAACATTGATTACGTGTCAATCTGTGATTGGTCAAAAATTACTCCACAATTAATAATAATCATAAACATCATTGTGGAGTAATTTTTTACCAATCACAAATTGATTGACACGTAATTAATGTTCAAATCTTATCAAAAAATATTGTCTAAATATCATTATCCATAAAGTAAATACATACGATACAATAAAAACGTGTAGTAAATACATATAAATGCAGTATATTAAATACATATATTAAAGCATTTATCACATTTATTAAATACATTTCAATACCATAATGATAAATACAATATATGAAACGCATCTATTAAATGTACTGTTTCCCCCTTTTTTTTTAAGTTTCGTTTAAGATTTTTTTTTTTAAAAAATATACGATAAATTTAATTGTTTTAATTAAATAATTATAATACTTTTCAATTTTTGCTTTTATTATTAAGTCACAGTAAATACATGTTAGCAAAATAATATTAGGTAAAATATAAGATTATAAAAAAGAATACAAAAATCTTTAAAAAAGTTGCAACACTCACATAGAAAGAGAAGAGAGACGAGTTATTACTTTCCTATAAGTGTATTTGACAAGGTTATTAAGATTAGTACTCTCAAAATCGTTTAGAAGTCGCGAATTGATCCGGCTTGTTACTATTTGAGTTGGGTTGAATTTAAAAATAATAAATTTTTTTTATATGGATCAATTTTCAACTCGACTTACTTAAAATTTAAGTTGAATCTGTGGTGAGCTGGGTTGGTTCACCAACCCATCTAACTTAATTTAATTATTATTATTTTATATTTCAATATTATTAGTTAACATTTTTTTATTTTATTATAAATAAGAATAAAGAAAAAGATGTTTTAAAGGAGTACAATATTATAAATTTATCCATTGAAGACTCTGATATTATAAAAATGACACAAAAAATTATCAATATTATAAACTTATTTATTTATTTTTTGGGTTTTCTTTTGGATTACATTTGACTTGTATGTTAATTTTTTAAAATTGTTTTTGGAGTCTAACATAATTTTAGAGTGAAATTATTTAAATTTGAACTAAAAAAAAAGTATAATTTTTTTTAGATTAAAAAAAAAGCTATTGAGACAACGTGTTTAACCTACCAATATGTGGTGGACTCGACCAGGTTCAAATTTTTTGACTCGCTAATAAATAGATCGGGTTGAGTTGGACCGAGTGATCCGTTTTGACAGTATTAGAGGTAATTACAATTTTATTTAATCATTTTATAAGTTAATTTATTTAACTAATGAGTTGTTTTACAATAGTTTATTTTTCTATAGTTGTTTTATTATTATTATTATTATTACTTATTATATTTTAATATTTTTGCTACTACTATTATTATTATTTAATCATTTCATTATTTTAGTACGTGTTGGGTTACTTGTTAATTTGTAGGTAGTTCTAATTAAAAAATAACATTATAAATTAAAGTACTTAATATTTTATGAGATGACGTTTTAAAAAAAAATAAACACATTCAAAATTATAAAAAAGAATAATATTGGTTTAAATTGAAATTAACTTTAAAATAAATGAACATTAAATTTAATTAATACACATCATTAACTATTTTCTATAAATTGGTGTTTAGTTTTCCATTCATCACAAGAAGAACATAACATATACCTACACACAAAATTTTAGAATAGCTAGTAAAGATTTCAAAAGGAAATATGACAATGAATGAGATGAAAACAGTTGGAATTATGATTTTACTTATGATTGTGTTGGGTGATGCAAAGGTTCATTACAAAGATCCTTCTCAACAAGTTAAGTTACAGGTTGACTCTAATCTTGGATGCAGGATGAAATGTTCACTCTATTGTGCACCTTATCAACCAACACCACCAATTTACTCAAAATGTATTGAAGATTGTAAGAAAAAATGTGGTAACACATTCGTTGATAATGTTCATGAATAAGTAATGATTTTGTTATAGCATTGTTCAAATAATATTCATATAATGAATAAATAAATGTTAACATATGAGTATTTTCTTCCCATTTATTTCATTGGTAATTGTATTTATAAGTAATTTATTATTTATACACATACGTAAAAAATACTTATTATATACTATGACAAAATCTTGAAATGTGTTATAATAAGTTAAATTAATTATGAGAAGTGATTAAAAATATGTTATAGTAAGTTAGACTATGACATATTTTCAAAATTATATCATATAACAAATTGAACATATTGTAATATATTTTTAAAAATGTCTCCGTAAATAGATTTATTATGATCGATATTTGTGTATTTGTCACAATAAATCAAATTTACTATAACATTTTTTTCGCGACATTATAAAAAAAACAAACTTTTTATTATTCTTGTAACTATGACGTTAAAATCTTGTGATAATAAATCTGTTTTATTTGTCATAAAAAAATCTTGTGTCTAATAGTATATTTTCGTGATTTTTTTATGATTTAATTATAAGGATGAAAAATAATAAAAACCTAAGTACTACCATCAAATTTTATTACGAACCGTTTAGAACTCTTTTACAATGAAAGAGTTTAAGTATTTACATTTATTTATATATGTATTTAATAATTGTTACTATTTTTTTTTACCTTATGTATTTACAATGCAACTTAATACACTCAACTCTGTAAGAAAAAGTTATGTGTTCAAAATTCTAAAAATTATACTCTTTAAATACGTAAAATACTTTCGCATCACATTATTAATAAGTCATTACTCACATATTTAACTTTTGTTTTTTTATTTGACAGATACTTGTGATATGGCTTCTGTGGTATATAATAAGTAGGATAATAATATTGTAGAGTAATTTTTGATCAATAACATATTAACACGTAATCAATGTTCAAATGTTGTAAAAATAATATTGTATAAATATTATTATCTTTAATTGTGGAGTAATTTTTGACCAATCACAGATTGACACATAGTCAATGTTCGTTGTAAAAAAAATTTTGTCTAAATATCATTATCCTAATGATTATGGAGTAATTTTTGACCAATCACATATTGACACGTAATCAATGTTCAAATGTTGTAAAAAAAATATTGTCTAAATATCATTATCCTAATAACTAACTGTTTCTAAACCCTTTTCTTATTATTTCCTTTATATTGTTTCTATAAATCACGCAACAACAAAAATAAATAATCACTGATATTATTATAATTTGACATAAATAAATTTTAAGTATCTTAATTCTATTTAACCTTTATTGTACAGCCGCCCGGTTAATTATAAATCAGGGCTATTAACAATCCAACATTGATGTGATAGACTAGTTAAAAATAATAATTAAAGTTATTAATGAGTACAAGAGTAATTAAAGTTATTTATGAGTATCAAGAGCAATTAAAATGATTAATGAGTAATTAACGAAAATATTAAAAATTATTTATGAGTGATTAATGAGTCTATCGGATTTGAAGCTCATTAATGTTTATAAATATATAGGTTTAATTTTAAGGTAAAAATACACTTTTTTTTTTCATAATTCAGCTGATTATATTATTAGGCAAAGTCATTCATTTGAGAATTTTAGAGTGCTTCCTGCAAATAACTATCAGACCCATTGAACCGTTTGAAAGTTTTTACAAATTGTTTGGAGATTAGAGCTTAAGAGAGCCAGAAAACAAAGTTATTAATCCTCAATCCCTTAAACCAAAATAGAATTCGTATAATGAATAAATAAATGTGGTAACACATTCGTTGATTATTGTTTACAGTAAGAATAAGTAATGATTTTGTTATAGCATTGTTCAAGTAATATTCATATAATGAATTAATAAATAAATATTAATATATGAGTACTTTCTTCCCTTTGGTTTAATTGATTATTGTTTATAGAGGTAAGTTAATATTTATACACATACGTAAAAATATATACCTATTATTTATTATCACAAAATTTTGAAAATATATTATAATAAGTTAAATTAATTATAAAAAGTGATTGAAAATATATTATAAGTTAAACTTATTATGATAGATTATGTTATATAACAAGTTTAACTTATTATAACATATTTTCAAAAATGTTTTAAAAAATATCTCATTAAATAGATTTATTATGATTAATATTTGTGTATTTGTCACAATAAATCAAACTTATTGTACCGGGATATCCCGGATAAACCGGACGGACGGTTTCCAAACAACAAGAAGATCGAACGGTCACAACTGACGAAACGGCCATGCACGTTAGATTACCAAATGTGATTAAGGTAAGTGGGAATTAAAGGTTATTGGGCTGTGATTGGGTCCTGATTAATATTTCCCTAATCCAAGGCCCATAACCAACACTATAAATACAAGCCGAAGGTAAGAGGTAGACATGTTCATTAATTACACATTTAATACAACTCTCGAATTACCAAACAGATATTTTGCTGACTTTGGCATCGGAGGACCTTTGGCAGGTACCTTCCCGGACAGACTTGGGTGGAGGAGGAGACGAAAGAGCGAACGATCGCCTACAGGAGATAAAGGTTGAAGGTGGCCGTAAAGAAGACCGACCGACTGCATAGAAAAATTGTGTAGGAATTAGTTGACTCAACCCCGTACAGGAACACTTATTATAATATTTTTTTCGCAATATTATAGAAAAAACAAACTTTCTATTATTCTTGTAACTAGCTAGTGTAGAAATTAGTATTTAAAATAAATATTTATGAAATGCATTTAATGAACTATTTATTTTTGTGTCTATAAAATGATATGTTTTTTTTTTCTTGAAACATTATAGTTTGTGAAGGTTTTAAAAGAGGATTGATAGAAAAGATAAGATGAAAACTAAGGGAGTTTGGATGATTATGATGATTATGTTGGTTTTGATAGGAAATGTTTCATTTATGAAAATTGAGTCAAAAGATGTGCCTGATGGACTCAGTTGCGAGGGGAGATGTACATGGGAATGTTTGCCTTTAGCAGTAATTCCTAATTTATATATAAAATGTGTAAGAGGTTGCTGCAGAAGTTGCTGCAAACACCGTTCTAATGTGTTAGAGTGCAGATCACATTGCACTAATACAAGTGCTGCTGGTATTTATTTATTTCTTTACAAAATCATTTTCTTTATCATTTTATAGATATTTTTTGAAATTTAGTCAAATTATTATTTTAATACATCTTCTTTTTAATTGATACATGTTCTTGATTGCAGGAATGTGAGAAGAAGAAAAGATTTCTATGCTTGCTGTAATGGAAAAACTTTAGTCAATAAATAATTGTTCATCAATCCTTTCACTATTATTTCCTTCATTTTATTTATTTTTATATTGTTGTTGCAAATAATTTACATATCAATGAAAATAAATAATCACCGATGTTGTTATGAATGCCAACATAAATAATTTGAAGTATCTCAATTCTATTTAACGTTACCATCTCAAAAACATATTTTTTTTTATAATTTAAGATAATTACATAAATATACTTATTTATCATATTAAAACGGTAATATTAATATTTTGGTCATGTAGTCGGGTCAATAATCTATTATTTTAGCTCTAAGGATAAGTCAAAATTTCTTTTTTATTTCATATTTTTTACATTTCCATTAAATTGGGAAATTATAGGTAAAAGACTATTATATGAAAGTCGATAAGGATTTGAAGATACTAACAATAAATATATATTAAATATAATTAACCTACTACTATATGTTATATATGTATTAATAGATTTTAAATAAACTTAAAATTAAACTCAATCTAATTATAACAACTAATAATAATCATGTTTAAACTTAACATTTATATGCATTTAATGAACTATTTATTATACACGTTTAATGAGGTATTCAATAAATGATATTACGCATGTACCCTTCTGGCTTTTCTATACGTTTTCGAGGATATTTTTTAAGAATAAAAAATAAAATAAATATATTTATTATGGTAAGATAGTTGTATAATTACACATTTATCATTTTATTTCTCGGTATAACATAAGAAATAAATGTAAATTATTTTTAAAATATTGAAAGCTAAGAATATAATTGAAAAAAAAAATGTATTATTCACATTTATAATATTATTTTTTATCATTATTACCTTTTATATTTTAATACTTTTACTATTATTACATTATTTTAATATGTGTTGGGTTACTTTTTAATCTGTAGGCGGTTCTAATTAAAAAAATATAATATTATAAATTAAAGTAATCAATATTTTATGAAGATGACGTTATAAGAAAAATACACACATTCAAAATTATAAAAAAGAATAATATTGGTTTAAATTGAAAAGTTCATGAATGTGGTACAACATTAATGTGGTAAAACATTCGTTGATTATGTTCATGAACGTGTTACTGGTTGCAACTTGATGAAAAGTTCATCTATTAATTATTCTTTACAAAAGTGTAAAAATAAGGAATGATTTATGATAGCATTGTTCAAATAATATTCATATAATGAATAAATAAATATTAACATATGAGTATTTTCTTCCCTTTTGTTTCATTGATTATTGTTCACATAGATAATTTATTATTTATAAACATACGTAAAAATATATACCTATTATTTACTATCACAAAATTTTAAAAATATATTAAATTAATTATGACAAGTGATTGAATATATATTATAATAAATTGGACTTATCAAAACTATATCAAGTTGAATTTATTATAATATATTTTAAAAAATGTCTCATAGTAAATAGATTTAGAGTCATTCTCCTTACACCTTCTAACCTCTTCCGGTACTTTTCAATTTTGTTTTAATTCCAATTGTACCTCTAAGTCTATCTCTCTCAGAGCTTGTAAAGCATATTTTTTGGTTTTATAAAAAGTTAATTTTCTCTGTCACATTTCACATCAAACTAAACCCTACACTTCCTTTATTATTTTTGAAAAAAGTCTTTTTAACAATTCTTTTTTGACAATTTTTTGACAACGCATACGTGACAGTCTATGATTGGTCCGTTTCAAATATTTTTTTAAACATAAATTCAAATAGACCAATAAAATTATGACACGTGTCCTGTTGACAAAAAGTTGTTAAAAAAGAGTTGTCAAAATATCATTGTCCATTATTTCTTCTTTCTCCCTCTCTCTCCGTCATTCCCTTCTTCCTCTTTTTTATCATTTTTGAACGTGTAACTCCTTCCCCTTGTCCTCTCTATTGCTCATTTGTACACTGGGTCGTTAGCTTCTTCTCATTGCCGCCACAGTTGGATTTGTGGCTGATGACAACCATAGGTGGATTTGTATAGTTGGTTTTCGAAGGTGCATGGCCGGCACACTTGAAAGTGTGGTTTTGTTCTTGGGTTGTCCGCAGTTCAATATGCGACTAAGGCGAAACACATTTCGATCTGTGGTTGTTATTTGTCGCCGCACTTGCTTTGCACAAGTTGTTTGTTTGTTGAGTTATGTTTGTTAAATTTTTTTGCACTGGTTGTTTGTTTCTTTGAGTTAGGTTTGTTAATAATATATTTTCGTGATTTGTTTTTATGATTTAATTATAAGGATGAAAAGTATTAAAACCTCAGTACTACCATCAAATTTTATTAAGAACCGTTAAGAAATCGTTTACAATGAAAGAGTTTAAGTATTTTCATTTATTTATATATGTATTTAATAATTGTTACTATTTTTTTTACCTTATGTACTTACAATGGAACTTAATACACTCAACTCTTTATGAAAAAAATTACAATATGATGTGTACAAAATTCTAAAAATTAGACTCTTTAAATACGTAAAATACCTTCACATCGCATTATTATTAAGTCATTACTCGTAGTGTGTAACATATTTAACTTTTGTTTTTTTTTTATTTGACAGATACTTGTGATATGGCTTCTGTGGTATATAATAAATAACTGTTTCTAAACCTTTTTTCATTATTTTCTTTGTGCTTTTTGCAAGTAACTTCCAGACTCACGAAACGGTTTGAAAGTTTTTACAAAATGGTTGGTGTTTAAAAGTTAGAGTTTAGAGTTTAAGAGAGTCAGGAAACAAGGATATTAATCCTCAATTAATTATAAACCAAAATAATGTTATTGTATCAAAAATATAATTTTTCACTAAATTTATATCGGAAAGATAGTTAAGTAAATATAATTATTTATTCTATAAAAACAGTAATATTGGAATATATTGTATTATTTTCAATAAGTTTAGAAATTAATATTTAAAATAAATATTTATGATATGCATTTAATGAACTATTTATTTTTGTGTCTATAAAATGACATGTTTTTTTTTTCTTGAAACATTATAGTTTGTGAAGGTTTTAAAAAAGGATTGATAGAAAAGATAAGATGAAAATAAAGGGAGTTTGGGTGATTATGATGATTATGTTGGTTTTGATAGGAAGTGATTACAATGTTTGGTCTGTGGAAATTGAGTCAAAAGATGTGTCTGATGCACTCGATTGCCCTGGGAAATGTTTATTGGAATGTTCTCCTTTAGCAGTCTTGCTTCCTATATATTTACTATGTATAAGAGATTAGAGAGGAGCAGAGAACGCTCGATCTTATCTTGTTGGTTCTTCTTCTTTTTTGTCTAATCTTAACCATGAAAGTCAGTTAATGTTGGCTTCCTCGATTACACAGTTGATCACACGCATTCAACGGTAGGGAGTAAGACCTTCTCTTTACAATTTGAAAGGTCAATTCCAGGGATACTCATCGAGTGGACCATACCAAGGCTTTCCAAGAAAGCTCCTTCTTTGCTTTTCTGATTGATCTCATTGTGGACGTGTAGAGATAGGCATCTTATCTATCTATGCAATATAGATCTCTCTAGACAGATTCGTGAAAGATCCATTTATTTACGCCATGGAAGTTTCATTGCTGAATGAATGACTTGTCTGCTACCAACTCCTTGGATTGGTGGCTGCAGAATATGCTGCAAAAACCGTTCTAAAGTGATAGAATGCAGATCACATTGCACTGGTGTCCCTACTGGTATTTATTTATTCCTTTACAAAATCATTTTCTTTATCATTTTATATATATTTTCTGGAATTTAGTCAAATTATTATTTTAATATACATGTTCTTTTTAATTGATACATGTTCTTGATTGCAGGAATGTGAGAAGAAGAAAAGATTTCTATGGAAAAACTTTAGTCAATAAATGATATTACGCATGTACCCTTCTGGCTTTTTTTATACGTTTTCGAGGATATTTTTTAAGAATAAATATATTTATTATGGTAAGATAGTTGTATAATTACAGATTTATCATTTTATTTCTCCGTATAACATGATAAATAAATGTAAATTATTTTTAAAATATTGAAAGCTAAGAATATAATTGAAAAAAATAATAAATGTATTATTGTTAAGTCTTTGGCAAGTGTACTAGATCGTTATCAAGTAATATAAAACGGGACAAGTCCGAGTATCGTTTTCCCAAAGGACTCTTAGGCTTTAACTTTCATGTAAATCAATCTTATAAGACTTGTAGAGAAATAAATCGTATGGGTTGAATGCAAAACAAAAATAAACATGCAAATGCAGATGATTCAATTGGCTAGAAAAAATATGGATGAATGGAGTTGTTGGGGTTTACAATTTCATCTTATCCACTCTCTTTTATCTACTCTTCTTATTAATTCGCTTTATTATCTAATTGTCATACAAACTTTCTTAGTCTACCCTAAATCCGATTTCTCGGCGAGACCTACTACTAATTACTGGCTTACTATCCCTATTTTCCCCTAGTAATTAGCAATGCATGTGTCACATAAGCAAAATACAATTGATCGTCCTACCCTATCCTTAGATGGATTTGCTTAATCAAGGAATTCCTTATCAGTTCATGACTTCCCCGTACATTCCCGTATCGACAAAGGCAAACATCTTTATATCGAATGAGTTAAACAATAAAAGCTTTGAGCATAGATAAGAAACACAACAATTGATAATCAAAGCATATGCAAGCATATAAACATAATAAGAATTTCAATAAAAAAGAGTTTCAAAAGATTACATTGTTCCCCAACAACAAAGGGTTTAGTTCACCATGGACATGGTGAAACTAGATGAAATACAAAGAAAGAATGGAAGAATAAACCCTAAATTTGGTAGATTGGAGCCTAAGCATCCAAGGAACCTCCTCCAAGGTGTGTAGAGCAACTCTGGACGTCTTCTTCTGCCAAAAGAATAATATTTGAATTGCACTGGGGCTATATATAGGGCATAAAAGTAACATAATTTAAGCTCAGGCCCAGCAGACAACTGCTCAGCGTCACATTTAACCGCTTAGCGGTTTCCCTCAAGCCGCGCCACCGCTCAGCAGTCATTTCACCGCTGAGTGGTTTGCCTCTAATCGCTCTGGACGCTCAGCTTCATCTCCTGGGCGCCAGACAATGGCTCTCCCTCGAATCAGGGCCCTCAGCGGTGGTTTTTGACGCTGAGCGGTGCATAGACTCTTCTTTTCTTCCTTTTTCTTCTTCTTTCTTGAGTCTAAGACCTTCCTACATCACTTCAATCCTTAACTCTCATCAAAACCCTGCAAAACAAGCATAATATATCTAAAAACAACTTTTGACTCTCATATGACTCAACTAAGTGTTTTTACTTGATTCTAAACTCATTCTAAACCACAAAGGATGTATTTTGATATCAAATTTATGCATGGAAATGACGGTTTTTAGACCGTGATCAATTATTCACATTTATAATATATTTTTTTATTATTACCTTTTATATTTTAATATTGTTACTATTATTATATTATTTTAATATGTTTTGGGTTACTTTTTAATATGTAGGAAGTTCTAATTAAAAAAATAACATTATAAATTAAAGTAATTCATATTTTATGAGATGACGTTTTAAGAAAAAATACACATTCAAAATTATAAAAAAGAATAATATTGGTTTAATTATGTAGAGTGCGTTGAAGAAGAAATGCCCCTCCAGTTGATGTTCATATCACCGTTAAGAAGGTGTTTCTAACAAGCCTAGCGCAAAAATGTAACACTCTAATCAAACTCAAGTAGCTAGAAGCTCACATTCTCCGATGTTACAACCACCCGCCGAATGCCCTCATGTCGCTTCTCTCCGCCGCAGCCACCTCCAACGACGCCTTGTTTTTTTCCTACACTTGTAAACACGTAAAGTACTCTCTGTTTTTTGGGTGGAAAAACACTCTTATTCATTCAAATAACAGATGATAGGCTTTATAGCCTTACAAGAGCAAAGAAAACAACTCTGTAACAAAAGAAAAATCGACTGTGCACGTGGGCAGTTTCCTAAACAGACTCTGCACTATATCCCTAAATAATAGGTCAATATTTGACCATAAATTTAAATGTAAATTAAAAATTGAAACTGACATTTAATTACTAATAAAACAGAAATTAATCTTTATTTACTAATATTCCCTCCCTTAAACTATATGCAGTAGCATTTAGTTTATTTCTGAAGCTTCCAACATGCCTAACATCTTCCTCAACTTTGAAAATTGCTATAACTTGAGTGGCTTGGTCATTATATCAGCAACTTGAACTTCTGAGCGGCAGTAACTTAACATGATGGTTCCTTCTTTCTCCAAGTCTCTTAAAAAATGAAATTTAATGTCTATATGTTTGCTCCTCCCATGAAACACTGGATTCTTTGATAACTGTATCGTGGAATTGTTGTCACATAGGATCAATGTGTTCTTCTGTTCTTTAAAATTCAACTTCTCCAACACCCTTTGAATCCAAATGCATTGACAAGCACAAGAGGTAACAACTATATATTCTGCTTCTGTGGTGCATAATGTCACTGTTGATTGTTTCTTTGAGGACCATGAGATTTCTCCAGAGCCAAATAAAAATACATATCCTGAAGTACTTCTTCTGTCATCTATATCCCCAGCAAAATCACTGTCGGAGTATGCTACAATCTCTGTATTTCCTCCCCTTTTTATAGTGGATGCCTAGCTCAGTTGTTCCCTTCAAGTACCTTAATATTCTTTTGGCTGCACACCAGTGAGATTCAGTGGGGTTAGACATAAATCTGCTGATCAAGCTTACTCCATACATTAAATCTGGTCGAGTTGCAGTCAAATACATAAGACTGCCAACTACTTGTTTGAACAAAGTTGCATCAACCTTGGAACCTGCACCATTTTTTGACAATCTTGTTCCTGGAACAATTGGATTCTTAACTGCATTACAATTTTCCATGCCAAAACGTGACAACACTTCCTGAGCATATTTCTTCTAACATATAAAGATTCCACTTGAATTTTGTATCACTTCAATACCAAGAAAGTACCTCATTTTTCCTAAATCTGACATATCAAATTCTATCATCATGGATCTTTTAAACTCATCACACATATTCTCATCATTTCCTGTATATATCAAATCATCCACATAAAGACTTACAATTAGAATTTTACCTCCCTCCTTTGATTTTGTAAACAGTGTATATTCACAAAGACATCTACCAAATTCATTTCGAACAAAGTAAGCCTCTATCTTGTTGTACTAAGCTCTCGGTGCTCGTTTAAGGCCATATAATGCCTTTTTTAATCTGTACACCTTCTCTTCTTCACCTATTTTCACAAATCCATCTGGTTGTTGTGCATATATCTCCTCCTTAAGTTCACCGTGAAGAAATGCACTCTTCACATCTAGCTGAAACACATTCCAACTATATTGGGCTGCAACAACAAGAATTAAACGAATTGTGTCGAGTCTGGCCACGGGAGCAAATACCTCTGTGTAATCCACTCCATATTGTTGAACATACCCTTTAGCTACTAGCCTAGCTTTGAACTTGTCTATCTCTCCAGTTTCTTTAAATTTGGTTTTAAAGATCCATTTGACTCCAATTGGCTTTACTCCAATTGGTAGGTCAGTCAGCTCCCAAGTCATGTTTTTCTCTATTGATTCCATCTCTTTCATCATAGCATTTCTCCAATTCTCACTCTTAATGGCTTCCTCAAAGGAGATTGGGTCATCTTCGTGACCACCATTACATTTAGGTCATTATCATCTAAAAGACCTTCTCCTGTTTCGTAATCTTTCATCCAAACTGGTTCACTCCTATTCCTTCTAGCCCTCTTTGCAACTGAAGTCTCATAATTAATAATATGAGAATTATTAGGATAAATATCAGTACCTGCAGAACTATTCTCAGCATCTTCAGTTTGACCTAGGGATGGCAAAAAAATCCGCGCCCGCGGATATCCGCGGATAAAATCCGCGACGGATAGTTGATACCCGCGGATATTTACTATCCGAAACCCGCGGATAGCGGATATTTTAATACCCGCTTATAAACGGGCCGGGTACGGGTATTATACTATCCGTACCCGCGGATATCCGCTACCCGCAAAAAATAAAAATAAAAAATTAATTTTTATTTTATTAAGTTAAATATAATTAAAATTAACATTAATTTATATTTTACAAGGTTAAATTTAATTAAAATTGTACTATATGAAATATATCGATCGGAATTAATTGTCATTTATTGACAATTATATAAGGTATTAATAGGTTAGATTGTCTTACTCTTTACAAAATATACGGGTATTGATTATTGATTATTGGGTTTGATTGCCTAAAAATATACTGCACTAATTAATAGGTGAAATTGTCTTACTCTTTACAAAATATATGATATTAATTATTTATTATACGATATTAATTGTTTATTATTGGATTTGATTGCCTAAAAATATATTGCACTAATGGTTAATCAATGGGCTTGCCTACCACAGGCTCTATAAATATACAATTGAAGTCTAGGTACAATCTTCCTTTTCTATCCTAATAAAATTTAGACATTTTTATATCTTGAGTGTCGGAGTGTTGTCTAGGTACAATCTTCCTCTTCTATCCTAATAAAATTTAGACCTTTTTATATCTTGAGTGTGAGGGTGTTTTCTGCACGTCAACAACCCATCGGAGTGGATGACATTCTCAAGAAGGATTGAAGATCAAAAGAGAACAAAGCAAAAAAGGACGACTGACCATCGAACCAATTCAACCCAAACAAAAATTAAATTTTAATTTATATTTAATTTAATTTATATTATATTTTATATATTTTTTTGTAATTCAATTTAAATTTTATTTGAATAATTTTTAAAAATATTTTTTTTAAAATATTTGCGGGTATCCGCGGGTTTTAAAATATCCGCGGATTTTTTTTAGGCGGATATCCGGTGTGTAGGCTGTAGTTAACTGCCTACGTATGCCGTGGCTTTTACAAAAATCACCAAATTCGTTTGAAGTGAATTCTCCTCCTCTATCTGTCCTTAAACATCCAATGCTTACACAAGCTTCTTTTTCAACCAGCACCTTGAATATTTTAAAGTGTAAAAAGGTTTCTGATTTTTCATTCAAGAAATAAAGCCAAATTTTTCGGGAGAAATCATCTATAAAACTCAGAATATACCTTTTGTTGTTGTTTGATGTTGGATTGATAGGTCCACATATATCTGAATGCACAAGTTGAAGCCTTTTTTATGCTCTCCATAGACTTTTCTTGGGCATAGGCTTTTGGTGCTGCTTCCCAGCCAAACAGTGCGTACAAAGCTCTCTTGGAATTGTGACAGCAGGCAGTCCATTCACCATTTGTTTGGAGAAAATTGTTTTCAGACCACTATAGCTTAAGTGACCAAACCGGTTTTGTCCCTTCCTTCAGTTCTATCTGGAAACATGTTGAATTTAATGGTGCCTTGGTAGCTTTCAAAATAAACATTCTATTTTCCTTCATATTTATTTCCATAATCTGTCCTCTCTCAGGATGAGAGACTTTACACTTCCCATTCTGAATCTTTACGGACAAGCCTTTTTCATGGAGTTGTCTTATGCTTAGTAAATTGTTCTTCAATTCTGGAACGTAGTACACATGTGAGATTACATGTATGGCTCCATTAACATTCAACCGAACACTTCCTTTCCCCATTACAGCTATTCTTGTGTCATTGCCAAGTTTTACTGCATGTCTAAAGTTCTCATCTAATTCTGAGAACCACTCTTTTTTACCACTCATATGGTTACTGCACCCAGAGTCAAGAAACCATTCCTCTATTGTTCCTTGCTTCAACTCAAAATAAGTCATTAGCAGGAGTTCATCCTCTTGGACTGCCTTTTCTTCCACCTCTGCATAATTTAAATTTTTCTCCCAAGCAGGACATTCATATTGAAAATGTCCAAATTGTGACATTTGAAACATTCAATTTCAGCTTTGTTGAAGGACTGTCTCCCTCTTCCTCTGCCACGAAAAAAACCTCGTCCTCTTGTTCTTCCTCTTCCCTAACCTCTTCCTCTCCTCTCTTCATGGATAATTTGCAGAGCCTGGTCTGCTTCGTCATGACCCACCATCCTTTGCTCATGAACTAAAAGGCTGCTCTGCAGTTCATCAATCGTCATAGTGTCCAAGTTATTTGATTCTTCAATCAAGCACACAACATAATTAAATTTCGGAAGCATGGACCATAAAATTTTTGCAGCAATAATATTCTCCCGCATACTTTCTCCACATGCCTTCATACTTTTTGCAATTTTTAAGGTGCGGGCAAAGTATGAATTCACTGTTTCATCTTCCTTCATATGTAGAATTTCAAATTCTCGACGCAGTGCTTGTAATTGTGCTCTTTTCACTCTTGTAGATCCTTGAAATTTTTGCTTCATAGAGTCCCAAATATCTTTGGAGGTATCATCACTGAGGATAATATCTAGAATTTCACGATCAATGGCTTGATATAAATAATTCTTTACTTTCAAGTCCTTCAATTTTTGTTCTTCTATGACTTTGAGTTCAGCTTCTGGTGCAGTTGTTTTATCTGCAACAACTGGAATTCCATGTTTTACCAACTGCCAATATTTTTTAGAACGAAGAAAATTCTCCATGAGTTTTGCCCAATGATCATAGTGCCCATCAAATCTAGGAATTGCAGATTGCACGTATTTGCTGGTGTTTGAATCTCCCATGTTTCTTCTTTGTGTCTATGTGCTGCTACTATTTTTTTTTTAAGATGTGCTCACTCACTCAATAAAATTCTGGATCAGGCCCCTATGAAGGAGCTCTGATACCAATTGTAAACACGTAAAGTACTCTATTTTTTGGGTGGAAAAACACTCTTATTCATTCAAATAAGAGATGATAGGCTTTATAGGCTTACAACAGCAAAGAAAACAACTCTGTAACAAAAGAAAAATCGACTCTACAGCGGGCAATTTCCTAAACAAACTCTGCACTATATCCCTAAATAATAGGTCGATATTTGACCATAAATTTAAATGTAAATTAAAAACTAAAACTGACGTTTAATTACTAATAAAACAGAAATTAATCTTTATTTACTAATACATCTTCCGTCACCTCACCCACCGCAACACCTTCATGCACAACACCATGATTAGAGGGTACCTCCAAGTGTGTTTACCCCTCCTCGTTGTGTCCTTCTACTTGTCCATGCTCTAAAATTGCGTTGTTGTTAACAACTACTCATTCCTATGGATGGCAACGGGTCGAGTTCGGGTCGGATAGTGTGATACCCGAACCCGACCCGCATGTAAAAAAGTGTAACCGTACCCGTCCCGTTACCCGCCAGATACCCGTATAAAAAAAATTCGCGGATTTTTTTCAACCCGCGGATACCCGTTGGATACCCGCAAATATGATTAAAAAATTATTTTATGATTTTAAAAAAATATTTTAGCTTTCCATGAAGGAAATATGAAACATCAGCCGTCCAAAAGGTTTTGGGCTTTTCCTATTCCAACATCATCAAAAAATCTTCCAGTATTGAAAATGAAAGAAAAGTCATTATTACTGGAACCATTTTTCGATCATCAAAAAATATTCCATTAATTAGTATTGAAAATGAAAGAAAAGTCATTATTACTGGAACCATTTTTCGATCATAAAAAAATCTTCCATTAATTAGTATTGAAAATGAAAGAAAAGTCATTATTACTGGAACCATTTTTCGATCATAAAAAAATCTTCCATTAATTAGTATTGAAAATGAAAGAAAAGTCATTATTACTGGAACCATTTTTCGAAAATCTTCCATTAATTAGTATTGAAAATGAAAGAAAAGTCATTATTATTGGAACCATTTTTCGATCATCAAAAAATCTTCCATTAATTAGTATGGAAAATGAAAGAAAACCTTCAGTTTCTTAAACCTAATATGGAATAAATATGTAATTTTATTTTTTTAATGGGTAACGGGTACCCGCGGGCACGGATAGTGTGATACCCGAACCCGACCCGTTAACAAGCGGGTATTAAAATATCCGCTACCCGCGGGTACTAAATACCCGTAGTGGATTTTATCCGCGGATACCCGCGGGCACGAATTTTTTTGCCATCCCTACTCATTCATGCACAACACCATGATTAGAGGGTACCTCCAAGTGCGTTTACCCCTCCTCGTTGTGTCCTTCTACTTGTCCATGCTCCAAAGTTGCGTTGTCGTTAACAACTACTCATTCCCACCTGTAATGGTGTGATGACATGGAGAAACTCGCGATTAAGTTTCGTCAATTTGGGGTTGAACATTTGTGCGAGTTAGGGCTTTCGTGATTAGGGTTTTTTCTGATTTTTGATTTGGGAATTTTCGTAGGTTTTGATTTTGTCTCGCAGTGGTGCAAATGTTGGGTGAATTTGCGATTGGGTTCCTCTAATTTGCAGAGTTCTATTTATGTTGGCTGCCATGGAAGCATGATTTGGTCATCAGAGAAGATGAAGATGGCATTCCAGGAGCAATGTTTGGTGTTGGCAGATGACCACTTTGCTCTTATTTAAATTTTATTTTCCCTTTTTGTACTTCATTTTTTAATTCAAGAATTAAAAAAATACACTTTGCACACATTTTGAATGCCACATCATTTAAAAAAACACTGTCAGCATGCCACGTAACACCCTCCTTGACGACGTCTTCTCAAATTGACGGAAAACCCCTATTTGATTTAATTTTACAAAAACAAAAACCTAATTGAGACGCCGAAAATGAAGGGACCTATTTAAGATTCTGGACGAAAATAACGATATAAGGAGACATCAAAACCTAATAAATCAAACTCACTTTAACATTTTTTCGTGACATTATAAAAAAAACAAACTTTCTATTATTATTGTAATTATGACACTAAAATTTTGTGACAATTTTTTCGCTGACATTATAGAAAAAACAAACTTTCTATTATTCTTGTAATTAACTATGACGTTAAAATTTTGTGATAATTTTTTCGCGACATTATAGAAAAAACAAACTTTCTATTACTCTTGTAACTAGTGTAGAAATTAGTATTTAAAATAAATATTTATGAGAAGAAGAAAAGATTTCTATGCTTGCTGAAATGGAAAAAGTTTAGTCAATAAATAACTGTTCGTCAACCCTTTTACTATCATTTCCTTCATTTTATTATTATTTTTATATTGTTGTTACAACTCAATAATTCAAATGTCAACGAAAATAAATAATAACCGATGTTGTTATGAATGCCAACATAAATAAATTGAAGTATCTCAATTCTAATTAACGTTACTATCTAAAAAATATATTAATTTTTTTTATAATCGAAGGTAATTAATAAATATAATTATTTATTAACGTTACTATTTATTTTTGTGTCTATAAAATGATATGTATTTTTTTTTCTTGAAACATTATAGTTTGTGAAGGTTTTAAAAAAAGGATTGATAGAAAAGATAAGATGAAAACTAAGGGAGTTTTGGTGATTATGATGATTATGTTGGTTTTGATAGGAAGTGATTACAATGTTTTGTCTGTGGAAATTGAGTCAAAAGATGTGTCTGATGGACTCAGTTGCGAGGAGGGATGTTCATTAAAATGTTTGCCTTTAGTCTTGCTTCCTATATATTTAACATGTATAAGAGATTGCTGCAGAAAATGCTGCAACAACCGTTCTAATGTGGTAGAATGCAAATCACATTGCACTAATGCCACTGCTGGTATTTATTTATTCCTTTACAAAATCATTTTCTTTATCATTTTATAGATATTTTCTGAAATTTAGTCTAACTATTATTTTAATATACGATGTTCTTTTTAATTGATACATGTTCTTGATTGCAGGAATGTGAGAAGAAGAAAATATTTCTATGATTGCTGTAATGGAAAAACTTTATAGTCAATAAATAACTGTTCGTGAACCCTTTCACTGTTATTTCCTTCATTTTATTTATTTTTATATTGTTGTTGCAATTCAATCATTCACATATCAACAAAAATAAATAATCACCATGTTGTTATGGATGCCAACATAAATAATTTGAAGTATCTTAATTATATTTAACGATACCATTTCAAAAACATTTTTTTGTAATTTAAGATAATTACATAAATATACTTATTTATTATATTAAAACAGTAATATTTATATTTGTTCATGTTTATGGATGGAATCGAGTCAACTCATTTTCTAATCTATTATTTTATCTATAAGACTAGGTTAAAATTTCTCTTTTCTTTCATATTTTCTACCTTCGGATTAAATTTAGAAGTTACATGTAAAAGACACTTTTAAAAGTTGATAAAAGTTTAGTATAGATTTTAAAATAAACTTATAATTAAACCTAATTCAGTTATAACTCAAGGAAAAAAAATTTTAACAACTTTTTTTTCACAATTTTTTATAACTAATATGTGACGGCTTGTCGTTTTAAATAATTTTTTAAAATAAATTCAAACAGACAAATGAAATGATGACACGTGTTTTATTATAAAAAAGTTGTTAAAAAGTATTGTTAAAATATCATTATCAATAACTCAACTAATAATAATAATGATACTTAAATTTAACATTTATATGCATTTAATGAACTATTTATTATACACATTTAATGAGGTATTCAATAAATGATATTACGCATGTACCCTCATGGCTTTTGTATAAGTTTTCGAGGATATTCTTTAAGAAAAAAGATACAATAAATATGTTTATTATGGTAAGATGGTGGTATAATTCCACATTTATCATTTTATTTAATAAATGTAAATTATTTTTAAAATATTGAAATCTAAGAACATAATTGAAAAAATAATAAATGTATTATTCACGATTATAATATTATTTTTTATTATTATTACCTTTTATATTTTAATATTTTTACTATTATTACATTATTTTAATATGTGTTGGGTTATTTTTAATCTGTAGGAAGTTCTAAGTAAAAAAATAACACTATAAATTAAAATAATCAATATTGTATGAAGATGACGTTATAAGAAAAATACACACATTCAAAATTATAAAAAAGAATAATATTGGTTTATATTGAAAAATAAAATTAATTTTAAAATAAATAAACATTAAATTTACTTAATACACATTATTAACTATTTTCTATAAATTGGTGTTTAGTTTTCCATTCATCACAAGAAGAATTTAACATATACATACACACAAAATTTTAGAATAACTCTTAAAAGATTTCAAAAGGAAATATGACAATGAATGAGATGAAAACAGTTGGGATTATGATTTTACTTATGATTGTGTTGGGTGATGCAGAGGTTCATTACAAACATCCTTCTCAACAAGTTAAGTTACATGTTGACTCTAATCTTCCATGCAAGATTAAATGTTCATTATATTGTGCACCTTATCAGCCAGAACCACCAATTTATTCAAAATGTATGTCAGATTGTAAAAAAAAAATGTGGTAAAATATTCATTGATTATGGTCATGAATGTGTTACTCGTTGCAACATGATGAAAAGTTCATCTATTAATTATTGTTTACAAAAGTGTAAGAATGAGTAATGATTCAGTATAGTATTGTTCAAATAATATTCATATGATGAATAAATAAATGTTAACATATGAGTATTTTCTTCCCATTTATTTCATTGATAATTGTTTATATAAGTAATTTATTATTTATACACATATGTGAAAATAGATACTTATTATTTACTATGACAAAATTTTGGAAATGTGTTATAATAAGTTAAATTAATTATGATAAGTAATTAAAAATGTCATAAAAAATTAGAAATTTATGTCACAAAACAAGATCAACTTATTATAAATGAATTTGTCACAATAAATCAAACTTATTATAATATCTTTTCGTGACATCATAGAAAGAACAAACTTTCTATTATTCTTGTAGCTATAACGTTAAAATTTTGTCATGGTAAATTTGTTTTATTTATCATAAAAAGTTTTGTATCTGTTAGTATATTTTTGTAATTTTTTTTAGGTTTAATGTTTTCAGAGGTTTCTATTTCTATGGATTTGTATCAACTGGGTCTCGTATCCTGAAAGTGCTCAATCGGGTTCCTGTTTTGGTAAAATTGAACTAATAATACCCTTGTCGTTAATTTTAATGGACGACGTTAACTTTGGTTTATCGTGACATGCTGACCAAACAATTAATTATGATGTGGCACCTGATATTTCATAATATATAATATATATTATATATTTCATCATGTGTAATTTAATTATGAATTAGGTATTTAATTATAAAAGGAAAAATAAAGCATTGTCTTCTACTTGGTTGTGCTTTTCCTGTTAAGATTTCAGCGGCAACGTTGAAAGCATCAGTGCAACCACAACACCACGATGACAAAAACGATGCCCGTGAGGAGGATGGGCAAGCGTCGATTGATACAAGAATATAGAAAATCATTGAATCCGTTGAGGAATATAGAAAGGGAAGAAATCAAGTGTAAAAGTTTTTGGAAGGAAAAAAACACAACAGTGAGCAAAATTGGACCAAGCGAACAACCAAAAATTTTCCAGAATGTGTGGAGCAGCAAGAATAGAACCAGTGAATACAAGGGAATCAATAGACAAAAGGAGGGAGAAGAACATAAAAGGTATGGTTCTTTTCTTGTTATTTCTTAAATTACTATTACGGTGTGCTTCGGGTAATTGGAAAATCTTATGTATTCATTACCGTTGTTTCGAAAATAGTTGTTTGGCTGAAGGAGTTCGAATTAGACTTATTCACAGTTCATCCAACTTTTCAAATTATAAAGAGAGAGAAAGAGAAGAATTTCAGTTTCTAAAGAAAGAGATAAGAAGGAAGTAATGGGTAAAGAAGAGTGGAAATGGTTGTTGGAGTGCCAGTGGAGGATGCACGGTTCGATGTTTCTCGCGATTTGGTGAACTCGTGTTGGAAGAGGAAGGGAACAGGCCCGTGACGCTTTCGACCGGCAACGCCTCCGATTGCAGGTCGCGACATGATTGGCAAAGTGGAGGACCCGTTGGAAGAAGTGGTGAGTGTATGAGTAAGAGAGAACCTGTGGTAGTCGCGATTTGAGGAGAAAGAGATTGAAATAGAGATGGAAAAAGTGAGATTTTGAGGCATAAAAGTCTAGACTTTTTGCTTCGCTTGCATATGCCTCGTTTTCCCTCACTACATTAGTGTAATGAAATTGATGAAAACAGTTGGAATTGTGATTTTGAGTATTTTCTATAAGATATGAGTATTTTCTTCCCTTTTGTTTCATTGATTAATGTTTACATAGGTAATTTATTATTTATACACATATGTAAAAGTATATACTTATTATTTACTATGACAAAATTTTGAAAATATATTATAATAAGTTAAATTAATTATGATAATTGATTTGAAAATATGTTATAGTAATTTGGATTTATTATGACATATTTTCAAAATTATATTATATAACAAGTTGAACTTATTATAACATATTTTAAAAAATGTCTCAGTAATTAATACAATACATCAAATGCATGTAATAAATATTACGTTTATTACTTTCTTAGGGCTCACCTATTTTTTCAATATCTAAGAAATTACCAATTCAAATAAAATACTTATGCAGTGTAAATTATTTAAAAATTTAAAAGTATATGAGAGTGTAATTGATAAAGTAGTCGATGTGCTATTAAACTTTTACAGTTGATGAATAAAAGAATTTTGACACTTGAAAAAATTGAAGGACGATAAATAGTACCTCTTTAATCCTTTAATTATGGGGAAAATGTTTTTTTATCTTTAGAATTTTAATAACATTTTTATTATTTCTTTAGCTTTTACGTTTTTAAATGATTTACAAATATTTATTATGAAATGTGGAAAGAGAATTTGATAAATATGAAATTCTATAACTCTTTTATTAGGAAAAAAAATATTTATATGTCTTGATTCTTAAAAAACAACCTTGAAAACATAAAAAAGAACGAAGGTCCATGCGTATACGTGTTCAATACGTAAATGCATACAATAAATGTTTAGTAAATGCATATTGACAAACTCCAAATACCAATTCGAGTCTTAAAACTATATTCAAATTTTGTACTCTTCTAATCAAGAGTTGGATATTCTAAATAAAAAAACAAAAGAGAATAATAATTTGATTCAAAGTTATTAGTATTTTTAATTAGAAAATTTAAGTTTATAGTATGTTTTGGGTCAACTTTTCAAAAATTTGTTTTTAGTATCATTCCGAAAGATTTTTTATTAATAAAAGGCTTAATACTTTCATTAGTCCTCATATTTTTATATTTTTATGTCAATCTTAGTTTGGTCCTTAAGTTTTGAACTGTCTCAATTGGGTCATAATTTTTGCACACATTTTATCCTAACCGTTAAGTTGTCTCAAACGGCGTTAATTGATGTTGAGATAAATTTTTTATTTTAGACTTAATTCCTCCTTTGGTCCTTATGTTTGTGTGAAAATCTCAAGGTGCTCAAGTTTTTCCTCAAGTCCTTATGAAATGAAAACATTTTGCAACATTTTATCCCAACCATTAAGTGTATTGAGACGGCATTAACTTTGAACTGAGCTGTAATTTTTTTTTTATGTTTTAAAATCATTAAATCCACGTGGCTATGGTCTTTCTTTTTCCTTTCAATCACTTATCACACTTTTTCCTCAAGTCCTTATGAAATGCAAACATTTTACAACATTTTACCCCAACCGTTAAGTGTATTGAGACGGCGTTAACTTTGAACTGAGCTGTAATTTTTTTTATGTTTTAAAGTCATTAAGTCCACGTGGTTATGGTCTTTCTTTTTCCTTCCAATCATTGATCACATTTCACTCATTCCTCCACCCTCAAACCCCCCGACTCACATCTTTTCTCCCTCTCAAACTAAAAAATGTCATCATTGTCGACAGTTCAAAAATTATGACCCAATTGAGACAGTTCAAAACTTGAGGACCGAACTGAGATTTTCATACAAACATAAGGACCAAGAGAGGGATTAAGCCTAAAATAAAAAAATCATCTCAGCATCAACTAACGCCGTTTGAGACAACTTAACGGTTAGGGTAAAATGTGTGCATTTTTACAAAAATTATGACTTAATTGAGACAGTTCAAAACTTGAGGACCAAACTGAGATTGACATACAAATATGAGGACCAATGAAGGTATTAAGCCTTAATAAAAAGTACTTTATGTGTATATAAACTCATGTCTATCTCTTATTTTATTCGATGTGAGATTTTATTTGTACCTAACATAACATTTGGATGATATATAGACAAATTATCAATATTAACTATTATAGGTGTTGCTATCCCATTAAAATTGAAACTTTGTTTTAGTAATTTATGTTTAATTTCTTTGAACTTTATTTTTGTGTCTATAAAATGATGTTTTTTCTTTTCTTGAAACATTATAGTTTTTGAAGGTTTAAAAAAGGATTGATACAAAAGTTAAGATGAAAACTAAGGGAATTTGGGTGATTATGATGATTGTGTTGGTTTTGATAGGAAGTGATTACAATGTTTCGTTTGTGCAAACTTCCAACTTTATATTTGTTATGTGTAAGAGATTGCTGCAGAAAATGCTGCAAAAGACATTATAAAGAGTTAGATTGCAGATCACATTGCACTTAAATATCAATACTGGTATTTATTTATTCTTTTACAAAATCATTTTCTTTATATTTTATAGATATTTTCTGAAATTTAGTCAAATTATGATTTTAATATATGTTCTTTTTAATTAATACATGTTCTTGATTGCAGGAATGTGAGAGGAAGAAAATATTTCTATGCTTCCTGTAACGGAAAAACTTTAGTCAATAAATAACTGTTCGTCAACCCTTTGACTATCATTTCCTTTATTTTATTATTATTTTTATATTGTTGTTGCAACTCAATAATTCAAATGTCAACGAAAATAAATAATAACCGATGTTGTTATGAATGCCAACATAAATAATTTGAAGTATCTCAATTCTATTTAACATTATTATCTCAAAAATTTCTTAATTTTTTTATAATTGAAGGTAATTAATAAATACAATTATTTATTATATAAAAAAGTAATATTTGTATTTATTGTATTATTTTAAATAAGTTTAGAAATTAATATTTAAAATAACTATTTATGAAATGCATTTAATGAACTATTTATTTTTGTGTCTATAAAATGATATGTTTATTTTTTTCTTGAAACATTATAGTTTGTGAAGGTTTTAAAAAAAGGATTGATAGAAAAGATAAGATGAAAATTAAGGGAGTTTGGGTGATTATGATGATTATGTTGGTTTTGATAGGAAGTGATTACAATGTTTTGTCTGTGAAAATTGAGTCAAAAGATGTGTCTGATGGACTCAGTTGCAATGCGCAATGTATATTGGAATGTTCTCCTTTAGCAGTCTTGCTTCCTGTATATTTACTATGTATAAAAGATTGCTGCAAAAAATGCTGCAAAAACCGTTCTAATGTGATAGAATGCACATCAAGTTGCAATAATGTCCCTACTGGTATTTATTTATTCCTTTACGAAATCATTTTCTTTATCATTTTATAGATATTTTCTGAAATTTAGTCAAATTATTATTTTAATACATCTTCTTTTTAATTGATATATGTTCTTGATTGCAGGAATGTGAGAAGAAGAAAATATTTCTATGATTGCTGTAATGGAAAAACTTTACAGTCAATAAATAAGTGTTCGTGAACCCTTTCACTGTTATTTCCTTCATTTTATTTATTTTTAATATTTTTGTTGCAATTCAATAATTCACCTATCAACGAAAATAAATAATCACCGATGTTGTTATGAATGCCAACATAAATAATCTGAAGTATCTTAATTCTATTTAACGTTACCATCTCAAAAACATATTATTTTTTTTATAATTGAAGATAATTATATAAATATACTTATTTATTATATGAAAACGGTAATATTCATATTTGTTTATGTTTCCGTTGGTGAGTGAGGTCAACTCATTTTCTAATTATTTTACTTTTAAGGATAGGTCAAAATTTCTCTTTTATTTTATATTCTCTACATTTCGATTAAATTTAGAAATTATATGTAAAAGACACTATTATACAAAAGTCGATAAAAATTTAATAATCTTATAAATAAATATATATTAAATATAACCAACCTACAACCATATCTTAAACATTGATTTAAAAATAAACTCATAATTAAACCTAATCCAATTATAACTCATCAAATAATAATCATACATAAATTGGTGTTTAGTTTTCCATTCATCACAAGAAGAATTTAACATATACATACACACAAAATTTTACGATAACTCTTAAAGATTTCAAAAGGAAACATGACAATGAATGAGATGAAAGCAGTTGGAATTATAATTTAGGATTAAATGTTCATTATATTGTGCACCTTATCAGCCAGAACCACCAATTTATTCAAAATGTATGTCAGATTGTAAAAAAAAATGTGGTAAAATATTCATTGATTATGTTCATGAATGTGTTACTCGTTGCAACATGATGAAAAGTTCATCTATTAATTATTGGTACCAAAAGTGTAAGAATTAGTAATGATTTAGTATAGTATTGTTCAAATAATATAGGAATAAATAAATGTTAACTTATGAGTATTTTCTTCCCATTCATTTCATTGATAATTGTTTATATAAGTAATTTATTATTTAAACACATATGTGAAAATAGATACTTATTATTTACTATGACAAAATTTTGGAAATGTGTTATAATAAGTTAAATTATTATGATAAATAATTAAAATATGTGATAATAAATTAGACTTAAATTTATGTCACATAACAAGATCAACTTATTATAAATGAATTTGTGACAATAAATCAAACTTATTATAATATTTTTTTCGTGACATTATAGAAAGAACAAACTTTCTATTATTCCTGTAACTATAACGTTAAAAATTTGTCATAGTAAATTCGTTTTATTTATCTTATAAAGTTTTGTGTCTATTAATATATTTTCGTAATTTTTTTTAGGTTTAATGTCTTTCGAGGTTTGTATTTCAGCGGATTTTTTTTAGTTAATTGACAACGTTAACTTTAGTTTGTCGTGACAAGCAATTAATTATAACGTGACACGTGAGATTGCATTAGGTGTAATTTAATTATGAATTAGGTATTTAACTATAAAAGGCAAAATAAAGCATTGTCTTCTTCCTGGATGTGCTTTTTCGGTTAAGATCTCAACGACAACGTCAAAGGCGTCGATGGAACCACGACACCAAGGTGACAAAAAAGATGTGCGTGAGGAGGATGGGCACGCGTCAATTGATACAGGAATATAGAAAATCACTGAATTCGTTGAGGAATATAGAAAGGGAAGAAATCAAGTGTGAAAGTTTTTGGAATCAAAAAAACACAACAGTGAGCAAAATTGGACCAAGCGAACAACCAAAAATTTTTCAGAGTGTGTGGAGCAGCAAGAATAGAACCAGTGA
This sequence comes from Vigna mungo, assembly GCA_036885675.1. Taxonomy (NCBI): domain Eukaryota; kingdom Viridiplantae; phylum Streptophyta; class Magnoliopsida; order Fabales; family Fabaceae; genus Vigna; species Vigna mungo. The sequence goes on from CP144690.1 coordinate 44,084,710, forward strand.
ATACAAGGGAATCAATAGACAAAAGGAAGGAGAAGAACATAAACGGTGTGGTTCTTTTCTTGTTTTTTTGCTTAAATTAGTATGAAGGTGTGCTTCGGGTAATTGGAAAATCCTATGTATTCATTACCACTGTTTTCGAAAACAGTTGTTTGGCTGAAGGAGTTCGAATTAGACTTATTCACAGTTCATCCAACTTTTCAAATTATAAAGAGAGAGAAAGAGAAGAATTTCAGTTTTTAAAGAAAAAGATAAGAAGGAAGTAATGGGTAAAGAAGAGTGGAAATGGTTGTTGGAGTACCAGTGGAGAATGCACGGTTCAACGTTTCTCGCGATTTGGTGAACTCGTTTTGGAAGAGGAAGGGAATGGGCTGGTGACGCTTCTGATTGCAGGCCGCGACATGATTGGCAACGTGGAGGACCCATTGGAATAAGTGGTGAGTGTATGAGTGAAAGAGAACCTGTGGTAGTCGCAATTTGGGGAGAAAGGAGATTGAAACAGAGATGGAAAAAGCGCGATTTTGAGGCATAAAAGTCTAGACTTTTTGCCTCGCCTGCATATGCCTCGATTCACGAATCGTTATCAAAGGACGAAAATAACCATTGTCGTTTTCTCTAACTGCACTAGTGTAATGAATTTGATAAAAACAGTTGGGATTGTGATTTTATAACATATGATTATTTTCTTCCCTTTTGTTTCATTGATTAATGTTTATAATTTATTATTTATACGCATATGTAAAAATATATACTTATTATTTACTATGACAAAATTTTGAAAATATATTATAATAAGTTAAATTAATTATGACAATTGATTTGAAAATATGTTATAGTAATTTGGATTTATTATGACATATTTTCAAAATTATGTTATATAACAAGTTGAACTTATTATAACATATTTTAAAAAATGTTTCAGTAATTAATACAATACATCAAATGCATGTAATAAATATTACGTTTATTACTTTCTTAGGGCTCCACCTATTTTTTCAATATCTAAGAAATTACCAATTGAAATAAAATACTTATGCAGTGTAAATTATTTAAAAATTTAAAAGTATGTGAGAGTGTAATTGATAAAGTAGTCGATGTGCTATTAAACTTTTACCGTTGATGAATAAAAGAATTTTGACACTTAAAAAAATTGAAGGACGATAAACAGTACCTCTTTAATCCTTTAATTATCAGGAAAATGTTTTTTTATCTCTACTTTTAGAATTTTAATAACATTTTATCTCTACTTTTAGAAAAATTTAAAATCCTTTAATTGCAGATCACATTGCACTTAAATATCAATACTGGTATTTATTTATTCTTTTACAAATCATTTTCTTTATATTTTATAGATATTTTCTGAAATTTAGTCAAATTATGATTTTAATATATGTTCTTTTTAATTAATACATGTCCTTGATTGCAGGAATGTGAGAAGAAGAAAATATTTCTATGATTGCTGTAATGGAAGAACTTTATAGTCAATAAATAAGTGTTCGTGAACCCTTTCACTGTTATTTCCTTCATTTTATTTATTTTTAATATTGTTGTTGCAATTCAATAATTCAAATGTCAACGAAAATAAATAATAACCCATGTTGTTATGAATGCCAACATAAATAATTTGAAGTATCTCAATTCTATTTAACATTATTATCTCAAAAATTTCTATCAATCTCAAAAAGAGGATTGATAGAAAAGTTAAGATGAAAACTAAGGGAATTTGGGTGATTATGATAATTATGTTGGTTTTGATAGGAAGTGAATACAATGTTTCGTCTGTGGAAATTGAGTCAAAAGATGTGTCTGATGGACTGACTTGCAAGGGGAGATGTACATGGGAATGTGTGCCTTTAGGAATTATTCCTAATTTATATTTAAAATGTGTAAGAGGTTGCTGCAGAAAATGCTGCAAAAACCGTTCTAATGAGTTAGAGTGCAAATCACAGTGCACTTAAATATCAATACTGGTATTTATTTATTCCTTTACAAAATCATTTTCTTTATCATTTTATATATATTTTCTGAAATTTAGTCAAATTATTATTTTAATTCGTGTTCTTTTTAATTGATACATGTTCTTGATTGCAGGAATGTGAGAAGAAGAAAAGATTTCTATAATTGTTGTAATGGAAAGACTTTAGTCAATAAATAAATAACTATTCGTCAACCCTTTCACTGTTATTTCCTTCATTTTATTTATTTTTCTATTGTTGTTGCAACTCAATAATTCATATATCAATATATAATCATCGATGTTGTTATGAAGGTCAACATAAATAAAATTGAGTTCAATTTTATTTAACGTTACCATCTCAAAAATATATTATTTTTTTTATAATTGAATGTAATTATGTAAATATACTTATTTATTATATTCAAACGGTAATATTGATATTTTTTCATGGATGGGTCAAAATTTCCTTTTTATTACATTTTTTTTATATTTCGATTAAATTGAGAAGTTATATGTAAAATAAAAGATAATATTATATGAAAGTCGATAAAAATTTAATATTATTAACAATATATGTATATTAAATATAATCAATCTACTCTATTTCAAAACAGATTTTAAATAAATAAATGTAATTTATTTTTAAAATATTGAAAGCTAAGAATATAATTGAAAAATAATAATAAATGTATTATTCACATTTATAATATTTTTTTTATTATTATTACCTTTTATATTTTAATATTTTTACTATTATTGCATTATTTTAATATGTGTTGGGTTACTTTTTAATCTGTAGGTTGTTCTAATTAAAAAAAAAAACATTATAAATTAAAGTAATCAATATTTTATGAAGATGACGTTATAAGAAAAGTACACACATTCAAAAAAAAGAATAATATTAGTTTAAATTGAAAAATAAAATGAATTTTAAAATAATAAACATTAAATTTAATCAATGCACATTATTAACTATTTTCTATAAAGTGGTGTTTAGTTTTCCATTCATTACAAGAAGAATCTAACATATACCTACACACGAAATTTTAGGATAACTAGTAAAGATTTCAAAAGGAAATCTGACAATCAATGATAATATCTTTTTCGCAATAAATCAATCTTATTATAATATCTTTTTCGCCACATTATAAAAAAAACAAACTTTTTGTTATTCTTGTAAAGGTTTAATATTTATTTTTGTCCCAAAATTTGTGGGTGTCTTTAAAATTATTATTTTTTTTTTTAAAGTTCATAAATGTTTTATATTTTGTAAAAATAATTTAAGTAGGTCTTTTTGATTTACGAGATTAAAAAAGTAATGATAGAGTTATTTCCAATGACCTATCCAATTAATTTAATTAGTTGGCAAACTCAGACAATAAGAGACTGCCGCATGGCACTCTCCTTTCCACTTAACGAAAACCTAGAGAGTGAAGACCAGCTTTGAGTTCACGGAATTGTCGTCCTTCAATTTCTTTGTTACTTGAATCAAGTGTCGATGTTAATTGAGAAGAATAATTTAACGTTTGATTAGCGTTTTCGGTATTATTGAGGTTCTTGTTCTCTAATTCTTTCTTCTCTGCTGTAAAATTCATACTAGCATGTTGTTTCCCAAACCTAGTCCCCTTTTCCCCTTTCAGTTTAGAAATAATTTAATCGTTTTTTATTTATTTTTACTCAATTTTGTTTTACTGGGATAGAAAACTTCATTATTTTGTTTACAAAAGAGTTTTGTATGTTCTCAGCTTTACTTTGTCATAACAAATAACGTGCTTCATCATCAATGCAAATGATAAGCTGAATGAAGCAAAAATATATTCGATTCATTACAATTGCTTACAGTGAAATTGCTTACAATCTGGGCAACACCTCTCCGGTTCCGGTGGGGAACTTGGGGAAATAAGAGAGTTACATATGATTTAAGAGAAAAGTTATGAAAAAAAAAATATTAATATCCTACTTTATCTATGTTGGATTAAACGTGCAAATTAATATTTCTAAAATTATTTATTTTATCTCCTAAATTTAATAATATAAACTAATTTTTAATTATTTATTTTTTAAATAATTTTAAACATATTTTTTTATCTCCTCAATCTAATAATAAGAAATGAATTCTTAATTATTTTCTTTTAAATTGATGAAAACGTTTACATTAATAATTTTTTTTTATCTCCTAAATCCAAAACAAAATCCAAAATAATCATTAATATTTTTTTTATCTCCTAAATCTAATAATATAAACTGATTGTTAATTACTTATTTGTTTAAATAATTTTAAACATGTTTATTTTAGCTGCTAAATCTAATAATATAAACTGATTTTAATTATCTTTTTTAAATAGATGAAAATGCCTATTTACATTACTTGCATATTTCTATTCATAATAAAACATAAAAAATTATTTTGTCTACACAGTTCCTTTATAGCTGATTTTTTATTATTTAAATTCGTAAACACATTAGATCCCACCATATATTTAATATCTATATATATTAAAAATATAAGAGACAAGTAATATGACAGTGATCATGATAAACATAACATTTTAAATTATAATTAACAACTATAATGCATTTGTTTTCTATTCAAAAGTATAATGGTTCAAAGTTATGATTTGATATGTAAAAAGATAAAAAAAAGTTTACAAAATATATTATACTCAAAACTAAAAAGTTAATATAAGACTTTATATATATTTTTTTACTTTTTCTCACTTCTACAATCATCTTATACTATATATAAAAAATATTTTATTATAATATAATATTTTATTAAATAGTAATTCTAAAATAGATAATTTTGCAAAAACAATGCTTCAAGTTTTAATAGCGTTGTTTTCTCTTTCTCTCCATTTGTTAGGTTCTTTTCCCCCTTTCTCTCCTCCATTTGTTACCCGATGTAACAAATTATTATGAAAATCAAGTTCTTAATTTTTTATATGGTAATTCTTTCGAAACATATTAGTTAAAGAAAATTGCTAGAGATTATTTGTAAAATATAATTACTGAATTTGATATATCATACAAACCTAATCCTAACAAGTCACCATTGAATAAAGAAATTTCAATCAACGTTGAAAAAATCGCATACAACCCTAATCAAACTCTAATTAACCTTACATTTCATACCCATAATAGCTTATCTTCACAAAATCTCAAATCCTAACTTAAAATTGGGTATCATTTATGAACAATTAAATGCATTAACATACTCTGTGATTTCCTTCCTCTTCTACCAAAAAACAAGAAAGATAATTCCTTTACATGGCATGTTAATGATAAATAATTTACATTAAAAAAAACTCCAAAACATGTAAATAAATAGATACAAACCTTTATTCCATGAACCAAATAAAAATAATAAAAATGAATTGTAATAATGATCGCTTTTCTCAACTCTTCTTACTCATTATTGGTCCAACCACAGAAAACCCTAGATTGAAGAGGAAATTGTATGTCACATAGAACATGTTTCTTCATAATCCATGCTTTTACGTAGTCCGGGTATGTTACCGATGACCATATTCCAATAGTGATGTTGTAAAGCCCAGCCATTTAATTATTGTTTAACGTCAAAAGTTGATCTTTAGTGAAAGACACAACATACTCACCGTTGAAGCACATCCTAAGATCATGAATGTGTTACTGGTTGCAACGTGATGAAAAGTTCATCTATTAATTATTGTTTACAAAAGTGTAAGAATGAGTAATGATTTAGTATAGTATTGTTCAAATAATATTCATATGATGAATAAATAAATGTTAACATATGAGTATTTTCTTCCCATTTATTTCATTGATACTTGTTTATATAAGTAATTTATTATTTATACACATGTGAAAATAGATACTTAATTATTATTTAGTATGACAACATTTTGGAAATGTGTTATAATAAGTTAAATTAATTATGATAAGTAATTAAAAATATGTCACAAGATCAACTTATTATAAATGAATTTGTCACAATAAATCAAACTTATTATATTATTTTTTTCGTGACATTATAGAAAGAACAAACTTTCTATTATTCCTGTAACTATAACGTTAAAAATTTGTCATAGTAAATTTGTTTTATTTATCCTATAAATTTTTGTATTTATTAATATATTTTTGTTAGGTTTAATATCTTCAGGGGTTTCTATTTCAGCGGATTTGTATCAATTGGACTCGTATCCTCAAAGTGCTCAATTAGATTCCTGTTTTAGTAAAATTAAACCAATAATGCCCTTGCCGTTAATTTTAGTTGACGACGTTAACTTTAGTTTATCATGAGATGCTGACCAAGCAATTAATTATGACGTTGCACCTGAGATTGCATTAGGTGTAATTAAATTATGAATTAGGTATTTAACTATAAAAGGCAAAATAAAGCATTGTCTTCTACTTGGTTGTGCTTTTCGTGTTAAGATTTCAGCGGCAACGTTGAAGGCATCAGTGCAACCACAACACCACGATGACAAAAACGATGCCCGTGAGGAGGATGGGCAAGTGTCGATTGATACAAGAATATAGAAAATCATTGAATCCGTTGAGGAATATAGAAAGGGAAGAAATCAAGTGTAAAAAAGTTTCTGGAAGCAAAAAAACACAACAGTGAGCAAAATTGGACCAAGCGAACAACCAAAAGTTTTCCAGAATGTGTGGAGCAGCAAGAATAGAACCAGTGAATACAAGGGAATCAATAGACAAAAGGAAGGAGAAGAACATAAACAGTGTGGTTCTTTTCTTGTTTTTTTGCTTAAATTAGTATGAAGGTGTGCTTCGAGTAATTGGAAAATCCTATGTATTCATTACAACTGTTTTCGAAAACAGTTGTTTGGTTGAAGGAGTTCGAATTAGACTTATTCACAGTTCATCCAACTTTTCAAATTATAAAGAGAGAGGAAGAGAAGAATTTTAGTTTTTAAAGAAAGAGATAAGAAGGAAGTAATGGGTAAAGAAGAGTGGAAATGGTTGTTGGAGTGCCAGTGGAGGATGCACGGTTTAACGTTTCTCGCGATTTGGTGAACTCGTTTTGGAAGAGGAAGGGAACGGGTTGGTGACGCTTTTGACCGACGACGCTTCCGATTGCAGGCCGCGACATGATTGGCAACGTGGAGGACCCGTTGGAAGAAGTGGTGAGTGTATGAGTGGGAGAGAACCTGTGGTAGTCGTGATTTGGGGGAAAAGAGATTGAAATAGAGATGGAAAAAGTGGGATTTTGAGGCATAAAAGTCTAGACTTTTTGCCTCGCCTGCATATACCTCGGTTTAGGAATCGTTGCCAAAGGACGAAAATAACCGTTGTCGTTTTCTCTAACTGTAGTAGTGTAATGAATTTGATGAAAACAGTTGGAATTGTGATTTTATAACATATGAGTATTTTTTATAACATATGAGTGTTTTGTTCCCTTTTATTTCCTTGATTAATGTTTATATAGGTAATTTATTATTTATACACATATGTAAAAATATATACTTATTATTTACTATGACAAAATTTTGAAAATATATTATAATAAGTTAAATTAATTATGACAATTGATTTGAAAATATGTTATAGTAATTTGGATTTATTATGACATATTTTCAAAATTATGTTATATAACAAGTTGAACTTATTATAAAATATTTTAAAAAATGTCTCAGTAATTAATACAATACATCAAATGCATGTAATAAATATTATGTTTATTACTTTCTTTGGGCTCCACCTATTTTTTCAATATCTAAGAAATTACCAATTCAAATAAAATACATATGCAGTGTAAATTATTTAAAAATTTAAAAGTATATGAGAGTGTAATTGATAAAGTAGTCCATGTGCTATTAAACTTTTACAGTTGATGAATAAAAGAATTTTGACACTTAAAAAAAATTGAAGGACGATAAATAGTACCTCTTTAATCCTTTAATTATCGGGAAAATGTTTTTTTATCTCTACTTTTAGAATTATAATAACATTTTTATTATTTCTTCTATTATAACCTTAGCTTTTACTTTTTTAAATTATTTACAAATATTTATTATGAAATGTGGAAAGAGAATTTGATAAATATGAAATTCTATAACTCTTTTATTAGAACAAACAATATTTATATGTCTTGATTCTTAAAAAACAACCTCGAAAACTTAAAAAAGAAGGTCCATGCGTATACGTAGTGTGTTGAATACGTAAATGCATACAATAAATGTTTAGTAAATGCATATTGACAAACTCCAAATACTAATTTAAGTCAGTTAATTTAGTAAAACTATATTCAAATTTTGTACTCTTCTAATCAAGAGTTGGATATTCTAAATAAAAAAAAAGAGAATAATAATTTGATTCAATGTTAATAGTATTTTTAATTAGAAAATTTAAGTCTATAGTCTACTTTGGGTCAAGTTTTCAAAAATATGTTTTTAGTATCATTCTGAAAGATTTCTTACTGATAGAGGTACTTTATGTGTATATAAACTCATATCTATATCTTATTTTATCCGATGTGAGACTTTATTTGTACTTAACATAACATTTGGATGGTATATAGACAAATTATCAATATTAACTATTATAGGTGTTGTTATCCCATTAAAATTGAAACTTTGCTTTAGTAATTTATGTTTAATCTCTTTGAACTTTAATTTTGTGTCTATAAAACGATATGTTTTTTTTTCTTGAAACATAGTTTTTAAAGGTTTAAAAAAAGGTATTGATACAAAATACTGGTATTTATGTTTAATATCACATTGCACTTAAATATCAATACTGGTATTTATTTATTCTTTTACAAAATCATTTTCTTTATATTTTATAGATATTTTCTGAAATTTAGTCAAATTATGATTTTAATATATGTTCTTTTTAATTATTACATGTTCTTGATTGCAGGAATGTGAGAAGAAGAAAAGATTTCTATGCTTGCTGGAATGGAAAAAGTTTAGTCAATAAATAACTGTTCGTCAACCCTTTTACTATCATTTCCTTCATTTTATTATTATTTTTATATTGTTGTGCAACTCAATAATTCAAATGTCAACGAAAATAAATAATAACCGATGTTGTTATGAATGCCAACATAAATAATTTGAAGTATCTCAATTCTATTTAAGGTTACTATCTCAAAAATATATTAATTTTTTTATAATTGAAGGTAATTAATAAATATAATTAGTTATTATATAAAAACAGTAATATTGGAATTTATTGTATTATTTTCAATAAGTTTAGAAGTTAATATTTAAAATAAATATTTATGAAATACATTTAATAACTATTTATTTTTGTGTCTATAAAATAATATGATTTTTTTTTGCTTGAAACATTATAGTTTGTGAAGGTTTTAAAAAAGGATTGATAGAAAAGATAAGATGAAAATTAAGGGAGTTTGGGTGATTATGATAATTATGTTGGTTTTGATAGGAAGTGAATACAATGTTTCATCTGTGGAAATTGAGTCAAAAGATGTGTCTGATGGACTGACTTGCGAGGGGAGATGTGAATGGGAATGTGTGCCTTTAGCAGTGATTCGTCCTTTATATATAAAATGTATAAGAGTTTGCTGCAGAAGATGCTGCAAAAACCGTTCCAATGAGTTAGAGTGCAAATCACAGTGCCCTTAAATATCAATACTGGTATTTATTTATTCCTTTACAAAATCATTTTCTTTATTATTTTATACATATTTTCTGAAATTTAGTCAAATTATTATTTTAATATACATGTTCTTTTTAATTGATACATGTTCTTGATTGCAGGAATATGAGAAGAAGAAAAGATTTCTATAATTACTGTAATGGAAACACTTTAGTCAATAAATAACTATTCGTCAACCCTTTCACTGTTATTTCCTTCATTTTATTTATTTTTTTATTGTTGTTGCAACTCAATAATTCACATATCAAGAAAAATAAATAATCATCGATGTTTTTATGAAGGTCAACATAAATAAAATTGAAGTACCTCAATTTTATTTAAAAAGAATAATATTAGTTTAAATTGAAAAATAAAATTAATTTTAAAATAAATAAATATTAAATTTAATCAATACACATGATTAACTATTTTCTATAAATTGGTGTTTCGTTTTCCATTCATCACAAGAAGAATCTAACATATACCTACACACAAAATTTTAGGATAACTAGTAAAGATTTCAAAAGGAAACATGACAATGAATGATAATATCTTTTTCGCAATAAATCAACCTTATTATAATATCTTTTTCGCGACATTATAAAAAAAACAAACTTTTTATTATTCTTGTAACTATGACTTTATAATCTTGTCGTAATAAATCTGTTTTAGTATTGTAGAATTGTCCTATTAACTATAAATCGGATGATTAACAATCTAGCATCGATGTGATTTAGCTAAGCATATTATTAAGCAAGATCATTGATCTAAGTATCAGACTCCTTGTTGCATGTAACTCCTAAATGGACTGAATGGCTTGAAGACTTTTACAAATTGCTTAGAGATCAAAATTTAAAAGAACCAGACAATTAACCAAAGAGATCAATTATCGATCCCTTAAACTCAAACAATGATACTTCCTAAAAAATATAAATTTTCACTAAATTTGTGCCATTCTCAGAAAATGTAATTAAAAATGGTTAAGTAAACTTAATTATTTATTATATAAAAACAGTAATATTGGTTTTTATTCTATTATTTTCAATAAGTGAAGAAATTAATATTTAGAATATATATTTATGATATTATTTATTGTATGCGTTTGGTAACGTATTCAATATATTTTACATGTAGCCTTTTGTTTTATGCTTTCAAAGATAGGAATCAACAAATATAATAAATGCATAACTTCATACTTTATCAATTTATTTCTCCATATAACACAATAAATACATGTAAATTATTTGTAATGAAGAAGTAATTAACACATACACAACCACACACACAACACAGATATATTTTTTATATAAATGTTTGTATTTTTTATGTATAAATGTTTAATTATTTAATATCTTTATTTTAGTAATTGTAATTTTAATTCTTATATTTTATAAAACTGCAATATTGGTCTGCAATTTTTTCATATAATCTAGTCCATTGTCTTAATTATATGTAATTTTTTTCAGTTTTAAAAATATACTCACTCGTTATCAAACTTTTGTTCAACATAATCTTGTAATTGATACTCTTTTTTCAATTATGTAAAAGTCATAAATATAATGTATTTTTCTAATATCATTATGTATTATTTCGCTAATATCACTCGCTAAGATTTAAATTATATATATATATATATATATACTCTGGGATATCTCGGATGACATAAACAAACGGTATTGGAACAGTGATTAGATCGGACGGCTACGACGGACAAGTCATCGAGCGATATTAAGGTAAGATGGACGAGATTAAGGTAAGATAGGGTTAAAGGTTATTGGTCCGTGATTGGGCATAGATTAAGGTTTCTCTAATCTAAAGTCCATAACCAACACTGTATATAGATGTTAAAGTTAAGAGGTAGACAAATTCATTAATTACGCATTTATTATAACACTTAAGTTACTGAACGGACAGTCATTGACTTTGATATCAGAGACAAAGCGAGCCATTGAGATCGAAAGAAGAGAATAAGAGTGCTTCTCCTTGCACCTCACCCCTTTCTCCCTGCACCTCCCAAATTACCATTTTGTCCCTTAAAAAGAATATTTTGATTTTCTAAAAAGCTGACTATTTCAGTTCCCCACACTCCTTCTTTTTCTTTTACTAAGACTCATTTTACCATTAACACAGTGGTTCCTCTTCTCGTTGTTGGTGTGGCTGTGTGGTGGTGAGATCTAACACTTCAGCAGGCGTCCAGGTTAGTTCTTCTTCTTCTGTAATGTTATTTTTCTTGCATTAGTTTAGTTGATAATGTGTTTGTATGTTGTGAGAGAGATTGAACTGGGTTGGGTTGGGGTTGGAATGAGTGTGGCTTAATCTGGGTTTAGAGGGAGGTGCGCGCAGAACTCCGCACTTGGGAGGCGCGGTTGAGAAAAACCGCACGTGAGAGGCGCGGTTGAGGGGTGCCGCAACTGGGAGGTGCGACGGTACATAACCGCAGGTGGGAGATGCGGCTAAGCTAGCTGCAGTTGGGATCTGCGACACTCGTTAGCCGACAGTGCGAGTCGCGACAGAGGAGGGGGGGTGCACCTGAGTTGCGGTTCTTTGCGAACTGCGGTTAGGGTTTTGTTTTTATTTTTTTATTTTCTCCCTGGAAAATTATATTGTTATATTAAAATAATTTTTTTTAATATTCTATTTTGTTTTCGTGGTATATTTAATATTTTGTTAATTTTGTTAATTTTTTTTATAATTTTAAATTTTGTATATATTATTTAATATGTATATATTTTTTAGTTTGATTTTATTTGTTTGTGAAATTGTTTTTAACGTATTTATTTATTAAAGAATAATTAATTTGCATAATTTTTTTATTTTTAACTTCCTTAATTTATTTTAAGTTTTTTATTGTTTTTGTATTTATTGTTGTTAATTTTTTTAATCTTTTATTAATATACTATTATTTATTTATGTTTTTGAATAATTTTTATTCGTTATTTATTATTATGTAATTATTTAATTTTTTATATAATTTCTTAATAATATAATTAGTTAATAGAAATGGTAAGAACTAGAGGCGCATCATCTTACCGTGGAGAGGCTTCATTGTCTTGTGGTCAGTCATCATCTTTATCACATGATGAAAGGAGACGACCTACGGCATCTGCTCGTAGAAGACACGTAGAGGAAAATTGCACAGACATCATTGATGAGCATGATGATGAGGACCAGGAGGAGTCTATACAGCAGGGACATCGTGAGGAGGACTATGTTCAGCATGGGGATGTTCAAGAGCAGGATGACTATAGTGAGGAAGAAGATGAACATGAACATGAAGATGGAGATGAAGTTGAAGATGATGGATTTCCAGGAGGTCCACATGACACTTCCTTGCTTACACACTATTCCCAGCATGTTGCATATGCCATATGGCAAGGGCAGGTTGGCAATCAACCTAAATGTTAATTGTTGATTAATTGCTTATTTATTTTTGTTATATAATTATGTGTTTTCATGTAGGATCGAGGGGAGATTCAATTGAGGAGCCATGGTAAAAAATTAAAAAGTGGAATGTATGATGAGGCTATCGAGTCATATATATCCAGGTCGGGGTTGGCTTCCTTAGTCAACCTATCCTACGAGTATGCTGATCATGGATTGATCGTTTCACTTGCGGAGAGATGACACCTAGAGACAAACAGTTTCCACCTCCCAGTAGGCGAGATGAGCGTGACATTAGATGACGTTCACAATCTGCTCCACCTACCTATCATGGGGCAATTTTGTGAGGTGGAGGACTTAGAGTACGATGAGGCTCGATCTCATCTTATGGACTTGCTTGGCGTCGACCGTGCCAAAGCTTCAGCCGAGATGAAGAACTCACGAGGTCCAAAAGTGCGGCTGAGCTGGCTCCGCAAGGTCTACCACAATTGCATTCAGCATGAGCTTTGGGAGTGCGCTGCTCGGGCGTATTTGTTGCATCTGCTTGGATGCACAATTTTTACTAATAAGAGTGGGACATTGATTCGTGTCTCGTACCTTCTTCTGTTGCGAGACTTGAATGCATGTTCGAGATATGCCTGGGGAGCAGCTGCACTAGCACATACTTATGAGCAGTTAGGAAATGCTAGCTTCTATGGTGTCAGACAGATAGTTGGATATTCCACTCTTCTATAGGTACATTTAAGTTTTACAAAGTTTTTTTTTTTATATTTTAGGAATGTATAAAATAATATAAGTAAGTAATGTTTTTTGTAGAGTTGGATATATGAGCACCTTCCTGGGATGGGAAGGAGGCGAGTCTCAGATACGTACACAGACCTCCATCCACGAGCTTCACGATACATACCTTCGAGACAGGGTTGGAGTCTTACGGAGGGGCGTAGATATCTGGATGGGCTCACGTATGATGCGATCATCTGGCATCCATACATGTCGCACAGACGTACTTCTCCATTCTTGGCCATATGTATGTTTTCAGGATGGATCCGACTAGGTGACATGATTCACCGACATCTGCCTGAACACGTGTTGCGTCAGTTCGGTTTTGTGCAGATCATACCACATTCGCCTGAGAGCCTTCCGATGCCAGATATTCATACGATTGATCTACATTGGTTGAGGTATGTAGACCATGCCATTACTGGTGCTGTTGAAGCTGAGGACCCCTCTGCGTGTGTTGACGGATACCTGGTGTGGTTTAGACGGGTGTCCCACCCGTACATCACTCCAGCTGACGACGATGATCGACCTAATCTTGCACTGCGCATGAGGCGACACCTTCCTGATGACATCCCGGTGCCCCCAGTTCTTCGTAGATGGTCGCCTGATAATATATTGTTGGTATGTAATGAAACTAAGTGTGATTGTTTATTATATCAATTTTGGTTTACATAGTTAATTTACTTATTTGGTTATATTCATTTCAGGGTGGTATGAGGCGTGTCATGAAGATGCTGCAGGACATGTTAAGCTGTCAACACGTCACACAAAACGTTGTAGTCTATGAGCAAACTAATCAAACATATCAGGTTGCTTGTAGATCTGTTGAGGAGTACGAGGCTGCTACGACTAGTAGAGGTGGTCGTTATGTGCGTGGACGGGCATCATTTTCTTGAACGGACAAATTCATATATTTACTTTTTAATGTTTGTTTATGTGATGTTTACTTATACTTTGAGTATTTATAATGCATTTTTGCGTACGCTTTCCACACTTGGACTATTTCTAATTTTTTGAACGCGTTAAAATGAATCATCTACATTGAATCAAATTATATAACAAGACACAATTGAAATAATTCAATTAATATGACAATTAATTAAAAACAATGAATTAGTACAAAAAAAAATAATTTACAAAGAATTTGTTTAACCTAATATCAAAACTTTAATCACATGCTAAACTTAATAATCCTAATATTTATATATGGATAATATAAATATTAAATATAACTATTCTAATATTAATATATTTAAAAATAATACTAAAATACACTAAGTTAACTAATTATATTATAATATAATACTAAATTACACTAAGTTAACTAACGTTTATAATATTTAAACTGATTTAGCATGCTCTACGACATATAATATATAAAAATATAACATGTTATAACCTATTCTACCAAGACCAATATAATCAATTCCTTCTATACTCACAGTTCCAAGAAATTAAAATGACCCTCGTTTAATATTATTCTTAAATAACCCTCATGCACACTCCCATCCCGCAAGTGCTTAATCTTGCATGCAAAAACTCTCCTCCTTTCTCTTCTTTTTCTTTTACTAGAAACTCAAAGACCATTCTCTGTCTTTAACACTCACCATACGTATCTCTTCCTATTACTCGACACTTATTGCTATCTTCATCCATCTTCCACTCAGTGCCCAAAGTACTCTTATATTCCTTAAACTCTTATTTCTCATGTTCTATAACTCACTCAAAGAGTCTTTCTTTCTCAAACAAGTCGCCACTCTCCTTCCTACTACATTTTCCTTAACACACACCATAACATTCAGCAAACGTCTACAGCATCCACCCTCTCGTGCATATTAAAAACAACTCTTAACTAAAACCACATCACCTTACATTGCTCCATCAAGGAAAACTAAAAACTAAAAATACCATAATTAATACCTAATACCTAATACATGAAACAAATATAATCCAGAACATGTAAACAAAATAAGTACAAAACAAACAGTACAAACAAGCTTCTATATAAAGCTGCAGAAAAAACGCATAACACAAATAAAACCGCAACTCCAACGGCGGTTAATGGCAGCCGCAACTCGTTCTGCGGCTGTGTAAAACCGCACTTCGAATGGCGGCAAACAAAAGTGCCTCTAAACGCATCTCAAACTGCGGTTTGGCTATGCCGCGACTCAGATATGCGGCAACATTAAAATGGACTAACCTGGACTGTCGTTCTTCCTCTCTCGTCTATGTCCAAAAACCCAATGCAACAGCAAACAACCACGATCCGCAAACAGCCACGATCAGCAACAGCCACAATCACCAGCACAGATTAACCAACATAGAAAATTTTTGAAACTCAAGTGTGAAATGGGAGAACTCCCAGCACCTCACTAAAACAATAAAACAGTGAAACTTTTGAAATTGTCGTAGGACCAGGAAGGGATGAGGGGGATGTAGGGTTTATATCAGACAAAAGATGGTTGACTGTTAGGAGTTAAGATTTCATTTATTATTCAGTAATTATGATTTATGGTTTGACTTTATTAAATGAATAAAGGACAAAAAAGTAATTTTGGAAATACAGGAAGAAGAAAGAAAGGTGCAGAAAGGAACACTCAGAGAATAAACATAAGAATGACTATGCAGGAATTATACCACTCGGCCCTCGACATAATATATATATATATATATATATATATATATATATAATTAAACCAATTGTAAATAATAAAAATAAAAAATAAAATGTAACTAACTCAAAATAAAAATAATTAGTTAATTTATTTCTATATTGTATTAACTAAATAAAATAATGTTACTTTTAAATAATAAAAAATAATAATTTCTATTTTAGTTCTATCAAAATTAAAATAAATATTATTAACCTAAATTAAAATTTAAGTGTATATGTATAATATTTCCCCTCACCTTATTCATAAAACAACCTACAATTGTTTTTTTTCATCTTATTCATTTAAGTCCGCGAAGGAATGCTTCGGTTTCATTAGGTTAGTTCTGGTTTATACCTGGAATCAAATCGTCCCTGTAACTAGACTTCTGCGAAATCAAGCAATCGACGAGGAACAAGGTTTTTGGTGCTCTGAGGAGAAACAACTCATTCAATCGCTCTTCATTCGTCTCCACGCGAAGCGCACAAACCCCTGTTTTTCCATTCAGCAGGTACGTACAGTGTCACGTTCTTCTGAACCCTGCGTTCTAGATCATAATCAATTTTGTATCAGCGAAATAGACCGAGCCTTCGTTTCAGCGTTTGTTTGTTTGTTTGTTTTGAACTCAACGAATTTTGACGAATATCTCCTTTTTATTATAATTAGGGTTCCGATAGATGGCGGTAGATAATCCTGAGGATGGATTGAAGAAGTTGGAATACTTGTCTCTCGTGTCGAAGGTATGCACCGAGTTGGAGTCCCACACCGGCACCGGCGACAAAGTTCTGGCGGAGTTCATCACTGAGTTGGGTCGGTCATCGGAGAATGTTGAGGAATTTGACGCGAAATTGAAGGAGAATGGTGCGGAAATGCCGGATTACTTTGTCCGAACGCTCCTCACTATTATTCACGCGATTCTCCCTCCCAAGCCGAAGGATTTGAAAAAGGAGAAAGAGACTGTCAACGGCAAGACCAAGTTCAAGGCTCTGGCCATCGCAGACGATAGGGACCGGGCCAAGGAGCTTCGGAATGAGATAGAATCTGAGGCAAGGGAGAAGCAGAGTGAGCAAATTGAGGAAGATGATGGGTACAGAGACAGAGATAGAAGAGATAGGCGCAGAGATAGGTATGATGAAGATGATAGAAGAGATAATCGCAGAAGAGGAAGAGACAGAGATGATGAAGATGATAGAAGGGATTACAGCAGAAGAGGTAGAGATAGAGACGATGAAGATGATAAAAGGGATTACAGCCGAAGAGGAAGAGATAAATATGATAAGGATAGAGATAGAGATGGTGACAGGTATGAGAGGCGCAGGAGAGATGATTATGAAGAGAATGGTCGTGGAAGGGAGAATGGAGATAGAGATGGTAATAAGAAGGGTACACGGCATGTTTCTGGTGAACCTGAATTATATGCCGTTTACAAAGGGAGGGTGTCCAGGGTAATGGAAACTGGGTGCTTTGTCCAGTTAGAAGACATAAGAGGCAAGGAGGGGTTGGTCCATGTGTCACAGATGGCCACTCGGAGGATCACAAATGCCAAAGACGTCATTAAGCGCGACCAGGAGGTTTATGTAAAGGTGATCTCAGTTTCCGGTCAGAAGTTGTCTCTTTCCATGAGGGACGTTGATCAGCACACAGGTAAGGATCTCCTTCCGTTGAAGAAGAGCTCCGAGGACGATGCCTTGAGGATGAATCCGCAGGGTTCAAGGGATGGACCGGTTACCAGGACAGGTCTTTCAGGTATCAGGATTGTAGAAGAGGATGATGTTGGTTCTTCACGGAGACCTCTGAAGAGAATGAGCTCACCGGAGAGATGGGAAGCAAAACAGTTGATTGCTTCAGGTGTGATGAGTGTTTCAGAGTATCCAACTTATGACGATGAGGGAGATGGATTGCTGTACCAAGAGGAAGGAGCTGAGGAGGAGCTTGAGATTGAGTTGAATGAGGATGAACCCGCATTCTTGCAAGGGCAGAGCAGATACTCAATGGATATGTCTCCTGTTAAGATTTTTAAGAATCCTGAAGGTTCTCTGGGTCGAGCTGCTGCACTTCAGTCTGCACTTATAAAGGAGCGTAGGGAAGTGCGAGAACAACAACAACGGACAATGCTTGATTCAATTCCGAAGGATCTCAATCGGCCTTGGGAAGACCCTATGCCAGAGTCAGGTGAAAGGCATCTTGCCCAGGAGCTTAGGGGTGTTGGTTTATCAGCCTATGATATGCCAGAATGGAAGAAGGATGCATATGGGAAAACAATTACCTTTGGGCAAAGGTCGAAGCTTTCTATTCAAGAGCAGAGGCAGAGTTTGCCTATTTACAAGTTAAAAAAAGAATTGATTCAGGCTGTGCATGATAATCAGGTGTTGGTTGTTATTGGAGAAACTGGTTCTGGTAAGACTACTCAGGTCACACAGTATCTTGCCGAAGCAGGTTATACCACAAAAGGAAAAATTGGATGTACTCAACCTCGTAGGGTGGCTGCAATGTCAGTTGCAAAGAGAGTAGCAGAAGAGTTTGGTTGTAGATTGGGAGAAGAAGTTGGTTATGCCATTCGGTTTGAGGATTGCACTGGACCAGATACTGTTATCAAGTACATGACAGATGGTATGCTTCTTAGGGAAATATTGGTCGATGAGAATCTGTCACAGTATTCTGTTATAATGCTTGACGAAGCCCATGAAAGAACTATTCATACTGATGTTCTTTTTGGACTGCTCAAGCAGCTAGTGAAGCGAAGACCCAAATTGCGATTGATTGTCACTTCTGCTACTCTGGACGCCGAGAAATTTTCAGGATATTTCTTTAACTGTAACATCTTTACAATTCCTGGTAGAACTTTTCCTGTAGAGATACTTTATACCAAACAGCCGGAAAGTGATTATTTAGATGCATCTTTAATAACTGTCCTACAGATACACTTGACAGAGCCTGAGGGAGACATTCTTCTCTTTTTGACTGGGCAAGAGGAGATTGATTTTGCTTGCCAATCTCTATACGAGAGAATGAAGGGATTAGGTAAGAATGTTCCAGAGCTGATCATTTTACCGGTTTATAGTGCCCTTCCTAGTGAAATGCAGTCTAGGATATTTGATCCTGCTCCTCCAGGGAAAAGGAAAGTGGTCGTGGCTACTAACATTGCTGAGGCTTCTTTGACTATTGATGGGATATTTTATGTAATTGATCCTGGATTTGCTAAGCAAAATGTTTATAACCCAAAGCAAGGTCTTGATTCTTTGGTAATAACTCCAATTTCACAAGCATCAGCGAAACAAAGAGCTGGACGTGCAGGGCGTACTGGACCTGGGAAGTGTTATCGCCTTTACACTGAGAGTGCATACAGGAATGAGATGTCTCCCACTACAATTCCTGAGATTCAAAGGATAAATCTGGGGATGACTACACTTAATATGAAAGCAATGGGGATAAATGATCTACTGTCCTTTGATTTTATGGATCC
The DNA here is from genome assembly GCA_036885675.1 of Vigna mungo. Classification (NCBI taxonomy): domain Eukaryota; kingdom Viridiplantae; phylum Streptophyta; class Magnoliopsida; order Fabales; family Fabaceae; genus Vigna; species Vigna mungo. The sequence goes on from CP144690.1 coordinate 44,104,541, forward strand.
ACCATCACCTCAAGCACTGATTTCTGCCATGGAGCAGCTTTACAGTCTAGGAGCATTGGATGAAGAGGGCCTTCTGACCAAATTGGGGAGGAAAATGGCAGAATTTCCTTTGGATCCACCTTTGTCCAAGATGTTGCTTGCCAGCGTCGACCTTGGATGCAGTGATGAGATTTTAACCATAATTGCCATGATCCAGACTGGTAATATTTTTTACAGGCCAAGGGAAAAGCAAGCCCAAGCAGATCAGAAGAGGGCAAAGTTTTTCCAGCCAGAGGGTGATCATCTGACACTACTTGCTGTTTATGAGGCTTGGAAAGCCAAGAATTTTTCTGGGCCCTGGTGTTTTGAGAATTTTGTGCAATCTAGATCGTTGAGAAGAGCACAGGATGTCAGGAAACAACTTCTCACCATTATGGATAAGTATGATATCTATCTATTCTTTTAAATATTTTGTTTGCTATGTTGCTTTGTGTTTCTACCATGCAGAATTATTCAGGTTCCCAATGGTTTTATAAATGTTTTTGTTTTAGTATTATCTTCTTTGTATTGAGAGAATTGGAAATTATTCTCTTTATCTAAAGGATACCTCAAGTATTTTGACTTTAGGCTTCATGTTCTTGTTGTAAGCAACATTTTATTGTGGTTGATAGTTATTGTGTTGACTAGAGTTTCTTGCATTATTATTTAAATCATATTAAATTGCAATCTAAATCACTTGTATGGATATTCAGGTACAAATTGGACGTTGTAAGTGCTGGAAAAAACTTCACCAAAGTAAGGAAGGCTATCACTGCTGGATTCTTTTTTCACGCTGCCAGAAAGGATCCCCAGGAAGGATACAGAACTCTAGTTGAGAACCAACCTGTGTATATCCATCCAAGTTCTGCTTTGTTCCAGAGGCAGCCAGACTGGGTCATATACCATGAGCTTGTGATGACAACTAAGGAGTATATGCGTGAGGTGACTGTCATAGACCCCAAATGGCTTGTTGAACTGGCTCCAAGATTTTTCAAAGTAGCAGATCCTACAAAGATGAGCAAGCGGAAGCGTCAAGAGCGAATTGAGCCACTTTATGATAGATACCACGAGCCAAATTCATGGCGTTTGAGTAAACGTCGTGCATGATATGTAATTCATCCATTTCTTTTCAATGCAATGTTTTGGATACTGTCTTATGTTGCATTTAGTTTAAATGTCTATTTTCTCCTTACAAGATGATTTAAATGGAAATTTAGACATATTTTCATTTTTATTTCTTAGGAAGGCTAAAATTTTAAGAATTCTAGGTTCTTGGTAGGAGTGTATAGTCTTAATCACTAACTTCTGTATATATTTACTTTTCCAAGATATTACTGACAATATACAATCTAGAACTGCCAATTCTTCTATGTCTCTGGTTGATTAGGTTAGTTCTGCTGAAGCTTAACTTGATAGAATGTTCTCTTCTCTATAAATTGCCAGAGGCACAAAATATATATTTTTTTAATGTTAGAAGATATCACTAATCATAAAGAATTATACAATGTAGAACTGCCAATTCTTCTATGTCTCTGGTTGATTAGGTTAGTTCTGCTGAAGCTTAACTTGATAGAATGTTCTCTTCTCTATAAATTGCCAGAGGCACAAAATATATATTTTTTTAATGTTAGAAGATATCACTAATCATAAAGAATTATATTTCGAACATATTTATGATTGGTTGCAGCTTTAGCTGTTTATTTTCTTTTGTCCTTTAGAAGGACTACTATTTGAGTTGTCTATATGTTTTCTAAATGTTGATATCTATGATTGTTTACAAGTCTGTTCCTTTTATGTGGATGTATTATAAGCTAGAGGCACAGTATTGTTAGTTGCTGATGGTGATTTGATAAAAATTAGTGATGAAAACTTAATCTACGAGTTTGTAATGTATAAAAGGCTACGTTCGAAATCATTAATGGAGAAATTGATCCTTTTTAGGTTCAGGATGAGACAATCTCTTGTTTAATAATCATTAGTAAAATTATTAATGGAAAGCTTTAGACATGGAAGTGATGGCAACAAACAATAAGTTCAACATCACTTTTCAATATAAGTCATTATTGAAAAACAATAATCAAAGTGTGTTTACAGTTTGAGACACGATGGAGGTACAAATTAGAAGAAAACTGTGGCCTAATTCTATTGGAACTGAACTTATTCGTCAGATTAACTCCACTGAATGATCATTATTACTTGCATATCAAACAAAATGTAATTATTTTTGCCTCTTAACAACATAGTCTCTCATGCACGTGGTCAATAATTGATCTCAGAGAAACAAAAACAAAAAATTGAATCAATTCTGTACTTGTATTTGAACCTTTCAACCTATATAAATTAGATTAAGAGGCTTCCAAAAATTATATAAATATCAGATTCCTTGATACTCTTATATGAATACTCTGTAATGAGAATTCTTCATATCTCAAATTTGATGATTCCTAGATAGCATAAAAGTGTCTGATTTGGTGCTTGTTCTAGCATCAGATGTTGAAATCCAAGTTGGTTAATTAGTTATCGCCCTTTTGTGCTGATGTTTGTTGGTTTTGCTGCGTTATTTTTTTCTGTTCTTATTTTTATGATCTATTAGTTTTATAGAAGCGTATGTCAGTGTTTAACATCAGATGTTGAAATCCAAGATGATTAATTAGTTATCTTCATTTATTGCTGATGTTTGTTCGTTTTTCTGCATTATATTTTTCTATTCTGATGTTTATGATCTATTAATTTTATAGAAGCGTCTGTCTGTGTTTAAATATGACATTGTTGAACTTGAAATGCCCTCTTCTGCAGATTGTAACTTCAAATGTATCCTTGTGGTGTGCCAGATGAAACTCCATATGCTTTATTCTGAAAAATGAGCTGTTACCCCATTGATTAATCAATAAACCAGAACATTCTTGCGGTCTCAATATCTAAATTTGAGTTCTAGGCTAGTGACTTGAACACAATTCCCAGTTGCCATCTTTTTTTAATTCAAATTACATATGCGTTGATGCATGTCCTTTTAAAGCGTGGTATTGGATACAAAACTTAGTATGTTTCTATTTCCATTAATTTTAATTGTCTATCACCTAGAAGATATTGATGTTTATACTATTCTTGAACTCTTTCTGTTTTATTGCAATTATTTTATTCCGACCTTGATCCATGAATAACCCTACTTACCTTTATTCACTCATGTTAATCATTAGTTTTTCTCCACCATATCCTTTGTTAATTTCACTTTCTTGTCTGCAGATTAAGTTCTATCATCATCCATCTTGTGCATCTGAAGGGAAGATATTCCTGAAGAAAATCTGTCTGCAAGAATTGAGAGAAATGTGCTAATACTCTTAAATGGAGTATGGCTTTCAAGGTGCACTTGCACTGATACATCAAGAATGTGCTGTTAAATGGTTTAACATTAATGGCAGCAGATCATCCGATTGCAAGCATGAAGTTCTCAACCTACCTGTCAGTGACATGATCTGTTACTATAACAGGCTGCTCGTTTGATGTATTATTGGGAAACTCATTGTTTGTAATTGGAGGATAACTCCTGGTTAGTTACCAGTTACTAGTTACCTACTGATTACAAGTTTGATAGTTTTATTGAAAGGTTGCTTGAGGCTCATTTTGAAAGAAGGCAGGTTCAGAACATGTGATGTATTTCTTGCTTCATGTTTATTTTGATAGAGCAAAACTGACAAGAATATAGCTTTTATTTTGTAGGCTGTGATAGGAAAGAGACCACTAATTGTAGTATTTAGATGGATACTTGTGACTAAATTATTGGTATATTGAAAAAATAGCATATGTTGAATTGGTTTTATGGATATTCAATTCAAGGCATGTTTTCCCACTTTTTACTTTCGAAACAACCATTTTAAAAAATGATTTGAGAAAAAACATTTTCATAAAACAGGTTTAAGGATAGAAAAAAGGTTTTTAAGACACTTCCAAAACCACTTTTTCAAAATAAGCTTCTAAACTGGTTCACATAAAATCCGAACCGCTTTTGCATAGAGGAAATGATCTGTTTTTTATGTTCAAACTGATTGGTTTTGGTTTGGGTTTTAGAAAACCCGCATCACCTACTAAATGACTGCAGTCTCTTGAACACAAGATGATTTAAGTGGACGCACCACAGGAAATAAAGAAAGTGGTATTTCATGAACATACTGACCAATATGAGGAAGCTTGGTGATTGAACTTTGCTTCTGCAGTCGTCTTGGATGAACCATTTAAGCCATTCTCAAAATTGAAGGTAAAGAATTCTTTTATTTGTTATAGTTTTTGACCCTTATTTCTATTTTCTTTGGTCATGGATGCTGATATCATTTACTTGTTATGCTACTTTCAAGTGTTTTTGTCATGGTTTGCGGTTTGGTTTTGATTTCCCTCTCCTTTCCTCATTACAGTGTTTGTTGTTACTTCAGTGAATGCTTGAGGTAATTGATTTTTCAAGGGCTGAGCTAATACTTCACTTATCCTGTTTATGGTTGAATAGTAGCATAAAAGAATGCAATCACAATACTTTGGTGCAGATTGTGGCATTGTGAAGCCCCATACCCTGATAATCATTTGGTTGTGAGCAAACACCAAGTATGCTATCATTTGCCATGATGGAAACAGGCTCGTATTTATAGAGAAAAATGGGAAAATTCCCCTGAATACGTTATGATTGCAGATCTTCGGGGGTTTGCACTTCCCATTGTCCAAAGTCTCCTATCCTCTCAAGTGACAAATGAAGTCCCCCCCCCCCCCCTCCTACCCCCCTCCTATTTATTTACTGCAACTGGTCTACCAACATATAATTCCCCACCCACAATGGTGCTAATCAGTTTCATACCCATTAACATAATCCCATTGTATTTCTTAGGCTAACATAACTAACTACCATTGAGTGATACCTAACAATTCTCGCCCCTAAAAATTCACCTTGTCCTCGAGGTGAATATCCGCTGATTGCTGCAACATTTGAATGCAAGTTCAAGCATGACGGCCATGCTGGCCCCCTACTGTAGCTAAAAATAGTCTTTATTCCACCCGGGTCAAACACAAACATGTGAAGGCTCCCATACTCTTCCAGTACTCTTTCCTCCAGAGCATTTGAACCTCTGTAGTTAGTCTAAAGATATACCATGTCGCTCTGCTGCAAAAACTAAACTTTTGCTCGGAGTAACTGATGAGATATATCATAGTCCTTTTCTTGTTGTAGTTTTCTGAAGTTTGCTTCTTTTCAATAGTGTGGTTCTTGTTTTTATACCTTCAAATGCTCGTATCTTTGTTTCTTTCTTCAGGTTCTTGATTCAGAATGTTGAGCAGTTGCTGTTCTCTTGCATTTTTTCCCTTGGTTTCTTCCTCTCTCATCATGTTTCTTTTGTTCTTCTTGATCTTGCTTCTCTGTTTGCTTTTATTGTTGGATTTCTCCTTCTTGGAATGTTCCCTTTCATAGAATTCTGGCAGTCCCCAATTCTGTATAAATTTCTGATTTCCTCATTTCCTCATTTCTTGTCTTTTAGTCTCATGTTCCGTTCTTTGTAATAATTTCTCCATCTTCTTTTTTGTTTTCTTGCTGCCTTTTCACTCCAGCTTCTACCTTGAATATCCACCAATAGGCCTCCCTTCCATTGAATCTTTGAATCAATCCTTAAGCCATTTTCATGACAACTTCCTCTCATATATCCTTGATCAGGACTCTGATACCATTTGCTAGATGTTATGAAACAGGAAGAACATTCCAATATGAAACTGGAAAAACTTTGATAATGATTAATGTTGGGACAATCTCATTTATTATTTATTATATTAATTTGACTTTTTATATTCTGCTGATAATTTTTTTTTTTTTTACTTTTTATATAATCACAATTATAATAATAACAAAGAAGACTGCATAAGATACATTTTGCGATAAATATTTCAAAATAGAATGCTTATATAGATATTAAATTGTGTTATACAAATTGTTATTATGAAATAAAAAGTTTATTAATAATAAATATCTATTAAAAATATCTCGTACTTAAGATAAAAGACGCCAGATTAGTTTTTGCTAATTTGAAACATACAGTGTTCAAAATAAATGAAGTATAATTTTAGGACTTAAATATATTGAAATCAACATGCTACCTGATTAGTGAGATGGAAGGATTTCTACGTATCACCTCCCTACTTCAATCATAACTTCTTTAAAAGGTTAATATTTTATACTTTTTTAGGCTGTTTTATAAAGGTTTTTTTGTCTGTCTTTTAACAAATATATAGGTTATAACACGGTTTCTTTAGTATGCTTTTCCAATTAAAACCGAAGTTTTACGAGTAAAATCATTGAACAGTATTTTAATGAATTTACAGTTGCATATTTTAATTAATGTATTTTATTCTTTGATTTCGGATAAAATATTTGTCTGTTTTACCAAACAAACTTGTAAATTAATCAAATGAAACACAAGTCACTTTTCTATGTAATTTATTAGATTAATATAAACGAACTTATAAAGGGTACTTATTTTAACTGACATTCCTTGTCAAAAAGAATATTAAAGTTATTTATTCTTGATCCGCAAAAACCATTTTAACCATCAACACTCCCTTAAAAAAAATTTCTTACACAAATAGGAAGTTGTTTTGCAAATTAATTAAAAAAAATACCCACTATTTCAAAATAACATATGTTCAAGGTATCTTTACACAGATTAAGTATAATAAATAATTTTACTAAAATATTTACTTTCAATAATAAATATATTATTTATAACTATTGAGTGATAATGATAATGGTTGAAAAATTAGTATCTATAATACTAAAAATATATTAAATTGATAAAATTTATTTAAAATAGTTCGAAATAAATTTGTTTATATCGTATTAAAAACGGAAAACACAAGTGAAAGTGAAAATAAAAGTTGAATGCTAAAACGCCAAGGTATTATACCACTTTGTTAGAACAAGCCAGAACGAGGTTATTAACATATTTTCTTTGTTGTTGTTAATGAAGATGTTTTATTTTCCAATAAAAAATTGCATGTTGACAATAGATCTCTTAATCTTTGTGCATAAAGATTGTTTATTAATTATGATATTAGCTTAGATTTAATATCTATGTAAACAATGAGCAAGATCTGATGAGACACAAGCCACACAAAAAAGTAACATGAAAAGGAAAAACATTACAAACACAACCGACAAGGTTCCATTTGGATTTGGTTATCTTTGAAACTAAGTTTCTTACTTACTCCAAACCAAACAAATCTTCGAATAATTTACTTCACTCTCTGATTCAGTGTCTGTCTCTCTATTCCAAAGGACTAGGATGGGTTCAGTTTCTCTGAAAATTGGAGATGGAACAGCCAGATTCCAAAGAGCAACACTGTGTTCTTCAGCTGTTAACATTCTCATGATTTTCTCTGTCATAACCACCAATCTCTTTGCTCTCTACGCCTTCACTGCTTCCCCTAAACATCCCCATCACCTTCTCCACCATCATGCTCACAAGAACATTTCTCTAATCTCGGAGCAGGTCTCACTCATTCTCAGGGAGATCGATTTGTCCCAGAAGAAACTGGCCCAGATGGAGAAAGACCTTCTGGGCTACGAAAGCATTGATCTTTCAAGGCCCAACATTGCATCCGAGCTCAAACTCTTCCTCCAGCGCCACGAGCTCCCTCTGGGGAAAGACTCAAGAACTGGGATCACTGAGATGGTGCCATCTGTGGGTCACACATGTGAGAAAAATTCGGACCTGCTGTCTCAGTTCATGAGTTACAAGGTTTTCGGAGCTTGCCCTGATGATTGGAGTGTGGCGCAGAAGCTGATCTTAAGAGGATGTGAGCCTTTGCCTAGGAGGAGGTGTTTTGCAAAGACTGTTTCCAAGTTAGGTTTGTACCCCTTTCCAGATTCTCTTTGGAAGCCTGTTGGTAATAAGACTGTTAACTGGAGTGGTCTTGGTTGTAAGAACTTTGAGTGTTTGAATAGTAAGAAGTTGAGTAGGGAGTGCATTGGTTGCTTTGATTTGGTCCATGGCAATGAGAATGCCAAGTTTGTTAAGGGTAAGAGTAAGAACGATTTTCTGGTTGATGATGTGTTGGCCTTGGGAGGTGGAGGGGTTAGAATAGGGCTTGACATTGGTGGAGGGTCTGGTTCCTTTGCTGCTAGAATGGCTGATAGGAATGTTACTGTGGTTACCAACACTCTCAATGTTGATGCCCCATTCAGTGAATTCATTGCTGCAAGAGGGCTTTTTCCTCTTTACTTGAGCTTGGATCATAGGTTTCCTTTCTATGACAATGTGTTTGACTTGGTTCATGGTTCAAGCAGCTTGGATGTTGGAGGGAAGAGTGAGAAATTGGAGTTTCTGATGTTTGACATTGATAGAGTTTTGAGGGCAGGTGGTTTGTTCTGGCTGGATAACTTCTTTTGTGCAAATGAAGAAAAGAAGCAATCTTTGACTCGGTTGATTGAAAGATTTGGATATAAAAAGTTGAAATGGGTTGTGGGAGAGAAGATTGATAGTGTTGGGTCTGGCAAACCTGAAGTGGTGTTATCTGCAGTCCTTCAGAAACCTGTTAGAGTTTAGGGGGTTATACAATAAAACTACAACTGCAAGAAGGAAGAATAATCTAGATTCTGCCATATCTCTTT